>OX422223.1:209492118-210946451 GCA_949130495.1 Sambucus nigra | reverse complement strand
TTAGTGTCAGAAAATGTAAGCTAACTTCATGATCATTGAAAAAGGGATCGAGTTAGGCCCTACTAACATCAAAGAAATTCATGAAATGCCACCTCCTATGACTGAGAATGAGGTTGACATTGACAGTTTATTAGGCAAGCTCCAATACTTCAGAAAATTCATCATCCATCTCACTTTTATTTGTGGGTGAATCTTCAAGATCCTCCTAAATCATTCAACCAAAGTATGGAATCAGGCATGTCAATAAGCATTCGAAAAAAAGTCAAATAATACCTTACTCGACCACCAATAATGAAGCCACTAAAACTTGATATTCCCCTTCTCCTATAATTTACTATCAACGACACAAAGGATGGGGTAATGGTAGATATTATGTCAATTGTAAACTAAAGGGATATGAAGTTAATTATATTACATTGGAGAAGACATATGTCACCCTAGGTTGTGTTCTTAGAAACTTCGACACTACATGCTTGCCTTCCCCACCAGGCTGGTGTCTGAAATGGATCGCATGAAGTACTTGCTAAAAAGACCTGCCTTATCTAGTAGCACTACCCACTGGTTGCTACTATTAATCGAGTTTGATATAACATATATCATGCAAAATTCCATTAAATGAAGATCCATATATGTTTACCTAACCGACAATCCCATGGGAGAAGTCGTTGTATGGATTTTTGAGTTCCATGATGAGCATATTCTTTATACTTGTCAAGAGAATATCCGATGGAAGATATTCTTCTATGAAGATACTAATAGTAATGGATATGGAATTTGTATACTCCTGATCGCACCATATGACTCCTATACTCCCATTCCCATCAAGCTAAATTCCCCTTTCACCAATACCATAAAAGAATATGAAGCATACACCATGGGCCTCAAGCTTAACCTCGATAAAAGAATTCGATGTCTTAATGTATGTGGAGACTTGGCCCTCATCGTAGGACAAGTCCTCCAAAAATATAAAGTCAAAGACTTTGCCCTCATCTTGAAGAACTTTCTTCTAAATTCAAAGATGTCACCTTCCATTACATTTCTCGCTAAAAAAAAGCTTTGTCGGTGCTTTAGAAACACTGGACTCTATGGTCGACATGCATGAGGGAATAATAATGGCCTCCTCCAAGTTTAAAAGTAGTCCCTTCCGACTCATTTGTACCATATTAAACTCGCTATAGAAGAAGGTCCAAATAAAGTTGGATTGTGCTATTACGACATATAGTGCCTTCTCCAACATGGTCGATATCCTCAAGGGCTAATATGAAAGATTGTATGACCCTTCGTAAGCTTACAGCTCCATACATCATATAAGACAAGGCATTTTTTAAAGGTAACATCAATGTCATCGACTTACATTGCATTACAGGGGATGATGTTGAAGAAATAATGCTAAAGATCCACAATAGGGAACGTGGACTCCATATCAAAGATTATATGCTTGCCAAGAAGATTGTCCGATAGGGATATTATTAAACTACCATGGTTCAAGATTGCACTAACTATGTGAGAAGATGACTCAAATGCTAATAATTCTCCAATCTCCAACACTTACCTCCCTAAAAGTTATACAACCTGGCCTCCCCTTGACCTTCTTAACTTGGGGCAATGCCATCACTGGGAAGGTCACTCCAAAAGTATTAAATGGAACGGATTCATTCTCATCGTTGTTGATTATTTTAGGAAATGGGTTGAAGTAGAATATTATGTGGTACTGAATGAAAATAAAATATACAATTTCATTAGAAAGAATATCATATATTGCTATGGGGTCCTCACGAGCTGGTATTGAATAACAGGCTCCATTTTAAAACTGAAGTAATAAAAGTGGTCGAGGAGTATGGAATCCAAAGACATAACCCATGTCGATCATAAACCAATGGGGCTGTTGAAACTTTTAATAAAAATCTCAAAACCATAATAAAAA
Organism: Sambucus nigra; assembly: GCA_949130495.1. Taxonomy (NCBI): domain Eukaryota; kingdom Viridiplantae; phylum Streptophyta; class Magnoliopsida; order Dipsacales; family Adoxaceae; genus Sambucus; species Sambucus nigra. Next base: position 210,944,527 of record OX422223.1, on the reverse strand, counting down.
AGATGACTAAGAGTTGGAGGGATTGTTTATATCGAATCCCTTATGCCCTCTAAGGGTAACACACATTTGTTATAAGACCCATTGAGGCTACCACTATCCCTCGGTATATGACATGCAAATAATTCTAAATATTGAACTTGACATACCCTCCTTATAAGTCATAGTATAAAGTTAAATTATATAAGTTGGTTGGCAATAGATCCGTTATGAGGATCTCACATTCTTGGATGAAAAGGGGATGCAATATTTATACAACATACACGAGAATCACCATCGCATTACATGACCATTCAATAAGAAAGTCAAACACCATGCTGTGCAAGAAGGTGACCTCTCTCTTAAGAAGATTGTAGATCCCATCTGGGACATGAGAGGGAAAATTGAGTTCAATTGGATTGGGCTGTATTCGGTGAAGAAAATTCTCTCAAGTGGCATCGCTATGCTCACAGACCTTGATGGAAAAGAAATGGTGCGTCCAGTCAACCTAGACTTACTTAAGATATTTTACACTTAATCTAACACTCGTTTTGATATGAACTTCTCAAGTCCTTTCCATTCTTAAAATAAATTACTTCGTTATTCTAAAAGAACTACGTGGGGTCTCATACTCTAAAAAATCTTTTAGCCCTTACAAAAGAAACTTTTATCCCCACAAAGATACATAGGTATCCCATAAAGTCACTTTGGGCATTGTTCTATTCTTTTCTGCCACTAAGAAACACTAGTCTCTCTCATAGTTTGTAAATGAACAAAAGGATTATATATGCCTTAATGATCAATATAGATAATTCAAGGGAAATTATTCTAAAGGCACAATAAGATATGTCAAAATCATCATTTATTACATCTTTATTTTAAACAAGGGTAGTTTCATGAAATATTAGTGACAAGAAAAATCCTAAAATACTTGCATAAATATCTACCTACCACGTACACACCTACTTAATCAAGCCCATACCTATCATAATGACACTACCTATCCAAACCCATACCTAAACAACAAACACATATAATTCTACAACCAACTTACACTAATCAAGCCCTTAGGCTTCTCTAACCCTTGAGTTCTGGTTCGAACATTGGATTATTGATAATTGCATGGTTCAAAGAACTTAGGAAGCCTACATTGGTCTCATTTTGATAAGTCCTATCCCTTTTTACCTCTGGGAGAGGTGTTCCCTTTATTTGGTTATTGCATCCCAACTGTTTGTAGGTGATAGATGGTCTTTCTATTTCCATCAATTTTTTTACATTTAGACGAGTAGTATTAATATATCCTCCCATCATAAGGTTATTTCCAAAATCAGTTTCACCATTATTAGGTCTATAATAGACAGTATGGTGGGGATTTTATTGAGTATTTGTATTTGCTTCAAATTATGGTGCATAGGCCTGACTACTAGTTGCCATCCCATTATGTAAAGGAAAGAATCCGGGATAATTGCTATGAGAACAGCTGGGTGGTTACTCACCCATTGGAGTTTTTACGCTTTGATTCACTAATGTCCAAGTTTTAATTGGAGTAAGTTTCCATTTAGATAACACGTACCAACTTCTGCGAGATTTCACACATGCATATTGACTATTACTTTATATTATTACATAATAATTAGGCTATTATTTTGGATTTAGATATTACGTGGGCACACCCCATTGGTCCAAATTAATATGGTGTAAACATTAAGTATACGAATACATTTAAGAAAGTACACACAAATATTCTAATTTACACAATAAAAACATAGTAGATGCAAACTCTTATCTCATCAAACATTCATATTATATTTTAAAAAAAAGGATTACTCCCCCCAAATCTCCCATGCACAACATTACATTTTAACACCGTATTTTAATATTAATAAAATTTTGACCTTTTTGGTCAACATTATATAATTATATTACAAAATAATAAAAATGTATTATCATAACAACAAAATTTTATAATATTTTGAAAAATAAAAAATCATATATAAAAAAATCTCTATTCGCAAATTCAATGAAAATGTATCCAAAATCATCCACTTGCATCATAAATTTGATGACCGAGTTCACACATTCATGTATATTTCATTCACGCTTTGCAAGATAATAAGGCGATGAACATTAAAATTCCATAAGTTTGAAAAATTTGACTACATCCCAATAAATACCAATCCACCCAATTCTGAATGTAGGTGTGGCATTATATATAAACCATCGGTAGCATAAAATCAATACATGCAGGCCTAAAATCAATACTCAACTTCAACTAAACTTTCCCTATGCCTATTATCTAGTGAAACATATGCATTGAACCGAATAATCATATAAACCACATTTCTCCTTTACCAAACTCTCTCTCTCCCCCCCCCCCCCCTCCCCCCCCCCCCCCCCCCTTCCCCCCTAAAAACTAACAAACACCTTTCCATATAAATAAAAAGATAGTAGACAAAATTCCATATATATATATATATAAACACATAAGCCAATTTATAATCGAAAGGTCATCCTTCTCTTAATATTCTAAACAATCATTCAACATCCCTAAATAATAACCACTCGTATCTATGTAGAAAATTTTCTTGTACAATGAATAATAATAATATTGTTCTTTGTTGTTATCTAAAGGTGGATGTTGAACCATGGATATCGTATGAACCATAAACTAATAAGAAGGTAAATTTGAACTTAATATTTACTAGAATGTGGTCGATCCGAACAACAATGCGATCGGCTCAGACATGATTAAGGTCGGCTGTAATCATTTTGGCCAGCCTTGTCATTCTAGACATCCCACGTGCCATTATATACGAGAAAATCAGACTATGGGGTCATGCCATATGGGCACTCACACACTAGAAAAGAAACGAACATTCCCTAACTTAGATATGCCCATCCTAACTTTATACTTATTTTTCACTACCTTGTAAAGTGGGTATTGGTTTATTATATAACGAAAAAAAACCTTGACATATTCTAGTGGATCGGTTGGATAAAACAATTAATAAGTAGACGAGGAGTAACCCAAAAATTGGCAAGCAACCAACCAAATATTCTTCTAAGAGAAAAAGAGGTACTCTGATATTCTTATTATCTGGGCAGAAAGACGACACGTTTGTACTAAGATAATTTAGTGCAAAAAGATGACCTATAGATGTAGGCTGATTATTAAGGACTGAACCATGTAATACTTTATGTTAATCTTCTTATCCTCATCTCTATATTTATTCATTTGCATACACTACTAATTTATTATTTGTTATCTCAAATTGGATTTCAACTACATAAACTTTGAATCTGTTCTTAGACGATAACAGAATGGCACCGTCTGTGGGACTAATTAAAGCATAGTTATTTCTCATCTCATTCCTAATTTCTATTTGTTGAAAACTTTGGAATTTTTTTATAAAGCCCCCAAATCTTGTTGACAGTTGTCTTGCTTATTTTATTGGTAAATTCACGTGATTTATGACATAAAATACTTGGTTTACTATTCCATTATCTAGTTCTATGTAAATTATATCTAGATACACTCATTATTAGCCTAAAACCCTTTCAATATTTTATTTCACAAATATCCAGTCATACTGTGTTTTCCTGCATCTATACTCTGTTTTCTACAAATTTAGTAAAAATGGCTAAACATCGAGAAAGTAACTGGGAAAAGGACACTACACCACCATTAACCCCTACTGGAATAGGGAATTTGGCAAAATTTTTGAAAAGCTTGGTTAAAAGAAAAGAAGTTTTGCAACAAAATATGAGACAACTCAACCAAAGTGTGCTGGCTTGACTGAGTCAGCGAGTCTAGAGCCAAGCAATCAATTTAGAATCAGTGCCAATAACCCCAGCTTTAGAGAAAATTATAGGAAAATGCTTAGTATCACCTCAGAGGCAAGAAAAATAAGAAAAAGCGATGGAAAATCCTCAGAGGTTTTCTCTGAAATCTAATATGAGAAGATATACTGAGATAAATTTGTCAGAACATGAATATTCCTCCCACCAACTAGGTAAAAACTCAACCATGAGGTCAACTGGATATGATGATAATGAAACATATTCAGTCGAGCACATGAGTGCCTTAGGAAGGCCGAATAGAGTACCAGTCTTTGAGGGTTTGGGAAGAAGAGGGGAACAAGGACATCATCACCTCGAAGAAGACAAAAGATAAGAAGAATACAAGAGACAATATCCAAGAAGAGAGAACAATTAAATATGCAACAACAGGGCATCAAACATATACGAACAAGTTGGCTGAAGAGAAAAGAGCTCGGTCGAGAGTCATGGACAAGCCAATAAGGTAACAAAAGTTGAGGAAGCCTAACCATAAGGGTATTAATCCAATGATTGACGATAATCTGGATAGTCTTACAAAAATAATCCATTCTAAATAGCGATTGTCCAGGCATATCCATTAATAACTTCTGTGGTTTTCTACCCCACACTCGTAATATCCCTAATTTCAGGGAATTTATTTAATTAAGAAATTATTAGATGCTTAGTATAAATTGAAAGAATTTAAATGACTTGTGTGTTAATAAGATAAAATGAATTAAAGAAATAAATTATAATGCTAATTTATAATAATTGATTTAGTCCAGCATGAAGATTAATCGAAATTCTATTGTTATTTTATAATGATTAAATTAGTGAATTAGTTTATTCATTATATGAACAAATTTAAGTGGATTAATATAAATCTTTAAATTGTTAATGGGTACATTAAGTTATGTGTTGAGTGAAGGAAAGGAGGGTTGTTTTAATTATGGGCTAATCCTTTGGGCCATATATGTTTAGAAGTTAGCCGCATGGTTCTAAAATTTTTGGGCCTTAGGATTATATGGAAAAAAATAGGGTGGTGGCCAAGTCATTGTCTTGGCAAGGTTTCCCAACCAAATTAGGATAGAAATTTGATGTCTTTGAGACATCAAAATATTTGATATCTTGGATTGTGATTGGTAAATACCGCTGACGCGGACCCATTTCCATAAGTGATGTGAGTCCCCACCAACAGTATTAACCAATCAGAATCCAAAACATCAAGACATCAAACTTTTTCCCACCAAATTAACATACAAAAACATTGGTTTTGGGAAAAGAGGGAGTCAAAAAGTGTGGCGCCTTGGGTGGGGGAACAAAATGAGTGAAGTCTTATGAGTTATTTTATTTTGAGCAGGTGACTGGTTAAGAGATTTTGGGTTATTAAAAAATGATTTAGAGCTTTCGGATCTGTCCAGTTTCCTTTGTGTCAGCGGATTTAGGCTTGAGAATAGCCCTGGGTTTTATCCTTTATATTATTTGGAGATTTTAAGGTCCTCAAGGCCCCACCACATGAAATTCATCATCCTTGGCTTCTTGCCTTGGCTTTTACAAAGAGGTTTCTTCTTATTTTTATGACCGGCACTCATAGCAGGTAAATATTTTGGTTACTTGTTATTATATTTTTTTATTTAGCTAATAAACCATTAGGATTTTGGCACTTCATGAACTAAGACCCCAAGACTGTTGTTAATATCTTTCTTTTAGAAGACTTAGAGGCAAATTTCGAGGTGGTTTTGAAAGGGATTTTCGCTACTATCTGGGAAATAATTTTTTGGACACTTTATGAGGCAAGAAATTTTCTACTCCTCTCCTTTTATGTGTGTATTTGCTGATTTCACCTTAACTAAATTTTTGTGATAAAATTTATTAATGACCCTAAAAAATGTGTAAAATTTTAATTTTTGTGATGTTAGGTGAATTGAAATAGTGTTATAGACCTAATAATTCATGTTGTGAAAATTAATTATTGACCCAATGACCTTTAGAAAAGTGTGTAATTCTAATTTATGTGATATTAGGTAAATCTAAATGGTACCTAAAAATAAATGTCGAGCCTATTTGTTTGAGAAAATTAATTATTGACCCCAATGCATGAAAATGACAAGTTTTTGAGTTGGATGCCGTAGGTAGAATTTGATAAATTGCGATACGAGAATAGACAATGTGAAATTTATTTAGAAGTAAGATATTCTGAAAGGTTAATTGCTCAGTAGGGTTGTACCTTATGCTTTAGGAGTAGTACTTTCGATATGTATGCTCCAAATCGATGAGAATTATTACGAGACTCTAATTAATGTTATAATGAGCGATATGAGAATAATGTAAATAACATAGGACAATTGATACGCTTTAATGTACACCTTATTATGTAACATACTCACGTAAAATAATTACGTGTTCCCTTTTTGTAGAAACTTAATATGAACCCATGTTCGAAACTATAACACCCCGTATTTTGGAGAATATGGAAATTTATAAAATTGATAATTTAGGAATTTATTTAATTGGGGGAAATTATTTAATTCGATAATTTAGATATAAATTAATTCGTTTTAAGTTTTATTTCGCGTGTGCCATGTTTTGAGGTGGAAATAAGATGATTTTATAAAGTGACTCGAATGGTGATTTAGAGGTCACAGGTGCTTCTGAAAGTGTGAAAACAGTCAAAAAAGTTTACCCAGGTGTATAGTGTGGGCCCTGGGTGATTTTTGACCAACCCGACACCGTTTAAGGGCATTTTGGTCATTCGGGAGTTTGAGGTATAGAGAACTCCGAAAATTGCAAGTTTATATCTTCCTATTAGAGAGAGGGGCTAGGATTAACACAAATCAAAAGGAAGAGAGGTCATTGGAGAGGAAGAGGAGAGGAGAACCAAGCTTCCTACACCATTTTTCGTCCTGAACGCGATGAAATCAAGATCGGGGTGAGGAGATAACCACCACACCATCATCCCAATGAATTTCAAACCTGCTATTGAGAGGCAAGTATTTAAATGGAAATTTGTTTTAAGCATGTTATAATACCCATGTAGAATAGGTTTGATTTCATGTTTTTAGAAGAATTAATATGGTTTTGGATGGGTTTAATTCATGAATTGAGATAGGAATGCATGTAGGGATATTCTTTCATGTTTTTAGAATGAATTCAGATGAATTTGGATGATTAAATCGAACGAAATCTGGGTTCTTGATGGATAAACTTGAAGAATATGGGATTTTAAAGATAATCGTATCATGAATCCAATTTATGATAAATTAATGATTAATTTATGTTGGAAATCAATCCTATACATCTTTGTAGTGATTAGTTATGTTGTTTTGAAATTTAGTGAGATTTCATGAAGGCTTGAAGTGTCAAAAATGGAGGAAAAATGAATTGGAGAAGAAGAAGGTTCGCACATCTAGTACGGTGAACTGGTCCGATTTTTAGGGCGAACAGGTTCGATTTATCTGTTTGTCAAAATGAAATTTTTATATCTTTTCGTTACGAACGCGTGGGCGCTGACCTTATATTTTTCTTATTTTTTTAATTAGTTATGATTTTTCAATGGAAGGGTGTTTGAGATTGAAATCTATAGTCACAAATTAAATCAGGGTATAAAATCAGTTATGAACTATATAAGGACTTTGGGAATTTCAATAGAACTATAGTCGAGGCTTAAACTTATTCTTAATGATGATAAAATTAGACTAGGGCCTACTAGATTTAACCGATTGTGTTGCGTATAGGGTATTTATGTATTGGGTTACAGGAAGAATAAACGATTACCTAAGGATTAGTACCATTAGAATGGTGAAGCGTTAACTTCTAAAATTTCTTAAAGGACGATGAGGACCCTTCGAGTAGAGAATAATACTCAAAATATACGATAAAGAGTTATATTATGAATAAATTGTACGGTGGGTATACGCGGGATAAAAACTATGTACATGTGATTACTATAGGTTGAGTGTATACCTATACGAAATATCTCATAGGTTGTGTGTATGCCTATACTGAATATACATATGGTTAGGGTGTGTGTGTACCTATTATGTGATTGTATGTATGTGAATATACCTACGTTACTTACTATTACGAAGGTCCCGTGTAGTGCGCGATCCCTCCTTGACGATTCTAGTGAGGTCAGAATTTGTGCCCTAGAATATAGTGATGTTAATGGATAGCTATGTGAGATGAATAGTGAAGCTGATAGGTCGTTTGGGTACGTTAGGTATGTGCGCAGCCCCAAAAACTTAGCATTATGTTTGCCTCCAATATGTGTTGTTTGGATTGATGGTTCAAGGAGATATTACCGAACCCGTAGTCCTTAAGTACAAGAGGTACTTGGACTGATAGCAGAGTAAGTGAATATATATATATATATATATATATATATATATATATGAAAGTTTTGTACTACTTATGAGTAAGTAGTAGGGAGATTAGTTAGTGTACATATAAATAATGATGAATCTACTAATGTGTGAATAGTAGAAAGATAGAAGGGGACTATCTAAAATAAAGTTTAAGTAGAGAAAATTCAACGGTTTGAACAATAACATACGTGAAATGGTAACTTGGGTTTAATAATAACATAAGAGAGATGTTAATTATTAAGGATATTCGGTAGAGTACTGTATGGGCGATACAGGTAAGTTACAAAGAAATTAACTAAAGTCTTAATAATGATTAAGGGTATTCGGTAGCGTACCGTATGGGAGGTATGGGCGAGCTAGACTGATTTGAGGTTTATTATACTAGTAACCTAGTTGTATTGGGTAGAATGACTAGGCGAGATTGAGTAGGAAACGTTATGTGCACGCTATAGATGAGAGGTGAGGAATTCAAGGGAGTGTTCGCAGCCTAACATGTGTATCTAATAACTGTTCAATTGAATTGAAATTTAAATGCTTGCTAAATATTTTCAAATGATTTTTACTTGGGCTCTGACCCTTACTTGCAAAACTTTTTCTAAAACCCTTTAGGTGTCTAGCCATAGGGACGCCAAGAAGGATGGTCTGTCCCAGGGATGCGTAGCTGAATAACTTGTGGATTCTTACAGGGTTTGAACACAGTCACTTCAGTTACTTCTTTCCTAGTGTAGGGTGCAGTTCAGTATTACATTCGGGCGTGTTTCCTTCAGCTATTTCATTTATATGAGTCAGACTTTGTAGTGAGTGATTTTTATTTATTTTGGACTTTATATTGGATTTTGGAATCGATGGTTTATTTGGTACTATTTTATCCTAGTCATGTAATTTGTGGATGGATTTATAGTAATATTACCTGGGATGTTAATTATGGTAATAATGTTCCGTTGTGGTTGTTGTTTATATAAAAAGATAAAATTTGGCACTAACTTTTTGAATACTAAGTGGTTAGTAAAAAGTTTAAACTATTTTCGACAGTGATGCTAAAAATGAACCAAATGGGAATCCTATTTTAATTTAATAAAGGCCTGATCACTCGATATTTAATTAGGCGGGGTGTCACAGATCGTATCAGAGCATCAGGTTCTAGTGTCCTTAAAATTTGTTCGGATTTTTACGTTTCATCTTTGCATTGTTTGATATAGATCCTTATTGTGGGGTTATTGTATTCTCCTATGTGTTAAGATTTACATTCTCCTACTATTTATTATAGTTTATGTGATTCATATACGAGTTCGGCCGGGCTTTGTACACCGAACATTAGAGGACGACCAACGAGGGTCGTTTGAAGGACTGCAGGAGGAGAGGCCCAACAAAAGAGTTATAATATTCTCTTAATTGTGATAGCGATATAAGTCACCATGATTGTTGTTTAGGTTGATGATAGTAGGATAATCACTCGAGGGAAGTAGCTTTCCCTAGCACTTTCGTAGATAACGATGGTGCGATTTTAGACTCACCCAGAGTTATCGATAAGGGGTGGGGAAAGATGGAAGGGATCTTTAGAAGATCCATCTATAAGTATTCGGGAAAGAGAGGGAGTGTGATAGGACAATGGAAGGATAAAACCCAAATTCAATCATGTAGAATTTTGAAAAATTTGAGATTTTTTTTAAATTCATAGGGGCAGCATACAGTGACAAGAGTGAGTCACCACATATACGAAGTATATGGAATAGAACGAGGAATTTGAGTACAATTTAATTGTAAGATCTTCCATCTGACATTCGATCAGAGATGTGAATGGCATGTCAAATATTATCATAAGTCAGCGAGATAGGGACTGATCGTGAGAGAGAGGCCAACTTGTTTAGCAAACTTCTTACCCGACGAAGAGGATACGGAGAAAATAAGGGGTTCGTAAGTTAATAATGGACGCGTAGTCAGTGTAGTTAAGGTCCTATGGTTAGAAGTTTACATCAACTCTCCCACGAGTAAGGAGCCAAGGGGTTGGAGAATCTATCCACAAAGGAGTAATGGATCTAATTATGTTTAGCAAAGCACCATAGGAGGGTATACCCAGTAGGGGACCCATTTAAATAATTAAGATAGATTGACGTCCTACAAAGTGATGGTGGATTCAATCAGGGCCGTCAAGGCTAGGAACGAGTTCCATAGGGCCAACAGAGCCAAAGGGATAATGGGAGTAGAAATCGGGGACAAGACTACAAAGTCCTAGAGAGAAGGACACCCTGACTTGGTTAGTAGGGTCATAGATATCGGGAAGAATCAGTAAGGTGTCCTATGTGTATAGAGTGGGGCCACTTATCTTGAATGTGTCCATAACGAGAAAGTGAGACCAATGATATTGGGAATGTATATGGGAATGGAGCCAGTGGGTCACAACAATCGCTAGAGGAGTGAGATTTTAAGTAGAGGAATCGGGATAGGAGAATTAGTCCCAGAGATTACCAAGGGAGAGGCCAGTAGGACCGTGATTAAAGGCGAAAATATTTTCGGGCCGATGTTTCACTTGTGGGGATGTAGGACATAAAAGAATGTATTGCCCGAAGCAAGGGAGAGGCCAACTACAATATGAGATCCTAGATGTACAACCATTTCAACGGATCGTAGGTCAATTTCGGCGTGAGAATTACATTCAGGGACCCAACGATCAGGATAGGTAGATGGAAAATGGAGGTAATATTTTGTTCCATCCTTGTGAGTATAGGATAGGTTCGAGTGACATGGTTGTATCACAATATATGATTATTTCACACTTAAACTCGCGAGTGAATATGGTTTACGGGGGTGCCTTGGCAGTGTCAACTTTATTATGAATAAAATTAATTGCCATGGGGTAGCAGAGCCTTTTAAACTCGAGAGAGCAGGTGTTTGCACTAAGAGGACATTTATATTTTGAGAGTTATGAGAATAGAGTAGAATACTTTTCAAGATTTGAATGATTAGCGATGGGTTGAACGATCGTAGATTTTAATAGTGAGATCTCATGTTCACTGTCCCAGGGTATGATTTTTTTTGCCAGGTATCACCTGAAAGATGGTTGAGCCTATATATATGTCTATGTATGTTAAAATATATTGTGTAGTAGACTTCTGTGTGTATATTGTCTAGTTATAATTCACCCCGGAGAATAGGAACGGTTACTGTTGTGATTCAGGGTAGACTGGTTTATTGTCCAGCGGAGAGATATAGCACGTGATGTTTCAAGGCTAAGAAACTACTGATAGTAAGTGTGCCATGATATATGTGGTCTTGTGTAGCATGAGAGTGGAAGAGTATACTTTTATGTCAAAAGATGGGTATTTGAGGATGCGTACTATGGACTGAGGGCTTAATGGATCTCGACGATGGGCAATGTTAGGTAATAGTGTATCGGAGGGGTTCCCTATTTGGATTTATCTTAGCGAGACATCCCACACATGAAACTTAGCGCAATGTTGGAAGTGGGGAGGCGTTTGTCCATTAGGACATGGGTTTGGTACCTTGGGTATTTTTCGTTTATACAGATATATCAGAGGGATAATAACTATGTTATATTTGAGGCTAGTAGAGCCACGTAACGTTTGTGTAGTTATGGACGGGTATAGGGTGTATGGGTGCCCTGGATAGTTGAATTATATTAATATTATCCGCGGTTAGAGGATAGTAAATGATTAGGTAGGTAGCGTAGAAACCTTGGAGTACTATACTTAGCCAAATTTAAAGGACAAAATTCCTTTGTAAGGAGGGAATTATGTAACACCCTGTATTTTGGAGAATATGGAAATTTATAAAATTGGTGATTTAAGAATTTATTTAATTCGGTGATTTAGACTTAAATTAATTCGGTTTATGTTTAATTTCGCGCGTGCCATATTTTGAGGTGAAAAAAAGGTGATTTTATAAAGTGACACTAATGGTGATTTTGAGGTCACGGATTGTTCCGAAAGGGTCGAAGTAGTCGAAAAAGTGTACCTGGGTGTATAGTGTGGGTCTTGGGGTGATTTTGCACCAACCCGAAACTATTTAAGGGAATTTCGGTCATTCAAGAGTTTGAGGTAAAGAGAACTCGAAAAAGTGCAAGTTTACATATGCCCATTAAAGAGAATGGATAGTATTAACACAAAGAAAAAATAAGAGAGGTTATAGGAGAGGAAGAGGAGGGGGATAACCAAGCTTCCTACACGATTTTTCGCCCCGAACGCAACGGAATCGAGATCGGGGTGAGGGGAGAACCACCACACCATCATCCCAATGCATTTCATACCTGTTATTGAGAGACAATTATTTAAATGTCAATTTATTTTAAGCATGTTATAATACCCTTGTACAATAGGGTTTGATTTTATGTTTTTGAAAGAATTAATATGGTTTTGGATGGGTTTAATTCATGAATTGAGATAGGAATGCATGTAGAGATATTCCTTCATGTTTGTAGAATGAAATTAGAGGAATTTGGATGATTAAAGCGAATGAAATCTAGGTTCTTGATGGATAAACTTGAAGAACACACAAACTAGGGTTTTATGGGATTTTAAAGATAATCAGATCTTGAATCGAATTAGTGATGAATTAATGATTAATTTATGTTTGAAATCATTCATATACATCTATGTAGTGATTAGTTATGTTGGTTTGAAATTTGGTGAGGTTTCATAAAGGTTTGAGGTGTGAAAAATGTAGGAAAAACGAGTTAGAGAAGAAGAAGGTTTGCACATCTGGTACGGCGAACAGGTCCGGTTGAGGGCGAATCGATCTGGTCTATCTGTTTGTCAAAATGAAATTTGTAAATCTTTTCATTACGATCGCATGGGTTCCGACCTTGTATATTTTTAATTTTTTTTAATTAGTTATGATTTTTCTACGGAAGGGTGTCCGAGATTGAAATCTATAGTCAGAAATTAAATCAGGGTATAAAATCTGTTATGAACTATACAAGGACTTTGTGAATTTCAATATACCTATAGTCGAGGCTTAGGCTTATTCATAATGATGATAAAATTAGACTAGTGCCTATGAGATTTAACCGATGGTGTTGTATATCGGGTATTTATGAATTGGGTTACGGGAAGAATAAACGATTACCTAAAGATTAGTATCATTATAATGGAGAAGCGTTAACTTCTAAAATTTCTTAAAGGATGATAAGGACCCTTTCGAGTAGAGAACAATACTCGAAAATATACGATAAAGACTTATATTATGAATAAAATGGTACGGTGGGTATTCGAGGGATAAATACTACGAATGGGTGATTACTATAGGTCGAGTGTATACCTATACGGATTATCTTATGGGTTGTGTGTATGACTATACTGAATATACATATGGTTAGGTTGTGTGTGCGTGTGTTCCTATTATGTGCATGTGTGTATGTGAACATACCTACGCTACTTTCTATTGCAGAGGTCTTTCGTAGTGGGCGATCCCGCCTTGACGATTCCAATGAGGTCTGGATTTGTGCCCTAGAATATATTGATGTTAGTGGATAGCTATGTGAGATAAATAATGAAGTCGTAAGGTCATTTGGATACGTAAGGTATGTGTGCAGCCCCAAAGACTTAGCACTATGTTCACCTCGAATATGTGTTGTTTTGATTAAAGGTTTGAGGAGATATTATCGAACCCATAATCCTTGATTTAGTACGAGAGGTACTTGGAATGATAACAGAGTACGCGAATGTGCATCACGCTGGTTAGTCCGATGGATGTTATGTTTTATATATATACTGTTATATAGGGTGCAGTTCAGTATTTCATTCAGGCGTGTTGCTCTAAACTATTTCATTTATATCAGTCAGACTTTGTACTCAGTGATTTTTATTCCTATTGGACTTTATATTAGATTTTGGAACCGATGACTTATTCGGTACTATTTTATCTCAGTTATGTATTTTTTGGATGGATTTATATTACTATTGCCTAGGATGTTAATTACGATAATAATGTTCCATTGGGGTTGTTGTTTATATAAAAAGATAAAATTTGGTACCGACTTTTTGAAGACTAGGTGGTTAGTAAAAAGTTTAAATTGTTTTCGATAGTGATGCTAAGAATGAACCAAATGAGCATCCTATTTTAATTTAATAAAGGCTTGATCACTCGGTATTTAATTAGGAAGTGTGTAACATAAACCATGCTATTGTTGATATGCATTCTGTTATGTGGACGTTAGAAGGAGTACGTAAAAGTTATTGTGATTGGTTTGGTTGTTGAATAGTAGTGTGGATTGATTCGGAGATTTCACTCATAGACATTTATATTCTTGACCTACTCGTCCATAATAAATGTTAAATGAATTATTTAAGCAACTGTTCTATCTAAACGTAAGTGCATCAGGAGGGTTCCTAGTTTGGATTTCACTTCGGTGAGACGTCCCACACACGGAGTTTAGAGACAAGTTGTCAGGATAACTTAAACATCTTGTTCTCTCTTAATAAACCTTAAATAATTTATCTTAGCAACTACTTTATGTGACAACTCGCTCAGCAAAATAAGGGATGGTTACCCCAATACTCCAATATAATAGGAATCATAGATGGAATCGTTCTCAGCATCACAATAAAATATAGAGTATCCAGGATAACCTCCAAAAATTTCAGAAAACGGGTTGCCAAAAATTTTGTTTTAAAGTAAATAAAAGAAAACAAACGACCCAAATCCTGAAATGATAAGGGAAACCCCAAGGATGTATATATATTACTATAACAACAAGTGACAAATAAGAGGACCAAATATATTATCGGTCCGCTGATACATACAACATTGTTAAACAATTTCAATAAATTTATATAATACATTACATTAACCAATTACAAAAGCTTGGGCCTCTCGCCCGAGTAAAAGGGACCCGATCTTAGCTAGAATACAAAAATGAAAACGTTTATACCAAATGCATCCCGTAATACCCGCAATGCATCACGGCTCGCTGAGGACATCGGAATAGGAAATCAAATCAGGCATCCTTGCTGCGGAGTACCTGAGCGAAGACAAGATGCATATGCAACAAGAAATGTAAACGGGTCAGGGCCCGGTTCTATATGATTACCAGATGAATAAAGAGTACGACAGTTATGAGTAAAAATCATGCTAGGAAGAATAAAATCTATCTACACAGTTCTAAAACATAAGCTAAGACAGTAAGGAAAATTATGAGTTTAATTTGAATACGTGAAGAGAAAAAAAAGAGTAACATAAATTAAAAGATTCCATCTCATTTTTATGTTCCTTATCAGGAGCTCATAATTACAACATTATGATCTTTACTAGCATTTCATTCCTTATCAGGA
Organism: Sambucus nigra; assembly: GCA_949130495.1. Classification (NCBI taxonomy): domain Eukaryota; kingdom Viridiplantae; phylum Streptophyta; class Magnoliopsida; order Dipsacales; family Adoxaceae; genus Sambucus; species Sambucus nigra. The sequence continues at coordinate 210,929,082 of OX422223.1, read as the reverse complement.
AAATATAATTATAATTTTAAGCTCTTTATGGATTTTTATTTCAATTACATGCCCATCCTGGCATTACCATTCCTTAGCAGGAATATAATCAACATTTAATGCTCTTTGTGGCACTTCTTTATGCTCTTTATGGCATATCACAAACATCAACTCCCACCTGATAATGAATTGTTATATTTATATACATATAATAAATTCTAAGACCGCCCCTCCGAGTTTCCCCCCTGGACGCGCCCCTAAATGACCATCATCTTCCAGGGCCTATCTACATAAGACAACCTGGGCACCTACAACGAAAAATGTCGGGAAGCGACCATATGCCTGCGGGAGAGTCAAGACCACACCCGGAATCTCCTCACCAGTGCATAAAATATAACATAATCTCTCATATGGCCTATGGACTATATCCACCCTGCATTCACTAGCCAGGGGGCATCACCAAGCGCGCGAACTTCCCTTATGATGTCATTTAAAGAGGTGTGCTTAAGCAAATCATCATTTATCATATTAACGATTAAGTAAATTATCATTTACCATCATTATTTCCATTTCCATTTACCATTTCAAATTCCATTTACATTTTAGCAAATGTATGTTTCATTTTATTCGAAATCATATCCCTTTAAGTTTCGTAATTAGTTCACTTTTTTAAGCCAGCGCCATACATATTTCATATCGTCATTACAATCCTCGAAGGATAAATGAACTCCCAATTTATTATCCCAAGATTCATTAATATGTATTATAAACCATCAAGAATAACATAGCTCCATTGAGCTTCTAAAATCTCCCAAACATAATAATACATCTCCTAGTTTCATAAAAATCAACTAGAAGAAAGAATGCCCTATCATCAATAGGCATAACCTCGAAAAAGTCCCCACATATCCCATTACTAATGTAGGGTAGACAACTAACTCATCTCACACTCTAGGACTATAAGTTTACTTCATTCAAGAAGGTTCCTAGGCCCTAGGTTTAAAGAAAAGAATTGAAATTGAGTTATAAAATTAACTCAAAAATAGCAGGAAAACGAATCGATTCACCCTAGGGACGAATCGATTCTCCCCAGCGAATCGATTCGCCCAAAAAGCCAATCGGTTTGGATAGAAAAATCAACTTTCTATAATTGACCGAATCGATTCGGGTTATGCAGACCTGGAAGCTACCCCCTTAGCGAATCGATTCGCTCTAAGGGACGAATCGATTCGCTCTAAGGGATGAATCGATCCGGCCTGGAGAAATTGCCAAGAATAACCTACGGGTTATAAACCCTAGATTTTCCCCAAAACCAAATCCTACTCCATTTTTACCCACAACCAACATCATAAATCTATCCCAAATCCACCTACATGATTATTAACTACTATTATCTACAATTTCATCATCAAAACCCAAAATTAGTGTTCAATCACCACAAATCCTATTTTTGATCCATAAATACAAATACACAACTATCACACAATTTAATCATCTTAAATCATATATTATCAAGTGGAAAACTTGCCTTAGGGTTGATATCTCAAATTCCTTTGTGGAAGAAGCAATCCCCATTCTTCAATCTCCAATCTCTCTCTTTTCTCCATTTTTCTCTTCCTCTCTCTCTCTCTCTCTCTCTCTCTCTCTCTCTAACTCTCTAGTTTAGTAAGACACAAATGAGAAATAGAATTAAGGGGCAAGACTAAAACCGGGTCTTAAGTCTAAAGTCTCCAACTTAAGTGGTTAATACCACATTAAAATGACTCGCAAATACGCGTTTAAGCTAAAACCAGGTAAAAGTGCCCGAAACCCAAAAATATAATATGGCACTTATTTTGACTGTCTCGTGCCTTTCGAGACTAACTACACCCTCTAAACTGGCATCCGACAAATTTTATAAATTATTTCCAGTTCAAATTTTATTTAAACCATAATGTCATTTAAAATGCATGACACTATAAAACATAAAACCTGATGATATTTACTTTCACATACAGTAAATATGCATCAATCTAGTAAATATTAACTTTCAATTCATTCAATTAATATTTACTCCAGTCCCCACATCTTATATAATTACCTTTTGCGGTAAAATTAATATAAAATGAGCCTCCCAGAATCGAGGGTTGTTACATACTCCCTCCCTTATGAGGGAATTTTGCCCCCAAAATTCGGGCATACCCAAATCTCATAAAGGGTATACTACTTTAAACTAGGATTCTACCATCGTAAATAAACCCCTCGTTATCGCAATCGTCCTAAATGGACCCGAACTAAGGTCGACTTTATCGATCTCAGCCTACATCATTTTTGCTCTAGCATAGCACAAAGCGTTCCTCACTAACTATCGATTTTATCGTCTTAAAACAGAAGGAGATACCCACACAACTCGGCATAGACCGCTTTACTCCCTCCTCGGGGATATTTATACCAACGCTAATTGGTTTAACCCCAACACTAATCAACTTTTCTTCACATTGACGTATCCCATCATGGCTTATGGCTCGAAAGCCAAATCTTTAAAGAAATGTCACGAGACCACTCCAAATCCAAGGAACATATTACCCGTTGGTTCCATCCAACGAGTATGCGAATAACTCAACCGACCACGCTAGGACACTCACGATGCCAAGCCTTAGGAAATGATCCATAAGGCCATTCAATAGCCTAATGGTTGTACGGGAATCTCTATCCATATACTTACTGCTCCTATCTGCTAGGTATTCTAAGGTGCCCGCTCAAGATATGCCTTTTGGCCCTAAGTCAATTTCCTCCCATACATCCACCCGCTTTAGGGTGGTTGGATATACGCCATTTCCATACGGTTCCAATTTCTTCATGGAAAATTTTACCAACCCTCCGACACGAATATCTAGTCTTGGTCCACCCTATTTTAATAGGCACCTCCCACGGTTCTACCATTCCTCCATCAAGAATGGGGCGTACTCTTCTACATGTAGTCCATCCATAATGGCTGGAAATGCGACAGTTCGATCAAACGATCTACAATTTTCTCAAATAGGATCATGACCATAACGTTTTTGACACTTCAATGCAAACGTCTATGAATATACCCCTCTTCATTTCACCGATACTCTTCTTAACGCGAGTAGATGAAATGGTCAATCATAGACCAGAATTTTCTTGCTACAAAGTCTCCTTAGTCATGCTCGTTTCATTTGGCTTCCTATGCCATCGCTAAATGTCCAACGGATTTCCTACAAGACGCACCTACTACCCCAATTGCATTCCGTTAGTGAATGAGAAAATATCAAATCACTAGTTCTTCTGAAATCCGAGTACCAACTCGATTTCACCCACGACATATTGCAACAACTTGTTGCTCACGAGAAAGACCAATTTTTGACCAGGAAGTAATGCCTCATCTCTTTCGGGCGATCACTACCACAATGATTTTTTTTTTGTTCAAGTAGGAAATAATACTTCCCGCAAGTTTAAGCTTATGAGGCGCATAAACAATGGGTCTATGCTCCAGTATCATTACTCCCCAACCTAGCAGAGGCTTATTCATTGAATCCACCCCCGAACTTAATCACATGGACTCGGGAGTAAAAGTCAATTCATCCATTCAAATCCTTGGAAGTTAAGTTATCAACAAAACATTCTAATCAAGAAAGGCCTTATCTTCTTCGGCCTCACCTACCAAACCTCTCGAGACCCCATAAATCTCGTTCCTAGTGACTTAATCCCTCCTAGAGTTCACCCACAACCTATTTGTGGTCAACTCCTTACAGCCTTCCTAAACCAGCGTCTCATACCCTAAAGACCTAACATCCTAATACTACTAAAGTCGATCTATATATGACCTATCTAAGTCGTAGATATATAATACTAATAAATAGATCACTAGTGCCCAAGACCTTACTCAACTCCCTACATTTGCTCGGGTTCATGCGTGGGCCGTCTCCCCGAAGCGAAATCCAGACAAGGAACCCTCCCGTTACACTAATACCTCGCATCGTCAGTCATTAAGATGTGACAGTCTAAAACACATAATCGGGACTGATAAATTTTAACTAGCAATTATTTCAACAAAATTCTACTTCTACGTCTTACCATAGCATTATTAAAAATTTTAACTGATCAGACATTCTCTTGTTATGAAGTCTTTCAAATACATATCCACTTATATAAACATGGCCTTCTTATCAAGGCACAATCCCGAAGTCTCAACTTGACTTCGTATCTCAGTCTCCCTCACATCGATTAGAGGAGAGAACTATATACAGTGCTTCCATTTCGCACTTTAATAGCCCTTAATCACTCTTCTACGTGATTCTCGGCTAAACCTTTCAACCCAACTTCTAGCAATAAAAAATAAAATAAAGAAAAAGAATAGCGCCTCTCCACTCACAACATTGTTAAGTGTTCATGTGGCAGAGTGTCTCGCAAAGCGAAATCCAAATAAGGAACCCCTCCGACACATGCCTACTTAACTAGTTGGTCATGGAGATAAATCGTAACAAGCATACAAACGAACAATAAAAAACTCACGCAAAATAACACAATCAAATAAAAAAAAATCTCGTACCTACCTCGATCCACCTCTATAAAGTCTCAACCTGTATCCAGGAGAGAAATTATAGAACAACTAGTTCCATTTTGAACTAGAAGTAAGATAGCCTTACAATTTTATTTGCTTGCTATCACTCCAAACCAACCAAAATATCTTTTACTCACATAATGTACATAAAATAAAGGAAAGGAAAAGTAACATCTCTCCACTCCCAACGTCGTTAAAGTTCACGCGTGGAGCGTCCCGCAAAAGCGGAATCCAAACAAGGAACCCCTCCTGTGCATTACTACTTAACTTTGTTGGTCGTAGAGATAAGTCATAACAACCACATACAATGCAAACAAACAATAAAATACTCAAACCAAGTAACACATACTGCAAATAACACATATATCACATGTATATTTAGAATATCATCACTCATTTCATAACGAGTGAGAAAAAAATAGAACTTCCATACCAAGAAAGTCATATAATTACTCTTCCTATAATAGCGTCAATACAACTACAAGCTCAATATACCCACCCGAATCAAGAGCAACCACAATACTACTATATCTTATCGTGGGGGATACACCACCCACTACTAAGGTGGAATTCCCACCAACATTTTTGCTAAACACTCCGGAAAATGCCAATGGTTCTCAGACACTGTACTCGAGTCTTATCCGAACCAAGTACTACTTCCTCCACTCCCCAACTAGGCACTTTATCCTGGCCCTTGTTTTCCACTCCATGAAATTTAAAATGAGTGGTTCTACACTCCACATCATAGCCATTGTTCCGACTCTGGCCAACAACAATTTCCCATGCAGTCCCTCTTACTTTCTCAGTAAAAGAGGACATGCTCTCGGCCTCCTCTTCCTTGGTTCAATGAAATCTCCCCAGGCAGATATCCACCAAAGGGGTTTCACGGTCATTACTCCATAAGAAGTGTTAACGACACTTATTCTGGAGCCTATCATTTTATGGTGCACGGTCTCCCTAATCGTACAACATTGTATTCACAACCGGACTTTGACCGAACATTGTGTGAACATTCAAAAATCCACCTTCTCCTCAGTCCAGTTATCCCAGAGAAACTCGTAGTTGCAAGTGTCCACCGGGCTTCTCTATAGGCTAAACTTCCGGCACCCACGAATACGGTGACCACATTTTCACCACCACAACACTACCCATACGGGTGAAGGATTTTCCTCCATCCTATTTCAGGGCGCTTCTCCTCTTTAATTTAACATCGCTTGAAATCTCAAGCTTAGTACTACTTTCTACTTCTAGCGGTACTTGGGGAAACTACATCAACTGTGATTAGTAGTCGTAGTAGCAAGACAAAAAGTGCTACAAAAAGGGAGCGACCTCCAAAGCGGTCCTCATCCCTGACCACAGCTTACAGTTCTAGTAATCCCATCTAATGACGCCTTCGCGATGACCTTCACTAGCACCCTTCTTCAATTGGCCTAAGAATCTCACACGAATGCGCAAAAGATTCTATAAGTCCTACCTCAGGGAAAAAGTACGGGATCTTACAAGAGAAATTAATGGTCTTAATCCTAAAGCTTTATGTCAAATCAAAAGCAACGCTGAAAACTTAAGGCGTCCACACAGATTCCTAAGGACTCTAGACCTGATGCTCTGATACCATCTGTGACAACCCGCTCACCAAAATAAGGGGTGGAAATCCCAATACTCCAATATAACAGGAATCATAGATGGAATCGTTCTCAGCATCACAATAAAATATAGAGTATCCAGGATAACCTCCAAAAATTTCAGAAAACGGGTTGCCAAAAATTTTGTTTTAAAGTAAATAAAAGAAAACAAACAACCCAAATCCTGAAAAGATAGGGGAAACCCCAAGGAAGTATATATATTACTATAACAACAAGTGACAAATAAGAGGACCTAATATATTATCGGTCCGCTGATACATACAACATTGTTAAACAATTTCAATAAATTTATATAATACATTACATTAATCAATTACAAAAGCTTGGGCCTCTCGCCCGAGTAAAAGGGACCCGATCTTAGCTAGAATACAAAAATGAAAACGTTTATACCAAATGTATCCTGTAATACCCGTAATGCATCACGGCTCACCGAGGACATCGAAATAGGAATTCAAATCAGGCATCCTTGCGGCGGAGTACCTGAGCGGAGACAAGATGCATATGCAACAAGAAATGTAAACGGGTCAGGGCCCGATTCTATATGATTACCAGATGAATAAAGAGTATGACAGTTATGAGTAAAAATCATGCTAGGAAGAATACAATCTATCTACACAATTCTAAAACATAAGCTAAGACAGTAAAGAGAAGTATGAGTTTAATTTGAATACGTAAAGAGAAAAAAAAGAGTAACATAAATTAAAAGCTTCCATCTCATTTTTATGTTCCTTATCAGGAACTCATAATTACAACATTTATGCTCTTTACTAGTATTTCATTCCTTATCATGAAAATATAATTATAATTTTAATCTCTTTATGGATTTTTATTTCAATTACATGCCCATCCTGGCATTACCATTCCTTAGCAGGAATATAATCAACATTTAATGCTCTTTGTGGCATTGTACCGTGCTCTTTGTGGCACTTCTTTATGCTCTTTATGGCATATCATAAACATCAAGTCCCACTTGATTATGAACTGCTATATTTATATACATATAACGAATTCTAAGACCGCCCCTCCGAGTTTCCCCACTGGCGCGCCCCTAAATGACCATCATCTTCTAGGGCCTATCTACACAAGACAACCTGGGCACCTACAACGAAAAATGTTGGGAATCGGCCATATGCGTGCGGGAGAGTCAAGACCACACCCGGAATCTCCTCACCAGCGCAGCAAATATAACATAATCGCTCATATGGCCTATGGACTATATCCACCCTGCATTCACTAGCCAGGGGGAATCACCAAGAGTGCGAACTTCCCTTATGATGTCATTTAGAGAGGTGTGTTTAACCAAATCATCATTTATCATATTAATGATTAATTAAATTATCATTTACCATCATTATTTCCATTTCAAATTTCGTTCACATTTTAGCAAATGTATGTTTCATTTTATTCGAAATCATATCCCTTTAAGTTTCGTAATTAGTTCACTTTCTTAAGCCAGCGCCATACATATTTCATATCGTCATTACAATCCTCGAAGGATAAATGAACTCCCAATTTATTCTCCCAAGATTCATTAATAGGTATTATAAACCATCAAGAATAACATAGCTCCATTGAGCTTCTAAAATCTCCCAAACATGATAATACATCTCCTAGTTTCATAAAAATCAACTAGAAGAAAGAATGCCCTATCATCAATGGGCATAACCTCGAAAAAGTCCCCACATATCCCATTCATAATGTAGGGTAGACAACTAACTCATCTCACACTCTAGGACTCTAAGTTTAATTCATTCAAGAAGGTTCCTAGGCCCTAGGTTTAGAGAAAAGAATTGAAATTGAGTTATAAAATTAACTCAAAAACAGTAGGAAAACGAATCGATTCGCCCTAGGGCCGAATCGATTCACCCCAGCGAATCGATTCGCCCAAAAAGCGAATCGGTTCGGACAGCAAAATCAACTTTCTGCAATTGACCGAATTGATTCGGCCTTAACCCGAATCGATTCGGGTTATGCAGACCTGGAAGCTACCCCCTTAGCGAATCGATCGCCCTAAGGGCCGAATCAATTCGGCCTGGAGAAATTGCCAAGAATGGCCTACGGGTTGTAAACCCTAGATTTTCCCCAAACCAAAATCCTACTCCATTTTTACCCATAACCAACATCATAAATCTATCCCATATGCACCTACATGATTATTAACTACAATTATCCCCAATTTCATCATCAAAACCCAAAATTAGGGTTAAATCACCACAAATTCTATTTTTGATCCATAAATACAAATACACAACTATCACATAATTTAATCATCTTAAATAATATATTAGCAAGTAGAAAACTTTCCTTAGGGTTGATATCTCAAATTCCTTTGTGGAAGAAGCGATCCCCATTCTTCAATCTCCAATCTCTCTATTTTCTCCATTTTCTCCATTTTCTCTTCCTCTCTCTCTCTCTCTCTAACTCACTAGTTTAGTAAGACACAAATGAGAAAAAGATATAAGGGGCAAGACTAAAATCGGGTCTTAAGTCTAAAGTCTCCAACTTAAGTGGTTAATACCACATTAAAATGACTCACAAATACTCGTTTAAGCTAAAACCACGTAAAAGTTTCCGAAACCCAAAAATACAATATGGCACTTATTTTGAGTGTCTCGCGCCTTCCGAGACTAACTACACCCTCTAAACTGGCATCCGGCAAATTTTATAAATTATTTCCAGTTAAAATTTTATTTAAACCATAATGTCATTTAAAATGCATGACACTATAAAACATAAAACCTGATGATATTTACTTTCACATACAGTAAATATGCATCAATCTAGTAAATATTAACTTTCAATTCACTCAATTAATATTTACTCCAGTCCCCACATCTTATATAATTACCTTATGCGGTAAAATTAATATAAAATGAGCCTCCCAGAATCGAGGGTTGTTACACTTTATCTAAACATTAGTGTATCAGAAGGGTTCCTTGTTTGGATTTCACTTTGGGGAAATGTCTCATGCATGGAGCTTAGAGACGGTTTGTTGTGATGACTTAAATGATAAATAAAGATAATAAACTTTCATCTTTATGCTTTGTGTTACGAAGAATAACTTGCATGATGTTCGTCCTTTAGCTCTTTATAAAATCGTTTAACATATAGATAATGAATCCTAAATAGTAGAGCCGAGTCGGGGTAACTGGGTTACTTGAGGTTGAATTAATTTCCTCAGAGTGAATAATTACGTGTTAAAATGTCAATATTAATTGAACATGTTAAATGGAAATGAATGGGTGGGTACCGTTGAGGGACACCTCGATATTATGATATGTTATTTCCCGACCATACGAATATTAGGTGGCGTGAGGACGTAAAATGTGATGTTTATGGTTTATTATGATATGTAAATTCCCGGCCATGCGAATACCAAGTGGCGCTAGGGCGTGATACGTGATGTTTATGAATATTGTGTTATGTGATTTCCCGCCCATGCGAATACCAGGTGGTGTGAGGTCATGAAATTTGATTACGTGAATTTGGCGTACCACATGTTTATGAGATGGCCGAGATAAAGGGGCGCATTTCGGTTACGTGGTAGTTTATTATTGAACATGTTGGTTACTTGGTAATTAATTATTGAGTGTGTCAGTTACATTGTAATTAATTATGAGCATATTTAATTAATGAAAGTAATTGATATTAACACATGTGATTATTTATATTTGGCGTACCGCATGTATTTGAGATGGCCTAGAGGGAGAGGCACATGTCGCTTACGTGTGAATGAATTATTGATCATGTCGATTACTTATTGATTAGTTATTAATAATGATTAATTAATGGTATGAAATGAGATAATTCTAATATATTGTGAGACTACGTTTATGTGTTGGGTCGTTAATTAAATTACAAAACTGTGACTTTATCATCTATGCGTATAATTGCTTTGAGTTGCGTAGCTAAGTTATTTACTAGGGTTTTAACCCCCTTTTTGGAAACCAGGTGCCAGGGATGGACCTAACATTTAGATTCCTTTTGATCCAGTCAACGTTGTGTATACAACTCTCAGGGTTTTAACTCCAGAGATATTGGAGTTCTTTACCTCCTCATGTTATCATTTATCTGTTTAGTCTAGCTTATACTGAGATGGATAGTTGCATGTTGAGACTTAGATGGTTTGTACATTCACAGACTCTTATGTGTTTGTATTTATGTTTTACTACTAAGACAACATTGTTTATGAATTTGGTTATTGGACATTATGAGTTATATCTGAGAATTTTCTCATCATTTCAAAATTTTTGTCCATTTTTTCATTTGAACTCTTCATGCTGAGAATGATATTATTTTATTTTTACTATCTCGTTTGATTTTATATTTAGACTTGATACGTCTTTGTATTAAATTACATAGGGTATTAAAACACCTCCTAAATTCAATCCTCTGGTTATCACTCCTAGCTATGAACGAGAATCAAATCCAATCTCGCATGTCGAATAGTATCAGGCAGGATGCGACATATTTTTAGTGATCGACAAGATGCGTTACAGGGATTTTTCAATCACTCTCACATGACCTGCTCAAATCCAGCATAATGGTTTACCAAGCGGATAAATCTATGAGTTTAAATAACTGGCCAACCTCTTTGTTAATAATTTCTATTTTGAAGCAAAACGTGGTAAGAAGGTAACTCACTTATTAAGCATACATCAATACGGGGATGAAACAATAGGAGTGTTTATTACCAGGTTCAATAGTAAAAAGTTGTAAATGGTGGACTATAAGGAGAAAATAGTTGTTACAATAATCATTAGCGGACTGTTTTCTGGAATGTTATACGGGGCATTGGCTAAGGAGCCTCCATTCGACTTGTTATTACATAGCATATAATATAAATGGGTAATAAATTACCATTATACCCATGATAGTATTATTTGACCTGTAGGACTCGGGATATTGAAGGCCTAGTTTTTATTTACCATTTGGATGCCTCTGTTTGGAGTTTTGGCTCAATACTGTTACTTTATCACCAAAAGTTTTGGATTGATGCATTGTTTGTATTTCTATTAACCTTAAGCCTCTAGAACAAATAATGATGGGTTATCTGGTTTTAGAAACCATCTGCAACCTTAACCTTGTAAACTTGATAATTAGAATTCTAATAATATTGTCATACTAATAATTGAATACTACTTCAGATGGATTATTGTTATTTCAATTCTTAACTTCCTATATTTACCTGATTCTGCCAAATTTCTTATTCGGAGAAATAACTGTTGATATTAATCAATGAGACCTTTATATCATATCATTTTATATCTGAAACCCTTAGCCTCAAAGTACTTGTTCATTTTCTTATTGAAGATACTATGAGTCATCAGAGAATTACTAGAAAACAATAAATCAAGTTATAGCTACTTACCTGAATCTCACATCGTAGTTATAAAGAGCTCCATGACGACATTGACAACTTATCCTTTTTCAAATAAAACTCTCCTAAAAACTTAGTTTCATGTTACTTCATAACATTTTACTACTCCCGTTTCTATGCACTTCATTTTATTTCAAATCATGCAAGATGCCTCAATAAATGTTCTTTGACCTAATAAGGATTTTTATGATAAATAGTCTACTAATTTCAGACCTCCATTGTAAGTAAATCTATAATTATCCTTGTAAAATTATTTGAATACACACCCATAAACCTCTAGAGTTCCAAGCATTGTACTATAACCATTCAAATTAAGAGAAATTAAACAATGTAACCATCAGTTCAAACCCTATTCCAATTACATACGTCAACCCTATTACAAGTTTCTTAGATAGCAAGTTAGTACCTATTCAAGATTAATTATTATTTTTCATTTTTTTATATAGCCTACATAAATATAGGAAACCCTAATCTTATATTATACATAGAGAAATCCCAAAGTAATTTCAGATTACTATATACTGAAATATATACTCACCTAATGGAACTTGAATTTGAGACCGAGATGTTGAATGGAACTTTTGGAGGACTATAGATTCAAGTTTGATGACTGCCTTGGAAAAAGAAAATATTGTAGCCAACGCCTTAAGCCATCACCCTATTAAAAGACTTAATAACCCAGTTTCCTATGATGTTATTGTTACCCTAGAGCAATACGATCTTCATCCAACCCCACTTTTTTCAAAATTAACCAATAGCATTGCTTACTTGAAATTGAAAAAGAAAATCATAGAACAACCACTCCTGGATCCCTTTGAGGAAAAAACCAATCGAAAGTAAAACTCGAGAATTATTATACGACAAGAAAATAGTATAATATTTAGAAATAGTGTATATGAACCTGATGAATCATCACTACAATAAGAGACATTACAAGAAGGTCATCTAAATTCATGATATGTCTTGAAAGTTTAAAAATATTTTGTATACCAAAGAAATAATATTGATGGCCAATATGAGAAGTGATATTGAGAACCTTATAAAATGATGTCTTACTTGTAAGTAAGTAAAGGAATAGAAGACCAGTATTCTGGAAGATTTCTCTATCCTTTTTCGATCCGGGAAAGGACATGAAATTACATCACCATGGATATTTTTAATAGCTACCTTATACGCTCCAAGGATATAATTGCGTATATGGATGATAGTGTATCGACTCACCAAATCTACCCATTTAGTCTAAACGAAAACTATTAAATCTTTTCAAAAGCTCAGTACTAGTATTCATAGTAAGATTATAAACACGGACAACCTGTTCGATGTACATATAAGCTCAGATTACATCGAATATTGGAACAAGGACATATTTTTTAGATTCTAGGTGAATGAATTTATACTGAACAACGTTATGACTTAATGTTATCCTACCTCAAATACACAAATAATTTTTTGATTAGATTCTAAACATTATTGACTACGACTTCATAAAAGTCAGTATTTAGATTCCATATACTCCAAAGAGTAGTATCATCCTATTAATTGATATTGTGATAGTAACCACCTTCACATGGTTGTTTAAACTATATTTGAATCCCTTTACTCTCATTAGTACACCTTAGACTACAAGGACCCTATCCATCTATCTAGTCCATTATTATCCAAAAATTAAGAATATATCTAGAGTAGAACCAACGCACTTTAAAGTATCTTTTCGCCTTTGTATACCTAATGTAGATTCCATGAGATGATTTTTACAATATTAGACACCATACCTATTTTAACCCATAGTAAAACCATGCAATATTAATAACCAATCAAATCAACACTCCGATTTAAAGTACCAAAAACTATCAGACGCTACCTTTTGTCCCAAAATATTGGCTTAATAAATGTCCGATCCTACGTATGCACAATTTTGGTTTTTCGTAATTAAAGTAAACATCTGTAAACATATATAATCCAACTACAAATCTCTAACTAAAAATTGTAAACAACTATGGAACCCACTGGCCCACGAAATCCATTATAACTGTCTCATAAATAAAAATGAGAAAATATAAACAATCTAACTACTAAAGCAATAAAAGTAAATCGCCGGCTGCACTCTAAATCTCTAATCAATCCTGTACAGCCACTCCTACAACTATACTTGAAATTTTAGTCAGCGCAATGGGTTAGAGCCTACCGCATGAACACCAAATACTCCTCCCAATCAGGATCCTTTAATCCAGCCATAAGCATCATAAACGATGTAATTACATAGGAGTAACGCAATGTGACACTAACTACCCACATAATTAATCCACCCCACTAATCAAGTCCAATTATGTTATTTCGGCATTAAATTATAATATCCTATATTATTAATTAAATTAAAGGAACTAATTTCATTAGTGTGACATGAGTATAGCCAGTTCACCCTATTACGAGTCTTGTACATGCTCCTGGGATGCCTACAGTTACACACCATACACATTCCCCTCACTATAGCTAGTTTGTCCAATTTTGTTTGCACCGCACATACTCGTGAGTTTCCACGCATGACACACCACTATCGCCAGTTTGCCCAATTTCGTTAGCACGGCACATACTCGTGATGCCACACACACCCATGTTTCTTTAGCTAGTTTGCCCAAATTGTTAGCCCTACATGTACTCGTGATGCCAATACAATTTAATACATGTTCTTTGTCTCATACATTAATTATCAATTAATTATCTGGATTTCATTGTTATCTAATAGTCCCACCCCTTATTCAGACATCACATCCTAAAACATCCATAGTACCACACATAGAGATCACCAATACCACAAGTATTTCCTTGCCTATCACTTAGGATGAAAAACCTACGATAAATCATCACCTAGTCTTGCACCTAGGGTATGGAAAATACTTAACGGCGTACTACCTAGCCCCAGCTAGGCAATATCCAACCGTACGAACCTTCACCCACTATCCTTATGCCTAGAAGGTATTAACAACAATGAGGCCTACCTACTAGTCACATACCTAACAAGCAACCTAAAATAAGGGTAAAAATATAACTAACCCAAAAATACCAATGTCCCCATGGTGCCGAAATATTAACACAAGCAACAATCACATAAAACATATTTTCAATTTAAAGCTACAATTCTTCTGATTTATTCTCCGATTGCAATATCATCCAAATTATGTTCGTTTAATTATATAATTTAAACAAGTTTTACCAATCATCACATAAGTTATCGAATTTCATAATTTCCATACAAGTGATATGCCACCGGTTAATACAAGATTCCTTTTTTAACATGCATATTCAAATTACTACACCATAATAAATTCCTTCTTCGATCTACACATAAAATCATGATTTTTCAAGTCCTAACTGTGGTGACAATTATTATTCAACACAAACAGATAAGAGAAGCACAATCACCAAGCAGAATAAGGAATATAAAATGCAGATCACACAACAAGAGATGTACATGGTTCAGTAAAGGTGCCTACGTCCATGGTGGTGCAGTCAGTGTTATTTCTATATACTCCGGAGAGTGATTACAGAGAATACAGTGAGTCCTTTGCCCTGGACCTAGGGTTTATTATATACATGTCCATTCCAGGGAGTGGGGGTGTTGGACTCCCCCACATTTTCCATCTTCTCCTAGAACCCCTCTTAATGGGAACATGGGAGAAGACTAAATCACAATCGGTTAAGACGGGGGGTCTGGACTTTGGGCCGTTTATAATTGGGCTAATCGTCCAGGCCCATCTTTCTAATTTCAGGTACCCACAATTGCCCCTAAGCTTGTTGGGCCATACTTTGGGCTCAATAAATTTAAATGATTTGTCATAATGGTTCCTTTGTTCACCGTGCAACTCTTCCAAAGTTCGAGGACTGATTTTAGGTGGCACTTGCTTCGTGGTTTGTACATTATGATTAGTAGCACTCAGAAGCTATTCAGAGCAGTCATTTTTCGATCGTCGCTTCAACCTTCTCAGTACTCTCCTATTTTCTATGAGCTCTAGTGATTCATGTTCTCTTCTCTTAGTCTCTATTCTTATTGCTTTCTTATCATTTGGGATCGTGATTCTTCATCGTTCGAGTCGAGCTTTTATCTTGTAAGTCTCCTGTGCCTTCTCTTCGTATTTTCTCTTTGAATTTCTAGTTTTCTAGAGTTTTCCAATGGCATGGATCGGTAATAGGTCAGTGTCTGAGTTTAGGAAGTTTTATAATATCCCAAAGTGGGTAGAGATTGAGTTCACCTCTCCCCTAGAAATATTAGAAAGATAGAGGGTACCCATTGGATCCATGTCTTGTTGCTTTCCCAAGGGGGACTCACTTTTCCTCCCAACAATCTGTTCTTGCACTTCTTTGGTTATATCAATATTGTTCCTACATAGTGTTCGCCCAATGTGTGGAAGATAATCAATGGTGTTCATAGAATAAATCAGTTATATGGTACCAAGTTAGGGCTTACCGAGGTCTTCTTTTTCTATTCTTTTTCTCGAACTAGTTTTGGTGTTCTCTATCTCAAGGCAAGGAGTCATGACAGGGTATTGGTAGTAAACCTACCTAATTACCATAAGGACTACTGGTAAGAGGGATTCCTTGCTAGAAATTGGCAGTTTTCTCCCCAGTCTGAGGGGTCGAGATCTGATAGGTTATCAGTTCCCTTTTATGGGGAAGAATACATAGGTAGACTTTGCTTTGTCCATTCAATTTCTTTACTGATTTGTGATCTTTCTGACTTTTCCTATTTTTCCTTCAGCAAGGTCGAAGAACTTGGAACCTGCTCTCAGCGAGGTTCGTCTTTCTGAGTTGATCAAGACCTGGAATATCAGGGAGCCTTTAGTCGATGGAGAGCATCCCCGGTCTGCTGCTTTCTTGCTCGAGTACAAAAATGTCGGTTCTAGCTTTATAGCGAGGTTGGTAGACAGTATCCCTGAATTTGACACCTCTAAAGAGACTGCTGTTGATCCTATCCAGTTGGACGAGGTGCGGAAGGCAATTTTAGTGAGGAGAGCTCCAGCGGTGATAGTTCTTCTAACTCAAAAGAGGCTTCTGAAGCCCGAGGCTCTTTAAGCACGTCCAACAGTTCAAGCGAGGTGATGGTTCCTCCAAGGAAAAATTTAATTTGGGATGATGATGATGATGATCATGTGCTCCTCACTCAGAGGTCGAAGAAGTAGAAGTCCATCTCTGGGGCTATAGCTATTGGCTCTCAGTCTTTTGCTCAGGAGCAGGAGAAGAAGAGGAAAGAAGAAGAACAAATGAGAGAGAGAGAGAGAGATAAAAGGAAGAGGAGAGAAAGAAAATGGAGGAGAATAGAAGGATAGAGAAAGAGAAAGAGGAGGAGAGGAGAAGTATGGAATTGAGGACGAAGGCTGGGCAGGCCTTAGTCCTGGTATCTACATTGCCCGAGGGGGGCTCTGTTGTTATTTCTCCTCAGTTGGCCCCCGCACTGCTCGAGAGGGAAGTTTTTCCTGCTGATCGGCAAAGGGCACTGGGGTCTAATCAATTGGTCCTACAGGCTAGCCAGAGGCTAGATTTGGTAAGACCTTTTCTTTTCTCCAATGCTTTATTTAGTGTTAGTTATTTCCTTCTCTTGATGTTGTTCTTTATTTTTGCAGTTTGTGACTGACTTTGCCATGCTCTATCGCTCTCGCGATGAGCTGATGAGCAGGAACAGCGAGCTGGAGCAATAGAGTGTTGCCTTGAAAGTGAGGGGCCCTCAACTAGAGGCTGATCTAAAGACTGCCAATGCTGCTTGAGCTTCTTCTGACCTGGTCCTCGTCAATTCCAACCGGGAGATGGATGCAACGGTTAAAGATCTAATCGAGCTGAGGCAGGCCTGTGATCTGGTCTGCTTGAGCAAGTTGGTCGTCGTAGAGGAGAATAAGGTAATGGCCGAGCAGCTAAAGGAGAAAGAGTCCCAGGCAGCCACCATCAAGGAGGTTTCATATAACTCCGGTTGGGCTGCTGCATATGAAGACGCCGAGGTTCAGATAGGCTACATCAGCCGTCTGAACTTCAAGAAGGGATGGAACAAGGCCCTCTTAGCTACTGGTGTCGATGCTGACTCTCCTCTTTTTGATGAGAACGTACCAGGCCTGAAGCCAACTATGGATTAAGAAGCCCCTGGCCTAGCCATCGAAGGCGTTGATTCCGCCTCTTAGACAATTCATGTCGATGCTCTCCCTGTCCAGACGACTGAGGTAATCCCTGCAGAGGGGGATGCCTTTACTGCTACTGATAAGGGGAAGCATCCAACTACCTATGAGCATCCTGAGGTTGCCAGTTAATTTACTTCTAGGACTACTTTTGTATTTTTTCTTATAATTTTACTCTCTCTTTTTTTCTGCTCGATGTACTTTGACCTTTATTAATGAAATGAAAAGGTTTCTCATTCCCTTAGTGTGTTGAATGATTCTGTTTTTCATCGCTCTTTTATGTCTTGTAGTTAATTGATGCAGAAGAGAATATTCCTTCCACGTCTCAATTGGGCAGGACCCTTGGTCCCAATGCAAGTCCTCAGGTTCGCCAATCCTTTGTTAAGCTTTGAAAATCTCTTAGATCAAGGAATCAAAAGTATAAGGATCAGTCTGAGCTTGTGGCCAAGCTGAAGGACAGGCTTCAAGAGATAGAAGAAGTTGGTGCTTCAGTTCAAGAGGAGGTGAATACATTGAGGGCAAGGCTCCTGGATGCCTCTGAGTTCAATCAGGTCGGGGAGATTCTTCAGCGGGAGAATGATGCTTTGAGGAGAGAGGTCTCGTGACTTAGGGAGCATGTGCCGAGCACCGCTCCTGTCGTATCACGAGGTTCTTCCTCGTCGTGATCCGGAACTGGCCCGAGCGACGTTCCTCCTGTGCTGCGAGGCTCTACTCCTCCAACGATTTCGCGAGCTGGCAGGAATACTAGGAGTTCAGTAGGGAAATGGAAGAGCTTCGTGGTGAAGTCAATGAGCTTCATGGTGATGTCCAATGAGCATATGTGATTTCTTCTGGGCTCCAGAGGGACGTCACCCGATTGAGGCACTTGTTTAAGAAAGGACCTCGACGGGTGTGGGCCGATGGTTACGATCAGCGTTGGCTAGATTCCCCAATGAGGATGACAGAGTTTGAAGAGCCTGCCTTCATCAGGGGGTGGTTGAGTGCCTTGAAGGAGCTGCAGGTCCCGAGGAACTCGATGCTCTGGTATCGGCATGAAATATCTCCTTCCACTCGGATGCCTAGCCCCTTCCGGAAAGATGATCAGTGGGTACCCATTGATGCCATCCCTCGGCAGCTATTGGAGTTGGATCTTAACGAAGTCGAGGAAGAGTTAGTTCCCCCTCCCGATGATGGTCGAAGAGCTCAAGTGGCTGATTATCCTGCTCGGAGGCCTCACCCTCACTAAGATTTTGCCAGTAGTAACTTTGTATATTTTGTATTGATGTAATCTCAATGTTTTGGGTGAGCTCACCGACTAAACATGTCTTGTATTTGTTGTAAATGTGATGAATTAATATATAATTTATGCTTTTGGCAATTTATCGACTAAACAAGTGTCTTATATTTTCCACGTTTTTGTTCAAAAATCTTAAGCCTATCTTGGCTGACTAGATTTGTATGTTCGCATTATCAAGCTAGTGTCCTTCCAGTCCAGTATGCCAACGAGATACCATTATGCCTCACTTTACCTTTTAGGTTGTGTCGTCACACTCCCTTAGGCCTAAGTGTGGCAATTGGCGAGGACACACCTGGTGTTGGATGCTCTATCCGATCAGGATTTTATTTGACCAAACATTGTTTGGTGACCAATTCTGACTTGGTCATAGTGCCGAAGGATCTCCTGTAGGACTTCATATATTACCAAGGGCAATGCTTATGAGGTCTTTCATATTTTCATGATGAAAAACCTGAGGAGGGTCATTTCCCTGCTATAGTGTAATGATCAGTGTGCCTGTTACTTGGAAAGTGTGTGTGGGTTATAAAATTTGTATATTGACACTTCGTAAAATAAAAATTAGTTAACTCATACTTCATAGAATGCAACTGCCAAACAACTTTTCATTAATGATAAGGAAATGAACTTCCAATTTCACAATCAAAGATCAAAAGAAGAATCTAGAAATAAAATTTCTTAAGGTTGGTTGCATTCCACGCTCGGGGTATCTCTCTGCTTCCCATCGTTTCCAAGTGATAGGCTCCTTCCAGGTCGTCTCTAGTTATCTTGAATGGCCCTTCCTAGTTTTGCCCTAGCTTTTCGTCTGTTGGTTTTACTGTGCTGCCCAGGACTTTCCTTAGGACATAGTCCCCAACTGGGAATGCCCTTGGGTTGCTCTTGTTATAATGCCTTGCGAGATGTTGCTGATAGCTCGCTAGTTTTACTAGGGCTATCTCTCGACGCTCGTCGGATAGGTCGATCTCAGTGACCAATGCTGCATCGTTATGGCCCTGGTCGACAAGGCTGGACCTCATTGTTAGCAAGCATGCTTCTAAGGGGATGACTGCTCCCATTCCACATGTCAGCAAAAATGGGGTTTCCCCCGTTACTCGTCGTGGAGTGGTTCGGTAGGCCCATAGAATATGTGGTAATTCATTTACCCATGCGCCTTTGGCTCGCTCTAATCGTTTCTTTAATCCGTTGATCACTGTCTTTTTGGAAGCCTCGGCTTGGCCATTGCTCTGAGGATAGGCCACCGAGCTAAAATGGTGTCTGATTCCATGCTCGTCGCAGAAACTCCGAAAGGATCCGCTCTCGAACTGCTTTCCATTATCAGTGATGATGGTTCTGTGGATGCGAAAACGGGTGATTATTTTTCTCCATATAAACCTTATCATATATGCATCTCGGATGTTAGCTAGGGGTTTCACCTTGATCCATTTGGTGAAGTAGTCAGTTGCGACCAACCAATATTTGCAATTGCCGGTGGCGATAGGAAGTGGTCCTACGATGTCCATTCCCCATTGGGCAAATGACCATGGGCTGGATAGTGATTTTAGGTTACTAGCAGGTAGGTGGACCATAGGGGCATGAAGTTGGCATTTTAGGCACTTGTGAACATACACCGCAGAGTTCCGTTGCATATATGGCCACCAATAGCCTTCCTTCACTGCTCGGAAAGCCAGGGACCTTCCTCCAATATGTCTTCCACAGATTCCCTCGTGAGGCTCATGTAGGACCTGCTCGACATTCTTTGGGTGAACGTATTGAAGGTATAGACCGAAGAAAGATCTCTTATATAGCTTGCCCTCTGGTGATAAGTGAAAGCGAGCAGCTTTGACTCTTATCTAGTGGGCAATCTTTTTGTCATCTTGGAGCGTGCCATCCTTTAAATAGTTTCTTAAAGGGTCCATCCAACTAGGTGCTGACTCCACTTGGAGCATCTGCTCCACTTTTGGTGGCTTACTGCTACGGTTAATGCTCGGATGAGCGAGGAAATCGATGGGTATTGTTCTTTTTTGGTCGAAATCAATTGCTGAACTTAGGGCTGCTAAGGCGTCAGCATGGCTGTTCTGTCTTCTGGGAAATTGCTGGACATTGATTTCTTCAAAGCCACCCATTAGTTCTTTCACTAAGGCAATGTAAGATGCCATTCTTTCATCCTTTTCATTGTATTCTCCACTTATCTGATTGGAGACTAGTTGAGAATCGCTGAGCACCTGTAAATACTTTTATCCCAAAGTGTGCGCCTTTTGGAGGTCGACTATTATCGCTTCGTATTCTGCTTCGTTGTTGGAGGCTGCAAATCCAAGCCTAATTCCTTGTTCAAGGATTGTATCCTCTGGAGTAATGAGGACAATACCTACTCCTTGCCCTTTTGAGTTGGAGGCTCCATCAATGAACAATTTCCATGTTTCCTTCGTCGCGTCATTCCTCTTTTGTCTCGCTGCTTAAGGTTGGTTGGAAGGTTGCTCGCCTGTGAATTCGACTATGAAATCAGCAAGGACCTGCCCCTTTATTGCTTTTCTTGGTTGAAATTGGATGTCAAATCATCCGAGCTCGACTGACCATTTAGACAGTCTGCCCGACAAATCCGCCTTTCTCAGGATCGCTTTGAGGGGGTGCGATGTAAGGATGATTATAGTGTGGGCTTCAAAAGAGTGCTTTAGCTTCCTCGAAGCCACTACTAGTGCAAAGGTGAGCTGCTCCATTGGTAGGTACCTCTGCTCGGCATCTAGTAGGGTCTTGCTCGCGTAATAAATGGGGTGCTGGATTCCTACAACTTCGCACATTAATGCAGAACTGACAGTGTGGTTGGAAACAGAGAGGTACAAGTACAAGGAATTTATTTCTTGTGGTATGACGAGCAGTGGTGGGGAACTAAGGTAAGACTTGAGCTCGTCCAATGCTTGCGAGCAATCTTGGTTCCATTCTACCGTTTTGTTTCCCTTTAGAAGCTGGAAGAAAGGTTTGCACTTCTCGGAGGACTTAGAGATAAAGCAATTTAAGGCAACCAGTAGACCGGTGAGATTTTGTCCGTCCCGAATTGTTCGAAGAGGTTGTACCCTGTTTATTGCATCGATCTGGTCTGGGTTAGCCTTGATGCCTCTCTTACATACCAAGTACCCAAGAAATTTTCCTAACTGGATTTCGAAAGAACATTTGCTTGCGTTAAGTTTCATTCGGTACTTCCTGAGGATTTCGAATGTGCTTGATAGATCTGAGAGGTGGTCTTCTTTATTTTTTCTTTTAACGAGCATGTCATCGATTTAGACCTCCATGGTGTCTCCCATCTGGTGCTTGAACATCTTGGTGACCAGCCGCCGATAGGTTGCCCCTACATTTTTTAGCCCGAATGGCATGACCTTGTAGCAGTATAACCTAACTGAGGTGATGAATGTTGTTTTGTCTTGGTCTCGGGTATACAAAGGGATCTGATGATACCCTAAGTATGCGTCCAGAAAACTCATTCTCTCGTGAGCTGCAGTGGTGTCTACAAGTTGATCAATTTTTGGGAGGGGGAAACTGTCTTTAGGACACGCAATATTGAGGTCAGTGAAGTCGATGAAAACTCTCCACTTGATGCAAACTCTCCACTTCCCATTGCTTTTTGGAACTACTACTGGATTGGATAACCATTTGGGGAATTGTACCTCCCTTATGGATCTTACATCCAACAGCTTTTCCACTTATTTTTCCATGACTTTTTCCTTCTCGGGTGAAGTCCGTCGTGCCTTTTGTGCGATTGGTTTGAAGGTGGGATCAACGTGCAACTGATGACAAACCATACTAGGATCAATTCCAGGCAGCTCGTATGGTTCCCATGGGAAGATGTCTATGTTATTCCTTAGCAGGGTCGTCAATTCTTTCTTCTCTTGATCTGTGAAAGAAGCTCCAATCAAGAAAATCCTGCCCTCGTCGATATCTCTAGCTGCTACTTCCTCCAGGTCCTTGACGACCCATTCATAGGGGAGGAGCCTGGTCTCCTCTACCCCGGGTCTTCCGTACTTTAATTGTTATTTCGAATGTATCATACCTTCTTGTTCTTTAA
Source organism: Sambucus nigra (assembly GCA_949130495.1). Classification (NCBI taxonomy): domain Eukaryota; kingdom Viridiplantae; phylum Streptophyta; class Magnoliopsida; order Dipsacales; family Adoxaceae; genus Sambucus; species Sambucus nigra. The sequence goes on along the minus strand of OX422223.1, from coordinate 210,906,055 downwards.
CCCTTTTGCTAGACTTGTCGGCCTTCTTCTCTAGTTTTGGGCGAATGGCCGCTATGAAGCACCTTCTTTCCATCGCTTGATCAGCACGGATCTCCATTACTCCTCGCTCGGACACATGATTGAGCTTCTGGTGGTAGGTCAAGGAAACTGCGTTCATTGCATGTAGCCATCCTCGATCGAGGATAGCCTGGTATGGCGAGTTAATGTCGACCACCAGAAATTCGATCATTTTAGAAAAATTTCCTTCCCTTACTGGCAGCAAGATCTTTCCCAGGGGTATAGTCATCTTTTCAGTGAAGCCAACCAACGGGACGGTAGCTTCCTTTAGTTCGGCGATGCTGAATTTCAATTTTCTGAACAGGTCGAGATACATCACCTCGGACGAGCTTCCTTGGTCGATGAGCAATTTGTCGACGTCATAGTTCGCTATTCTTAGAGTAATGATTAAAGCATCATGATGTGGGGTTCTCACTCCCACCAGATCTTCATCTGTAAACACGATATGCTTACTATAGTCGACGTCATCTGCTTACCAACTCTTTCCTGACTGTGTTTTCGCTGGATCGATCTGAAAATCTTGCATCACTGCTGTAAGCTTTTTTTACCTCCATGCGAGCTGAATTGCCCTGAATTTGTTTCACGCCCGATGCCTCATGAATTACTGCGAATTCATGGCCGGCATCGTCTTTGAGCACATTGTCAGGCCTTTCCTCTCTATGGTCAGTAACTTTCTCTGCCTTTTTCTCCACGAATTCGTTCAGGTTACCGGACTAGGTCAGCTCCTCGAGGTGGGACTTAAGAGCTCTGTAATGTTCAGTCTTATGTCCTCCCTCTTTATGAAAAGCGCATCTCAGCGCATTGTTCCTCTTTTAGGGATCTCCTCCCATCTTCCTGGGCAACTTGATGAATGGCTCATCTTTGATTTTTGTGAGAATTTTGTAAATTGGTTCTTTGAAGACGGTGTTGACCGCCTGAAATACTTTCGATACATCATTGTTGCCTCCATTTTTGGAGACATTTTTACCCCCATTCTTTCCTCCTTTCTTCTGGTTCTCAATCTTGTCACTACCCTTGGCAACGAGCTTAGTTCGAGTGTTTTACCCTGTAATGAGGCGGGTCACATCTTCCACCTTGGCATACTTCTCGATGCGGGCCATTGGGTCATCGATGGTCATGGCCTCTTTCTTTGTCAGGGATTGGTACAGAAGGGAAGAGCTAGGTAGCCCAATTTTAAAAGAGGAGACTTCCACTTGCTCCAAATAGTCCTCGACCTCGTTGAACAATTCCCAGTACCTCTTCTTATAGTCTCGGAGGGTCTCTTGGGGCGTCTTTTTCATTGTCAGCAGAGCATCCATCCTTTTGGGATGGGAGCTACTAGTAATGGATCGGGCTGTAAAGAGCTCGGCCAGGGATTTGAAACTCCTGATGGAATGGTGGGGGAGCCTTTCGAACTATTTTTGCTCCACGTCATGCAGGCTCAAGGGGAAAATTCAGCACATTAGTGCGTGTCGATGGTTCTAGAGGGTCATGGCCTGCCGGTATTGTCTGACGTGATCAATGGGATTAGTCTTTTTGTCATAAATTTTGAAACTTGGAATAGCAAACTTCTTGAGGGCTTCCTCTTCTTCAATTTCCCTCGAGAAAGGTGATTTCATCTGAGTTTTGAGAGCTCGCCTAGCGAGTTCTCGGGTTGATCTGGTGCCGTGATGTACAGGGCGTTGGTCCATCTCCCTTCGGACCAGACTTCGTATGTTTTCATTGCTGCGATCTGGGCTCATGTGAACGTGAGCTAGTCGTAGTTGCTTGAGCAGGTCGTCCTCTGACTCGTTTTCCTTAGCTTTCTGGGATCCGCGCCTGGGGCTCCTTCCTCGACTGCGAGACTTGCTCGCTTGAGGGCTAGGAGTGCGGTATGGATGCCTTTTGGTTCCATGATGGAGTTCTCTCTCCATTCTTTCTAATCTTCTTTTGAGGCAAGCATTCTCGGCTTCATGCTTGCGAGAAGACTCCCTCTGATCGTGGAGCCTTGCCTCATATGCATCAATCAGCCTAGATATCTGTGTGGACCTCGCTGGTCCTTGGCTTTCTTTTGATGCTTGCCTTTCTAAGCGAACCCTCTGATCTAAGCGCCGAACTTCGGATCTAATCCTATGAGAAGCAGGTGGCTCTTGGATATCTCCTACCTGGGGAGCATTACTACCATAACCAGACATTTCGAACTCCTTTCTGGGTGTGGGCTTTCTTAGGGAAGATAAACGCTTCCCACAGACGACGCCAATTGTGGTGACAATTATTATTCAATAGAATGACATAAGAGAAGCACAATCACCAAGGAGAATAAGGAATGTAAAATGCAGATCACACAACAAGAGATGTACGTGGTTCAACAAAGGTGCCTACATCCACGGTGGTGCAGTTAGTGTTATTTCTATATACTCCGAAGAGCGATTACAGAGAATACAGTGTGTCCTTTGCCCCGGACCTAGGGTTTATTATATACATGTCCATTCCAGAGAGAGGGGGTGTTGGACTCCCCCACGTTTTCCATCTCCTCCTATAACCCCTCTTAATGGGAACATGGGAGAAGAATAAATCACAATCGGTTAAGACATGGGGGGTCTGGACTTTGGGCCGTTTACAATTGGGCTACTTGTCCAGGCCCATCTTTCTAATTTCGGGTACCCACAGTAACATTATTACAAATTCATATTTTTAAATTTTAATACACGAAACATCCTATAATTTTATCATAATATATGCATGCGATTATTTTTAAGTCTTAAATATATTTTTAGTTTTAATAAAAATAGCCCCGTAATTACTTTCTCTTTTCCTAATTAAGATTCCTAATTATTTCTAAGAAAACATGATTTATTAAGGTTTAATCAATATTTAGAACATGTAACACTTAAGGGGAACAATAAAAGTATTCATTCATACTAAGAAGTCATCTTGAAAATATGATTATATGGTTGTGATCCTCTCGCGAATATAATAAAGGCTCGTTCTTGGTAGACCTTGCGAAAACTTGATTTGGATCTTAAAAACTTGAGTTGAAACTTATTTTTAGTGGGATTTGATTTTGTATAAGAGATGAGATGATAATTTAGGAGGCTACTACTTTTTGGGATAGGTTAAATGTGTTTGAAAAGGTCTAATTTGCGTCCATCATATAAAGGATTTAAAGAAAGAGTCCTAATCAAACCCAAACAAACACAAATAAGTATCGGACGACCGGACCATCGGAATTCGCTGAAATTTTGACATGTTCTAGCTCAAGCAGCTGTTCAAAATTCAGCTAGATTGGATATCATTAAGGTCATCTGCATCAAGTTTTAGAGTTCAGACCATCGAATTTCCTTGAATTTTGGCTATGTTTTTGCTGAAGACAAGATGGAATTGTGTAAGAAAAATCAACGTGATTGGACATCGTTTAGGTTGTCTGCATCACGTTTTGCAGATCGGATCGTCGGATTTTTTATCCTCCTTAGGATGGATCCTTCCCTTAAGAATCCTTGTTTCAACAATTAAATTAATTCTAAATTTCAATCTTTTTAAATAAGATCCAACATGAACCGTTTCATAAAACCCAAATCATTACAAATTTCCAATTTCAAGTGTAAATATATTTTCCAGTTTTTCCCCCTATTTCAAATCATATTAAAACCTTATTTCTTATAGATAAAGAAATAAACATTTTTAAATGACAAAAATAATTGAATCAATAAGATATTTTTTTATTTTTAATTAAAAAAAAGTATTTATGATCCAAAATCACGGGGTGTTACAACATCTCATCAATATTCCATATCATTTTTCCAAAGAGTGTGAACTTCTAAATAAACCTCTTTATGAATTTACCAACTGCATTCGATGTATTTTTCTCGATTAACTGACAAGTGACTCCACAACCACCTTAAAACTGCATTGTAGTTACTTAAATTGTCCGCTATCAATAGAAATGCCATCAGGAGAAACAAGCATAAAGTAGTGTACCATAAGAGTAAGAATTAATTTTTTAAAGTAAATTTGGTAGATGGAAATAGAAAAAGTATTTCTTTTTACAAGAATCTTAGATATCCTAAAGAACATAATTACGATTCGATTATCATGATCGTCGTTTTAGTCAGACCTAGGGAGCTCACTTTTAGCGGTTCAAGTATAAACAATCAACTTACCTTTCTTAAAGAAACTTATACATCCACTTGCATATCAAACGGATGTGAAATACCATTATTACATGAACCATATACAACCTATGATATCTTCTTATCGATACCACCCTCTTCATAGTATGATTTAATTATGTGTGAAACGTACTTCACACAACCAGACTACACGTAAAACCTCATTACATAAACCTCTGCGAAAATAAGAGAACCATATAAAGCTTGTAAAAATGCCGATTATTTATTTGAACCCCATTTGTTTCTAATCTTAGTTACGTCAGTATTCATTATACGATTTGTTGCATAACTTGCAAATTACAAAAATAACGACCTTGGTACGATCGTCATAGGTACATGATAAGCCTACAGCCTCGAAACTAGTAAGTTATGTTTTAAATATATGGTATATCTTAGACGATGTAAGTACCATGAGAATTTGAAACTCTAGGAATATAGGTATTTCGAGGATGAATTGTTTTTAAGGTAGGTTGATTATAACAACCTATATTTTCCTTTTATTGAATTATTTTAATATTGAACTAATCAAATTTTTGGAATGATTTTTTTTTATTTTTATTAAATTACATCGACAAATAAATAAGTACCGAGTATACATTTTTGCAAGTTTCCACAGGTGTAAATATTGTGTATATTAAAAATAAATTTTTTATCAAATTACGTTAAAACAAAACCCGAAATTATTTATAAATAAAAATAAAAGGTGGGTGTTAAAAATTGTAGGGACACAAAGTTTAAATTTCAAGCACTAAAGTTAGGGGATAAAAAATTGAAATAACAAAAATAATCAAAAAAAGGAAAAAAAATGCATAATATGAGTCACCCCTCCGTCTTGTCCTGTTACAGGTAAAAAAAGGAAAAAAGATAAATAAACTGCCCTCATTGTTGAAACCTTCCTACCCATTATATATATACAACTGTTACATTTCTTTTTAACCTCATCTATTTTCAAAAACCACTACACTAGGTAAAGAACCAAGTGAAAAACCACAAGAAGAATAAACAAAGATAAGTTACGGGTATGATAGTTTCTCCATTTTTCTTTTCTCTCTCTCTCTCTCTCTCTCTCTATATATATATATATATATATATATATATATATATATATATATATATATATATATACAAAAAATAAAGTAGAAAACTTATGTATGTCACAAGTTTGGCTCATGATGTCATCTTTACTAATTTTTTCTGCACTTCCTACTTTTTCCCTCAAATCTTTGATTTCCCCCTTCAATTTGTTCCCACCCTCTCTCATCTCTCATAAACCTCTCATTCTCCCGTATCTCATCAGCAAGACAAAAAAAAAAACCTACCTCAAAACCCTTCTCCCCACCATCTCCCCATTGCTTCATCCGCCGCCGCACCTGACCCCTAAACGCTGCTCCTCTCCACGCCGTTGTTCCTCTCTACTTCGTTGCTCCTCTTAGGTAGGTTTCATATGGTTTCGATTTTAGGTTTCAAATCGAAGAGAAATTCATGGTGAATTGAAGTTTAAATATGGTAACAAATATTTTTTTTATAACGCAGGTCTCTCACGTTTGGTTGTCCAATCGATTGACGTATCACGTATGTCGGTGCTCTGTTTTATTTTGGGCGTGTTGTTTGGAATTTGTTTGATGATTCATGTGTGAGATCCTTCTAAATTTTTTTTATCCTTTTAAAAAATGTTGGATGTTTGGATCTATCATTCTTGTATAAAATTTGATCCTTTTACACCTTTTTATATGAAATTTTATAGGTTTATTATATGGAGGTTTATGTCATGTTTTACATGTTTATTATATGGAGTTGTATGTCAATTTTTACACCTATTTATATGGAGTTTTACACATGTTTATGTCAATTCACCTGTTTATATTTTTACTGTTGTTGGGGTCGATTAATTACTGTTGTTGGGGGTTTATATATAAATAGCGTAATTAAGATATACCTATAATAATCCCGGGAGATGTTATTACTCAATGTTACAAAAACATTATTGCAAGTTTCTTAAAGGTATATTACATGTTACTGCCTTTTATTTACCTATTTGAGGTTCTTTATTGTTGAATAGAATGATCTCGGATTTTTATATTTGCTTTTATCCATATAACACATTTTTTTAATGTTACTTTAATTATTTCATCTAATGGTACCGGTTCTTTAGAAAAATGTAGGACAACACTGGAAATCCATATAGGTAATTGTGATAAGAAAGGGTAGTTATGACTTTTTGAAGCAAACTTTGATGAGTTTAGGTAATTTTGATCAGGCCATGGAGGAGAGGATCAAATTTATATTATTGATAAAAATCATACTAAGATTAGTCCTCCGGATCCGAAAACTAGCAATATCCTCTCCTAAGTGGCGCAAGAAATTTTAACTCTAAATCATCACGTGTCTCTTTCACCACATCGAAAAGATATATCCCAATAATATTCTTCAGAGACTTACAAAACCGTTGCTTTTTTGTCCGACGGTGAAGCCATAGCTATGAATTCATATCCTATCTAAGTCATAACTGTACTCACATCATTGTTAACTTCAATGCCCTCTTTGGGAAACAACCCCAAAGAAAATGGTTAAATCATATAGCAACATACACACACACACAAAAATAAATATCCAATTACTTGCTTCTACTTGGGTGTGCGAACACAAATGAATACGCACGAATGAACTCAATGCATCATTTAATCACATTAGTCATCTGAGCTAATAATCCAACTTAAAACGATTTAATTTTTATCAACATGTCCCATGTCAGATGTCATGAACACAAACATATACACAAATTCTTAGATAACAATTCCACGCATTTTAAATGGCTTCGCCACTGATAGGTTCCAAGATCAAGAATGATTTACTCGAAATCAAATAGAGAAATGATATATGTAACAGATGTAGCTTTGCACAACATTAATCAAGCTTTGGTGATTCTATTTGCTTCCCTTAATATCCCATCTTTACACGAGTTCATGTTTAACTATGGATACGCCCTTGATAGTGTTGTGAGTCCTGATGGAAAGATAAGACAGATGGCTTGCTATTGTGGTGCAACTGATTGTCGAAAAAGATTATTCTAAGGCCAAGCTATCATCTTTTTCTATATATATACTGATGCACAATGTCTATCATAATCTTATTTTCCAGGTAAGATGGGCTAACGCTTCCTTTGCCCCCACATTTTTATATTTAAGATGTAGCATGTTATCAATTGTTGTATTTCTCTAGAAAAAAACTGCAACAGTTGTTATTATATACTAAACCTTGAAATCCTATTGTTGTCTCCTCAAATCAACCATATATGCTTTTATATATATTTCAGTGAAATGTCATCTCTAATTTCAACAGTTGTTAGATATGTTTGCACATGTATTTTATCTTAGTATTAAATTATGACAGTTAAAATAATTCATAGAACCAGAACCAGGACATGCTTATTTTGAATGTGAACCCTATTTCCCTTGCTCTTGAAACTACTGATGGTGGGGGTAATGACTGTATTGATCCCTAGGAAAACAACCATACCCAGAAATAAAGAGCGAGTCTTCTTTAAATTCTCGGACAACTAGCCAATCATTCTCATTCACGTATAGAAGGGTGAAATTTGAGGTCATTCTGGATCGGGAACAACAACTTGCTTTGACATTGATGTGAATGGTTTCTTAAATGCCTCTACTGAACACATGACCACCAGACAAAAGAATAAGATCACCATCACCAACGATAAGGGGAGACTCTTAATTTGTGATATCTAGAAAATGGTCTAGGAAGCAAATAAGTATATTTTATTTCTTTCTTATTTTTTGTTTATATATTTAACTGATATGAAGGAAAATGTTCAAGTGATATTAGTTGGAGGTATCTATATCTACATAGTTGAAACCTTAGTTAAAATCCCTACTAACCTAACATATCTCTAACTTCAACTGTGATATTAGTTGAGATGTGTCAAAATATAAAGCTCTCAGCAGCACATGAGGAGCATTGTCGAACAATGGTGGATCAATTTTATTAGATGGAGTCCAATAATGGTGGTCAAAGGTCAAAGGAAGTAGATGGGTTGTTACTTTTTTTCTTCTTTTCACTATCTCATTTTTCTAGTATGACTGTTACCAATAGCATTTGTAGAAGGTAGAATGCCAAGGAGCAACAGTTGTTGTATATATGGAAACTATAATGTAGTATTTGACTACAGGAGTGCTAGAGTTGGAAGGTAATGTCAGCGGTTCATTTGATTTTGATGAATTTGTTCACATGACGACAACCAAGTACGACTACATCACATGACGACAACCAAGTATGACTACATCATATCGATAATTGAAGATGAACAAGTATGATTTTTTTTTCTTTCTATTGGTTTAATGAAATGATATAATGTCTATACAAGGTAATTTTTAAAGCTAAACACGCTGCTTGCTGCAGCCAATGGATTTTCTTTGTATGCCTCTCTCTTGGTTCATGAGAAATGATGTCTGAAGCGAGTTAGCTCGAATGTCATTGGCAACTCATGTTGTGGCCTAGGGTTGTCAGGCCATCCAATGATAGTCGTGACGCTGCTAGTAGGCCCAATAAGAGGATTCGGCGGTCAAAAGACTTTGATGTTCCAAATTTTAGTGACAGTTTGATTGGTTTAAAAGGTGGAGCTGATATGTACAGCCTGAAAGGTGCTACCCCTTAATCTATGACAGTTTCCCCTTTATAATTCCACATTATGCTCGAGTCTCGAGTCCACACCCGCGTTCAATAATGGAGTTTTACAGTATGTATTTTGGGTTCAAAGCAACTCGGGTATTGGTTTTAGGGCTTGCTTGCATTTATAAATCGATATATACGGAACACATATGTTATTTGAAAATCTTCAAACTTTTGAATTAATATATGTTTGGAGAAATGCCTGTGTGATTGGCACCAACGTCACTTGAGTTTTCGACCATAAGGTTCGTCATCAACCATATTATTTGTTAGTTGTTTTAATAATTTTTTAGAGTTTTAAAACTAGGGGCTTGATACTAAATTTGGGGTTCGAATTTTTGTTGTTGCTTTATCACTTTGAATAGGTTAATTTTGCTGATTACTATATTCCCTTCCCATTTTATTATTTACTTTGGGTGATATGCTCACACGAGTGCATTGAATGAATTGCTTGTTATATTTTGAGTTAATTAACTAGAAGTTGAGGGTGAGAAGGTGATATGCTCATATACAGCTATGATATATGTCATATTGCAGCCATGATTATGATATCATGTTTGAAGATTCAGCTTTAATGGTTATTTAGTGCTTATCTTTTGGGAACTGCTACTTTTAATGGAATTTTATAGCTCATATTACAACATTAATGATATGCTCATATTAAATCTACTTTTGATGGTTATTCAGCAGGTGTGCACGAGTCCGACACGCGAAGACTGCATTCTTTTTTTCCTTGGGCTATCACATCCAATGTGTCACTTATTGGCAAGTTAAATTGCATTTTGTACTGTTATAATTTTTGGCAAGTTAAATTGTATATGGTTTGTTAGTATACTCACTTATTCTACTGGACAGGTTATACCCACCTATGTGGTGTTTGATATGGTTTGAACACAAGATATATTTTACACTGGACAGTGTGCCAAAAATTAATTTTCAAGGTAACAATCTTGACAAAGAGTGTTCCCCCATAATCTGTAGGCTAAAAATATGGTTCTTCGTTTATAAGTTTTTATTTTTATTCTATTTTTACAGAAATCAATAATGACACATGATTTCTTAATCATCTTTGTTTCTTCTTCAATGTTTTTATTTACATTTACATCTTTGTATCTTTCTTCCTATTTGTCAAATGATTTTTTTTATTACCTCTTCGTAATACTATTTTAATTTACTTCAATTGGTATTTTCGACATTTGTTTCTCAATATAAAGTTTTCACTATGTAGGTTACCGTATTTAAAACAAGAAGCACAAAAATATAAACTATAGTATATAGGACTTTATCTTCTTATACGGGGGAGGCCACAAACCTACTGTTTATGATAGAGTGCCTCTGCTATATATTTCACCATGTAAGTTGATAATTTTTTTTCAGTTCAATGTTCTTTCATGATTTATGCTCAGTACTTCAAAGCCTTTTGGCCTCGATATGAAATTGCGAATTTGGTATTATTTGAAAGAGAATTTGGAATCCATTTACCATTTACTTTGTTGGAGTTTAGTTCATGGAATCTCTGTTTTTCAGTTTACTTAAGAGCATTAGTAATCGTCTTTTGTGATGAATGTGTGAACTATATTTTTGTTGGAAATTTTTAACCTCACCCGAATTTTAAAAAAAATTCAGTCGTGACACTATCATAGTCGTTGATAATCATACTTTTTAAAAGACAATTATACACCACTTTATATACACCACTTTAAACTTTTTAAAATTATCTACGCGCATAATTTTTAAAAGACAATTGTACACCTCTGTATATATCTTGCGTATTGCCAAAACATTCTTCGGTACTTGATGAGGAATTTCCCCACTAGGCGGGGGGAATTATTGAGATCCATAAGAGAGACCGACAAGAATTGGAGAAATTAATTGATATGCCCAAGTATAACCTCAGCCGGGGATACCTACCTCGGCCGGATAATGGCCGAGACGTCACTTGGCCCATCGAGAGGTAAGGGGCCACGATATCATCCCTCGGCCAGTATTACCTCGGCCAGGGCCGACACTACTACATGGACCTCCCCAAATATATAACGCACATGTCGGACAGCAAAAACATCCTCAAGGACCAGGAATGGCAACCTCGGCCAGAATGGGCCTAAATAGCAAGGAGCCACTGATTTATAAACGAACATGGATTCTACCTCGGCTTAGGCCGAGGTAGCCCAGGGTATTAATAACCATCATCATGCATGCCCGACATCGGCGTAGGCTGACCCCAGCATATGCCTCGGCTTACATCAGGCCGAGACTCCTCATGACGCTTCGCGGATTGAGCGGACGACCAACCTTATAGCTCGGCCTCTCCTAGGCTGAGGCCATTCACCAACCTGACTGTCGAGCACCTGTTGACATTTGGATAAAGACACCTGGGCACAAATCAGTTATAACAAGATTATTCTCCACATGTGGGGGAATATTTCATCATCATTTCTTACATGTGACAGGGACAGGTGGCGTTCCCACATTGGTGAGGATACCACACACATGCTCACTGCATGCATGGGGGGGTACACTACACCCCCTAGACACTATATATAGGGATCATCCCCTACCTTTCAAAAGTATCCAGATATTAAAACCCTAGCTGAAACTCTGTCTAAATACACACAGTAGAGAGAGAAAGGGTTTGAGAGGTTGTATCCATGGCCATTAGTGCCTTCTTACAGTGATATTACTCACACACACTCACAGTGGACGTAGGCCAGCTTGGATGAACCACTTATATTCGGGTATCATTCCTCTTATCCTCACCTCATTCTTATCTTCTTTATACAGCTGTGTTGCCATTGTTGTACCTAAATTGAGGTTGCAAACACCTCACCTGGTGGTGCTGATTCCCAGCATCATCATTTTGGCGCCGTCTGTGGGAACTTGGTTCCTCTTTTTCTGCTTTTACCTCACCGGAGACTCTGGTGGTGAACCAGGAACCACCCCTTGTGTGGAGCCGTTTCACCATTGAAAGAGGTCCTTTAAGGTATTAAGCTCACCTGCTATTAAAGCTCTATACAATTAACGCATGGCACCAGACTTACCGCCGCCTCTTCCGCCGCCCGGAGGTGGAGGAGCTAGCTCCAGTCAAGCTCCTCCCCAGTCAGAAATGGCGGAGGTGGCAGCTGCCTTGAAATCTTTGGCTGCAACACAACAAGCGATGAAGGAGCAATTTGTACAGCTCAGCCAAACCATGATGATGAGACCGCCAGGGGTCTTACCGGATATGATCACTCCGGCGGCAGTTCATCCACATCCAGACGCCAGGGGACCACCCCAGGCACCGATGAAGGACCAACCTGCACCTCAGCGGAGGAGGGACGTTGCTAACCCTAGGCGCTTGCGCCTGGGGAGGCAAGGAAACCCTTGCCCAGAGGACATGTATGATGACCTAGGAGAAGAAGAGGCACCAGAAGACTGCTGGGAGCCGTATGAGGTGTCAGATAACACCGTACGACCTCTTAGGCAAAGCCAAGGATGTGCCGGCCGAAGAAGAGATGAGGCCCAATATCTAGGGTCGGCCGCTGATAGACAAAGCCAAGGATGCGTCGGCCGAAGAAGAGATGAGGTCCAGCAGAGGGGGTCGGCCTTCAACAAGTTGAGCAGAGGCTCGGCCTTCGAGATGGTGGGACCAGTCAATGACCTAAAACAAAGGCTATCGAGGTCAAGGAGCGCGGCAGGCTCCCAAAGAGGGGATAGGCAGGCTCGGCCAGATCAAGGCCGACCCATGGAGAGGAGAGCCAGGGAGCAGGGAGAGGTCAACAGTCAGCGGGTCGCGGCTGGGGAACCCTCTGTCCACCGCAGAGAGGTGGCAGGGGATAACCTCGGCCAAGTTGATGAGAGAAGACACTGGAATGACTCAATCCAGCGTCTCGAGGAGAAGATAGGGGACCTCATGAAGAGTAGGGACCCATTACAAAGAGGCTACTCGGAGGGCTCCCCGTTTGTAGCTAGGATAGTGGGGTTCCCAACCCCCGCTAAGTTCAAGCCCCCTACGGTGACTCCTAAGTATGATGGCAGAACTAACCCAGTGCACCATATCGAGATGTATCAGTCAGCCGCAGACATTTACTCGATACCTGATGAGATGAAGTGCAGGGCCTTCTCAGGGACCTTGACAGGGGCCGCGCATAGCTGGTTCACCTCTCTTCCAAAGAATTCAATCGAAAACTTCAAGGGGTTGGCCGAGCAGTTCATCCATAACTTCTGCTTTGGAGTAAGACCTCAAAAGAAGACTACCCACCTCCTATATGTCAAACAGGCTAAGGGTGAAAGCCTAAGAGACTACATAGAAAGATTCAACAAGGAGAAGTTAGAGGTGGAGGACTATAAAGAGAGCATAGCCATGACCGCCCTTATAGGAGGCCTCCAGAAGGGAAAGCTGCTATGGAAGCTGGTGGAAGACCCCCCCCCCCCAAGTCTATGGCAGAGCTGTTGTCCACTGCAGGGAAAGTGATGAATGCGGAAGAGGCGATGGCCGCCAAATACGAGGAGGAGAACCGTGGCAGCGCGGGGAGGTCCCAGGGCAAGAAAGAAGGGAAGAAGCGGTCAGCAGATGACAAGTTCGCTCATTACACTCCTCTGACTGTGAGCTGTGAACACATTCTTAATGAGATAAAGAGTGACCGGGCTCTGAGGTGGCCAGAGAAATTGAAGGCTCCGCCACATAAGAGGAATAAAAACCTCTAGTGCGAGTTCCATCAGGATCACGGCCATGTCACAGACAGATGCTTTGCCCTAAAGGACGAGATTGAGAAGATGCTGAAATTCGGGAAGCTAAGAAAGTATGTGGATGGCAAGGCCCCAAAAGGTGGAAGAGAAGACCCTAGGAAGAGAAGAGACGACAGGTGCCGTGGCGATGTCCCGGCTAGAAGGCATGATGATTCAGAGGGTGATGATGGAGATGACCCGGATCTCCCACCTAGGGATGACAACACCCCAGTGAAGAGGGTAGGAATGATCTCCTTTGGTGTTAGCACCATATGTGGGGGATTCGCAGGAGGTGGCTCTGAGGTAGCCGATAGAAAGGCTTATGTAGCGGAGGCCAAGTCGGTGGTCAAGCCTGAGGTTGTGAACCTGACGTCTTCTGACGCTGTGCAAAAGAGAACAAAGGTGGACATGGACACCCTAGTGGTGGGGTTCTCCCGGCTCGATTTCAAGGGCATCTTAGCCCCCCATGATGACCCCTTGGTCATAACGACTAGGGTGCATGGGTGCGATGTAGGGAGAATCCTCATAGATGGGGGAAGCTCAGCAGATGTGATGTTCTGGCCTTATTTCAAGAGCTTAGGTCTTAGCAGATCAAGATTAGTGCCATACCACCACCCCTTGATAGGCTTCAGTGGTGAGAAAGTGCACCCATTGGGCATGTATGAGATGGATGTGCGCATGGGGGATGAGTGGCCTAAGAGGCTGACTAAGAAGATAAACTTTTTTGTTATGGACGAGAATGTCTTCTCGTCCTACAACCTCATCATCGGAAGAGTAGCCCTCAAGGAGTTTGAAGCCGTGCCGTCAACGGTCCATTAAATGCTAAAATTCCCGACTCCTTATGGGGTAGGGGAGGTGCAGGGGGATCAGACCACGGCACGGGAGTGTTACTTCAACTCATCTGAAGAGAGGGAGGCCCATAAGAGAGCAACCGTCACCTACAGCATAGACACACTTGACCCGAGAGATGAAACAAAGCTAAAGAAGGGTGAGGCAGCGGAAGAGGTAGAATCCATCGTCCTCAATGAGGACGAGCCGGAAAAAACCGTCCAGGTCGGCAAGGCCTTAGAACCAAAGATTAAGGAAGAGCTGGTAACCCTTCTCAGGAAGAGGCAGAGTGTCTTCGCCTGGAACCACACCGACATGCCTGGTATAGACCCTGAGGTCATGACCCACAAACTCAACGTGGACAGGGATGCCAGGCCAATCAAGCAGAGGAGAAGAATTTACTCCAGAGAGAAGTATGAGGTCATTTGGGAAGAGGTGAAAAAGTTGGAAGAGGCCGAATTCATACGAGAGGTCACCTATCCAGAGTGGCTCTCAAATGCAGTGATCGTGCCTAAGGCCAATGGAAAATGGCGGATGTGTGTAGATTTCACAGACCTGAATGGGTCTTGCCCGAAGGACAGCTATCCCCTACCTAGGATAGACCAGATGGTGGACGCAACAGCAGGGCACGAGCTCATGAGCTTCATGGATGCTTATTCAAGTTATAACCAAATCTTTATGGACGCCGAAGACTCTGAGAAGACAACCTTCATCACTGACAAGGGGACGTACTGTTACAAGGTAATGCCCTTTGGTCTGAAAAATGCGGGGGCAACATATCAGCGTCTCGTCAATAGGATGTTTGAGGAACAGATAGGTAAGACCATGGAGGTGTACGTGGACGATATGCTAACAAAGAGCCTGAAGGCATGTACACACGTGGCAGACCTTGAGAAGACGTTTGATGTCATGGACTCGTACAGAATGAAGCTCAACCCGGCGAAATGTGTCTTCGGGGTAGGAGCTGGGAAGTTCATGGGGTTCATCGTTAATCAAAGGGGGATTGAGGCAAATCCTGAGAAAATCAAGGCATTGCTCGATATGAAGACTCCTAGGAGTATCAAGGATGTCCAAAGACTCACCGGAAGAGTGGCAGCCCTGAACAGGTTTGTTTCCAGGGCAACGGATAAGTGTCTTCCATTCTTCAAGGTTCTAAGGAAGGCCTTCCAGTGGGATAAAGAGTGTGAAAAAGCCTTTGATCAACTCAAGTCCTACTTAGGGTCTCCCTTGTTGCTGTCCCGGCCCATTGTGGGAGAAAGGCTGTTTATGTATTTAGCGGTCTCTGAGTCGGCCATTAGCGCAGCCATCATACGAGAGGAAGGTGGAGTTCAGAGACCTGTGTACTTCAATAGTAAGGCCCTTCAAGGGTCTGAACAAAACTATCCACGGATGGAGAAGCTGGCTTATGCCCTTATCCATGCTTCAAGAAAAATGAAGCCTTACTTTCAAGCTCACTCTATGATAGTCCTTACGGACTCACCACTAAGGCAGGTTCTGCACAAGCCTGAGAAGTCCAGCCGATTGATGGCCTGGGCCATTGAACTAGGAGAGTATGATCTTACCTACCAGCCTAGAACAACCATTAAGGGGCAGGCCCTTGCAGATTTTGTCGCAGAATTCACTTGGGAAGAGACTGAGTCAGAGAGGAGCTTAGATGGCGGCAAAGAAAAGAGCCGAGGTGTCCTTCGAGATTCGGAAGAGGTAGACCCGTACGTCTTCCGGGGCCGAGTAGAGGTAGTCCCAGGCAAGGCTAGGGGAAGAGTAGAAGAAAACGAAGAGGATCGGTACCTCTTCGAAAAAGGAGTAATGAGAGAAGGGGTCTTCTCTTTGGACGAAGACGTATGGAGCCTCTTTGTGGATGGATCATCATGTGGCAGTGGAAGCGGCGCGGGGCTAGTACTCTCGGCTCCGGATGGCGCCCACATTGAATATGCCTTGATATTCAACTTCCAGGCCTCAAACAACGAGTCAGAGTATGAGGCCATGATAGCAGGTCTCTTGTTGGCAACAACTCTTCGAGTAAAGCGGCTTCTTCTCCATAGCGACTCAAGGTTGGTTGTTAACCAAGTGCTGGGGGCATATGAGGCCAAAGACGAAAGGATGGCCAGGTACTTAAAAAAGGTAAGAGGGTTGCTAGAGTTTTTCGAAGAGGCCAAACTGAAGAGAGTGCCTAGACTGAGCAATAACCATGCTGATGCATTGGCAAGACTGGCTTCAGCAATGAAGACAGATTTGGGAAGAACCATCCCAATTCAAGTCTTAGGAAAAGCAAGTATCGAGGAGGACGAGGTATGTAAGCCTTGTCACAATGTAAACCAGGGAGACTCGTGGATTGACCCGATTGTGAGATACCTAAGAGAGGGGGAGTTACCTGAGTCCAAGATAGAAAGAAAAAAGTTGAGATACAGGGCTTCCAAGTTCTCATTAATAGGAGAGGTCTTGTACAAAAAGGGGTTCCTCTTGCCCCTCCTTAGATGTGTGCACCCCATGGAGGTACCCCGGATCTTACAGGAGGTCCATGAAGGCTCTTGCTCTAGCCACATAGGGGGAAGGCCTTTAGCCAAAAGGATCATCACTCAGGGATACTGGTGGCCCACCTTGTCTAAGGACGCTGCTGACTATGTGAAGAGGTGCGACAAATGTCAGAGGTTCGCTACTATCCCTCATCTACCCCATCAGCCTATGACGTCAATCTCTTCTCCATGGCCGTTTGCGGTATGGGGAATTGACCTGGTAGGACCTTTGACAAGAGCAGTCAACAACTATAGATTCTTGATAGTTGCTATTGACTACTTTTCAAAGTGGGTAGAGGCGGAGCCAATGATAACAATTACGGAGTAAAAGACCTTTCAGTTCATCTGGAAGAACATCATATGTAGGTATGGCCTCCCAAACACGCTCATCTCGTATAATGGGACCCAGTTCAGGAATGTCTCCTTGGAGAAATATTGCCAAAGTGTGGGGATCAGACAGTTCTTCTCATCCCCCGGTCGACCTCAAGCAAATGGCCAGACCGAGGTCACGAATAGAACCATCTTGGATGGAATTAAGAAGAGGTTAGAAGACGCGAAGGGGAGATGGATAGAAGAGGTCTACGCTGTGCTGTGGGCTTACAGGACTACGACAAGGACACCTACAGGAGAAACCCCATTCATGCTGGCACATGGCTCGGAGGCAGTCATACCAACGGAGGTAGGACTACCAACTCTTCGGATTCAGACTTACGACCCTGACAGCAATGGGGAGAAGAGAAGGCTAGACCTGGATCTCATTGAAGAAAGAAGAGAAGACGCAGAGGTCAGGAAAGCAGCCTATCAACAGAGGGCAGCAAGATTCTACAATCAAAGGGTGAAGTCAAGGCCCATTGCAGTAGGAGACCTAGTGATTAAGAAAACCCTACAGAAGGCAAACAAGCTACACCCGAACTGGCATTGCCCCTACAGAGTAACGAAAGAGGTTGCGCCTGGCACGTATAGGCTAGAGAACCTAGAGGGAGAACCCTTCACCAACCCATGGAATGCCGACCATCTAAAGAGATATTTCATATGATGTTGCATCTAGTTTGTAAATTGTAAATGTACCATCTTATCACGAAGAGGTTGTTAATAAAGATCAGTTTCCATGGCAAATTCTTGTTCCATTCTTAACATCATTAATCTGGTGATTTATTATGAGGCTTACCTCGGCCCAGGTGATGACCTCAGACCCTCATAACATCACTCGGTGGTGAAGAGGTCTGAGCTCAGACACCTTGGCTATAGGACCTCAGACCCTTAACATCATAAATTTGGTGATTTATTATGAGGCTTACCTCGGCCCAGGTGATGACCTCAGACCCTCATAACATCACTCGGTGGTGAAGAGGTCTGAGCTCAGACACCTTGGCTAGAGGACCTCAGACCCTTAACATCATTAATTTGGTGATTTATTATGAGGTTTACCTCGGCCCAGGTGATGACCTCAGACCCTCATAACATCACTTGGTGGTGAAGAGGTCTGAGCTCAGACACCTTGGCTAGAGGACCTCAGACCCTTAACATCATTAATTTGGTGATTTATTATGAGGCTTACCTCGGCCCAGGTGATGACCTCAGATCCTCATAACATCACTCGGTGGTGAAGAGGTCTGAGCTCAGACACCTTGGCTAGAGGACCTCAGACCCTTAACATCATTAATTTGGTGATTTATTATGAGGCTTACCTCGGCCCAGGTGATGACCTCAGACCCTCATAACATCACTCGGTGGTGAAGAGGTCTGAGCTCAGACACCTTGGCTAGAGGACCTCAGACCCTTAACATCATTAATCTAGTGATTTATTATGAGGCTTACCTCGACCCAGGTGATGACCTCAGACCCTCATAACATCACTCGGTGGTGACGAGGTCTGAGCTCAGACACCTTGGCTAGAGGACCTCAGACCCTTAGGTGAGGACCTCGGACACCTTAGTTAGAGGACCTCAGACTCTTAAATAATGGTCATGGCATCATATTAAGTAATGACTTCAGAGAGTGCACAACATTCAAGTACATTCACAGATCAAGATAAAGGAAGACCTTGGCATTCAATAGAAGAAATCACAACACTTAAATGTCTCAGAAGAAACAGAGGTACATAACAATTACAGAAGATTACAAGTCAAAACAAATTAATGCAAAATATAAGGCAAAGTCAAACATCTGAAGGAGGAACATTCGATGTCTCGTCTAGGTTGGACTGCTCGGTATTGGTCACCTCAGCCACTTCATTTGCAGGGTCAGTCCCTCCGAGGTCAGTCCCTTCTAGAGTAACAGTTTGACTAGGGGCAGCAGCTTCATCCTCTATCTCTTGCAAGGCCTGGGCAAACTGGGCGTCGGCAAGGCCGAGGCCCACAAAGTCTGAGGCCTTTATGGTGACAACCTCGGCCTCCCTGACCTCGGCCCATTTGGTGGTGGCCTTGATACCCCTTTCAAGGTACTCAAGACCAAAACCTACAAACTCCTCGGAGACCTTGTAATCAGCAATTATTTTCTCCGAGGCATCTGCAAGAGAAGCCTTCACCGCAGCATCGACCTTCCTCTGCAGGGCATCATCCTTGTCCTTCAGGGCCTTGGTGTGGCTTTGGACGAGTGCAGAGATGTCCTTTTCCAGACTTTGGGCCCTATTTTCAGAACACTGGGCCTTGGTCTCAGCATTCTGAAGCTCTGTCCTCAGACGTTCAACCTCGGCCTTCAGGGTGCTCTCCACCTGCTCAGCCTCTTGCCCTTTCTGAATCAGAGGCAACTTCCTTAAGGCCCGGTTAGATAACTGGTACATGGCAGTCACAGTCTGCACAGACAATGAAGAGGTTAGAGGGAAAAATTCAGAGGTTGCACTTGCAAAATTATTGACAAAAAGATCAAGCCATACCTGAGCGGCTCTGTGGAGGCCGAACTCAACCAGCATATGAGTGTCCATGGCCCTATAAAAGAGCTTGTCGGCATCAGTCATCACGTTGGCAAGGGCATCCACGGCTTGCCTGCTGTTGCCGACCACGCTGTTGGTAAGCTTCAGCTGGTCCAGACGAGCTGCTAATGTGTCAGCTCTGATAGGGATCGCAGCCTCTGGAGTCTTCCTTGTCCTGGAGCTCGGCCTCTGATCCTCAGGGGGATGGACCTCAGGGGCCCTCTTCTTGGACTTGGACGTTGAGGGAGCAGGTGGAGGAGCATTTAAACCGGTCTTCTTGACAAGCCTAGCTAAGCTTGGGGCTGCCATCTCCCACAACTCTTCTGAAATGCCTGAGGGCCTCTCTGTAAAAATAAAAAGATAAGACTCAAAAATAAAGTATGTATGATAAGAGGCTACACTTGGAATAAAAAGAAAAATCCTTACCAAAGTCAGCTAGGGGACTTCCACCCAAGCTCGTCCCCGAGAGATACTGGGGGGTTAGCAGATGCTCGAACTTGACAAACATCCCATGGGCCCCCTGGTCTTGCAGGGCCTTCACCTTTTTGCCGTTTTGAACACTTAGTCCAGGATCGGCCCTTGCAGACATGGTGACTTTTCCCCATTTAAGGGGTACTCTCGGCTCGTAAACAGAAGAGGGAATAGAGGAACCAAATTACCACGGCCCTGAGGCAAAAAAGTACCTGGGTTTCCAATTATGATTGGAGGTCTGAGTGACCAGGAGCATCTTTTTCTCAGGCCTCCGAGCCACAAAATGATAGTAGCTCGGATGATTCTTGGCCGAGGTGGGGACGTAACAACCAGCAAAGACCTGCACTGGGAGGTCAGAGTGGTGGACTGCCCTCCACAGGATGATAGACCCTATAATAACTCTCCAAGCATTGGGAGAGAGCTGTGAGGGGGCCAAGTTAATGAAGGAAAGGATGGATCTGATGACAGGGTGAAATGGAAGACGAAAACCTAACTTGAACATCTGCTCGTACAAGCAGATCTCTCCCTCTTGGTCGTGGTACCTGAAGTGCAATAGGTCCACCTCAGTAACTGTGCTCTCATACTCGGCCGCCTCAGATGTGTCGACATCACTTTCGGCATCCTCATTATCGTCAGACTCAACGTCGGCTGGAGCAGACGTGGATGGGTTACCGGGGAACCTCTGAGCAAACTCGGCCTCGGTAACAGCTGACAGAGGAATAGCATTTAGAATGGGAGGCACAGCCACACTTGGCCCAACAAGCTCAACCTGTGAGGAAGAGCTTGAGGTACTCATGTCATTTTGGGACGAGGCCCGGCTGGAAACCTCGGCCTGGTCAGGGTCCCGACCAGCCTGAGGAGTGAAGTCCATGGCCTCTTGGAAAGAGTCCACAGACATTGGGTCGGAGGTGGAAGACTCAGACTCCGACATCGGCAAGTTATTGGCAGAGATGTCTGTCTGATAGAAATTCTCAGGTGGACGAGGGTATACCACCTTGAGAGGGGGAGGAAAGAGAGGTCTGACAGGGAACTCCTATGACCTACGAGATTCTTCCTGAGCTCTCTCTATTTGCCTAATTTTCTCTAAGGTCTTTTCTCTAAGAGATGGGGAATCTTCAAGAAGTTGGTACAGGGGTCTAAGCATCAGGGGACGACCCAAAGCTTGGACAGACCCAAAACTTAAGGAAAACTCCTAAAAACTACAAACAAACTTGGCTTGAAAAGTTAAGGGGACCAAAGATCAAACCAAGGAATCTACGCAGAACACCTGGCTCACCGGAAAACCCAAGTGCTCACCGGAAAACTCAAGTGCTCACCGAAAAACTCAAATGCTCATCGGAAAACTCAAGTGCTCACCGGAAAATTCTAATTAAAAAGTACCAAAAATGAAGAAAATGGAGAGGGAGGATACCTGAGGGTGAGTTGATGAATAAAATAGAAGAGATCGCTCAAGAAACGATGTATTCCCCTGCAGAATAAGCGCTGGAACGAGGGCAAGCTTCGGAGAGAGTAGGTTGCAGAAAGCTGTGTGCGAGGGCGCGAAAAGAGAAATGAAGAAGAAGAAGGGAAAAAAGGTTGTTTAGCCCTTTAAATACTTGGGCACACTTCCCAAGGCTCATCATTGCCTTGGGAAGCCCAAGGGACAATTGACAGTACATGCGAATCAAGTGGGCATGCCTAAGCTTAGGACAGGTGTCACGCAGGTGTTGGCCTTGGGGTGAACAGGCCTCGGAGGTGAGAATCCCTTAGCCACCTGCTCTCGCAAATGACTAAGGGCTGGGGGGTGATTGATATGCCCAAGTATAACCTCAGCCGGGGATACCTACCTCGGCCGGATAATGGCCGAGACGTCAATTGGCCCATCGAGAGGTAAGGGGCCACGATATCATCCCTCGGACAGTATTACCTCGGCCAGGGCCGACACTACTACATAGACCTCCCCAAAGATATAACACACATGTTGGACAGCAACAACATCCTCAAGGACCAGGAATGGCAACCTCGGCCAGAATGGGCCTAAATAGCAAGGAGCCACTGATTTATAAACGAATATGGATTCTACCTCGGCTTAGGCCGAGGTAGCCCAGGGTATTAATAACCATCATCACGCATGCCCGACATCGGCGTAGGCCGACCCCAGCATATGCCTCGGCTTACATCAGGCCGAGACTCCTCATGACGCTTCGCGGATTGAGCGGACGACCAACCTTATAGCTCGGCCTCTCCTAGGCCGAGGCCATTCACCAACCTGACTGCCGAGCACCTGTTGACATTTGGATAAAGACACCTGGGCACAAATCAGTTATAATAAGATTATTCTCCACATGTGGGGGAATATTTCATCATCATTGCTTACATGTGACAGGGACAGGTGGCGTTCCCACATTGGTGAGGATACCACACACATGCTCACTGCATGCATGGGGGGTACACTACACCCCCTAGACACTATATATAGGGATCATCCCCTACCTTGCAAAAGGATCCAGATATTAAAACCCTAGCTGAAACTCTGTTTAAATACACACAGTAGAGAGAGAAAGGGTTTGAGAGGTTGTATCCATGGCCATTAGTGCCTTCTTACAGTGATATTACTCACACACACTCACAGTGGACGTAGGCCAGCTTGGCTGAACCACTTATATTCGGGTATCATTCCTCTTATCCTCACCTCATTCTTATCTTCTTTATACAGCTGTGTTGCCATTGTTGTACCTAAATTGAGCTTGCAAACACCTCACCTGGTGGTGCTGATTCCCAGCATCATCATTAATCATAATCATCAATGCACCTCTCATTACGGTACGTCACTCTATTTCTCTAATTTTTATTTTTGTTCTTCGTTCGCCACCATATTTATGCAAGTATGTCCAAACAACGAACCACCATTACATTAATAATAACCTTAAATAACAAACCTTTGTCACAATATGTATATGTTCCCATGTAACTGTTATTCTATGGCTATGTCATTATTTTGTGTGTATATGTATGGGTTACTTCGAATGTTGATCACTCAGATTTTATAAATCCTTAGTGGGTAAGGTCTCACATAACGAACGGCCATAAACTATGTATTTTGTTACAAAGTCTCTTTTTTGGGAACTCTCTATCATCGCGTCAATGAGATAGTGTATTTGGCATATAATTAATAATTAGCATGGTTTATATAATATTTGACTATCTATTTTCATTGACTAAGTATATTTTTTATTTTGTATCAAGTCGGATTTTGAAAACTATGGACATTCATTACAGTGGAACATGTGGGACATCCGCAATTAATATATGTGATTTTTTTAAAGCAGTTTGTTTCGTTAAAATTTGTTTGATGAATTTGAATTTTTTGAATATTGTACGATTGGTTGTTAACCCTTAAACAGGATGGATAGTCCAATAAATAAAGGAGACTATGCCCATTTTTTTTTAAAATTTACACTTTCTTAATTTGAGACACAATGTGAAGTGAATTAATGAATATTGTATATTTCATGTTATATACGAGTCTATTTGATGAATTTAGAATATTTGAATATTGTTGGACTATTTGTTTTTTGTTAAGCGGGGTGGATAGTCCTAAAAACAAAGGAAATTATGGCTAATGTTTTTAAAATTAAATTTTTTTTTTGTTGGGGAGCAAAAATTTGTGCGTTTTTGTAATTACGTGTTTTGAAAATTTGTCATTTTGTGATTATCAGCGTGCCTTCAAGCACGGGCATACCCTAGTGTGTGTGTGTGTGTGTGTGTGTGTGTGTGTGTATATATGTGTGTGTGTGTGTGTGTGTGTGTGTGTGTGTGTGTTTTCTGTAGTAAGCCTTTTCTTTAAAAATCACAGCTAAATACTACAAGCAAAAAGAATGTATCAAACTAAGCTCCAGTTTTAGGTTTTGCCTTTTCAATATTAAATTTAGCGTATTTGATATACCACTATTGATATCACATTACAATATCCCTACAATCCTCTTAGTATGTGCATGTTATGATAATTCCTTACTACATTTGTTGTTAAACATATGTTATTTTTGAATATGGATCATACGAATAAAGTTAACCATTCTCATCTAATAACTGATTTCACGAGATTATTATGATTGAATAGGTTTGCATTATTATATTATAAGCATCAATATTAAGTAGGGAGTAGACTATCGTATTATCCCACAAAAAAATTCTACTTTGCTTAAGTTCTCAGATGTTTGAGATACGATGGTATTTCTACATACATATGAGTTCCACTTTAATAGTGTACCTAGTTGGTTACTTTTCCTTAAAGATTTTGGGTTTATATTATTTGGTTATACTAATGTCGGTACTTATTTTTATGCCCCTTAGTGGACTAGTAAGTATGAGATTATCAGTTCAAAGATCCTTGATTTTCTTATGAGATCCTTTATTATGAAGAACAATGCCTATGGTCCATTTTACAAACAATGAAATCCATATACACTCCAACCTATCTATATATATTTGTTATAGAAGTGGTTAAAATGCAATAAACCACTTTGTCGATTCTTTTCCTTCCAGTTACTTTGCACAAGTACCTATAGGAAATGATGAAGGCTTTAGGAATCACTTAATACATAAAGATAAGGAGAGAACTCATTAGAATAAATTAAACATAGAGCAATAGAAGAGATGAATATAGAAGCATTCTATAGGAATGAATTCTTAAACTATAGTTGTAAGACATTTTAGCATGAATAAAATTCTCAGTTAGTTCAGTATGCATGGATCATTTATGGTTTAGCATTATTTTAATATAAAGCTCATACATCAGAAATTAGGGTGTGACACAACTATTCTTCTAAGCGCATGCTCTTAAATGCATTGTGCGTGATTTTTCCACCACCAATTTGTATGCTCGTTGCCCCATACTGAGCATCCGCTCTGCCTCTGGTGTTCTGTATATGATGTGGTCCCCATTCCTCCACTCTCCTAGCATGTCGTGGTCGACGGGGGTCTTGTGGGAGTGGTGTATGAAGATTATGGGGATGGGTGTGCTTAGACATGTGTCGAAGGTGGTTTTTATGGATGGGATGATAACTTTTGCAATGGAAGATAAATACCCTATTGTAGACACCACATTACAGAACTCCTTAAGTCTCTCCTCAGGTCCCTATCACCTGCCCATTCAATATAAATACTAGGTCATACTCCGAGTTTCGATGTAGGTGACACCAGACACTCTCGGCCCCCGTTTGACTCTTATCAACTTCAATGTCAGAGAAAAATCCCAATAAATCTTCGAAGGACTCTGAATCCCCTTTCCAACGATCTTCCCCTTGCACAAATCGACATAACAGTTCAGACAAATGGACCATTTTACTATCGAAGACTGGCCTAGAGGCCACCGGGAGCTCCCAGGCCCCGATTTAACCCCAATCCACTTCATCATCAGAGTAAAATCGCAATGAATATTTGAAGGGAACTTAATCCCCTTTCCAAATGTTTGCCCAATGCATGAAATGACATAACAAATGGGACGAATGGTCCATTTTCACTCCAAAATAGATCTAGAAGCCACCAGGCAATCTTGGGCTCTTTTTGATGAAAGTTAACTCTTCAGATCAAACAAGAATGAATGAATCTTCAAAGGCCACTAAATAACCTTTCCAACGGTCCACCTCGAGTGAGAATCATCTTTACTTTATGAACGAATGACTCATTTTACTCTAAAAGGTCATCGGGTGCTTCCGAGGCCTGTTTGACAAAAGTCAACTATCTTAACTGAGAGAAGCCCTTTGAAACATATAAGTTCCTAACATAACCTTTCCAACGGTCTACCCCGTGCATAATTCAGACTTACGGGGTGGACGAATAATTCATCGTCAATCGACGATCTCCTGTTTAGGGAACCGATGGACGCTTCAAATCCCCGTTTGACCCAAAGTCTGAAACATCCCGAAGGCCCCCCATTTTAAAAACCTGATACTTTAAAATCAATTTCCTTGTTAATAAAATGTGAAAGCATTAGATGATTGTTCAATCAAACAATTACCACAGTTTAATTTCTTCTCAAAATTAAAATTAAACCAAGTGAAATAAAATACAAACACACGCACTTATTTCAATTTCACTTAAACCAATTAATTAACCCAAGTCCTAGAAAATTTACCTGAATCATATTTCTCAATATTAGCAAATTAGGCCAAAACAAATTTTAACAAATTAATTTAATGACTTGAGTTAATTACACATTACACAATATTTAATTTCGCACCAAATTAAACATGTAGTGATTAAAACCAAATTTTATCTTGAATTACCTAAGCATGCATTGTAGGTGAGTATAGAAAGATAAAATAAACAATAAATCACTACGCCGCGATGTACAAGGAAAAAACCTCGGACGACCCTAGCCTCAAATCCACTATGTACATTTACAAATACAAGATAGTAGACTTACAACACTCGATTCGATCCCTCTTAAGCCCCGATGCTCCTTCTTTTAGACACCTCCACCTAGAGAATAACCACGGAGCTCCACCTCGGTCTCAGAATCCACCGATCGGAATTTATATGGTCACCGTCACCCGAACAAGGAGACTTTCTCCAAGTGGGTAAATTAACGCAAACATCTTCTTCTTTATGGGATTTAGAAGCAAACCCAAAACTTCTCTTCAAAACGGTAGAGATGAAAAACCGGTGCCAAAACTCGAAGAAATGAATATGTATATGGAACATGGATTAAACAAACAATTGGGTGTAAACTAGAGTGTCAAATGAATTTTTCTTTAAAAGATGAACACTCAAAACCATGAACTTTCTTGGAAGCATTTTCTTTCAAAAACTCTCTCTAGAAGTTAGAATATAATGAAAAGTTAAGTTAGAAATGTTTATTTCCGCACTTAAGAAATCTTCTAAAAAGTTAGTGGGAAAAACAAGTGGGAAAGTGGGTCAAAACTGCTGAAAACTGCCATTTAATTGTTCCCGCCAAAACTCGTTCGAACGACATTTTCGTTCGAACGAAATCTCATTCGAACGAGGATTCTAACGAAGTTCCTGTGTGAATTCCTTATAATTCTCGTTGGAAATCTCATTCGAACAGCCATCTCGTTCGAATGACATTTCGACGAAGTTCCAGTGGCCAATATGGGAACTCGTTGGAAAACTCGTTCGAACGACATTTGGTTCGAACGAAAAACTCATTTGAACGACATATCGAACGAACTTTTAGAAAGATGGAAATTTTCATTTTTAACCAAGAAACTTTATAAACTTTATTTAAAGTTTTAATTAAATCTTTCTGAAAATAAACAATAGTTTTAATAAAACCTACACCTAATACAAAAACGTTCCAAGCTCATATATATATATATATATATATATATATATATATATATATATATATATATATATATATATATTAAAATGCATTCATACCTTAGGAGCAATGGAACCATGTTGATGATGAATAAACGAGGAACATTAAACTCGACAATTTTATAAAGCTTTATACTCTTGGCCGCTACGTCTTCAACAAAAATGTCATAGGCTTGAAGGATGATCAATTAACTCTATCCTGTGACTCAAACGTTTTTGTCCGGAATTGAGCTAAAACTACAAAGGACTCAATTGGAAATTTGTGTCCTTACAAATATCCCCCTTTGGCTATTCCGGAACAAAAACCAAACAAAAATTCTAAAGGGCCGTCAAGCTCTACTAGACTGACAAAAATATCCCACCCAAAATAAAAATACAATCCAAAGGATCACAATTTTTGCCGGTGAAAGTTGCCACTTATAATATAATTCCTGCACACTTAAGCAAACACATTACACGCATAGGGAATATCAAATCAAAATATTTAATGCAAGTAAAGTAAGGACTCCCCCTAAATTAATTCTCTCCCTTTATCAACTATGATCAACTTATAAAGACGTCTCCCCCTAAGATAAATCTCCCTCAAACTAAGATACGATTACAATAGGATTAGATACCATTTCTCCCCCTATCATTCTCCCCCTTTTTGTTCAGGAATAGACAAAGGCTAAAGAATCAAACATTAACTTATCTTCCCAAATTAAAGCATATACACCCTCTAAACTAAGAAAGGGATAAATAGAATGGGATAACAAGCTAAAAACATGCAATAGTGCAAAAAGTTATGAGAACATTAAAGCACATGGGTAACAAAATCATAACTAATCCAATAAATACTAATGGATACCAACTAAGATGCAAGAAACAGATACCAATATGATACATAAGTATTAAGCATGTGATATCAACAAAAAATGCAACAAGATGGATACCAATTATGAATTAAAGCATATATAGACTAGAAATCAAGGCAAAGACTAAACTAAAATATCAAATATATGTATACATAAAATATACCTAATAGACGAAAGTACACATATATAGATATAAACACAAAAATGACACAAAATAAGATAAGCTTTCCACACTCGTGAAGTAAAAATGTGTCATATGGAAACGGAAGTATTGGGGTGTGAACTAGCAACAATTAAATTTAGACCCAATCACTTAAAACATGTTCACGGAGTTCTCAATTGATTGCAAACTTCATCACATTTGAATATAACCTCATGTGACAACTTAATATGAACTCAATGAACAAACACACACAACGCATACAAGCCTAGCATGTTGATGATTCTACAAACCAATAGACTCATGACATTGAAAACGCAACTAGGATAAACGGACATTGTGCAAACCGTTGATATACCATCCAATCTTTCTCAATAAGCATTTATATTAATTTTGAATGAATATATCAATAAAACATAGGCCTTGGCAAATATTTTTCTTTTTAATGCCATATTTTCTTTTAGACCTTTGGACCATGTATTTCTTTTAGGTCCAAACAAATGGTGGTTTACTATTTACAAAGGACAATAAATCCTTTCGGAGCCCTTCCCCGTGCACATTTATATTTATCATTTTTTATTTCTCACAAATCTCACGTGCAACGAATTTTAACATGCACTAGTCCTCCTAGGTCACAAATATGTAGATGACAAGATTGGTAGGAGAACACCTCACAAATCTCAAATATACATATGAAGTTAAAATTTCAAGAGAGATCGTGCATGTGTGAATAGAGGCATATAAACATAGAATCCATTTAAGCAACAAAAAATCCAACTACTCCATGTAGGCATGGTAAAGAACATAATAAGGATTGTCAATCTAAACCAAAAGTTCTAGCCACATGGGAGCATAAAAAATGAGATTCAAACACAAATATATGCCACAAAAAGTGTGTCAAACTAGAATACACACAAAAACAAATCTTTTTGAATTTTTGAAATTTTTTAACCAAAAATAAAATATATACTCAAAAGACAAACAAAAATCATTTGAAGTTTTTCATTAAGCTTAAATTACCAAGCGATAAAAACCCAAATGATAAACAAAAATCTATTTGTATTTTTCATTTAATGCAAACAAAAGAAATATAATACATAAGATAAACAAGTCATAATTTCTAGCATTAGATATGAAATAAAGCAATGACTAGAAAATGACCAAACATGCATACACCTAGCAAGGAGAATTAATATGAAGCACAAAAGGCTAGAGTATGCAAACAAAACTCACACATTTAACCTTTAAATTTAGCAAGGTAGGTTTCATGTGAAAGTAAATGAGAATCAACAAATCTGATATCTAGCGCGTCTAAAAATGATTTCCGAATCCATATAGTTGTATATTTAAAATGACGGGATTTGGAAACTAATGAATTGCTAGACATGGACTTCATAGGACTTCTTTTAAGATAAAAACAAAATGACCTAAGGTGACCTGTCCTACCACAACGCAAGATTGTGAAAACACGAGAAATGTTACCTAAGTTGTGACCTTTTCTAAAGTCTTTGGATAATGTAGACCCTCTAAAATAAACAATGGTTATAGCTTTACCAATGGAAGAATTTGAACTAGATGAGCTAGAACCATCACTACTACTCGAGTCTTGTAAGTCATTTTTCATTTTTAAAATATTGGACTCAAGTAAAAAAATAGAATCCTCAATTTTATGGGACTCCTTCTTTAAATTTTCTATAACACCTAGAAGGTTATCACGCTCCCCCTCAATGTGAGCAAACTTGTACCTAAGAGTGTTTTCACGACTATCACTCTCTTCCTTGGACATTTCTAAAATATTATAATTGTAATTTATGTCCATGAGATTTTCACGAAAAATATCTTTTTGAGATAGGGAGGTTTGCAAAAATTCAATTTTAGCTTTAAAACAAGAATTTTCATCTTCCAGAAATTTAATTCTTTTTGCAAATCTCAAATTTAATTCTCTTAATTTTTCATTACACTTATTAAGCCCATTAAATTCCTCTCGAATAGCAAAAACTTCATTATCATTAGAAATGGACAAATTATCATTAAGGCGTCCCATCGAGAGATACAAAAAAAATGAGAGTGAGTAAAAATTGAACCACATAAAAATGCGAGAAGCACAAAAATAATAAAAGTCGAAAAATGGATCTTTGACGCGATAAATTAGTGGTCCGACTCTGATACCAATTTCAAACGTCCAGAAGGCCGTATATTTTAAAAACCTTATACTTTAAAATCAATTTCCTTATTAACAAGATGCGGAAGCGTTAGATGATGGTTCAATCAAACAAATACCACATTTTAATTTCTTCTTAAAATCAAAATTAAACCAAGTGAAATAAATTACAAACACACGCACTTATTTCAATTTCACTTAAACCAATTAATTAACCCATGTCCTAGAAAATTTGCCTAAGTCATATTTCTCAATATTAGCAAATTAGGCCAAAATTTTTTTTAACAAATTAATTTAATGACTTGAATTAATTACACATTACCCAATATTTAATTTCACACCAAATTAAACATGTAGTGATTAAAACCAAATTTTATCTTGAATTACCTGAGCATGCGTTCTAGGTGAGTATAGCAAGATAAAATAAACAATAAATCACTACGCCGCGATATACAAGGAAAAACCCACAACGGAAAAAAACCTTGGACGGCCCTAGCCTCAAATCCACTAGGTACGGAATTTACAAATACAAGACAGGAGACTTACAACACTCGACTCGGTCCCTCTCAAGACTCGATGCTCCTTCTTGTAGAAACCTCCACCTAGCGAATAAACACAGAGCTCCACCCCGATCTCGGAATCCACCGATTTAACTTTATATGATCACCGTCACCCGAACAAGGAGCCTTTCTCCAAGTGGGTAAACCAATGCAAACATCTTCTTCTTTGTGGGATTTAGAAGCAAACCCAAAACGTCTCTTCAAAATGGTAGAGATGAAAAACTGGTGCCAAAACTCCAAGAAATGAATATGTAAATGGAACTAGGATTAAACAAACAATTGGGTGTAAACTAGAGTGTCAAATGAATTTTTCTTTGAAAGATGAACACTCAAAACCATAAACTTTCTTGGAAGAATCTGCTCTCAAAAACTCTCTCTAGAAGTTAGAATAGAATGAAAAATTAAGTTAGAACAATTTATTTCCGCACTTAAGAAATGTGCTAAAAAGTTAGTGGGAAAAACAAGTGGAAAAGTGGGTCAAAACTGCTGAAAACCGCCATTTAATTATTCCCTCCAAAACTCGTTCGAACGACGTTTTTGTTCGAACAAAATCTCATTCGAATGAGGCTTCTAACAAAGTTCCAGTGTGAACTCGTTAGAATTCTCGTTCGAACAGCCATCTCATTCGAACTACATTTCGAACGAAGTTCCAGTGGCCAATATGGGAACTCGTTGGTAAACTAGTTCGAACGACATTTGGTTCGAACGAAAAACTCGTTCGAACGACATATCGAACGAACTTCCAGAAAGTTGGAAATTTTCATTTTTAGCCTAGAAACTTTATAAACATTATTTAAAGTATTAATTAAATCTTTCTGAAAATAAATAACAGTTTTAATACAACCTACACCCAATATAAAGTGTTCCAAGCTCCCATATAAATATATATATATATATATATATATATATATATTAAAATGCATTCATACCTTACGAGTTATGGAACCATGTTGATGACGAAGAAACGAGGCACATTAAACTCGGCAATTTTATGAAGCTTTATACTCTTGGCCGCTACGTCTTCAACAAACATGTCATAGGCTTGAAGGATGATCAATTAACTCTATCCTATGACTCAAACGTTTTTGTCCGGAATTGAGCCAAAACTACAAAAGACTCAATTGGAAAATTGTGTCCTTACAAAGTCAACTCCCAGACCTAGGATCAGCGTAAGTATTTCCAAAGGTCTCTGAATAACCTTTCCAATGGTATACCCCATGTATGATTTGGACTTACGGAGTGCATTTTACGACCATTTTTCGAAAAAATCTACAAGAGACTGCCAATGGGCAGGTCCATTTTCTGGCCTATCGACACTGTGTCTAGGGTTACCTTCCGATGGGCATGGGAAGGAAAATATTGTTTGGTAGTCCGTTGACCCTATATAAGGATATCATGATATCACTCTAAAAGGCACATCAGAAACATCAACTTCAGTGATCTCAACAACATTCTTCAAAAGTCGGCAAGGTTTATTTGAAACCTCTTTGGACCATTCATTTCCATCACTTCACACCCAATTTAGCAAAATCCCCCTACATTCCTCACCCACTTGCAAGAAAGTTCATTAAAAATCATTATCAATCTCCAAATCTCGAAAGAAAGTCCAAACATCCTTCTCTCTCTTTAAATTTCTTTATTTTCGCATTAGTTATATAAGTTCTTAATTTAGCTTTTACCTTAGATCATACACATATTAATATTGAATACTTTATTAGTACTATTGCACATAGTATATTTTCTATAAAAAAACAAAAATAAGAAAAAGAGGGTTACACCTATAAATTTCGACGGGATTTTCACCACATTTTCTCAAAACTAAAAACACCTTTTTTACACACACACACACACAAATATATATATATATATATATAATCCCTTTTTGAATTTATGGGATAAACCTGAACCTCTTGTTGCCTGCTAACTACGTGGGCTTTTATGCCTTTGTAGGCTACATATGCATCTCGGGCTAAAACTTGAGACTCGAGTCCTATTTTTCAATTTTCCCCTTGTTCTATTTTATCCATAAATTTTTTATATATATCATAATTGTGATTCATATTTGCATCTTATCTAACACATCTTATCGTTTCATTATAATTATCAATATCTTAATAAGCGCACACGTCATATTTTAATTACTAATTTGGTAACACCATTATGGATCGCCTCACTCCGTATTTTCCCATGATGCGAGTCAAGGGATTTTGATCTCCACTTATATCTACACGTAACTTATATATACACGCACACACACTTCATAGAGAAATTAAGGAGAATAGTAACATAAGCCAATAAGAAACTGAAAGGGCAGGATGGGTGCCTAACACCTTTCCATTCCGTAACTTAGTCCCTGAGCCTCTGAACTAATTGGTTTCGCAAGTATCAGTTTGTCTTTGATTCCATTATCTCAAGGCGACAATAGGTTCTTTTGCTTGTTTTGTGCAAAATAGGCTAGAGACTTTTCGTCTCCCAAAATCAATGGCGTTCGAAGAGTTCCTAGAAAGGGTGCGAGACCTTTTCTCTCTCCAACACACGCGTAAGCTCTTACTCCAGAGAGGAGAAAAAGGGGTGGCCACACCTGTGTATTGAATTATTAAGCAATTTGAAAATTCGTATACTTTTGTTTTGAGTCATCCAGGGCTTCATATTTTCTATTCTTGTCTTTTCCCTCTTATATGTTGAGATTTTTAAAAATTTACGAACTCGTATACTTTTATTTTAAGTTTATGGTTTCAACAACCACTGAATGTCCTGAATTTCTTCCCGAAAGGTTTTGATTATATTTTTAAATTATTATTTTGATTTACCAAAATCACCACTTTTATTTTTGTCTATGGTGTTGTGTTAATTTGGTTGATCTTCTACTTCCAACTTTCGAATCATTTTATGTTTTGATTTTGAGTTTTAACGTCATCGTCGAAAGGCATTGTTTTGTTGTTGTGTGGTTCTATGATGAATTTGGAAATTGATTTCACTAGTCAATTTTGGTCCCGTATCATGTTTGGTTACGACTCACTAACCTTTAAACTTGTCTCATGGCGTTTTGTTTTAATATACTTTGGATTTTCATTGTGGTTATAAGATTGATAAGGGAATATGGTGAAAGAATTATCAATTTTAATTTTTAGTTTGTTGCTTGATTGAAAATAAAACAAAAAGGAGTTTTGTTTTAATGTAAAGTCTTGGACAATAAGATATTGATTACCCTAGTTAAGTATACTTACATATTGCCTAGCCTGGTCCAATCCTCTATATGTACAAGATAATAAACCTAATGATCACATGTCCACTATAGTTGTATAGGCCCACTATATAAAATCCAGTAGGTATAATGAACCAAAGTGGACCTGATGAGTCAGTCTCATGTTTGTCATAACATCGATTGAAATATTTAATTGAGTTGGATTCAGAAGCATATATATAACATTATTTCTTGTACTTTGAAATATATAGTTAAAAATCGTAATAAACATATTGAACAAGGGTGTACAAATAATGACATAAAAATACTTACTTAAAGTATGATTTTATAAAATAAAGGAGTGAAAGCTAGGAAATGAGTACAAACTTACTATGTAGTTTTATCTTCACATCCACATCTTATTAAATGGGTAGCGTGAAGTATACGAACATTATCTATCTGCTTCTATTTTGTAGGTCGATTGACATCTAAAAATATATAAAACAGACAGATTAAGAAACATAACTACATATAAAGATTTTAGTTGCACAATATGACGACTCTGGAAAAGAAGTAGAATTGTAAATAAATCCATTAGAACTTTTCGGAACAAACGTTATAAACCTAGCAAAATCCATATTATTAAAAGATGATCTAATCAGAGATATTAATACTACAAACTCCCTATTCTCAATAAGTTTGTGTATTGTTGATTCCAACTTCAAAAGAATTTTGGACATATACCTATGGACATTTAACAATTAATGTAAGGGAGGATAAATGTAATGGTATGAAATTTGTATTACTTTTATAGTAAAAGTTTATATTACTTGAAAAATCCAAACCACTATAAGTATAAGAATTTATACTACAATTAAATGTACAAAGACTAACAATCAAAGTCACATGTTTAGTTTTATAATTCAATAGGAACTGAAAATTAGTAACAATTAAGGCAATATAAGCAAAACAACTTGTTATAAACAAAATTCATAAGTGTGAGTATTACCTATATAAAGAATGACTTCCAAATTGCTCAGAATGATTTATATGAAACCGATTTTCAATATTTTTAACCATAAAAAGAATCATCAAAATAAAAAAATGCAAATTTACAATTATTGAACACGGAGCCAAACCCATGAAATTAAAATATAGAACCTAAACTAATGAATAGAATGCCCCAAACTATTATTAACCAACATATAACATAACGATACAAAAATTAATTTTAGAATGATTGAGATATGGTAGGTGTGTAGAACACAAAACTAATTGTTTTTACAAAAAAAATGAGAAAATAGGTTATCTGATGAGAAGAATTTTTTAAAAGAGAATAGTCTCACGTTAAAGCAAAAAAAGTTAAATAACAGAGTAACAAAGAAAATGTATTAGAAATCCATTCATAGATGTTTAAAGATCTAAAATGAAAACTTAAATGTAGGCACAAATAAACCAAATGAACCCCGAATCCAAACCTATAACTCAATCTAAATACAAAGTTATTAGAACCCTATACAAACTTTGAGCATGTAAAGTAAACCATACTCAAAACAACCACACTCAAATTCAGAGAAAAATAAAATTACACATCATAAACTCATCAAACCCTCACCTGATTTATACCTCTAACTTCATAATGTGCACATAACCCCTTAACAAAATGTAATCGTAAAGTAATAAATATATCTATTAACTCTATTTTCTTATGTATTAACTACATGTAAAATGAACTCACAACAATCATAGTATTTTAACAAAACCCCACCCAATCCACAATCTCAAACTCAAGGCTGAAAAAATAACAATTCACCTGCTGCTGGTAGCTATGACGGGATATCCTAAATACAAAGAGTGGATGGGTGAGACAAATAGATTAGGGGATGTGTTTCACAGAGGTGCTAATGAATTTGTGAAATACACAAAGAGATGTCATAATGATGAAGAGTTTTCGTGTCCGTGTTCTAGGTGTAAGAATGGTAAGGTGTTTGAGTGAATAACTGTTAAACTAAATTTGTTAGGATGGGGTATGCAAGATAGTTATCGAATTTGGGCTTTTCACAGGGAACCAAAAGTTCCTTTTTCCCTGAGCCACCTTCACAGCAACCTTCAACAAGTAGGTTAGATGTATAGGGGGAGGATCACAATGTAGAACATAATATGCTAGAGTATTTAGTTGATGACGTGTATGGAGTTCATGAAGAGTAAGAAAATGAGGTCACTGATGATGTACAAGGTTTAGGTGGTCATGAAGATATCAGGATAAACCTTGACGATGACTACCAAAGTTTATAATTTAAGGTGAGATAGTCATTATACTTTCGCTGTGAGAAAGATCAAACAACTTTACATGCCATAGTTGGGTTGCATAGTTTGAAGACCCAATATGGTTTTTCTGGTAATAGCGTGATAGGAATTTTGAATTGGGTGAAGGGCTTGCTACCCAAGCAGAATACGCTTCCAAATATCTATCATGCTATGAAAAATATTTTAAAAGGTCTGGAAATAAAGTATAAATCAATTCATGCTTATAAGTATGACTGCATACTTTACCGAAAGGAGTATGAAAATATCAATCGGTGTCTGGTATGCGATGAACCTAGATATGTCCAATCTACTGGCAAGGACATCACAAGCTCAAAAGTTCCTCAATAAGTGTTGAAATATTTTCCTGTTGGGCCTATATTAAAGTGGTTTTTCATAGTATCATGGATAG
Organism: Sambucus nigra; assembly: GCA_949130495.1. Taxonomy (NCBI): domain Eukaryota; kingdom Viridiplantae; phylum Streptophyta; class Magnoliopsida; order Dipsacales; family Adoxaceae; genus Sambucus; species Sambucus nigra. The sequence continues at coordinate 210,868,800 of OX422223.1, read as the reverse complement.
CAGAGGCAATGACTTGGCATCACTGTTCTAAAAAACCCGCCTAGGCTTAAGGCTTGGGAGGAACGCCTCGCCTTACGCTTTTCACGCCTTATTCTTGGTAAAACCCTTAAGGTGCACTTTTTTCTAACAACAACAATGCCTTAGTGAAACGATGTCGCCTTTTAAAGAATTTGTTTACAAACCTCTTATCCAAAATAATCAAATAGTATTTTAATTTGCATATATTCAGACATATGCAATTTTTGTATTTTAATAGCCTTGTTATGGTTAAAAAAATATTAAAATATATTAAGAAGGCCTAAATGCCTTTTCACGCCTTTTTACTCCTAGGCCCGCCTAGGATTCTAAGGCTTAAGGCTTGGCCTCCACGCCTCAATCACGCCCCGTGTTTTTTAGAACCTTGCTTGGCATACTAGAGAAGAAGAAAGGGATGATCTCATGCTCCATCCTATTGATTCTATAACTTGGAAGAGAATGAGTTTTGAGTATCCCGATTTTGCTCGAGAATAGCATAACATTCGTTTGGTAATATCAATAGATGATTTAAATCCATTTGGAAATCTAAGAGCCAATTAGAGTGTTTGGCCAGTGATCCTAGCCCCACCCAAACTCCCTCATTTACCGTGTATGAGACCTGAATTTTCATTGATGTCTTTATTGATACCTAGGCCAAAGGAACCAAGTGAGGACATCGATGTCTACCAGACTCCTTTGGTAGAAGAATTAAATGAGTTATGGGAAGAGGGTGTGCAAGAATTTGCCTCTTTTAGAAAAGAAGAGTTTACGCTGAAAGCTATGTTGACGGGGGTAATTCATGATTTTCTTGCTTATGGGACATTATCCGATTCTGTAGTATATGGTTATTTGGGGTGTCCTATTTATGGAGTGGAGACTGAATCTCTTCATCTCCCCGCTAGCTCAAAAAATGTATACCATTACCATAGGAGTTTTTTACCCCCCACTCATAGTTTTGGAATTGAGAAAGGTTTCAATTTTTTACCCGACGCAGTTCAGCATAGGCTACGATCGAGAAAACTTTCAGGATTAGAAATAGAAAGTAAATTTTTTGATTGTGGCCCTAATATGCCAAGTAAGAATCCTAAATTTAAGAATGTCAAGAATAAGAAGACCCCAACTGTGAATGAAACTAAGACAAGAAAGTCATGGCTGAGGAGGTCAATTTCATTTGACTTGCCTTATTGAAAGAATAACCCGGTGCGCCATGTATTAGATGTGATGCACACATAAAAAAACATCGCTGGACATATTGTGGGCACATGCCTTGGGGGGAGAGTCATTCAAATGATGGATAAAATGCATGAAAAGACCTTAAATCTTTGAAACTTAAGCCACAACTATGGTTGAAAGAAGATAATAGGGGAAGGACAATAATTCCCCCTGGTGCATTTAGTTTTACAAGTAAGGAAAGGAAGGTGCTTTTAGACAAAATATATAATTTCAAAGTTCCATCTAATTTTTTGTCCAACTTCCAAAGGATTATGTATTATGCTACCCATGATTTACATAAGTGTAAGTCCTACGATTGACACGTGATCATGCAATTGGTTCATCTATTGTTTAAGCACTGTTTCTCCAAGCACAAGGATTTGCAAAGGGATATTATGCAAGTTAGTATCTACTTCTCACTTTTACGTGAGAAGGTAGTCAATCGAGATCACATAGTGTCCACAAAATTGGCGGTGAATAAAGCGATTTATGTCTTGGAGAACTACTTTTCCCCATCTTTCTTCTACATAAGTGTTCACTTGTTGGTACATCTATACGATGAGGCACTTTTTTGTGGCCCAGTTAGATTTCGGTGGATGTATCCATTTGAAAGATTGATAAAAGTTTTCAAAGATTACGTCAAGAATACATGATACATTGAACGATGAATTACAGAGGAATACATCACCGTTGAGTCATCAATCTACCCTCGGGAATATATATTTGACTCGACCGACATGGCTGACAATGATGAGTTCATCAATGAGGGTGGTCATGTGATGGGAAAACGAGTAAAAATAACGAATTTGTAACATGAACAAGTAGCTCGTTATCTATTTGACACACATGAAGATGTCAAATAATGGAAAAATTAAGTTTAATTTATTTTTACTTTTACATGATTAATTTTGCAATACTGAAAAGTTTGAGTGGCCCGATATGTGTGTTTCAAACAAAACTAATTTTTCTTCGAAAAAGATTCAACTTTTAAGTATGCACCAAACCAAGTTGTGAAAACCCAATTCTTACTTTAAACCAGTTTTATCTTGATTAATCCTAAACATGCATCTTGTGATTGAAGAAATTAATGTAACGTAAAAATTACTCACAATGCCGGATGTACGAGGAAAAAACCCAAAAAGGAAAAACAACCTCGGACGGCCCAAGCCAGACAATCACTATGAACAATGGTTTTACAAAGACAGATTAGCCTTACACTAAGACTCGATCCCCATGGGTCTTGACGCTCCTTCTGATCTTCATCCGTTCTTCAATAGTGCCCACGCAGAAATTCCATCTTTCACGATACCTGTCCACAACACACGAGTCCACGTATGTCTCGGTGTCCACCGAATGACTTTGATTCGTCTATGATATCGAACAAGAAGTCCTTCTATTTTCTTCACCATAAAACCCTTTGATGTTCAATGTGTAGAAAAATTAACTTTGGTGTAGCAAGATCACGTAAACATATAAGAATGATAACTCGGATCTTTACAAACTCTAAGGATGTGTTTAAGACTTTTAAACCTTAAAAAACATGTGCAAACAAGGTTCTGGTTCGTAAAACTGTTTTTCATAAAGCACACTTCCGAAATTATAATGAAAACATTGTTTAAATAGGATTTAAATGTCACCTTTAAAAACGTGTCATTCGAACGACTTAAGGAACTCGTTCGAGCGACATCCCATCTCGTTCGAACGAGATTGAATGTTATTTGAATGACAACGCGAAAGTTTGACTTTTTGTTTAAAACATCTCATCTAATGAGAGATCCAAAAATGTCAAACTCTTTTATGAGCTTATCATCATAAAACGTATTTTAAACCTTTAAAACACTTTTAAAACATTTAAAAACATTTTTCTTTATGAAAATTTCATCCTTATCTTTTATAAACTAATTTCGAGAACCAATAATTATACACATTCATACCTGAGTGATCTCGGAATGAAATTATCTTTGAAGACGATTAAACTTGCACCAATTAAACATCGACATGATTAATTCTTTGAAGCTTTGCTGCAACGTCTTTAATTTCTTCAATACGTCATAGATCAAGTGGGATCGTGACAAAATAAAATTCTCCCTATGACATATTACAAACATAGTTTTGTTCACAGAATTAAGTCAAAATAATACAGGGACTCAATTGTAAATTTATGTCCTTACAAATCTCCCCCTTTGACTATTCCAGGACAAAAATAAACCAGTGAAATTCCTAATCGGACCGTCAAGCCGTATGACTACTAAATCCCATCCCATAAACCCAAAATAAAAAATTACAGGACACGGACTAGAATATGTAGCACCGCCAAGCATGCACTGTCTGAATGTGATGTCGTTTTGAACTCTCTAATCGTTCAATCATACCTACACACATGAAACAGACAAACAGATACCCAGTGAAGTATGGAGGAAAAAATGATACCAATTTATATTTCTAATAAGAACAAATCATTTGAAACATGTGAGCAATTATTTGATACCAATTTGAAACAAATTTAATCAAATAATATGTAAATCCAGATATCAATAGAAGCTCTCTACAAATATTCCCCTACATCACATACATCTCTCCCCCTTTTCTTCTCGAATAGACAATTCGGTGAAACGATAAACCAATATGAAATATCTAGCATGAGAATATGATACCGATTTGAATCAAGTTAATACCAATTTGAGAAATGAAAACTGCTAGATAATCATGAAACAACCAGCTAAATATGATCAAGTAATGATAAATCAGTAGCTAGTAAACCAAGGAATCACATAAAGAATATCGCAAATTAATCAGGTGCGATAAACGGACTCATATGAAAAATAACAATTTGGAACATAAAAGAACCTGCATATAAATCAAATAGTCTATAAATGCTTCCTGCAGTACCAAAAATATACCAAATTAAACCAGTGGACTTCAAACCAATCATAAGACATTTTTCAGCCTATCGTTCGAACGAGCCAGAGACTTTGCTCAAACGAGATGATGAAGTCGCTCGAACGAAGTACAGAAGTCGTTCGGGCGAGATGAGTTATCGTTTGAACGACTTCGCCCAACCTGTCAAAATTTCCCAGTTTCCCAGAAATAATATAAAGTATTGCCCAATGAAAAAATATCCACAAAAAAATTCTAGGAAGGGACTCACAGAAACAAAAAAGTGCTAAAACAGTAGGCTTTTAACACAAAACGCAAAAACTCATAAAAACGTAAAATGCGAGTTACATGCAAACATAGTACCGATGTGCTCAAACATGGATATGGAATGAATGGGCGTGAAACTCAAAATAATGAGTCACAATTCCAACACATCAAAATGATCAAGAAGCTCTAATTGACAGCGATAAATCATCAAATTTTATCATAGCCATATGACAATTAAAGAGTGAGCTTAATGAACTAAACATACTGCACGCACACAAATCCAGAATTTTTACGATTCTACAAACAATAGCGTCAAATTGCAATGTTTCAACATTAGGATTAGATGTGCAAACCCATTGAAATTTTCTCCAACAAAACTCCCGTAAATATATATTCTTTTTCAAATTCTTTTGAGGCTTCTAGCATTCTCAACTTAGAGAAAATCTTATTGGCCCTTTTCTTAGCATATTGCATTTTCTTTTGGGCTCTTTTAAATGGTGGCTTTCACAACGAGTTAATTTTGAACTCTTGCAGCCCTTTCCCGTGAATCACTCATTATTTTTACTAATTTTAAATCCTCACGGTAAACGGTTATTACATGCACACTTCTCCTTAAGTCTACTTACGCATAGATGATAAGATTGAGATAAGAACGCCTCACCAAATTCTATGCAAGAGAAGTCAAACATCCATATAAACTCGTGCATGTGTGCATTGTTGGCATATATACAAAGTCGAATCAAAATGCATTTCAACTTCGAAACAACCCCATATAAACAATCGTTAAGATCATTCTAAGTATCGATAATAATGACCAAATGTCCTAGCCACGTGGATAGTGAAACAAAGGAGGGGTCCAAGCACACCAATATGCCACATCAAACATGTAAACTCAAAAGAAAAAACTGAAAATCTTTTTGGCTTTTCAAAAGTTTTCTAAAAAGACAAAATCTGTTTGTATTTTTCAAATAAGACTCAAATAAATGAAAACAATAATACAAAATGATACGCATGTCATAATACTAGCAATGAATATATCATGAAGCAAACTAGCATATGACAAACATGTCAACACTATCATCCTTTAGATTTATCATGGGAAGAATCAAGTGCACCCAAACGAGAATCGTGAAGTTTAATTCCTAAAGCCACTAAATTCGATTTCCTAACCCAAGTAGGTGTAAAACGACGCATGGGGGTTTGGCTAATCGGTGCAAATTTATTCTTAAAATTCCTAGGAGCTTGTCTAAGGTCGTAACAATAACGCCTAAGGGGACCTTTCCTACCACAAAACGAGCAAGTGTAGCGGTGGTGGGAATGATTACCTTTATGTGGACCTTTTCTAACCATCCTAGTGTTTCTCACACGTGTGGGGGGAATGGGAACAACTCTCTCACCAAAACATATACCTCCCCTATCTTCCTTAATTTGGATGGTGCCTAGGATCTTATCTAACTTTTCTGACCTAGCCTCCAAATCAAACTTGACTCTAGATGAGTCTCTCAATCTCTCCTCAAACTCATGAATCCTAGACTCGAGCAAACGCCTAGACTCCTCAAACTCTAAAATCTCCTTTTTCGAGGACTCCATCAAACCACGAAGATTATCTCTCTCTTTCTCCACAATCTTTAATTTCTCCCTAAGCTTCTTCTCTCATGCCCTAAGATCCTCAATTAAACTATTATTATTTTCTATGGCATGCTCATTCAACTTAGATTGCAATTTTGAGTTAGCCTTTTTGACCTTCACCGTTTCGGCATACAACTCATTAAACGCATTTTGCAATTCTTTCACATCAACCTCCTCCTCGTCACTATCTTTTCCCTCACTAACATGGGATACACTCAAAACCTCCTCAGAAGTGTCATTCACATGAGTTGTATCGTCGTCGCTCACATGACATGACATAAACGCAACAAAGTTACGCTCAATGGGGAAACTCTCTCCCTCTTCCGGTTCACTATCACTTAAGGTGGCATTATAGACAACGGGTTGCTTGCCTTTTTTCTTAAGTCTAATGGGACCCTCCTTAACTTTGTGACCATACCCCTCACACCCAAAACACCTATCCGACTCATCTCTCTTAGGCTTCTCAAACTTATCCTTAGAGGTGGGATCTACTTTGTTGTTCTTAAATTTTTCAAATTTCTTGGCATCTTTCGATTGCTTTTGAAACTTAATAAATTTTTTAAATTTCATTTCCAACAAAGCAACATCCTCAAAATCGGAAATGGAATCGGAATTCGAAACTTTAATTTCCTCTCGAATTTTCAAAGCAATACCCTTTTCTTTCTTAGGCACTAGCTTGGAGGTAATCATGTCATTTTCATCGGTTTGTAAGTCACCTATAATCTCTTCTAGTTTCGTTGACTCTAACCTACCCAAGGAGTTTAATATGGTCACTTTCGCATCAAACCTACTAGGCAATGACCTAAGGATTTTCTTAATGACACAGTTGTCGGGAATTTTCTCACCTAGGTTAAATGACGAGTTGACAATATTGGAGAACCTAGCATAAAACTCATCAAATGTCTCACTCTCTAACATCCTAATGATCTCAAACTGTGTAGTGAGATTTTGAAGTTTTGAGGTCCTAACCGTGCTAGTGCCCTCGTGAGTGAGTGCCAAAATATCCCAAGCCTCTTTTGATGTTTCACAAGTCATAATTCTATTATATTCTTCCTGTGTGACATGTGAAGAAATAATGTGCAGACCCTTAGAATTATATTGTGCAAGTCTTTGTTCAGTTTCGGTCGATGACTCAACATGCTTTAAACAAGTGACCTCACCTACAACATTGACAGGGGGTGCCCAACCTTTCTCAAATGCAAGCCAAACATGCTCATCAATAGATTTTAAAGCACATCTCATTCTCATTTTCTAATAAGTGTAATTAGTGCCATAAAAAACAGGAGTTCGAGAAAATTCATTATATCCAGAATTCATCTTTGAAAACACATAGGATCACAAAACAAGTAATAAATGTTTTCTAGCTCTAATACCAATTTGAAAAGTTTGAGTGGCCCGATATGTGTGTTTCAAACAAAACCATTTTTTCTACGAAAAAAATCCAACTTTTAATTATGCACAAAACCAAGTTGTGAAAACCTAATTCTTACTTTAAACCAGTTTTATCTTGATTAATCCTAAACATGCATCTAGTGATTAAAGCAAGTAATGTAAAGTAAAGATTACTCACAACGCCGGATGTACGAGGAAAAAACCCAAAAAGGGAAAACAACCTCGGACGGCCCAAGCCAGACAATCACTATGAACAATGGTTTTACAAAGACAGATTAGCCTTACACTAAGACTCGATCCCCATGGGTCTTGATGATCCTTCTGATCTTCAACCGTTCTTTAATAGTGCCCATGCAGAAATTCTGTCTTCCACGATACCTGTCCACAACACACGCTTCCACGTATGTCTCGGTGTCCGCCGAATGGCTTTGATTCGTCTACGATGTCGAATAAGAAGTCCTTCTCTTTTCTTCACCGCAAAACCCTTTGATGTTCAATGTGTGGAACAAACAACTTTGGTGCAGCAGGATCACGTAAACATATAAGAATGATAACTCGGATCTTTTCAAACTCTAAGGATGTGTTTAAGACTTTTAAACCTTAGAAAACATGTTCAAACAAGGTTCTGGTTCGTAAAACTGTTTTCCAGAAAGCACACTTTCGAAATTATGATGAAAACACTGTTTAAATAGGATTTAAATATTGCCTCAAAAACGTGTTATTCGAACGACTTGAGGAACTCGTTCGAGCAACATCCCATCTCGTTTGTACGAGATTAGATGTCGTTTGAATGATAACGCGAAAGTTTGACTTTTTGACTTTTTGTTTAAAATGTCTCTTCTAATGAGAGATCCAAAAATGTCAAACTCTTTTACGAGCTTATCATCATAAAATGTATTTTAAACCTTTAAAACACTTTTAAAACATTTAAAAATATTTTTCTTTATGAAAATTACATCCTTATCTTTTATAAAATAATTCCGAGCACCATAATTATACACATTCATACCTGAGTGATCTTATAATGAAATTATCTTTGAGGACGATTAAACTTGCACCAATTAAACATCGGCATGATTAATTCTTTGAAGATTTACCGAAACGCCTTCAATTTTTTCAATACGTCATAGACCAAGTGGGATCGTGACAAAATAAAATTCTCCCTATGACATATTACAAACATAATTTTGTTCACGGAATTAAGTCAAAACAATACAGGGACTAAATTGGAAATTTATGTCCTTACAAATATGTTCGTCATGATCTATGCAGAAAATATGAAGCATGTGAGAATAATAAAAGACAAAAAATAATGGCACAATCCGACATTGAATTTAGGTTTTGGTTGTCACACGAGGTAATTATAATGAAATGGATGTTATTAAATGACACATTACAAGAAAGCTTTACAAATAACCTAATTGATTTATCTATATTCTCAGCTCTTAAATACGGGTGATGCGGCATCGAGGCTTGCTTATCTAGCCTCTGGACCATTGTTCATGGCACAAGAGTATAATACATATCGATTCAATGATTACGTATTCAGTGTAAGGGTGTATTAGGAAAATACAAATGTACAGAACTCGGGCATTTCATATAAGTCTCTTATGTTCTTTCGAGCGAGCGCGAAAGATAAAAACCTCGTTGAAGCTGAAATGACTTACTATGGTATAATTCGAAATATATTTGAATTGGACTATGTAAGCTTCAAAGAGGTTGTATTTTACTTTGATTGGGTAAGAGTTGAGGATAAAAATGCTTGTAAAGTTTATCCTGGCACCAATTTGATCATGGTTGACTTGTGCAAGTTGAAGAGTATAACCGTTTTTCAGCATTCAAACCTCCACGAGATGAATTTTGGTAAGGTTGTGTTTTGGTTACTTAACGGCTCATTTAAAAGTGTTGGGATATTTTTCTAAAATATTTTATAAGTGTTGAGGCATTACTATTCGTCAAAAAGAAATTTTTCTAAGTGTCGAGGAAGAGTGTTTTATCGAAATAAAAAACTATTTTTTCACACTGGTCGTTCGAGAGACAACTGTCTATCATCCAAATGACATTGGTATGTCGCGCGAAGCTCATTCGAGTGACACATGGCATCGTTCGAGTGATAAACTTATTTTGTTCGAGCGATCTGACGACTTAAGTTTTTTATATAAAGTGTGTTAAATGACTTCGTTTTCATTAAGAAGACTTAATGAATTTATTTCTACATAAACTAATAATAGCATAATACTTTGTCTTCTTCGTCTAAGGGTTTAATCCTTTTGTTTTCACTTCACAAATACAAATTTCTTTTAGTGAATTGTTTTGGAACCCAAGATATGGTTTTGCTGGAGTTTCTCTTATAGGGAGGATAACCCACTGTTGATCTAGGTGCCACTTGAGGGAGGTGATGGGTTGACTTGACTGCGTGTCATAGAAAGTACTCTTGGGTGTTCCTAGGCTGACTGGACTGTGTGTCTTTGTGGATCTTCTGAGGTTGATTCATTATTGATTTAGGTTATGGCCTATAAGAGTATGCTGCGATAAATTCTTCACAAATTTCTCTTGTAATCATTGTGAGTATTATTAGTAAAATAAAAGGTTTTACCCTTCGGGGATTTTTTTGAAAATCTGTGAGTCAGTAATTCATATTTATTTATGTTGGCATGATCCACTGCACCTAGATGTATGTTTTAGGGATGAATTAAATTGGTTTAAAAATGAAGTCTAATTAAATAAGTCTAAATTGGAAATTTTTGAATTTGATGAAATCAGTATCACACCACTTTTACATAAATAATTATTATTAACTTGCAAAGCAAGAGACTAATATCAATTATAATATATGATACATTCGTCAAATTACTGATTTAATACTTTACATCTAACTATCCATATCACAAAGAACAATCATTGAACTGTGAAAATACTGTACATCTAAGAGGGAGTGTTATAAAATATATATTTACAGGATGTTTGCTGGTTTCTCTTATGATACCATGATTTGTACTGTAAATTGGGATGATACCCCTTGAGTTTACATACTAATGAAATGAAAAGATATCTCCCTCTAAATTATATCCATGTCCTTTTTATATAACACCAAAAGTAATTTTTAAAAATAAAAACAAAACTATTAAAAACAAGTTTAAACAAAAGTTTAAAAAAAAATAGTTTTTACATTTAAAATTGGAAATAATTATTAAAATAATAAAACCAAACCCATTATAAATAGTTTATACATAATATTTTTAAAAAAGAGTTTTTATGTTTGATAAAGGGAAATAAGTATAATTTTTTAAGAATAGATTTTATTTTTAAAAGGGAAATAAGTATAAAAACAGTTTTTTATAAACCAAAACTAGTAAATAGACATTTATAATAATTATTTGCGATTTAAAAATAAATTAAGTTGGTCATTTTATTCATTTTTGTTGTTGATAAAGGGTAATTTTGAATTTTAACCAAAAATAAATGTACTTTAATGGTCAACAAATTCCATCTAAAATGAGGACCAAAGTTGCAATATGAAAATATCTAGTGTCAAACTTTAAATTGGATACATTAGTGTATCTTTGTTAAATTTAAGAAATTTTCTAAATTTACGAGCAAACAAAGCCATGTCTTCCGGGTCACTATCACTCTCGCTCTCTACTACTTGTTTGACCTCTTTTCGGGCTTTTAAAGCAATGCCCTATTCTATTTTCTTTTCAGTTTTAGAGGGAAACATGTCTAGTTCATAGGTTTGTAAATCACCTACAAGCTCTTCTAATTTCGTAGAGTCTAAAGTTGTTAAAGAATTTAAAACGATCACTTTTGGAATAAATCTATCGGGTAGGGACCTTAAAATTTTCTTTACAACTCGGTTGTCGGGTATTTTCTCTCCCAAATTAAAAGATGAATTGACAATATCGGAAAGTCTAGCATAAAATTCATCAAAGGTTTCATTATCGTTCATTTTGATAGTTTCAAATTGAGTGGTGAGGTTTTGGAGTTTCTAAGCTTTAACGACACTAGTTCCTTCATGAGTTAGCTGTAAAATATCCTAAGCTTCTTTAGCTGTTTCACACATCATAATACGTCGGAATTCATCCGGTGTGGCAGCACTAAACAAGGCATTCAAACCAAGGGAATTAAAATTAGAAAGTTTAAACTCATTTTCAGTCCATCTATCGGACGGTTTGGGAACACGTTCATTTTCAACTAAATGAGTTGGTGGAGACCACCCGTTAACTACAGACATCCAAACCCTTTCATCGATAGATTTAAGTGCCGATTTCATTTGCGCTTTCCAATACGCGTAGTTAGAACCATCAAAAATAGGAAATTTTGAAAATGGGGAAAATTCCATTTTAGCCAAAAATTATTTAAAGGATCTTTAACGAAATAATTTATCGCTTTAGCTCTGATACCAATTTGAAAGAGTGCAGATGTGGATCCCCAGATTGTAAACACTTTAAAATTGTATTTCCTTTTCTATATATATCAAGATGCGGAAGCGTAAAGAAGTGTGATGGTTCACAAACAAACAAATTACAAAATTTTAATTTTCTTAAACAAATTAAAATTAAACCGAGTGAAATTAAATTAGATCATTAAAATCATTTTCACTTAAACCAAGTTAACTACACATTACCCAAATTAAACACGTAGATATTAAATTAAACTAATTTTTATACTTTTACCTAAGCATGTGTTCTAGGTGATTTTGCAAAAGATAAAATAAATAATTAATCCACTATGCCGCGATGTACGAGGAAAAACCCAAGACGGGAAACAACCTCGGACGGCCCTAGCCATAAATCCACTAAGTACGGAATTTACAAATACAAGATAGAAAGTCTTACAACACACGACTCGATCCCTCTCAAGCCCCGACGCTTCTTCTTGTAGATACCTCTTCCTAGAGGATAACCTTGGAGCTCCACTACGGTCTCGGAATCCACCGATCGGACTTTATATGGTCACCATCACCCGTGCAAGGAGCCTTTCTCCAAGTGGGTAACGCCGCAACAACCTCTTCTTTTTTCTTTATGGGATGTAGAAGAAAACCCGAAACTTCTCTTTGAACGGAAGAGATGAACCCGGTGCCAAACTCCAAGCAAGATATATGAATATGGGAACTTGGAAGAAACTAATTTGGGTGTAAACTTGAGTGGTGTATATTTTTCTCTTTGATAAAAACTCACTCAAAACATGATCTTTTTCTCTCTTTTTGATTTTACTCTCAAAACACTCTCTAGGAGTTAGTAAGATATGAAAAAGATCAATCTTCAAAAGTGATTCCCGCACATAGTTATGCTGTGAAAAGTTGGTTAAGAAACAAGTGGGGAAGTGGGTGAAAAACTGCTTAAAACTGCCAAAAAATGTTCCCTCCTGGCATCTCGTTCGAATGAACACTCGTTCGAACGAGTTTTCTAATGAAGTTCCAGTATGAAATCGTTAGAAACTCGTTGGAAATCTTGTTAGAATGATAATCTCGTTCGAACGACATCTGGTTCGAACGACAATCTCGTTCGAACGACATATCGAACGAACTTCCAGAAAGTTTGAAAATTTCGATTTTAGCCCAAAAAACTTTATAAACTTATTTTAAAGTTTTAATTAATTCTTTCTGAAAATAAAACACAGTTTTAATTAAACCAAACACCCAATTAAACTTGTTCCAAGCTCCTATATATATAATATTGCATTCATAACTTGGGATCATGGAACCATAGTTTGATGACGTAGAAACGAGGCACTCAAACCGGCATGATGATGAAGCTTTATACTCTTTTCCGCTATGTCTTCAAACAAACTTTTCATAGGCTTGAGAATATTACAATTAAATACAATCCTATGTATAAATATTTTTGCCCGAAATTGAGCCAAAACTATATATGAACTCAATTGAAAATTTGTGTCCTTACATTTGTCTTAAGTTGTAACTCGTTGTCACTTTTAAAATATATGAAGTTTCCTTTTAGAAAGCTCTGATGAAATAATTCCTTTAATTTCAGTATTTTACGATTCATAACCATGTAATTGTATTCCATTGCACTTATTTAAGGAAACAATTTTAGTTAGAATATATGTTCCCTTGGTGGCATGTCAAGACACTCGTTCCCTACTACTAATTTGGGTCGGCATCGTGACATTAATGGCCTTGTCGATAACGTTGGGGGAATTTTACATAGCCTACTAGACGAGAACAACCATTAATGGGCAGTCTTTAGCTGATTTTGTAGTCGAGTTTACTTGGGATGAGGCCAATACAGAAGATTTTATAGATCCATCAAATGAGATAGAAAAAGCAAGTGCTAGCCCGGTTGAGGCTGAGACAAGTGTGGCTAGAACTGTGGTGGTCGAGAATGAAGAAGATAAATTCCTATTCAGGAATGAAGTGCTGGATGAGGGCACTTTGTCCAAGGAAGACAATGTTTAGATCCTATTTGTGGATGGATATTCTTTCGAGACTAGGAGTAGTGTCACTTTAATATTATTAGCCCCATTCTAGTAGGACTTTCCCTCATCAGAGCATTAAATGTCAGCCAATTGTTGGTTCATAGTTATTCTAGGGAAATGGTGAATCAGAACCTAAGGGTGTACGGGGAAAAGGATGAGAGGATGGCCAAGTACCTAGCAAGGGTAAAAGCAATGTTAAAGAACTTCATAGAGGTGAAGCTAAAAAGGATCCCTCCGCTAGACAACAGTCGAGTCGATGCTTAGCCAGCTTAGTGTCTGGAACCAAAATAGAGATTAGAAGGTCGGTGTTTGTGGAGTTCCTACATTGATCGACCATTAAAGAGGAAGACAGTACATTATTGTTCTACTTGAACCTGAACCTAAGTGCATATTGGATGGAACTTTTCATCCGATACATAAAAGTATGGTGAACTACTAGAGTCAAAGTTAGAGAGAAAGAAGCTGAGGTATAAGGCGGCTAAGTTCTCAGTCATTCTGGATGTTTTATACAAGAAAGGGTTCTTCCTACCTTTGTTGTGATGCATCCATCCAAAGAGGTTGAATACATATTGAAAGATATACATGAGGTCTCCTCTTCCAGTCACATAGGAAGGAGATCATTGGCAAAAAGGATAGTCACTCAAGGGTAATGGTGGACGACCTTGGTCAAAGATGCAACTAGCTATGTGAAGATATGTGATAAATGCCAAAGATATGCCGGCATCTCTTGCCAACGTCATCAACCCCTGAAATCAATTCCTCCCCCTGGCCGTTTGTAATTTAGGGAATTAACTTGGTAGGACCCTTGCCCAGCGCGACAAGCAATTATAGGTATCTTATTGTAGCGATCGACAATTTCTTTAAATGGGTTGAGGCAGAGGCCATGATAACGATCACCGAGATGAAGACCTTTAAATTCATTTGGAGGAATATTATTTGTAGGTATGATCTATCCCCACACCTTGACCTCGGATAATGGAAAATTGTTCAAAAATTCATCCTTAGATGATTACTGCAATAGAGTTGGCATTAAATAGTTTTTCTCACCTCCAGGCCAACCTCAAGCAAACGACCAAACCCAGGTGACAAATAAAACCATCTTGGAGGGGATCGAGAAGAAATTGGAAGATGATAAAGGTCTTTGGGCGGAGGAGGTACACATTGTCTTGTGGGCATACATGATGATGTAAAGAACGCCAACAGGAGAAACCCTATTCATGCTTGTCTATGGCTCAGAAGCAGTGATACCTATCAAGATTGGCCTATCGAGTCATAGAGTTCAGACATACATTTATGAAACAGACACCGAGGAGAAAATATTAGATCTGGACCTCATATAAGAAAAGAGATAGGACACAGAAGTTAGGCAAGTTGTCTATCAGTAGAGAACTGCAAAATTCTATAATATGAGGGTTAAAGCTATACCGATAGCCGTTGCAAAATTCTATAATATGAGGGTTAAAGATATAAAAATGCAAGTACTTTATTATCTTTGTTGACCATTTCTCAAACTTTATTTGGTTTTATCCTTTAATGCGTAAATCTGATGTGTACTCTATATTTATTCAATTTCAATAATTAGTAGAATGCCAATTTAATTCTAAGATAAAAAATATACAAATGGATTGGGGTGGTGAATTTCAAAAACTAAACTCATTCTTTCAAAATTGTGGAATCCATCACCGTTATTCATGTCCTCACACCCATGAACAAGTCAATTTTTTCGAACGGCAACATCGTCACATCGTCGAAACCGGGATTACACTCATGGCTCATGAATTCGTTCCTACAAAGTATTAGAATTTTTCCTTTGAAAGTGTCATTTTTCTTCTCAACTCTATGCCAACAAAAACTCTCTCTAATAAATCACCATTTCAAATCATCCATTCTCACTCTCCAGAATACCACTTTTTTAAAATTTTTGGATGCCTATGTTTCCCTTACCTTCGTCCATATAATATTCATAAAATGGATTATCGATCCCACCCATGTGTATTCCTTAGTTATAGTTCTCACCAACATGGCTACCGTTTCTTACACATTCTAATGAATCGCATTTACTTCACTCGTCATGTTCGTTTTGATGAAGGAATTTTTCCATTTGCATAATCTCACTCTCAACTACCTCCCCTCTCTCCTCCATCTGTACCATGCGCTACGGCACCAAATACAACCCATTTACCCTCATCTCCTAATAATTTACCATCTCCCACTCCCACCCTCGGCCAACTACAACCACCCACAACGACCTCCCTCGTTCCCCTCCCTCAGCAGCCTTCTCTCACTTCTCCGCCCTTACACAAAACACCCCCTCCATCTTCTACTGTCCTTCCACCCGTTTCTAACCCTGATGCTTTACATCTCACCGTTGATCTTGGATCGTTACCTCAACCAAACCCTCCTCCCACCCACACAATGCAACTTCGATCTCATTCCACTAATTCCCTACCACCCAACCCTCATTCTCACTTTAGCACTTTAAATATATCTGAACCCACATGTTTCTCCACTGCTAATAAAGAACCCAAGTGGCGTCACGCCATGGGTACCGAACTTAATTCTCTCCTCCAAAACCAAACTTGGACTCTAGTTCCTCCTTCCCCCAACATGAACATTATTGGATGCAAATGGGTCTACCATATTAAATGCAAATCTGACGGGTCCCTTGAACATTATAAGGCTCGTCTTGTCGCCAAAGGCTTTCACCAAGAATATGGACTTGATTTTCATGAAACCTTTATCCCCGTTGTTAAAGCCACCACCATCTGCACCATTCTCTCCATTACCGTATCTCATAAATGGATTCTAACTCAATTATGTGTTAATAATGCATTCCTTCATGGGTACCTTAATGAAACAGTCTTTATGGAATAACCCCCTGGATGTAAAGATCCTATCAACCCACATCATGTGTGCAAACTTAATCGCTCTCTTTACGGTCTCAAACGAGCACCCCGTGCTTGGTTTCATCGTCTCACTCATTTTCCTGCCACTCAACATTTTGTTGGATCCAAAATAGATTCTTTTCTCTTTATTTATAAAAATGGCACTGACATGATCTTTTTACTCATTTATGTTGATGATATAATTCTCACCGATACTAATCCCACTATAATTCAATCCCTTATTACTTCACTTAGCAAGGAATTCTCTATCAAAAATCTTGGCTCTCTTCATTACTTTCTTGGCATTGAAGTAACCTCTACTCCTCACTGCTTACACCTCTCTCAACACCGTTACATATGTGATGTCCTTTCTCGACATGGCATGTTAAACTCTAAACCACTTTCAACACCTATTTCTACCATTTCCTTTCTATCCAAAACTGGTGGAACTCCCCTACCCGACCCTACTCCATATGCCACTCTTACTCGTCCTGATATCATATTTGCAGTTAATAAAGCATGTAAATTTATGCATCAACCAACTGAGGCCCATTGGATTCTTATCAAACGAATACTCTGCTATCTCAACGCTACATCCTCATATGGCCTTTACCTTACCCACTCTCCTTCCCTTGAACTCCAAGAATTTACTGACTCAGATTGGGCGGGGTGTGTTGATGATAGAAATTTCAGTGGTGGTTTTGCGATTTATTTAGGCTCCAGCCTAATGTCATGGCAATCTAAGAAACACAAGATGGTCTCCCGCTCCTCTACTGAAGCCGAATACAAATCAATGGCCGACGTCACCACTGAATTCATATGGCTCAAATACCTACTACATGAACTTGGGTTTCCTGTGCAAAAGCCTCCAATACTTTGGTGTGATAATATTGGTGCTACATACTTAGCTGCAAATTCGGTATTTCATGCTCGTACAAAACACGTTGAAATTGATTTTCACTTTGTCCGTGATCAAGTGGCAACAAAGAGCCTTCAAGTTCAATTCATCTCAACTCATAATCAACTTGCTGATATTTTTACAAAGGGTCTTTCTACTGCAAAATTTTAGTTTATTCGTGACAAGTTGCTGGTACGTCCAAAACCCCCCATCAACTTATGGGGGAATGTTAGTTAACTCACACCATAACTCCATCACACCCTCAATGCCCACTACTCTAATAGTTATTTCCCATGATCATAAGTAAACTTACGCCCACCTATAACTGCTATAGCAGTTAGTACACGTCCACATATAACTGCTATAGCAGTTAGTAAATCGTGGTCAGCTACAACTTCTTGAGCAGTTAGAATATGTTAAGAACTATATATAATACACTTGTGAATGTATTGTAAACGAATGAAGACCAGAAATACAAATTGAATTCCTATTCACTTTTACCATTTATTCCCTGTTATTACGTTGTATCCTACATGCATGTGTATATATATAGGTCAATAAGCGAACGAACACTAAGTGGTATGACAAACAATAATTGTCAAACCCAAAATCAAATAAGATTGCTAGTTCAGTATTATGTGAGAAAGAGTGACTATTTATTAAATGTTAATTTATGCTAATCTGATTATTTGATCTGGGGGAGCAAAGGCAGACCGCCCTTTAGAAAGGAATTATATGTTTACTTAATTATGATCCTCGTAGTTTAGAAACCCCAAACAAATATTATTATTGGTGGTATTATAAGCATTATAATTGATGATGGTCCCAATGTTTTAATGGTTGAACCTGGAAATAACTTTATGGTAGATGAATCAAATGTTGGGCTGTCAAAGGCAAAATTTGTTTATGCATTTCTTCAAGAACTTAATGATGTTATTAAATCCAAATTCATAGAAGAGTATCCGAAGGAACTAATTAAGAAAGATCCATCCTTCTTTTATCAGTTTACCTTAGTACGAGCCATGCATTTGGTTGAAGATTCAATGGTGAAGCATGACAGAATCTGTCGAGAGGAAAATGTATTTTTTATATTTGCATGCTCGTATGGTCTCACTGGATTTTTTGGATAATTGGGAATGAAACCTAGTGATGGAATCGAAGCCTGATCATTTTCTAGATGATTTCTGACTAAATAACCTATAGCTTAAGCTCAGGAGGTTCATTGAAATAGTTGGTTTAGACACACTAGGTCCCATGGTACTTAAACACATACCATATGTTATTATTCTTGTAAAGATGGTAGAGGTGTTGGTCAAAATTCACGATGGATGCTTTTCATCTACCAGCTATAGTCTACTAAATGACTGGGTTGCAACGACTCAACATTTACTGAAGACGTAATCAATGAGATGCACCGATACGGTGCTGGTGAGTTTCATGCAGTTGCTACCTTCAAAGTGTGAATCACATCTCAGGAATAGAAAAATCTCATCATGTGATAATTTGTTACTATGTATGAGATGTTTTTCTTCAATGGAATTGATCACAAATCTCTTTTGTTATCACCATAATTGGTTCATAATTAAAATTTTGGATTTAACTTCATTTGTTGGTGGTGTTAGCTATAGGAATAATTTAAATTTGCCTGGTTGGATCTCATTTTGACATAAAGTATCTATTAACTATAATATTGATTTGAACAGGAAAACATAGCAAAAGTTTAAGTAGAATGCTAAGAGAGGGATTGTCACATTGTTTTTGAAATCATAAGATCTTTATCGAAACTTTTTTTAATATTATTTATTGTTCTAACTAGACAGAAATTGTATCTCTAGATCAATGAATATGTTCATTAACTACTTAAAAAATTATGGTGACATGTACATTAACTTAAATCTTGTAAGGACATTATTTTATTGTACGATTTACACTTACGTATGTCGTATATCGCTACAACCGTCGAAGACTTATTCAAAGTTCAATTATGCTTCAAGACGAATCCAAATATGAAAGTTCTTCAACATTCAAGCCTCCGAAAGATTAATCTTGGTAAGGTTGTGCTTTTACACCTTAACGATTCACTTAGAGTGTTAGGATGATTTTTTAGGAATTTTTTCTAAGTGTTGGAGGGGAGTTTTTTGTCAAAAATATTTTTCTAAGTGTTGAGACGGACTGGAATAAAAATTATGTCTCGCTCGGGTCGTTCGAGCGACAAAGGAACCTCATTCAAGCTACAAAGTTGTGTCGCATGATCTCGTTCGAGCAGCGTCATGCCTCGTTCAAGCGATGCCTGGTTTTCATTTGAGATAGTTACCATCTTAATTTTTCTATAAATTGTTTTGTTCAGTTTCTTTTTTCTTCAGAAGACTTGCGAATTTTATTCTACGAAAAACGCTTTGGCAGAAATGTTTGTCTTCTCACTTTTGACGGTTTTAGCTTTGTTTCAATTCACAAAACATCTCAATCTTTATGTGAATTGTTTATATAAGGACCAAATTTCCAATTGAGTCTAAATGTAGTTTTGATTTATTCTCGGAACAAAACTCGTTTGAGTCATAGGTAGATTTTTATTGTCCGATCACTACGAGACTATGACTTATCGAAGATTAATTGAAGACGTTGCAGCAAAGCTACAAGGAATTAATCATGTCGGAGCTTAATTGGTGAAATTTCTCATCTTCAAGGTTTAATTTCATTCCGAGATCACACATGTATGAATGCATAATGTTAATGAAACTCAGAATTTTATTTTACAAAAATAAGGACTTTATTTTTAAGAAAATGTTTTATTTGTTTAACACTTCATTTTTATCAGATATTGACGGATTAGAGTTGGATAAGAGTTGGTTTTAAGTCAAATTCTATTTTCAAATATGGTTTAATTAAGACTCTAATCTGACAATGTCGTTCGAGTGACACTTGATGTCTTTCGAACGAGACGTGATATTGTTTAAACGACACAGTGTCTCACTCAAATGAGATCTGACACTGCCTTAAAATAATTATAAATAGGTGTGTCATGTTTTCTCTAAGCGTATGAAGTGTGATAAACAGTTTAACACACAGAAAGGTTTCGAAACAATGTTTTTTAAGTGTTTTCACCATAAAACATCCTCAGAGTTTACAACGATTTGGGTTATCATTACCATATGTTTATGTGATTTTTGTTGCACCATGCTGTGTCTGTTCAACACTTGAACATTGCTAGTTTTGCAATCAAGAAGTGAAAAAGGTTACTTTCGAGTTCAACATCGTAGACGATACAGGCTATATCGGTGGATACAGAGGCATTTATGGAGGCGATTTATGTGGACGAGCATCGTAGAAGAAGGTAACATTCTGCGTGGGCACTATGAATATTGGTAGAAGATCAGATGAAGTGTCGTGCATGAATCGAGTCGCTGATTAAGACTACCGTCTGACTTTGTAAAACCATTGTCATAGTGATTATCTGGCCAGAGCCGTCTGAGGTTTTTTTCCCAATCGGGTTTTTCCTCGTACATTGGCATTGTGAGTATTGATTTACTTTATTTTACTTGCTTTAATCACTAGTTGCATGCTTAGGGTTAAACAAGATAAAATTTGGTTAAGTTTTTTTGGGTCACAATTTTGTGTGGTTTGGTAAAATTGAAAAAGAGTTTTTCAAAAGAGCAAATTATTTTGTATTTATCCTTAACTTAATTCCGCTCAAGATTTTTTTTTGTTTAAAAGTTATATTTTGGGGACCTATAAATTGGTACCAGAGCTAGAAATACATTTTTATTGTGTTTGATCCCTTTTTGCTTACAAGGGTGAATCTTGGAGGTTATGATAGTTTTCGCACTCCTCTTTTTTATGACACTAATTATGCTTATTGGAAAATGCAAATGAGAAGTGCTTTAAAATCTATTGATGAGCATGTTTGGTTAGCGGTTGAAAAAGGTTAGATACCACCTATCACATGAGAGGGTGAGGTCACTTGCTTGAAACCCGTTGAGTCATGGACTGAGACTGAACATAGGCTTGCATTATATAACCCTAAAGGTCTTCACGTTATTTCCTCACATGTCACACCTGAATAATATAATCGTATCACGACTTGTGAAACTTCAAAAGAACTTGGGATACATTAGAACTCACTCACGAGGGCATGAACATGGTTAGGGCGTCTAAGTTTCAAAATCTCACTACACAGTTTGAGACGATTAAGATGTTAGAGAGTGAGACGTTTGATGAGTTTTACACTAGGTTTTCCACTATTGTTAATGTGGAATTTAACTTAGGTGAGAAGATTCCCGATAACCGAGTAATTAAGAAAATTTTGAGATCATTGTCGAGTAGGTTTGAAGCGAAAGTGACCGTTATGAATTCCCTTGGTATGCTTAACTCGTCGAAACTGGAAGAGATCATAGGTGACCTGTAAACCTATGAACTCGATATGTTTACCTCCAAGCAAGTGCCCAAGAAAGAAAAGGGCATTTCTTTGAAATCCCTGAAAGAGGAAACTAAAGTTTCAAATGACGATCCTGATTACGACTTTGAGGATGTCGTCTTATTGGCAAGAAATTTCAAGAATTTTCTTCAAATTCAAAAGCAATCGAAAGATGACAAAATTTTGAAAAATTTGAGAACAAGGGAGAATCTACCCCTAAGAATAAGAATGAGAAACCTAAGAGACATGGGTCTGATAGGTGTTTCAGGTGTGAGGGGTTTGGTCACAAAGTAGATGAGTGTCCTACTAGACTTAAGAAATAGGGCAAGAAACCAATAGCATACAATGCCACCTTAAGTGATAGTGAATCGAAATATGGAGACTGTTATCCCATTGAGCGTAACTTTGTTACGTTTATGTAATTATCATGTGAGCGACGACGATTTATCTTCCCCGAGGATACTCATGTACATGACATTTTTTAGGCTGTTGAGAGTGCTTCCCGAGAGGGTGAGGGTGATGAGAGCGAGGATGAGGAGATCAACTTACGAGAGTTTCAAGTTTCATTTTGAGAGTTATTTGAGGAAACGATGAAGGTGAAAATGGCTAACTCGAAATTGCAAGCTAATTTTAATGAGTGTGCCGTAGAAAATAATGATGCATTGATTGAGGATCTTAGGTCACGAGAAAAAAATCTTAGGGAGAAGCTAGAGTACGTAGAGAAAGATAGAGATAGCCTAAAATGTTTGATGGAGGCTTTGAAAAAGGAGTTGCTAGATTTTGAGGAGTCTAGGCATCTACTTGAGTCGAGGATTAAGGAGTTGGAGGAGAGTTTGAGATACTCCTCTAAAGTTAAGACTTGGAGTCTAGATCATAAAAATTGGATATGATGTTAGGCACCATCCAAGTCAAGAAAGATAGGTTTAGTATAGGCTACGATGAGAGAGTTCCCAACGCCAAAGCCAATGATATTCCTGTGAGAGAGTCCACTAGGTAAGCGAGGAGAGGTCGATATTTTGGTAATCATTCCCACCACGTTTACACTTGTTCCATTGTGGTAGGAAAGGTCACCTTAGATGTTTTTTCTATGACCTTAGTAATGATCCTAGGAAGTTTAGAAATAAAGTCGTGTCGGTTACCAAAACCCCCACTCGCTATGTGACACCTACTTGGGTTAGGAAATCGGACTTAGAGGCTTTAGGACAAAAACTTCATGGTTCTCATTTGGTTTCACTTGATTCTTCCCATGCTAAATCTAAAGGTTGAGTGTGTTACCATGTTTATCATTTTGTATTGAAAAGGCCAAAAAGATTTTTAATTTTTGTTTTTGAGTTGACATGTTTGATGTGGCATATTGGTGTGCTTGGAACCCTTTCCTTCCATTTTCCATGTGGCTAGGACATTTCATCATTATTACTGATGCTTAAAATAATATTAACCATTGTATTATGGTGTTATTTCAAAGTTCATATGCATTTTGATTCGACTTGGTATATATGCCATCTTTGCACACATGCACGAGTTTATATGGATGTTTGACTACTCTTGCATATTTGAGTTTGGTGAGATATTCTTATCTCAATTTTGTCATCTATGCGTAAGTAGACACGAGGAGGAGGTGTGCATGTAATAATCATTTACTTTGAGGATTAAATTAAAAAAATGACGAGTGTTCACAGAAAAGGACTGCGAGAGTGTAATATTGACTCGTCATGAAAGCCATTGTTTAAAAGAGCCCAAAAAAATCATAAGGAAATAAAAAGAATCATAAACCAAAAATGGGCAAAATTAGTTTAGTTCATTCAAAAGAAAAAATATGATATTATTGAGGGAGTTTGGATGGATTAAAAATTTAAAAGGACGCACAAAGAATCCTAAACATTGAAAAATCATGTCATGATGCTATTGTTTGTTGAATCCTCAAAATTTTCGAATTCATGTGCATGATGTTAGTTTAGTTCATTAAGCTCACACTTTAATTGTCACATATGGCTATGATAAAGATTGATGATAGATTTCTATCAATTGGAGGTTCTTGATAGTTTCGATGTGTTGGAATTTTGATTCATTTATTGTCGTTCATGCCTATACATTCCATGGTAATGTTTGAGGACATCGGTACTATGTCAGCATGTTTCTCATATTTGTTTGTTTTGTGTTTTCTTAGTTTCGCTAATGTTTTGCTACTGTTTTACAGTTTTGAGCCCTTCCACTCAGTTTTTATGGAAATTTTTTTACTCGGCAACACTGTTTAATTTTTTGGGGAAATTGTGTAAGTTTGATTATATCATTCAAATGACATGCTTTTTTGTTCGAGCAATGTCGCATCTCATTCAAGAGACATCCTTGGTACGTTCAAAGGATAACCTGTTAGACCAGTTTGACTTTTTATGGTTGATTTATTTTGTTTCAGTACCCTGTTGCATTTTAATCCATATTTTGGAACTGGGTACTATTTATGCAGTTTACTTTGATTGATTTGATATTTTCCTGCATCTAGTTCATTTAATCATACCTTCTTTGATTGATATAGTCTTTGTGTGATTCATTGTTTGCTAGCTACTGATTTGACATTGCTTGATCATTATTAACTAATTATTTCATGTTTGTCTAGCATATTATGCGTTGATTTAATCAAATTGGTTGCTAGATTTGTTTATCTTTTCACCGAACTGTCTATTCGAGACAAAAAGGGGGATAAATGTTTGTGATGCAGGGGAGTTTTGTGAGCTTTTGTGAGTGATATCATGGTTTATATATTTTAGTTACACATATTGGTATCATGTTTGCACGAAGTGGTTTCATATTTTATACAAAGTGGTATCAAGTTTACTCACATACCAAATGTTTCTGATTTGAGTTTTCATATTGATTTATATCATTTGTTCCTCCATACTTCACTTGGTATTTGTCTATTTAATGTGCATAGGTTTGCTTAAAGAGATTCGAGATTTCAAGTCTACATCACATTTAGGCATTCAGAGATAGTTTCATGCTTGTCGGTCCACTATTTATGAATCTTATCTTGCACTGATGATGTAATTTTAGTTTTGGGTTTTATTGGATGGGATTTAGTCAACATACGGCCTGATGGTTCGACTTAGTCATGTCACTGTTGGTTTTGTCCCAGAATAGTCAAAGGGGGAGATTTATCAGGACCAAATATCCAATTGAGTCTAAATGTAGTTTTGACTTATTCTCGGAACAAAACTCATTTGAGTCATAGGTAGATTTTTATTGTCCGATCACTACGAGACTATGACTTGTCAAAGATTAATTGAAGACGTTGTGGTAAATCTACAAGGAATTAATAATGGCAAAGTTTAATTCGTGCAATTTCTCATCTTCAAGGTTTTGTTTCATTCCGAGATCACACAGGTATGAATGCATAATGTTAATGAAACTCGAAATTTTACTTTACAAAAATAAGGATGTTATTTTTTAGAAAATGGTTTTAAAATGTTTTAGTTATTTAACACTTCGTTTTTATCAGATATGGACGGATTAGAGTTGGATAAGAGTTGGTTTTAAATAAAACTCTATTTTCAAAGATGTTTTAATTAAAACTCTAATCTGACGACGTCGTTCAAACGACACTTGATGTCGTTCGAACGAGACCTGATGTCGTTTGAACAACACAGTGCCTCGCTCAAATGAGATCCGACACTGCCTTAAAATAATTATAAATAGGCATGTAAAGTTTTCTCAAAGCGTGTGTAGTGCAATAAATAGTTTACCATACATAAACGTTTTTGCACAAAGTTTTCTAAGTGTTTTCACCATAAAACATCGTTAGAGTTTACAAAGATCTGAGTTATCATTACTATATGTTTATGTGATCTTTGTTGCACTAAGTTGGGTTTGTTCAACACTTGAACATTGTTGGTTTTGCGGTGGATAAGCGAAGAAGGTTACTTTCGTGTTCAACATCGTAGATGATACATGCTATATTGGTGGATACCGAGGCATTCGTGGAGGCAAGTGCTGTGGATGAGCATCATAGAATAAAGTTACTTTCTGTGTTTACACTGTGAAGATTGGTAGAAGATCAGAGGAGCATCAAGTCTCATGGGTGAATCGAGTCATTATGTGTATAGACTAGGTTGTCCTAGGTTTTTTTTCCAATTGGGTTTTTCCTCGTACATTGGCATTGCGAGTATTAATTTACTTTATTTTACTTGCTTTAATCACTAGTTGCATGCTTAGGGTTAAACAAGATAAAATCTAGTTAAGTTAGTTTGTGTCACAATTTGATGTAGTTTGATAAAATTGAAAAAGAGTTTTTCAATAAAGCAAATTGGTTTGTATTCATCCTTAACATAATTCCGCTCAAGTAAAAGTTTTTGTTTGAAAGTAATATTTTGGGTACCAAAAGTTTTGGAACCCAACTTTGTGAATTTTTTTCTTGTAGAGAAGATCTCTACAGCTGATCAAGTTGCCACTTGAGGGAGGTGCTGGGCTGACATGACTGCGTGTCAAAAGGAGTACTCATGGGTGATTGTAGGCTAACTGAATTGTGATTCATGTGGAGTTACTGCGGAATTCCTTTGCTAATTTAGGTTGCAGCCTATGTGGATTTACTGAGGTCAATCCATTGCAGATTTGACTTGTAACCAATGTGAGTATTATTTGTGAAATAAATGGTTTTACTTGAAAGGTTTTTTTTTCCCGATATCTGTGTGCCAACAATTTATTTATGATTGTTTGATTTCTCCACACGTAGTTAGGGCTAAATTAAATTGGATTAAAAATTGACACCGATTAAATAAGGTTAACTTGGAAATTTGCAAATTTGGTTTCATTAGTATCACACATACTTTTTACATATCTTATTTATTTCTTAATTAGACAAAGCATACACCAAATGTAATAATTGTCATCTTAGTTGACCTTTACCAAATGTGTGTGGTGGTTGAAATGCAATTTTATGTTATTGGTGGTTGGGTGTATTATGTGTATGTTCTTCATAATGGGTGGACGAGTAACCTCTTCATTTTATGTGGGTCGACGAAAACAAGCATAACTTTTTTTAATTTTCTTATTTCATAACTTAAGACCCTTACTCTTTTGAGAACAAAGTAAGAGGAAGCATAGTTTTTAGAATGCTCGTTTACTACGATTTTTACTTCTTTTTCACTAACTATAAACTCTTCATTTGGCATCGACTTTGGGATGTTTATAAATGTTAATTTTTCTATAGTATGTTTATAAATGCTCCATTACTACAATTCGTGCTTAGCAACCCTCAAAAGAATGCATCAACTAAGGTTTTTAGAATTTAGGTACTTTTACTAACTATGATTTGTTTGTGAAATTCTCATACCCTAACTTGTGTTTGAAATTTAGGTTACGTTGCTTGGAAGAAAAAGAATGAGTGCTACATGCAATCAGATTAGACAATCAAGCAATTTATTTGACTGTTTACTCA
Source organism: Sambucus nigra (assembly GCA_949130495.1). Lineage (NCBI taxonomy): Eukaryota > Viridiplantae > Streptophyta > Magnoliopsida > Dipsacales > Adoxaceae > Sambucus > Sambucus nigra. The sequence goes on along the minus strand of OX422223.1, from coordinate 210,841,351 downwards.
TCTTAATATATTTTCCATTTTTTGTTCTTAGAATTCAAATTGTATGATAGCTACATGCATTATTAACTTACTCCATTCGTCTTAGATTAATTTCCACTAGTTATATTATTACATTATGTGGAGGGGTTACATGTTGTTATATATATTTTTAGTATGATATTGTTATACATGTTTTTAGTAGGGAGAGTGACAGGGATCCTAACCCAATTACCTATTGTACCCCATAAAATTCTAGACTCAACTAAATATATAAAGAATTAATCAACTCCCATTCTCATTTCTCAAAAACATGTGGTAATTGAATGATTTCCACAATGAGGGTGTGCACTATGTATATAGGGGATGGTATGAGGAAATGTTATATTCAATAACCACTACCAAGTATGGGCCCACAATAACTTCTTTTAAGGATGTGCTTCTTATTCTTTGAAGTTTATCTTCATGTCTTTCTCTATTCACATGCATACACACACGTAGGAACAAAGTTGGCAATGATATAGGCAGTGTAATTTTCTATAAGCACGGACTATAATTTTCTACGTCCATTTCGTACATTAAAGCAACAAAAAAATACATGCTTTCTCAAAATGTATATACATTTTCGAACTTTAAGGCATTTTTCATTACCTGAACACGATTTTTGGTTGAATTCTGCCCCTTCCATTCTCCTTAGTCCATGCTTTAAGTTAGAAAACATCTATGAAATTGAGATAGAGAGAAGCCTCTCGGTATTTTATCATTGTTATAGTATCTTGATTATGGTCTTTATCCTAAACGTAACTGAAGAAATTCACTGAGTGCATATACCAAATCATTAAAAATTATGGGAGAACAAATCAAACATACCTTAAAAAATTCGAATGATAGTTTTAAACTTGAAATTACCAGAACTTAAGAGTGAGAGAAGTGACATAGTAACCTGAGAATGCCCTTTTATGTGTGCTTTAGGTAAAGACAAACTTTTTAAAAAATTCCTCAATTTTTTTATGCACTAAATATAAGAACTAATTTATTTAAACCAATTTTATCATTTTAACCTTAATCATGCATCTAAGTGATTCAAAGAATTAAGTAAATAAAGCAAGCAAGGAAAAACACAATTTCAGAAGAAAAAAACTTCTGGGTAAAAACCCTTTATTTCAATATCTAACGTAAATTGCAACTTACAATTACATAACGAAATCTGCAATGAATTTTTCGCAAAAAACTCACATAGACCACAGCCTACCATTAAAGATTCCCTCGAGAACCTCAATGATCGTAGTCGTCAGCTAGTAGCTCCCGCAATAACTACCAATCTAGTAGTAAATATGGAACTCCACAAAGGTAAACTTCCAAGAAGTGTTTTGGTTTCCACAAATGATTCAAAAAAGGATTGGGATGTTTTGGTGAATCTAAAACTAGGTTTTTAACCCTAAAAGATTAAGACTAAAAGTATGTAGATTTTCTTTTTTCATGTATCAAAAGTCTTAATGAAAAGGGTCTCCAAAACAAGTATTTATAGATCAACAAAAATCTTGAGGCATCTCTTGTCCTTAGAAGTCGTTCAAATGGCATTGTCATTTCGTTTGAATGACATTAAATGTCGTTACTAATGGCCTAAGAAACGACTTTTAAAACCACAAAACAATATGTGGTCGTTTAAAGCAACAAAGAAACGAACCTTCGAGTGACCTACCAAACGACATTGCATGTCATTTGAAGCAGTCATTTGAATGACTTATCAGTGTTGTTTAAACGACATAAACGAATTTTTTTTTATTTTAAAAAGGTCGCCTCTATGTCTTCAAAAAATATTTTGACTTGGTAAAAATGCCTCATTTTGTTAAAGAACAATTTCGAAAAATATTCCAATACTAAAGTAAAGCATTTACAAAACTTAAAGACATTTTATATGAAATTGTACCTCATGTCATGCAAACGTTGAAGGTACTTGAAATTTGAATCCATCTCCTTGAACAATGGACGTGAACTTCATCGATGGTTATAGTGGTATATGACATATTCTTATGTAAGATTGGACTATGGAAATTATGTCCTTACAAATATAAGCATATGTCTATGTTGGTACAAAATAATGACAATTCAAATTATAAATAAAAATTCCTATACAACTCTGATACGCTCCCATGAAACCCAAAAGCTGGAAAGATACTAAAAATTCAAAGTCCTACATATAATAAACAAAGAAAATCCCATCATGGCGTATCGAGTTTGAACTGAGTTAAACATTAATCAAATCAAACGAAATAAAGAAGATCTTCAAACTCATCCATAATTCAAACTCTCACTCCGCCATAATTCATAACTTGTTCTCCCCTTTTTTATTTGTCCGAAGTAGACAAGGAAAAGAATAAATAAAAAAAGAACGGAGTGTCATGACAAGCATAGAAAATCCTCACAAATAACTTAACTACACTTATGCAAGGATATACTCAAAAGACTTTCACAATTTCGTTTTGATTTTTCAATTTTTTTAAAAATAATTATAAAAATAACATGCAATACCAAATACAATATATGCAAAATATATCAAGGAAAATTTTGCGCATATATATATATATATATATATATATATATATATAGGTATAAAAGACCGCAAAACACGACACAAAGCGCATAAGTTTTACACACTAGAATATATCGATGTGTCCAAACGTGTGGAATGGAATGAATGGGCTGTGAACTAGAAATAAAAGAATTATAATCCAAACACTCAAACATGTTCATGAAGTTATAATTGACCGCAATTTTTTTTCAAACTAAGCTTTAGCCTCGATTGACAATTAAAGTTGAACTTAATGAATAAAACAAGCATAATGCACACAAGCCTAGAATATTAATGATTCTACAAATCAATGGTCTCAATGTGTAAACCCGTTAATATTTCAATCCAAACTCCCTTAAAATAATTCTTTTCTTTTTTTGAATGAACACATCAAACTAAACAAATTTGGACCCTATTAGGGATATAATTCTTTCCATCATCTACTTTTATTGGGCTCTTTTCAAACAATGGCTTTCACAACAAGATTACTATTCTCTCGTAGCCCTTTCCCGTGTTCACTCATTATTTATTCAATATAAAATAAGTCCTCAAGGGCAATGGTTCTTACATTCACAAATCCTCCATAGTCGAATAAACATGTAGATGACAAAATTGATAGGAAAAAATCTCACCAAGGTCAAATCTACATCATGAAGTCAAGATCCAATAAGATCGTGCATGAGTGTGTGGAGGCATGAATATAGTCGAATCCATAAAGCAAGTCAATTTTGAAACAACTCCATAAACATGGTAAAGATCAATCTAATCATCTAAAGTCATAACTAGATGTCCTAGCCACATGGAAATTGTGCAGTGAATTGGATTCAAGCACACCAATATTCCATACCAAATGTGTAAAACTAAAATACACAAAGAACCGAGTATCTTTTTGAATTTTTCAAAAAACAAATCTTTTTGTATTTTTTTCAATGACCAGATAAAAGAAAAATATAATAAAAAAGTACACATGTCATAGCAATAGAAAAAGTATATCATGAAGCACAACTAGCGTATGACAAAAATTCAACATCACCAACAAAAAGATTTATCATGGGAAGTATCACGTGTAAGCGTACGAGAGTCATGAAGTATAATTCCTAAAGCCTCTAAGTTTGATTTCCTAACCCAAATAGATGTGTAGCGACGCATGGGGGTTTGGGGAACCGAAGGGACTCGATTCTTAAACTACCTTGGAGCATTCATAACTTTATAATATAAACCTCTAAGGTGACCTTGTTTACCTCAATGTTTGCAAGTATAGATATAACAGTGAACGTTACCCACAAGTGGTCTTGTCCTAGCATTCCTAGGTGGTTGTCTCCTAATGTTCCTAGGTGGCTCTCTCGCATTCATGGTTTTGGATTTGGGAATGGGTGCAGCATGCTCATTGAAGAAAATACCACACCTATCATCCTAGATTTGGACAGTGCCTAACAACTTATCTAAATTTTTTGACTTAAACTCCAAATCAAACTTCACCTTACTCGAGTATCTCAACTTATCTTTAAGCTATCTAATCCTAGACTCAAGAAAATGCCTAGACTCCACAAACTCTAAAAGCTCCTTTTTTATAGCCACCATTAGAACTCAAAGACTATATCTCTCACCCTCAATGTATTTCAGCTTCTCCTGAAGAGTCTTCTCTCATGCCCTAAGTTCCTCAATCAAAGCATTAGTATTGTTATCCTCGATGGCACATATTTTCAATTTAGCTTCTAACTTCAAGTCATCCTTCTTTACCTTTAAATTTTTCACATACAATTCATTGAAGGCATCTTGCAAGTATCTCTTATCCACCTCTTCACCCTCACTCACATCACCCTCACTTTCTTGGGCTTCACCACCTATGGGTAAGGAATAATCACGTAAAGAATTATTTTCATGGGAAAATTTGTCATCATCACTCACGTGATTAGCCGCAAAGGTGGTAAGGACTCCCTTACTAGAATCGAAATTTTCTTCTTTCGGGTAACCATTACTAAAGGTAAAATCATGTTTTATCGATTTCTATAAATCCTTCCTTAGATTAGTGGGACACTCAGTTGACTTAAAACCATACCCCTTATAACAAAGACACCTTGCAGAGTCATCTCTTTTAACTACAGTCTTAAGTAAAGACTTCATACATTTTTTTCACTTAGACCATTCAAACAAATGTGTTCTAAAATCATTAAACCCTCCGAAAGGCATACCTAAAGACATGGGTTCACTCACATAATAAAATAGTGCTTCTAGGTCTGATACTAATTTGAGAATTCCCTTTTATGTGTGCTTTAGATAAATATGAGAAAGAATTTATTTTAACGAATTTTATCATTTTAACCATAATCATGCATCTAAGTGATTCAAAGCATTAATTAAATAAAGAATGCAAGGAAAAACACAATTTCAAGAAAAAAAACTTTCAGGTAAAAATATTTTATTTCACTATGTAACGTAAATTGCAACTTATAATTACGTAATGAAATATGCAATGAATGTTTTGCAGAAAACTCACATAGATTGTAGCCTAGTAACCATCAAAGATTCCCTTGATAACCTCAATGACCGCAGTCATCAGCAAGCTGCTCCCACAAGAGATGCCAATCCAGTAGTAGAGATGGTACTTCACAAAGATAAACTTTCAAAAAGTGTTTTTGGTTTCACAAATGATTCACAAAAGGATTGGGATGTTTTGGTGAATCAAAAACTAGGTTTTTAACCCTAAAAGATAAAGACTAAAAGTTTACAGATTTGCATTTTTCGTGTATCGAACGTCTTAATGAAAAGGGTCTCCAAAATAGGTATTTATAGCTCAACAAAAATCTTAAGGTGACACATGTCATTAGTAGCCATTCAAATGGCATTGTCATGTCTCTTGAACGACATTAGATGTCATTACTAAGGACCTAGAAATGAACTTAAAAACACAAAAGAGTACATGGTCATTTGAAGCAATAAAGAAATGAACCTTCGAGCAACCTATCAAACGACATTACATGTCATCGGAAGTAGTTGTTTGAAAGACTTGTCAATGTCATTTGAACGACATTGCTATGTCGTTTAAATGATATAAATGAAATTTTTTTTTAAAAAGCTCACCTACAGGTCTTCAAAAAATATTTTGACTTAAAAAAAACCTTATTTTGTTAAAAAGCAGTTTCAAAAAATATCCCAATACTAAAGTAAAGCATTTACGAAATTTAACACCATCTATATGAAAGTGTACCTCATGTCATGTAAATGTTGAAGATACTTGAAATTCGGCTTTGTCTTCATGAACAATGAACATTAACTTGTTCGATGGTTGTAGTGGTATACAACATACTCTTATGTAAAATCGGACTATGGAAATTATTCCCTTACATAAACAACAATTAAAAATGTTTATGACCTTCTAATATAAGTTACAAAATCACTCAGAAACTAAAGAAAAATCAGAACTCCCTAAGCAATATCTCATACCTAGCACACAACAATTACATGGACTTTTAATTCATCAGTAGTGAACTCAATAAGATGTTTTTCTTCAATCGGTTTGGGTTCTTATTCACAATGGGTTAGATAATATTAAAAAGTTCAAATAAGATTAGTGGAATTATAATATGCCTATCAGTTAAGAACAATTAATTCGTATAGGTGTAGTTAACATTTATTATAATATTTAAGCCTATAAATTTATCGTCAAAATTAATTCATCTCCCTATGGCTTCACGATCCTTATTGTTTAACTCCTCTACCCTAGAAGGTTGAGTCCTTTAGCTATCAAACCCCCCTTTACCACCACTTGTGCTCGCACTTGGAAAACATAATTTATCAATGTTCATCCAAAATTTTATGTCATTGAACTTCTCATCAAACTACAAATGAAATAATCAGTTAGTTAACAAGAATAAAATTCCACTTGTACGATATTAATATATTGTTGCATTTGGGTTCCAACGGTGAAAAAGTCACCGCGCGTAATTTACAATAATAGTTTCTTGTCATCATGTCTCCTTATAATGTTATGCATGCATTTCACAATGAAAAGTTACCAAGGTCTAATCCTCATCATCTTGGCTTATCATCTTATTTATTCAAATTAATGTAAAGGCTTGATAACGATGGTACTCCATCGTGTGTTCTTAATTGCCATGGTGACTTATCATCGTCTGTAATAGAAAACTCAAGGTGATTTATTCTTCTGTCACTGTGAAATATTTAATCTGTTTCTAATATTCCTTATATTAAACTAAAGCCAAATGGGAAACGTCACTTACCTAATTCTATATTTTCCTTGATTTTCTTACTAAATATCAGTTGCCTAAGTCTCCACTTTAGATCCGCATAAAATCTATTCTCCTCGTGACTATATATATGCTTCGGTATCCTAAATTTTCTAGCTCATTGAGTTGGTTCCTTTCACTTCCAGTAAAAAAGGTTTTGCAACTTAATTCCATTTTTAATATAAGGTATATTTTTCATATATGATCCCTATGTTTGTATTTATGAATGTGTAGTTAAAAATATCATAATAGAGGAGGGGGTACTTTTAAAAGGCCAAAATGCATCCCCATATCAAGATTTTTTTTCATCACTAAAAGATATTCTCTTTAATGTTACTGGTATCTACAAGTTAACACATATTCTCACATGTTTTTTGTTTTTCATTTTTGCATGTAAATATGGTAGGGGAAGTTTTATATAATAATAATGGTTTTTGCTTTATCATCATTTTATGTCGCTGGACATATTACTCATCCAATTGAAGGTTTTACTTTCATTGTTGATTTTTCTACTATTATGCCCCTCTTTTTTATATATACATAAATAGATTTTATTTATATATGTTGGCACTATTTTTTATCATATAATAGAGAGATCATTGATAGTGAGACATCGTAAACTGCATGATTTGTTAAAAAATCTAAATAGCTGGAAAAAGAGCCACCCGTGACCCCACCTATTAAAATAATGAGTGGCTAACTCTCTACCATAGTAAAATTGTAGTCTCATATGGCTCATTCTTAGCATCACCGTCAAAAAGTTAATTAAATTACTAACCACCTATTAGTTTAATAAGTAGTGTCAATTTTATTCTTGTCATTACATGCAACATAAAACATAAACCATATAAAATAATAGTAAATGATAAATCACGTCCAATAGAAGTCTAAATGCATAATAATAACTGGGTGCCAAATAAACCACTGGTCACCATAAATCCGGTAAAAATATCCAAAACGAAATAAATAAACTGAAGATCACTAATGTCTGAATAAAAGGAAACATGCTCAACTAATAACTCGGATGAAACCGAGTCTAGGAAACAATAAATGAAGCGGCCACAATAAACTCTGCAAGCCTCGACAGTTATTGCAGCTACGCATCCCTGGAATGAATGATTACCCATGGCCTCCCAGTGGCTGGACACATAGATGTTTTTGAATTTTTTTTTGACACAGGTCAGAGACCAAAACATTTGAAAATATTTGCAAGTGATTAAAATGTAGTAAATATATTTCCATTAAGCCTTCAATATTTAAGTCGGTGTCACACTCTCGTGAGGTACCCCTCACCTCTCATCTATTATGCACACCTAGCGCATGCTTCTTAACATGTCTAGTTATGCTACCCTGCCTAACTAGCCAGGTTGCAAGTATCACAAATCCACTACTCTAACTCGATTATTATCTAACGTTCATTACTAAACTAGTTTTCTCGTTAGCTTATTTAATTATCTCATCATTTATCATTAATATAACTTTACACAAGTTATTTCTAAACATTCACATTTAATGTGTTAAATCTCCATATAATTTATCACTCTATTATATAACTATAGATACACTATAAGAGTTACAAATATAATCACTCTTTACATGTTAAACCCGCATATAAATTACTACACCATTATATACGTAAAGCATATACCTAAACAAGCACCCATATGCCGCGTATAATCATAATCTCACAGTAATAACTCATCAGAGGCATTTCTGTACAATTCTATCATCACCGAGGCATACTCACACTATCTCGGCTACTGGCGGTCAGAATCCCACATCGACTCGGTAGAATCACAAACATATTGAAGGTGACCATAGTCCTTCGAAAGTGAGTCAAAACCATACTCGCAGTTACCCCACTTTTAATTTCAACCATCATGAAGGCACATGTGTGGTGCTATGACCTGGGGACTATACCCACCATGCATTCACTAGTTAGGGAGGATTACCAACACCGTGCAACCTCCATTGATAGAACTATAGGCTATGTTCAAATCCATAACATACACACAGATACAATCTTAATTCTTATATATATATATATATATATATATATATACTATTCCGGCTTAACCGTGCCTGTCGCTCAAACAACTAGCCTAATTCTATGAGTCTACATACCTAACTCTTGAACATATATAAATTCTCATTCATAAATAATTAAAATAGTAGACACACTCTGCTAAATTCTCGGACTTACCCAGTTAACCCGTACGTTAAATAAATCATGAATCAACCCACCTAATTTGTTAATAAAATTAATCACTAATTAATTCTTGCATTATAATAATTTTTCACTTTAATTACCCCCTCAAACCTAGGTAATATAATTCTGCCTAAATTACCCAACGAAGTTTTCTCATCCTTACGGGTCAAAATTTCTATTGGTAACCCTCTGAATTAACCCACAAATTAAATAACAAAACTTGGAGTGTTAGGTGGTCTGAACCGGTTTGGCTAGACATCTGAACTGGTTCTCTCAAGTAACCCGACCCTGTTCTCCCCCAAATCCGAACCAGTTCACTACCCCTTACAGTGAACCTTCTTCCCCAAAACAATCCAAAGCTCCTCCAATCCTTCCCTACCCTCCATTAAAAACCCTCCAACATAGAGGAACATAATTATTATAATTCTAGCACCTCTAAACTTTCATAATATCAGAGACCGGACTAACAGTTCCTATTTTAACTAGTATATGGGTTTAATTTCAAACCTTTCAAAAAAACCCTAGGTTATGTTCACGAATCCAAATTTCAATCAAATTAATTTCCACATCTGATTAGTGTTTCAAATCCCAGCGATTATAATTCATCTCAATTTATTAATCCTAGCAAAATCCCATTTTTGGGTGAGAAGACCCTTCCCAAAATAAATTTCTACACCTATTATGATATTAACACGAATTTCAAACATAAATTTCATAGCAAGATAACCACTTGCCTTATATGGTTCGTAGGGTCTGAAATTCCGTTGTAGATGGTGAATTTATCCTCGAATTGGATCCTTAAGCTCTCTTTCTTCCTCCTTTTTCAATTTCCCGTCTTTATTCACTTGGTTAGGGTTTGAAACCATGTTTAAGATGCGTCAAAACCTTAACCCTAGATTAAATAACATTAATCCAAAAATTAATATAATGGGCCAAGACCAAATGACCTAAATGCCCCCTCGCGAGCCCGGTTTAGTCTAAAAAGCTCGAAACCCAATTAGTAACCATTGGTACTCAATTATGCCTATCTCGTAACATTTGGGGAAAACCATGAACTATAAATTACCATCCGACTCGTCTAACATAAATTTCCTATTTTAACCTTTAAAATAGTCTCCCGTCATTCCCACCCATTATGACGTATTACGATTTACTATATTTTATTTATTATACACGCTTAGTAAATTTAATACATAAATATTAATCTTAATCTCTCCAATTAATATTATATTATTTTGCAACATTTATTTTTGATACATTACTTCACACATGTACGTGTAATTTAAAAATGCTAGAATTAAATAAATTCTAAATTATTTAATAAAACAGGGTGCTACATACTCCCCCTTTACAAAGGAATTTCGTCCCCGAAATTCAGACATACCTGCATAAAAAATCTCAGGATATTTCTCTCACATATAATCCTCTCTCTCCCATGTTGACTCGCCTGCATTATAGTTCCCCTACTGAATTGGAACCAAGGGCACCACCTTAGATCGCAGCTTACGCTCACTATGATGAAGAACAACAAACAGTCTCCCCTCATATGAGATATTGGGATGCAAATCTATATCCTCTAATGGGATATGCCAATAGGCCCTCTAGCTCCTCTGATATTTATTCATCGACCACACATGGAACACATTGTGGATCCATTGTAAATGCTCCGATAAACCCAACATACCTCAGAGATTGCTTCATCTTCTTCCTAAATTGCATGACTCCTTTCATAGGAGATACCCTCACCAAGACCTGAATTCCTATCTTCATCTCTATGTATCTCTTGTATGCATCCGCTTAACTTTTCTGCTTGTCCTAATCTATCCATATGCATCCCTGAAGGAGCTCTATCTTTGAAGTTGTATCATGAATCATCTCCGATTCCAACAACTTATTGTCCCCCACCTCTAACCAACAATTGGGTGAATGATGAGGCCATCCATATAGCACATCAAATGGTGACATGCTGATGGTAAACTAGTAGGAATTATTATAAGATAACTCTACCAATGGATGGTACTAATCCCACCCTCCACCAAAGTCAAATATGGACATCCTAAGCATGTCCTCTAACATTTGATTAACCCGCTCAGTCTTCCCATTTATCTGTGGGTGATATATCATACTCAATCATAAATCAGTCCCCATAGCCTCCTGAAAGCTCTGCCAAAAATGGGACACAAAAAACTTATCCATGTCGGACACAATGTTGATCGGTACCCCATGCAACCTCATTATCTCGATGATAAACAACTGCATGTACTGCCTCATCTCATAGTATGTATGAACTAATATAAAATGGTACACCTTGGTCAACCGATCCACAATCACCCTGATGGAATCATGACCTCTCCGTGATGTCGGTAACCTAGTAATAAAGTCCATCGAGATGCTCCCACTTCCACACTGGGATCTCAAGTGGTTGCAACATCCCTATCGACACTTGGTGGTCTATCTTCACTAACTGGAAGGTAACATATTTCGAGACAAACTCTACTATGTACCGCTTCATCCATGATAATCAATACTGGATGCATATAATCTGGTATATCTTATCCCTACCGGGATATACTGTAAACCTTGACTCATGAGACTAGGTCATCACTGCGTGTCTCAAATCCTCATCCTCCGAAATCACAAGCCTCTCATTAAAGTGTAATCCTCCCGTAGATATAATCTAGTAGGACTCCGCCCCATCTGTTAAAAACTATCTTGCCCTGTCCTGACAAAATAGATACCCATCTTGCGCTTTCACTACCCGTATAACGATCTCGGGTATGACAGGCAAAACTCACATTCAAGATCTAGTGATGTCATCATCATGTCAAAGCTCACCCAGCTTCGCCTTTCAGACCTCTGCTACCTCTCTAGTAGTTAATCTACTCAATGAATTTTCCACCACGTTAGCTTTCCAGGATGATACTAAATATCAAACTATTAATCCTTCATGAACTCCAACCATCTACTCTGTCTCATATTCAGATCCTTTTGCATGACTAGGTATTGTAGTGACTTATGATCCATGAATAAGTTAATCCTCTCACCCAAAAGATAGTGCCTCCAAATCCTCAAAGAAAATACATTCGCTGCTATAGCTTCAGGTCATGTGTGGGGTACTTCCTCTTTTGGAGCTTAAGCTTACGAGATGCATATGCTATAGCCCTATCATCGGGTTGCAATACACCCCCAAGTACCTACAAAGATGCAACTATGAAAACACGAAACTCCAATCCTCCCCTAGGCAGTGCTAGCACGAGCGCTGAAGTCAATTTGTACGTTAACTCATCAAAGGCCAACTGAAAATAGTCATCCCAATTTAATGAAACCCCCTTACGAGTCAGAGCAATCAACAAACCCACAAGATCCAAACCTCCATCAATGTCATGGTTTGTCGGCACTCCCTCAGCTCTGTTACCTTACTTGGATTCATAAATATTCCTTTATCCGAAACAACGTGCCCTAAAAATTGCACCTCCCTCAGACAAAAATCTGTATTTCTTAAACTCGGCATAAACCTGTTGCTCCCATAATATTTGCACAACTAAGAGCAAATGCTCTGCATGCCCCTCATCAGTGTGAGAATACACCAGGATGTTGTTGATAAACAAAATCATAAACTGGTTAAGAAACTCCCCGAAGACCATATTCATGAGGTTCATGAACACTACTGGCATATTAATCAACCCAAATGACATCACCCTAAACTAGTACATACCGTACCACATCAGGAATGCAGTCTTAGGAACATATTCCTCCTGATACACAATTGATGGTACCCAAACAATAAATTAATATTCGAGAAGCACCTCTCAATTGATCGAACAGGTCATCGATTCAAGGCAATGGATATTTATTCAAATCGTGACCTTATTCAGTTCCCGATAGTCCACATATAGACAAAGTGACCGATCTCTCATTTTAACAAACAACACTAGGGCACCGATATGTGTTCCTCTTGATAAAGCCTTGTCACAAGAGTTGGTTAATCTGATCCCCCAACTATCGCATCTCTAACGGGGCCATACGATACAGGTCACATGAAATTGGACTTGTCCCTAGCACTAGGTCAATCACAAACTCAATTTATTGGTACGGTGGTAGCCTAGGTATCTCTTATAAAATATCCACAAACTCCCTCACAACTGGGATAAAGTCTGAGGAGATAACCATCCCTTGTGAGGTCTCCTCCTCAATACAGTACAAATGAGTTTTTGACCCTCCCTTAGGTAGAGGCATCACTACTAAGAACATATCCTAACCTATAATGGAGAATAAAATAGTTATCTCATAGTAATCTATCATCACCCTGTACCTAACAAGCCATTTCATGCCCAAATTGGCATCATACCCCTCCATATCCAACACTAGAAGGTCGGGTTGCTAGACATAATCTCCCCAAATCTAGATCTACCCCATACATATCGAGTGAATAAGGGACTCGCTACACATAGGTTATTTTACACACATAAAAAGACTGTCACTTATCTTTAATACACCGACTGCACATGAAAAACTAGCGGCTATCAATGAATGTGTAGCTCTCATATCAAACAATACCCTACCGATATGATCATGAATAGGATACATACCCGATACTTGTGGTCATGCCTGCGTTCCGGGGGTATATCTTCATCCTGAACATTATAGGCATATCTATTATATAACTACCTCTGCTAACGTGGGGCTGGTGGAGCTGATGCTTCCGATGGTAACTGCGCCTGCTGCCACTGCTAGACACCCTACTATATTCTCCTACCTACGTGTGGGAAGTTCCTCTTTTTATATCACATATCTCCACAATTATAGAAATGACTAATGAAGTCTCCCTGCCTTTGGCCTTAGTGCCCCTGTCAGGGTTGTCCCTGATAGCCCTCGGCTTGCTGGCCACCCTATTATTCCCTTAACCCTAACGTCCCTAAGGAACCTACTGCTACTGAGTATAATAAGGTCCCTTTTCATCCCTTATTAAACCCACTACCCTATGGTCTAAATCCTCTATATCTAAATATCATAACCGGATCTCCCTGCCATGAATCCCGCTCGAGATGCTTGCTCGCCTATTTTGATTGTGCCCCACTGCTACCATTCCCACCCGCCTTCACCCTCTTATTGGTATCTCTTACTTCTGTTCTTATCTTCAGGTGGAAGAAATGGTCTTAGCAATGTAGTAGTGCAACATTAATAACCTTAGTATAGGTCTTTAATGTCGGATTACCAAGGAAGTGTTGCCTGATCCTCTAAGTGGCTGCATCTATGAACCTTAGCACTTTCTTCTCCTCACTGTTCACCTCATCAGGCACAAAGTTTACAAAGTGGGCAAATTCCCCCTCATATTCAGGTACAAACTGATTTCCCTATACCACCTCATTAAATTTTCTCCTCATCTATGTCAGGATCGCTAAAAGAAAGTACTTATGGTCAAGCTGCCTCCAGAACTCAGTGATCGTCATAGTATTTCTCTCCTCGGAGGTGGTGACCGACTCCCACCGCTATAAAGATGCACCCATAAGCTTAAATTTCTCCAAATTATGCTTCTGAGTGTCATTACACTCAACCATACGGAGGTGGTGCTGCATGTCCTTTTTTCACTGACTAGAAAGGACTACATCTCAGCTACCTTAAAACTCCAATGGGTGTCCCTTCTGAAATAAGTCCCCCAGTCTCTCCCAATCAAATGGCCCTTGGTGGGCCTTAACAATTGGTTCTACTTAATTATGTGGCCGAGTCTATGGAAAATGCTGCTGTAATACCCCGTGATTTTTGGAATGGATAATTTAATTATTTTGGGAGAAATAATATTATTTTAATTGGAGAATAATTCATTTGGCAATTGAGGTCAAAATTTAATGATGCTAGAAATTATTTTGAATGACGATTCTAAGTGTGTGGTTGATCCCGAAAGGGTCAACAAAGTCAAAATGACTGTACTTGGGTCTTATTTGGGTTCTGGAATATTTTAAGTTCGTTTGTCTCGAATTAAAGTCACCGAGTCATTTAAAGTGTGTATTATCATTTAAAGTTGGGTATCTTGGATTTAAATCTTATTAAGCCTACGTGAGAGACATTCACATTTGAGAAAAAGAGAAAGCCTGAGAGAGAGAGAGAGAGAGAGAGAAGATGAAAGAAAGAAAGAAAGAGAATAAAATCTTGGAGATTCCGGCTATTACACGATTTTGAGGAAGATCCAACCCGTATAACTTTGAGGCAAGTGATTAAACTTGCTTAATAATTCTTGTGCAACATTTATTTCTTGATTTGTGGATAAAAATTATGGATTTTGGGTTTAAAGTGTTAAAACCTAGATTTTGGGTGAATCTTGCATTTGAGGTGGGTATATGAATTTGAGGGTATAAAAATTAGTTGGGTTGGGTTATATAATGAGTTTTGATGTTAGATATATGTTTGGGTTAAGGAGAAATGGTTAGGAGATTATGAAAATGAGTTTTGGAAATTTTGGCTTTTGGAGAAAAATAGCCATTTTCGTAGCTTCTGAATAGGCCGAAATTATATGTACGCTAAGTCTGTTATGTGTAATTGATTGTTAGGGTTGTATGGTTGTGCTTTATAAATAGAATAATGTTATATACCCCTAAAAGGTTCGGAGCATTATCTTATTTATGTTATTAGATATTTTTGCTACTTATATGTATCTGTAGTTATGTGTGGGGTACCGATGGCATACTGGATCTCGATGACCACTATTGTCATGGAGTAGTGTATCGAGGGGGTTCCTTGTTTGGATTTCGCTTGCAAGACGTCCCACGCACAAAATGGAGTGTAATATTGGGAGTGGGGAAAAGTTTAGTCCTTAGTACTCAGATTTATATGTTAGTGAAAAAATGGGCTATGGAAATAAACTGGAGAAATATTGTATTTATGTAGTTGACATTATATGCATCGTGCACCGAGGGCATAATGACTCTCTACGATCAACATTGTCAAGGAGTAGTGTATCGAGGGAGTTCCTTGTTTGGATTTCGCTTGCGAGACGTCCCACGCATGAAACACCGTGAAATGTTGAGAGTTGGGAGAAGTTTAGTCCTTAGCATTTAGATGCTAATTAACTCATGTAAGTAATATTTAGAATCCGCTAATTTCTAGTAAGAGTTATGTATATGTATATTTATAGGTTAATATAATTTTAGATGCACATGGGGTAAGTTAGGATAGGAAGTTTATGAATTGGATTTAGATGATGGGTGACACAAGTGTGGATTTGAGTGTAGGTTAGACTGAATTTGTCCATAGAAAGAGTTGGGTAGTTATCTGAGGATCATGTGCATGCATTCGGTGTGCGTACTCTTTGAGGGGTGAGTTGGATTTCCAGGAGAGTGCGACTCCACTTTAATCATGTTATAGTGCATTGATAATTTTTATGCATTTTAATTCACTTGCTAAAATGTTTTCCCACCTCGGGCTCTGACCCGTTTACATTTTCCTCTTGCTGTATATATTGTATTATTTTAGGTGTTCATCTGCAAGGACGCCATTGATGTTTTCTACCCAATGTATGCGTGGAGCTATAGAAGTTGCGGTCTGGTGTGGGATTTCATTTTAGCCATTTCCTATCCTTTTGTAAATCTATTTTAGGATTCAGTTTGTTTATCGGGTTTACACCCAAGTGTTGTAGGTGTAGCACTTTTATATTTCTTTCTCATATTATTGTATTGTCTATGACCTGGCAGCATATTCAGGCATTTTATGTTGTGAACTTATGTTTTAATTTAAAATTACTTCTTTTTATTATCATCGTGACCATATGATATCATATTGAGTAGTTATTATGTTGTTGGTTGGTTATTGTTTTTTATGTTTTAAATTTTTTTGGCAACTCGCTTGTTATAGTATTGGGTTGCTAGCCTTGTTTATATTAGTATCGTGAGTTGATGTTGAGAATGATCCACTTGAAATTCCTAATTAATTATAGTATAGGGATGGTCACCCGTTATTATTTTAAGCGGGTTGTTACAGGTGGTATCAGAGCATCATGTTCTAGTGTCTTTAGGATCTGCGCGGGTCTTCTGCGTTCTTTCGTAATCATTCTTGATGTAGAGACCTATTATTAGGATTGTTCTGATCACACGTCTATATTTTCTTCTACGATAAGAAAACATTTAAATGACGTTCTGATACAATTATTCTTGTTTTAGTTGCCACCGAAGAGAGGTCGTCTAGGCAGGGCAAACAGAGGGGCTGAGAGTATGGAACCCCAAATGCCTCAAGGGACTATGACCCCAGCCGAAGTTTCCAGTATTGTGGCACAAGCACTAACTGGTGCCATTTCTACGATGGCACATCAACCTGCAGCTCAAGCAGCGTAAGCCCACCCAAGGCTATCCATGTGGGAAAGCGTACGGGGGATTTTAGAAAGGGACATCCTCCAGAATTTTTAGGGGATGCTGATGCGATGGTTGCTAGTCGTTGGAAGAAGAGTATGCAAAGGTACCTTCGAATGATTGAATGTACTGAGGTGCAGAAGCAATTTATTGCCACCTTTAAATTGAAGGGAGCATCTCTCCAATGGTGGGAGTCCATCACCACATTGGAGCAAAGACATGTGATGCCCATAGAAGATTTTTAAGAACTCTTTGACCAAAGATATTTTCCTTCCGTGGTCCAGAAGATAATGAGGAGGAGATTGTTGGATGTGTTTCAAGGTGATCGAACGGTGGCCGAGTACGGAGAGGAATTTACTCGATTGGAGAATTTAGTTCCTGATGAGGTAAATACTGAGGAGAAGCAAATAGCGAGATTCGTGGGAGATTTAGAATGGAGAATTTGACAGGGAACCCAGCGTTATTGACTTTTGTCGAGGTGGTGAATGCAGCATTGTTACAGTGTCAGGAATATCATCTTCATTTGCAAGGGGGTAAGAACTTTAGACACTCGGGTTCATCTAGTAAGTCTGGAGAAGAAGATGCCAGTGATGAAAGAGGGTATGAACAGGGTTATCGAGGGCCGTGACAGTGTTTTGTTCCTCAGGAGGGGCAGGGGGATTTACTAGCAGATGTTTCTTTTGTAAAGAAATAGGCCATAGGAAGAGAGATTGTCCCGAGAGAGGTATAGGGCAACGTTTTGAGGAAGTTTTGCATGTGCAACCCCTACAAGAGATTATAGGCTAGTTTCGACCGGAAGATTTTTGGTGGGAACCCATCGATAAAGAGATGCAGTCAGACTAGTGAAGTAATATGTAAATTATCTTTCCTTTGTGATTAGGATTATGCTTTGAGGGGTATAGGGAGTATCGTATATAAGATTTCGATGAGTGGTTAGTTGTTATGATCGTATTATGTATGGAATGACTCGGAAGGTACGAGTGAGCAAGTGAGGCTCTTGGACGACGTCTTTTGGAAGAATAAATTGTCTTGTGATGCGTTGGTAAGGAGTTGTGACTTTATTTTGAACGTAGTAATTGTTGAAATGTGTTGGTTAGTAGAGGTAAAGCTATCGTTTTATAGTCGTGCTAGACTTTTGTATTTGTAATGTTCCAGTTATGGAAGAGCCTAGTGAATGGCAATGTTTTGTTAAGATGTAAAGAATTATTATTATTGAAAAGATTTAGAGTTGAGCGGATTATTGTTTAGCGAGGGATTCTATCTCATGGTTATGCTAGTTTTGAGAACTATACCTTGTTAAGAGTATTATATTTGTTGGTGCCTTGTGTCTTGGGCATAAGTTGTTTGATTTGGATGTCGAAAGACAAACTATTTTTAAAATAAAATTATTTTTTAGGCCTTCGGGCATTATCAAAAAAAAAATTTAATATTTTTTTTAACTTTAGTCCCGATCTAATTGATCTCAATCCCCGACAGAGCTATATAGTAGTGTATTGGGAGGGTTTCTTGTTTGGATTTCGCTTGTGAGAACTCCCCCGCATGAAAGTAGCGAATGTCAGGAATTGAGAGGAGTTAAATCTTTAGACTTTTCAAACTTTTTATATAATTAATATATTATTATGTATTAAATTTGATTCGAGTTATTGTACAAATTGAGGCAAGTGAAGCCGAATAATGTTTATAAGTCGAGCTTGGGTACGGGGGTGTATAGGAGCCCTGTGTGACACCCCGACTAATTAAATACCGGGTAGCTACTCTTTTATTAAATTAATTCAAAATGCCAAGTTGGTCCAGTTAATAGCATCACTGTCAAAAACATTTTAATGATTACTAACCACCTAGTATTCAAAAAGTAAGTTACCAAATTTTAATTTAAGTCTGAAAACAAGTGTAATGAAGAATAATAACACCATTCACCATAACGAAGTAAATAGAATAACCATCACATAATGTAAATAAAGTCTGGAGGAAAAACTCCTCACTACAAATCCCACAACTGAAATAACTAAACTGAATACTGAATCAATACATGACAAAGTCTGAAAACTGAAATGGAAAGATGTCTCTAAAAGAAATGGGCAACATGCCCTACAACTGATAAATACTGAATCAGGAATCCAAATGGTAGAAGCGTCTAAAAGCAATTCCCTGTAGCTTCCACAAACAGCTACAGCTCGTCACCTGAATGAGTATCCTATGCTTGGTGTCCTTGTGGCTGGGCACCTAAAATGGTTTTACAAGAAAAATAGATTTGAAAGCAAATGGGTCAGATCCCGAATGTGGAGATATTTTAAAAACCTGCAAGTGCTTTAAAAACATTTAAAACATTAAATGCAAAGTACATGTTAGGACATGCACTCACATGATATTCTCACCTCTCGTCTAACTGTGCACTCCTAACGTAAGTACCCATCTAAAATGACACAAACCACTAGCTAAGTGACATCCTATCTAGCTAGACTGTCATAGGTTCTACCCTTATTACTCGGTTCCCATTAACATTATAACGATCTCAATTAAATAGGGGCTTAACGTAAGTTCCGATTCTCAATTAAGAAATACAATTCATTTTAGGTTATCCCTTTATATATACTCGCGACGTTTCCATATTATACACACAATATCACATGAAAGTTCCCATTAATTAAGCGTATATTTTCCACAACATAAATATACAATATAAGTACCCCGAGACTAAGCTGCGGTGCACACATACTCTGCTATCCATCCCGGTACATCACGTACATAAGGATCACATATTCCGAATCTCTCAGGAATAGTTCACATATAACAACATCACAAATAATGGAGGTGAACACAGTCACATCACATGGGTCACGTACATACCTACGCTCCCACGATCAGCGGACTTATTAACATCCCAATAAGTCTTTCTCTGACCTATGTTCATCGAGGTAACCAGTCTAAATCCGGGCAACACAAGGATTAGAGGTCCCTAAGCGAACGCAAACCTCCCGTGATAGCAAGTATGGTAGGTATGTCATACACACAAATCATATACCAATACTAAGTAAGCACACATCTTAGTAATCCCGTAGTTTAATTGTAGTACTTATCGCATTCTCATACCAACTTATATATATACAACTTATATAATTTCGGTCCATATTTATACCCGCCATAATTTATTCTCACGTCATAGTAGGCACTCACGTCTCGACTCAATTGTCTATTTGATTTGATCCACGCTTATATAATTTACTCCTCATTATAACCCAATTGTCCCAAGTATACTAATACACCATCAAAGAAATGTTATCTCTATCCTCGAACAAGTTTACGGGACTCCCAAAATCAAAACAGGCTAAAAAGTCCTAAACTGTCAACTCGTTCGAAGTCTCGTTCAGACGAGGCTGTTCGAACGAGAGTTCGTTCGAACGAACTGGGTCTTCTAACGAGATCTCGTTCGAACAAAAACTTCGAATGAACATCACTCTCGTTAGAACCCAGAATGTCAACTCGTTAGAAGCTCGTTCGAACGAGCTCGTTCGAACGACCTGGGAAGGTCTTCTAACGAACGACTAGTTTCGAGCCCAGATTTCCTACTTTCGTTTTTCATCAATTCTTACTCCTCAAATCTCCTCTAAAATTCGTCCCAACAAGGTTTTAAGGTCTCTAATCAATCCTACACATATCAAGGTTATAAACTAACGTATTTTAAGGAGTTAATTCATCCCAATCATCATTAAATCATCAAGGCTCATCACTTTCCCCCAATATTTCAAGAACATAAACCCTAAAATTTTAAATCATGAATTAACCCAATTAAATTCATTTTAATTTCATCCAATAACTAATAACATCGGTATAATCATCTACCTACCATTCTACATGCAATTCTCCTCAAGATTTCAAGTTCTAAACTCCAAAATACATGGGTTTTCATGTTTCACCAAGAACAAATCAATTTTATTAAATTCCTACACATGCAAAGAGCATTCTCTGAAATTAAACGATAATAAACCACTTTCCTTGAGTGTCTCTGAATTTGATGTTGATTTCCTCTCTCTTTCTGCAGAATTCCCTCTCTCTCTCTTTCTCCAAGCTTCTTCTCCAATGGCTATGGTGGCTAGGGTTTTCTTATGGAAAG
Source organism: Sambucus nigra (assembly GCA_949130495.1). NCBI lineage: Eukaryota > Viridiplantae > Streptophyta > Magnoliopsida > Dipsacales > Adoxaceae > Sambucus > Sambucus nigra. Next base: position 210,819,900 of record OX422223.1, on the reverse strand, counting down.
TAATAGAAACCTAATTCTAATAACCTACGTAACCTATTGGGTTAACATGGGTTGGTTAGTGGCTTAGTGGGTCAAACCCACATCAGATTTACTTCACTAATTTTCGTCATTTTTAATTCCTACAGATACGAAATTACCAAAATACCCTTTATATTGCCGGTATGGCCTAAAAATACCCCGGGACCCAAACTACACCCCCGGCTAGTGTTTTCTGACTATCTCGACCCTTCCGGACGCGTTGGCGCACTCAAAACGACCATACGGTTAATAGAATTTAAATTCACTTTTATAAATAAAATAATTATATCCTGACGCGACTGTCACACGCGTCCCAATAAAATGACCAAATTGTCGTATATCAATCTCACGACAAATTTCATAATTCAATATTCATATAACATCATATATACTCAGTATAGTCAAATACCAACTCACAACTCGCTAGTATTTTACCCGGATTAATTCCCAATTAATTCTCATTTAATTAATTAATCCCAAAAATAAATATAACCAAAAGTACGGGGTATTACATACTTCCCCCCTAATAACAGAATTTCGTCTCGAAATTCGAAACTAGAAAGTACCTGCTAAAAACAACTCTGGATAACGTTCGCGCATCTCATCCTCATGCTCCCATGTGGACTCCTCGACATTGTGATGTCGCCACTGAACACGCACTAACAGAACTATCTTTGATCGCAGCTTCCTCTCACTTCGGTCCAAAATAGCAATCGGCCCCTCCTCGTAGGAGCTATCCGGCTGGAGATCGATGTCCTCCACAGCAATGTGAGAATGAGCCAAGTTATCTCTAAGGTATTTCCTTAGCGAGGAAATATGAAACACATCGTGGTACCTTGGTGCCAACTTCCCCTTCTTCCCGAAATGCATAATCCCCTTCATAGGAGATACTCTGAGCAAAACCTGGTCCCCCACTTGGAACTCTCTGAAAAATATCTTCACATCAGCATAACTCTTCTGCCTGTCTTGAGCTACCCGAATGCGACTCCGAATCAACTCAATCCTTGCCGAAGTATCCTGAATTACTTCTGGCCCAAGTAGTTTGTTGTCCCCAACCTCTAACCAACATGCTTGGGAACGACAAGGCCTAGCGTACAATGCTTCAAACGGAGCCATGCCAATAGTTAACTGATAGGAGTTGTTGTAAGCAAACTCCACCAGTGGAAGGTACTGCTCCCATCCACCCCCAAAGTCAATAATGCACATGCGCAGCATGTCCTCCAACATATGATTTGTACGCTCTGTCTGCCCATCGGTCTGCGGATGATAAGCCGTACTCAACCGTAATTTCGTGCCCATGGCCTCCTGGAAACTCTCCCAAAACCGTGAAACAAATATCTTGTCTCTGTCAGACATGATATTTAGGGGCACACCGTGAAGTCTCACAACCTCTGAAATGAAGAGCTGGGCATACTGTCCCGTAGTGTAGTCAGTCCTTACGGGTAAAAAGTGAGCGACTTTGGACAACCTGTCCACAATTACCCAAACGGAGTCGTGACCCCTCTGCGACGTAGGCAACCCCTTGATAAAGTCCATGGATATGCTCTCCCACATCCACACCGGGACCTCCAACGGCTGTAGAAGTCCTGTCGGTCTCTGATGATCCACTTTTACTAGCTGGCAAGTGGCGCATTTCGAAACAAACTCAGCAATATCTCTCTTCATACCGCTCCACCAATACTTCCGTCTCATGTCTTGATACATTTTGTCCCCTCCGGGATGTACCGCGAACCGTGAGCCGTGCGACTCTGCCATCACCTCGTGTCGTAATTTCTCCCCTTCCGGAACCACCAATCTCCCATTGAAGCGTAATCCCCCATTTGAGCTAACGGTATAGGACTCGGCTCCCTCTGATAGTAATCAAACTATCTGCTCCTGACAGAACGAGTCATTAGCCTGTGCCCGTACTACCTTCGTGACAATTTGCAGTGTAACGGTCATCACAGACATGAAAGATCGGGCCACTGCATCCTGGTGTCCCAACTCCTTCCACTTTGCCTTCCACACCTCTGCCACCTCATCTGCTGGCCTACGGCTCAACGCGTCTTCCACCACGTTAGCCTTACCCGGGTGATTCTGGATATCGAACTGGTAGTCTTTCATAATCTCAAGCCACCTACGCTGCCGCATATTCAACTCCTTCTGCGTGAACAGGTACTGTAGGGACTTGTGGTCCGTGAACAGTTGGAACTTCTCCCCCAAAAGTTAGTGCCTCCAAATTCGTAGGGCAAATACCACTGCCGCCAACTCCAAATCATGCGTGGGGTAATTCTTCTCATGAGGCTTAAGCTTACGGGAAGCATAAGCTATGGCTTGTCTCTCCTGTTGCAATACACCTCCAAGTCCTTGCAAAGATGCATCGGTGTAAACCAAATACTCAACTCCCGATCTCGGCAATGCTAACACAGGTGCTGAGGTCAATTTATCCTTCAATTCATCGAATGCCAACTGACAGGCATCACTCCAGATGAATGGCACACCCTTACGAGTCAGATGTGTCAAAGGACCCGCTATCTTTGAAAATCCCCGAATAAACCTCCTGTAGTATCCTGCTAGGCCCAAGAAACTACGAATCTCTATCGGTGTCGTGGGCTGTCCCCACTCCCTCACCGCGGATACCTTCCCCGGATCAACAGATATTCCCTGGTCGGAAATAATGTGTCCCAAAAACTGGACCTCCTTCAACCAAAACCCGCACTTCTCATATTTTGCATACAACTCGTTCTGACGTAGTGTCTGCAAAACTTGCCTCAAATGCTTGGCGTGCTCCTCCTCTGTCTGGGAGTAAACCAGAATATCATCGATGAAGACAATGGCAAACTGATCTAGGAAATCCCTGAACACTCTGTTCATCAAGTCCATAAACACAGCTGGAGCGTTGGTCAAACCAAAAGGCATAACCCGAAACTCATAAGAACCATATCTCGACAAGAACGCAGTCTTCGAGACATCCTCCTCCCTGATACGCAACTGATGGTATCCCGATCTCAAATCAATCTTCGAGAAGAAAGAAGCTCCCCTCAACTGGTCAAATAGGTCATCGATTCGAGGCAACGAATACTTATTCCGTATCGTGACCTTATTCAACTCCCGGTAGTCCACACACAATCTCAGTGAACCGTCCCTCTTCTTCACAAACAAAACTGGAGCGCCCCAAGGTGAGGTACTCCTGCGAATAAAGCCCTGACCTAACAGCTGCTCTATCTGATCTCGTAGCTCTCGCATCTCAGCTGGAGCCATACGGTACGGTACGCGTGCTATAGGTCTCGTACCTAGTAACAGGTCTATAACAAAGTCTATCTCTCGACTGGAGGGTAAGCCTGGTATCTCCTGAAACACATCTGAATACTCCCTGACGACTGGGATCGAATCTAAAGGAATCACAACCTCCTTAGAGGTATCCTCCTCTAGGTAATACAAATGAGCGGTCGAGCCTCCCTCTGGGCGAGGCATCGCCACTACGAACATCTCTTGCCCCGGAATGGAAAAAATAATGCTCCCACTGAAGCAATCAATCATGGCCCTATAAGCTACGAGCCAATCCATATCGATAATCACATCGTGAACATGCATATCTAATACCAACATATCTACAGGTAATACCAGACTACAAATCCCTACTCCCACTCCCCGGCATATAAAGAATATAAGTGACCCACTCCCCAATGGTGAGTCGACACACGTCACTGTGCTCTCTGCCGTAGTTAACAATCCTAAAGCTTTCGCAAAATGTGTGGCTATAAAGCAATGTGTAGCCCCCGTATCAAACAATACCCGACCCATAGTGCCATGGATAGGAAACATACCCTCAATCGCGGGCGGTGCCTGTGGAACTGCTGCCTGGTGGACGTTATAGACACGTCCATACTGTAGCTGCCCCTGCTGAGCAGGGACTGCTTGAATGGGTGGAAATGCTGCCATCTGTGGCGGTGCGGGGAGAGCGGCGGGAAACATAGGCCTCTGTGGCTCCTGGCGAGCACCCTGTTGCTGCTGCTGTGGGGCCCTGCCCCTATCAGGACAATCCTGTCGCTTATGGCCAGTCTTACCACAAACAAAACACTTCCCTGGGAAGTTCCCTCCTCTCTGCCCCTGCGGTCCCCGGCCCTGGTGGCCGTTACCGTTCCTCCCGTGGCCCTGCTGGCACTGGTGAAACTGCTGCCCATTCTGCCCCTGTTGGCCCTGATGGCCGTTTGGACCCTGATGGCCCTGACGGAAACCTCCCTGTCCCTGTCTGTAGTTCCCTGATCGAAACCTCTTCTGATCCCCCTGCTGCGAACCCTGCTCACCCTGTCTCTGCCCCTGAACAGATTGTGCCCCACCGGCCCCATCTCCTCCTGTCCTGCCCTAATGGCTAGACTCTCCCGACCTCTTGCCCTCAGCCATATGAAAGCGGTGGCCCTGGCAGTGTAACAAAGCAGCGTTAACCACATCAGAATACGTGGCCAACGAAAGGTTCCCTAACAGATGCTGACGGATCCTCCATGTCAACCCGTCGGTGAATTTCTCAATCTTTTTCTTCTCTGTTGGTATCTCATCCAGAACGATATTCAACAGATTTGTGAACTCGGCCTCATACCCGGCCACAGTCTTACTCTCCTGCTTTAGATTCGTCAGTTTCCTCCTCATTTCTGTATGAACAGCTGACGGAAAATACTTGCGGTCGAACCGTACTCAAAAGTCCTGAATAGTGAGAGTATCCCTCTCCTCCACGGTGGTAATAGACTCCCACCACTGCAGTGCAGATCCAACTAGCTTGAAAGTAGATAGCACCTGCTTCTGAACGTCCGTGCACTCATACATCCTCAAGTGCCTCTGCATATCCTTCCTCCATTGGCTCGAGACTATCACATCTGAGCTACCTGCAAACTCTGGCGGATGTGCTTTCTGAAAAGCGTCACGTACACGCTCCCAAGCAGACGGGAATGCATTTGCCTGTACTGGCGCGGCAACCGGCGCCTGAGGTGGTGCCTGCTGAACTACGGCAATTGCGGCATTTACCGCTTGGGCTACTATAGCTGCAACCTCAGCGGCGTTCATCATGCCCTGAACTGGAGCGGGCTGGGATTCGGGCGTTGCAACCCTGGGAACTCGTCGTGCACGTCGTGGAGGCATCTGAAATAAGAACAAAGTTTATAAGTTCACTGTATATAAACATAAAATAGCTGAAGAACGAAGCATACACAAAAAGAGTACAACAGTCATAAAATATAGGGCTCTATATCAAAGAAACTTAGCGGAAACATAATAAGCCGTCAGATCCTAAAGGACACTAGAACCTGATGCTATGATACCACCTGTGACACCCCGACTAATTAAATACCGGGTAGCTACTCCTTTATTAAATTAATTCAAAATGCCAAGTTGGTCCAGTTAATAGCATCACTGTCGAAAACATTTTAATGATTACTAATCACCTAGTATTTAAAAAGTAAGTTGCCAAATTTTAATTTAAGTCTGATTAACATGCAACAAGTGTAATGAAGAATAATAACACCATTCGCCATAACGAAGTAAATAGAATAACCATCACATAATGTAAATAAAGTCTGGAGGAAAAACTCCTCACTACAAATCCCACAACTAAAATAACTAAACTGAATACTGAATCAATACATGACAAAGTTTGAAAACTGAAATGGAAAGATGTCTCTAAAAGAAATGGGAAACATGCCCTACAACTGATAAATACTGAATCAGGAATCCAAATGGTAGAAGCGTCTAAAAGCAATTCCCTGTAGCTTCCACAAACAGCTACAGCTCGTCACCTGAATGAGTATCCTATGCTTGGTGTCCTTATGGCTGGGCACCTAAAATGGTTTTACAAGAAAAATAGATTTGAAAGCAAACGGGTCAGAGCCCGAATGTGGAGATATTTTAAAAACCTGCAAGTGCTTTAAAAACATTTAAAACATTAAATGCAAAGTACATGTTAGGACGTGCACTCACATGATATTCTCACCTCTCGTCTAACTGTGCACTCCTAACGTAAGTACCCATCTAAAATGACACAAACCACTAGCTAAGTGACATCCTATCTAGCTAGACTGTCATAGGTTCTACCCTTATTACTCGGTTCCCATTAACATTATAACGATCTCAATTAAATAGGGGCTTAACGTAAGTTCCGATTCTCAATTAAGCAATACAATTCATTTTAGGTTATCCCTTTATATATACTCGCGACGTTTCCATATTATACACACAATATCACATGAAAGTTCCCATTAATTAAGCGTATATTTTCCACAACATAAATATACAATATAAGTACCCCAAGACTAAGCTGCGGTGCACACATACTCTGCTATCCATCCCGGTACATCACGTACATAAGGATCACATATTCCGAATCTCTCAGGAATAGTTCACAGATAACAACATCACAAATAATGGAGGCGAACACAGTCACATCACATGGGTCACGTACATACCTATGCTCCCACGATTAGCGGACTTATTAACATCCCAATAAGTCTTTCTCTGACCTATGTTCATCGAGGTAACCAGTCTAAATCCGGGCAACACAAGGATTAGAGGGCCCTAAGCGAACGCAAACCTCCCGTGATAGCAAGTATGGTAGGTATGTCATACACACAAATCATATACCAATACTAAGTAAGCACACATCTTAGTAATCTCGTAGTTTAATTGTATTACTTATCGCATTCTCGTACCAACTTATATATATACAACTTATATAATTCCGGTCCATATTTATACGCGCCATAATTTATTCTCACGTCGTAGTAGGCACTCACGTCTCGACTCAATTGTCTATTTGATTTGATCCACGCTTATATAATTTACTCCTCATTATAACCCAATTGTCCCAAGTATACTAATACACCATCAAATAAATGTTATCTCTATCCTCGAACAAGTTTACGGGACTCCCAAAATCAAAACAGGCCAAAAAGTCCTAAACTGTCAACTCGTTCGAAGTCTCGTTCGGATGAGGCTGTTCGAACGAGAGTTCGTTGAATGAAATGGGTCTTCTAACGAGATCTCTTTCGAACGAAAACTTCGAATGAACATCACTCTCGTTAGAAGCTCGTTCGAACGAGCTCGTTCGAACGACCTGGGAAGGTCTTCTAACGAACGACTAGTTTCGAGCCCAGATTTCCTACTTTCGTTTTTAATCAATTCTTACTCCTCAAATCTCCTCTAAAATTCGTCCCAACAAGGTTTTAAGGTCTCTAATCAATCCTACACATATCAGGGTTATAAACTAACGTATTTTAAGGAGTTAATTCATCCCAATCATCATTAAATCATCAAGGCTCATCACTTTCCCCCAATATTTCAAGAACATAAACCCTAAAATTTTAAATCATGAATTAACCCAATTAAATTCGTTTTAATTTCATCCAATAACTAATAACATCGGTATAATCATCTACCTACCATTCTACATGCAATTCTCCTCAAGATTTCAAGTTCTAAACTCCAAAATACATGGGTTTTCATGTTTCACCAAGAACAAATCAATTTTATTAAATTCCTACACATGGAAAGAGCATTCTCTGAAATTAAACGATAATAAGCCACTTGCCTTGAGTGTCTCTGAATTTGATGTTGATTTCCTCTCTCTTTCTGCAGAATTCCCTCTCTCTCTCTTTCTCCAAGCTTCTTCTCCAATGGCTATGGTGGCTAGGGTTTTCTTATGGAAAGTAATAGAAACCTAATTCTAATAACCTACGTAACCTATTGGGTTAACATGGGTTGGTTAGTGGCTTAGTGGGTCAAACCCACATCAGATTTACTTCACTAATTTTCGTCATTTTTAATTCCTACAAATACGAAATTACCAAAATACCCTTTATATTGCCGGTATGGCCTAAAAATACCCCGGGACCCAAACTACACCCCCGGCTAGTGTTTTCTGACTATCTCGACCCTTCCGGATGCGTTGGCGCACTCAAAACGACCATACAGTTAATAGAATTTAAATTTCACTTTTATAAATAAAATAATTATATCCTGACGCGACTGCCACACGCATCCCAATAAAATGACCAAATTACCGTATATCAATCTCACGATAAATTTCATAATTCAATATTCATATAACATCATATATACTCAGTATAGTCAAATACCAACTCACAACTCGCTAGTATTTTACCCGGATTAATTCCCAATTAATTCTCATTTAATTAATTAATTCCAAAAATAAATATAACCAAAAGTACGGGGTATTACACCCTGGTTAGTAGATTTGTTTTTTAAATTAAAATGATTCGTCGTGAGAAGTGGGAGGATTAGGTATAGTGATCTTGAGGATAGGTGTCGTAAGAACTAATTGAGGTTTAGAACTCTGGGATGTGCTTAATTTCGGGGACGAAATTCTTGTAAGTGGGGAAGTATGTAATACCCCGTGATTTTTGGGAGTAATAATTTAATTATTTTGGGAGAAATAATATTATTTTAATTGGAGAATAATTAATTTGGCAATTGAGGTCAAAATTTGATGATGTTAGAAACTATTTTGAATGACGATTCTGAGTGTGCGATTGATCCCGGAAGGGTCGAGAAAGTTAAAATGACTGTACTTGGGTCTTATTTGGGTTCTGGAATATTTTAAGTTCGTTTGACTCTAATTAAATTCACTGAGTCATTTAAAGTGTGTATTATCATTTAAAGTTGGGTATCTTGGATTTAAGGCTTATTAAGCCTACGTGAGAGCCATTCCCATTTGAGAAAAAGAGAGAGCCTTAGAGAGAGAAGAGAAAAAGAATAAGAGAAAGAGAAGAAAATCTTGGAGATTCTGACTATTACGCAATTTTGAGGAAGATCCAACCTCTACAACTTTGAGGAAAGTGATTAAACTTTCTAAATAATTCTTGTGCAACATTTATTTCATGATTTGTGGATAAAAATTATGGATTTTGGGTTTAAATTGTTAAAACCTAGATTTTGGGTGAATCTTGCATTTGAGGTGGGTATATGGATTTGAGGGTATGAAAATTAGTTGGGTTGGGTTATATAATGAGTTTTGATGTTAGATATATGTTTGGGTTGAAGAGAAATTGTTAGGAGATGATAAAAATGATTTTTGGAAATTTTGGCTTTTGGAGAAAAATAGCCATTTTCGTAGCTTCTGAACAAGCCGAATCGATTTGGCCCCCTTTTCGAATCGATTCGGAATGTGGCATCTTTCTAGGTCTGAGTGATCGAATCGATTAGGACCCAAAGCCGAATTGATTCGGCCTAAGACAGGTTCCCAAGTCTTTTGGACCGAATCGATTCGCATTAGGGGCGAATCAATTCGCTGAGCCGAATCGATTCGGAAACAGGGTTATTTTTGTGAGGTTTTTCTAGAGGGAGTTTCGCTCCGTTTCGTTTTGGTTTATCGATTGGGAACCTTCACATAAGTTATGAGAAGTATGTTTTGGAGACTTTTAGGGAATTTCCCTTATGATGAATTATTGGAGTTATATTTACTCATTCCGAGAGAATACCGATTGGGGGATTATCGTATCGACTTGTGGGAAATCCTACTATCATTAAGGTTTCCATTTGGTGATGAATATGGGTCTATAAGAGAGAGGTAGGATGCGCTTAGCGATGTTGAACTTTTGGATTGAATGACAAACGTGATAACGTCGAGGGTTCATATGATCGATTGAACCATAATATGGATTGGGGATGATGAATGATGATCGGTGTGTATTCGGATATAGATGGTATCCTTTTTGATTGAATTGGGAGACTTTTATACTCATAGGTGTAATGGATGAGTGTCAAGTGAGGGATCGCGTTGTGAGATAATGGGTCCGTATGCGAGTTAGCAACGATTAGTATATCGAGAGTAATATACTTATATATGAAATTATTTCTTTCATACATACGAGAGTAAAAGAGTATGTATATCTATATGGCGAAATTGTATATACCTCGTGCAATGGTTTCTTTATATATGATGTGATTGTATGTATATCTAGTGTGAATGATATATATATATATATATATATATATATATATATATATATATATATATATATATATATATATACATATATATATATATATACACACACTAGGGTATGCCCGTGCCTGAAGGCACGACAAAAATTTCCAAAATATGTAATCGCAAAACAACAAAAATTTCCAAAGTTATTAATTGCAAAATGGCAAAATTTTTATTCTTGGAAAAAATAAAGTATAATTTTAAAAAAATCGGCCACAATCTCCTTTGTTTAATAGATTATCCACCTTGTATAAGAAATAAAAAATACTGCAACAACAACAATTCTAACAGTCCATATGAAAATGTTATTTATCATTAACGAATTAACAAATTGGTGGCATACATAGTTCCATATGAGATTTTTTGGACAATATTTCACATGTTCAGCATTTATGTTCCATTTCAAGCAATTTATATATAATAGAAGGGGTAAATGTAATATGCAAAGAAGAAACTGTGTCAGCCAATTCGATGGGGTAAATGTAATATGCCAAGACACGACAATCTAAATGGTTGCTTCCAAGCATATGAGTTTCAGTATCATCTGATCAGCTCTCTCATTGAATGCGTTTCAACTCATCATATGCTCAAAAGTGGATTGCCCAACCCGCAACTCTTCCTACATCAATCCTATTATCATATAAACAAACATATTAATTAAAAACACATGAATTTTTCTGAACAAAATCAAGTAATCTCATCTAAATCACCTCAGAATCATTTGATGCAGTGAAAGAATTCGACATGTCTTATCACAAAACCAAAAAAAAGGCAAAAATAGGACAAAGGGGACAACACATGTAGTTGAACTCTGTGTTGTATATGTATTTACTTCATTTGTTAAAGAGGAAACAAACTAAAGTCAAATTATCATATTTTTAAGATACATTAAAAATTGATAAAACAAAGTTACGATGAAAACACCAAACATGCCATTTAACATAAAAAGTAATCAATAAAAAGATATGTTATTAATCTTTTGAGTCAAACAAAAAAAAATATCGTCTAAACTCCATAAAGGCAATGAATAATAGATATGTACCAAGATAATATTAACATAACTCATCAAAGTTACACTTGCGATTTGTGGATCATGGAAATTTCAATCTCCCACTTGGTCTGAGAAATCACCTTATAAGGAGTCATGTCCTATAGATGTAGCTGGTTGAGCAAATAATCGTTTGACCACCTATATACATGATGTTACAACATACATTTTAACATTCCATTAATCTCAAGATTTTCAATCTTTTACAATGTTAAACACAATAACATTACAAATCGAGGATAATGGATATGAAACCCTAACTTCTCCAAAATATGTTTGGTACCTATTGTGCGTGAGAGTGTGGTAGTGTGTACGTGCGTGCATTCATAACTTCTCCAAGTTATGTATTTGCATATGGTCAATACATAATAAAAATCAGAAAATGATTCCAACTTTAATATGGTGAAATCTATTCGCAGTTGGATATACTTACATATGGTCAATACAAAATTTAATGCTCACAACTACTGCAGCTACCATGCCATTGTCTTCATAACTGTAGCAGTTGCGGTGCACAACTACCATGATATTGTCTTCGAGTCCATAGTCACTTCTATAATTAAATTACATTAACTTTTCACAACTGCCGCAACTAAATTCACAACTGATGCAACTGAATTACAATAACTACTTCAGTGCATTACTGCTTCAGGGACAATAAAAGATACAAATGTGTGATATAGGGATTAGTCCCACACATTAAAGATCTACGTTTTATGAGCACCGTCTCTAAATCATGGATTGTTATTTTATCCTCTCCGGCCTTTTGTATCAATTCTTTCACTTCATCATCTAATTTCACCATCTCTCCTTGCACAGTTGTAAATGAATCCCAATTTTTCAGATCTAATGGTTTAAAAACAGAGCCATGTTCTATGTTACCGACAATTGTTGCATTGTCAACTTCATAAAAGGTTAAAACATTTTGTTATAATAACCCAAACATCTCCAAATTACATTTGTACGTTGAAGTGGGATACTTACATGGTAATCAATAGGAGGCTTCCAAGCATAGTGAATGTAAAATTTGATTAGTTATTGAAAAAATTAGTTTCATAGTCATTACTTCAGCATTTAATCAATACTCATTGTTCTATAAAATATTGGTGTACGAGTTAAAAAAAATGTCCAAACTTTTCTTATCTCACACCAAATTTTTGGTCAAAAACTGGCCCAAAGGTATTAAAAAAATGTGTGGCAAAGTACGAAAATTCTGAGATTATGTATAAACAAAACATTGGTCACTAAGCTTGTAAAAATAGAAGCATTAGTCTTACAAAAATGAGAAGGGTTGAATGAATAAATAACATAAATAACTTACACAATTTGATGATTGTTCCACTGGATAGATTAAGTGTGAAAATCCTCAGTGGGATCAAACTAGAGCATGTGCCTCATCTTGCATCCGCCAGTCCTGTTATATATCTACTGCTAGGTGAGGTCTGCTGATATGCGAGGTCTGTAGCACCTTCTAGTCATTACTTTAGCATTTAACAATTTTTTTTGCTTGCTACTCTAGAGATAGCAGAACTGAGAGAAAAAAATACGATTCAGAATTAAGGGAAAAAGATCCATCTAATTTAGTAAAAAAAAAAAACATTTTTTCTTGATATATGTGCACAATAATACACTTGATAACATATCCATATGGAATACAAAATAAGTTTAAATTAATTAAAAAGGAAATCACCTTTCGTGACACAAATTTAGAAGAAACCTGCACACTTTTCTACATCTAATTTAGTACAATAATCTTATTTTTCTTTCTATAACGGAACCTGTGTAAATAAATAGAAACAATCTTAGGTAAGTATGAAACTTGGTGTTAAGTCTTAATGGTCAAATATATCTTGGCAATCCGCTAGAGGAAGAATCTAGATCCCATAAGCTTGATAGAACTTAATCAATCCAAAGTCGCAATTTCTAACTCTACACTACACCATAAATATTAACTGGAATATTCATATTACTTTTCAAACATCCAAAAGAGATAAAAAAAAATGTATCCAATGAAAAAGTACACTGCATAGCTTACAAAAAAATGTAGAGTAAGTTGTAAATGAATATACTAAAAAAATCATAATATAACTAAACATGCCTTACAACACACACATAACCACAGGATTTGCTTTAGAAAATTTGAGTACCCTGTATTACCTTCCTCACATTACCATGAATTCCTCTTAATAAAACAATAATGATGGTTCAAATGAACTGGAGAAGTCATTGGCCCCAATTACAAAATAAGTCTTGGAAAAGATTTATAAAGAATTGGAGAAGAGAAAACAGGATGCATGTAATTAGAATATCTTATTTGTTAGAAAAAGAACAGTAAAAGGATTCCAAATAATAATATTTCTCTCATCCAAAATATTATAGGTAATGCAATATGTAAGAAAACTAATTAGCTTGATAAGAGACACATCATTCGATTACAAACTTGAAAATGAATATTCCAAGTCAAAATAATCCTTTTTTTCTCTACGTTCAAGCCTTAGGGAGGGGGAGGGGGTGAGACTTGAACCCCCAACCTCATGCAAAGCAAGGGTTGGTGGTAACCATTAGGGCAAGCCCCTTTGGTTCTTCATTCAAAGTTCATTCACCATGTATGGGCACAAATCAAAAAGACAAAAAAACTCATGTTTTCATGAAATTAGCAAAGTTTAAACATCACAAAACTCACAATAACTATCATTTGGAAAAAGAACAATGTTGTACCATGTATGCAACAACTCGTACGTATCCCTATATCTCTTACACTTCCCACATGGTAGTAGAACTGTCTCCACGGTGAAGCACCTAAAATTAGCAAAAATAAAAGATCAGTAATAAAATCAACTTATATAATGACATTTTTTGTAACATCCACCCCAAAGTCATTCATTGCAAGATAAACTCAATCAAATATAGCAGAGAATTGATAAAAAAAATGGTTTCCCTACCATTCTTCGATCTCTTGAAGAAAATGACAATTTAGAGTATTTACAGGCAATGTCTTTCCAAAGTATTCATACACTTAATACTCCCAAGATTATCACTTTCATTTCATTGTTTGAAAGATAACCTAGATGAAATTAGTTTGAGCTGAGTCTTATCGGGTGGGTAATTCTATGGGGCATTTTATCAAACATCACATAATACGATGATTTTGCAAACTTAGTATTCATATTTTTCAATAAAATAAATAGTTCAGAAAAAAATTGTAAGCTTTTAAACAAACACCACCAGTCGCTATCAACCACACAACACCATACACTACCAAACTTAACTCACATTCCTCGGTGTTAAACCCCAACACCAAATCAAATCAAATCAAATCAAGAGATAGATGAAGTGGGATTTTTCAATGAACCCAAAAATTAAACCTAGTCCCAAATTAATTTCAGAGAGATACCAACTACATGAAATTGATAGGTTTCATTGTGTATATATTTACAAAGAACTGAACTCATTCGAAAACAACTACATTAATCGCACGCAAATCAAATAATTATACCAACAAATAAAAATTAAATCAAAACCTAAGAAAATTTGTATAGAATTAAAAATGATGGGATGAAATGCAACCAATAAGATGGAACACATCCAATTGAGATGGCAACTATTTTAGACTACCTCATAGGAAAATAGTTGATTTCTTTGATGTCGGATAAGAAATCTTTGATTTCTTTCACAACCGTTCAATACTTGCATATATATATATATATATGCATATATATATGCAGATTGCATATGCATAGATATTATGCAGATTGCATATATATATTGTAACACCCCGCCTAATAAGATACCGGGCGATCACTCCAATATTAAATTAAAATAGGAGTCTCATATGGATCATTCTTAGCATCACTGTCAAAAATCCATTTAATTACTAATAACCTATTAGGCCGGTGTCAAAATTTTAACTTTACTACTCTTTTTAACAACAATAAATAAAACATCCACACAGTTTATGCGTAAATGAAATAAAATAACCGAACACTCGGTCAAAATATACAACCATATCGAATGATGTACTAAAAGAATAAATAAATGCAATTGGACCATTGGCCCGAATATTATACAGTACCTCCTATCTAGAGTACGAGGATGGAAGCGGCTATCAAAAACCTGCACGCATCCACAGCTGCTGCAGCTGACGTCTGACTCGAAAGAATTTCCATCCAGGCGTCCCTGTGTCTGGACACCTATATATATAATATATAGAAAGAAAGGAGAGTAGATAAACGGGTCTGAGCCTGAGTTTTGAAAATATTTAGCAAGTGCATAAATGCCTTATTATTTTGAAAAACGTTTACCTCATATTTAAGTTTGGTATCGTACTCCCATGAGATACCCCTCACCTCTCCACTAACAGTGCACTCCTAACGCATCCCTCTAAACATCCTAGTCGAGCTACCCGGCTAAACTAGTCTATCACCCAACCACTATCTACCCTAGATAGTCCAAGAAATGTACTAAGGGATAAACATCACCCTAGTCTCAACGCTATGCCATGTTCGTGCGTGGGGTGTCTCGCAAAGCGAAATCCAAACAAGGAACCCCCCGATACACTACTATGCGGCAAGGTCGATCGTCGAGATCCGCCAGTCCCTCAGTACAGAATATATATATATATATAAATATGTGTACCATAAGTAATACTAATATTAGAGCACTAAGGATTAAACTTCTCCCCAGTCTCAACATAGTGCCATATTCGTGCGTGGGGTGTCTCGCAAAGCGAAATCTAAACAAGGAACCCCCCCGATACACTACTATGTGGCACGATCGATCGTCGGGATCCATTAGACCCTCGGCACTCGATTTATACATATACATACATATTACTGTATACATCCGGATCTATCTCCCGGAATGAGAATACATTTACCAAGTATTTATCAATACTTATCATTTTCTCAAAACTTTCCATTTCCCTTTTTATACTCAGGAAATGTAATTATAAATGCCAATTCATTATCATGAATTGCTTTAACAAATCATATACTTATAAAAGCCAATTTTATTATCATAAAAATGCTTTTCCTTTTCAAAATATCCCATTTCCCTTTTTATATCCAGGAAATGTTTTCAAAGCCATTTTCATTATCATAAAAATGCTTTGATCATATCATATGCTTCCACATCCCTTCTTCCATCCGGGAAGTGTTACCGAAGCCAAACCATATAACCCATTTCCCTTCCTATATCCAGGAAATGTAATTAAAGCCAATCCATTATCATGAATTGCTTTAATATATAACGCGTTCTAAGACCGCCCGTCCGGGTTTCCCCACTGTGCGCGCCCCTAAATGGCTATCATCTTCCAGGGCCAATCATAAGACAACCTCGGATCCTACATCGCAAGATGTCGGGAAGCGGCCATGTGCCTGCGGGATAGTCAAGACCACACCCGGAATCTCCTAACCAGCGCAGAAAAATATATATTAACAAATGCTCACATGGCCTATAGGACTATATCCACCCTGCATTCATTAGCCAGGGGGCTTCACCATACGTACGCAACTTCCCTTATGATAGCGATTTAGAGAGGTGTGTAATCCATATTTTATCAATTATGAAAATCATTTATTTACCATTTTGAAAATATTCATTTTTATATTTTCAAAATCATTTCCATCATAACATATATATATATACCTAAATCACACAGTATATACATATCCTATATATTCTTCCTAGAATATATATAAACGGCCATAGTGGCCTATAGCTTCTAGCGATGACCAATAATCCCAAAGATTCCCTCGAGGAATCATAACCATGCTTTCATATAAGCATGATACTAAACCCAAAGTATTTCCTTACTTTGTTCAATACTAATTACCTCAATCATCTCTTAAAGGTTTATTTATCCTCAAAATCCTTATTTAGGAATACCCATAAAATCCCAAATGGTAATTCAACTCCCCATACTCTTAAAGGGAGAAAACTAGAAATTCTGACCTAAGCGAATCGATTCGCCCCTTTAGCGAATCGATTCGGGTGGGCGAATCGATTCGGTTCCCAATCCGAATCGATTCGGAAAGTATTCTGCAAACAGGTCTGTAAATGGCGAATCAATTTTGTCTGTACCCGAATCGATTTGGCCCATTGCAGAAACCCAATTTCCTTTAGGCGAATCGATTCGGCATGTACCCGAATCGATTCAGCCAATTCGAGAGCTACAGTTTGGGCTATTTTTCAATCTCCAAAATACCCAAAATTCAATCCAATATCCATTTAAATCCTAACTTGGTTTTATTACTACAAACCCAAGGTTTTTATATCTCCTCAAATTCTTTAGAGGTCCTAACAATTCTTTTGAGAACCCCTAATATCTATCTCCAATATGTTCTAACTAATGATTTCAATCTCGGACAGCTTTCCGTAGAAAAATCACTATAAATCCAAAAAAAATCAGAAAAATACGCGGTCATCGCCCACGCGACCGTGTCGAAGAGATCTACAAATTTCATTTTTTGACCAAGAGCCGAATCGATTCGTATCTAGGCCGAATCGATTCGGCAAGCACGCTCCCTCTAATATTCATCGTCTTCTCCGAGACGGTTTCGGCCATTAAAGCTTCTCCCAAGCTTTCGTCGCCTAACCCAATGTCCTACAACCTCAACCAACTACCAATACACATATATTAAGGGTTATAAACATCCTAGAACCTTAAACCACCAATTAATTTGGGTTAAAACCTAAGTTTCTCCAATTAACAAATTTTAGGGGTTTATTCATTTTATCTCCCGAAAACCCGTTTTATCCACGAAAACCCAACCCAAAATCTTTAGGGTTTGTTTATAACAAACTAATATATGAGATATTTATACAAAAAGGAAATAAAGCAAGTAAACACCTGCCTCGTGGATAAAATCCGACGACCTCGAGTCGAATCCGGCGGAGTTTGGCCCGAGATCTCCATTTATCTCCTCTTTTCTCTCCTCCTCTCTCTCTTCTCTCTCTTCTCTCTCTTTTCTTTATTTCTTTCTTCTTTTCTCCCTCTCCTTCTCTTTATAAAGAAAGAAAAAGGGTTATGCCCCTTAAAACCCAAAAATGACTCGTTTACCCGATTACGAGTTACTTTTACCTCTAAAATCACCCGAAACTTAATTTCGACAATCGGACACTCTTTTTCGACTATCTCGGACATTCCGAGACTCATGGCGCAGTCAAATTTCCCATCCGAGGTACTTGACCGCAAATCACTATTCCAACCCAAAATAATTAAATGCGGATTTTCTAATTAAAAATCTTACCTCGTGTCACTTTTCTCCACGGCGACATATAATTAAAATATTTCGACCTATACAGTCCCAAAAATAATCACAACATCCTTCGAAACTCATTTAAATCCTCAAAAATCCCAAAAATCACTATTTCGAGAAATTCTCCAAATTCCAAATTATACTTAATACTGAATTTAATCCTCTCCAAAAGGGCGGGTTGTTACATACTCCCCCCTTACAACGGAATTTCGTCCTCGAAATTCGGATACATCCTACACCATATAACTAGGATCACTCCAAATCCTAATTTCTCAAGGGAAACGATACTAACCCAATGGTTCCCAACCATATGCTACACGACTACCACGTTCGTAAAGTGACTCTAATACGTCACATAATACCCATCATCTATAATGCCTATCGGTATGAATTTCAACCTTATATACTACACTCATTCTATTCCAGGCGGTATATAAAACCATCTTACCAAGGTGCCCATACACCTTTCTAACTTGTGCATATCTGCGCATCCGTAGTGAACGTCTGACACGTAACACTCTCTCCCAATAAGGGTCTCCTTTCCTCGGTGTAATACTCACACATGGGTCCTCCCAAACCCGCGAATTCAATTCTTCTAATCTCGGTGCCACTAACATTAACGAACTTACGTCCTAAATAATACTAAAGTCTATGCGATATCCTACCTACACGGAACGAATATAATCCTAAGTATGTCCTTAGTGCCCAAGGCCTCTCTCAACTCCTGACAATTGCTTGGTTTCATGCGTGGGACGTCTCGCCAAGGCGAAATCCAAACAAGGAACCCTCCCGTTACACTACTCCTTCGCGTAGTCGGTCATCGAGATATAGCGACCCAAGGCACACAAGCGGGACATCCTAAATCCTACTAGGCTAGCCTATGAACGCATTCCTACTATCTTATCCTTCCGCCCATACAGAAGGAAACCTAATCAATCGAAGTGCCCACTTTCTATAGAAAGTGTCACGAACATAATACCCAAAATTTATCTTCTCAAAATCTGCCTTTTCATTAAGGCTGGTTATTAACCTCAAATCAATTTCTAAGTCCAACCTCACCCACCACTTGTGGCGAGGGGACCACTTTAGTGACTTTCCATAGCATAATATCTCCATAAGTATATCAATATCATGTGGCTCATAGTCTATAGTGGTTCATCCACACTATAAGACCTTTCCACAAAATCAACATCCTTGCATCCCATAACAGCTCCCCACTCCCGACGCCGTTAAGAGTCATGTATGGAGTGTCTCGCAAAGCGAAATCCAAACAAGGAACCCCTCCACACATTAACCCTTGACTTCGTTAGTTATGGAGTTCCGTCATTTCAACATGCAACCGGGATATCCCTACCCCCTAATCCAACAAAAAAAAGTGGTCGGAACTTCTATCTCTAACTAAGAGTCATACCACCCTGCGCTCGCACTCATTTTTAAGTCCTTGCGCAAACAATAATGAGCTTAATCTTACAGCTCAACACAAATCCTGCGGCCTTAAATCATATATATAAGGTCGCCATAAACCCAAATCACGATAAGGAAACCTCTACTCATCGAAGTTTCGTATCCCATAACAAATAAGGTGAACTCAACCTATATCTAGGTGAGACACCGCAATAATAACCCGTTCCCTCCAGGAACCATGGACACGATAGACTTGTCATTTTTAGCCTGCTATTGCTCCAAAAATACACCATAATGTATTATACTCATTATAACACCGTACTCGTATAGACATATAGAACGAGTATCCCAAACCAAATATATATATGTATATACACAATATATCAACACCCGCCTTTATGGAGAATGAAGGAAAATAAAACTCCACTATTGTGGACAACACATAAGCATGCATGATAAAATGTTATCGAGACCACCATAAAACTCAAGACAAACACACGAGTCTAGGGCTAACTAATACCGCGACTTTATCTAGCCACGGCAAATATACCTCCTCGGTTGAGGTAAAACTCATAACAACAACTTCATTTTAACAAATTCCCCGAGTGGATGTCCAACCACAGGGTCCTCGAACATACCCATTATTTAGTGAGCCCATCCTTCTTGGAAAGGACTCAATATTCATTTCACCTAACTCACTTAGGTACAAGGTTCACTTCTCCATAATACTCTTTATTCACTGTCGACCTCTGGCTGAACCTTAGGCGAATAATTCCCAAAACAGCATTCTTCTCATCCTGCTGATTCATGGGGACTAACGGTTAGAACTATCCGTAAGATCCCTTTCGAACCATCAATTTCCATGAGGAATTCGACTTTAGTATCACTCTCCACTTCAGCGGTACCGCGGTACTCATAACTACTTATTATTTAGTAGTCGCCATCGAAATCCTTAACAATTACCATAGGGAGAGTGACCTCTACTAAGGTCCTCATCCCAACCTTCTACCAGCTTCCCCAGCTAAGCTCCACCTCCTGCTGCCCTCCGAGTTCCGCACACGATTCTCAATGAGTGCGTAAAAGATTTCTATAATCTTATAATATGGCGGGAGAACGAAATCTCACAAGAGAAATCAACAATCCTATTCCTGAGGCTCTATAACAAATCGAGAGCAACGCTGAAAGCGTAGTACGTCCGCACAGATTCCTAAGGACACTAGAACCTGATGCTCTGATACCATCTGTAACACCCCGCCTAATAAGATACCGGGTGATCACTCCAATATTAAATTAAAACAGGAGTCTCATATGGATCATTCTTAGCATCACTGTCAAAAATCCATTTAATTACTAATAACCTATTAGGCCGGTGTCAAAATTTTAACTTTACTACTCTTTTTAATAACAATAAATAAAACATCCACACAGTTTATGCGTAAATGAAATAAAATAACCGAACACTCGGTCAAAATATACAACCATATCGAATGATGTACTAAAAGAATAAATAAATGCATTTGGACCATTGGCCCGAATATTTATACAGTACCTCCTATCTAGAGTACAAGGATGGAAGCGGCTATCAAAAACCTGCACGCATCCACAGCTGCTGCAGCTGACGTCTGACTCGAAAGAATTTCCATCCAGGCGTCCCTGTGTCTGGACACCTATATATATATAATATAGAAAGAAAGGAGAGTAGATAAACGGGTCTGAGCCCGAGTTTTGAAAATATTTAGCAAGTACATAAATGCCTTATTATTTTGAAAAAGGTTTACCTCATATTTAAGTTTGGTATCGTACTCCCATGAGATACCCCTCACCTCTCCACTAACAGTGCACTCCTAACGCGTCCCTCTAAACATCCTAGTCGAGCTACCCGGCTGAACTAGTCTATCACCCAACCACTATCTACCCTAGATAGTCCAAGAAATGTACTAAGGGATAAACATCACCCTAGTCTCAACGATATGCCATGTTCGTGCGTGGGGTGTCTCGCAAAGCGAAATCCAAACAAGGAACCCCCCCGATACACTACTATGCGGCAAGGTCGATCGTCGAGATCCGCCAGTCCCTCAGTACAGAATATATATATATAAATAAATATGTGTACCATAAGTAATACTAATATTATAGCACTAAGGATTAAACTTCTCCCCAGTCTCAACATAGTGCCATATTCGTGCGTGGGGTGTCTCGCAAAGTGAAATCCAAACAAGGAACCCCCCCCCCCCCCCGATACACTACTATGTGATACGGTCGATCGTCGGGATCCATTAGACCCTCGGCACTCGATTTATACATATACATACATATTACTATATACATCCGGATCTATCTCCCGGAATGAGAATACATTTACCAAGTATTTATCAATACTTATCATTTTCTCAAAACTTTCCATTTCCCTTTTTATACTCAGGAAATGTAATTATAAAAGCCAATTCATTATCATGAATTGCTTTAACAAATCATATACTTTTAAAAGCCAATTTTATTATCATAAAAATGCTTTTCCTTTTCAAAATATCCCATTTCCCTTTTTATATTCAGGAAATGTTTTCAAAGCCATTTTCATTATCATAAAAATGCTTTGATCATATCATATGCTTCCACATCCCTTCTTCCATCCGGGAAGTGTTACCGAAGCCAAACCATATAACCCATTTCCCTTCCTATATCCAAGAAATGTAATTAAAGCCAATCCATTATCATGAATTGCTTTAATATATAACGCGTTCTAAGACCGCCCGTCCGGGTTTCCCCACTGTGCGCGCCCCTAAATGGCTATCATCTTCCAGGGCCTATCATAAGACAACCTGGGATCCTACATCGCAAGACGTCGGGAAGCGGCCATTTGCCTGCGGGATAGTCAAGACCACACCCGGAATCTCCTAACCAGTGCAGAAAAATATATATCAACAAACGCTCACATGGCCTATAGGACTATATCCACCCTGCATTCATTAGCCAGGGGGCTTCACCATACGTACGCAACTTCCCTTATGATAGCGATTTAGAGAGGTGTGTAATCCATATTTTATCAATTATGAAAATCATTTATTTACCATTTTGAAAATATTCATTTTTATATTTTCAAAATCATTTCCATCATAACATATATATATATACCTAAATCACACAGTATATACATATCCTATATATTCTTCCTAGAATATATATAAACGGCCATAGTGGCCTATAGCTTCTAGCGATGACCAATAATCCCAAAGATTCCCTCGAGGAATCATAACCATGCTTTCATATAAGCATGATACTAAACCCAAAGTATTTCCTTACTTTGTTCAATACTAATTACCTCAATCATCACTTAAAGGTTTATTTATCCTTAAAACCCTTATTTAGGAATACCCATAAAATCCCAAATGGTAATTCAACTCCCCATACTCTTAAAGGGAGAAAACTAGAAATTCTGACCTAAGCGAATCGATTCGCCCCTTTAGCGAATCGATTCGGGTGGGCGAATCGATTCGGTTCCCAATCCGAATCGATTCGGAAAGTATTCTGCAAACAGGTCTGTAAATGGCGAATCGATTCGGTCTGTACCCGAATCGATTCGGCCTGTACCCGAATCGATTCGGCCCATTGCAGACACCCAATTTTCTTTAGGCGAATCGATTCGGCATGTACCCGAATCGATTCGGCCAGTTCGAGGGCTACAGTTTGGACGATTTTTCAATCTCCAAAATACCCAAAATTCAATCCAATATCCATTTAAATCCTAACTTGGTTTTATTACTACAAACCCAAGGTTTTTATATCTCCTCAAATTCTTTAGAGGTCCTAACAATTCTTTTGAGAACCCCTAATATCTATCTCCAATAAGTTCTAACTAATGATTTCAATCTCGGATAGCTTTTCGTAGAAAAATCACTATAAATCCAAAAAAAATCACAAAAATACGCGGTGGGCACCCACGCGACCGCGTCGAAGAGATATACAAATTTCATTTTTTGACCAAGAGCCAAATCGATTCGCCTCTAGGCCGAATCGATTTGGCAAGCACGCTGCCTCTACTATTCATCGTCTTCTCCGAGACGGTTTCGGCCATTAAAGCTTCTCCCAAGCTTTGTCGCCTAACCCAACGTCCTTCAACCTCAACCAACTACCAATACACATATATTAAGGGTTCTAAACATCCTAGAACCTTAAATCACCAATTAATTTGGGTTAAAACCTAAGTTTCTCCAATTAACAAATTTTAGGGGTTTATTTGTTTTATCTCCCGAAAACCCGTTTTATCCACGAAAACCCAACCCAAAATCTTTAGGGTTTGTTTATACCAAACTACGATATGAGATATTTATACAAAAAGGAAAGAAAGCAAGTAAACACTTGCCTCGTGGATAAAATCCGACGACCTCGAGTCGAATCCGGCGGAGTTTGGCCCGAGATCTCCATTTCTCTCCTCTTTTCTCTCCTACCCTCTCTCTTATCTCTCTTCTCTCTCTTTCTTTCTTCTTTTCTCCCTCTCCCTCTCTTTATAAAGAAAGAAAAAGGGTTATGCCCCTTAAAACCCCAAAACGATTCGTTTACCCGATTACGAGTTACTTTTACCTCTAAAATCACCCGAAACATAATTTCGACAATCGGACACTCTTTTCCGACTATCTCGGACATTCCGAGACTCATGGCATAGCCAAAATTCCCATCCGAGGTACTTGACCGCAAATCACTATTCCAACCCAAAATAATTAAATGCGGGTTTTCTAATTAAAAATCTTACCTCGTGTCACTTTTCTCCACGGCGACATATAATTAAAATATTTCGACCTATACAGTCCCCAAAATAATCACAACATCCTTCGAAACTCATTTAAATCCTCGAAAATCCCAAAAATCACTATTTCGAGAAATTCTCCAAATTCCAAATTATACTTAATTATGGAATTTAATCCTCTCCAAAAGGGCGGGTTGTTACATATATATGCATATGCAATCTGCATATACAGCATATATATGCATATGCTGCATATATATGCAATGCATATGCATGCATATATCCATATGCATTGCATATATATGGAGCATATGCATATATATACTGTATATGCAGATTGCATATGCATATATATGCTTATGCAACATATATATGCAGATTGCATACTTGAAATGCATATAACTGATGTAAATGCATATGTTGTAAGCATATAACTGATGTAAATGCATATGCATATGATATAAATGCATATGCATATGATGTAAATTCATTGAACTGATATAAATGCATATAACTGTTGTAAATGCATACTTGAAATGCATACTGATTATTACAGTTATAACTGATGTAAATGTAAACTTGAAATGCATACTACTGAAATACATATTGATGTAAATGCATACTTGAAATTAGTTAAAAAAGTGATTATAACAGATTCAAATGATGCAAACTAATTGAAGATATGGCTCATTTCAATTACGATGGGTCATTCATAGAGAGGGGTCGAACGGACCGATTAATTTGAGGAGCTTCTTCATCTTGAAGATACCAATGTAAATGATCGTCCTCTAAATGGACTTCACGTTCACGTTCACATTCACGACGTAGGCGTTGTACAACTTTAGCCGTTGAGATTTCAATTTCAAATTGTTCCTACACATATTGCAGAATAATGAAATAAGTATTGCGTAAAAAAGAAATAAGTAAATACAATAGAAGTAAATATGTATTGCATAATAACGAAAGAGACACACCCCAATTGGGCAGTGAGAAGGCGTGGTTCCACGTTCAATATGCTCACGTTCACGTCTCCGGCATTGCGCAAATGCAGCATTGGAGATTCCAATTTCAGATTGCTCCTATAACGATATGTTTTTAGAACGATGTGATTTATAACGATAGAAAATTAGAAAAATATGATGTAAAGAGACATACATTACTACGAACGTGATCAGGAAGCCGAGGTGTTTGACACGCTTCAGTAAGATTAGTATGTGGATGTGGAGATAGAACTCGATCAGCAAGGCTGGGTGTTTCACGTACCCCATCCAGATGTAATGTAAGTGGAGTTACATGAACGTGGGTAGGTGTTTGACACGATTGAGCAAGAGAAGAATTTGCAGATAGAAAACGTTCAATCTGCTCTCGTTCACGTCGTCGCCGCTGAGCAAATGCAGCCTTTGAGATTCCACTTTCAAACTGTACCAAGAAATGGAAAATGCATTAAAAGTGAAACAATGTTTTTCCGTTTCAAAGTACAGTTTATAAAAAGTGAAAAGGCCTTTTCGAACATACCCCATCTGAAATAACTTTCTCTTTGCCTTTTCGCTTTCCTATACCTACATCGGAACTTTCCGTTAAAATGTTTTGATTTTGGGCCTTAATTCGAATAGTATTTATCTCAGAGTCATCTCGAATAATAACACCAAGGTGTCTACGTCGCGTAAATTCAACCTATGATGACAAAAAACAATTAGTATCAATAACCAAAATATACATGTAAGATTATACATCTAAGAAAGGAATATACGTATCCTTACATCATTCAACAAGTCAGAAAGATGTGATTAATAAAGATAGAAATTTAGAAAGATGTGATGTAAAGAGACATACATTACTATGAACGTGATCAGCAAGCCAAGGTGTTTAACATGCTTGAGAAAGATTAGTATGTGGAGATAGAACGCGATCAGCAAGGTTGGGTGTTTCACGTACCCCCATGCAGATGTAATGTAAGTGGAGTTACATTACTACGAACGTGATCTGTAAGGGTTGGTGTTTGACACGATTGAGCAAGAGTAGAAAGTGTATACAGAACACGTTCAATCTTCTCTCGTTCACGTCACTGCCTCTGAGAAAATGCAGCCTTTGAGATTCCACTTTCAGACTGTGCCAAGAAAGGGAAAATGTATTATAAGTGAAACAATGTTTTTTCGTTTCGAAGTACAGGTTATAAAAAGTGAAAAGGCCTTTTAGAACATACCCCATCTGAAGTAACTTTTTCTTTGCCTTTTCTCTTTCCTATACCTACATCGGAACTTGCCATTAAAATGTTTTGATTTGAGGCCTCAATTCGAATATTATTTATCTCAGAGTCATCTCGAATAATAACACCAAGGTGTCTACGTCGCGTAAATTCAACCTGTGATGACAAAAACAATTAGTATCAATAACCAAAATATACATGTAATATTGTAAATCTAAGAAGGGAATAGATGTATCCTTACATCTTTCAACATGTCAGAACACTTCCAGACTTTAGTTCTCTGAACAAAAGAAGCAAAACCCACGAAACCCAACCTATTAAAAAAATGTAAATATGTAAGAATGTACAAACCCAAACCTAAGAATGTAAATACGTAAGGGCAAGATTCACAAAAGGCAACCTATTAATACAAAAATGAGTCAAATACCTTAATAAGTAAATACTTTAGCCAAGCTTGGCTAAACCTCCATAATGTAAATACCTGTAAATAAGTAAATACCCAAATCAAATGTGAATAAGTAAACGTACAAATGTGACCCATAACAATAAGTGAATAAGTAAACCTAAGAATTTAAATACCTTAAATTCGTAAATACTCCTCCAAAAAGTGAATCGGATGTAAATACCCAATGCTTCACAGAACCTCCACAATGTAAATACCTGTAAAAACCCAAATCAGATACCTCCACAATAAGTGAATCAGAAAGTAAACCTACAAACAAATTAGCTAGTACATAAAATAGGAAAGATGTATAGAATTAGAATAAAACGCACAAATCACAACTTTATAAACCTAAAAACCTAAATCAGATACCTCCACAATAGGTGAATCAGAAAGTAAACCTACAAACAAATTGGCTAGTACATAAAATAGGAAAGATGTATAGAATTATAATAAAATGTACAAATCACAACTTTATAAACCTAAAAACCTAAATCAGATACCTCCACAAATAGTGAATCAGAAAGTAAACCTACAAACAAATTGGCTAGTGCATAAAATAGGAAAGATGTATAGAATTAGAATAAAACGCACAAATCACAACTTTATAAACCTACAGGGGCACAAAACCTCCACAATGTAAATACATGTTCAGAAAGTAAACCTACAAACAAATTGGCTAGTGCGTAAAATAGGATAGATGTATAGAATTAGAATAAAATGCACAAATCACAACTTTATAAACCTACAGGGGTATTGTTTACATAATACAATTATGGAACCCAAAATCCCACAGCTCCTGAACCCAAAATCACAATGTAACATCCAAACATTGAACCCAAATATTGAACACACAGCTCTTGAACCCAAATATTGATTTCAACAAAAAAAAAAACAATGTAACATCTGATTCACAAAATCACAAAAAAAAACATTGATTTCGTACAGCTCCTGATCACAAATAATGTAACATTTGAATGAAAATCACAGGAAAAACAGTCATAGCCCTAAAATAAAAAAGAAATTGAAATATTGATTTCAGATTAGTGTGTGTGCGCGCGTGAGGCATAGGCATGAAGGTAGAGACGTGTGTGTGTGTGTGTGTGTGTGTGTATGTGTGAGAGAGAGACAGACTACCTGAATGCAACGACGGTGGGCGGCGGAGGGCAGCGGAGTGAATCTTTACGGCGGCTAGGGCCTGTTGGTTTGGAGTGAGGGCAGGAAAATGAGGTACGGGGAGCAAGAGAATGAGGGAGACGGGTGAGGGCGTCCGTGTGATAGATTATGAGGAAGAGAGTGTTACAAAAATACCCTCATATTTGAATGAAAGTGTAATTTTGGTGAGTATAAAAGAGGGGAAAATTAAAGAATAAAGGGGTAGGTTGGTAAAAAAAAGAAGGGAGGTGATCTGAACCCTTAAAATGTGTAAAAATGTGTAAGTAGGTGGCACACATCTTGACCGTTAAAATGTGTAGACAATTCAAAAACTTCCCTAATTTATTATATATATATATATATATATATTGTGGTGACAATTATTATGCAACACAAATAAATATGAAAGAGGTAACAACCAAGAAAAGATAAATAAAATGCCAATCACACAACAACGGGTATACGTGGTTCAGCAAAGATGTGCCTACGTCCACGGTGGTTCAGTCAGTGTTATTTCTCTATGTTCTGAAGAATAAGTACAGAGAATACAAGGTGTCCTTTGCCCCGGACTTAGGGTTTAATTTATACATGTATATGTTGGTTACTGGGGGTGATGGGTTCCTCCTTATTAGCCATCTCCCCTGTAACTTTCTTACATGGGATTGCGCTTCCCCACAACTTCTCTTCATGGGATTGTGGAGTAATCGGATCAATACAAAAGGTGATGGGCCTGGGCTTTGGGCCCCTAAGGCGAGGCTACTCGTCCAGGCCTATAATGCTAAATTCAGGGTACCCACAATTGCCCCTAAATTTTTTGGGCCATTTCTATGGGTCCAATGAATTTAAATGATCAGCTATTATGGTTGATTTCTTTGAAAACTGTGACGTTGCTTTGGCGGCACCCGCTTCGCTATCCGTGCGCTATGATTAGAGTTGAAGGCTTGTTGGAATAAGGCACATTTCTTTTCGTCACTTCAGCTTTTCCAGCAATCTTCTATCTTCTGAGAACTCTTACGCTTTGTACCTTCTGTTTTTTATTTCTACTTTCGTTGCTTCTTCGCCATTTGACCTGATCTTCTGTCTTGTAAGTCTCTCGTGCTCTTTGCATTTTCTCTTTGGTTTGTAGTTTTTCTTATATTTTTCCAATGGCGAAGATTGGAAATAGGTCAGTAACTGAGATTAGAAAATTCTACAGTATTCCTGAGTGGGTAGAGATTGAGTGTTGTGCCTCACCTCCTAGGAACGTTAAGGATATAGAGGATGCACATTGGATTCACGTCCTGTTGCTCTCCCAGGGGGGACTTACCTTTCCCCCTAATGATCTGTTTCTGCACTTCTTTAGCTATTTTAGTATTGTGCCTGCACAATGTTCGCCCAACGTATGGAAAATAGTGAACGACGTGCATAGGATAGATCAATTGTATGGCACAAGGTTAGGGCTTGCCGAGGTCTGCTTTTGTTACTCCTTTTCTTGAACGAGTTCAGGTGTTCTGTACCTTAAGGCTAGGAGCCCTGATAGGGTATTGGTAGTAAATTTACCTGATTCCCATAAGGACTACTGGAAAGAAGGTTTTCTTGTTAGGAATTGGCAATTTTCCCCCCAATTTGAAGGGTCGAGGTCTGAGAAGTTCACTGTTCCCTTTTATGGGGAAGAATATATAGGTAGATGTCAGATTATTGTTCCAACCTTTGTTGACTTATGATTTTTCTAACTTCTCCTTGCTTTTTCTTTCACAGCGAGGATAAAGAACTTGGAGCCTGCTCTCAGCGAGGTTCGTATCTCGGAACTGGTGAAAGATTGGAACATCAGGGAACCTTTGGGTGACGGTGAGCATCCTAGGTCTGTTGCTTTTCTGCTTGAATACAAGAACACAGGCTCCAGCTTTATAGCCCGACCCGTGGATAGTGTTCCATACTTTGATTCTTCCGAAGAGATTTCGGCTGAGCCCATCCATTTGGACGAAGAAGAGAGAAGCTCGAAGAGCGAGCCTGTAGGTGTTGTGAGTAATTTGGGTGCAGGCAGTGCTGACAGTAGTTCTTCTGAAGGGGATTCCGAGGCTCGAGACTCGTTGAGCACTAACAGCAGTTCTGGTGCAGATATGCCTCCCAGGAAGAATTTGATTAGAGATGATGATGATGATGATGATGATGTGCTTCTTGCACAGAGGTCGAAGAAATCAAAGACTGCCTCCGGGGCCATAGCTACTGGTTCTCGGCCTTCTTCTCAGGAGCAAGAGAAGAAGAAGAGAGAGGAGGAGCAGGCGAGAGAGAGAGAGAAGAAAAAGGAGGAGGAGAGGAAGAAGGTGGAAGAGAAGAAGAAGTTGGAAGAGAGAAAGAGAAGGGAGAGAGAAAAAGAGGAGGAGAGGAGGAAGATGGAATTGAGGACCAAAACTGGTCAAGCCCTGGTCCCAGTGTCTGCCTTGCCTGAGGGGGCTTCGGTGGCCACCTCTCCTCAGCTTGCCCCTGCGCTGCTCGAGAGAGCATTCCTCCCTGCAGATCGTGAGAGGGCATTGGGGTCCGATCAACTGGCTTTGCAAGCTAGCCAGAGGCTTGCCTTGGTAAGGTTCCCTTCTAATTCTTAATTTCTTTTAACAAATTTTGATGGTTTCTTCTTCTTGATCCCTTCCTTGTTCTTTGCAGTTTGTGACCGACTTCGCTGTGCTTTATCTCTCTCCCGATGAGCTGATTAGAAGGAATTGTGAGTTGGAGCAGCAAAAATCTATCCTGGTAGCCAGGGGGTCTCAGCTGGAGGCCGATCTGAAGGCTGCTGACGCAGCTCGAGCTTCATCTGATTTGGCTCTTGTTAATTCTGCTCGCGAGAGAGATGATGCGGTCAGGGAGCTTGGGGAGCTGAGGAAGGCGTATGACCTGGTGTGCTCGAGCAAGCTAGACCTTACAGAGAAGAACAGGGTTCTGGCCATGCAACTGGAGGAGGAGAAAGCCCAGGCAGCCACTCTTAAGGAAGATTCGTACAACTCTGGCTGGGCTGCTGCGTATGAGGACGCCGAGGTTCAGATAGGCTATATCAGCCGTCTGAACTTCAAGAAAGGGTGGAATAAGGCCCTCGTGGCTGCTGGGGTGGACGTTGCATCCCCACTCTTTGACGAGCATGATCCAGGGCCAAAGCCAGTCGTGGATGAGGAGGCAGCCCCAACTGCTGAAGGCACCAATCCTGTTTCTCAGGCGACTTCTACTGATGCTCCTTTTGTCGAGAGGGCAGTGGACACCCCTGCAGAGGGTAATGCCCCTGCTGATGCTGATAAGGACAAGGGTCCATCCACCTCTGGGCCATCCGAGGTTTCTAATTGATAGGGCTTCTTTGTAATTTTTTTCTTTTTTGATCTGATGTGACCTCGCTCATTATCAATGAAAAGACTTCATTTTTTTTTATGCTAATCTCTTTCTTTTCTCTTTCTTTTACTTGTAGTTGGTTGATGTGGATGACTATATTCCTATTACCTCCCAACTAGGTAGGACTCTTGGTCCTAATGCAAGCCCTGCAGTTCGCCAGGCCTTTGCTAGGCTTTGCAGGTTTTCTAAGTCAAGGAACCAGAAATATAAGGATCAGTCCGAGCTAGTGTCCAAGTTGAAGGACAGGCTCCAGGAAATGGAAGAGATCGGTGCTTCAGTGCAAGAAGAAGTTAGCGAGCTGAGAGCGAAGTTACTGGAGGTCACCGAGATCAACCAAGTTGGGGAGTTTCTGCAGCGGGAGAATGAAGACCTGAGGCGGGAGGTCTCGAAGCTTAAGGATCATTCGCCGAGCACCGTTTCAGCAGTCCTACAAGGCTCTTCTTCGTCGCGAGCTGCTCGGCCTCCCCTCCCGCGTGCTGGTAGGAGTGCCACGGGTAGGAATAGGGAAGTCGAGGAACAGCATGAGAGGGAAATGGAGGAGCTGCGCGGCGATGTTCGGTGAGCATATGTGACTGTTGCTGGGCTCCAGAGGGACGTCACCCGTCTCCGACATTTGTTCAAGAACGGCCCTCGACAAGTGTGGTCCGATGGATATGATCAAGGCTGGATAGAAGCTCCGACGAGACTATCAGAGTTTGAAGAGTTATCCTTCATCAGGGGGTGGTTGAGTGCCCTCAAAGAGCTGCAGGTCCCGAGGAACTCGATGCTGTGGTATCGACACGAGATGTCCTCCTCTACTCTGATGCCCAACCCATTTAGGCGGGATGATCGATGGATACCCATTGATGCTATTCCCCGGCGATTATTGGAATTGGACGCAAATGAGGTCGTGGAGGAGCTCGCCCCTGCTCCTGATGATGGAAGGAGAGCTAAAGTTGCTGATTATATTGCTCGGAGGCTTCCACCCTCTTGAAATTTTGTTTTTATTTATTGTAAATGCTTTGGGCGAGCTTCGCCGACTAAACATGTACTATCATTTTTGTAAATATAAAAGATTAATGAGAAGTTCGAGTTTTGGGCAATTTTGCCGACTAAACGTGTTCATCCAATCCTTTTATATTTTTGCATCTTCACAATCCTTTTTATTTTGTCATGTGAGTGTCCGCCCAGTCCAGTATAAGAATACCATTGTGCCCTCCCTTTACCTTTTAGGTCGTGTCGTCACACTCCCTTAGGCCTAAGTAGGGCAATTGGCGAGGACACACCTGGTGTTGGATGTCTTCATCCGGTCAGGATTTTATTTAACCAAAGTAGGTTTTATGCCTAAGAATACTCTGTAGGGCTTCATATATTGCCATGGGCAATGCTAAGAGGTCTGTCGTGCTTCATGACGATGACCTGAGGAGGGGTGTTCCCCTGCTATGTCGACCATTATGCCTGTAATTTGGAAAGGATGTGTAATAAGATATAACTGTTACTAATTAGAGAGTGATCAACTGAGAGATTTTCATTGGTGAATTGAGAAATGAACTGTCCTTTCACATAATGAATACAATAAAAGATCTAACAATAAAACTCCTAAAAATAGAATTTTTTGAGATTAGCTGCGTTCCATGCTCGTGGTATCTCTCTGCCCTCCATCGTTTTCAAATAATAGGCACCTTGTAGGTCGTCTCTAATTATCTTATAAGGTCCTTCCCAGTTGGGGCCCAGTTTACCGTCTGATGGCTTCACTGTGTTGCCCAGGACCTTTCTTAGAACATAGTCCCCAACTTCGAATTTCCTCGGATTGACCCTTTTGCTGTAGTTCTTCGCGAGCTGTTGCTGATAGCTCGCTAGTTTTACTAGGGCAAGTTCCCTGCGCTCGTCGGCCAAGTCGAGTTCAGCGAGCAAAGCCTCATCGTTCTGACCCTGCTCGACAAGGTCGGATCTCATTGTAGGCAATCCTGCTTCTAGTGGGATGACCGCTTCCATACCATATGCTAGTGAGAATGGCGTTTCCACTGTGGCTCGCCTAGGAGTCGTTCTGTACTCCCGTAGGATATGTGGTAGCTCGGTTGTCCACGTACCTTTTGCTTGCTCTAACCGCTTATTCAATCCAGCGATCACTGTCTTGTTGGAAGCCTCAGCTTGTCCGTTGCTTTGAGGGTAGGCCACCGAGATGAAGTGGTGCCTGATCCCGTGTTTGTCGCAGAAGTCCTGAAAAGGGCCACTCTCGAACTGTGTTCCATTGTCAGTGATGATGGTTCTGGGGATTCCGAATCGGGTGATTATATTTCTCCATATGAACCTCATCATGTCAACATCTCGGATGTTCGCCAGTGGTTCTGCCTCGATCCACTTGGTAAAGTAATCAGTTGCCACCAACAGGTATTTGCGATTACCGGCAGCGGTGGGCAGTGGTCCCACGATTTCCATTCCCCACTGGGCGAAGGGCGAGGGACTGGTTAGGGATTTTAATTCGCTGGCGGGCTGGTGGACCATGGGAGCGTGAAGTTGGCATTTTAGGCATTTGCGGACATATACTGAGGATTCCTTTTGCATGTATGACCACCAGTAACCTTCCTTCATTGCTCGGAAGGCTAGAGACATTCCTCCGACGTGACTTCCATAGATTCCTTCGTGAAGCTCGTGAAGCACTGCCTTGACATCGCCTGGGTGGACTCATCTAAGGTAGGGGCCGGAGAAAGATCTTTTATACAAGTCGCCTCCTGTGGATAAGTGAAAGAGAGCAGCTTTGACTCTTATCTGGTGAGCAGTTCTTTTATCCTCTCGGAGCGTTCCGTTCTTCAAATAGTCTCTCAAGGGATCCATCCAGCTGGGGGCTGATTCCAATTGGAGTATTGGTTTCGTTTTGGTCAGCTCGCAGTTGGGGTAAATGCTTGGGCAGCTGAGGAAATCGATAGGGATGATCCTTTTAAGGCTGGAATCAACTGCCGAGATCAGGGCTGCTAAGGCGTCAGCGTGGTTATTTTGCCCCCTGGGAAACTGTTGGATGTTGATGTCTTCAAAGTTCGTCATTAAGTTTTTTACCAAGGAGAGGTAGGCTGCCATCCTCTCATCCTTCGCGTTATAGTCTCCACTTATCTGATTGGAAACTAGTTGCGAATCTCTGAATACCTGTAAATGCTTTGCTCCCAGAGTTTGCGCCCTTTGGAGACCTGCTATTAAGGCTTCGTATTCTGCTTCGTTGTTGGAGGCTGCAAATCCCAACCTGATTCCTTGCTCGAGGACTGTATTCTCTGGAGTGATGAGAACAATTCCTACTCCTGCCCCCTTTGAGTTGGAGGCTCCATCAACGAATAGTTTCTAGCTTCCCCCTGTAGCCTGGTTATTTTGTTCTGTTGGCTTAGGCTGGTCGATGCGTTCTTCGCCTGTCAATTCAGCTATGAAGTCAGCAATGATTTGACCCTTGATAGCTGTCCTTGGTTGAAATTGGATGTCAAATCGGCCGAGCTCGACTGACTATTTTGACAGTCTGCCCGACAAATCCGCCTTCCTTAGGATAGCCTTGAGGGGGTGTGATGTAAGGACGATGATCGTATGAGCTTGGAGGTAGTGCTTCAGTTTCCTCGAGGACATCACTAGGGCGAATGCGAGCTTTTCCAGTGGTAGGTAGCACTGCTCGGCGTCCATTAAGGTTTTTCTCGCGTAATAGACTGGATGTTGGATCCCTGTAACTTCACACATTAGCGTTGAGCTGACAGTATGGCTGGACACAGAGAGGTAGAGGTACAAAGAGTCCATTTGCTGTGGTATGACAAGCAGCGGTGGGGAGCTTAGGTAGGACTTGAGCTCGTCTAACGCTCGTGTGTAACCTAGGGTCCATTCTGCTGTTTTGCTGCCTTTTAAGAGTTGGAAGAAGGGATTGCATCTCTCGGAGGATTTAGAAATGAAACAATTTAGAGCAGCGAGCATTCCAGTGAGTTTCTGTACATCTCGGACTGTGCGAGGAGGTTGCACTCTTTTGATTGCATCAATCTGGTCCGGATTAG
Source organism: Sambucus nigra (assembly GCA_949130495.1). Classification (NCBI taxonomy): domain Eukaryota; kingdom Viridiplantae; phylum Streptophyta; class Magnoliopsida; order Dipsacales; family Adoxaceae; genus Sambucus; species Sambucus nigra. The sequence goes on along the minus strand of OX422223.1, from coordinate 210,784,311 downwards.
CCTCTATGCCTCGCTTGCTGACCAAATACCCAAGAAACTTTCCTGACTGGACACCGAAGGAACACTTTCTCGCGTTGAGTTTCATTCGGTACTTCCTGAGGATTTCGAAGGTACTTGATAGGTCCGAGAGGTGATTTTCCTTCTCCTTGCTCTTGATGAGCATGTCGTCGATGTAGACCTCCATTGTGTTTCCCATTTGATTTCTGAACATTTTGGTAACTAGCCGCTGATAGGTTGCCCCTGCATTTTTTAGCCCAAAAGGCATGACCTTGTAACAGTATAAACCAACCGTTGTGATAAACGTCGTTTTGTCCTGATCTGGGGCATACAGGGGAATCTGGTGATATCCCGAGTATGCGTCTAGGAAACTCATTCGTTCGTGAGCTGCGGTGGCGTCTACTAGTTGGTCTATTTTCGGAAGAGGGAAGCTATCCTTGGGGCAAGCTTTGTTGAGGTCAGTGAAGTCTATGCAAACTCTCCATTTCCCGTTGCTTTTTGGAACTACCACTGGGTTGGATAACCATTTGGGGAATTACACTTCCCGTATGGACCCTGCATCCAGCAATTTTTCGACTTCTTTTTCTATTGCTCTGGCCTTCTCGGGAGCAGTTCGTCGTGCCTTCTGTGCTATCGGCTTGAATGTGGGATTGACATGCAACCGATGGCAGACCATACTGGGATCGATTCCTGGCAGCTCATAGGGTTCCCAAGCGAAAACATCTATGTTGCTTCTGAGTAAGGTTAACAAATACCTGTGCTCTTGGTCAGTGAGTGAGGTCCCGATCAGGAAGACTCTGCTGTTGTCGCCTTATTTAGCAATCACTTCTACCAGGTCCTCTACAACACGCTCGGAGGGGAGGAGCCTGGTCTCTTCCACTCCGGGCCTTTCATATTTTAATTGCTATTTGGAAGGGATTTCACCTTCCTCCACTTTCTTGCTGGTTTGAACGACTCTTTTCTCTGGCTTTGGTCGGATGGCCGCTATGAAGCACTTTCTCACCATCGCCTGGTCGCCATGTATCTCCATCACTCCCCGCTCGGTGACATATTTGAGTTTCTGGTGGTAGGTCGAGGAGACTACCTTTATTGCATGAAGCCATCCCCTGCTGAGGATGGCTTGATACGGTGAATCGATGTCGACCACCAAGAATTCGATCATTTTTGAAACACTTCCAGCGAGCACTGGCAGTACTATCTTGCCCAGAGGCATGGTCATCTTCCCAGCGAAGCCGACCAGAGAGACAGTGGTTCCCTTTAGGTCGGCGATGTTCAACTTCAATTTCCTGAACAGGTCGATGTACATTACTTCGGATGAGCTCCCTTGATCGACGAGCAGCCTGTCGATATCAAAGTTGGCTATCCTGAGTGTAATGACTAAGGCATCATGATGTGGGGTCCTTACTCCCACAAGATCTTCATCCGTGAAAATAATATGCTTGTTGTAGTTGATGTCCTCTGCTCGCCGACGTTTTCCTGCCTGTGATTTTGCTGGATCAATCTGAAAAGCTTGCATCACCGCTGTCAGCTTCTTTACCTCCATCCGAGCTGAGTTACCCTGGATTTTCTTAACATCGGATACTCCTTGGATTACTACGAATTCGTGTCCGGCGTCGTCTTCCAATACGTTGTCGGGTTTTGCCTCCTTGTGGACAGTCACTCTCTCTACCTTCTTTTCCACAAAGTCATTCAAATGTCCGGATTGGGCCAACTCCTCGAGGTGGGACTTAAGAGCCTTGCAGTGCTCGGTCTTATGCCCTCCCTCTTTGTGGTAGGTGCATCTCAATGCATTGTTTCTTTTCGAGGGGTCTCCTCCCATTTTCCGGGGCCATTTGATGAACGGCTCATCCTTGATCTTCTCGAGAATTTTGTAAATTGGTTCTTTGAAGACGGTGTTGACCGCCTGGAACGACTTTGTAACATCAGGATTCCCTCCGTTTTTTGAGCCATTCTTGCCCCCACTCGTTCCTCCTTTTTTCTGGTTATCAACTTTCTCACTTCCCTTGGTAGCGAGCTTGGCTCGACCGTTTTCTCCTACGTTAAGGCGGGTGACATCTTCCACCTTTGCGTATTTATCAATCCGGGCCATCAGGTCATCAATGGTCGTAGCTTCCTTCTTTTTCAAGGACTGGTAAAGGAGGGAAGAGCTAGGTAGCCCAATTTTGAATGAAGCCACCGCCACTTCTTCCGCGCAGTCCTCGACTTCATTGAATAACTCCCTGCGTAGTCTCGGAGTGTCTCCTGAGGCGTTTTCTTCATTGTTAATAGAGCATCCATCCTTTTGGGATGGGAGCTGCTGGTGATGAACCGGGCTGTAAAGAGCTCGGCCAGGGATTTGAAATTTTTGATGGATCGGTGAGGGAGTTTCTCGAACCATTTCTGGGCCACGTCATGAAGGATCGAGGGAAAAATACGGCACATCAGTGCATCTCGGTGATTCCAGAGGGTCATAGCCTGTCGGTACTGCCTGACATGATCAATGGGATCAGTCTTCCCGTCGCAAATCTTGAACCTTGGAATAGCAAACTTTTTGGGAGCCTCTTCTTCTTCAATTTCCCTCGTGAAGGGCGATTTCATCTGGGTCTTGAGGGCTCTCCTGGCGAGTTCTCTGGTCGACCTGGTTCCGCGGTGAGCTGGATGTTGGTCCATTTCTCTGCGGACTAGGTTCCGTATGTTGTCGTCGCTGCGAGCAGGGCTCTGATAGCGGCGAGCTTTTCTCAGTTGTTCGCGAAGGTCGTCGTCTGAGTCGCCACCTTCGTACCCTTGATATTGTAGCCTAGGGCTCCTTCCTCGGCTGCGAGATTTTCTCGCCTGAGGGCTAGGAGTGCGATAGGGGCGTCTCCTAGTATCAGGACGTAGTTCCTTCTCTAGTTTTTCCATTCTTCTTTTCAAGCGAGCATTCTCAGCCTCATATCTGCGAGAAGACTCCCTCTGCTCATGGAGCCTTGCTTCGTATGCATCGATCAATCTGGATATCTGAGTGGACCTTGCTGGTCCTTGGCTTTCTTCTGAGGCTGGCCTTTCTAAGCGAGCCCCTTGATCTGAACGTCGGACTTCAGACCTAATCCTGCGAGGAGTGGGTGGCTCCTGAATATCTCCTGCTTGAGGAGTGTTACTGCTGTGACCAGACATCTTAGATTTTTTCTTGGCGTGGGCTCTTCTCAGGGAAAGATGAACGCTTCCCACAGACGGCGCCAATTGTGGTGACAATTATTATGCAACACAAATAAATATGAAAGAGGTAACAACCAAGAAAAGATAAATAAAATGCCAATCACACAACAACGGGTATACGTGGTTCAGCAAAGATGTGCCTACATCCACGGTGGTTCAGTCAGTGTTATTTCTCTATGTTCTGAAGAATAAGTACAGAGAATACAAGGTGTCCTTTGCCCCGGACTTAGGGTTTAATTTATACATGTATATGTTGGTTAGTGGGGGTGATGGGTTCCTCCTTATTAGCCATCTCCCCTGTAACTTTCTTACATGGGATCGCGCTTCCCCACAACTTCTCTTCATGGGATCGTGGAGTAATCGGATCAATACAAAAGGTGATGGGCCTGGGCTTTGGGCCCCTAAGGCGAGGATACTCGTCCAGGCCTATAATGCTAAATTCAGGGTACCCATATATATATATATATATATATATATATATATATATATATATATATATATATATATATATATATATATTGCATGGGCATACCCTCCAGTGCTATCATGGGAAGTTGCGCGATGTGGGTAAGTCCCCTAGCGCGATGCGAATCGATTTGGCCCCCTTTCCGAATCGATTCGGAATGTTGCATCTTTCCAGGTCTGAGTGATCCAATCGATTCGGACCCCAATCCGAATCGATTCGGCCTAAGAAAGGTTCCCAAGTCTTTTGGAACGAATCAATTCGCATTAGGGGCGAATCAATTCGCTGGGCCGAATCGATTCGGAAACAAGGTTATTTTTGTGAGGTTTTTCTAAAGGGAGTTTCTCTCCGTTTCGTTTTGGTTTATCGATTAGGAACCTTCACATAAGTTATGAGAAGTATGTTTTGGAGACTTTTAGGGAATTTCCCTTATGATGAATTGTTGGCATTATATTTACTTATTACGAGAGAATACCGATTGGGGGATTATCGTATCGACTTGTGGGAAATCCTACTATCATTAAGGTTTCCATTTGGTGATGAATATGGGTCTATAAGAGAGAGGTAGGATGCGCTTAGCGATGTTGGACTTTTGGATTGAATGACAAATGTGATAACGTTGAGGGTTCATATGATCGATTAAACCATAATATGGATTGGGGATGATGAATGATGATCGGTGTGTATTCGGATATAGATGGTATCCTTAAATTTGATTGAATTGGGAGACTTTTATACTCATAGGTGTAATGGATGAGTGTCAAGTGAGGGATCGCGTTGTGAGATAATGGGTCGGTATGCGAGTTAGCAACGATTAGTATATCGAGAGTAATATACTTATATATGAAATTATTTCTTTCATACATACAAGAGTAAAAGAGTATGTATATCTATATGGCGAAATTGTAAATACCTCGTGCAATGGTTTCTTTATATATGATGTGATTGTATGTATATCTAGTGTGAATGATATATATATATATATACACTAGGGTATGCCCGTGCCTGAAGGCACGACAAAAATTTCCAAAATATGTAATCGCAAAACAACAAAAATTTCCAAAGTTATTAATTGCAAAACGGAAAAATTTTTATTCTTAGACAAAATAAAGTATAATTTTAAAAAAAATCGGCCACAATCTCCTTTGTTTAATAGATTATCCACCCTGTATAAGAAATAAAAAATACTCCAACAACAACAATTCTAACAGTCCATATGAAAATGTTATTTATCATTAACGAATTAACAAATTGGTGGCATACATAGTTCCATACGGGATTTTTTGGACAATATTTCACATGTTCAGTATTTATGTTCCATTTCAAGCAATTTATATATAATAGAAGGGGTAAATGTAATATGCAAAGAAGAAACTGTGTCAGCCAATTCGATGGGGTAAATGTAATATGCCAAGACACGACAATCTAAATGGTTGCTTCCAAGCATATGAGTTTCAGTATCATCTGATCAACTCTCTCATTGAATGCGTTTCAACTCATCATATGCCCAAAAGTGGATTGCCCAACCCACAACTCTTCCTACATCAATCCTATTATCATATAAACAAACATATTAATTAAAAACACATGAATTTTTCTGAACAAAATCAAGTAATCTCATCTAAATCACCTCAGAATCATTTGATGCAGTGAAAGAATTCGACATGTCTTATCACAAAACCAAAAAAAGGCAAAAATAGGACAAAGGGGACAACACATGTAGCTGAACTGTGTGTTGTACATGTATTTACTTCATTTATTAAAGAGGAAACAAACTAAAGTCAAATTATCATATTTTTAAGATACATTAAAAATTGATAAAACAAAGTTACGATGAAAACACCAAACATGCCATATAACGTAAAAAGTAATCAATAAAAAGATATGTTATTAATCTTTTGAGTCAAACAAAAAAAAATATTGTCTAAACTCCATAAAGGCAATGAATAATAGATATGTACCAAGATAATATTAACATAACTCATCAAAGTTACACTTGCGATTTGTGGATCATGGAAATTTCAATCTCCCACTTGGTCTGAGAAATCACCATATAAGGAGTCATGTCCTATAGATGTAGCTGGTTAAGCAAATAATCGTTTGACCACCTATATACATGATGTTACAACATACATTTTAACATTCCATTAATCTCAAGATTTTCAATCTTCTACAATGTTAAACATAATAACATTACAAATCGAGGATAATGGATATGAAACCCTAACTTCTCCAAAATATGTTTGGTACCTATTGTGCGTGAGAGTGTGGTAGTGTGTACGTGCGTGCATTCATAACTTCTCCAAGTTATGTATTTGCATATGGTCAATACATAATAAAAATCAGAAAATGATTCCAACTTTAATATGGTGAAATCTATTCGCAGTTGGATATACTTACATATGGTCAATACAAAATTTAATGCTCACAACTACTGCAGCTACCATGCCATTGTCTTCATAACTGTAGCAGTTGCGGTGCACAACTACCATGATATTGTCTTCGAGTCCATAGTCACTTCTATAATTAAATTACATTAACTTTTCACAACTGCCGCAACTAAATTCACAACTGATGCAACTGAATTACAATAACTACTTCAGTGCATTACTGCTTCAGGGACAATAAAAGATACAAATGTGTGATATAGGGATTAGTCCCACACATTAAAGATCTACGTTTTATGAGCACCGTATCTAAATCATGGATTGTTATTTTATCCTCTCCGGCCTTTTGTATCAATTCTTTCACTTCATCATCTAATTTCACCATCTCTCCTTGCACAGTTGTAAATGAATCCCAATTTTTCAGATCTAATGGCTTAAAAACAGAGCCATGTTCTATGTTACCGACAATTGTTGCATTGTCAACTTCATAAAAGGTTAAAACATTTTGTTATAATAACCCAAACATCTCCAAATTACATTTGTACGTTGAAGTGGGATACTTACATGGTAATCAATAGGAGGCTTCCAGGCATAGTGAATGTAAAATTTGATTAGTTATTGAAAAAATTAGTTTCATAGTCATTAATTCAGCATTTAATCAATACTCATTGTTCTATAAAATATTGGTGTACGAGTTAAAAAAAATGTCCAAACTTTTCTTATCTCACACCAAATTTTTGCTCAAAAGCTGGCCCAAAGGTATTAAAAAAATGTGTGGCAAAGTACGAAAATTCTGAGATTATGTATAAACAAAACATTGGTCACTAAGCTTGTAAAAACAGAAGCATTAGTCTTACAAAAATGAGAAGGGTTGAATGAATAAATAACATAAATAACTTACACAATTTGATGATTGTTCCACTGGATAGATTAAGTGTGAAAATCCTCAGTGGGATCAAACTAGAGCATGTGCCTCATCTTGCATCCGCCAGTCCTGTTATATATCTACTGCTAGGTGAGGTCTGCTGATATGCGAGGTCTGTAGCACCTTCTAGTCATTGCTTTAGCATTTAAACAATTTTTTTTCTTGCTACTCTAGAGATAGCAGAACTGAGAGAGAAAAATACGATTCAGAATTAAGGGAAAAAGATCCATCTAATTTAGTAAAAAAACAAAAACATTTTTTCTTGATATATGTGCACAATAATACACTTGATAACATATCCATATGGAATAAAAAATAAGCTTAAATTAATTAAAAAGGAAATCACCTTCCGTGACACAAATTTAGAAGAAACCTGCACACTTTTCTGCATCTAATTTAGTACAATAATCTTATTTTTCTTTCTATAACGGAACCTGTTTAAATAAATAGAAACAGTCTTAGGTAAGTATGAAACTTGGTGTTAAGTCTTAATGGTCAAATATAGCTTGGCAATCCGCAAGAGGAAGAATCTAGATCCCATAAGCTTGATAGAACTTAATCAATCCAAAGTCGTAATTTCTAACTCTACACTACACCATAAATATTAACTGGAATATTCATATTACTTTTCAAACATCCAAAAAGAGATAAAAAAAATGTATCCAATGAAAAAGTACACTGCATAGCTTACAAAAAAATGTAGAGTAAGTTGTAAATGAATATACTAAAAAAATCATAATATAACTAAACATGCCTTACAACACACACATAACCACGGGATTTGCTTTAGAAAATTTGAGTACCCTATATTACCTTCCTCACATTACCATGAATTCCTCTTGATAAAACAATAATGATGGTTCAAATGAACTGGAGAAGTCATTGGCCCCAATTACAAAATAAGTCTTGGAAAAGATTTATAAAGAATTGGAGAAGAGAAAACAGGATGCATGTAATTAGAATATCTTATTTGTAAGAAAAAGAACAGTAAAAGGATTCTAAATAATAATATTTCTCTCATCCAAAATATTATAGGTAATGCAATATGTAAGAAAACTAATTAGCTTGATAAGAGACACATCATTCAATTAGAAACTTGAAAATGAATATTCCAGTTCAAAATAATCCTTTTTTTCTCTACGTTCAAGCCTTAGGGAGGGGGAGGGGGTGAGACTTGAACGCCCAACATCATGCAAAGCAAGGGTTGGTGGTAACCATTGGGGCAAGCCCCTTTGGTTCTTCATTCAGAGTTCATTCACCATGTATGGGCACAAATCAAAAAGATAAAAAACTCATGTTTTCATGAAATTAGCAAAGTTTAAACATCACAAAACTCACAATAACTATCATTTGGAAAAAGAACAATGTTGTACCATGTAGGCAACAACTCGTACGTATCCCGATATCTCTTACACTTCCCACATGGTAGTAAAACTGTCTCCACGGTGAAGCACCTAAAATTAGCAAAAATAAAAGATCAGTAATAAAATCAACTTATATAATGACATTTTTTGTAACATCCACCCCAAAGTCATTCATTGCAAGATAAACTCAATCAAATATAGCAGAGAATTGATAAAAAAAAATGGTTTCCTTACCATTCTTCGATCTCTTGAAGAAAATGCCAATTTAGAGTATTTACAGGCAATGTCTTTCCAAGAGACAGCTAAGTATTCATACACTTAATGCTGCCAAGATTATCACTTTCATTTCATTGTTTGAAAGATAACCTAGATGAAATTACATTGAGCTGAGTCTCATCGGGTGGGTAATTCTATGGGGCATTTTATCAAACATCACATAATCCGATGATTTTGCAAACCTAGTATTCATATTTTTCAATAAAATAAATAGTTCAGAAAAAAATTGTAAGCTTTTAAACAAACACCACCTCTCGCTATCAACCACACAATACCATACACTACCAAACTTAACTCACATTCCTCGGTGTTAAACCCCAACACCAAATCAAATAAAATCAAATCAAGAGATAGATGAAGTGGGATTTTTCAATGAACCCAAAAATTAAACCTACTCCCAAATTAATTTCAGAGAGATACCAACTACATGAAATTGGTAGGTTTCATTGTGTATATATTTACAAAGAACTGAACTCATTCAAAAACAACTACATTAATCGCACGCAAATCAAATAATTATACCAACAAATAAAAATTAAATCAAAACGTAAGAAAATTTGTATAGAATTAAAAATCATGGGATGAAATGAAAGCAATAAGATGGAACACATCCAATTGAGATGGCAACTATTTTAGACTACCTCATAGGAAAATAGTTGATTTCTTTGATGTCGGATGAGAAATCTTTGATTTCTTTCACAACCGTTCAATGCTTGCATATATATATATATATATATATATATGCAATCTGCATAATATCTATGCATATGCAATCTGCATATATATATATGCATATGCAATCTGCATATATATATATATATATATATATATATATATATATATATATATATATATATATATATATATGCATATATATGCATATGCAATCTACATATACAGCATATATATGCATATGCTGCATATATATGCAATGCATATGCATGCATATATGCATATGCATTGCATATATATGGAGCATATGCATATATATGCTGTATATGCATATTGCATATGCATATATATGCTTATGCAACATATATATGCAGATTGCATACTTGAAATGCATATAATTGATGTAAATGCATATGATGTAAGCATATAACTCATGTAAATGCATATGCATATGATATAAATGCATATGCATATGATGTAAATTCATTGAACTGATGTAAATGCATATAACCGTTGTAAATGCATACTGATTATTATAGTTATAACTGATGTAAATGTAAACTTGAAATGAATACTGCTGAAATGCATATTGATGTAAATGCATACTTGAAATTAGTTAAAAAAGTGATTATAACAGATTCAAATGATGCAAACTAATTGAAGATATGGCTCATTTCAATTACGATGGGTCATTCATAGAGAGGGGTCGAACGGACCGATTAATTTGAGGAGCTTCTTCATCTTCTTCATCTTGAAGATACAAATGTAAATGGTTGTCCTCTAAATGGACTTCACGTTCACGTTCACATTCACATTCACGTTCACGTTCACGGCGTAGGCGTTGCGTAACTTTAGCCGTTGAGATTTCAATTTTAAATTGTTCCTACACGTATTGCAGAATGATGAAATAAGTATTGCATAAAAATGAAATAAGTAAATACAATAGAAGTAAATATGTATTGCATAATAACGAAAGAGACACACCCCAATTGGGCAGCGAGAAGGCGTGGTTCCACGTTCAATATGCTCACGTTCACGTCTCCGGCGTTGCGCAAATGCAGCATTGGGGATTCCAATTTCAGATTGCTCCTATAACGATATGTTTTTAGAATGATGTGATTTATAATGATAGAAATTTAGAAAGATGTGATGTAAAGAGACATACATTAATACGAACGTGATCAGGAAGCCGAGGTGTTTGACACGCTTCAGTAAGATTAGTATGTGGAGATAGAACGCGATCAGCAAGGCTGGATGTTTCACGTACCCCATCCAGATGTAATGTAAGTGGAGTTACATTACTACGAACGTGGGTAGGTGTTTGACACGATTGAGAAAGAGAAGAATGTGCAGATAGAACACGTTCAATCTGCTCTCGTTCACGTCGCCGCCGTTGAGCAAATGCAGCCTTTGAGATTCCACTTTCAAACTGTGCCAAGAAAAGGAAAATGCATTAAAAGTGAAACAATGTTTTGCCATTTCAAAGTATAGTTTATAAAAAGTGAAAAGGCCTTTTCGAACATACCCCATCTGAAATAACTTTTTCTTTGCCTTTTCGCTTTCCTATACCTACATCGAAACTTGCCGTTAAAATGTTTTGATTTTGGGCCTCAATTCGAATAGTATTTATCTCAGAGTCATCTCGAATAATAACACCAAGGTGTATACGTCGCGTAAATTCAACCTATGATGACAAAAAACAATTAGTATCAATAACCAAAATATACACGTAAGATTATACATCTAAGAAAGGAATAGACGTATCCTTACATCATTCAACATGTCAGAAATATGTGATTTATAAAGATAGAAATTTAGAAAGATGTGATGTAAAGAGACATACATTACTACGAACGTGATCAGCAAGCTAAGGTGTTGGACACACTTGAGAAAGATTAGTATGTGGAGATAGAACGCGATCAGCAAGGTTGGGTGTTTCACGTACCCCATGCAGATGTAATGTAAGTGGAGTTACATTACTACGAACGTGATCTGCAAGGGTTGGTGTTTGACACAATTGAGCAAGAGTATACAGAACACGTTCAATCTGCTCTCGTTCACGTCGCCGCCGCTGAGCAAATGCAGCCTTTGAGATTCCACTTTCAGACTGTGCCAAGAAAGGGAAAATGTATTAAAAGTGAAACAATGTTTTTCCGTTTCGAAGTACAGGTTATAAAAAGTGAAAAGGCCTTTTAGAACATACCCCATCTGAAATAACTTTTTCTTTTCCTTTTCTCTTTCCTATACCTACATCGGAACTTGCCGTTAAAATGTTTTGATTTGAGGCCTCAATTCGAATAGTATTTATCTCTGAGTCATCTCGAATAATAACACCAAGGTGTCTACGTCGCGTAAATTCAACCTGTGATGACAAAAACAATTAGTATCAATAACCAAAATATACATGTAAGATTGTAAATCTAAGAAGGGAATAGATGTATCCTTACATCTTTCAACATGTCAGAACACTTCCAGACTTTAGTTCTCTGAACAAAAGAAGCAGAACCCATGAAACCCAACCTATTAAAAAAATGTAAACGTAAGAATGTACAAACCCAAACCAAAGAATGTAAATACGTAAAGGCAAGATTCACAAAAGGCAACCTATTAATACAAAAATGAGTCAAATACCTTAATAAGTAAATACTTTAGCCAAGCTTGGCTAAACCTCCATAATGTAAATACCTGTAAATAAGTAAATACCCAAATCAAATGTGAATAAGTAAACGTACAAATGTGACCCATAACAATAAGTGAATAAGTAAACCTAAGAACTTAAATACCTTAAATTCGTAAATACACCTCCAAAAAGTGAATCGGATGTAAATACCCAATGCTTCACAGAACCTCCACAATGTAAATACCTGTAAAAACCCAAATCAGATACCTCCACAATAAGTGAATCAGAAAGTAAACCTATAAACAAATTGGCTAGTACATAAAATAGGAAAGATGTATTGAATTAGAATAAAACGCACAAATCACAACTTTATAAACCTAAAAACCTAAATCAGATACCTCCACAATAGGTGAATCAGAAAGTAAACCTACAAACAAATTGGCTAGTACATAAAATAGGAAAGATGTATAGAATTAGAATAAAACGCACAAATCACAACTTTATAAACCTAAAAACCTAAATCAGATACCTCCACAAATAGTGAATCAGAAAGTAAACCTACAAACAAATTGGCTAGTGCATAAAATAGGAAAGATGTATAGAATTAGAATAAAATGCACAAATCACAACTTTATAAACCTACAGGGGCACAGAACCTCCACAATGTAAATACCTGTTCAGAAAGTAAACCTACAAACAAATTGGCTAGTGCATAAAATAGGAAAGATGTATAGAATTAGAATAAAACGCACAAATCACAACTTTTTAAACCTACAGGGGTATTGTTTACATAATACAATTATGGAACCCAAAATCCCACAGCTCCTGAACCCAAAATCACAATGTAACATCCAAACATTGAACTCAAATATTGAACACACAGCTCTTGAACCCAAATATTGATTTCAATAAAAAAAAACAATGTAACATCTGATTCACAAAATCACAAAAAAAACATTGATTTCGCACAGCTCCTGATAAAAAATAATGTAACATTCGAATGAAAATCACACGAAAAACAGTCATAGCCCTAAAATAAAAAAGAAATTGAAATATTGATTTCAGATTAGTGTGTGTGCGCGCGTGAGGCATAGGCATGAAGGTAGAGACGTGTGTGTGTGTGTATGTGTGAGAGAGAGACAGACTACCTGAATGCAACGACGGTGGGCGACGAAGGGCAGCAGAGTGAATCTTTACGGCGGCTAGGGCCTGTTGGTTTAGAGTGAGGGCTAGAAAATGAGGTACGGGGAGCGAGAGAATGAGGGAGACGGGTGAGGGTGTCCGTGTGATAGAGTATGAGGGAGAGAGTGTTACAAAAATACCCTCATATTTGAATGAAAGTGTAATTTTGGCGAGTATAAAAGAGGGGGAAATTAAAGAATAAAGGGGTAGGTTGGTAAAAAAAGCAGGGAGGTGATCTGAACCCTTAAAATGTGTAAAAATGTGTAAGTAGGTGGCACACATCTTGACTGTTAAAATGTGTAGACAATTCAAAAACTTCCCTAATTTATTATATATATATATATATATTGCATTGGCATACCCTCCAGTGCTATCATGGGAAGTTGCGCGATGTGGGTAAGGCCCCTAGCTTGAGGAGCAGGGTGCGTATAGTCCCCAGGTCATTGTTGTCCATTAGTATTTGTGTTATTTTATTTGGGGGTGAGAAGTCTTGGGTATTATTTGTTCTCTCACTTTTCGGTTAGGAACTATGATCGCTTCCCATACCTTGTGATTTGTTTTATTACCATTGCGGTGTGATAATAATCCGATATATGGTATCCCAGGATAAAGTGAGCAATTCCTGGAAGATGATAGCATTGTGAAGTATTTTTATATCCATATGTGATTGGATTTCGAATAATTATATGTACGCTAACTCTGTTATGTGTACTTGATTGTTAGGGTTGTATGGTTGTGCTTTATAAATAGAATAATGTTATATACCCCTGAAAGGTTTGGAGCATTATCTTATTTATGTGATTAGAGATTATTGCTCCTTATATGTATCCGTAGTTATGTGTGGGGTACCGATGGCGTAATGGATCACGATGACCAATATTGTCAAGGAGTAGTGTATCGAAGGGGTTCCTTGTTTGGATTTCGCTTGCGAGACGTCCCACGCACGAAACGCAGTGCAATATCGAGAGTGGGGAAAAGTTTAGTCCTTAGTACTCAGATTTATATGTTAGTGAAAAAATACGATATTGGAAATAAACTGGAGAAATATTGTATTTATGTAGTTGACATTATATAAATTGTGCACCGAGGCCATAATGACTCTCGACGATCAACATTGTCAAGGAGTAGTGTATCGGAGGGTTCCTTGTTTAAATTTCTCTTGTGAGATGTCCCACACACGAAATGCAGTGAAATGTTGAGAGTTGGGAGAAGTTTAGTCCTTAACATTTAGATGCTAATTAACTCGTGTAAGTAATATTTAGAATCCTCTAATTTCTAGTAAGAGTTATGTATATGTATATTTATAGGTTAATATAATTTTAGATGCACGTGGGCTAAATTAGGATAGGAAGTTTATGAATTGGATTGAGATGATGGGTGACGCAAATGTGGATTTGAGCGTAGGTTAGACTGAATTTGTCCCTAGAAAGAGTTGGGTAGTTATTTGAGGATCATGTGCATATGTTAGGTGCGCGCACTAGTTGAGGGGTGAGTTGGATTTCCAGGAGAGTGAGACTCTACTTTAATCATGTTATAGTGCATTGATAATTATTGTGCACTTTAATGCACTTGCTAAAACATTTTCACAACTCGGGATCTGACCCGTTTATATTTTACTCTTGTTGTATATATATTGTATTGTTTTAGATGTTCCTCCGCAAGGACTCCATTGATGTTTTCTACCTAGTGTATGCGTGGAGCTGTAGCAGTTGCTGACTATTGCGGGATTTCATTTTAGCCGTTTCCTATCCTTTTGTAAATCTAGTTTAGGATTCAGTTTGTTCATCGGGTTTACACCCAAGTATTGTAGTTGTAGCATTTTTATATTTCTTTCTCAGATTATTGTATTTTTTTGTGACACGACAGGATATTCGGGTATTTTATTTTGTGACCTTATGTTGTAATTTAGAATTAATTCTTTTTATTATCATTGTGACCATATGATATCATGTTGAGTAGTTATTATGTTGTTGGTTGGTTATTGTTTTGTATGTTTTATAATTTTTTGGCAACTCGCTTGTTATAGTATTGGGTTGCTAGCCTTGTTTATATTTGTATCATGAGTTGATGGTGAGAATGATCCACCTTAAATTCCTGATTAATTATAGTATAGGGTTGGTCACCCGTTATTATTTTAAGTGGGTTGTAACTGGTGCGCTATTGTAATCATCGTCGTACTAACTGCCTGGGCTACGTTGTCGGCCACCTATGCTGGCGTAATATTCCCCTGATGGGCCTCCTTCCTAGCCCCCGCTCTCGCCAACCGATTTTTCTTTGGTGGCATCTAAAATGGAATTGAATATGTATTAGCTCACAGAAAATATAAAATGATTAGCAGAAGAACATGAGTACATAAATGCGCAAATACGAATGCAATAATCCTAAAAATAGGGCTTTATATCAAAGGGCGCTATGCTAAAATGCAAAAGGCCACACATATCCTATAAGACACGACAACATGATGCTCTGCTGACATTAATGACGTATTGTTTACTAAAATAATGGGTGGAAATCCCGCTACCAAAATAAAATGGTAGTCTCATACGGCTCATTCCTAGAAACACTGTCGAAAAGTTAATTAATTTACTAACCACCTATTAGTTTAACCAGCAGTGTCAATTTTAATCTTAACATTACATGCAACAAAAAACCATCTATACATAAACCATATGAAATAATACTAAATGATAAATCACGTCCAGCAGAAGTTTAAATGCATAACAATAACTGGGTGCTGAATAAACCATCGATCACCATGAATCCAGTAAAAATATCCAAAATGAAATAAATAAACTAAAAAACATCACTAATGTGTGTATAAAGGGCGATATGACCAACTGATAATTGTGATGAAACCTAGTATAGGAAACAATAAATGAAGCAGATACACTAGACTCTGCAAGCCTCCACAAACGCTATAGCTACACATCCCTGGAATGAATGATCATCATTGGCATCCCTATGGCTAGACACCTGAAAGTTTTTGAAAAGTAATTTTGACTGGGGTCAGAGCCCAAAACATTTGAAAATATTTGCAAGTGATTAAAATGCAGTAGATAAACATGCAGTGAGCTTTCCATATTTAATCCTGTGTCGCCCTTTCGTGAGATACTCCTCACCTCTCATCTATTATTCAGACCTAGCGCATACATCTTACCCTCGTAGTTACGTTACCCCACCTAACTAGACATATTTCAAGTATCACGAATCCACTACTCTAACTCGAGTAGTGTCTAACGTTTATTACTAAGCTACTTTCTCGTTAGCTTATTTAATTATCTCATTATTTATCATTGATATAACTTTACTCTAGTTATTTATAAACCTTAAAACTTGATGTATGAAGTTTGTATATAATTTATCACTCTATTATATACCTATAGATTGTAATACCCCGTAATTTTATTGATTTTTATTTAATGGATTAATTGAATTAAATGAGAATTTATTTGGAAATTAATCCGGAATTAAATACTAGCGAGATGTGAGTTGGTATTTGAGTATGATGTTAAAATAAAATATTACTGAGAATATATGATAACATATGAGTATTGGAAATATTAAATTAGTCTCGAGGCAGAAATACGATAATTTGGGAAATTTAGTTGAGACGCGTGTGTTAGTCGCGTCAGGAATGAATTTAATTAGATTAAAAAAAGCAAATTATATTTTTATCAATCGAATGGTCATTTTGAGTGCACCAACGTGTCCGAAAGGGTCGAAATAGTCAGAAAACACTAGCTAGGAATTTAGTTTGGGTCCCGGGGCATTTTTAGGCCAAACCGGCAACCCAGAAGGGTATTTCGGTAATTTTAAAAATTTAGGAATTAAAACCCACGAATTTTAGAGTTAAATTAGATATTATTAGAGAGACCACTAAGGAAATTACCATCCAAAAACAAAAGAGTGGGCTACGAGGGTTTTTGAGAGAAGTTAGAGAGAGGTTAAAGGAGGTTCCAAACCAAACCATCTCCCATCACCATCATTTTGGAAGAAATTGTGACCAGAAAGAGGAGAGAATCACCCTATAATCACCGACAACAGATCTGAAGAACAAACCTAAGGCAAGTGATTTGATGTTAATAGTTTTAATGAATATTTCCTCCATGTTTAGTGTAGAAACTTTATATGCTTTGAAAGATTTGACGAAAACCCAATGTATTTGTCATGGAACTCATAAGTTTGGATAGGGATTGCATGTAGAATGTTTATGGATGAAATTAGTACCCAAAAACTTAACTTTGATGATTTAAAAATGGATTAATGATGAGTATTTAAGTGAAATAAAATTATGTGTTCATATTCATAGGGTTTGGGGCAAAATTTGGGAATTTAAGATAATTGCATGTTGATTAGGAGGATTTGACCCCAAAAATATGTTAAGAAGTGACCTAGGAGGACTCAGAGTAGTTTAAAAACATTAAAACTTAATTGGGATGATCTTAGGATGGATTTAGAGAAGAGTAATTGAAGAAAAACGAAGTTGGGAAATTTCTGGGCGATCTCTGCCATCTCGTTAGAAGACCAACCCAAGTCGTTCAAAAGACCTCGTTCGAACGAGCTTCTAACGATATTCCAGTACCCCTTTTAATGATTTCGTTCGAATCCCTTCATTCGAACGACACTCGTTCGAACCACCTCGTTCAAACGAGATTTCTAACGAGTTGACAGAATGACCTTATTTGGCCGATTTTAGTTCGAACTTTTCGTATGCTTATTTAATTAAGTGTGATCCTTCCGTTGTTGATTAGTGGGCATAATTGTGAGATTGGAGTATGTTGAGGATTGAAACTTAGAATTATATAATAGACCGGGTAGCTTCTTTTGGCTAGGTTGTATGTACTTGAATTTGCGACGTGAGAAGTGTTAGCGATTTATATTGTATATTATTCGGGGACTTGTAAATGTACAACATTTAATGATGGTATAGGAATGTAAAATATACCTCTATTAATATTATAAGATATCTAAGATGTGTGAATGCTTAGCATATGGACTTATATGTGAATGACATACCTACCATACTTGCTATCGCGGGAGGTCGGCTTTCGATCAGGGCCATCTAATCTTTGTGTGCCTATGGGGGGATTTAGATTGGTACCTCAAGGACATAGGTCAGAGAATGACTTATTGGTGAGTTAATAAGTCAGCTGACCATGGGAGCGTATGTATATGCATGAACCATGGGTATGTGAGCTATGTTCGCCTCCGTTATGTGTGATTGTTGCTTATTGAAACGGTTCCTGAGAGATTCGGAATACGTGGTCCTCATGTACGTGATGTACCGGGATTCGATAGCAAAGTATGTGTGCACCGCAGCTTAGCCTAGGGGTACCATTGTTATATATTTATGATGAGATTAAATACTGATAATTGAAATGGACTACTTATATAAGTGTAAGTGTGAATAATTTGTATCATTTTTGTAGAGTTAAAAATGGGAACTTCTTAGTAATTATTATAACTAGTTCTGAGAAACACACAGTAAGACTCTTAGCTTATATTAAGATATCGGGAATTGAATTCTAAACGGAAAAGTAAAGTCAGGTTATGGATTGGACTAGTTAGATAGTAGAATAACTAGAACGGGTACGTGCACGATAGGCGTGCACAATTAGTTGAGAGGTGAGGAACTCACGTGAGAGCACGTACTATCATGTATTTTATATTCACTGTTTAATGACATTAAACACTTGTATATTTTAAACTGTTTTCACAATCGGGCTCTGACCCGTTTGCTTTCAAATCTATTTTTTTGTAAAAACCTTTTAGGTGCCCAGCCACAAGGACACCAAGCTTAGAAGTTCCATTCCAGTGACGTGTTGTAACTCCTGTGGAAGTTACAGGACCTTGATTATATACGCCTCCACTTTCTACCTTGATTCTATTTCAGACTTATTTATCTTTAGGGCATGTCGCCCATTTTCTCTTAGAGACAGTTTATTTATTTAGTTTTATTTCAGTTTTGGATGTAATTAATTAGTGATTCAGACTTTATATTCGGTTTTATTCAGCATTCGGATTATTCTGAGGAGTATTCCTCCATATTCATTTTATTCCATTGATTATTCTATTGTGACTGTGATGTGGTTGTAGTATTAGCATTTCTTAATTTAAATTGGTTGTATGTTAATCTAATTTAATTAAAATTGACAACTCACTTTTTAAATATTAGGTGGCTAGAAATTGTTAAAATGCTTTTCGACAGTGATGCTATGAACTGAACCAACTTGACATTTTGTATTAATTTGAATAAAGGAGTAGCTACCGGTATTTAATTAGTTGGGGTGTCACATAGATACACTTTAAGAGTTACACATATAATTACTCTTTAGGTGTTAAAACCTATAAATAAATTACTGCACTGTTATATATGTAAAGGATATACCACAATAACCAGACATATGCCGCGTATAATCATAATCCCCCACGTAATAACTCATTAGAGACATTTATCTATAATGCTATCATCACCGAGGCATACTCACATCATCCCGACTACCGATAGTCAGAATCTCACATCGACTCGATAAAATTGCAAACATATTGGAGGCGGCCATAGTCCTTCGATACCGAGTCAAAATCATAATCGCAATTTCCTCACTTCAACCCTCACGAGGGCACATGCGTGGTGCTATGACTTGGGGACTGTACTCACCCTGCATTCACTAGGTAGGAATGATCACCCACACCGCATAACCTCCACTCATAGCACTAGAGGGGTGTGTTCAAATCAGTATCATGCACATAGTATATATATATATATATATATATATATATATATATATATATATATATATATATATATATATATATATATATATATATATATATATATTATCTCTATTCCCGCATATATTTATATTATTCTGGCTAAGTCATGCCTATCTCTCAAAGCACTAGCCAAATTACTACGAGTTTATATCCTTGACTCTCGAACACATATAAATTCTCATTCATAAATAATTAAAATAGTAACATAACTCCAAAAAATCCACGGACTTACACAACCAACCAGTATGTCAAATAACTCACGAATTAACCCACCTAATTCGTTAATAAAATTAATCACGAATTAATTCTCGTCTTGTAATATTTTCCCACTCAAATTGAGGTAATATAATTATGCCTAAATTATTTAACGGAGTTTTCTCATTCTTACGCGTCAAAATTTATTTTGGAAACCCTCTGAATTAACCCATAAATTAAATAATAAAACTAGGAGTCTCAAGTTTTTCGAACTACTTCGTCCAAACACCCGAACCAGTTCGCTTAACCAACCCAAACCATTTTGCCCCTAAATTTGAACCCGTTTGCTAACCCTCATAGCAAACCTTCTTCCCCCAAAATGATCCCAAACTCTTCTAATACTTACCCAACCTCCATTAAAATACTTCAAACACAATGGACCATAGTTATGATAACTAGGTGTAAACCCGCGCGATGCGCAGACGAAGCTATTGGTGGCAGCCGATATGACGTTTGAGTTAAAAAAGTATTCAACAACAATTGACTTGAAATTAGGACATAAAAATTTTATAAATTTCATAAAAACTGGACTATCATAAGAAAAGATAAAACAACTTGCACAAAAAAGGGGATAGAATCTCACAATTTAAAACTACGTCAATATCAAATATATCTTCCTATAAATGACAAAACTCAAATTCATGCCAGTAAATAATCAAACCTGTAAAAAATATTCGCTACTTAAATATATACATATGTGATATAGACAAAGATATATTCTTAAAACATAAAATCCATATTAAACATATATATGTTCATTGATTATTATTATTCTCAAATCTAAGAAGTGTGAAGTAAAAGATTACAATTGAAGAAAAATAAATATACATAAAATTAAAAATCAAATTTATGAAAAAAAATAAATGGCTATTTTTTCTTTCGAAATACAGTTTTTATTTACGTGATTTAAAATATTAGCCGAAAAACTTTTTTTACTGTTTTTCCTTAAAAAAAATTTAATTTTTTTTTAAATATTTTTTTTCTAAATAAGAACTGTTTTTCTAAAACTCTAAATAAAAATTATTTTTTAGCAACTTCTTTTTATAAAACTTTAAATAAAAATGGTTTTCCTAAAACTGTAAATAATAACTCTTTTTTCTATAACTTATTTTAGTAAAAATCGTAAAAACTGTAAACAAAATGTGTTTTTTTACTAAACTTTTTTTACTTGATTTAACGTCTTTTTTTTTCCTTCTAAAAATAGTCTTTTAAAAAAAACTAAATTCTTTGGTGTTTTTCATAATTTTGTAATGACATTTTTGTAATTTATTTATTTTTATATTATATTCATATTTATCATAGTTTTTTCAATGTGTTTCCAAAAATCATTGTCAATACACCAAAAAATAAAACCACCATTTTTTTGGCGAAAGGATTGCCTATTTGGTTTTGGCACTATTTTGTTCAGATACAAATTACACAAACACCAAAAAGATATTAAGAAAATCAACTAATCCAACCATATAAAAATCCACCAAAATACTTTAAAAAAGAAATCCTAGATTTTGAAATAAAAAAAAATAAAATAAATTACCTTTTAGAGACGATTATTAAATTTAGACTTATAACAAACTCAAAACAGTCAGATCTCATATATCATCAAACAACATTTTTTAGTCACTACCAAAAGCTCACTTTTATTAACAAAACAGAACTCATTTCATACCATTTGTTCAAAATTTCATCCATATGAATGTGGTTCCAACCAGTTATCATCAAACAACATTTTTTTATCAAAAGCTCAATTTAATTAACAAAACAAAACTCATTTCATACCATTTGTTCAAAATTTCAAGTACCTAAGGTGCAAATTGACATTCAATTATCAAACCAAGAATGCCTATTCGGTGTGCCACACATACACAATGTCCTAAGTGGGAGTGTTGTGCATATTTTTATATGGAATGTAAAACTTAAGGTGTATACGTTTTAACCACAAATACTTAAGAGTAAAAGACCTCTATGGCCCTTGAAGTATACAAGTTTGGCCAATTTGGTCCCTAAACTAATAGTTTGGGCAATTTAACCCCTAAACCATACAAATTTGGCCAATTTAGTCCCTAAACTATACAAGTTTGGCCAATTTAATCCTTAAAATTTGCCCAATTTAATTTAAATAGGATTAAAAACCATTTTTTTAATAGAAAAAAAACAATTTTCTAAATATGATAAAAAGCTGTTTTTAAAATAGGATAAAAAAACAATTTTTTCCCTATTTAAAAAATACCTTTTAAATTTAAAAAAAAAAACTATTTTTTTTAAATAGGATAAAAAACTGTTTACTCTAAATTTAATAAAAAAAAACCTTTTTTAAACAGTTAAAAAATGTTTAAACGGTTAAAAACATTTTTCAAACAATTTTTAAATAGGATACGAAACAGTTTTTTTCCTATTTAAAAAAAAAACAGTTTTCTTTTTCAAATTTAAAAACTGTTTTTTGCCTGTTTTTTATATAGGAAAAATGACTGTTTTAAAAAAAAAAACTGTTTTTTTAAAATAGTCAATTTAGCCCATAAACTAATAATTTAAACCATAAACTAATTATTTAGCCAATTTAGTCCCTAAAATAGCTTAAAATCGCTTTTTTCTTTTCAAAGTTAAAAGAAAGTGTTTTTAAAATGGAATAAAAAACTGTTTTTTAAATAGGATAAAAAACCGTTTTTTTAAACAGTTAAAAATATTTTTCAAACAATTTTTAAATAGGATAAAAAACAGTTTCTTAAATTGGATAAATGAGTTTTACCCTATTACAAAAATATTGTTTAAATTTTAAAAAAGAAGACTTTTTTTTTAAATAATTATTTTTTCAAATTTAAAAACTGTTTTTTATAAATAGGAAAATAACTTTTTTTAACTGTTTAAAAAAATAGTTTTTTATTTAATTTAGAGTAAACAGTTTTTATCCTATTTAATATAAATCGATTTTTTTTTCAAATTTAAAAACTATTTTTTTAAATAGGAAATTTATTTAATTTAGAGTAAACACTTTTTATCCTATTTAAAATAAACAGTTTTTTTTTCAAATTTAAAAACATTTTTTTAAATAGAAAAAAAACTGATTTTTTAATTGTTTTAATAACTGTTTTTTATTTAATTTAGAGTAAACATTTTTTTATCCTATTTAAAATAAACAGATTTTTTTTTTCAAATTAAAATTTTTTTTTTAAATAGGCAAAAAATTATTTTTTATCCTATTTAAGAAATAGTTTTTTATCCTATTTAGAAAACTGGTCTTTTTCCTATTTAAAAAAAAACTATTTTTATCCTATTTAAAAAAACAATTTTTGTAAAATTTAATAAAAAATAGTTTTTATCCTATTTAAATTGATTTGGGCAAATTTTAAGGATTAAATTGGCCAAACTTGTATAGTTTAGGGACTAAATTGGCCAATTATTAGTTTAGGGTTTAAATTGACCAAATTTGTATAATTTAAAGACTAAATTAGCCAAATTATTAGTTCAAGAACTAAATTGACCAAAGGTGTATAGTTGAGAGGCTATAGAGGTTTTTTACTCAATACTTAAATATAAAACACACAGAAGCGTATTGAAATAAGGATGAAAATAGCAGACCTTGTTTTTGCCAGCATTGGTTTAGGTAACGGTGCCATCAACATCCATCTAGACTACTACTTGAGGTCAACCTTGAGATCAACCACAATGCTCTTTCTCTCCAACCTAGTAACGGCGCAAACCCAGTACCTGCTAGGGATAAAGCACAAAGCATGAATAATAGAACCAACATCCAACGAATACAACCTCTTACCCTCAGTCAAATCCCACAACAAAATAACCCCATCCTTCCCTCCACTCCCGCACAGCGACCCATCGAGTGAAACCGCCACAGTGTTCAAATATCCACGGTGACCAAACAAAGTAGACCTCAGCTTACAATTGGTGAGATCCCAGATCTTCACAGTCCTGTCTCACATGGAAGAAATAATAGTGTGCTGAAGAGTATTTGCGCTAGAATGAACACAACTAACCCTATAATGAGTGTTGCCGCCGTCTTGGATAGTGTATTTGCATTCACCCAGAGTGTTCAGAGCTTGAGCGAACGATCACAGGAGTGGAAACGAACTGACGATTGCCGATAGAGAAGGCGACGGAGAGGACGTCTTTGGTGTGGCCGACGAAGCGGGGGCTGGCCGTCGGAGGAGAGGATGACGTCTTGGATGAAGTGGGAGTAAGAGGAACACCAACGAGGGGTTGATTCTGATTGTAGTAACTCATGTTTTTTATTCACCCTCTATAGTTAAAACGTATTTGAAGTGGCAAAAGAGAGACAAATGAGGTTAGGAGAATCGGTGGGTTATAAATTTGTTCTACTCTTTCTCATTTTTATTATATTGTATTCCCTCCTTCACTTGAGCCGTCACCAAATCTTACCCAATAACGTTTGGTAAAGGGAAGAGACGAAAGAAACTTGGAGAAGGAAGAGACAAATGAATGAATGGTCACCTAAGTCAGTATTAAGATGAACGAATGGCACCTGACGTGAATGTATATTTTCAATAGAACACAGCTTATGTGGATAGTCCAGATGATTAAAGCTCTTAAATGCTTGTAAAGCATTTTAGAGTATTATAAAGATACAAATAGGAATGTGCCAAGTGGATAGCTTTAGAAGAAGTTGTCATTAAATGCTTGTTTAGCATTTTATAGTATATAGAGATTCTAACACCTCAAAATTGCCTTAATACCATATATTGGACGAACAATTCCTATTTTAATAAGCAAATGGGTTTATTTTCAAATCTTCGAAAAAAACCTAGGTTATTTTTACGAATTTGAATTTCAATAAAATAAACTTGTACATCTCATCAATGTTTAAAATGACAGTGATTATAATTCATCTCAATTTATTAATTCACTATTAAAAATCATGTTAACATTTGAGGAGATAAATTCAACCCCAAAATCCCCTTTTTCTGTGAAAAGATCCTTCCCAAATAATTTTTTACACCTACTATGATATAAACATGAATTTCAAACATAAATTTCAAAACAAGATAACCACTTTCCTTATACAATTAGTAGGGTCTAAAATTCCAGTTTGAGAAGATGAATTACTCCTCGAATTGGCTCCCCACACAATATTTTTCTTCTTCCTTCTTTAATTTTCCCCTCTTCCTTCATTTGGTCAAGGTTGAGAACTATGTTTAGGCTTCCTCAAAATCTTAACCCGATATTAAATAATATTAACCCATAAATTAATCGAATGGGCCAACCCAAATGACCTAAATGCCCACGTGTGAGCCCGGTCTAGTCTAAAAAGCCCTCAGAACCCAATTACTACCCCGGGTACTCAATTCCACCTACCTTGACCCATTCGGGACCAAATGTGAACTCTAAATTATCATTTGAGTTGTCTAACTTAATTTTTCTATTTTAACCTTTAAAATAGTCTCCCGTCATTCCCACCCATTTTGACGTCTTACGATTCACCTTATTTTATTTACTACACACGTTTAGTAAATTTAATACATAAATATTAATTTGAATCTCTCCAATTGATATGAGAAAATTTCAAAATATTTCTTTTTAATTTAAATTACTGTACACTTGCAATTTAAAAATGCCAGAATTAGGTAAATTCTAAATTATTCAAAAATACGTGGTATTACACTACCGTGCACTGAGAATTGAGTTCGGATACTCTGTGAATGAGATACAGGTGATGACTACCTACATGTTACAGAATTTTATGTGTTAGATTTTCTAGAGTAGATTTTGTTTGTCTATGTGTTTGGAAGTTGCTTTGTTAAATTTTATCTGGTTTTTGTTTCAAAATTGGCATAAAAAGTCCAAAGATTAGTGGTGACAACTCTTGATTCCACCCGACGTATAAAGCTATTAGAGTTTCTTTATTTTTTTAATATGAAAGATAGTCCTATAGACAGTGGAAACTCTGCCCAATTCTTTAAAATTGTTTACAATTATTTGTGTTATATAAAATTTTTATTTGACATAAGCTATACACCACTTAATACTTCGAAAAAAAACTGGAATTGATATGTTTTATTTTATGTTCGTTATTTATATATGTTTTTTTGAACTTATATAGGAACATCTACTGAGAGTCATGTGAATTGTGTATAATCTCGGACAACACGATTATGAATGTAAGTGAGAAGAGGACTTCGACACATCGTTGTCTAAAACTATGAAGCGATTATTACTAAAATGGATCACTTATTTTTTATAGACGAATTAAATTTGGTTGATGTATTAGTTCAATTTTAATTATGTAGGTTTGTTTGATGTAAGACGAAAAACATGTTGGTGGGAGCATTGTTGCGTCTCTAGGCTAAATGATATAATCCATAATGTATCTATGGGAACATTGAATGTGAAATAAAGGATTCAACTCCTTTTTATTAGTGTTTTCATTTATTTGTCAACCGTGATATGAATATTTTTTTACATTATACATTTTTACAAAAATTTATATTAAACCTTCATGATATGAGATATTTTACATGACATTTTTAATATATAAAACTATATTTTTATCAATGTTTTTAAAATTATACATAACAGTTTTTAGATTATACTTGATAGTTTTTAATGTAAAAAATGATTTCTTATGACAGTTTTTATATCATATATACCCATATATTTGGTGTTTTAATAATGGTTTAAAAAAACAGTCATATATAAAACCCATATAATATGATAGTTTTTACATGTATTAATTATGACACCCAAACTTATGATTGATTTTACCTTTAAAAATACATTCATTAAAGGCCTTTTACGACTGTTTTAAACTATCACAAAACGTTTTTTTTCTTATAATGAGTGCACACTAAATTCAAACCTAAGAGTCAACTATTTAGGATATTTTAATCTCCCCCTTTGGATATTTGAGATAAAACCCTTCGACTACATCAGGTGTAATATTAGGGAAAAAATAAAAATTCTTAAGACCTATAGGAAAAGAAAAATTTACATTACTCAACAATTTATAAATAATTACCCTAATGTTTTCTGGGAAGTTCACAATTTTCTTAATTTAGAAAATCTCACTCTTACAAGACCCAAGTGAGAAATATATGTCTAAGAAGGTTATTTTCAAGATATATTTAGGATGAACTCTCTCTCCCCATTTTTTTGAAATAGACAATAGGTGAAAATAATTTGATTAAGAGAGAATATAATAGATAACTATTAAGTCAATCATATAAACGGGCCACATCAAGTGTCATCTCCTACATCAAATAGATTTAGAAGGTGTCTTTTGTCTTTTTTAAACATATGTGCTCTAAATCCTCAGGGCGACATATCATAACCAATATAATGATAGGAATACATTAAAAATAAAAGTTAGCATTCAGTCGCGAATAATCATTCCTATAGACTTGAATAAAGACTCAATTCTCACTTTTAAAGAGTTTCATGAAAAAATTAGCATGTTCTTTATCAATTAGTCCATGATTGATATGATTTACATCCAAGCACAATTTATCATATAACTCCCCCATATATGATGATGATTTAGTAAATTTGTGGATTTTGGAACATAAAATGTCATTTACTTCCTCATAAGGTGTCTTTACCATCTTTCTTACTTGTTGAAAGTCAAAAATAATATTGAAACTTTCTTATTTTTGGGTAAACCATGAATAAAATTTGGGTTGGATAATATGTTTAATTTATCTAATCTCATCAAATTATGCAAGGGGGCCTCGAACTTGGGACATATTTTATAATAATTTTCTTTAGTCTGAATCACACTTATGATGCACATACCACTTTTACCAAAACATTTGCAATCAGTTTGTGGAAAAAAACATTTTGCCTAGTATCACTTAGTTGATTAATACTAAGCAAATCAACCTTAATCCCTTTCACTAAGAGAACATCACAAAGTAATAGGAGTCCTTGCTCTTTGATAGTTCATTCTATAATTATTCGAGACGACTCACATTTACAAAACATAACATTTCCACTATAGTTGTTGGTTATATTCGTTAGAAGCGATTCATCTTCGATCATGTGATTTGAACACTCTAAGTCTAAGAATCAACATTCTTTGTTTTTTATTTTTATTTTAGGAGAAATAATAACTAAATTTCATCTCAGTTAGAGTCTTAACTCATCCCTTCTAACAAGAAATCATTGAAACTAGTTTTTCAATCAAGGATAGAAAATGGTTTAGGACTCTTATTGAATATACCCTCTTTAAATACCATGGGATTTTTGTTTAGCTCAATTTTGTAACAATTTTTCCAAATACACCAGACCCTTGCTCTCATTAAACATATTCCAAAAAAGAATTTTAACAGTTTTAAAACTCAATTTCTTGCTTTTAAAACACTAATTTCAATTTTTTTGATATATTAGTTATTTTTATCTTTATACATTATTTAAGTATTTTATATATAAATATCTTTTATATTACACATTATATGGTTTTATATTTGTCTATAATTTTTAAAATAATTTTCATAATTTTATGATTTTTATCGAATTTAAAATGGATGAATTAAAGACATAAAAGAAACAATTTTAAACATTTTATTTGTTTCTTAAATTTAAGTTAGCTAAATCTAAATGACAGCGTTTTAGGGCTTTAAGGGTTGTTTCGCGTTAATCCATTTCAACCAGTGCGGACCAATCAGTGATCAATGTTTGTCCCATGCGATTTGATCGCGTGTGAGCCTCAGCAAACTCAGCTGCAATGACTGATTGTTGAGGGTTGTTTTACATTGGTATCCTCCACAGTGGTCTAGTCATTTACTTTATCACCCTCACCAAATGTCCTGTTATGATATACCTTTTTACCCCCTTCGATCATTCCCTTTGAACCTCTTGGTTGATTACGTTTTTACCCTTATACATATGGGATTTACAACTTGTACTAGGTCTCCTCTCCCATATCTATATATACTAGGCTTGGGTCAGTTGAAAAACTTTAACAAAATATAAGAAAATTAAGCCAAAGCTTTGTCAAAAAATTCCCACACCTCTCTATCTCTCTAAACCAAAATTTTTTATTTGTTTCGATAGTGATTTTACTTTTATCTAAACACTTCTGAAACATCATTTGTTCTTCCAAATATATATATGAAATCGTGTTTTAGATTTCTTTTAGGATTGAGAGGTTGAGCATTTTATCAGGTGGTTTATATGTTCGAAAAGCTTTAAGCTTTATGGGTTTGATCTTAAATGTTAATTGGGGCTTTCTATTGTTGGATCGTTCAAGGTTGTTTATGCATGCAATATCTATTCTTTCCTTTTTATACTTATGAAGCTCATTAGGGTATATTTTACGTTCCCTCTTATATATATATATATATACTAGGGTGTACCCGTGTCGATGACACGGTGAAAATATTGTATTGAACTTATTATTCCTCAAATATATTTGTTTTAATCATCATTAAGTAGGTTAGAATTTTAAACACAAAAGAAAAATCAACACATTGACTATTTGTGGTGCAAGATAATTAGGATGTTAATAAAATTAACTGGATAACCTCGTATTTAGCATCTCCAGCACATTATTGAAATATGTATACATGTTCAAAAAATTTCAATTTCGATAAATTTTTATTTCCAATTCTGGACACCGAACTCTTAATTTTTTTCCCATTAAAAATACCCATCATAAAAAAGGAATAAATCACCCTAAGATCTCAAAATCTATAATTACTAATTCAAATAAATTTGATCCCACTAAATCATTATGCCCATATTCTTACAATACCATTATTGTGGCATAACCCGTTTTAATGGCACACCCCATTACGGTGAAAGGAAAAAAAGTAATCACAAACTGAAACAAATGAAATAGTTGAGGCATAAAAAAATCTTTTATCATTCGAGGTTTCATTGAAGTGATGTAAGACTGAAAAAATAGCAACAAATTATAAATCCCATTAGTATTTGACACAATTTATGATATACTTCAAACAGTAAGAATCTGAAACCATGTTTTTTTTTTCAATTAAAAAAAAATCTTCTTGAAGTGAAATAAACATGGAGGTATAACCCTACACATATAGAGTTCTGAAAACAACTATATATAGTAGGGTTTTAAACTATGCTAAATTTTCTCATGTATATTTAAAACTCCTATACATCGACATGCTCACAACAAACCCCTAGCAAGTCTTTTCATAATATTTTGTTCATTAAATTTCCGCAAAATACTTGTAGAATAAATAGAAAATATAATATAAAAAATCAGCTTTATAACAGTATCAAACCATTACAAAGTTAGTTTCAAATATCTAGTTTTATTTAGAATATGCATCCTTTGTGTTGTTTCAATTTTTTAATACATATTGATCATATATGAATTCCATTTAAATTCAATTAGTCAAATAGTACATCACAATTCATTACATTTAATCAGATCCCATACATCATCTCAGTTGTAGCATTTGAGTTTTACAATCGAAAGTTACTTGCAACAGCCATATCCCCTGGACGGTTAAATATAACTTTTAGGCATGCCCTTTATGCAGACCTACTGACATGTAAATCGATATCAACATTAAGACAAAGAAAGGTATGATCAAGATCAAATGGCAAGCATGGTTAAGTTTAAATTCACCACTAATCCCTTAACAAATGAAGCACACAAAAATGTTAAAGTTTACATATAACAACAACCTCTTAAATAAAAGAAACACCCCAAACATTCCGAAGTTCGCATTCCACATTAACTTTTATAGCAAAACATCTCAACTATATCCCCCCAAAATGAACTCAACCAACTTTATATGCAAGGAGATAATCATATAATATTTAAACTGTTGCGTATTTGGTGGATATTGTTGAGATAACACTCATTGAGTTCATAACGATTACATCTTTGATCGTTTGAGTGAACAATGACTAAGTTGACAAAGATTAATACCACTATTTTTGTTTTTCAAGATTAAAGTAAGAACTGATAATAATTGAGTACCATAATTTTATTATGCTAGCTTAAAGTAAGAACCAATATAGGTCATAAAAATAAAGAAGACAAATGTGGGAAATGCAAAACCAACAAAATAAAGAACTCAAAACATACTTAAGTCAGCTATTAACATTAATATAGCCCGGGTAGATGGTTCTATATTTGATTAAACTCAAGTTATATAGAAGTAAACCCGAGTTATACAGAAGTAAGAAGTTGATTGCTTCACGTATGATATCAACAGAAATTTAAAAGAAGATAACAAATCTGACTAAATCCACATATGATATTAAAAGAAGTTTAAAATAAAATTTTAAAAAAAAAACTATTTAAACAACCTAAAAATCACCAACATCACATGTTTGAGTAATGACTGGAAAATTTAACTTCCTCGAACACATTAAAAGATGTCTAAATCAAATTTTCCAATATTTACAATAGGTATTGTTGATGTAAAAAACTAGATTACTCTAATTATTTAATCACAGATAAATAAATGAGACAAAGATTTTTAAAGTGGTTCAGCCTTGTAAGAATGGCCTACGTCCACTGTTATGTTATTGCTGAGTGTCTGGGAATTCTCGATTATATGTTCTCTCAAGAAATTCCGGTCCCTTTGAATGAGGGTGATACAAGGTATTTATAGCCCTTAGGCTGTACATGAAAGGGGTGATACATTAAATGATATACATATGAAATGGTAATACATTTAATGCAGCGTGTGCGTCAAGATGATAAACGTTCAATGAATAATTGAACTGTTGATTATCTGGCAATTAATGCTACGGCCGAGATGCAGCTCGGACCGCCTTAGTTCCTCGGAGCGCTAGAGTAACTCGGAGCGCTAGAGTACCTCAGAGCGCTGGAGTTCCTCGGTGTATCCTCGTTGCTCGGAGAGAACATGAGTTGGTCGGGGAAATGAACTTCCTCGTTGCTATTATGCCTAGTAGATTGACACGTGTCTTCATATCATTCGTCCATATCAGCATATTAATTTTGGTATCAACAGAAGCCCCCAATGTTTCATATTTCGAACTTTGAGGAGTATGGAACATTCTTTCTCGGTATAAGGCGATATTAAATGACTTTCCTGGGTTCTAGGAGCCTTTTCTTCATATTTGAATTTCTTTCAAATTCACAGAATCCGCCTTTTTCGAATTTTTATGAGTGCTTCGATCTTCGTGCATTTTTGTCCTTTTAGCCGCCGGTGGCGTATTAGTTTCTTTTGTGTAATCATTTCCTTCGCAGCTTCCCAAGGTAAAGTATTTAAACTTCTTAGGTAACCATACCGTCTTCTACCTTTTCCAATTTTCTGCATTCAAGCTTTCTGTTCTCTCTCTCTCTTGTGCGTTCATCTTTTCCTTCGCTAGTTGTCAGCTCTTCCTTTTTCCTGTAAGATTCTCTTCTTTTCTTCTGTATTTCTTCTATTCAGTATGGTTTATATTATGGAGTCTGTTGAGAAATTTCGTTTCGATTTTTCCATTCCTTCCTGGGTAACTCTGGAGGTTCTTTCTGAGCCTTTAGATTATTTCCGATTGGCTGAGGGACATTGGTTCCCCAGTCTATTCATTGCTGAATGTGGATTTTCTTTTCCGCCAAACCCCTTATGCTTAGAGTTCTGTCAGTACTTTGACGTTGTTCCTGCAAAAATAGCCCCCAATTCATGGAGAATAATTAATGGGGTGTATAAATTAAATCTAACTCATGGAACTCGTATAGGGATTCCTAAGATTATGTATTGCTATAGATGGGCTATTTTAGATAATGTTTATTACTTAAAAACTAGGTTTTTAAATAGGGCTCTTGTAGTTAACCTCCCCGATGCAAATAGAGATTATTTTGAACATGGGGTGGTGATTAAAAATTGGCAATATGCCCCCCCTGGTTGGAGATGCAGTATACCAGGGTCCTAAATGCCCCCCATATGGCAATGGGATAGGTTTATTCTCATTTTCCTTTACTTATGAAATTATGCTTTTATCATGTTTGACAAAATGTATGACTGATATCTCATTATGTATTTATTTGCAGTTGATAGCAAAAGAAAAACTCCAAAAGAATCAAAGGTTAATATTAAGCATCTGAAACTTATCTGGGGTTTGCATAAGAACGTTGCAGATGAGCACATCAGGTCTGCATCATATTTGCTGCAGTATAGGAGCTATACGACTTCTTATAGTGCTCGTCCTGTTGAGCCAGCCTCAACTCCAGAGGATTCTTCTTCAGATTCTCACATCCCTTTAAGTCAAAGAATGGGCAGGAAAAGAGCTCCCCCTGCTTTATTTGAAGACACTACTTCTGCTGCTGAAGCCAAGAAAAGCAAAATTGATGTCCCAGAGGGGGCTAAGAAGGTGGATGTTGCGCCTTCCAAAGCTACCGAGAAGCCCCCAGTGGCTCCGAGAAAGAAGGTTGCTCCTGTGGAGATGACTGCTATCTCTCCGACCAAGAGCTCTTCCTTGGTTGAAATTGTTGAAGTTCCTTTGAGGAGATTGAGGAAATCGTCCTCAGTTAATTTGGCTGAAACTGCCAATCTGACCGAAACCATCTCTTCTCTACCAGCTGGTGGTGTTGGTGTTCCAACCATCATTCCTCCAAGCTCTTCCATGAGCTCGGTAAAAACTTGGATCATACCCGAGGTCCAAGGAATTGATGAAAAGATTTCTAGGGATATGCTGACATCCCTAGCTACCCGTCACCTTGCTTCAGTAAATTTCTCACACTCTGAATTTCCTTTCTTTCTTTGAATACTTGTATTTCTGTACTGACCTCTTACTTTTTCCTTTGTTTAGCTGGTGAATTGTTTTAACAACATCGTGAAGAAAGATGAAGCAATTAAAGCTTCCAGCTCCTCGTCGGGGGTAGAGGATGCTTTGCTGGGTTTGACCCAATCCTTGAAAGATTCTGGTCAGCAGTATAGTGAGGACAAAGCTGTCTGGGAGAAGAAGTTGTCAATAGTTGAAGCTGAGAAGGTGAAGTTGGCTGAGACCTCCAAGAGTTTGGAGAATAAGGTGAAAAGTTTAGAGATTGAGCATCAAAAATATGACGATAAGCTCAAAAACTTTGGAGAGCTTGAAGATAAGCTGAAAAAGGCAGAGGAAGAATTGACCGTCCTGCGAGATATCAATCGCCAAAAAGAAGAATTGGAAGCGAAGTTAAAGACTGCCGAGGATCTTCTATCCGAGAAGCTCTCCTCGGAGAAACTGAAAAGAAAGCTCGCAGTTAAAAAATCCTTCAGCGCTGGCTGGGATAAAGGATGGGACAAAGGGATTGCTGCGATGACATCCCAAGTACAATACGGGAAGTTGAAATACTTCCGAGATGGCTGGGTATCTGCCCTGCAGGAATTGAAGATCAAAGAGGATTCTAACCTATTTCAGCTACACCTCCCTGGTCCTCCCCCACCAATTATAGAAGAAGAAGAAGATGAGCCTATCTCTGATGAATCTTCCTTGGCCATAAGTGATCAAGTCCCTGCCTCTCTACCTTCTGCAAACGAGGACATTTCTTCCATGCCTCCTCCTCCTGAGAAAATTTCAACTCCTGCTGATCAAGCTGCTGTTACCACCGAGCAACCAAGCTCCTCGTCCCAGCCTCCCGAGAAAGTCTTGGGAGACAAGGAAAAGGTGTGAAGTTGTTCGGTATCATTTCTATCTTTCATTATTTGTAATCAAACAATGTAATCTTTTTGTGATCTAATAAAATACATTTTTGTTCATCTCTGTTGTTGATGATTTGTTTTTGTTGACTGTTGTCTTCTTTTCATCATTAGTTTGTGGCTAGAATGGAACTGATATCTGCACATGACACAAAGCTGATGCAGCAATGCCATGAATATTATAAAGCAGGTCATACAAATTTGAGTGTATCAGAAATTGCTGACATCCTTGGCCATGATGCCTCAGAACAAGCAATTGAGGCTTATCGGTACTTGAAGGATTTACTTGACCGAGCTGTGGCCAACAACGTGGCCTACTATGAATTGATTGAGGAACTTCATTGTACCTTAGAAGATCTACAACATCAACACAATGAATCAACTGCTTTGCTGCACAAGGAGTATGAAAATAGATATCAACAGCTTTCTTCTGAAACAGGCCATAAAAAGATCCTTGCTGGATACGATGTTAGGGAGAGAACTCTAAAAGGTGAAGTTGAGTCCTGCAGGCAGATTGTTGAGTTACTGGAACAAGAGAACAATAATCTGCAGAAAAAGTTGGCACAGTATGAATCTGCAGCGTCATCTTCCACTGCTTTAGTACCGATTACCGATGAAGGTTTCTCGTTCTTAGAGGTTGAGAATGCCAAATTAAGGCAAGAACTGGATAACTTAAGAAGATCTGGTAGTCCTGTTACTGCTCGGGGACGAGGAAGAGGTTCTCGACGACGAGGAAGAGCTGTTCAAAATGTTATCGAGGAGCAAAATTCTCCACCTGCTCAGAGTCGATCAAGAGTTCTCAGCCGTAATGTTGAAGAATCTCGTACTCAGACAACATTGGAAACTCAAGCATACCAATTGAACGCCAAAGATCGGGCTTTATCTGAAATGTCCAAGAAAAATCTATCTTTGGAAGATCAACTTACTGCGACGAAGTCTGCCTTGAATGATAAAGATGTTTTTGCCAGGAACCTTCACGAGCAACTAGAGAGAATAACTTTCCAATTTCACAAATAACCTCGTGAGTTTTGGATGGCAGGCTTCAATGAAGCCCTTTGTCATTTGGATGCTCGTCTTGATAGTGCCAATAACGAAGGTTATAAACAAGGATGGTTGAACGCCCTGGGTGTGTTAAAGCTAGAGCAGGGTCATTTCTTATGGGATTATCATGCTCCTGGGCTACTAGACTTGCCTGTACCGCCTTATAAACTAGACATGGAGTGGATCCCAGCTCGTGCCATTCCTCGGAGCCTAATTTCAAAATACCTTGGCGACTATAGTCTTCATTCTCAGACTGAATTATCTCGTCCCGAGCATCTCTTGGATACACCTTCTGTGATGAACGTCAGAATGCTCAGAGATATTAATTTCATCAATTCTCCTCTTTGCCTGGAGGATCCTCCTGCTGGCGAGGAGCCTATTTCAAAAGCTAAAGGAAAGAAACCAATAGAATAGGTTTTTCAATGTAACAGTTAGCACATATCTGTAGCTTGTAATTTATGTTTAATGAAAGACTTTCATTTTCTGTTTGCAAATCTATATTGCTATTGTCTTGTGTTTATCAAATATTTTTACATTTGTGCATATGTATCTATTTAAAAAGATAACAATATGGTGCTGTTAATCAACCAACTTAGTAATCAAAATTACAAGTATCAATGTTGCTCAATCACTTAATAATAATAAATTAATGAGTATAAAATATTTAAAATGTTTCCAACCAACCAAGGTTGTTAAATTGCGTTTGTCGACCAACTACAGTTGATGGGTTTTTATCCCCGACCAACCATACTTGGTAAACTTTTTCATAAAATGTTTCCGACCAACCAAGGTCGATAATTTATCCTCGTCGACCAAGTATAGTTGATCACCGACCAACTATACTTGGTTCAGTTTGGAATTCTTGTATTGTTAAATTGCGTTTGTCGACCAACTACAGTTGATGGGTTTTTATCCCCGACCAACCATACTTGGTAAACTTTTTCATAAAATGTGTCCGACCAACCAAGGTCGATAATTTATCCTCGTCGACCAAGTATAGTTGATCACCGACCAACTATACTTGGTTCAGTTTGGAATTCTTGTATTGTTAAATTGCGTTTGTCGACCAACTACAGTTGATGGGTTTTTATCCCCGACCAACCATACTTGGTAAACTTTTTCATAAAATGTGTCCGACCAACCAAGGTCGATAATTTATCCTCGTCGACCAAGTATAGTTGATCACCGACCAACTATACTTGGTTCAGTTTGGAATTCTTGTATTTTCTGGAATGATTTTACCTTCCGACCAACTTGTTGGCATATTTTGTTTTCAAACCAACCGAGATTGGCATTTTTAAGAATGTTGTTCTTGCCCTTTTACCAATCGGAGTTGGTCATGGGTTCGAACTATCAGGTTCTTTCGAACTATCTGGTTCTTTCGAACTATCTGTCCACTAGTTATCTTACCAACTGTAGTTGGTCACGCTAGTGTACGCCTCCTAACCAAAGGAGTATATTTTTTGGTTCTTTCGAACTATCTGGTTCTTTCGAACTATCTGTCCACTAGTTATCTTACCAACCGTAGTTGGTCACGCTAGTGTACGCCTCCTAACCAAAGGAGTATATCGGGTTCTTTCGAACTATCTGTCCACTAGTTATCTTACCAACCGTAGTTGGTCACGCTAGTGTACGCCTCCTAACCAAAGGAGTATATCGGGTTCTTTCGAACTATCGTTTGTTCTCGCCCTTTTACCAACCGGAGTTGGTCGTGAGTTTGAACTATCGTCTTCTTTTTGCTGTCGAGCAGCGTAGTGTACAACACTAGTATTCCCCGAAAAACTTTCAAAGAAAGGAGAGAAAAATGGTGAAAGCATCATCTTTTTTTCATATTGATGGAACTGTTGTACATTTTACATCATTGATAATACTTGCGAAGGTGTTCAGCATTCCAAGCATTCTTGAATTCCTCTCCTTCTAGAGTTGCTATTCGGTAAGTTCCTGGTCAGACAACTTCTGTAACTCGGTAAGGTCCATGCCAGTTGGCTTCAAGCTTATTGTGCTTCTGAATGACCTTCTTTATCACATAATCCCCTTCTTTTAAGTCGCATTTCTTCACCCTTTTGTTGTAGAATAGAGTTGTGCGTTGTTGATAAGCAGCATTCCTAATGGCTGCCTCCTCTCTGACCTCCTCGAGCATGTCCAAATCTAATCTTCTCATCAAGTCACTGACTGGGGAATTGAAATTTAGCACTCTGTGTGTTGGGAGACCCAACTCGGCAGGTATTACAGCCTCACTTCCAAATGCCAGCATATATGGTGATTCTCCAGTCGCTGCTCGGGGAGTTGTTCGGTAAGCCCACAATACTGATTGTAGCTCATTAATCCAGTTAGCTTTAGCTTCACTTAGCCTCTTCTTCAAACCATTTAGTAGTTATCTGTTTGTCACCTCGGTCTGCCCATTGCTTTGAAGATGACCTGGTGCTGAATGGGTCTTCAGGATGTTTGATTGTTGACAATTGGCAGCAAACTCCTCGTTGTCAAATTGTGTTCCATGATCTGTGATGAAGGCATGAGGGAGACCATATCGACAGATGATATTCTTACAAACAAACTGGTATACCTTCTCGTACGTCATATCGATAAGCGGCTCAGCTTCTACCCACTTAGTAAAATAGTCCACTGCAACGACGAGGTACTTGAATCTTCCTCGGGTGGTCGGTAGTGGTCCAACCAAATAAATTCCCCACATAGAAAATGGCCAAGGGGAAGTTATTGGTGTCAACAATGCTTGTGGAGTTCGTCGGATGGAGGAAAAACGTCGGCACTTGTCACATTTCTTAGCATAGGCTATACAATCAGCCCTCATCGTCGGCCAGTAGTATCCTTGAGTCATTACCCTTTGCAAAAGTGTTCGACCTACTACATGAGCTCCACAAGACCTTTCATGGATCTCTTCAATCAATTATTTCACTTCGGATGGATGCACACATCTCTGCAAACCTGCCATAATTCCTCGTCTATACAAAACACCATTAGTTAGTACATACCGAGCAGCTTTAAACTTCCATTTCTTTGCCGCGAGCTTGTCCTCTGGAAATTCTCCTTCTTCAATATATGCCCTGATGGGATCCATCCAAGATGGTCCTAAATCAAGGGTAATAACATTCATCGTCAGGTTTTCATCTATGCTCCGACTTTCCAGTACTTCAATTGGTATTGTTCTTCGTAGCTCGGTACGAGTAGCTGATGCTAGTCGGGCCAGTGCGTCTGCTTGTGCATTTTCTATTCTGGGTATTCTGATCAACTGAATGGCATCAAATTCTGCCAACAATTCCATCACCTTTGCATGATACTTGACCATTAGTTCTCCTTTAACCGCATATGTTCCCATCATCTGATTCACAATCAATTAAGAATCACTGAATACCATCACTTGTTGCGCTTCCATAATCTTTGATAAATTAAGACCTGCTATCATGGCCTCATACTCAGCCTCATTATTGGAGGCTTTGAATTGGAATCGCAAAGCATATTCCATGTCAATCTCATCTGGAGTATTTAAAACAATTCCTGCCCCAGAACCTGCTGTGCAAGATGAGCCATCTACATATAATCTCCATATGGGTAACCCGTCTTCAAATTCCTTATCTAATAGATTTCCTCGGTGAAATATTTGTTACTTCTTTTCATCCTCCCCTGACACTTTTCGCTCCTCGTCGATCATCTCTTCTCGCTCTTTTACCAACCGGAGCTGGTCTGAGTTTGAAGTTGATGATCCTTCTACATCCACAAGCCCTTTTACCAACCGGAGTTGGTCTGGACTTATGTCTGTTGATCCTGTAACATCCACAGGTTGGTCAGCGAGCAATTTTTGTTCCTCGGGGGTATCAGGATATGTAAACTCTGCTATAAAATCTGCTACAGCCTGCCCTTTCAATGATGATCTGGGCTCATACACAATATCATATTCACCGAGCTCTATTGCCCAATACATTAGTCTCCCTGACTTTTCTGGCTTATGAAGGGCTTGTCTCAATGGCATGTCGGTATACACAATGATGGTATGGGCCTGGAAATATGGCCTCATTCTTCTACTTGCTTCAATTAATGCCAATGCTAATTTCTCCAGCTTTGGGTATCTGATTTCCGCACCTCGGAAAGCCTTACTTGTGTAATAGATTGGTTTTTGGACTCCATTCTCCAATCTGATCAATGCTGAACTGACTACATTCTCTGATACGGCCAGATACAAGTACAACTTCTCTCCTGTTATTGGCCTGGACAACAATGGAGGTGCTCCCAAATACTTTTTCAAGTCTTGAAAGGCTTTCTCACATTCATCAGTCCACTCAAAAGTTTTTCGAAGTGTTTTGAAGAATGGGAGGCATTTATCAGTTGCTCGGGACACAAATCTGTTAAGCGCTGCAACTCGTCCTGTAAGACTCTGCACTTCTTTCTTCTTAGTTGGAGATCGCAGCCCTAAAAGAGCTTTGATCTTCTCTGGATTTGCCTCAATCCCTCGTTGGTTGACGATGTATCCGAGGAACATTCCTTCTCGTACTCCAAAGGTGCATTTCGTCGGGTTGAGCTTCATCTGGTATTTATCCAGTTGATCAAATGTCTGAGCTAAGTCAACTAGATGATCTGCAGCTTTCTTTCTTTTTGTCAGCATATCATCGACATAGAC
This sequence comes from Sambucus nigra, assembly GCA_949130495.1. Lineage (NCBI taxonomy): Eukaryota > Viridiplantae > Streptophyta > Magnoliopsida > Dipsacales > Adoxaceae > Sambucus > Sambucus nigra. Next base: position 210,743,978 of record OX422223.1, on the reverse strand, counting down.
TTCCATGTTGCAACTAATTTGTTTGGTAAAAACCTTGTTCATCAGCCGCTGGTATGTCGCTCCTGCATTTTTCAAACCAAAAGGCATAACATTATAGCAATAAGTTCCCCTAGGGGTAATAAAAGAAGTACTTTCCCTGTCTTCAGGTTTCATTTTGATCTGGTTGTAGCCAGAGTATGCATCCATGAAGCTGAGCAGCTCATGTCCCGATGTAGCATCCACTAGTTGATCAATTCAGGGCAATGGAAAATGATCCTTTGGGCATGCCTTATTAAGATCGGTGAAATCAACACACATTCTCCATTTACTGTTTTTCTTTTTTTACCATCACCACGTTTGCCAACCAGTCTGGATACTTTACGTCTTCAATGAATTGGGCTTTTTGGAGCTTCTCGACTTCCTCTTGTATAGCCTGATTCTTTTCGGGGCTAAATACTCTTCTTCTCTGCTTTACAGGCTTGATCTCCTTATTCACATTGATCTCATGACATAAGAAGTTTGGATCTATTCCTGGCATGTCTTCATGACTCCACGCAAAAGTTTTCTTCCTGTTTCTCAAGAAAGTTATCAACTCCTGTTTTATTGAAGCATCCAACGTAGAACCTATCTGGGTTACCCGTTCAGGGTGCTCGTCGTCCAGAATAATATTTTCTGTAGACTCCACCACCTGTCCTTTTACAAGTTGGGATTCATCTCGAGGATCCAGTGTTTCAATTTCTGTGCCTTCATCCACCTGGTAGGTAGTAGTCTTTTTTCTTGAATCTTCAAGTTCTTCTTGCTCGGTAGATGAATAATAGCATTCACGAGCTACTTTCTAATCACCTTTCACAACTCCTACTCCAAAATTTATTGGGAACTTTAAGCACTGATGCACTGTAGATGGAACGGCTTCAAACCTCTTCCAACCAACTCTTCCCATGATGATGTTGTAGGCTGACTGCACATTCTTATCCATCACAAAAAATCATATTCTCTCTGTTCGACAAGCATGCCAAGTTCCAATGAATATGTCCAACTTGATCGTCCCAAGTGGAAAAACTTTCTCGCCAGCAAAACCCAGGAGGGGTCTGTGATACGGTTCCAATTGAGATAATTTTAAATTCAAGCTGTCAAAGCATGAATAGTACATGATGTCTGCCGAACTTCCATTGTCTACCAACACCCTTGAAATCACTACTTCCTTCATCCTCATTTTGATCACCAGAGGATCGTCGTGAGGATAAAGAACACCTGCTAGGTCATTTTTTGAAAAGCCAATGACCAACTTCTCTTTGTTTACCTTCCTCGGACGATCGTCCTCGGCTAGATTTATTCGCTGAATATACGAACAAGCTTGAGCCTCTCCAAGGTAAGCCTTTCTTTCTGCAGTAAGGTCTCCTCCTCCTGCATCTCCTCCTGTAATGACATTACAATCAAATGACCCAAAACGTATAGAAAATACCTCTCGTTCTGGCTGTCTTGGTTTCTTGGGAAGGTCGGGGTCATCATCTGGATCATCTTTATGGTTTCTCTTCTTTTTCTCTTCTGCTCGACGAGGAGATCTAGACCTCTCTCTAGTTCGGTCGTTATTTTTTCTATCACCTCCCCGATCAACATATTTTGCTAGCTTTCCTCTTCGGATGAGCGTTTCAATCTCGTTCTGAAGAGCTATGCAATTTTTGGTCATGTGACCATGATCTTTATGAAATTCGCAATATTTATCCTTACTCCTCGAATCAGGGTCTGACCTCAGTTTCTTTGGCCATTTCACCTCCTCGTTGTTCTTGATTTCTTCCAAGACATGATGAATACCCATTTTCAAAGGAGTATAATTGTCGTACTTCTTCAGGACTTCCCATGATGATTTATTATTTCTGGAACGCTTGTCACCACCATTGCCCTTATGCTCTTTATTCTTAGACTTGTCGACGTCCACCTTGGTGTCTTTATCCATATTCTTCTTTGCAGCCATAGCTTCCTCGGCGTTCATGATTTTGGCCGCTTTTGCCATCAATTCTGACATAGTTTTAGGTGGATCTTTCGCCAAGGTGTAATACAATTTATTAGGCAACAACCCACTCATCAAGGCGGTGATTGCTGTGTTTTCTTCGTAATCTATGACTTCCAGCTTCTCGTTATTGAAACGAGTTATGTAATCTCTAGTACTCTCACCAGATTTTTGTCTAACACTTAACAAGTGTGCTACTCGTTTTACTGGCTTTGCTCCAAAATAGAAATTGCTAATAAACAACTCGGCCAACTGAAAGAAAGTTGAAATCTTACCCCTAGGAAGATTATTGTACCATATCTGGGCAGCTCCAGTAAGAGTTCCTGAGAACGCTCTACATCTCATCTCGTCGGGGACGATATAGATGTCGGCAGCAGCTTGATATTGCTCTATGTGAAGAACAGGATCTGTCTTTCCATCATATTTGGGGGTCACTACAGGTGCTTTGAACTTTGACGGTGTAGGAAAATTCACAATGGCCTGTACAAAAGGTGTTCCTCGAACAAAAGTTCGTTGTAGGGGGTTCTTTGCTTTGGCCATTTCTCCTAATTTATCCTCCAATCGTTGGAAAGATCCTTTCCACGCTTCATTTCCTTCCTCATGCCTATTGGTTCGAGCAATTGATCGTTCTGAGGTAGCTTCTTGAGATCTATCTTGACGAGCAGCCGGTCGTGATTGTGCTGATCCTTCTCTCAGATCTGATGGTTGTCGAAAACTCCTCGACATGGTCTTAGGTGGACTCCTATTCCTCCTAGGGCCTAATCGACTGAAAGGAGACATCCTACTCAGTCTTTCTAAAGCACTGGGTCTTTCTGGAGAGAGAGTGATATGCTGATCAGTATCTATAGCCCTTATTGACGAAGTTCGCCCAGGTTGATAAGAGAAATCATCAGATTCCTCATTACGACGCGACTCAGTACACCTGGATCGTGAAGAAAGTAAATAAGTTTGCCTCTGACCACTTTGCTATCCCGAACGTGCAGGTGCACCGCCATGAAGGGTTTGTATGAGTTGCCGCATCGTATCTTGCATGGCGGTTTGTCCTTGAGCCAGATTTGTCATGATCATGGCCAGATCTGGAGGTGCAGAGGGATTAGGAGGATTTCCAGCATTTCCAGCGTTTCGATTGCTAGATTCTGGGTTATCCGCCATTGGTGATGAATGATTTTTGGTGAAAAACGATAATAACAAGTCGTTCCCACAGACGGCGCCAATCTGTTGATGTAAAAAACTAGATTACTCTAATTATTTAATCACAGATAAATAAATGAGACAAAGATTTTTAAAGTGGTTCAGCCTTCTAAGAATGGCCTACGTCCATTGTTATGTTATTGCTGAGTGTCTGGGAATTCTCGATTATATGTTCTCTCAAGAAATTCCTGTCCCTTTGAATGAGGGTGATACAAGGTATTTATAGCCCTTAGGCTGTACATGAAAGGGGTGATACATTAAATGATATACATATGAAATGGTAATACATTTAATGCAGCTTGTGCGTCAAGATGATAAACGTTCAATGAATAATTGAACTGTTGATTATCTGGCAATTAATGCTACGGCCGAGATGCAGCTCGGACCGCCTTAGTTCCTCGGAGCGCTAGAGTACCTCGGAGCGCTGGAGTTCCTCAGTGTATCCTCGTTGCTCGGAGAGAACATGAGTTGGTCGGGGAAATGAACTTCCTCGTTGCTATTATGCCTAGTAGATTGACACGTGTCTTCATATCATTCGTCCATATCAGCATATTAATTTTGGTATCAACAGGTATTCACAATATATAGAAATAAAAAATGCATATATATAGAAAATGTTGCCCAATGGTTGTCGGATACTAATAACACGGTGGCAAGGTCATCTCAAACAATTGATGGTGTTTAACTAAGATTTTTTTCCTTAAAACCTATTATCTTACCTAAATAACATATCTCAAATCCAGGTGCTTCCACTTACTCCTCCAAACTTAACGCCTCAGAACCAATGTTAATACACAAATAATATAATTTAAATGATGGTCATACACAAATAATATATTAATGAAATACCTTAGAAACAATTATGGGTAGTGGAGACTCTTACATGCGAGTCAAATGAACAAAACAACAACACAACCATTATTATAAACAATGAATAAAAAAAACATTATGAGTTAAGTATACAAAAAAGAACATCTAATGGAACATATTAATAAATTATTTGCTCTCCCACCAAACTATACACAGAGCATACGTGTACCCCTATGAAAAGGTGATGGTGGTGGGTTGAATTATTCAGGGAGTGTGGAGATACAAATAAAAATCAAACAAACATATGAAAAATGCAATTTCACACACTTTTATGACCCAAAAAAAATTAACTATAAGAAATACATATCCAACCAACAAATAAAGTAACTGAAACCTAAATAATAATACAACGAAAGTGGGTTGATCCCAATAAAACTCTAGAGCTCTATACCAAAGAGTAATAATATGCCAACAAAAAGCGTAAAAAATATGAAGCCCACAATGTTACAATAGATCTGCATTTATTTAAGAAGTAAAAATGAAAACCACTATATCCAAAAATAATTTTTTTTAAACTCTATACAATTAAAATACATAAAAAAGTTTTAACGATTAACTGAGATGTTCTCTCGAACAGAACGTATTTAAAATCCCCAAAAGCGTAAATTAAATCCTATATAAATCAAATAGAGGGTTACACAACTAACATGGTTGTTTCTTGGTCATAAATATAGGTACACATTACACAATTCACAACCACCCATATCTCAAAGCTACTGCAAAATACCTACAAACCCTTGAAATTTACATGCACCGAGAATCAAGTGGATGCAAAATCTTGAAGTTTACTACAAAATGCCTCAAGAAAAAATACCCAAGGAAGAAAAGATCAGAACTCTCAGAGCTAATAATAAATTTGGTAAAAAATATTAAAATTTAGAAATGCCTAAAATAGGAGAAAGAGAAATTAAACATGTACTTAATAATATCTCAAATCCTTAAACTCAAAAACAGAGGTAAAAAAAGAGCCAAAACAATGTCTCAAATCCATACCAAACAATACAAATCTTTTTATTGTTGATGGATATTCTCAATCGGCTAGAATTCCATGTTTCCACCATAGATTTTTTTATCTGATGAGGGAGTGGGTATGTAACACAATGGGGGAGTGCTCGAGGCCTGCTCTGGAAGATACGGTGGCAGTGGATTTGGAGTGGTAGAGAGAGATATAGTGACGAAGCTAGGAATATAAGTTAAGGGGGGCCATGATAATTTTTCTATAATTAATTAATTTAAAAAATAGTTAATTCGGGTTAAACAATAATTAACTCAATAGATAAATGTGTTATTATAAAAGTTTACATTATAACATTAACTATATTATGAATGGTGTTGTTATTTTATTATTTATTGGGAACTATATTGTTATACTAAAAATATGTTTCTACATTTTATATTGTATTTTGTTTAAAAAAAAACTCAATTGTTAACTACCAAAGTTATATGGGGCATTATTTAAAAACTTCCAAAGTTGGAGGGGGGCATGGCCCCCCTTGAAAAGGGCTAGCTTCGTCCCTGTCGGGTAGGCTTTGGAGTGAGAGAGAGATATTAAGCCTTGAGCCTTTAACTTAGACGCTAGTCTGAGTCCACTAACTAGGTCCACCTTAAGCTCAAGAAAAACTTCACAACATAAATGAAACTTTATGAGAGATGGAGCACAACCTCACGCATAAATGAAAGTTCAAAAGCCATAAATTCTCGAGGGATCTATAAATGGGTGTATGAAAAAACAGGACAACAATGAAAAAAATATGAAATAAAGAGGTGATTTTTAAGCCATGGTGTTCATCCTATTAATATGTGGATGTTTCTTTCCTTGTCAACGGTTGCTAGCCGGAGAAAGAGACAAAGAGTTTTTTTATTGAGTGCAAGGTTTTATGTTATGTATGAATGGGTGTTTACTCTATAAGAATATGTCGGTCTGTGTGAATAGGAGAACAGGGTTTTGCAGTGTATGGATGAATGGGGTTGCGTCTCAAAGAGTGTGTGTGTGTAGGGTTTGCATCTCAAGGAGTGTGTACCGTTGCGTCAGTTTTGAGACTCGTTTTGACAGATTTCTACAAACTCAGTTTTCAATTGATAACGTCACTAGTTAGACACGTGGCATCTTATTTTACCATTAGATACAAACCTTTCAACCGTAGGATACAAACCTATTTATATATTAGATACAAAACTTTTTTATATAGGTTTTGTATACAAACCCTTGTGACATGGCAAAAAAAACCTCCTCCTTTATTTTATATATATATATATATATATATTTCATTTTGCATATTTAATCATTTATACTAAACTTTAAAGCAAAACTAAAATTTTCAGAATACCTAACATTTGTATATAAACTGTTATAAGTAAATTTGGGATATTACATATTCAATACATTACAACATGTGCTACAACAAAATAATTGTTTTTTAAATCGTAAACTTGATATACTCTTAGTTCTTGACCAAATATATCTAAACTTGTTGCTATAATTTACACGATTTACGAGATCCTGCAATAGTGTCAAACCTACTGATTAGTTTATATTACGTCTCAGTTTTTGTAGATCCTACTATAGTGTCCAGCCTACTGATTTTAAATTTTCATTTAATGCATAACTGATTCTTAGGTTTTTTCATAACTATTGAAAATTAATTCTCTAAAGCAAGATTTTTTTTATCTAGTCTTTAAAGTTTGTAATTTTCACCGCTTTTCTAAAATCAAAAGTCATGTTCAAACTTGTTGTTCATCTTCACTGATACTCTAGCCTTGAGTTTGAAGCTATGTTTATGTGTTCTTTATAGTTTCAACATTTGTTGTGTTTGGTGAAATTTCAATTTTTTATGGGGTAGAGTTATACTAGCCGTGGTGTACTGAGTGTATTGGGTGTATTAATTCATTTAAACCGTGTTCTATAGATTTAGCTCTAACAGTTGTTATACTGGGCTTGGATGGGTGTGTCGGCTTAGTACCAAAAGAATCGAGGGTTTTTCGTGTTCTAGTTTCCTCAATATCAAACTATTATGTAGTTATGTTCTTCTCATTATCTTATTCTACTTTAGTTTATACTCTAATACCTTGAACATCATACCAACCAATGCAAACTTTTTGTGTATACATGTATTTAAGCACTAAAGTTTAAAAAGGTTTTTACTAAAGAGTTGTATGAGAATTTCTATAATATTCACACTTTTGTATATTAGATTATTTTCAAGTGGTATCAGATCATTTAGAAAACTTTTCTTTAATGGTTTTAATACGCTTTGAGAATTTGATGTAAGGGCATGCTTTAATAATTGCTCGTAGGTTAGGTATTTTGCTCTATACCGTTACAAACTGAACATAAGATCTGCATTTACAACCACGATCATTTGAATACATGTTAGTGACAGAGCATTGTTTTTGGGATTCAAGTTGTTGGAATCATCATAAACATTTTATGGAGTTATATGATCTTGTGGTTTTGATTGTACCCGTTCAATTTATTTTGGGATTTTTTTACCTGGGGCATTTTTTATAAATGCTTTATTTTTATTTATTTTTCATTGGAATGAGATTCTGATCTCTTTAGAAAGCGATCACGGTCTTGTTCGGATGATATCAAATCTCGTTGGAATAAAATTCTTAACTCGTTCGAAAGAAACACATTTATTTTCCAATTCGGATATCCCTTAATATGGTTTGTTGAGTTTTTATCAAACCCAAATCCCATACATGACATCAAACTCTTATAGAGTTTACTCGACTGATGATTGTGGAGTTGTAACTCTACAACTGTAGAAAATGGGATTTTGTAATCTTGAGGCCAACAGGTGGACACTGAGGGAAGAGACGCTTCATGTGGATGGTGTTACATTGTGTTGTATCTGTTAAAGATTTAAAGACTTGCGCATTACATTTAGTGGATAAATAAGTAGTATGTAAGACATGTTATGTCTTTCAAACTCTTAATAGTGCTAAAATCTAAGTTTTTCCCAAAAGGGATGTTTCCTCAAATTCTTCTTTTTTGTGTTTGGTTTGATTGTGCAATTGGTTAATTTAATTTGGACTCAGTTTTGCATGCCAACCTAATTATTAATCAGGATAAATTTTGGTTAAAAATTGGATCTTTGTGTGTATCCTAAAATACAAATAATTCCATATAGCCTTGTTGTATTTGTGTATTCAAATTAGTATCAGAGTGGGTTGCACTAAAATATCGTGCGATTTGATTTATTTATGGGTCTTTTTTTAATACAAATTCTTTCACATTGGGATCAGAGATGGTTACACTAATGTATTTTGTGATGTTCAAATTAGGTATATATAGATAATTTGAATAATAGGATACATATTTTTTATGCGTCAAATTATGCATATTGAAAATCTAGAATAAGGTTTGCTATGAAATTTATTGACGAGATGGTTTGACTTATGTGTGAAAGAGGGTAGAAACCACAAACTGTGACTAATGGTGATGTCATAATTCCTAAACTCGCCAGCTCTTGGACGGATGATAAATTTAAATGATGTAATGTTAACTCCTGCGGGTTACGTTCCATTTCTGGAGCCTTCAGCATGATGAGTTTTGTTGTATCATGACGTGCACCACGTCTAAGGAAGCGTGGGATATCCTCCACCTCAGTCACGTGGATGCCAACATAGTGAAAACTTCTAAGCTTTAAAACTCACCACACAGTTTGAGATCATCAGAATTCTATAGACTTAATCATTTGATGAATTTCATGCACTGATATCGTTAATTCCTTAGACGCGCATTGTGAAAAATATTTTGAGATCTATGTCATCCCATTTTATCCCTAAAGTCACCGTCCTAAATTCTTTAGGCATTTTAAATATTGTTAGGTTAGAAGAACTCATAAGAGACCTTCAAACTGACGAAATAAATATGTTCTCCAAAACTAAAAAGAAAAAGGAAATAGGGACATCTTTGAAGGCCCAATCTAAAATGAAAAAGGAAAAATTATTCTTTGTGTCGGAGTTTGATTTTGAGCTTGACGATCTTGTCTCATTTACGATTTTTTTTAAAAGTTATTAAATTTAAAAACGAAAATTCATCTAATGAAGACAAAAGTTTTTAGAAAAATAAATATGGTAATGTGTAACAACCCTCGCTTATGAGAGCCTATTTTATATTTACTTACTATGTGAAGTAATTACATATAAAATGTTGGAATACGGAGTAAGTATTAATTTAATGAAGAAAAGTTAATATTTGTAACAACCCGCCTGATGGGATACCGGGCGATCACTCCTAAATCAAATTATAACAAGAGTTACATATGGATCATTCTTAGCATCACTGTCGAAAATCCATTTAATTACTAATATCCTATTAGGCGAGCGTTAAAATTTTAACTTAACTACTCTTTTAATCAATTAAAATAAAACATCCACAATTTAATGCGTAAATGAAATAAAAAGGAAAATGAAATGAACTTAAAATAACCGAACACTCGGTTCAAATTATACAACCATATCGAATATCGTGCGAAGAATAAATAAAATCAGTTGGACCATTGGCCCGAATGTTTGTACAATACCTCCTATCTAGAGTATAAGGAAAGAAGCTGTAACACCCCGCCTAATTAAATACCGGGTGGCCAGTCCCATACCAAATTAAAACAGAATATACAGTTGGCTCATTCTTAGCATCACTGTCGAAAACATTTACAACTCACCCAAAAACTCAATTAAGGTGGTGTTAAAAACTTTCCAAATTTTAATTTAACAAAATCCATCTCCAGTTTAAGAATAACACAACACATTTTATTCTACAACACAGATAACATAATAAATAACTCAAAAGAATTTAAATGCAACTGGAATAAACATTCCCAAATAAAATAAATCCTTTACAATAATCCCAACAATGTCAACTGTATTAAAAAGACACGAATACAATAGTATTTAACTCCGACAGAAAATGATAACTGAAATCCTTTGGGCGACATGCCCTATGTAAGAATAATGTGAATCAAAAAGATGATAAGCGTCTAAGCAAAACTTCCATAGCTCCATAGCTCGTCAAAATCAACTATGGTTGGCGTCCCTGTTGCTGAACACCTGATATAGAGATACAATAGAAGAGAAAATATGCAAGGAAACGGGTCAGAGCCCGAATGTGTAGATTATTTTTAAAACAGCAAGTATTTATTAAGTGCAATAAAGCATTTATTATGTATATGTTAGATCCAACTCTCACTTGCAATTCTCACCTCTCAACTAGAGTGCACACTTAACGTTTCCTATTAACCTCCTAGTTAATGGTTCCTCTTTTCTAGTCTCCATATTATAATTCCATTCCCATATCATAATCCCCGTATGTCCCATACCATACGTCACATTATTATGCATTTACATTTATTCTTTATATGATTAGTTTCTCATTAACATGAATCATTACTCATTAATATGAACCGTTTCTCATTAACATGAGTTAAGCTTTTCAATTCTATAAGCATCAACATTTATTAACTTAATTCCATTATCTTGTTCTATTCACCGTTATTATCAATTATCACCGTAGATAGATTTAACCACAATATATCCATGTAACCATTTAATCTATTATATATATATATATATTCATATATAATACGGCACCCCGAGTCATAGCTGTGGTGCAATGCATTACTCTGCTATCATGTCCCATCATCGCAGGTCGCCGAATAGGGGACTACAGGTTTGGTAAGATTCCACGAATCACAAACAACAACAAACAAATTGGAGGCGAACATAGTTCTCGTATCCATGGGTCACGCGCATACCTACGTACCCACAGTCAGCGGACTTATCAACTCCCCGATAAGTCTTTCATAGACCTATGTTCTCGAGCGACAAATCAAAGATCCCATGGATTCATCAGGATATGACTGCCGTCACACGTAAACCTCCCACCGATAGCAAGTAAGCTAGGTATGTCATACACATAAATCAACAATCAATCAAATAGGTATTATCATACCTATAATATAATATCAATAAGGTAATTATCACTACCCTAAGATATTTCCCATACGTAGCATTATATCTCTTTTAAAATATCATATCTTTACTTCATAATTTAATGACCCTCGCATCCTATAACATCTCTCCTCTCCCGACGTCGTTAAGGTTCATGCGCGGAGCGTCTCGCAAAGCGAAATCCAAATAAGGAACCCCTCCAATACACTACTACTTAGCTTTGTCGATCGAGGAGGTCCGAAAACTTTAACTATGCGATCGGGATAACCTCATACCCTCTTTCAATCAAATGTGTTCTAAACTTCCATCTCACAAGATTCAAATAGGATTTTCCTCATCTTATATTCAGTAAGAAATCTCTAATATCCTACTGGTCCATAACATTATTTCTCCCGAACTACTACGAGTTTAGTTCTCCTTTTAATTAAGGTTAAAACCGATAGTTTCAAATCTCTTATAAACACATATTCTTTCACTTAAGATTAAACCCTCTTGTAAACTTAAGGATACCCAGGTGTTATATTAAATCACCCCTACTGGTCCTATCTTAAATCCTCATACATCCCCATTTGGAATTTAACAAATGAATCTAGCAACCGAAATTCCATTTAATATAATTTTCATCATTTAAATCACTCGAATCCAAATCAAATTAATTCAAATCTTATCAAGGGTTTTACTGGTATTTTCTAGGTCCCATAATCTCCAAATAATAATCACCAAAGATCCACAAAAGGTTTGGGATAAGAATCAACATTTAAAAAGAAACAACTTTACATAATCTGGGGAGGTCGATCGATCGAAGGTAGGGGTCGATCGATCGATCACTCAGGTCCAAGCCTGGTTTTTCTGCATTTCAGCAACTACGGGTTTCACCTTTTTTACTCATTCAAACCTTCATATTAACCTCCAAAATGAGTTATAATTATTACTACATGATATGCCAACATATATGAACGATTTCCAGTACACTAAACATCCTAGAATCATCAAGGGATTGGATTAAAAAGCATGTTTATCTCCTTATTTCCAGAAATTATATATATATCATCTTCAAGAACACATCAATGGTTTTCATAATTTCTTCAACAGATTCATGACTATTTCGTGGATTAATATCATCCTAAATCATGAGTTAAATTCCTATATCATTTCAGTTTTCCAGAAATCCATTTAATACTCCATTATTTCTTCCAAACAATAATAATCTTCTCTTTTCATATTATTCTAACATGGACAATATACAAACATAAATTGCCATTATCAAACACTTGCCTTTCTTGTAGGTCTGATCCTTTGGTGTAGTATATCTCAGTTGGTTGTCCCTTCTCCGGTCAAACTCCGGTGGTGGTTGGTGGTGGTGAACCTTGGTTCTTGTTCTTCTCCTTCCCAAGCACTCTTACACTCTCTCTAGAAAGATGGCTGCTCTTATTTGTGAAGAGGAGATGAATAACCCCCATACACTTAATCTACCAATACTTATAATAGTGCCAAATCCGAAATCACTATTCACCCCCCTAGAAAAATGACCAAAATGCCCTTTCGGGTTGTCTATTCATTCCCAAATGACCCGAGACTCAAAATTAACATCCAAATAGACTTTTCTGACTATTTCGAACCTTCCGGATGCAACGACGCAGTCAAAATGACTATTAGATCGATAGAAAATAAATTTCCTTTTTAATTTAATAAACTAGTCCCGACACGTCCCATACCGCGTCTGACTAAAAATATAAATTACCGAATTTATATCATACAGTCATATCAATGACATCACATTCATATATTACCTAAATACCTTTAAGTAATATTCAGAATCATCCATTTTAAGATCCACCGTCCGGATAAAACCCAAATGAATTAATTAATAATAAAAATCTAATTAATCCATAAATTTAAAATATAACCCATTTTAAAAGTCATTTAAAATTACGGGGTATTACAGAAGTGTCTACCGAGAACCCGCAAGCATCCACAGCTGCTGCAGTAGACGTCTGACTCGAAAGAATTTCCATCCAGGCGTCCCTGTGTCTGGACACCTATATATATATATATATAATATACAACAAAAGGGGAAAAGTAGATAAACGGGTCAGAGCCCGAATTTTGAAAATATTTTGCAAGTGCATAAATTCTTTATTTTTATAAAAATAGTTTACCTCATATTTAAATTGGTATCGCACTCCCATGAGATACCCCTCACCTCTCCTCTAGTAGTGCACACCTAACGCATCCTAACAACATACCCTCGTCAAGCTATCCCTGCCTAACTAGTCTATTCCCGAGCTACTATCTACCCCAGATAGTCCAGGTGCTAAGGGATAAACTTCCCTCCATTCTCAACACTGCACTAAGTTCGTGCGTGGGGTGTCTCGCAAAGCGAAATCCAAACAAGGAACCCCCCCCCCCCTCCGATACACTACTACTTGGCAGGGTTAATGGTAGAGATCCATTGGGCCCGTAGTACACACAAATGTATAAATATATATATATGTACATTTACAATATACATCCGGATAATATCTCCCGGACTGAGGTTTACATAATATCAATTATATCTTATAATACACATCCGGATCTATCTCCCGGAATGAGAATCCATATACAAAGTATTTATCACTACTTTCATTTTCTCAAAACTTCCCATTTCCTTTATTATATAAAGGAAATGTAAATATAAAAGCCAATTCATTATCATGAATTGCTTTAACAAATCATATACTTTTAAAAGCCAATTTTATTATCATAAAAATGCTTTTCCGTTTCAAAATATCCCATTTCCCTTTTTATACTCAGGAAATGTAATTAAAAGCCATTTTTATTATCATAAAAATGCTTTTACCATATCATATGTTTCCACATCCCTTCTTCCATCCGGGAGTGTTACCGAAGCTAAACATATAAACCATTTCCCTTCCTATATCCAGGAAATGTAATTAAAGCCAATCCATTATCATGAATTGCTTTAATAAAACACGTTCTAAGACCGCCCGTCCATGTTTCCCCACTGTGTGCGCCCCTAAATGGCTATCATCTTACAGGGCCTATCATCAAGACAACCTGGGATCCTACATCGTAAGCCGTCGGGAAGCGGCCATGTGCCTGCGGGATAGTCAAGACCACACCCGGAATCTCCTAACCAGCGCAGAAAATATATATCAACAAACGCTCACATGGCCTATAGGACTATATCCACCCTGCATTCATTAGCCAGGGGGCTTCACCATACGTACGCAACTTCCCTTATGATAGTGATTTAGAGAGGTGTGTAATCCATATTTTATCAATTATGAAAATCATTTATTTACCATTTTGAAAATATTCATTTTTATATTTTCAAAAAATCATTTCCATCATAACATATATATATATATATATATACCTAAATCACACAGTATATACATATCCTATATATTCTTCCTAGAATATATATAAATGGCCATAGTGGCCTATAGCATCTAGCGATCACCAAAAATACCAAAGATTCCCTCCAGGAATCATAATCATGCATTCATATAAGCATGATACTAAACCCAATATTTCTCAATTAATTAATCACTATATATCTCAATCCCATCTAAGGATTTATTGGATATCTCCAATGATACCCTTCACTCTAAGTGAAATCAACAAATACCTATATTCCCAAATTATCCTAATTATCTCCTAGGATACACTTAACAGTATTCGATATAATTATGCTTTCTATAAGAATAATTATACATGCCCATATGCCTACTAGAAATATCCTCGAGATTTATCTCACCCGATCAACCTTAAATTCAGTGGGTTAAGGATTTCATTTCCTTGAACCCCAAGACTACACCTAGTCCAATTAATCATTTAGAAGTCCCCAATATAATTTAGGAACCCTAATCCATCAATTTCTGCAAATATTCTATTTTCCTCGAAAATATAGATTAAGGGTTATATACTAAAAACCCTTACTTTACCCTCCTAAATTGCCTTAATTTATGGACCATAAAGTCCTAAAAGGTCCTTTAGGTTATCACCTAATTAACCTCAAAGCAAGATGAAATGGAATCTATCCCGTCCAAATCATCCTAAAAAAATTATCAACTTTCAGCAGGGGACGATCGATCAACCCATGGCCATCGATCTATCGATGGCTCGATCGATCGAGCCCCCATGATCGATCGATCGATCAAGTCGGGCAGCTTCTTCTCCGAGAAGCTGTTTCGCCCATGGAAGCTTCCCCCAAACTTCCATCTCTTCACCAAACGGCCTACAACTTCTACCAGCAACAAATACACCTATAATACTGGTCCTAAACATCCTAGAACCCGGAATCACCCAATATTTTCAAGTAAAACCTAAGTTTCTCCAATTTACCATTTTTAGGGGTTTATTCGTTTTAACTCCCAAAAACCCATTTTATCCACGAATACCCAACTTAAAATCATTAGGGTTTGTTATACCAACAATGATATGAGATATTTATGCTTAAAAATAAATAAAGCAAGTAAACACTTGCCTCGTGGATAAAATCCGACGTCCTCGAGCCGAATCCCGCGGAGGCTGGCCGAAATCTCCCCCTTTTTCCTCTTTTCTTCCTCCTCTCTATTTTCCCTCTCTTCTTTCTCTCTTCTATTCTCTTTTCTCCCTCTCTCCCTCCTTTTATAAGGAGAAAGGGGTTTAACCCCTTTACAACCCAAAAACAACTCGTTTACCCATTTACGAGCCTATTTAACTCCAAAATTACCCGGAACTCAATTTCGACAATCGGACACTCTTTTCCGACTATCTCGGACATTTCGAGACTCATGGCACAGTCGAAATTTCCATCTGAGGTACTTGACCGCAAATCACTATTCTAACCCAAAATAATTAAATGCGGTCTTCTACTCAAAATCTTACCTCTTTTGTCGCTATACTCCACGGCGACATATAATTAAATTACTTCGACCTATATAGTCCCAAAATAATTTATAACACCCTTCGAAAATTATTAAATCCTCGAAAAATCCCAAAAATCACTATATCGAGAAATTCTCCAAATTTCCAAATTATACTAAATTATGGGATTTAATCATCTCCAAAAGGGCGGGTTATTACAACTAAATTATTGTATATTTACTGTATGAGCATGTAAATATCCTCATGATCAGTTTTATAGTGTCATAGAATTTAAAATGACCCTATGATTTAAAATGGAACCGGAACTTAAAATGAGTTATAAAATATCCAAATGATAATTTGGAGGCTGTAGTTGATTCCGGAATGTGTGAGATAGTCAAATTATGTGCCATATTGTATTTGGAGGTTTTGGGCACTTTTGACTGATTATACCTTAAATATGCAGTTGCGTGTTATTTTATCGCGGTATTGATCATTTAAGTTGGGATTGTTGACTAAAGGCACGGTTTAGTCTTGTTAAGTCTTCTATTTTCCCTAATTTCATTCCTAAACCTATAGAGAACTAGAGAGAGAGGAAGAGAAAGAGTAGAGAAAAGAGAAGAGATTGAAGATTGAGGAGGGATTCTTGCTACTACACAAGGAAAATCTGCATTTGCTAGATTGAGGTAAGTTTTCTACTTGCTATATGTGGTTTAAGATAAATTATTAGTTGTGATAATGATGTATTGATCATGGTTTAACTAGTTTAGGGTTTTTGTGTATTTGTGGGTCTTGATTCATTAAAGAATGATTGGGGTGATTATTGACGGTTGTGGTAGTAGTTAGTAGTATTTATGATGTATTGGTGATAATAAATGAGTTTGGTTTGGAAGGTTTTGAGTTGGGGGTAAAATTTGGAGTTCAAGACTCCATAGCCAAAATTGGCAAAATTTCTAGGACCGAATCGATTCAGCCCTTGGGGCGAATCGATTCGCTTAGGTCCAGTTTCCAGGTCTGCCTATACCGAATCGATTCGGCTTGGCCTAATAGATTCGGCAGTTTACAGAATGTTAGTTTCCCTTGTCCGAATTGATTCGCTTTTAGGGCGAATCGATTCGGCCCTTGGGCGAATCGATTCGCTTTCCTACTGTTTTGAGTTATTTTTGAAACTCAATTCTAACTCATTTTCTTTAGGGTTTGGGCCTAGGAACCTTCTTGTATGAAGTAATCTTAGATTCCTAGAGTTCTAAGTGAGTTATTTTACTACCCTATATTAGAATTGGGTTATATGGGAATTATTTCGAGGGTGTGCGAAGTGATGTTCAGGCATTACTTTCTTTCTTTAATTAGTAGGAGTCTAGGAGATTTCTAAGTTGTGTTTTGTTGTTCTATTATAGATCCAAAAGGAGACTTGGGAAATAACTTGGGATTTTAAATATTCCTCGAGGTTATTATGATGATCTGAAACACGTATAGTTCCGGATAACCATAATGCATTTGATAAAATGTAAATGGATAAAGTAAATGATAATTTACTAAATCATGTGATGGAAATTAATAAAATGGTTGGAACACACCCTATCTAAATACCATCTTAGGGGAAGTCCGTGCGTAAGGTGAATCCCCCTGGCTAATGAATGCAGGGTAGATATAGTCGTAGACCATATGAGCGTCTGTTTTATATTTTATGTGATGTTGTTGTATTCTAGTTATGTTCGGGTCTTTATTCGGGCGTGTAGCCCAAACCGTTGTAAATGTATAATGGATGTATTATGTAATCGGTTGAACTTGTTGTACATTGTATGTAATTCTATTGACCGGCATTATATTCGATCCTTTATTTTTATCGTCGTAGTTGTAACATATATACTTTCGAGGTTTCCACTTGTCTTCAATTATGGGTTGTCGACAATGCTTTCTTTAAATTACAAAACGAAATTTTTAACAACCCGTTTTCTGAAATATTGTGTGGTTATCCCGTATACTCTTTATATTGTTACGGTGCTGAGAATGATTCCATCCATGATTCCTGTATTATTGGAGTATCGGGCTGGCCACCCCTTATTTCGGATACCGGGTTGTCACATAATGAGGGCAAGAATGTTTGTGAGAAAGATGAGGTGAGATGTTATGAGTGTGAGGGAAAGGTCCTAAATTCCATGAGTGTACCTTTAGGCTAAAAAGATAGGGTAAAGGCTAAAATGCATACAAATCCACTCTTAGCAATAGTGACATTGAGTTCGTGGATTTCGAGGATGAATCACTGTCTGTACCTAATTTCTATACCTTCATGGCCAGTGCGTTAGTACTTATAGTTTGTTACATGCCAATAAGGACAATTATAAACGTGATGGCCTCGAAATTTTATCTAACCGTTTTGGAGAGACTGTGAGTGATGAGTAGAATTTGAGTACAGGAGAAGGTGGACTTCAACAGGCCTATCGTGAACTTGATAAAGAGTCTTTAAGAACCAAAAAGTAAAATAGAAGTTTGACTCTTAGGTTTTTTGATTTAGAGAATGAGGTAAAAGTTTTGAGAGAGTGTGAGGCGTCGGTGTGTCAACATGAGAAGTTAAAAGTTTTTTTATGTGAGTAATTTATTATGTTTAGTAACAATAGACCCATTTGACCAACACTGTGGCTAGTCTTACAAGAGATCCTCAATCTTTATTAGAGACTAATGAGAAACTTGAAGCCCGTGTATCCCAACTCGATAAAGATCTCGAATGTGCTAGGGAGGTCAAGGTCACTTTAGAGGATATGTCTAAGAAGGTTGGAAAGATGTTACATGGTCCCCCTTATGCTTTAACGAGAGGCTTCGAATAGGTTATGACGGTGCATCCACTTCTAATGCCTCACTCGGGCTAGTTCCTGAGTTTATGATGGATTCATATAGCCCTCATCTTAGCCCTCTTAGGAGATCGAACCCATAAAAGAGAGCACATCCTAGACGTTTTGATCATGGTTGACCCAAACTGGTTTATGTTTGTTACCATTACAAACAAGGAGGTCATCTTTGGGAGTTTTGTTTTAATTTAGGGAGAGTTTTTTACCCGTGTGTTCCCTGATATACACCCACATGAGTTCACACAGTGTTCCCACATGCACTCCCACACATATTACAACCCATGCTCCCACACATGATCGTAGAGATTTTAAGAGTTTTTTAGAGCAAGTAGAGTTTTCGTCAAAACTTTAAAAAGTTTGATGGAGAAATTTCAAAGGACGCCTATTCCTGTTGAGAACACCTCCCAGACCAATTGAGTTTGGGCATTTTTTTTAAGTATAGTTTGATTATCATGTTCATATATTTATCCCTATAGCTAGATTATATTTTTTTTATCTATTTATATGCTTTTATTTTAGAAAAGTCTTGAACAATATAAAAAATATTGGTTTTGAACAAAAGTTTAAAAAAGATAAAAAGATTTTATTTTTGATAAAAATTTTAAAAAATAGGATTTTTGTATTTTCCTTTTTCACCTTATATGGATGCCAATTTAAGATATTCGGATCATTCCAAAATTCCATCCATTCATGTGACTTTTTCATGGTGTTTTGAGATATGACTTTATTTCTTTAGCGTTCTTAATAATGAGTGGATAGCATTATATTGACCATTGATTATTACTTTCTTCATGCTAGACTCTTTATCACCTTTATTACGCATGTTCATGGACGTTTTGAACATTGTACTTGCTTGTTATATATCGAATATGGTGTTCTCATTTCAATCGTGCTTAATAACGAACCAAATATACAAAAGATAAGTTGTGCTTGTAAGAACTGAACTGAACTCAACAAAGCCTTTTCCGAATTAACTAGGGTGGGCTACATGAATCTTACCATTAAATTAATTGTGTACATTTAAATATCTTCCATTAAACCACGTGATATCATGTCCTTTTTTATAATATCCCACCAAGTCAATTTAGTCCTACCTCTACCCCTTGTGTTACCATGAATACTAACTAAATCACCCTTCTTTATAGGAGCATCCATTGTTCTATGCTTGACATGTCTAAACCATCTAAGTCGATTTTATCTCAATTTATCTTCTAAAGGAGATACTTTTACCATTTCACAAATTTGTTGTGATGTTAAGAGCTCTCCCGGGATAAACTTACAGTGTTTACATGTTAATCAATATTGTTTCCTAGTAATGAAAAAAGTCTATTTGGCTCTTATGTGTGTTCAAGCCTCTCTTTAAAACATGTATTTACCAATACCAAATCATAAGCCATCGTAAAATCTAAAATTGACTCTCCACCACCGTTTCTATCCTAAAGCCATATTCTCTGTTCATTATCTCATATCCTATACAATCTTCTCCTACATGGCCAATGACCCCCCCCCCCCCCCAAAAAAATATTGGTTTTCTCACCTATGGTAATTTCTTTAATTAGTTCATCCATTTATTTTCAAAATTTTAGTTTACTGTGATCATCTAATCCTACTTGGGGTGCATAAGCACTAACAATAATAATTATATTTTCACCTAATACTAGTTTTACAAATATAAGTCTATCACCTTTCCTAATAATGGTTACGATATCATCCTTAAGGTTCTTATCTAATATTATTCCAACTCCGTTCCTATTTCTATGTTTTTCTGTATAATATAATTTAAAACCCTATATTTTCTATTTCTCTATCTTTTTTACCAACCCATTTAGTTTCTTGTAAACAATCTATGTTAACTTTTCTTCTTATCATCGTATCTACTAACTTCCTCCCTTTCACTGTTATAGTCCACATGTTCCAAGTCGCTAACCTAAGTCTATTATACTGGACTAGCTTTTTTACCCGCACATGTCCAGATTGTTGCAGGAACTTTTGCGCATTTTTCGTCCTATTCGGGTGTCAATGAGACACCTCTTGCCTATTTTTCCAGACACCCAGTAGCAGGCGCAATGCCCCTTGTCTATTTTTTGAGACACCCAGTGACAGGCGCAACACATCGCTTAAGGGGAATACCCTAGTATCAACGTGTATATTCGTAGGATTCATGTTCATAAGGATCTGACAAAGTTTTACGCTGCAACCCTCATCCTTTATCTGGGCTTGGGACTAGTAATGTCCAAAAAAATATAAGAAGTTACGCGCAATACAAGGGGATTTTGTACTTGTAAGGACTATTTCCCGAATTTCGTTTCCTGGAAAAATTTGTTATATGTTAAGTAATGAAAGGGGGCTGTGAAAGAGCAAAATTCGCTTTGCTTTGAAAGCCACCAATTGCAGAAAGAGCCTAAATGATTAACGACACATAAAAATAGAAGTTCCAAGGATAATTTTATATTCATTGATGCTTCATTACATATGATCATTATTATATCTTCAAACTTTGAGAGTGAATACTTGTATATGTGATATTTAGTGGGTATTGTAAAGTAGAAGATTAAAGGGTTTTCACAACGGACTCTCTTGAAAAGAATTAAATATTTTTTTATCATTGATTTGAGAATTATTTGAAATCATGGCATGGTTCAAAAGTCGAGTCAATTTCATTTATGTTCAACATATTTCTACACCTAAAGTTGAAATTGAGTCCTTACTTTAGAAGTATCTCATTGGCTTCATACACCCATGATATGTATGCCTATGTTGATTTACCTATAGAAATTGTTCACATAATTATATTCTTCTTTCATGATTATGATATTTTCAATCTACTCCATGGTGTTATGCATTCTATACTTATATGTACCCATTATAATTTCGATACTAAAAAATATTTCAAAAATTAAATAAATTCCAAAAAGGATACCAACTTCAAGTTTCCACACTTTTGCATTTCTTTTAGAAATTTCATCCCATGTGCTTAATTGATTAACTTTGTGATGTTATTTCTTTTGTATTCATATAATGTCAGTGATTCATGCTCTATTACGGACAAAAAGGGTGAGAAAAAATTGAGGGGGGTCTTTAAACTCGTACGCGTCACGATATTCTTTTTCTTATACGTGTAGGCCTCTTCTGCTCTGATGATGATCTCATGGACTAAAAAAGATTAAGAATTTCAATTGTAGACATGTCTCGAATGTCATTCTATTTTGGATTTGGGAGGCCATAAAGATACATTATCTTTGGGGTCATATTTTAATTTGATTTCGGTTTTGGTTTTATACTGGAATAGCCAAAGGGGGGATTTGTAAGAGCAAGATTTTATAATTGTTCATAGCTTAGGTATTTTGGCATATTCCATTACAAACTGGAGTTATAAACCGAACACAACGAGTTTCAAGCCATTAGAATCGTCATGAATAAATTATGGAGTTATACAAGCATGTGGTTTTGATTTTACTCGGTCAAATTATTCCAGGATGTTTATTTTTTACTCGAGGCATTTTTTATAAATTCATTTTTGAATTTTTTATTTTATTTTGTGTTCATTGGAACAAGATTCCAATCTCGTTATAATAAGATCGGGATCTCGTTAGAGTGAAGTGCTTAACTCGTTCGAACCTACTTCTAATGAACATCTAATAATATGGCTTCTATTTAACAGCGCAACTCTCACTAGAAGTTCGTTGGAAGGACGATAAAATGAAATAGGCATCTCGTTTGAACGAGGCTTCACCTCATTAAATTGGAACCATAATTTCATTTGAATGAGACCCCAATTTTGTTCAAATGAAATCGCCACCTCAAAAAATATGTTTTTCTATAAAAAAAAGAATTATTTTGCTTGTCTTACTTAATTCTTTGAGGAAAATCAGCCGCTATACTTGCACTAAAAATCTTCATATTTTTGTTTAAAAGAAACACTTTTGTTTTCCAAATCATATATCCCTTACTATGATTTGTTGAGTTTTTTTCAAGCACAAATTTCGTACACAAAATAAAACCCATATATAGTTTACTCTGCTGCTGATTATGGATTACGACTCTATGACTGAAAAAGAAAGGATTTCATAATCCCAAGGTTGATCGGTGGATATTGAGGTAAGAGATGCTTCCTCTGGATGGTGCTGAACTGTGCATTATTTATTGAAGATTTTAAGACCAATGTGTGATACTTAGTGGAGCTCTAAGTTGTATTGTGTATGTTAAACTATTAACAACGGGCTTTGCTTGGCAAGGAATTTTCCTCATATTCTTATTATATGTATTTAGTTTGATTATGATATTGGTTATAATTTAATTTGGACTCAGTTTTACATGCACACGTAATTATTAATCAAGATAAAATTGTTTAAAAATTGGACCTTTGTGTGTGTATCCTAAGATACAAATAAATCCATATTGGCCTGTTGTGTTTTTATTTTCACAAGAACTATTTTAAAGCATATTTTCAAATGGAAGATTGTAATAGTGTTTTGGGTACATCCTTTTATGTTTGATGGTGCTAACTTTTCTTATTGAAAAGTAAGAATGGTTACACATATCCAACAAAAATGAGATGAGGTATGGGACATTGTTAAAACTTGTTTTACTATACCTACTAAACCTATCGGTGAAGGTGACGCTCAAATATTTGTAAGAAATGCCTTTATAAATGGACCAAAGAGGAAAAACAAAATTCACAATATAATAATAAAGGAAGAAATTCCATTTTCCAAGACATGGGTGAGTCGGAGTTCAAAAGAATCCCAGCCTGCACTATATGAACAACTTAAGACATTTTAATGTTTACACATGAGGGTGACACTAGGGTTAAAGAGGATAAGTCATAACTTTTCGTGCACATGTATGACACTACGTTTATGAAAGATGCTGAAAAGTTTGACGTCGTTAATCAATCGCATGCAAATGGTATTATGTACGCTGATTCTGAAATGTGTTCAAAGATACTTAGGTCTTTACCCCATAATTTTGATACGAAGAAACATGTCACAGATGAAATAGACGACCCTTATATAACCATGAAATTTTATGTAGTAAAATTAAAACCTTCAAATTAGAATGTGCCTTAAGTCGAAATCAAACGGGCAAATCACAAGCACAAAATATGCAACCTTTATTAATGTTTAAATCAAGTGTAAATATTTTTGCAGTTGTTTCCTCACTATTTAATATGGATTACTCATCTGTTTTAATTGAGTCATTAAACAATGAAATTTTATTGTTATCTGAACATTTTAAGAAATTTTTTATGCTTAGGAACAAATTTGCTTCTAGAGATCCAACCGAATTATACAAATAGGCCTCATAAAAAATATTATGAAAATATTTTTTTTTTAAAATATGACACTAATAAAGATATAAGTTATATTCAATGTAGAAAATCTAATGAATTTTTTCATTATGATAATAAATGTTTTTTAAAAAGAAAGTGACAATCTTCTAACAAGGCACATATATCTAAAACTTAGGACGATAGTTCAGATAACACCAGTATACAATAACTTTACGGCTTTTACTTTGTTTGTGTAAGTGAGTCTAATAATGATTTTGATAATCTGTCTACTATGTCTGATGATTCAGGAATTTTCATAGACAACTATGATTTACCTGCTGTAAATAACTCCCTACCTGATAAGACTCATGAGAATAAGCACATACTGTCACTATTACCAAAACATTGTACGATTGTTACTACAACTGGGATGATGAAAATGATTCGTATAAAGAATCATCCCTTGGGACAGAATTTGTTGATAGTGAATGGGATGGCGGTAGCCTTTACTTTAAGAGACTTTACAAGTCCAGTTTTAAAAAGTTTACACATTTAGGCAAAATCAGTGCTAGGTTATTATCTAAAATCGATGTTTTACAAAATCAAATTTGCCTAATTGCTGATGAATCTTCTATGAAAGTAGAAGCTTGAGACTGAAAACCTAATGCTAGAGAAAACACTTCAAAATTAACTGAAAGCAATGTTTTATTAGAAGAAAAATACAAAGCGATTTTAAATGAATTTGTAGAATCACAATCTTAACTGAAAGAAGCTTTAAAGAGACTAAGTGCTTTCAACACTTCTGGCATCGAGGTCAAACAAATTTTTGAGTCTAGAAAGTCAATCCCTGTTGATAAAGAAGGAATTGGTTTTAAATGAGATGAAAGTTTTGAAACAAAATTGTTTCCGTTATTGTGTACCGTCCAGAATCTTCAAAAAAATTTTTGTCTCTTAGGCATTTTTAAAATCAAAATCAAACTCAAGCTCACTATCCTCTTAGGTACATTTATCACTTTAATTTTTGTGGCAAAACTGGTAGTTTACTAAAATTCTGTTCAAAATGATTAAATATAAACAGAAAAGGTGGGAATGTTGATAGACTAAGGATACCTATCTAGACTATATCTGTTAAAAAACCAACACCACCTAAGATAACACCTTCGAAGTCTAAAACAGTTTTTCCAAAAGCTAAGGCAATTTAGATTAGGAAAGAAGAATTGAGTTGCCAATTGGGATTGAATGTTATTGTTTTAGTATTAAAGGATACAAATAAAAAGTCTTAATGGTACCTTGATTCGGGTTGTTTTAGGCATATGACTAGGTAAAAAGAAATTCTTCTTTAAGAACTTTTGTTGGAGGAAATGTTACATTTGTTGATGAAAAAATGTGTCGAATCGTAGGCAAAAGAACAATTAGTGGTCACGGGCATCCTATCTTGGATGAGGTTTTACAAGTTAAGGGACTTAAAGCCAATTTATCAAGTATAAGTCAATTTTACGACATAGACCACGCTATTAAATTTTCTCAATTTGAGTACAAAATTATTAGTTTGGAGGGAAAAACTATTCTTTGTGGTAAAAGAACACCCGATAATTTCTATGATGTTATTCAATATAAAGTAGTTAAAAATTGTTTATCTACTGTGCGAAATGACTTAGACTCATGGAATGAACTATTATAACACACTAATTATGATAATCTGTACACATTAACTATTCAACAACTTGAATGAGGTTTACCTAAAATATCAAAAATAAAAAAATCTATTTGCGTACCGTGTCAAATTTGTAAAATGCATAACGCCCACATAAGAAAGTTACAGACGCTTTAATATCTCACCCTTTAGAGTTACTTCACATGGATTTAATGGGTCTCTTTAGGACTAGAGTATTTTTGGTAAATCATACATCCTTGTCATGGTAGATGACTTTTCTAGATTTACAAGGGTGACATTTATGATAGAAAAATTAGATAGCTTTAAAAAAAATTAAGAATACTTTAAAGATTTGAGAATAAAAAGGACATCCAAGTAACTAGTATTCTAAGTGATAGGGGTGGAGAGTTTAGAGACACTGATGTTTTAGAATATTATGTAGGAAATGCGAATCAACATGAATTTAGTGCACCCAAAACCCCTCGATAAAATAGTATAGTGGAAAAAAATAACCAAACCATATAAGAGTTGACTCGTGTCTTGTGAAAAAGCAGCAGGGGTTATATGGATTCACTTGTATATTAATCCACACACAAAGATTTACTTTTTACAAATTTATCATGATTTAATTTAGAGTGAAGATGGAACGGTGATGTGAATCCAAATTCTAAAGCAAAATCGAAAGAAGAATAAATAGAGGAAAAAATATCTTTTGGGAAAAACCTTTAATTCAAAACTGTTTAAGATTATACAAACATTATACAACTTACATTTTACTTAGAGATCCACTAAAAATAATGCGGAGATGCCTTTAAATCTTAGACAAAAAATGATGCAGTCTAACACCACCCATAATAAGCAGTTATTGTCTCGGTATCCACTAATGAACCTGGAGAATCATAATTCCTTTCTTCTTCAGTTGTAAAGCCTCGACTCTACAAATTAGCAGTAGAGAACAATCTTTACAAGGATTTAGAACTCAGATTTTGTTCTTCTGAATTTGTAAAAGTGATCATAAAAGATCCAGGGTTTAGATGAAAAATTTACAGAGTTTGATCACAAAAAGAACTCTTAAAAGTCTTGTTGTAAAGCCGAATCTCCCATATTAATTTATAAGGAAAATTGTTTCAAAGATATAGGGATTAAAGATTTGGAAAATATTTGATTAAACTTTAAAAAAACATGTTGGTTGGTTCGAATAAATTGCCACCTCATACGAACCACGTACCCAATCTTGTTCAATTGGTATTTAAAGAAACTTCAAATGACATTATAAAATGAACACAAAAGGAAATGTTCTAGATCTCATTAGAACATGGTAACCTCATTCTAACGACATGTTCAATCTTGTTCGAATGACCTACCATATTGTTCTAACGAGCTAGCAAGTTTTTCAAACTCTCTTTAAAAATCATTTTAAAAAATATTTTGAAAACTTTTACATAAAAACTCTTTTAAAAAATAGCCCTTGAAAATTTAAGGCTTTGATAAACCACTTCATAAATCCTCTTGAATGATTTTATGACGAACGATATTCATTCATCCAAATATCACCAACTTCTTCTCTTCGAATACTAAAAGTGGTCATAAAGGTTAAGTGGAGTGTAACGAGATAAGCCAAATAAAATTAAAATGAGAAATTATACATTTTGCTCTTACAAATATCCCCTTTTGTCCATACTGCTACAAAATATAAATCGAAACCAAATTCACCCCTAAGATTAAATCAAATAATGCCCTCCCAAATCAAGAAACAAAAACACATAAAGGTATAAGTCTTGAACTGAAAGTCTTCATCTTGTGTGGTCCATAAATTCATTATCAAGGCAAAAATGGACTACACAAATGAGATAAAAGAAATACCGTGATATATATGACTTTTAAAAATATAAACTATCCCTCAATATTTTCTCCCCCCTTTTGCCTGTAATAAACAATGGGTTTGAAACTAATCTTGAAATGTTAGCATCACATGTATCTAAAACAAATAACGTCAGGATGATAAACAATTAAGCACACGGGATGAGATTCCAAAAAGCTTTAAAACAACTATTTTTAAAAACTTTCAAATTTTTTAAGTATTAAAAGTACATAAAAAAATACATATAAGTACAAATACATAATACCATGGAATCGCATGAAAATAATCGAATCATGAAAGAGAAATATAAGTATGTGAACATTTTCCATGGGCAAATCAACATAGGCATACATAATAAAGTTGCAAGAAGTCGGTGGGATTCTTCTAATGTAAGAACTCAATTTCAACCTTAGGTGTAAGAGTGTTGAACAAAATAAAATTGACTTGACCTGTGAGACATGTCATGAATTTAAATACTTCTTAATTCAACAACACCAAACTATTTAATGCTTTTCAAGAGAGTACATTGTACAAAACCATTGATCTTTTCCTTTATAACACCCTCAAAATCTCACATATTTAAGACTTCACTCTCAATTTTTTTAAGATTGCATAATGCTCATAATTAGCAAGGCATCAATGTAAAATAAAATGGCATTGGATCTTCTGTCTTTTTGTGTCGTTAATATTTTTAGGTTCTTTTTATAATTGTTGGCTTTCAACTCAAAGAAAATTTTCTTTTTCGTAGCCCATTTCCATTGCATAACATAAAACAAATTGTTCAAAAAATTAAATCCGAGCAATGGTTCTTACAAGCACAACATATCTCTAGTACAAATGGCTTGTTATTAAACACTATTGAGATGAGAACATCGTATTTGATACATTACAAGTGAGTACAATGTTCAAAATGCTCATGTTTGTGTCAAATAAAGGTGATAAAAAATTTAGCATGAAGAAATAAATCATTAATGAACAATTAAGTACTAGACACATATTATTAAGCACACTAAAGAAACGATGCCATGTATCAAAACATTACGAAAAAGTCACATGAATGGATGGAATGAAGTTGTAATTCAAACATTTTAAATCTACTTCCATAGATGGTGAAAAACAAAATAAAAAAAATGTTTGCCTTTTTAAAAATTTTATCAAAAAGATTTTTTTTTTGGGCATTGTTCTAACTTTTTCTAAAAACCAAAAATCTTTTTTGATTTTTCAAGATTTACCTAAATAAGACAAGCCTATATAAACATATAAATATAATCTAGCAACAGGGACAAAAGATATGAAGAAGATAATCAACCTATACTAGATAAAATTCATAACCTCAATCATTTATTTGAGAGTTCTCAAAATGAGTAGACATCCTTTAAAATTCCTCGATCCAACTTTGAGAAGTTTTAACTAAAAATTCTACCTTCTCTAAAAAAACTCTCAAAATCACTACGATCGTGTGTGGAAGAATGAATAGGTACACATATGGGGGCTCATGCAGGAACACGTGTGTGAACTAAAGTGGAAGATATCGGGGAACACGCGTGTGTAAAATTCTCCCTAAGTTAAACAAAACTCCCTAAGGTGACGTCATTATTTGCAATGGCTTATGTCTACCTCGATAAAAATGCGTAGGACGCTCTCTCCTTGGTGGTTTATGTTTCCTTGGAGGGTTAGGATGAGGGACATAAATATCCATCGCAAACTCAAGAATCAGCTCAGGTGAGGCATTAAAAGTGGAGGCACCATCATACACTATTCCTCGCCTCTTGTTAAACACTAATATGGGACCCAAACACACCTTTTCAACCTTATTAGATGTGTTCACAATAGTGATCTTGACCTCTTAGGCACGTTTGATATCTTCCTCGAGTTGGGATACATGTTCTTTAAATTTCTCACAAGTTTTAAATAAATCTTTAAGATTTCTTGTAAGACTAGCCACATGTTTGTCAAATCGGTCTTCTCCTTACCAACCACAACCATTTACTCGCATAACGAAATTTTTAACTTCTCGAGCTGATTTACCGGTGCATAACACTCTCTTAAAACTTTAACATCTTTCTCTAAATCAAACAACCTAAGAGTTAAACTTCAATTGTGCCTTTTGGTACTCAAAGACTCTTTGTAAAGTTCACGGTAGGCACGTTGAAATCCATCTTCTCCTAAAATCAAATTCTCGTTATCACTCCAAATCTTTCCATAATGGTTCGATAAAGTGTCGAGCCTATGACATTTAGAAATGTCCTCATCTCCATGGGGCCAACTAAAACTACTAACTTGATTGGACATGAGCCCAAGAAAAGGTTCACGGAGTGATTCATCCCTAAAATCCACCGACTTGAGGTCACTATCGCTAAGAGTGACTTTGTATGCATGTTTTCCTTTCCCTATTCTCTTTCGCCTAGTGGGACACTCATGTTCTTTGTGTCCTTTCCCCTCACATTAAAAATATCCCATTTGATCATTCTCATAAACTTTCTTATCCTCATTGCCATTTTTATTTTTTATAAAATTTTGTTTTCTTTGGGAGAATTTTCTTTTTTTTTTTAAATTTGAAACATTTTTCGCAAAAAGACAAGATCATCATGCTCAAAATAAAATTTCAACTCAGAATAAAGAAAATTCCTTTTTTCTTTTTAGACTTGGCTTTCAAACCAATCTATATTTCCTTTTTCTTAATAGTTTCGGAGAACATATCGATTTCGTAAGTTTGAATGTATCTTACGAGTTGATCTAACCTAAGTTTATCTAAAATTCCTAACGAATTTAGAACCGTGACTTTAGGGATAAAGCAGTATGGTAGGGATCTCAAAATCATTTTATGACTCTCGTCTCAGGAATTTTCTCAACCAAATTAAAAATAGAATTGACAGTATCAGATAATCTTGCCCAAAACTCATCAAATGTCTCATATACTAGCATGGTAATTGTTTCAAAATGTGTGGTGAGATTTTTTAGCTTAGAATCTTTCATAGTGTCGATACCTTTATGAGTGAGTTAGAGGATATCCCACACTTTCTTAAACTTAGTGTAACAACCCGCCTAATGGGATACCGGGCGATCACTCCTATATCAAATTATAACAGGAGTTACATATGGATCATTCTTAGCATCACTGTCGAAAATCCATTTAATTACTAATATCCTATTAGGCGAGCGTTAAAAACTTTTACTTAACTATTCTTTTTAACGATTAAAATAAACCATCCACAATTTAGTGCGTAAATAAAACTGAAATAAAAATGACATAAATTAAAATAACCGAACACTCGGTTCAAATTATACAACCATATCGAATATCGTGTGAAGAATAAATAAAAACAGTTGGACCATTGGCCCGAATGTTTGTACAATACCTCCTATCTAGAGTACAAGGAAAGAAGCGTCTACCGAGAACCCGCAAGCATCCACAGCTGCTGCAGCAGACGTCTGACTCGAAAGAATTTCCATCCAGGCGTCCCTGTGTCTGGACACCTATATATATAATATATATAGAAAGAAAGGAGAGTAGATAAACGGGTCAGAGCCCAAATTTTGAAAATATTTTGCAAGTGTATAAATGCTTTATTTTTAGAAAAATAGTTTTTTTATCTCATAATTAAATTGGTATCGCACTCCCATGAGATACCCCTCACCTCTCCTCTAGTAGTGCACACCTAGCGCACCCTAACACAATACCCTAGTCAAGTTATCCCTGCCTAACTAGTCTATCACCCAACTATTATCTACCACAGATAGTCCCAGTGCTAAGGGCTAAACTTCCCTCCATTCTCAACACTGCACTAAGTTCGTGCGTGGGGTGTCTCGCAAAGCGAAATCCAAACAAGGAACCCCCCCGATACACTACTACCTGGAAGGGTCAATGGTAGAGATCCATTAGGCCCGTAGCACACACAATGTATAAATATATATGTATACACATACATCTACAATATATGTTCGGATAATATTTCCCGGACTGAGGATTACCAATTAAATTATATCTTTATAATACACATCCGGATCTACCTCCCGGACTGAGGTGTATTTTATACACAAAGTATTTATCAATACTTATCCTTTTCATTTCAAAAACTTCCATTTCCCTTCTCATATCCAGGAAATGTATTTAAAGCCAATTCATTAGCATGAATTGCTTTACCAAAACATATATCTTTTTAAAAGCTAATTTTATTAACATAAAAATGCTTTTCCAATTTAAATCATCCCATTTCCCTTTTTATACTCAGGAAATGTACCCAAAGCCATTTTCATTAGCATGAAAATGCTTTGATCAAATCATATGCTTCCACATCCCTTCTTCCATCCGGGAGTGTTACTGAAGCCAAATCTTTATCCCATTTCCCCTTTTATACTCAGGAAATGTAAATTAAAGCCAATCCATTATCATGAATTGCTTTAATAAATCTAAGACCGCCCCTCTGGGTTTCCCCACTGGACGCGCCCCTAAATGGCTATCATCTTCCAGGGCCTATCTATACAAGACAACCTGGGAACCTACTAACGTCGGGAAGCGGCCATATTGCCTGCGGGAAAGTCAGGACCACACCCGGAATCCCCTAACCAGCGCAGTAATACAAATTCCCATATGGCCTAGGGACTATATCCAACCTGCTCAACAGCCAGGAAGGATTCACCACAATGCGCGCAACTTTCCTTATGATAGCGATTTAGGGAGGTGTGTATAATCCATAATTTTATTAATTATAAAAAAAACACTTCTCATTCCATTTTGAAAATATTCATTTTTATATTTTCAAAATCATTTCCATCATAACATATATATATATATATATATATACCTAAATCACACAGTATATATATATAGCCTATATATATTCCTCCTAGAATATATAACCGGCCATAATGGCCTATATCATCTAACGATGACCATAATCCCAAAGATTCCCTCCAGGAATCATAATCATGCATTCATATTAGCATGATTCTAAATCCAAAGTATTTCCTTACTTCGACCAATAATAATTACCTTAATCAACTCTTAAAGATTTATTGGATATCTCCAAATTTATTCTAATCCACTCATAGGATTCACTCAACCAAGATCAATATGATTATGTTATCTCTTTAGATCATAATCCTCTTTAATACTCAATTTTTAGAAAGCCCGCTTTAAACTTAAAGAGGAGAAGTAATAACAATCTCCAAAATCTTGGGCTAAAAACAGAGTACCGGTCGACCGGTCCTGGACCCCCGGTCGACCGCTGGTTGCAATTTAGCCTACGAAACAAAGCAGTAGGCCTTTCACCTTGACGCGGTCGACCGGCCATAGGGGCGCGGTTGACCGGTCACACCAGGTCCTCAAAATTAAACCCTCCAAATCTTCCATCCAACAACCCAATTTCATTATCGGGGTTTCTAAACTACCCCAAAAATTATCCCAAACATCTACACAATTAATTCTAGCCGTAATTTTTCCAATTCCCGATTTGATTTCCGAGTTGATGATTTCAACCCGAAGCTGCCATCTTGTAAAAATCCTATCAAATCGTAGAAAAATCATAAAAATACGCGGTTGGCGCCCACGCGACCGTATCGAAAATATATACAACTTTCGTGTTTTGGCTGAAAGCTAAATCAATTCTTTTCCTGGCCAAAATGGCCTCCTAAAGTGACGGGTTACTATTTATCGTCTTCTCCGAGACGATTTCTGCCATTAAAGCTTCTCCCAAGCTTTTGTCGCCTCACCCAACGTCCTACAACCTCAACCAACTACAAATACACTTATAATACGGGTTTTAAACATCCTAGAACTCGGAATCACCAATTAATTTCAAGTAAAACCTAAGTTTCTCCAATTTACCATTTTTAGGGGTTTATTCGTTTTAACTCCCAAAAACCCGTTTTATCCTCGAATACCCAACCCAAAATCATTAGGGTTTGTTATACCAACAATGATATGAGATATTTATGCTTAAAAATAAATAAAGCAAGTAAACACTTGCCTCGTGGATAAAATTCGACGTCCTCGAGCCGCATCCCGCGGAGGCTGGCCGGAATCTCCCCCTTTTTCCTCTTTTCTTCCTCCTCTCTCTTTCTCTTCTCTCTCTTTCTCTTCTTTTCTTTCTCTTTTTCTCCCTCTCTTCCTCTTTATATATAGAGAAAAGGGTTTTAACCCCTTAAAACCCAAAAACGACTTGTTTACCCAATTACGAGTTACTTTTACCTCTAAAATCATCTGAAACTTAATTTCAACAATCGGACACTCTTTTCCGACTATCTCGGACATTCCGAGACTCATGGCGCAGTCGAAATTTCCATCCAAGGTACTTGACCGCAAATCACTATTCCAACCCATAAAAGTAATTGCGAGTTTTCCAATTTAAAATCTGACCTTTTCGTCAATTTTCTCCACGATGACATATAATTAAATTATAGCAACCTATATAGTCCAAAAAGTAATTACAATACCCATAGAAAATCATTCAATCCTCGAAAATCCCAAAAATCTTTATTTCGAGAAATTCTCCAAATTCCAAATTATACTTAATTATGGAATTTAATTATCTCCAAGAAGGAGGGGTTGTTACACTTGGTGCACGCCATGATGCAATAAAACTCGTCTGGGGTTATGACTCCAAACATTGAATTTAAGCCACCAGAGTTAAAATAACTCCATTTAAAATCATCTCCAGTCCAAGCAGTGACATGTTTAAGACTTACAACATTGGCATTAGTCACATTGGTCGGCGTCCAACCTATTTTACAAACATTCTAGACTCTCTCGTCAATCGACTTTAGTGTTGACCTCATTCGAGCCTTCCAATATGCATAATTAGACCCGTAAAAATAGGGATCCTATTATAAAAATTATTCATATAATCCCAATTTAAGGATCACACAGTAAATTACTGTAATCGACTTTGATACCAATTAGAAAAATTGGTATCCTAAAAAAATTTGTAAAAAAATTACAAAAACAAAATAATTTAGTCCAACTTGCTCTAATAACAATTTGAAAATTCAACAGGGTTTATATGGATTCACTTGTATATTAGGTCACACACGAAGATTCACATTTTACCAAATTTTATCTTGATTTAATTCAAACTGAACAAGCAACGATAATGTGAAGCCAAATTCCAAACCAAACTCGAAAGAAGAAGAAATAAAGGAAAAATCCCTTTCGGGAAAAACCTATAATTTAGCATTGTTCAAGATTAAATTGACATTATACAACTTACAGACCACATAGAGATACAATAAGTATAACTTGGAGATATCTTTAAATCTTTAATAGAAAATAATGTAGTCCAGCACTGCCCATATCAAGCAGCTCTTACCTCGATATCCACCGATCAGCCTTAGGAATTGTGATTCCTTTCGTCTTTATCTGTAGAGCTTCGGCTCCACAAATCAACTATAGAGAATAATCTCTATGACATTTTAGAACTCATATTGTGCTCTTATAGGTTTGTTAAAGTTCAACTAAAAGATCCAAGGGGTTTGGATGGTATTTTTTTAGAGTTTTATCACAAAAAGGACTCTAAAATTACTTGTTGAAACATCTTATCCTTCATATTTATTTATAGGAAATTTTTTTGTAAAGTTATTAGGATTAAAGATTTGGAAAAGATTTGACTAAAAATAAAAAACACGCGTGCATGTTCGAACGAACTGCCATCTCGTTCGAACGATGTACCTAATCTCGGTCGAACAGTTTTCAACGAAACATCGTACGACATTATCGAGTAACACAAAAGGCGACATTCCAGGTATCATTAGAATGTGGGAACCTCATTCTAACATGTCCAATCTTGTTTGAAAGACATGCCAAATTGTTCTAATTAGAATATTTTCAAATGTTTTAAAAGCAAACTCTTTTAGAAAAAGAACCCCTAAGACTTTAAGACTTTACCAAACCATTTCATAATTCTTCTTGAATGATAATGTGATGAACGATATTCATTCATCCAAATGAGATTAACTTCTTCTCTTCGAGTACTTGAAAGTGGTCATGAAGGTGCAGTGGGGTGTAATAAGATAAGATAAATAAAATTAAATGAACAATTAGGAATTTTTCTCTTGCATCTTGCTTCACGCTAAGAATTTACCAAAATACTTTTGGTTGAGGCTATATAAACTGCTTGTCACATAATAAGTTAGGTGTACTTAAGAAAAGACACAAAGCAAACATCTTATGAAATTTGGTATGGAAAACAACCCAATCTGATATACTTAGGGTGTTTAGTAGTGAATGTTGTGCATGTAAGGATAGAGAGAATCTATTCCAATTTGACACTAGGGGAGATAAAGCTACCTTTTTAGGTTATTCTCAAAATATTCATTCTTATCATATATATAACCTAAAAATGAAAACTATAATGGAATCCATTAACGTAGTTATGAATGATAGTGTTTCCTATCAATTGGGAGAAAGTGAGAATATTTTGCCTGTTAACAATTCTGAAAATGAAAATTTACAAATATATACTGATTCTATCTCCCTACCACTTGATGAACCTGATGTTACTAACTGGCTTTAGGAAACTCAACCTAAGAAAAAATATTGTAGGTGATGTTAGATACCCGATAAAGGATAGATATTAATCTATAAATGATTTATTTTCATCTTATGTGTCCTTAATTGAACCTAAATATTTAAAAGAAGCACTAATAGTTGAATCTTACTTAATAGGTATGAATGAAAAGCTAGGATAATTTAGACTTCATAATGCGTGGTATTTAGTGCCTCATCATATTCACAATAATGTAATAGGTACAACATGGATATATAAAAATAAGTGTGATGAATCGGTAATATTTTAAGACGCGTAAGGTTATTATCAAATTGATGGAAATGATTTTGATGAAACCTTGCTCCTATTGCTAGACTAGAATCTGTTAGACTCTTCCTTGATGTTTATTGCCATTTAAAATTTAAACTATATCAAATGGACATAAAAATTTGTGTTTTTAAATGGTACTTTAAATGAGGAAGTGTATGTAGAACAACCTAAAGGCTTTCTTGATCCTCTCTTTCCCAATCATGTTTTTATATTAAAAAAAAAAAAAGCTTTTATGGTTTGAAACAAACCCCCATGCTTGGTATAACAGGTTAGAAAATTTTCTTATGGACAATAGTTTTGACTGCGGGGGATTCGACATTATAATGTTCATCAAACGTAACAAAAACTACTTTATAATAGCTCAAATTGACATTTATGACATAGTTTTTGGGTCAACTTCTCCTCAGGAAGCTGAAAATTTTGCTAACATAATAAAATCTAAATTTCATATTTCTATGATGGGAGAACTACAATTATTTTTAAGATTTCAAGTAGCATAAAAATCTGACCATATTTTTATTTGCCAATACAAATATGCTACTGAATTAATTAAATGTTTTGGTTTATCCATGCCTAAGACTTCTAGAACCCCTATGAGTTCATCTATCCAACTGTTAAATAACTTATCGACTAAAAGATAAATGTCACTTGATACCATAGTATGATAGGTAATCCTTTTTACTTAAATTCGAGTAGACCTAACATAATTCATAGCATGTGTATTTGTGTGCTAGCCACCTATATCAACTGACAGAGTCGCACTTATCATAATATCTTGTGGTACTAACATTTTATAGGATTCTTCCCTACCCTTTGTCCCTTTGTGATAATCAAGGGGAGAATTTGACACTCCTTTTTTTATACTGAGGAGATTTTATAAGACTCCTATTTTTTTGTATGTAATTGAGTCTCTTATCACACATGTTCTTAGTTGAGTCTTGTACTCTTATTTTTAGGACACATGTTGTTAGTTGAGTTATGTAGTCTTTTAGTTTTAGGAATCTTGTGTATAGTTCAGTTATCTATTTGCGTGTGCGAAAATTAATTTTTTTAGTCTCAATTTTGTTTGTTCAAAAATTGACCAGGGGGGAGATTTAAAATACCCTCTTTAAATCCCACGAAATTTTTGTTTGACTCAATTTTGCAACAACTATCCCAAATTCACTCCGACCCTTGCTCACACTAAACACATTCTCGAAACAAATTGTAAAAGTTGGTAAACTTAAATTCCTATTTTTAAAATCCTAATTTGAATTTTTGTTTAATATATTCATTAATTTTGTATTACACATTATTTACTTATTTTATATCTAAATAATTTGTAAATTTTACATTATACTGTTTTATATTTTTCCATAATTTTTATGATTTCCTTAGAATTTAAAATAGGTGAATTCAACAATTGAAAGAAACATATTATTTATTAAATTTAATTAAGCTAAATCTAAACAACGACATTTAAGGGTTTTTTTTTCGATCTTTTTTAACTGGCTTATACCAATCAGTTTGCAGAGTTCGGCCCATGTAGTTTGATCGCGCGTGAGCTTAGGGAACCTTGGGTGCCACGATTGGTTGTTGTGGGCCATTTTACATAAGTACCATCCACAGTGGCCCAGTTATTTACCTTATTACCCCCACTAAACATCTTTTTTTGAACCTCATGGTTGATTACCTTTTTAGCCTTATACGTATGGGGTTTACAACTTATACCAGGGCTCCTTTCTCATCATTATAAATACTAGGATTGGGTCCGTTGAAAAAATCAAACAAAAATATAAGAAAATTAAGCCGAAGCACTACCGAAATTTTTTCAACTCTTCTGTGACACCCCACTTAATAAAATATCGGGCAATCACTCCTGTACCAAATTAAAATAGGAGTCGCATATGGTTCATTCTTAGCATCACTTTCGAAAACTAAATTAAATACTAATAACCTATTAGGTTGGCGTCAAAATTTTATTTAACTAATCTTTTTAAACAATATTCAATTAAAACATTCACACAGTTTGAATAGATGAAACTGAAAAGAAATAAAATAATCGAACACTCGGTTCAACAATAATACAATCAGAATAAATGCCGCACTCAAAGGCGGTAAAAGAATAAATAAATGCAAGTGGGTTGTTAGCCCGAATGTTTATACAGTACTTCCTATCTAGATTACAAGGATAGAAGCGTCTACAGTGAACCTGCATGCATCCACATCTGCTGCAGCAAACGTCTGACTCGAAGGAATCATCATCCAGGCGTCCCTGTGTCTGGACACCTATATATATATATATATATATATATATATATATATATATATATATATATATATATATATATATATATATATATAGCAAGAAAGGAAAAATAGGAAAATGGGTCAGTGCTCGAGTTGTAAAAAATATTTTGCAAGTGCATAAATGCTTTATTTTTTAAATATAGGTTTGTTCTCATATTTAAGTTGGTATCGCACTCCCATGAGATACCCCTCACCCCTCTTCTAATAGTGCACACCTAACGCCTCCATTAAGACTCCTAGTTAAGCTACCTAGCCTAACTACTATATCTTCCCTGACCTCTAGAAACCTCAAAACCCATGTACTAAGGGCTAAACTTCTCCCCATTCTCAACACTGCACTACGTTTGTGCGTGGGGTGTCTCGCGAAGCGAAATCCAGACAAGGAACTATACTCTCCCTGCTCCTCAAGCCAGGGGATTCACCCACATCGCGCAACCTCCCTGGATCACACTAGAGAAATATATAATCTGGCTATTCCAACACATAGATATATATGTACTTATATGGTATATAGTATATACTATAAGTACATCGTATATATATATACATATATACATATACACTCATCACTCCTCAAGTGTATACCTGGCTATAATTGGCAATCTCATAAAGGTATTTAAGTATTTTCCTACTTAAATATATCTCACACCTTAATCGCTGTTAGGGATTTACATACTCTCCAGATATCCCGATACATAACTGTATAATAAGTATACCCTCAACTTATAAGTATACCCTCAACTTATATTTAACCTATAACCCAAATTCCATCCTAGTCACCTCGTAGGAGTTACTCACTAATTCCATATACACTTACTCTTTCCTACTCGCACGACTATTCAGCTATAATCGCTCTCTAAAATACTCTCTTAGGTGTCACTCACTCCGAACATCAATAATTACATAAGTCTTGGATTTTACCCAATTAATCCAAGGTATACATTTCACTCCAATAATAATTATTTAAAAGTCCCCTCTTATATTTCTAGAATTCCCAAATTTTCTAATCCTTCAATTTATTCATTTTCCTCAAAAACATACCTTAATACCACACAATTATAGCACCCTCCCAGCCCCCATAAGTTTTTTTCCCAAATGGCTAGTGCTAGATTACTATATATATATATATATATATATATATATATATATACTTATTTCCTCAACTGAATAAGCTAGAACCAATAAAAAATTGGAACTCAACCCATAGAATTAACCCTAGGCAAAATTGCCAAAAATCCTGCAAGGTCGATCGATCGACCCTTGGCCCTCAATCGATCGATCCTATACCCGCGATCGATCGATCGCTTCGAATAGCTTCTTCTCCGAGAAGCTATTTCGGCCATTAAAGCTTTTCCCAAGCTTTTATCTCCTACCCCAACATCCTCCAACCTCAAACAACGATATGTACACATATAAAATGGGTTCTAAACGTCTTAGAACCCAAAACTAACA
Organism: Sambucus nigra; assembly: GCA_949130495.1. Taxonomy (NCBI): domain Eukaryota; kingdom Viridiplantae; phylum Streptophyta; class Magnoliopsida; order Dipsacales; family Adoxaceae; genus Sambucus; species Sambucus nigra. Next base: position 210,703,932 of record OX422223.1, on the reverse strand, counting down.
AATGATTTCAATAATTTCCTAAATTTCTCAAATTGGATAAAAGTTGGGGTTTACTCGTTTATTTTTCGAAAACCCATTTTGATTCATAAAATCCCATCCCGAAAATCTTCTGATTTGTTAATACCAATTTTTGATATGATATTTATACTCCAAAATAAATAAAGCAAGCAAACACTTTCCTCATGGATAAAATCCGACGATCCCAAGTCGAATCCCGCGGAGTTTGGCCGAAATCTCCCTTTTCTTCCTCTTTTCTCTCTTCCTTTCCTCTCCTCTTTCTTTTCTCTCTTCTCTTCCACTCTCCCTCCTTATATAGGGAGAAATTAAGGGTTTATCCATTTAAACCCAAAAATAACTCGTTTACTCAATTACGAGTTCCTTTTAATCCCAAACATTCTCGAAGCCTAAACAATACCCTCGGATACTCTATTCTAACTATCTCGGTCATTCCGAAACCAACCGCGCAATCGAAATTTCCATCTGAGGTACTTGACCGCCTCCACTAATTAAAACTGACATATCTCAATATGGGTTTTCCAATTAAAATATTATCCTTTGTCGCTCTACCCACTGCGACATGTAATTAAATAGTCCAACTTATATATTTAGTCCCAAAAGTAAATGAAACACACCTTAGAAATCATCCAACCTTTAAAAATTCCAAAAATTATTATTCAAAGAAATACCTCAAATTCTCACTTTACACCCATTTATGAAATTTAAATATTCCCAAAAGTACGGGGTGTTACACCTTTCTCTCTCTAAACCCAATTTTTCTATCTATTTGAGAATGATTTTCCTTTTATCCAAAAACTTTTAAAACATCATTTGTTCTTCTAAAAATATATGTGAGATAGTGTTTTAGATTTCATTTACATTTAAGAGTTTGAATGTTTTATTTGGTGATTAACATGTTTGAAAGGCTTTAAGCCTTTTGGGTTTGATCTTGAACATTGACCGAGGCTTTCTGGTGCTGGATGATACAAGGATACTTATGCATGGAAGATTTGTCCATTCATATTTGTACTTTTAAATCTTGTTGGGGTATATTTTATATTCCCTCTTTTTGTTTTTTTTTGCCAAAGAGGGACGGTACCCCCACCCATTTTATTTATACCTTAAAGGAGAAAAAGCCTCTCCGAAGCTTACAAACCCAAGCACAAAAATAATTCTAGAGGATGGGTCCATTACTCTAGAATGAGAGAATAGAAACTTTGGGATTTATAAACTATCCCCATTACAAGGAAAGAATACTTACAACAAAAAATATAGGGGATTAATCCCCAGTACAATGAGAGAGCTTAAGAATGTATAAATTTGGGGATTTATCTCATCCCCATTACATTTTCTTTATGATTGTTCTAATATTTGGAAGATTTTTTCTATCCATATTGAGATGACCTTTAGCCAATGTTGGAAGAGAATTGAAACTCCAGAAATAATCATCCATTTGAGATACTGAGGCTCTTGAAGCTAAATAATCAACTACTGCATTGTTTTCCCTCCAAGTATGGATGATTTTAAAGTTCGTTGGATAAGTGATATTATCAAATATATCTTGAGAAGTCCAAGGTGGTTTTGCTATCTTTAATACAATGTCAACTAACGTTTTACAATCAGATTCAATGCAAACATTACAAATATTTAAGGAAGAAAGAAATTTAATCCCTTCTTGAAGGGCCATAGCCTCAGCATTAAAGGATGATTGAATACCTATTGATTTAGAAAAGGCAGCAATAAATTTACCTTGAGAATCCCTAATGACACCCCCAATGCCACTTGAGCCCGGATTATTCTTAGAAGCACCATCAATGTTAAGTTTAAAAGTGCCAATTGGAGGTTTGCTCCAAAGACACTTAATAAAGATAATCTTCTTCGGGAAAATATTGATATTAAAAGTTTTGGCAAGGTGGTATTTTATCGTAAAACTTGCAATATTCCAAAATATTCGAAGACAAGAGGATAACATTTTTAATAATGTTATTTGCAGAAGTTTGACAATTTTCAAAAAGGTTTTTATTCCTACCTTTCCATATTTCCCAAAAGATCACTTTAGGGATTACCTTAAAGAGAAAAGTTTTATAGTCCCTTTTAGGAAATTGTAGCCACCAAGAGAAAAGGATAGACCTGCAAGATGAAAATTCAAGGGACAAACCAAACATAGATGCAAAGAAGTTCCACACCTCAGAAGCAATAGGACATTCAATAAGGACATGGTGAGGGCTATCCTCAGCATTCTTGCAAAATCTAGAAATAGATGCTATTCTCACACCAACTTTTTGGATCTCTGACTCAAAAGGGACAGAATTGTTTAATATCTTCTAGGTATAGTTGGATAATTTCATGGGGCATTCTTTTATCCAATTTATTTTCCAATAAATAGATAAAGGCCTACTTTGTCTACAAATATTGTATGCAGATTTAATGGAAAACTCACCATTAATAGAGGCCATCCATATAGCTTTATCTTCATTAATGTATGAGTCAGATAAGTCTTTAATGGAAGCTATCCTTTTCATAGAAGAAGATACTTGATTTAATCTAAGGCCATTTTTATATTTATTTCTAATAAAGCTAGATCAAATGCCATTTTCAAATTTATATTTCCAATATAATTTCATGCTAGAAGCAGAAATAATATCTTCAATTTTCCTAAAGTTAAGACCTCCCTCATCAAATGGGTAACATAGGTCATTCCATTTGGTCCATTGAAAAGGCTTCTCCTTTGAGGTGCCACCCCAATAGAATTTACTAAATATGCTATGTAATCTTTTAATAATGATTTTAGGAGGGTTTAAAACAGCAATAGTATAAACAGGAATAGATTGTAGCACAAATCTAATAAGGGTAGCTCTACCAGCTTGAGAGATTAATTTAGAAGACCAAGTGACGAGTCTATCCCTAATTTTAGTAATCAGATCAGAAAAATGAATAGCTCTAGGTTTACCTTTAAACAAAGGACATCCAAGATATTTCATAGGAAATTGTTTGTGAGCCAATCCAGAAATAGATTCAATTGTATTTCTTCTATGATGAGATAACTTTTTATCCGTATAAAAGGAGCTCTTAGAAAAATTCACTTTCTGACCCGGAGTTGCTTCATACTTCTTTAAAAGATCAATAAGGACCTTTATGCTACGTTTACCACCATTTATAAAAATAATCAAATCATCAGCATATCCTAAATGAGATATAAGTTGACTTTTAGATGGATGAGCACAAGGTATAGCTTTCCTAAGAGAAAATATTTTGTCTATATTTCTACTTAAAACTTCAGCAGCTATTATGAAGAGACTAGGAGATAAAGGGTCTCCTTGTCTTAATCCCCTTAAAGAATGAAAGAAACCAATGCTTTTACCATTCAAAATTAAAGAAAACCAATTGTTAGATATAAGCCTCCAAATTAAATCAATAAAAACTTCACAAAAACCAAATTTTCTGAGAACTTCACAAAGATAAGGCCAATATACTCTATCATAAGCCTTTTCCATGTCTAATTTAATGATCACATTACTACCAAAAGATTTCTTACTAATGTATTGAACCATTTCTTGAGCAAGAAGGATATTTTCTTGAATACTTCTATTTTTAACAAAACCACTTTTGTTTTAAGAAATGATAGAAGGAAGAATAAGAGACAATCTATCATTTAAAATTTTAGAGATTATTTTGTTAGAGAAATTGCACAGGCTTATAGGTCTAAATTGGGAACATGTTGAAGGATTCGAAGTTTTAGGAATAAGAGCAATAGAAGTAGCAGTCCAACTTTTAGGAAAATCAGCACCAGCAAAGAAAGAATGAATAGCTTTAGTCAAATCATTTTTTATAATATGCCAAAACTTTAAATATTCCCTCTTTATATATATATATATATATATATATATATATATATATATATATATATATATATATACACGCACGCGCACACACACATCATTTTTAGTTTTTCATGTTTAATGGTTTATGCTTAACTTTAAAGAAAAACTAAAATTTCCCAAAAAATCTAACTTTAGTGTATAAATTGTTATAAGTTAATTTGGGGTTTTTCATGTTCAATATATTATAACATGTGCTAAAGAAAAGTCATTTTTTTAATATATTCTCACTGCCTGATCATATCTATCTAAACCTCCTAATATGATTTGCATATTTTACCACATCTAATTATATGAACCAAATACTGGTTTAAGCTGTTATATCTTATTAACAAGACTTGGTTTATATTTTGTCTCAGTTTGTGTAGACCCTTCTATAGTGTTAAACATATTGTTAAAAATCATTCAATACACATTGTGTTCATTGTTAAAAATCATTAAATACACTTTTTATCTTATTAAAATCATCCAATACACTTGGTTTACACATAATTGATTCATAGGTTTTTTCATAATTGTTAAAAAAATAATGCTTTAAAACAATACACTTTTTATCTAGTCTTTAGGGTTTGAAATTTTCATTGTTTTTCTAAAATCAAAACTCATATTAAAACTTGTTGTTAGTCATCTTCACTGATACTCTAGCCTTGAGTGTGAAGCTTTGTTTGTGTGTTCTTCCTAGTTTCCCTACCTGTTGTGTTTGGTAAAATTTCAGTAGTTGTCAGTTTGCTTTGTACTAGCCTTGGTATACTAAGTGTATTGGCTATATATATTCATTTACACATTGTGTTATATAATTTTACTCAAATAATTGTTATAATGGACTTGGGTGGTGGGGGGGGGGGGGGTGGTCTTCGTACTAAAAGACCCGAGGTTTTCTAGTATGTTGGTTTCATCATTATATAACTATTGTGTAGTTATCTTCTTCTCCTCATCCCAGTCTACTTTAGTTTATATTCTATTACCTTGAACATCACATCAACTAGTACAAACTTTTTGTGTCTGTGCGTTTATTCAACTGCTGAAGTTTAAAAAGGGTTTTACCAGATAGTTAAAACATAATTCCTTTAATCTTGACACTCTTATATATTAGATTATTTTCATTGTTGTGGTTTCCTTTTAGTCTTCTACCTCTTCTTGGATAATGGTTTCCTTTTACCAAAGATTTAAAAGACAATTCCTTTAATATTATTATATTACAACTTATATCTAAATATTATTGTATTAAAGACAATTCCTTTAATATTATTTTTTTTGCAGTCTAGAGGCTTCATGTGACACCCTTCTTAAAATAATAGCAGGTGGCCAGCCCTATACTAAAATAAATCAGGAATCTCAAGTGGATCATTCTCAGCATCTACTGACGATACTAAAAATAAACACAGCTAACTACCAGATACTACAAAAAGAGGGCGGCAAAAAAAATTTAAAACATACAATGCAATAACCATCCAACAATATAATAACTACTAAAAAGGATAACATATGCACATGGAAAAGAAAAAGATAGGTAATTCTAAATTACATCATAAGTCACAAAAGAAAAAATACCCGAATATGCTGTCAGGTCACGGACAATACAATAATCTGAGAAAGAAATATAAAAGTGCTAAACTTACACCACTCGAGTGTAAACCCGATAAACAAATTGAATCCTAAACTAGATTTACAAAAGGATAGGAAACGGCTAAAACAAAATCCGGCAACAGTTCGCAACTGCTACAGCTCCACGCATACTCAGGATAGAAAAGCATCAATGGCGTCCTTACGGAGGAACACCTATAATAATACATTATATATACAGCAAGAGGAAAATATAAACGGGTCAGAGCCTGAGGTGTGAAAATATTTTTTGCAAGTGAATTTAAATGCATAATAATTAAAAATGCATTATAACATAACTAAAGTAGAGTCGCACGCTCCAGAAAATCCAACTCACATCTCAACTAGAGCGCGCACCTAAACATATGCACATGATTCTCAAAATAACTGCCCAACACTATCTAGGGGTAAATTAATCTATCCTATACCAAATCCACACTTGGATAAATCTTTGTCCAAAATATAACCATCAACTTCCGATTCTCCCTTAAACCCAATTATACATATAAACTTATCTCAACTTATAAATATACATATACATATACTCTTGATAGAATTATAGGATTCTAGTTATTGATATACACGAGTTAGTAGCATCTAAATGCTAAGGACTAAACTTCTCCCAATTTTCAACACCGCACTAAATTTCGAGCGTGGGTCGTCTCGCAAGAAAAATCCACACAAGGAACCCTCCGATACACTACTCCTTGATTATGTTGATTGTCGAGATTCATTATGCCCTCAATGCAGGACGCATATAACCCCAAATTACTTATTTAATATATAGGACTAAACTTCTTCCAACTCCCATCAGTGCTTGCGTTTCGTGCGTGGGATGTCTCGCAAAGCGAAATCCAAACAAGGAACCCCCCGATACACTACTCCTTGATACTATTGGTCGTTGAGGTTCATTATGACCTCGGTACCCTACCCATACTATGAATACAAATAGAAATGATCTCTAATCACATAAATAAGATAATGCTCCGAACTATTCAGGTCTATAACATTACTCTAATTATAAAGCACAAGCATTCAATTCCAATAATTAAGTACACATAACACACTTAGTGTACATATATATATCCGAAATCCAATCACACATGGATATACAAAATACTTCACAATTCGATCATCTTCCAGGAATTACTCACTTTATCCCAGGTTACCATAAATTGGACTATTATCACACCGCCATGGTAATAAAACAATCACAACATATGGGAAGCGGTCATAGTTTTTAGTCGAAAAGTGAGAACGAATCATACCAAAGACTTATCACCCCTAAATAAAATCACACACATAATAATGGACGACTATGACCTTGGGACTATATGTACCCTGCTCCTCAAGCCAGGGACCTCACCCACATCGTGCAACTTCCCATGATAGCCCTGGAGGGTATGCTCACATAATAAATGTACATATATCATTCACACAAGATATATATATATATATATATATATATATATATATATATATATATAAATGCAAACCATCACACAAGGTATATAAAATTATGCCATACAGGAATACATACTATAATATGCCCATATGTAAAGGAAGTGAATTCATTATAGTATATAACCCTCACTATACTAACAGTTGCTAACTCGCATACCTTCCCTCAACTTCACAATACGATCTCTCACTTGAAGTTTATTTGTAACACCTATGAATATGAAAAATCTCACGATTCAATCAATATATTAATGCTATCACATTTTTAATTTAATTCAAAAGTTCAACGTCACTAAGTGCATCCTGCCTCTCTCTTATAGACCCACAATTATCTCCAAATAGTAATCTCAATTATAGTGGGATTTCCAACTAGTTGATACGATAATCTCCAATCGATATTCTCTCGGAATATGTCAATATGAACCCAATAATTTACCATAAGGGAAACTCCCTAAAAGTCTCCAAAACATACTTCTCATAACTTATGCGAAGGTTCCCAATCGATAAACCCAAACGAAACGGAGCGAAACTCACTCTAGAAAAACCTCACAAAATAGCCCTATTTTCGAATTGATTCGACCCCTCCAAATCGATTCAGTCCCAACAGCGAATCGATTTGGCCCCAGCGAATCGATTCGGCCCAAAGGGACCGGTAAGTCTGCTACATACCCAATCTATTTGCTAGGGGGCGAATTGATTCGGCCCAAAGGGACCTGTAAGTCTTCTACATACCCAATCGATTTGTTAGGGGGTGAATCGATTCGGCCCTAAAGACCTGTAAGTTCTACAACAGGACGAATCGATTCAGAAGGGGCGAATCGATTCGATTTGTTCAACAAGCTACGAAATGGGCTATATTTCTTCAAAACCCAAAATTCCAAAAATCATTTACATCACTTTCTCTCCATCAAACTTCAACCCAAATATATATAAAACATCAAAAATCATCATATAACTCAACTCAACCATTTATATACCCTCAAATCCCTATACACAACTCAAATGCAAGATTGAACCCAAAATCTAGGTTTTGAAATTTTAAACCCAAAATCCATAGTTTTATCCAGAAATCATGAAATAAATGATACACAACAATTATTTAGCAAGTTTAATCACTTCCCTCAAAGTTGTAGACTCTGGATCTTCCTCGAAATCGCGTAATAGTTGGAATTCCCAAGCTTTTCCCCTCTTTCTCTTCTTTTCTCTTTTCCTTTCTTCTTCTCTCTTTCTCTCTAGTGATTTTCTCTTTCTCTCAAATGAGATTGTTATCTCCCGTAGGCTTAATAAGCCTTATCTCCAAAATACTCAACTTTAAATGATAATACACAGTTTAAATGACTCGGTTACTTTAATTTGAGCCAAACAAACTTAAAATTTTCCGAAACCCAAATAAGACCCAAGTACAGTCATTTTGACTATCTCCACCCTTCCAGAATCAACCACACACTTAGAATCGTCATTCAAAATATTTTCTAACATCCTCAAATTTTGACCTCAAATGCCAATTTAATTATTCTCCAATTAAAATAATGTTATTTCTCCCAAAAATAATTAAATTATTATCCCAAAAATTCTGGGGTATTACAGACTTCCCCACTTACAAGAATTTTGCCCTCGAAATTAAGCTAAGACTAGCACTCCAAATCTCAACTAGTTCCTACGACACCTATCCTCACGATCACTACCTATTCCTCTCACTTCTCATGGAGAATCGTTTTAATTTATAAAGCCAAATCTGCCAACTAGGGCTCCCATACACCCTGTACTCGAGCTCTACTCGTGTAAACATAACTCGGCTTCACTTAGCCTCAAATCGTATAATAACTGAAAATAAATTAATCTATATTAACATACTAATAATATAAAAAAAATTGAAATGACCAAAGATTTAACTCTTCTGAATTCCTGACATTTTCTACTTTCATGCGGGGGAGGTCTCACAAGAGAAATCCAAACAAGGAACCCTCCTAATACACTACTAAGTAGTTATGTTAGGGATTGAGATTAGTTACATCGGAACCAAGGTTTAAAATATTTTTAAAATCATTTTGATATTGCCCGAAGGCCTATAAAATAATTTTATTTTGAAAACAGTTTGTCTTTCAACATCCAAATAAAATACCTTATGCCCAAGACATAAGGTGATAACAATTACAATATTCTTACCAACATTTAGTTCTCAAAACTAGCATAATCGTGAGCTAAAATCCCTCGCTCAACAATAACCCGCTAATCCCTGAATTTCTTCCATAACAATAATCCCTCACATCTTAACAAAACATTTCCATGCACTAGGCCCTTCCATAACTGGAGCATTACATATACATAGGTCTAGCACAACTATAAAATAATAGCTTTACCACTCAACGCATTACAACAGTTCCTACGATCAAAATTAAACCATAACTCTCTACTAGCACATCATAAGACAATCTGTTCTCCCAAAGATATCATCTAAGAGCCTCACTTTCTCACTCCTCCCTACCGGGTCATTCCACACATAATAGAGTTATAGCAACTAACCACTCATAACAATCTTACAGAAGATACTCCCAATACCCCTCAAAGCATAATCCTATTCACAAAGGAAAGATAATTCACATCATATATCACTAGTCCGGTTGTATCTCTTCATCAACGGGTTCCCACTCAAAATCTTCCAGTTGAAACTCGCCTCGGACCTTCCACAGGGGTTTCACATCCAAAACTTCCTCAAAATGTGGCTCTCTACCTCTTTCAGGACAATCTCTCTTCATATGACCTATCTCCTTACAAAAGAAACATATACTAGCAAATCTTCCATGCCCATCCTGAGGAACAAAACACTGTTGTGACCCTCGAAAATCCTGCTTATACCATCTTTCCTTGCTGGCATTCTCTTCTCCAGACTTACTAGATGAACCCGAGTCTTTAAATTTCTTACCCTCTTGAGAACAAAGACAATATTCCTGACACTGTAACAATGTTGCATTCACCACCTCGGTGAAAGTCAATAATGTTGGGTTCTCTAACAAATCCTACCGAATTCACCAATCTATACCTGCCATAAACTTCTCTATATACGTTTCTCCTCTGTATTTACCTCATCGGGCACTAAATTCTCCAATCGATTAAATTCTTCCTCATACTCGGCCACCGTTCGATCACCTTGAAACACATCCATCAATTTCCCCCTCATTTCTTTCTGGATTGCGGAAGGAAAATACTTTAGGTAAAAGTGTTCCCAAAAATCTTATATGAACAATTCATCTCTCTGATCCGATGTGGTGATTGATTCCCACCATTGGAGAGCTTATCCCGTTAACTTAAAGGTGGTGAGAAAATGCTTCTGCACCTCGCTACATTCAACCATACGAAGGTTCCTTTGCATACTATTCTTCCATTGACTTGCAACCATCGCATCAGCTCCCATTGAAAACTATGTAGGATGCCCCTTCCTAAAATCTTCCTGTACTCTTTCCCACGTAGACAACCCTGGGTGGGCTTGGGCTGCTTGAACTGCAGGTTGATGTGCCATCGCAAAAATGGCAGTAGCTACTACTTGTGCCACAATATTAGCAGCTTCGGCTGTGGTCATAGTCCCTTGAGGCCTTTGGGGTTCCATATTCTCAGCCCCTTTATTTGCCCTGCCTGGACGACCTCTCTTCGGTGGCATCTGAAAAAAGAACAATTGTATCAGAGCGCCTTTTAAATGATTACACATCGCACAAAAAAATATAGACATGTGAACACAAGAGTCCTAATAATCAGTCTCTACATCAAGAACGCTTACGGGATAACACAGAGAACCAACGCATCTCCTAAAGACACTAGAACTTGATGCTCCGATACCACCTGTAACACCCCGCTTAAAATAATAATGGGCAGGAATCTCAAGTGGATCATTCTCAGCATCTACTAACGATACTAAAAATAAACACAACTAACTACCCAATACTACAAAATGAGGGTGCCAAATTTCGTTTTAAATCATACAATGCAATAACCATCCAATAATATAATAACTAATAAACAGAATAACATATGCACATGGCGAAGAAAAATAGAGGTATTTCTAAATTACATCATAATTCACAAAAGAAAAAAAATACCCGAATATGATGTCGGGTCACAAACAATACAATAATATGAGAAAGAATATAAAAGTGCTACACCTACAACACTCGGGTGTAAACCCGATAAACAAACTGAATCCTAAACTAGATTTACAAAAGGATAGGAAATGGCTAAAATAAAATCCCGCAACAGTCTGCAACTGCTACAGCTCCATGCATACTCAGGATAGAAAAGCATCAATGGTGGCCTTGCGTAGGAACACCTAGAATAATACAATATATATATATAGAAAGAGGAAAATATAAATGGTTCAGAGCCCAAGGTGTGGAAACATTTTTAGCAAGTGTATTAAAATGCATAATAATTATAAATGCATTATAGCATGACTAAAGTGGAGTCCCACTCTCCAGAAAATCCAACTCACCTCTCAAGTAAAGTGCACACCTAAACGTATGCACATGATCCTCAAAATAACTTCCCAACACTATCGAGGGGTAAATTAATCTAACCTATGCCAAATCCACATTTGCGTAAATCTTCGTCCAAAATATAACCATTAACTTCCGATTCCCCCTTAAACCCAATTTTGCGTATAAATTTATCTTAACTTATAAATATACATATACATATAGTCTTGGTATAATTTTCAGATTCTAGTTATTGATATACATGAGTTAGTAGCATCTAAATGATAAGGACCAAACTTTTCCCAATTCTCAACATTCCACTGCATTTCATGCATGGGACGTCTCGCAAGTGAAATCCAAACAAGGAACCCCCCGATACACTACTCCTTGAGAGTGTTTATTGTCGAGATTCATTATGCCCTCAATGCACGATGCATATAACCCCAAATTACTTATTTAATAAACTTCTCCCAACTCCCAACAGTGCACTGCGTTTCATGCATGGGATGTCTCGCAAAGCGAAATTCAAACAAGGAACCCCCTGAAACACTACTCCTTGACATTGTTGGTCATTGAGGTCCATTATGCCCTCGGTACCCCACCCATACTACGAATACAAATAAGGATCAATGATCTCTAATCACATAAAAAAAGATAATGCTCCGAACCATTCAGGTCTATAACATTACTATAACTATAAAGCACAATCATTCAATTCCAATAATTAAGTACACATAACACACTTAGTGTACAAATAAATATCTGAAATCTAATCACACGTGGATATACAAAATACTTCACAATGCTATCATCTTCCAGGAATTACGCACTTTATCCCACGTTACCATATATTGGACTATTATCACACCGCCATGGTAAAAAAAATAAATCACAACGTATGGGAAGTGGTTATAGTTCCTAACCGAAAAGTGAGAACGAATCATATGCAAGACTTCTCACCCCCATATAAAATCACACAAATAATAATGGAAGACTATTGACCTGGGGACTATACGCACCTTGTTCCTCAAGCCAGGGGCCTCACCCACATCTCCCAACTTCTCATGATAGCCTTGGAGGGTATGCTCACACAATAAATATACATATATCATTCACATAAGATATATATATATATATATATATATATATATATATATATATACACAATACCGTCATATAAATGCAAACCATCACACAAGGTATATACAATTACGCCATATAGGAATACGTACTATAATACGCCCGTATGTAAAGGAAGTGAATTCATTATAGTATATAACCCTCACTATACTAATCGTTGCTAACTCGCATACCTTCCCTCAACTTCACAATACGATCTCTCACTTGAAGTTTATTTGTAACACCTATGAATATAAAAAGTCTCCCAATTCAATCAATATATTAATGCTATCACATTTGGGATTTAATCCAAAATTCCAACGTCACTAAGCGCATCCTTCCTCTCTCTTATAGATCCACAATTATCTCCAAATAGTAATCTCAATGATAGTGGGATTTCCCACTAGTCGATACGATAATCTTCAATCGATATTCTCTCGGAATAAGTCAATATGACCCCAACAATTTAGCATAAAGGAAACTCCCTAAAAGTCTCCAAAACACTCTTCTCATAACTTATGAGAAGGTTCCCAATCGATAAACCCAAACAAAACGGAGCGAAACTCACTCGAGAAAAAACTCGCAAAATAACCCTATTTCCGAATCGATTCGGTCCCAACAGCGAATCAATTCGGCCCAAAGGGACCTGCAAGTTTGCTACATACCCAATTGATTCACTAGGGGTCGAATCGATTCAGCCCTAAAGACCTGTAAGTTCTACAATAGGACGAATTGATTCGAAAGGGGCGAATCAATTCGGTTTATTCAGCAAGCTACGAAATGGGCTATATTTCTTCAAAACCCAAAATTCCAAAAATCATTTATATCACTTTCCCTCCATCAAACTTCAACCCAAATATATATAAAACATCAAAAATCATCATATAACTCAACTCAACGATTTATATACCCTCAAATCCCTATACACAACTCAAATGCAAGATTGAACCCAAAATCTAGGTTTTGAAATTTTAAACCCAAAATCCATAGTTTTATCTAGAAATCATGAAATAAATGATACACAAAAATTATTTAGCAAGTTTAATCACTTTCCTCAAAGTTGTAGAGACTGAATCTTCCTCGAAATCGCGTAATAGTTGGAATTCCCAAGCTTTTCTCCTCTTTCTCTTCTTTTCTCTTTTCCTTTCTTCTTCTCTCTCTCTCTAGGGATTTTTTCTTTCTCTCAAATAATATTGTTATCTCCCGTAGGCTTATTAAGCCTTATCTCCAAAATACCCAACTTTAAATGATAATACACACTTTAAATGACTCGGTTACTTTAATTCAAGCCAAACGATCTTAAAAATTTTCGAAACCCAAATAAGACCCAAGTACAGTCATTTTTTACTATCTCAACTCTTACGGAATCAGCCGCACACTCTGAATCGTCATTCGAAATACTTCCTAACATCCTCAAATTTTGACCTCAAATGCCAATTTAATTATTCTCCAATTAAAATAATATTATTTCTCCCAAAAATAATTAAATTATTGTCCCAAAAATCACGGGGTATTACACTTCATATATATGTTAGGTGTTGCCTGTGGCAGATTTTTTGTTTTGGAGAAGATAATCACCATAGTTTGTGACACCCCGCCTATTTTAATCTCGGTTGATCAATCATTTATCAAAATAAAATAGGATTCCCATAGTAGATCATTCTCAGCATCACTGTCGAAAACCAAATTAATTACTAATAACTTATTAGGCCCGGTGTCAAATTTTAAAATCTAATCTTGTTAACTATAACATGCAATAAATCTAACCACACAATAATATACATAATAACTTAAATAAATAAACAATAACCGATAAGTCTCGGTGAATCATTTACACAACCATATCGAATATGCCCAAATAAAAAATGTGGAAAAATAAAATAAAGGACAACAATTGGGGAACATGCCAGAATATTACTCCCATACCCCCTATCTGGATCACAAGGATAGAAGCGTCTAAAAAATCTCTGCTAGCATCCACAGCTGCTGCAGCAATGTCTGACTCGAATGAATTTTCATCCCGGTGTCTGGACATTTAAAAGGTTTAAAAAAAAGATATTTTCAAGCTGGTCAGATCCCAAAACGTTTTTAAAATATTTAGCAAGTGTTTAAAATACTTTAATATTTAAAATATGATATTCTCCATGTTTAAACTAGTGTCGCACTCACATGAGATACCCATCACCTCTCATCTGACTTAAACACCCTAGTTACGCTATTCCGCCTAACTAGCATTCTCCCAAAACATCTAAATCACCCATACGCTATCTCGTACCCCACGTATGTAATATCTTAAGCTTTCGCTCGAGCTTATGCATTATAATTTCTCACTTGTAATTTATCCGTTTATAATAAATAACTTTCAAGTTATTATACACTATTCACATTTTAGTGTCATTAATCTTGTATATAATATTGTCATCTTTATATACATATCACATTTTATGCTTGATTTTATTCTCCCGGATGCCACAATTTATATCTCACTTTATCCTTTATTTTGTCCATATATATATATACACAATATACTATACACATTAAGTATATATCACACACTATATAAGTATAATAACAATACTTCAGAGCTATAACTCAATGGATGCAGTCTCTAGAATGCTATCATCTTTCAAGGAATACAAACCTCAACCTGGGTACCACCGGCCAGAATCTCACACCAAATTGATAAAACACAACACAAACGTATGGGAAGAGGCCATAGTTCCTCACCTGAAAGTGAGATGAATCATACCCAATGTGTCTCACTCATGATAAAGTGCCACACTGCATAAATAAATGGATTCTATGACCTGGGAACTATACTCTCCCTGCATTCACTAGCCAAGGGATTCACCTACATCGCGCAACTTCCCATGATAGCACTAGAGGGGTATGTTCCACATAAATATATCGTACACACACGGATATATTTACAATCATATTATATATATACTTCCTCCATACCCGTAAATATATATATAAATCAAATTCGGCTATTCATGCCTATCTTCCGTGGCATTAGCCTATAATCCCGAATATGCCCATTCGTATTAATTTATAAGTATACACACAACTTATTTTAATCCCATAAGTATTAACTCACTTATGATACAATTATCACATAAATAAATTTCCGAATATTAACTTATCACGTCTAGCTAGTATTTTACTTTCATCCTACTCATACATTCGTATTTCGCTCACATATTATTGGCACATACATTCTACACCCATAAACGTATATATACCCTCCGAAATGACTTTCCTGAGTGTCGTTCATCCCAAACAATCCTAAAGTTTATGACCCAAAATTTACTCCCACTAACCTGACATTTATATTTCACTCATTTAATCTTTTAAATGGCCTCACACTCTATTTAGGGTCCCCTATTACTCATCTCTACAAGGAATACCTCTCCAATCCTTTAGTACAAGAAAAATTATCCCAAAATTAATTGCCATAACCAAACCAAACCTATGGCCATAAAATGAACCAATTCGGTGACCCGAAAATAAACCGAATTGGTATCCCATAAATGAACCGGTCCAACGATATGATCAGTTCGGGAGTTCCCTTTTATCCTCAAACTCCAAAATTTATGGTTTTTACCCTCACTAACCATTACTATAAACATATACACACTTAGATATACCCAACACACCAATCTATTTTTGTCGATTACTCAAAAGGTACATCGAACAACCCCCAAGAAGATGAAATTTGTGGAAGAAGATGTGATGAAAATTATGGGGGCAAGGTATACTAAAATTACCTAAATTTCTCTATAAGCCAGTAGTCGTTAAGAAGAGAAATAGGAAGTGGAGAGTCTGCATAGACTTCATCGATCTAAACAAAGCATGTCGCAAGGATAACTTTCCCCTATTGAAGATTGATAAGTTGGTCGAAGACACACCCAACCATGACAGGATGAGCTTCTTGGATGCGTATTATGGGTATCGTAAAATCCATTTATTCGGAGCCGACGAAGAGAATACTCATTGCATCACTAATATTCGTTTGTAATATTTTATAGACATTCCATTTAGGCTCAATAATGAAGGACCAACCTACTAACGAATGGTTACTAAGATGTTCAAACATCAGTTGCATGACACCATGGAAGTCTACATAAAATATATGTTCATCAAAATCAAGTTCAAAAGAGACCATCTGCAAGCCATAATGAAGACGTTTTAGGCCCTCGAATACTACATGGTGAAACTTAATGTAACAAAATGTTCTTATGGAGTACAATCCTAGAAGTTCCTGGGATACTTAGTCAGCCATAGGGGAATTAAAGAAAATCTTGACCATATTTAGGAGATTAATAATATTTAGCCATATAAAATAGTTATGGATGTACAAAAATTAACTAGAATGTTAGCAGCACTCAACTTCTTCATCTCTAAGCTCTTTGAGAAGTGTCGATTATTATTTTAGCTCTTAAGGAAGGAGAAGTGTTAGGCAAGGGTGGAAAAATGCTTAAAGGCACTTGAATAAATCAAGTTTTACTTAAATTGACCACCCTTCCTCACGATCCCAAATTCGGGTGATGTAGTGTACCTATATCTCGTAATTTCCAACCATATAATCAACTCAACCTCAATGTGTGAAAATGAGGGAATCAAAACCTAATGTTAGATTGATGACGCTAGACGTTACCATCATTTAGATAAACTAGATTACTCACTGATGACCGCTTCACTAAAGTGAAGATCTACTACGAAGCTCGCTCGGTTATAGTTATCACCTCTTTCCCACACGAGGAATTTTTTAGAAAGGTTGAAATCTATGGATGGATGTCCAAATGGTCAGTTGACCTAGGAAGATTCTATATCAACCTTAAAATGTAATAAAATTACATGTTTTAACATATTTCATCGTCGAGTTCACTAAAGGATAGGAGTCGATGAAGGAGAACTTATCGACTAAGTTACCATCGAAGAGTTTAACAAGCTAAACTAGCGGACACTTTATGTTAATGGGTATTCCATCTTAAAAGGGTTAAGAGTATAAATTTTACTCGTAACTCTAGATATAACTATGATTAAGAAAGGAATCAAGCTTGGCTTTGAATAATCAAAAAATGAGGCCGAATATAAAACCTTCATTACTAGATTAAAGAAGGCCCTATCCCTTGGTACAAGTCACCTTAAAGGCTTTTGTTATTCAAGGATGGTATCCAATAAAATATCAAGATACTATAATGTTAAGTATGAACTCATATCGACGTATTTACTAGTCATCTAGGACTAATCACCAAGATCAGAAAACTTCAAATAAAATAATTTTTGAAGGAAATAATAGTCGTGTAGATGCCTTAGACATTCTACCCTTAGTCATTCACTCTAACCTAAAAAGAATAATTGAGGTGGAATAACTTAACCAACTCAGTAATCTGAAGCTAAAGGTCGTCGAGTAGGTCCACACTCTCTGATCCAAGATGGATCGACCTGAGTAAAATATACAATCGAGAAGATATACTATATGCTAATAAGAAGTAAAATTTAGAAGGTCAGAGTCAAGGTTTCTCGATCTTACCTCTATCATTATGGAAAGATATATAGAAGATCTTTTACTCGACATTACCTTCAGTGAGTGCATCCCAATGACATCGACTAAGTCCTTAATGAGTTGCATAAGGGGATATATGTCAGTTACACTGGGGGTAAATCTTTGGAATAAGATCCATTGATGAGGGTTACTAGTGTCCTTGCATGTAGAAGGACATAGTCTCTTATGTGAAAATTTTCTAGAAATGCCAAGTATTTTTAACCATGCTTCATCAACCACCTAGAGACCTCAAATCCTTAATCAGTTTATTTCCTTTTGCACAACAAAAATTAGATATTATGGGTCCCCTATCTATGGAAATAGGAAATTAAAAGTATTTCATAATCATCACAAACTACTTTACCAAATGGATAGAGGCTGAGCCTTTGACAAACATAAGGGGCCATAATATGATATGATTTATTTGGAAGAATATCATGACCCATTTTAGCATACCAAGGGAGATCATTATTGATAATGGAATATAATTTGAAATAAAACCATTGCAAGACTTCTACAATAGTCATGTCATCGAGCACTATTACAGTTCGATGGCCTACCCCCAAAACAATGGATAAGTCGAGGCCTCCAATAAGATAATACCCTAAAGAGGGAAGAAAAGCTTGGAAAAATAAAAAGCATCTTGGGTGGATGAGATTACCCATGTCCTCTGGGGATATCAAACCTCATTTAAAAGGTCGACCGTTGAAACTTCATTTTCTTTAGATTATGGAATGGAAGACATAATTTATCAAGAAGCTAGCTTGCCCACTATGAAAAAAAATGTTGTTGATCAAAGCTTGAATAAGGAATTCATAAAGACTGAGCTTGACCGGACCGATGGAAGTAGAGAACAAGACTTCATGAAACTGGCATTCTACCAACAATAGCTGACCAAGCAGTACAATAATGGCATCAATCAGAGAAAATTTCAAGTTGGAGACTATGTTCTAAAGAACCTCATTAGGAATTTAAATAATCCATCAAACGGAAAATTGGTACCTAATTGGGAGGGACCATTCAAAATCATCAAGGACGATCGCAAAGGAGCCTACCATCTAGAAATAGTGGGGGTAGGGAGATACCTAGGGCTTCAAGTCCATCTAACCATAGGAAGTTTTATTTTTAAGGGAAATTTACAATTAGGTCCTTTTGTTAACAATTTATAAATATTTAATGACAATTTGTTAGGTCCACTTGTTATGCCACTAGCGTGGACTTCTACCGGAAGAGAATTAGTGGACCCAAGTGTTTAAAATTTGTCAAAATTCCTTATGTGATTCAAATTTATTTGTGAGGGACCTAAGAGTACTTTGTTATAATTTTAAACCATGTTTGTAAGGTTTAGTTATTTTGTCACTCCAATTTTTAAATATTTCAAAGATTCAATTAATGCAAGGTTCTCTTATTATCCCAAATGACAGACTAACATTTTTAATTATAAATAATTATTATGGCTAGGTCATCGGCATTATAAATTTGTTAAAAATTTTCAGATAAAGCTTTGATCTCCCCTTTATATGCCTTAGTAGGATTATACTTAATCATTTCTCAAGGATACATGTTTCATCACTAACAAATAAAAAAACATCAAGAATTTTCTAGGTAAGAAAAATACCTATGAGGAATCCCCAAGGAACCAAGGGTTCTAACTTTTCTCAGTAAAAATCCTGAATGGGTTGTTGGCCCTGCTAGTAGGTGTATTTTTAACATAGTTTGTTCTATGACTAAGGAGGTGTGATGACACTATCCTAAAAGGTAAAATGAACGATAAAAAAACATGTTCGACAAAAAAAATTGGGAAAGTGAAAAACATAGAATTAACTGATAATTTCATTCATAAAGAATTCATTTTACATGGGGTCAGGTCAAAAAAATTAAAAAAAAAATATACACAAAGATATGAAATTATAATACCCCGTATTTCAACGTATTTATGATTTAATTAATTTGAAAAATTAATTGGATAAATACGTTTTAGTTAAATTAAATGTGTGATGTAATTTAATGTGGTTAAATAATAAAAGTGATTATTAAATATTAATCGAGAGATAGAGACTGATTAATATTTAGTTATGAGATTTACTATATGCATGAATAGTAAATAATGGTGGATTTTTGTATACGGCATAACGAGTGATATGTGCGTATTTTATTTTATCTCATCGGGAGTCATGTGTAGACCATTTTGAGGTGAGAAATGAAAAATATATTTTAAGTGACTCAAAATATAATTTAAAGGTCACGAATGATTTCAGATGGGTCAAAATAGCCGGAATAGTGTACCCGGGTCAATTTTAGACCAAACTGGCACCTTTTGAGGGTAATTTGGTCATTTTAAAAATAAGGGTTAAAAGACCTAAGAAAATTAGCACCCTATATCTGGTTATTAGAATTGAGGTTTAGGGTTAATAACTCACAAAACTTAGAGGGACCATTAGAGAGAAGGGGGAAACCAATTCCAAAGCTTAAGAAGGGATTCTTGAAGAATTGGACTTGAATCTTGCACCCAAATCATCCAAGGAAGAAGGGTGGAGGGAGAAGAACATCAATCCACCATCAACAACATAAAATTATAACCTACAAACCATGATTCAAGTGTTTATTGCAAATCAAATTCAAGTTATAATACCCATGTGTAGGGAATTTTAAGAATTGGTTGATTCTATTGAAAAACCTTGAATGAAATGTATGAATTGATCATTTGTTTGGGTAGGATTGCATGTAGAATGAATCCCGAAGTAAAGATGATATGAAATTTGAATATATTTTATGATTAATATAGAATCTTTATGAGTTCTTGGTTGAAGAACATGAATCTTGAATGACTTAGGGTTTAATTTATGAACTCAAGATCTCAATCTGCCAGAATTTTTTTATATAACTTTAAACATATGCCATTTGAATTGTACTTCGAATTAGAGTGTAAACCATACATTTATGGAAAGGTATATCTCTTATCTATCAAATGAACTTGGAATCAGGTCAATCAAAGTTTGTAGAGGGAGTAATCGACATGTTACTACAAGGTATTTGATCTTCCAGCATAGTAATTTGCCAGAATTTTGACATGAATTTAAACGTGTAAGATTTGAATTGTACTTAGAATTAGAGTGTGAATCATAGATGTGTAAAGGTCTATCTATTATCTTTTCAATGAACTTAGAATCAGGTCAATCGGAGTTGTGTAGAGGGAGAAATCGAAATTTTACTAGAGGGCGTTTAATCTGCCAAAAAATTTATGATTCGTTTTGGCTGCGAGAAAATGTAAGAACTTTCTTTTTAAGACTCAAATGCCTAAAATTTTATCGGGGAAGTGTTTAGGACCTTGATGAAATATATTTATGGAATAATGATATGGAAGTAGGTCTATGATTGTGCGTTGTACTTTAATTTTGTGAGAGAATTAAAGTTGAGATTCATGGGCTTGATTGTGACGTATTCTAATTCAAGATGATAAGAATATAATTATGGAAAAGCGTGAGCGAGCTTAAATTTGTTGAGTCAGTAGGTTAACAAGGGTAACTACTGAATTGATATAACAAGGGGTAACTAGGACCCTTAGAGTTGTGTGAATACTCGAATTAATACGATAGTGAAATAAATTTGTAAAGCAAACAAGTATGGTAAATATTAGAGAGAAATATATTACGTACAAGTATGAATAATTTGGTTGTGTTAATACCTATTATATTGATTATTAGGTTGGGTGAATACCTAAAATATGCTTACTCCTGTATTGGGGTCGATGATTTGTCGGACCAATAAATCCTTTTAGTATATATTGTGTGTGAAATATATACCTTATGATTAATAAATGAGGGATGTTAATAAATTTATGTACTATATGGGCGGTACGGGAAATTAGACGTGTAGATAAGTTCAGTTGAATACTCTAGTATAATTAGCTTGGGTAGTATAGCTAGGTTGGCTAAGTATAGAACGTGAAGCGTGCACTATAGATGAGAGGTGAGGAGAACTCAAGAGAGAGTGTACGCGAGCATGTGTAATCAATAACTGAATTTTATTGTGATAAATGCTTGCTAAATATTTTCAAAATTTTTTGAGTACTAACTCTTGTTATAAAATATTTTTAAAACCTTTTAGGTGTCCAACCATAGGGATGCCAGACTTGAGGATTTCATTCCAGGGACTTGAAGCTTTAGCATTGTGGATGCTGACAGGATCTTGATTAGACGATTATACCTTTCTGATCTAGGGTTGGATGTTATTTTGTATTCCTTGTATGAACATGTTGTTCGTTGACGGTTTATAGTTATTGATTTCTTTTGAGCATTATGGATTGTGGTTTTGAACTTTTAGTCGATGGCTTATCGGCAAGTCTTTCATTCATATATATTGTGTTGGATTGAACTCTAGTATACTGTGAATGTGTTATTTAGCTTTTCGCATGGTACATTTTATTGTGTTAACGAAAGATAAAATTTGGCATCTGCCTAATTTCACTTAGGTGGTTAGTAATTAAAAAGTTTTCGACAGTGATGCTAAGAATTAACCATTTGAGAAACCTATTTTAATTTAATAAAGGCCTAATCACCCGATGCTTAATTAGGCGGGGAGTCACAGAAATAATAAAAAATCATCATCATGGAATGGGGACAAACACTACTAAAAATGACTCTAATAGGTATACTTGGTATAGTTAGATGGGTTGCCTATATCCAAAAGAGGTTTATGCCCACTGAACTTCAGCGAGTCACCATGTCAATTATTATAGCTTGATGTCCATCATTCGGATTAGGCTTGAACGCATCATCATTGTCATGGTCCAGAAGATAATTCCTCACCAGCTAAAGAAGAATGGTGTCGGTGGGTATACAACATCCATCGCTTATGAGGGGTGGCAGTTGATCATGTGGCAATCCACCTGGTACCAATGCCAAAATTGGGAGTCCTTGGGAATCTTTAGAATATCCGGGGCATTGAGACAACTATGCTTATAATCCACCTGTCTTGAATTATCTAAGTGAAGGGGAATCCATCTAACCTTCATCACATCTTTCGACCCAAACTGCACAACAATCCTTCATGAATTAGTATTTTTTGCATAATTTTATGATGCAAACCATGTCTAATTGCCTCATTCTTTCAAAAATCTTATTCAATCTTGTTGAGCTACTCCCTTTGAGAATTTTTATCATTATGAAGCGAACAACAATGTCTCTAACATCTTTGATCTCAGGCTGAAGAATAATAACCACACGAGTCTGCCCACCATAAACACTTACCATCTTTTTGAGTGCTTATCAAATAGAGGAGAAGGCTTATCGAGCACGACCAAAAGCATATCATCTAAGAATGTGGATGCCTGGTTGATAAGATTCAAGTCCTTGTACTTTGCCTTGTCCTTATAGGCCTTTTCAGCAGCCTTCAAGGCCTTTTAAGACTCAGTTAGGGCATGGCTTAGATAAAATTATCCTTATCTTGGTCGTCCCTCCTATATAGGATGTCAACGAATCCCACCATAAACAACAAGACAAAAGTTAAGCAAAAGAAGTTTGCGCATAAAAACTTTAAGGGATAATCCAAATATATTTCATAAAATCACTTACCAAAGAAAAATTTTGGGCAGCGTTAGCAATCGGGTTATTGGTTAAAAGGCTACCATCCACTTCCTAGTTCGCTCGTAGACAAGCCCCTCTTCGCAGTGCAGGAGCTAGATCGACGTTCTAGGCCATTGACATAGTGCTAGGGCCCTTCCCTTTTGCGGAGGCATCCACATTTTTTGTGAGTAGAGAAAGTGAAAGACTTGGGATAGTTTTTTTCTTTTATGTTGGTTCAGTCGATAATTTATTAGGGGAATTGTAAGAACAATTTTTCTAGTATTGTCCATAGCATAGCTTTAGGCTAGTTTGGGGTATCCTGTTACAAATTGTCACGCACTCAGAAGACGAACCGAACTTAAACATCTTCAAGTTTGATGAATTTTTTACATCCGAAAAGGTATTAAATGGTTTAGAGTTTTAAATTAATTCATGGAATTATATTTGGGATATTTAATTTTTATAAAAAATGAACTGGGCTTTTTATTTTTCAAAAAGAATTCTTATTTTTTTAAAAAGATTGAATGTCGTTTCTTATGTTGTTCCTTACATGGATCAATCAAATGACATTCACATGTCGTTTCTTAGGTTGTTTATTCATTGCTTCAAATGACATGGTACTGCTTTTTTCTATGTAGTATCTTAGGCCTTCAAAAGACATCTCAATATCGTTCAAACGGCATTAAAAGTCATTCTAATGACATTTCGTTGTTGTTCAAACGACATCACAAAATCGTTCTAATGACCCGCTGGCTTAAAATTTTTATAACTCTTTCGTGGTTAGATTAATTAAGACTCTTGTGAAAACGTAACTAAATATCTATTACAAAAGTTCTTCAAGTTTTGTGTTGAAAATATTATTTTAATTTACACATAAAGCACCCTTGAATATTATTCTTGTGAATTAGTTTGAAACCCTAGAAAGTTTTGTATCTATTGCATACATCTTTTTGTGGAGAGGCACTCCATTGTTGACTTGTGATACCTGTAAGTATTCACTGCTATAGTCAAAGGCAGAGGCTGACGGAGGGCTACGATACATTTTTGTTCTTGAGGGAATCATTGTTGATTTGAAGGCTGCGGAAATTCATTGTTGATTCTCACATGCTTGCACATTATGCACCACATGCTATTTTATATTATTTATTTCTTGCATCATCTGTTTGTCATACGCTAATTTTTCTTCATAATATATCCTTGCTAGTGTTATGACATGTATACTTTTTGTATTATATATTTATTTTATTGAGTCATTGAAAAATACAAATAGATTTTTTTTTTAATATTTTGAAAAATTCAAAAAAAAAACAGTTCTTGTATATTTTAGTTTTACATATTAGTGTGGCATATTGATGTGTTTGAATCCAAATTCATTACGTAATTTTCATATGGCTAGGACATTTGGTTATGACTTTAAATGCTTTAGGGATTCGTCTTTGCACATGCCTCCACACACACATGCACGATATTATTGAATTTTGACTCCATGATGTGCATTTGAGCTTGGTGCGATGTTCTCCTATCAACTGTGTCATCTACATGTTTATGTGACTATGGAGGATTTATGCATGTAAGAACCGTTGCCCGTGAGTACTTTGTTTTATATAAAAAAATGATGAGTGTACATGGAAAAAATGCCATGAGAGTATAATGAATTCGTCATGAAAGCCATAGTTTGAAAAGAGACCAAGAAAACGCTAAGGCAATAAAAAGAATAATATGCCAAAAAGGGTCTAATTTGATATGTTCATTCAAAAGAAAAGAAAATAATAATAGTTTGAGGGAGTTTGGATGGAAATATCAATGGGTTTACACAATGACAATGAATCCTAGTTATGCCTATTTTATCATGACACTATTGATTTGTAGAATTATTAATATTCTACGCTTGTGTGCATTGTTCTTGTTTTGTTCATTAATTTCAACTTTATTCATCACTTGAAGTAAAAGCTTAGTATGATAATGTTTTGTGATTAATTAGAACTTTTTTACCATATTTTAAGTGTTTGGTTTATAATTCTTTTGTTAGTAGTTCACACCCGTTCATTCCATTCCACATGTTTGCACACATTGATATTATGCTAGTGTGTAAAGCTTATTTATTTTGTGTCATGTTTGGTGTCCTTTTATACCTATATATGTGTGCTGGATTTACCTTGATATATTTTGCATATATTATATATGGTATGTTTGTTGTATTTGTGAAATTAGCATTTTTTTGGAAAAATTGAAAATTTCAAAAATAATTGGTGTTTGTTTGGCTTTGAGATGATCATTACACATGCTTGATTTGCATCTTTTATGATGATATCTTTTCTTCATCTTAATGCTTTGAACTTAATATTTATTATTTCTACTTCTTTGTCTGTTTGTCTATTTCGGATGAAAACAAAGGGGAAAGAAAATTAAAATGGAGTTTTTGATGAGTTTGAATTATGGGGGAGTATTATGAATTATATTTTGTTTCAAACTCGATGCATCATGAGGTTATATGTTTCTTGTTTTATATGTTTAGTTTTCCTTAACTTTTTCATAGATCAAGAAGATTAAGGGAAGAAGAATAAGTTTGAAGGCAAAGAGACTTATGTCGTTCATTATAATAGGAGATTTTAATTTTAATTTGGTGTTCGGTCACTTTGTTTGTTTTGTACTGGAATATCCAAAGGGGGAGATTTGTAAGAATAATTTTCTAGTATTATTCATAGCATAACATTATGCTACTTTGGTGTATCCCCTTACAAATCATCATGCACTGAGAAGACGAACTGGACTCAAGCATCTTCAAGTTTGAAGACTTCCCGACATCCAAAAGTTATAAAACGATTTAGAGTTTTGAACTAGTTCGTGGAATTATATTTGGGATGTTTAATTTTTATCAAAAATGAATAGGGATTTTTATTTTCCATTTATTTTTTATTTTTTCAAAAAGATTGAATGTCGTTTCTTAGGTCGATCCTTCCCTGGCTCATCAAACGACATTCATATGTCATTCCTTCATTGCTTCAAATGATATGGTATGATTTTATTTTTTCTACGTCGTTTCTTAGGTTGTTCCTTAGGCCTTCAAAGAACATCTATATGTTGAATAAATGACATCGAAATTCGTTCTAACGACATTCCTTTGTCATTCAAACGACATCTAAAAATCATTCGAACAACCTACCGACTTAAATTTTTATAAATGCTTGTTTAGTGATCATATTGTTTAAGACTTTTGCAAAAATATAACTTCATATCTATTATAAAAGTTCTTCAAGTTTTTTAATGAAAAACACTATTTTAATCCCAAACAAAGCATCCTTCAATATTATTCTTGTGAATTAGTTTAGAACCCTAGAAAGTTTTGTACCTTTTTCATTCACCTCTTTGTGGAGAGTCATGTGACACCCTACCTAATTAAATACCGGGTGATCAGTCCTAAATCCAATTAAAATAGGTTTCTCATCAAATTCATTCTTAGCATCACTGTCGAAAACTTTTTAAAACATTACTAACCACCTAGTATTCAAAAAGTAGATGTCAAAATTTTAATCTTTTTATTTAACAATCAACAACAAAACATTATTACATAAATACATCCCATGCAATAGTAATATAAATCCATCCACAATATAAAAGACTGGAATGAAATAATACCGAATAAACCATCGGTTTCAAAATCCAATATAAAGTCCAACCTAAATAAAAGTCTGAATACAAGGTCCGATTGTCATAAATGAAATAACTGTGGGCAACATGCCTGAATAAAGTACTGCCCTGCACCCTACACTAGGAGTGAAGTAACTGAATCGTCTAAGTCCAAATCCTGCAAGCATCCACAAGTGTTGTCGCTACGCATCCCTAGAATAGATCATCCTGCTTGGCGTCCCTGTGGCTGGACACCTAAAAGGTTTTGGAAAAAGGTTTTGCAAGTACGGGTCAGAGCCTAAGTAAAAATCATTTAAAAATATTTAGCAAGAATTTAAATAACATTTTAAATGAACAATTATTAAATACACATGTTAGGTTGCAAACACTCCCTTGAGTTCCTTATCTCTCATCTATAATGCGCACCTAACGTTTTCTACTCAACCCCACCTAGTCAATTCTAGCCAATCTAACTAGGCAGCTATTATCTAATAAACCCAAATCAATATAGCTCCTTCGACTGCCCATACAGTACGCTATCGAATACCCTTAATAATTAACATCTCTCTTATGTTATTATTATATCTCAGTTATTAGGTTATTGTTCAAGCTTTATCATTTAAGTTTCTCTAACTAAACTTTATTTTAGATATTGACTAACTATCTTCCTACTATTCACATATTAGTAGCTTCATCATCATATAGATATACCCTATCTAAGCTCCCTACTAATTACTCTTTAGTATATTAATCGTTCTTTATATACATATTATCTCGTCTCTCTACTAGCACACATAAGTAGATTATTCGTGTTGTATATATATTTTACACACCATATATAATATAAGTACACACTCTTCTATTATATCCCTATATCATACATTAAGGGCTATTGGTTCATAACGTTACCCCGACCCCAATAGTTCCTCCATATGTATTTGTTCGGAATGTTACCTCGACCCTAATATTCAGATTACTTTTAGTTTAGATACACACAAATAACTAGTTTGAAATCATAAGTCTTCTACCCATAACTCATAGCATCCACCCGTATTTCTATGTAAATACATTTACTAAATATATATCTGTTTCTCTTTAATGTGGCCAAGGCTTTTCAAATTTTAGGATTAAGTGTTCACATACTTAAGTCAAATAAGATTTCACTAGCTTTCTCGTCCATTAATTTTACACAGTAGATAACATAACAAGTAAATATATATATATATATAATCAGTTAGGGAAGTTTTTGTATTGTCTACACATTTTAAGGGTCAAGATGTGTGCCACCTCCTTACACATTTTTACACATTTTAATGGTTTAGATCACCTCCATTTCTTTTTTCCCAACTTACCCCTCACTTATTTGGTTTCCCCCTCTTTTATACTCATCAAAGTTACCCTTTAATTCAAATTTGAGGGTATATTGGTAATCGTCTCTCACATTACACATGGAAGACCATCTCTCTCTTGGGCACTCGAGCTCATTTCTCAAAAACTATACACACGACGCACCTCCATCTCTCTATCCCTCTCTCGCGCGATCTTAGTTCTCAAGAACACACATCGGCAACTCAGCGGCAAAGCCTGCCAGGTGTTTTTTGACACGCAACTCCATCTCTCTCTCTCTAACTCCAACCCATTTCGGTACACTTTCCCTCTCTAAAGATTTAAGCTTTTGTTTTGGGATTTTTAGATTTTGTTTGTTTGTAATGGTTTTGTTCTCAGATCTAACTCCAACTCCAACACAGCGTTTTTAGATTTTTTTTATTGTTAGATTTTGTTTGTTTGTAATGGTTTTGGGATTTAACCTATTTATTGATGTTTATTTTTGCAGGCATTTCCTCAGATTTTTCTCTCTCGGGTATATTACATCTTGGTTTAAAATCACATTTTTAGGGGGTAAAAAGTTTTAAAAAAAAATCAATTATAGGTAATGATGTTTATACGTGATGCTATAGAATCAATGGTATTGATTTGGGGCTAAAATCACATGTGTGGACTTTGGGGCTATAACCGCTGCTATAAGAATCAATTAGTTTTTCTTTTAATTTGTATATGTATGCTATAACTATGACATTGTAATTGTTTACTTTTAGACATAAATGTGATATTGTAATTGTTTAATTTTACTTCAGAATTCAATTTATGGAATTGGGATTCTTAGAATTAGAATCCCATGACAATTTCAAACTCAATTTTTTTCTTAAATGAAAAATTTTAGTGAATTGGAGGTTTAAGTTCTAACACTATAGTTGTTACAAGTTGTTACAAGTTCATGCTTTGATCTAGAGTTTTTTCTGGCTTTTTTTAATTAATTTTTTTTTTATGTTTCTGGCTTTGGCATTGTAATATTTCGTACATTAAATGTTTCTACCTCATATTACCTCTCTTTAGTGTGGTGAAGATATGGTGCTCATTTCTAGGGTTTGGAGATTTGATGATGTGGTGAAGATATTTTGTAACTTAGATTTTGTTTTAGAATTGTTTATATTTATGTTTATATCTTGGGATCTAATTAATTTTGTGTTTTATTAGTGCTCATTACTTCAAAATCCTATAGTTCAAACCCTATTTAAAGGTATAGTCTTTTACATTTTTATATCGTGTTTTGTTGTTTTGTTTGCATTTTATGTTTTAGGGTTTTTTATTCGTGATTTTGTACCATTTTTTACAATAGGAACCCCTTCATATAAATCAAGTTTGGGTTCCATTTTGAAATTGGTTAGGAACAATTGTAGGAATGAATTTGTAGTTTTGGATATCTTTGGTTACTTGCAAAGTGTTTGATAAAACTTCCAAGTGAGTTTTTATTCCTTTGGTTCATAAGTTAAACCTTGGTACCTATCTTTTTGTCTGTTTTGGTGTTGGTGGATTATCACGGTACCGATGTTTTTGCCTGTTTTGGTAAAAATAAGTTATTAACTCTTATTTCTAGGAAGCTTTGAAAAAGCACCCACATTTTTCTCATGTGAGGTTTATGCTTTTTGCCATGGACAACTTTTTATCAACTTTGTCAGGGCGATTCTTTCTTCCATGGTCATGGTGTACTACACATGGACCTACTATTTAAGTTTCTTCTGAGTTTAATGTTTCCATACTCCACAAAGCATAATTATTACTTTAAGAAAAAATTACATTTGTGGTGATGATAATTTGATGTCTTCTATTTTGGATGTACACACATATGTACACATACAATTATCTCTGTAATTCATGTACTAATTCCACTGTATGTTTATGTTTTGTACACATTAGTCTTGATGATGATTTGATAAGAATTTACATGCACCCTGTCCTGTTTCTTATCTTTGAGTTCCAATTTTTAAATTGGGGAATACAATTAGAGTTTTACTCATTTACATTGGCTCCATTTCATCACCAACTGATTCTGTGTATAATGATGTTATAGTCATAGAAGATAATATGTATTTTTTGCCAAGTTGATGTTAAACTCAGTTGATTCCATTACACACTAATAGTTATTGATAACTCATTTTCTCTATTTGGGGTGTATTTGTGAATTTTGTGAGCGTGAATTTTTAGATTTTAGTAAATGCATCAAGCATGGACCTTTGAGATTGGGTGTTAAGTGACTTATTCTTCATTTTCTCTGCTCTATTTTCTTTTGCTATATATGGCTCTGTCAACTTCGTGTTTGGGGCTCTATGTTGCACATGACTTTCTCCCTCTAATTTTTTGTACATGAATAATCCTCCGTCTATTTTCCTTCATTTTATCATGCTTGAAGTCAAACTAAAGCAACATTATTGGATTAGTTTCATTTTTAGGTGTCAAGTTTGTTGTTTAGCTATGGAGCTATTAAGTTTGGGTGTTTAAAAGAGGGAAATAAAATTTATTTTCATTCCTTTTTTCTCAGAGGTAAATAATATTTGGTTTCATTAATTTTTTCTTCACTATGTAAGGCAATATTGATGTTACGTTATGTTTCTTTCTTTTGAATACCAACGATGTAGCCATAATGCAACTTATTTATATCAATTCATGCTAACTTTAGCAATAGTTGGATATGGGGTAAATTACGTTAATGTAAGTTTGATGTTTCTAACACTCCCCCTGCCCCGTCCCCTCCCCCCTTCCCCACTCACACACGCACACACAAACACACACATATATGCATATGCTGCATATATATGCAGTTGCATATATATGCTTATGCTGCATATATATGCAGTGCATATATATGCAGTGCATATATATGCATATGCTGCATATATATGCAGTTGCCGACATTTCTCTATTATTCCTCTATTATTCCTCTATATTTGATTCACCATTTCTCTATTATTCCTCTACATTTCTTAAAATATTGTAGTCTCTAATCAAAATACGTTCTTGGTTTTGCCACTTTAAAACCATTGCCGACATCAAATTGGAATATTTTCCACTGAAATTCATTACTTTTCTGTAGGTCTCTATTTTATTTTTTTTAGGATCTAGATGTTCAAGATCTAGCAGAAGGGCATGAGTCAAAATAAAGCAAAATAAAGGAAAGCGAATTGGTATTATATGGACAATTTCACTGTAGGTGTCACCAATGGAAGATGCAGCCTATCATGGATGCATTTTGAGTATGAATAAGTGAGATTCTTTTTTATTTTTTATTTTTAATATTATTACTTAATACTTGAATTCTGCTCTATCCATTTTGATGTTGTTATTATTTACAAGGAATCATAGGAAATGAGCGTTCCTAATCAAAGCGAGACCTATCATACAAGATCCATAATGCTGCCATCATATGCTGTAAATTTGTGGAATGAAGCTCTGAATACATGGCTTGGGACAAAGTATTTGGACCTGTATGGTATTCTAGATGATACGGAGAAATGCAGAATAATGATGAGAAATCGACAACATGCATTGAGCACGCTGGATCAAAGCCTATTGTAGCGTGCGGCGGCCTCAACATTACAGGCCCAATCAGTACCGGTTGCACCTTTGTTGAGGTCCATTCAGTATTTAATCTAACTGTGTTGGGTCATTCTTTCAATTATTTTGATGGTTTGATGGTGTTTTAATGCTCTTAGTTCTAATTTTTTGGATGAATTTAGTTTTTTAAAGTAATATGTTCTGTAGTTTAAAAGTGGTATCTTAAAACATTACACACCATATTTATTTGAACCTTGCCAAGCCAGTCCAAATTGATGTAGTGCCCAAACAGTTATTTGTAGGTTCATAACGGATGCATTACATAGTAGTTAACTGATGCATGACATAGTGGTGGTTTTATTCTCTATAGGATTTGATTTGT
This sequence comes from Sambucus nigra, assembly GCA_949130495.1. NCBI lineage: Eukaryota > Viridiplantae > Streptophyta > Magnoliopsida > Dipsacales > Adoxaceae > Sambucus > Sambucus nigra. Next base: position 210,671,398 of record OX422223.1, on the reverse strand, counting down.
AATTATAGTAGTTAACTAATGCATTAAATTTTTTACTTGAAACTTACGTATATATACAGAGCAGTACGTTTAATTTAAACAGTTCTCATTATGATGCCTTTTACATTTTTGAAAAAATTCCAAGAAGAATAAACCGTATACATTTTATATTGAGACGAGCATTAATAGCATTGCTCATATATTGTGTTCACCAAGTGAAAAAATATCATGCACCTAATGTAGTGTGTTTGAATTTTCAAATTGGGGAATTTCTTTAAATTTAGACATTGAACCATGTTGTAAGTGATTTAATTGTGTATTTGGGGTTAGAAATTTAGACTTTCTTGATATGTTTGATTTTGAAATCTGTTCAACTTTTCTAACAAAGTCTTTGGAAATCTGCAACAACAGGTGAAATGAGCTTCTAATAAAGTCTTTAGAAAAAATTTGTTCAACTTGGGTTGATAAAAGGTTGAAACAAGAGGTGAGAGTTCAGTGGTCAGATTATGAAATGCACACTGTTATAGATTTATAGATTGTGAATATTGTTGTTTTATTTTTTCTAAACAGATGAAATGAGCTTCACATTGGTTTTAGAGAATATATACTCCCACGTTTCCAAAGTTGGGCAGCCGAGGGAGATCTGCCCACTGTTTCTAAACAGGTGAAATGAGCTTCTCATCGTAATGGTGTTATGCTCCTGTGTTTCCAACATTTAAATTTGGTTGTATTTTTACTAGAGCCAATATTTTTGTGCAGCATCTGAATTAGAATAGGTTCAATTACATTATGTTTTTTTGTAATAATTATGTTTTAGGTTGATTTGAGTTGATATTTCCTATTATTTAATTCAAGTGTAAGGCATGTGCTTCTCTATTTCTAATCTATTGAACATTACCTGCATTCAGATTTTGTATTCTAAATTTGCAGGTGTTGGATTGTTACGGTACCAACAACTTTCTTCCATCTCTTGCTCAACCACAATGTTCACCACCAACATCGACACAAACACAACAGATTACAGAGAGAGTAATGGACTTATCAAATATGCCCTCAACTCAGTATGACATGGATGCACTTCTTCATTGCATTTTGAATGTGATGGTATGTTCTATAAACATGAGTTTTACAAATAAATATGGTGTGTAATATTTATTGACATACAGTGATGATATTTTTTTCTTACATTATTTTCCTTATAGTGTGACCAAAATCAGTCATTTTCTTACATTTTTTTTTCGGGGAGAAGGGTGTGGAGTTGTTTGGGTTACATAGTACACTGCACTGCAGTCCATAAGCCATTTTTAGGTTTGATGTTTTGACAAAATCCAAAAAGTTATATTCTATGCATTAAATTTGAGTTTGATTTTTAAACTCGCATGTTTATTAACTTTTTAACATGTCAATGATGTTGGGTTGATTTTTATAATCTTACTCCAACTGAATCTCAGACGGGTGTCAGCTGAGTAATGGAAGTCAGTGCAATTGTTTAGTGTTCAATGATGCAGACTGCACAACTGAGTAATGGCAGTCATCGCAGTTGACTAAGTTGCCTTCCCATCCCCTCCCCCCTCCCCCCTCCCCCCTTCCCCACTCACACACGCACACACTCAAACACGCACACACGCACCCCCTGTCCGTCCCCTCCCCCTTTCCCACTCACACACGCGCACACACACACGCACGCACACACTCTCACTACATATATGCACTGCATATATGCAGATTGCATATATGCAGATTACATTTATGCATACATGCCCCGTCCCCTCCCCCCTTCCCCACTCACACACGCACACACACAAACACACACACGTACGCGCACACATGCACACACGCGCCCCATGCCCTTCCGCTCCCCTTCCCCACTCACACGCGCGCACACGCGCCCCCTGCCCATCCCCTCACCCCTTTCCCACTCACACGCACACGCGCACACACACAAACATGCACACACGCACTGCATATATGCACTCGCATATATGCATATGCAATTATTCAAATAGTTCATTTTTCCTAATATTGTTATTTGTTTTATTTGTAGACCAAATATGATGGGATCAAACTCGAAACTGCATTTTTTAATAAAAGAGGTAATCCAATTGGATCCGGTTGAATCAATCTCGAATTTAGACAATTTGGATGTGATTGTATATTTACTTATGTGACTGTATCTTTGTTCAAGAAACTGATTAATTATGTTTATTGTTTGTCAAATCGTACAGAAAATTGAGAGGGAGAGAGTGATCATGGCTAGAGGTGGGAAGAAGGATGGGAAGATAGCAGTAGTAGCACCTAATCCAGAAGCACCATGGCACAAACATTTAGAGCAAGTCCCACATATTCTCCTTTCCCTGCCTTCTAGCTCCCACCTCTGAATTTGGGATTTTTTTTTTAAATTTGTTGGATTTGTTGTTACCCCTTAAATAGGGTGGATAGTCCAATAAACAAAGGAGACTGTGCCCAATTTTTTTTAAAAATTGACACTTTGTTTTTTTGAGACAGTTAATTTGATTGGGGAATATTGTATATTTCATTTTATAGGTGAATTTGTTTGAAGAATTTAGACAATTTCGATGTTGAACTATTTGTTATTTGTTAAGCAGGGTTAATAGTTCCATAAACAAAGGAGATTATGCCCAATTTTTTTAAAAATTTGACATTGTCGCTATTTCGCGATTACGTATTTTGAAAAATTATCGTCGTTTCGCGATTACGTACTTTGAAAAATTTCTCCGTGCCTTCAGGCACGAGCATACGCTAGTATATATATATATATATTCACACTTTTTAATAAATATATATATATATATATATATATATATATATATAACACGGCACCTCCCAGACCCAGCTACGGTGCATACTGTAAAACATATCTAAGGTATATATATTTATCATGCATTATATCTATACTAGTACAGCACCCCTAGGCACAGCTACGGTGCATGCGTACTCTGCTATCATGTCTAGGTACATCTTTCATTGTACAAGGGACTATTGGTTCGTCTTCTCTCACGAACCATATATATCAAATCAGACATATTAGAGGCAAACATAGTTCACATATCCATGGGTCACGCACATACCTACGCTCCCACAGTCAGCAGACTTATCGACTCACAAATAATCCCTTCACAGTCCTACGTTCTTGAGGTACCAAATCTAAAATCCCCCCGAAGGCAACACAGGATAAGGTTGTCCTCTTTCGAACGCCAACCTCCCGTGATAGCAGGTATGGTAGGTATGCCATACACATAATAAACAATAATATAGGTACACATTCCACCTATATAAATATAACATCAGCTAGGTATTCACACAACCATATAATAGCGATAGGTATTCACTCCACCTATATATATATATATATAATAACAATAGGTCATACACACATCCCATATCACAAGCCTCATACATATTATATTCATATCCCGAATATTCTATGTATTCCATAATTTATAACTTCGTTTATTACCGTACATTCCCAAGTATTTCTCACCACTCGAAGGGTATACTTTATTCCACATATAATATAAGAAGGTAAACCACTAATTTCATATTATCATCATTAAGGAACATCTCTACATTCATTTCCACTACAGTTTATGAATTAAACCCTCCCAAATTCATATAAAACTTTCAAAAGCATGAAATCAGACCCTATCCCACATGGGTATTATAACATGATTGATATAAATTGCCATTTAAATACTTGCCTCTAAATATCGGGTCTGAAATTCATTGATAAGATGGTGTGGTGGTCTCCCCTCGCTCCGTTCTCAATTTCATTGCGTTCGGGGCGAAAAACTGTGTAGCAAGCTTAGTTCTCCTCTCCTCTTCCTCTCCTATGGCTTCTATCCATTTTGATTTGTGTTAACCCTTTCCCCTCTCTCTAATGGGAATATATACACTTAAATATTTTGGAGTTTTCTAAATCTCAAACTCCTGAATGACCAAAATCCCCTTAAACGATGCCGGAATGGTCTAAAAATTGTCCCGGGACCCAAACTATACACCCGAGTACACTTTTTCAACTATTTCGACCCTTTTGGAACCAACCGTGACCTCAAAATCACCATTCGAGTCACTTTATAAAATTCTCTTATTTTACCTCCAAATACGCCACGTGTGAAATTAAACTTAGAGTGAATTAATTTAATCTGAATCATCGAATTAAATAATTTCTCCTAATTAAATAAATTCTTAGGTCATCAATTTAATTAATTTCTATTTTCTCCAAAAATATGGGGTGTTACAAGTCACTCCATTACTGACTTGTGATACCTATGAGAATTCACTGCTGAAGAAAAAGGCAGAGTTAGACGGAGGGCTACGGTCCATTTGGCTCTCGAGGGAATCATTGATGATTTGAAGGCTACAAAAATTCATTGTTGTATTTCACTTGTAAGTTGTTAAGTTGCAATTTGCAAGTTATTAGTGACGTAAAATATTTTTGCCTTGTGGGGCTTTTTTTCCTGAAACTTGATCTTGTCGTATTTTCTTGTTTGATTTATCAGTTTTATTACCATAGATGCATGCATAGGATAAAAAGATGAAATTATTTCAATATTTGCTCATGTATTTAAATTTGGTGTAGCAATCTTTGGTGGGAAATTACCCTTGCAATAATTTTCCTCTATGAAGTGGTATCAGAGCTTCCCTTCCTTTACAAATAGGTATCAGAGGTTCTTTGCACTTACAGGAATCCCTCAAGTTAACAGGGTCAAATGGACCACCGACTTCCTTCCTATTAGAAGTTTGGGCATTATGAGAACTGGAGGGAGGCCCCCTCCATTAGGTTTTAAATCCGTTTCCTCGGTGGCATATCCTCCTTGGAAGTAGAATGGAGGTTGGCTAATGGATGTGGCATCTAAGAATGAAAATTAACCTGAAGAGCTTGTGGATGAAGATTCTTTTTTGCCATGTATAATGGGGATTTCTGGATCCTTGTCCGTGGGACGGGAAACAAAAGAGATGGTGGTGGATGTGTAATTCAGCAACAATGTTGTCGACCTTGGATTATCGACACTTGTAATAAAAAGTTTTCTAATTTTCCAAACCTTGCTCAGCTCATCAAAGTTAATGTGCATTTGGTCGGGCACTCTCTTCTCGAATTTTTCTCCAAAAAAAAGGAATAGTAACATCATCAAAAATCAAGTAAGACCTAGCCGAATAGATAGAGGGAAATAAAAATTAGCATTGGACCTATTTCTTGTCCCCTGTTAGGGCACATGTGCCCATATAAGGTTCAACCCCTCCAGAATGGGCAAGTGCCCCACTCCTTTACAATGAAATCGTGAGACCAGTAATCCTTAATACAGTATAGAAGGTTCACTATAGAGACCCTCTCTACCTTCATCACCTTCAGATAAAAAGTACCTTACCCACATGTAATAATAACGGATCTCTGGGATCCCTAACCGAGTTCTATATAACTCATTAATCCTTTTTATCCCATTCTCTATCCTCTAAGAATTTAGGGAATACTAGACTAGAATTACATAGAAGACCTTAAAAAACTATAAAAAAGAGTTAGTTTGGGGGGAAAGTTATACTAGCTTCAATTATAAAAATGGGAGAACATCTAATCTCCTCCCTCAATGTTTTAATAATCTATTAGTCTTTATCCAGCCTCTATGATCACCCACTCCGTAATAGAGAATGATCACCTAAAATCTTCAATGGAACCCTCACAATCCGGATAAATCATTTTCTTAGTAAAGAAATAAGAACGACAGATGAAGTAAAGGTGATACTTGAAGGAAAATTACATAGAAACAAGATAACTGAAAGAGATGAACTTACAGTGACAAATGAAATCAAATGTCTCTAATTCGTTTTTTTAACAATGGAGAAGAAATTATGCTCCGAAATGACGGTAGGAAGGTTATTAAAGAAGTAATAAAATAAAATAGTTACTATGTAAGTCAAGTGTGCACGCAGTGTTAAATGTTTGTTTATAAATAATATAAAAAAAGATAAATATATACAAAGTGGGACTTATTCACTAGAACAACAGTTCGAGTGAGCCTACGTACTCGCACGGAGCAATTCAAAGTCCATGTAGTTCGTGAAGTGGACTAGAGGGATTTAACCTTTTATGATGGCTCAATATAAGAGATCTAAACATTCTTTAATCTTTCAAGGTGTTTTTATAAGTTAAACAACTAAAGATGTAAATAGTTTATGTTCATCAAAAGACTTGAATGATATGAATTAATTAACAAATCCCTTCGATGAAGAAAGAATGTCGATACTTCGGACATTGAGAACAAAATAATAGGTAGAATCCCGAGATCTAGTGATCCTCTAACCTATATGAGAGTATTTAATGGGTTAAATCATTTTTTCTAGTTTTTTAGGGATTTATAAGAATAGAGAGTAAAAGTATACAAATATATATATGCAAAATTTCAATTGAGTTTTAGAGATTAGGCCTGACTAACATGCCTAGATATCCAACGTAGGCATAATCAAATTCAACGTAATTCGAATATGATCTTTAGATAAAATTCATGTCTAAAGAAGAAAGATATAAAGAAAAATTTTATTTTGGGATGGTGTTGCAGCACCACACTACCCTTTTAAGTCTAAACCTCAAAATAAAAGAATGTGAAGAAGTGTACCTACGATGTTACACGTGCACCTTTCTGTTTTAGCTGTGTTTCATCTTGAAATTAACTTTTTAAGTGTATACCTAAGGTTACTTCATAGGAAAGTACTTTTTGGAAGAAAAAAAGAAGAAATAAAGGGACAAAAAGTTTTTTTTTAGCTTTTGTTGGGTTTATGTGGGAAGAAGAAAATTAGAAATTTGAGTCATGATTTTAGATTAGGAGATAAAAAAACGAGAGTTTTGAGACTTTTCTAGAAAGAAAAGCTTCAAAGCATAACTGCATCATTTAAGAAGTGTACTTTTGTGCAAAACTCGTCGTAAGGGCTCCGTTTAAGGTAATAGTGGAAGATGAATTGTGACAATTTTGTGTTTCTTCTTTAAAATTATTCTGGAACTATACAGGTAGTAGCGGAAGATGAATTGTGACCATTTTGTGTTTCTTCTTTAAAATTATTGTGGAACTAAATTAATCCTTAAGTGTCAATATTTGAAAGTCAAACTATGAAAGAAAATATTTGTTTTATTGTTATTAATTGGCTCTCAACTTATTTGGTAGACTTGGGTATATTGATTTTAAGAGATTCATAATTTGAATTTGGGATGAAGTATTACAAACACGAATACAAGTCGTACATATATAAGAAGTACAAAAACTTCATCATTATATTGTTAAGAATAGTATTTTGAGATTGATAAGTGGAAGTAATTTAGGCTTGGCATTAACTAATGAGTGTGAACTGTACAGTTCACTGTGAGGAATACTTACATGCGCTGTGCACAAAATGTTGTATGCTTTTTGAAGGCTACAAAAGGTAATTAAAAAGAAATAACTTAAGAAATTATAAAGAAAAAAATTAATAATGAAACAATTACACTAGACATGAAAACTCCAAGTCGGACTTATGTAGAGCAGGGTTGGTCTTGAGATTTTAGGGGCTCAAGGTGAACTCTTAAATAAGGAGTCCCAAATTTAATAAGTGATTTTTTTATTAATTTATAAATTGTAGGGATTTTTTTAATCGAAAAGGTGTCGACTTAGTTTTCGAGATTTGTCAAAAATTTAAATGTTTGTCCATCCAGTTTTCAATAAATTATTTTTGGGACAACTGAAAAACAATGCTATTAATATGTATACACATATAGAATTATGGGACCCCTAAAATGCAACGACAATATGGGGCTTGAGGCGTCCGCCTCCCCGACCTCCCATCAAAATCAACCCTGATTTAGGGTATTTATTAATAGTAAATTTAGACTCTCTGGTTCTCGCTATGAACTTATTGTTATGTACAGTACCGTTTAGAGAGGATATAGTCAGGATGATTTAGTGTCCTTTAAGGGTTGGAGAGTCATAATCTAAATCTAAATCTAAGAAGATTGTGGTTTAAGACATATTCTCTCGTTTAAGTTATTGACCCACGTATAAATCCAGAGGAAATATGTGTATATTGGAGGGGCTACTGACGAGGAAATAGGAACCGAAAAGCCCTTATGTCATTCTAAAGATTTTTAAAATTGTTCTAACAACGAGCTGCTGTCGTTCAAACCAGAGACGAAGCTAAGAAGGGGCCAAAGGGGGCCATGGCCCCCCCAAGCTATGAAATTTTCCATTAGGTATATATTATCTACTAGCTATGGAGCGAGTATTTAGCAAGTGGAAGAAAAATATGGTCCTCAAGAAAGTTAGAAACATGGAGGTTCACGTAGAGAAAATTAGAAATGTAAAGAAAAAATTTGAATGCGTGTATATTATCTGACCGTTGGATAGCTGGCTCTCAAGATTATCTATTATGTATGCTACCAAAAAAAAAGGTCATCTATTATACCATTATTTTCTTCAACTACCTCTCACATTTGTTAGCTATTGAAATTTTCTTCCCATTGTTCTTTACCCACCTGTTCATATAAAAAAGGCAGCGTTTCCTTTCAAAAAAGCCTCACCTCTTCTAAAAAAAAGCCTGTAAGTTTTTTTCCCTCTTTGGCATAGGCTACTTTATTTAATTATAGATTTCTAGTTTTTAAATAGTTGTATGTGAAATTACAAAAATTAATAATTGTGTCCCTTGAATTAATCTATTAATTGAATTGAATGATATGAACTATAAATTTAATTCTAACTACCTAATTACAGTATAATTTCATATCTACTTGTATAATTTACTTCATTGCTAATTAATTATTAATTTAATACACATATTGATTGCTAATTGATTGTAATTGTTGATATTATTTATAATTTACTTATTTGTTCAATCATATTGATTGATTGTTGTTTAACTATTTTTAGTAATATGTTTAATTATATTGTCAAAATCTATTAATTAAAAAATATAATAATTTTATTTGAATCTTTTTCATTCATTTTTTAATTTATTTCTAATTTTGTGTTATATAACCATATGGGGAAGTCATGTACGATCGGCTCATTTTTTAAGAGGAAGCATGTCGAAAGTGAGGACGCCAACACGTCACTTTTGGTTTATATTGAGAGGGAAATCTCAAAAAATTTAGTACTGGTGAAATTATAGATGGATTTCGTGATTTAAAAATACGCCGAGTGTAATTTTGATTAAGTTTTGATATTCCTTTTAATAAAGATTTGGTTTGTTTTTCATAAAGTGTATACTTTTGTTGATATATATATATATATATATATATATATATATATATATATATATATATTATCATTTATATTTTTACTTGGCCCCCCTCAAAATTAAATCCTGGCTTCGTCCCTGGTTCAAACGACACACTGTGCCATCAGAACGACGAAGATTCGGTCAGCGAGATCAGTCTACTGTAACTTTCCCAACCGTTCATCTCAATTGTTGGTCACCTCATGGGCCTGGCATTCTTCACGAAGGCAGATATAACATGCAAAAACAGTTTGTGATCTTTTGTTCTGTGTACAAAAGAAACTAACCTAGGACGGTAAAACCCAAGGCAGACCTGCAATAAGTGTTGTCACCCTTTATACCATTAATCACACCTTCTTGTCAGCTCTTGGAGCTTGATAAATTCAATTATACAAGATATCATATTTCTTAGACCTTGTAATCAGTATAAGAGAAGGGTTATGGGGTGGTAAACTTAGACAATTATTATTTTCTCTCCATCTCTCTCAATAACTCTCGAAGCTCCTCACCCCCTTCTCAAATCTGTCCTCCGCCATTTATATTAATTGTATTGATGGCATATTCACCACAAAATAGCTACCCCCCCTCCCAATTAAGATAAAACTATGAAGAACATGAGATGTTGTTGTTTGTTAAGCGTTTGAGGAGATACTTAGAAAAGGATGAATGTGTTATTGGGGGTTTGATGAGTGCTTTGTTGAGGTGTTCTTGGAGCTTCCATGAAGTAATGCATGGTGGAGTTTTTTGTGACTCCTTTTAGGGCCACCTTTGAAGGTAGAGGAGTCACCCATCTTCTTTACTATGACCATCTTTAGGATTATTTAGGTGGGGTAAACTACTCTTACTATGTTTGAAAAATATAGTAGTCTCATTTTTTATTGATTAAAAGTAGGATTAATGTCTTATTATGATGTGTTCTTAAATTTAAAAATTGCCATTTTTATGGAATAAAGATGCTAGAAAATATTATTGTTGTGTATTTTCTATAAAATATGAATAGCCATTTTATGGAATAAAAATGCTAGAAAATATTATCGTTGTGTATTTTCTATTAAATTTGAAAATAGCCATTTTTATGGAATAAAATTGCTAGAAAATATTATCGTGGTGTGTTTTTCAAATAAATCTGAAAATTGATATTTTATGAAATAAAAATGTGTGATGACAATATTTTGGTGTATTTTTGGTAAAAAGAAATGATACAGATTTTTATGGAATAAAAATGTAAGAAATTTCATTTTGATGTAATTTCAGTGAAAAAAAAACAATAAACATTTTATAGAATAAAAATGTAAGGAAATATTATTTTAAAGTATTTCTAGCTGAGGAAAATAAGGGGTATTTTTATGAAATAGGAATATGGAATGATGATAATCTTGTCCCAAATATATATGAAATAAATATTTTGAAGTTCTTGCAAAATGGAGATTTTATGAATAAAGGGACATTTGTTGAATTTAAAGAAATCGATAAAATGTCTTTATGATATGAAATGCATATTTAATCCACCTGGTAGAATTTAGTATTTAAAGTCCACATTCTATGCATATAAAACTGTAGTATTTTTGTAATAATTGTGTGAGCATGTTTAAAGAAAGTTTTGTCGGGTTTAAGCACGAAACAAGACAAACGGAAATTTGGGAACTTAAAATTTAAAGGGTGTTATTTTGTGTGTTCAAAGTGTTAAAATGGCAAGTGTGAGAATTGGCAAAGTGTGGTATTAAAGAGTGTTAAAATGGATAAAGTGTTTAAATGTTAAGTTGGAATTAATAACCATTTTGATAAATAACACTCGTTAAAAGACAAATTTTCAAGTTTGGCGAATAAAAGGTAAATTGATAATTTGCTTAAAGTGGAACATTTTTACAGAATAAAAATGTTAAAGAATGTTTTTACACTAATATGTGTGAAAATGCATTAAGTCCTAAGACGTGAATGAATCTAGTATGCATCATGTGTGTGTGGATAAGGGACTTAAAGAAGAAAAGAAACTATTTCCCAGCTATTAATGAAAAAATGGACGGTTAAGTCTGGATTTTGGCTTCGGACGGGTAAGAGTACGAAAGTGGAATAATGTGGACATTTGTAAACTGTTAAAACACATATATGGAACACGGATGATATCGGGATAAATAAAGGAGGTCCCGAAGCCCTTGGGTGAAAATTCTAAAATCACTGGCCAGAGCACGTGGTGCGCATAACCGTCGGTGTGAAACCCGTGTAAGTATGCGGCAAAAGGGAAGGTTCCGAGAAAAGATAAAAGGAATAAGGAACATACCAACAAAATGGGTTATGTGGTAAAATGTGTTAATACAACCTAACTTGAATGAATGTAATAAAGATTTCGATGCAGATAAAATGGACAAGTAAATGCGTAGATATATTAATGTCCATAAGTTGAGGTAAAAAGTGCTAAAGTAATGCGGGCAAATGAATGGTTAAGTGGCCTAAATTTTTAAATCCATAATTTGTATAAGTACGTATCGAAATGTTTTAAAATTATAAACATGTATTTTCTAACATGATGTACCCGTGTGTCTAAACGGTACTTTCAATAAAAAAATACTAAGGTATATTCTAAACGAATATAAAAGGGTGATTCTCGTAAGGGAATGATTTGGAATAACTGAAGTGTAATGTTTTATGTGTTGGACCGTGTGTGTCAAACAAAGTGATAAATTCTAAGTATGAACAAAACAAATCCTTCCAAGATTAAGGTAAATTAATCTAGATGAGTAAAGTTTTGATATTAATTGATTAATGCATTTGAATATGTATTTACAAAGGTATATATATATATATATATATATATATATATATATATATATATATATATATATATATATATATATATATATATATATATATATATGTAGAAACATATATATTTTCGCATGCATGAGATTGTGGCATGTGAGTATTAGTTGTTGTCATTCGTTTCTATACTTCTTGTATATATATATTCACACTGGGCATAATCTCACACCCTCGCTTTGTTACGCCGAGTTGGGTGTGGGTTCGTATTTTTAGGGCATTATACAGGTAAGTGTATTTTATCAATTTTACGTTAGTGACTTTGTTTACTTGCACTCAAGGTGCTCCCCATAGGTCCCACACATAGTTTATCTCGAAATTGGACTCGCATGTTAAACAAGTGAAACGTAAATTGAAAATATAACTGGAGTAATAACATTATCTAGGTTGTTTCATTGCACTTCACACCTAACGTCCGAGTCGAATCGGGTTGACTCATGGTTAATCCATAAATCTGGGTCAGGTCGTTACAAAAGGTATCAGATATCTAGGTTCAAGGTTCCTTTCAGGTGTGATGTGGTGAGGTCGGCATTGGATCTTTCAACCACGATGTTGGTTTCGGCCAATGACGCTAGTTGGGTGACGGTTAGTTCGTGTTCTCGAAAGTAAGTTAAAGAGTTTATCTTGACAAGTAAGTTAGAGCCAAGTGGCATACATTCAAAATAGTTAATACTATAATTGATGATAAGGTTAATGAACTTATAAATTAATGTAGGCCAACGCTAGAGGATAAGTCACTCTTAGTTGATAGAATGTTATCCTTATGAATGAACATCGTAGTGGGTTGTTGGTCGATGAATGCACTTAAAAGTGTTAGCTACCTGGTGAGAAATTATTAGGTCCCTTGGTGGCGAGATTGAGTTTAGTATGTCCCGATTCTTATGCCTTGATTATAGTAAGATTTAGAAAATCTAAATAATTGGGGTAACCTAGGAGTGAACCTAGACAATCATGGTGACTTAATATTAAGTAATTAAGTTGTGATGTTTTAGAATAGGACCTCTTGCGAAGTTGTTAGGGTGGGGCATCCTCTTAGGAAACACTCGACATCCCTTGTCCTACCCAAAATCGGGATGGTAATAATTTTGAGTTTAGTGATTGTGGTTTGGCATGGAGTAATAGGATCCCTTGTGGCACTCGTGGGCATAGGCCTTAGTTTTCATAGGCAATGCTCGACGCCATGTATCCTACCAAAAATATATATAGTTGTGTAAGTTAGTAGATTATCATGTGGCATGAGGTTTGCATAGTAAGGCAATTCAGTTATGGTAGTTGAGCACTCATTGGGAATCAAATGATGTGGTTTGGTGAATTTAATTATGGGTTAGCATTCTTGGTATGAACATCAGTTGCGTTAAATGCCCTTGGAGATAAGTACTATGTGGATTGATGAAATTGACCTTGGGTTAGTAATTTGGATAGGCATGAAAAATTAGTATTGATAATTCCTTGGAAGTAAATACTAAGGTGTAGCTAGCGAGATGTTAATGCAAGTGGAGTCACCCCTTATTAATAGAAAATTTGAGGTTGTGTACTGTTTATTGAAACGATGATAGTATCTCTCTTCGAAACCTTAGGATTTATTACTGCATTGAGGTTTATATAGTGATGTCCATTTCGTGGCAATAGACTTAAGGTTGTGTAGCATAGGTCATGGTATGACTGGTGGTTCCTTGTAATAGATGTGTCTTGTGATGTGATTTTCGAGGATAATTTCAAAAATAGGTCAACCAATGCTAGGTGGTGCACCTGGGAGACTTAGAACACTAGAAGGTTCGTTATGGCTTTAAGAAATGGCACTTAGGATGAAGTGTTATACTTGATTGTAGCACCTAAGTGTGCTACCTATATGGTTAGTAATAACTCTATTAGGGAAGATCATTAGGCATGAGTGATGCTTAAAAGTTGAGATAACATTAGAATGATTATGATTTGGTATCATGTAGATAGTGCTGAAGATGGTAGCAATAGTCCATGTTTGGAACTGTGTGAGCCATCTTGATGAGAGTAATATCGAAAAAAAACTGAGGTTAATTATCGCAAATAAAAATTTAAAAACCTAATTATCGCAAACTGAAGGAATGTAAATTCATTTGGTTCAGTTGGTTGTACTTACCAATAATGGAAGTGTGACTTTAGTCCTAAGGAGGTAAGCCTAGCGTTTTAGCTTCCCGAAGAAATGGGTTGTGTGTTCCGTCCGTCCGACATGGATGGATGATTCGTGGTTAGGATTTGTCAAGGTTGAGAGGCCGAACCAGGGTACGTGGCAAGACTAAGGTTCTTAGCAGGTATCGGTAAAGAGTTATATACTCTAAGTATACGTTGTGGGTTCGCACTTTGTGTGGGTCGATTCTCTGTCAGAAATTGATTATTTTCCTTGGGCGCGGCAGCTGCCTGATTCGTTGCATCTCTTGTGTCTTCGTTGATCCCGGTAATATGAACCTGTTAATTAGTTTTGATTTGAATGTGGTAATGTGCAAGCTCGGTAGTGATTCGGATTAGGCCGATTGTTGATGCACATCACGATATGATAGTGTGCTTTTTTTATGCACCTTTATTCTACACTAGTTATAGTTATGCATAGTCTCGCTTTCTTGCATAATTTTTTACGTGTGTTGGCTAATTCCCTTAGGTTGACATGCTATTAGTTAGACGGTGTAACTAGTTACAACTTGATTGTGTATCTTGAGGTATGATAATATTGTGAATATTAGAACCTGATAAAGCCTTAGGCACTAGTTTTGCACTCAGATAAGAGTAGGGTGGGATGAGGATGTAATCTCTCATGTATAATTGTGTGTTGATACCTAAGATGGATCTAGGTTAGCGTAAGAACGTGTGGGAGATATCAGTCGGTAGACCAATGGGATTAGATAACTACCTCATGGTCGTTATGATTAGAAATGTGGAAGTTGTACTAGCTTAGTCTAGGCGTGATCCAAATTTGCTTGTGGAAACATAGGTTGTAAATCCTAACGCAATAATGATCCATGCTAATAAATTTATTGGTGAGATCACGATGTTGGAAAGTATCAATAATCTCGAGGTCTTTTGTAAATAGACATTAGGCATACTTAAGGACTAACAATTGACCTTAGGGTATGTCGTTAACGGATTAATGATAAGGATTGATTAAATGGAATCCATGCGTTTAGACCATAGTGTTGAGGATGCCTAAGGTTTCAAACGAGTCATAGATAACTCGAATATAGTTTGTAATGAGTCAAAATTTGGAGGAAAAAATTCTCTAAGGATGGAAGTTTGTAATATCCCACACGATAAATTAATTAAAATATTATATAGATTTTATATGAAGAGGAATAGAGTGTGAATCTAGGAATTTATGGGTAACAAATTGGATTATAGAGAGAACTATTAAGTTAAGGATTACATATGGCTTATGGAAGGGGTGGTTTGTAACACTCCGCCTAATTAAATACCGGGTGGCCAGTTCCATACCAAATTAAAACAGAATATACAATTGGCTCATTCTTAGCATCACTGTCGAAAATATTTACAACTCACCCAATACCCAATTAAGCTGGTGTTAAAAACTTTCTAAATTTTAATTCAACAAAATTCATTTTTAGTTTACAAATAACACAACACATTTTATTCTACAACACTAATAACCGAACAGATAATTCAAAAGAATTTAAATTCAATTGGAATAAACATTCCCAAATAATTATCCCATACAGTAATCCCAACAATAGTAAATGTATTAAAATGACATGAATACAAGAGTATTTGACTCATATAGAAAAGAGATAACTGAATTTCTTTGGGCGACATGCCCTAACTATACGAATACTGTGAATCAAATAAAGATAGGCGTCTAAGCAATATTTCATAGCTCCATAGCTCGTCATAATCCGCTAAGGTTGGCGTCCCTGCTGCTGGACACCTGATATACAAGGTACAATAGAAAAGAAAATATGCAAGAAAACGGGTCAGAGCCCGATGTGAAAATGATTTTGAAAACAGCAAGTATTTAACAAGTGCAATAAAGAATTTATTATGTACATGTTAGTATCCAACTCTCACTTGCTATTCTCACCTCTCAACAAGAGTGCACACTTAACGTTTCCTATTAACCTTCTAGTTAACGATTCCTCTTCACAATTTCCATAATATGATTCCATCCCATATCATAACCCTGTATGTCCCATACCATACGTGATATAATCATTCAGATACGTTTTTCATTTATATAAATCGTTTCCCATTAACATAAATTAAGCTCTTCAATAAATATTCATTAACTTATTTCAATTCTTTTCTCAATTCACCTTTATCTACAATTATCACACGGTAGATGATTTAACAACTATATACACATACATTTAATTCTTATATATATATAATATGGCACCCTATATATATATAATACGGCACCCCGAGTCACAGTTGCGGTGCATGCATTACTCTGTTATCATGTCCCAATATCGCTAGTCACCGAATAGGGGACTAAACTTCGGTAAGGATTCCTCGAACCACAAACAACAACACATAAGTTGGAGGCGAACATAGTTCTCATACCCACGGGCCACGCACATACCTACGTTCCCATAGTCAGTGGACTTATCAACTCCCCGATAAGTCTTTCATAGACCTATGTTCTTGAGCGACAAATCAAAAATCCCATGGATTCATCAAGATATGACTTCCCTCACGCGCAAACCTCCCATCGATAGAAAGTAAGATAGGTATGTCATACATATAAATTATCAATCAATCAAATAGGCACTATCATACCTATAATATCATCTCAACAAGGTACTCACATTACCCAAAGATAATTTCCATACGTAGCATTATCTCTCTTTCAATCCTACGTACTAAAAATATTATGACTTTACTTCTTTAAATTTTATTATCCCAGAGTCTCACTCATTACCCAAGGTTTAAATAGGATTTTTCTCAATATATTTATTCAGTAAGAAAATCACTAATATCCTACTAGTCCATATCATCTTATCTCCCGAATTACTACGAATTAAACTCTCCCTTAATTAGGGTTAAAATCGATTGTTTCTAATCTCTTATAAACACATCTTCTATCAACGAGGATTGAATACCATCATTACATGGCTCATAGTCTATAGTATTTTATTCACACTATATGACTTATCAATAAAATCAACATCCTCGCATCCTATAACATCTCTCCACTCCCGTCGTCGTTAAGGTTCATGCGTGGAGCATCTCGCAAAGCGAAATCCAAATAAAGAACCCCTCCAACACACTACTACTTAACTTAGTCGGTCGTGGAGGTCCGTCAACTTCAATACGCAATCGAGATAACCTCATCTCCTCTTTAAACCAAATGTGGTCTGAACTCCCATCTCTATCCAGCCGTCATACCACTAAGCGCTTGTACTACACTCAGTCCATGAGCAATCAATAATGAGCTTAAACTCAGTGCTTGATGCTCAAATTGTAACCATAAGGCTACCTAGGTGTTATATTAAATCTTCTTACTGGACCTATCCTTAATCCTCATGCATACCAATTATAATCCAATACATGAATCTAGCAAGCGAAATTTATTTCAATTAAATTATCATAATTCTAATCACTTAAATCCCAATCACATTAATTCGATTCTCATCTAGGGCTTACTGATCTTCCCTAAGTCCCTTAATATCCAATTAATAATAACCAAAGATTTACAAAAGGTTTTGGATAAGAATCAACATTAAAAAGAAACAACTATAGGAATTTTGGGGAGGTCGATCGATCGAAAGCAGGGGGTCGATAGATCGATTGCCCAGATAACAGCCCAATTTTTTTGCATTTCTTGTACTACGGGTTTCATCATTTTTTATCATTCAAACCTTCATATAAACAACCTAAATTCCTTATAAACCTTACTACATGATATATCAACATATGTGAATGATTTCTAATGCTCTAAACATCCTAGAATCATCAAGAGTTTAAATTAAAAGCATATGTTTAACCTCTTTTTCCAGAAAATTATATACATGATATCTTCAAGAACACACCATTGATTCTCAGCATTTCTTCAACAGATTTATGATTATTTCGTGGATTACTATCTGCCTACAACATGAGTTTGATTCCTATAAACTTTCATTTTTCAGAAATCCATTAACAACTCTTCATTATCTTCCAAACATGTAAAAATCTCATCTTTTTATAACTATCCTAACATGGACAATATACAAACTTAGATTGCAATTATCAAACACTTGTCTCTAATGAAGGTCTGATCGTTTGGGGTTGTATATCACAGGTGGTTCTCCCCTTTTCCGGCCAATTTTCGGTGGTGGTTGTTGGTGGTGACCTTTGGCCTTTAGTTCTCCTCCTTTCCAAGCAACCTTTCACTCTCTCAAGAAGATGACCTTTCAATTTTGTGTAGAAAAGATTAATGAACCCACGTTCAACTAAACTCCAAATACTTATAATAAGATAAAATCCGAAATCACTATTCATGCCCCTTGTAAAAATGACCAAAATGCCCTTTTGGGTTATCTTTTCATTTCCAAATGACCCGAGACCCAAAACCAACATCCAAATAGACTTTTCTGACTATTTCAACCCTTCCGTATGGAACGACGCAGTCAAAATGACTATAAGGTCGATATAAAAATAAGTCTCTATTTAATTTAATAAATTAGTCCCGACACGTCCCATACCGCGTCTGACTAAAAATTCTAAGTACTGAATTAATAACTCACATCAATATCAATAACATCCCATTCATATATTACCTAAATATCTTTAAATAATATACATAATCATATATTTTAATATCCAAAATTCGGATAAAACCCAAATGAATTAATTTAATAATAAAATCCAATTAATCCATTAATTTAATATATATAACCCATATTAAAAGTCATTAAAATCATGGGGTATTACATACTCCCCCCCCCCCCCCCCTTATAACAGAATTTCATCACGAAATTCGGAAAATAAATCATATTGGTAAGGTCAACTCTGAGTATAAATCTCACATCGCAAGTAATCTATGTCGTACTGCTCATACAGTACATTAATGAAAATCCCCATTGATGTTACACCAAGTCTCACCATATAGGTTCAATTGAATCGAATTTAATCTTTATCCATTATTCCCTATACCATCCTCATGACAAAGTTGGGAAAATGATCCTCACGTATTAAACAAATAAATCTTGAAGTCACAACTACTTACTGTTTCACAATTATGAAAACTACTATAATCCAACCATCCAGGGCGCCCATACACCCTATCGTACAACTTTAATTATAATATTTATCGCAAAGGTTATAAACTCATATCCTAAAGACCTAACTTATTTCGACTCCCAACGGTTATTAGTTTCATGCGTGGGGTGTCTCGCAAGAGAAATCCAAACAAGGACCCCCCCCCGATACACTACTACCTAAAGTAGTCGGTCATCGAAACTCCTCAGGTCCTTAGTCAATAGTTTATAACCTCTCTACAGGTTTTATCGATTTCGAATAAAGTCTACTCATCTACTCTCTTGTTAAAGACAAGATTCTAGCTATAGTAGTACACGTGCTCTCAAATACCACAAGTCAATCCACGCTGCTAGTCACATCATGTTCGGACATGCCTAAAGTAAGTAATTCCGTGATAAAAATCAAACCCACGTGATGTCATGAAAAAATATAGGTGTCCCACAACCCCTCGGTGAGTCTACATAAATAACAGTGTTATAGGCTAAGTTTAGCAACCCTTTTTTCCCACACAACATTAATCGCTACAAAAATCAATATACGCCTCATAACTCCTTAGATAGAAAACATACCCTCATTCGTTGGCGGTGGTTGTTAACTCCCACTATTATAACTTTGTTTCGATGAGTCAAGAAAAATTTTACCCCAAATTTTCAGTTCTAGTTAACCACACTCCACTATATGTCCAAGCCTTTGAATATATTGCCTTCGTTGGGTAACACGCCCAATTCTCGTATTTCTAGAACTTCTACTGATGACTCTCCTCAATTTGCCCATAATAGGGGTGACCTCAACTACGGTCATCATACTCGAACATACTTCATAACCTCCTAAGTACGATCTCCGCTATCCGTCTAATGGACCTCAGCTGCCATACTTCTTGCACGAACCCGTCCGAACGCAAATAAGATTCACTAATATATACGGAATCTTACCAAAGAAATCAATAATCCTAAACATAGGGCTCTACATCAAAGAACGCTAAGTTGAAAACATAGTAAGTTGTACAGAACCTAAAGGACACTAGAACCTGATGCTCTGATACCACCTGTAACACCCCGCCTAATTAAATACCGAGTGGCCAGTTCCATACCAAATTAAAACAGAATATACAGTTGGCTCATTCTTAGCATCACTGTCGAAAATATTTACAACTCACCCAATACCTAATTATGCTGGTGTTAAAAACTTTCCAAATTTTAATTCAACAAAATCCATTTTTAGTTTACAAATAACACTACACATTTTATTCTACAACACTAATAACCGAACACGTAATTCAAAAGAATTTAAATGCAATTGGAATAAACATTCCCAAATAATTATCCCTTACAGTAATCTCAACAATAGTAAATGTATTAAAATGACATGAATACAAGAGTATTTGACTCATATAGAAAAGAGATAACTGAATTCATTTGGGGGACATGCCCCAACTATACGAATACTGTGAATCAAATAAAGATAGGCATCTAAGAAATATTCCATAGCACCATAGCTCGTCATAATCCGCTAAGGTTGGCGTCCCTGTTGCTGGACACCTGATATACAAGGTACAATAGAAAAGAAAATATGCAAGAAAACGGGTCAAAGCCCGATGTGAAAATGATTTTGAAAACAGCAAGTATTGAACAAGTGCAACAAAGAATTTATTATGTACATGTTAGTATTCAACTCTCACTTGCTATTCTCACCTCTCAACAAGAGTGCACACTTAGTGTTTCCTATTAACCTTCTAGTTAACGATTCCTCTTCACAATTTCCATAATATGATTCCATCCCATATCATAACCCCGTATGTCCCATACTATACGTGATATAATCATTCAGATACATTTTTCATTTATATAAATCGTCTCCCATTAACATGAATTAAGCTCTTCAATAAATATTCATTAACTTATTTCAATTCTTTTCTCAATTCACCGTTATCTACAATTATCACACAATAGATGATTTAACCACTATATACACATACATTTAATTCTTATATATATATATATACATATATAATACGGCACCCCGAGTCACAGCTGCAGTGCATGCATTACTCTGCTACAATGTCCCAATATCGCTGGTCCTCGAACCACAAATAACAACACATAAGTTGGAGGCGAACATAGTTCTCATACCCACGGGCCACGCACATACCTATGTTCCCATAGTCAGCGGACTTATCAACTCCCCGATAAGTCTTTCGTAGACCTATGTTCTTGAGCGACAAATCAAAAATCCCATGGATTCATCAGGATATGACTTCCCTCACGCGCAAACCTCCCAATCGATAGAAAGTAAGCTAGGTATGTCATACACATAAATTATCAATCAATTAAATCGGCATTATCATACATATAATATCATATCAACAAGGTACTCACATTACCCTAAGATAATTTCCATACGTAGCATTATCTATCATTCAATCCTACGTATTAAAAATATTATGAATTTACTTCTTTAAATTTTATTATCCCAGAGTCTCACTCATTACCCAAGGTTTAAATAGACTTTTCCTCAATATATTTATTCAATAAGAAAATAACTAATATCCTACTGGTCCATATCATCTTATCTCCCGAATTACTACGAATTAAACTTTCCCTTAACTATGGTTAAAACCGATTGTTTCTAATCTCTTATAAACACATCTTCTATCAACTAGGACTGAATACCAACATCACATGGATCATAGTCTATAGTGTTTCATCCACACTATATGACTTATCAATAAAATCAACATCCTCGCATCCTATAACATCTCTCCAATCCCATCGTCGTTATGGTTCATAGGCCGAGCATCTCGCAAAGCGAAATTCAAACAAGGAACCCCTCCAATACACTACTACTTAACTTAGTCGGTCGTGGAGGTTCGTCAACTTCAATACGCAACCGAGATAACCTCATCCCCTCTTTCAACCAAATGTGTTATGAACTCCCATCTCTAACCAGGAGCCATACCACTAAGCGATTGTACAACACTCAGTCCTTGCGCAATCAATAATGAACTTAAACTCAGTCCTTGATGCTCAAATTGTAACCATAAGGCTACCCAGGTGTTATATTAAATCTCCCCTACTGGACCTATCCATAATACTCATGCATACCAATTAGAATCCAACACATGAATCTAGCAACCGAAATTTCTTTCAATTTAATTATCATAATTCTAATCACTTAAATCCCAATCACATTAATTCGATTCTCATCTTGGGCTTACTGATCTTCCCTAAGTCCCTTAATATCTAATTAATAATCACCAAAGACTTACAAAAGGTTTGGGATAAGAATCAACATTAAAAATAAACAACTATAGGAATTATGGGGAGGTCGATCGATCTAAAGCAGGGGGTCGATCGATCGTCCACATAACAGCCCAGTTTTTCTGCATTTCTTCTACTACGGGTTTCATCATTTTTTATCATTCAAACCTTCATATAAACAATCCAAATTCCTTATAAACCTTACTACATGATATAGCAACATATGTGAATGATTCCTAATGCTCTAAACATCCTAGAATCATCAAGAGTTTGAATTAAAATCATATGTTTAACCTCTTTTTCTAGAAAATTATATACATGATATCTTCAAGAACACACCATTGATTCTAAGCATTTCTTCAATAGATTTATGAATATTTCATGGATTACTATCTACCTACAACATGAGTTTGATTCCTATAAACTTTCATTTTTCAGAAATCCATTAACAACTCTTCATTATCTTCCAAACATGTAAAAATCTCATCTTTTTAAAACTATCATAACCTGGACAATATACAAACTTAGATTGCAATTATCAATCACTTGCCTCTAATGAAGGTCTAATCCTTTGGGGTTGTATATCATAGGTGGTTCTCCCCTTTTTTGGCCAACTTCCGATGGTAGTTGGTGGGGGTGACCTTTGGCCTTTAGCTCTCCTCCTTTCCAAGCAACTTTTCTTTTTCCAAGCAACCTTTCACTCTCTCAAGAAGATGACCTTTCAATTTTGTGTAGAAGAGATGAATGAACCCACGTTCAACTAATCTCCAAATACTTATAATAAGACAAAATCCGAAATCACTATTCATCCCCCTTATAAAAATTACCAAAATGCCCTTTTGGGTTCTCTTTTCATTTTCAAATGACTCGAGACCCAAAACCAACATCCAAATAGACTTTTCTGACTATTTCAACCCTTCCGGATGCAACGACGCAGTCGAAATAACTATAATGTCGATATAAAAATAAGTCTCTATTTAATTTAATAAATTAGCCCGACACGTCCCATACCGCTGTGACACCCCGACTAATTAAATACCGGGTAGCTACTCCTTTATTAAATCAATACAAAATGCCAAGTTGGTTCAGTTAATAGCATCACTGTCAAAAACATTTTAATAATTACTAACCACCTAGTATTTAAAAAGTAAGTTGCCAAATTTTAATTTAAGTCTGATTAACATGCAATAAAAGAATAATGGAAGAACAACATAATCCATTCACCATAACGAAGTAATGCAATAATCAACAAATAATAATAAGTCCGGAGGAAAACTCCTCACAACAATCCCACAACTGAAAATAAAATGAAAAGTCTAAATCCTGAATTAATTACATGCCAGAAGTCCAAATAACTGAAATAAATGAAATGCCTCTAAAAGAAATAGGCAACATGCCCTACAACTGATAAATACTGAATATGGAGTCAAGATAGATGAAGCGTCTACAAGCAAAGTCCTGTAACTTCCACAAACAGCTACAGCTCGTCACCTGAATGAGGATCCTAAGCATGGTGTCCTTGTGGCTGGGCACTTAAAATGGTTTTTACAAAAATAGGTTTGAAAGCAAATGGGTCAGAGCCCGAAAGTGGAAATCATTTTAAAAACAACAAGTGTTTTAATAACATTAAAACATTAAATGCAAAATACATGTTAGGACGTGCACTCACATGAAATTCTCACCTCTCGACTACATGTGCACTCCTAACGTACCGTACCCATCTAAATGACATACATATCTAACCAAACCGTAATAAGTTCTACCCCTTACTACTCGATTCCCATATTACATTCTAGCGTTATCAAATAAATAGAGGGCTTTACTTAAACTCAGATTCTCAATTTGTAGTACAATTCACTATCGGTTAACCCGTTATGTTTTCTCAAAACATTACCATAATTATATTCACAATACCAACATGAAAGTTCCCATTAATTAAGTGTATATTATTCACGTCATAAATATACAATACAAGCACCCCGAGACTAGCTACGGTGCACACATACTCTGCTATCCATCCCGGTACATCACGTACATAAGGATCACGCATTCCGAATCTCTCAGGAATCGTTCTCAGATAACAACATCAAAAATAATGGAGGCGAACACAGTCACATCACATGGGTCACGCACATACCTGCGCTCCTACGATCAGCAGACTTATTAACATCCCAATAAGTCCTTCTCTGACCTATGTTCATCGAGGTAACCAGTCTAAATCCGGGCAACACAAGGATTAGAGGGCCCTAAGCGAACGCAAACCTCCCGTGATAGCAAGTATGGTAGGTATGTCATACACATAAAATCAATACATATACTAAGTATGCACACATCTTAGTAATTACCATAATATATTGGTGGTACGCTTCTCATTCTCGTACCGACATATAATGCTACACAATTTATATGTTCCCGATTAATATAGTAGTTTAGGCCGTCAATAGTTCTCGCATCGTAATAGACACTCACGTCCTACTTCATAATTTCCCTTAGGTTCAACTACACTTCTAGGTTGTGCTCCTCATCATATCCCAAATATCCCAAATATATCAATTTATCATCAAGGGAAGGTTATCTCTACCATTAAATAAGGTTACGGGACACGCGAAATCAAAACAGGCTAAAAAGCCTAAACTGTCAACTCGTTAGAAGTCTCGTTCGAACGAGGCTGTTCGAACGAGAGTTCGTTCGAACGAACTGTGCCTTCTAACGAGATCTCGTTCGAACGAAAGTCTTGAATGAACATCCCTCTCGTTAGAAGCTCGTTCGAACGAGCTCGTTCGAACGACCTGGGCAGGTCTTCTAACGAGTGGCCAGATTCGAGCCCAGAAATTCCTTAACTCGTTTTTCCCATTTTTCTACACCTATAATCTCTTCTAAACATCAAACCAACAATGTTTCAAGGTATCTAATCCTTCCTAAACATTTTTCCACCGTATTACAACATTTATATGGGTTCAAATCACCCTAAACTACATCGAATTATCAAATCTCCAACATTTATCCCAAATCACATGAACATGAACCCTAAAACTTATAAATCATCAATGGGCCTAATTAAATCCGTCTTTGTTTCATCCAAGATATTATTGTCATAAGAATAATCACCTACATACAATTCTACATGCAATTCCTCATCAATATGCAAGATTCAAATTCCAAGTTTAATGGGTTTTCATCCATCTCCCAAACAAATACAATTATAACAAATTCCTACGCATGGAAGAAGCATTCTCTGCAATTAATTGAAATTAAACCACTTGCCTTAAGGGTAACTCTGGATTTGATGACGAATCTGATGAATGGTTCTCTCTCTCTTCTGCAGAATTCCTCCTCCTCTCTCTCTCTCCAAGCTTTCTTCTCTAATGGTGGCAATGGAGGCTAGGGTTTGTCTTTTGAACTTTGGGGGCTAATTCTAATAACCCCCGTAGCCCTCTAATCAGTTAATGGCTGGTAATGGGTTAGTGGGTCTTTTAATTTTCCATTTGAAACTCCTAAAATTCGTTAATCAAAAATCCCAAAATTCTAAAATTACCAAACTACCCTTATACGTTGTCGGTATGGCCTAAAAATGCCCTGGGACCCAAACTAAACCCCCGGCTAGTGTTCTCTGACTATTTCGACCCTTCCGGACGCGTTGGCGCACTCAAAACAACCATACGGTTAATAAAAATAAAATTCACTTTTTAATTAAAATAAATATACTCCGGACGCGACTGTCACACGCGTCTCAACAAGATTCCCAAATTTCCGTATTTCAATCTCACGACAAATTTCATAATTCAATATTCATATATAATCATATATGCACACTATAATCAAATACCAACTCGCATCTCGCTAGTATTTTAATCCGAATTAATCTCCAATTAATACACATATAATTCAATTAATCCCATAAATAAATATCACAAAAATACGGGGTATTACATACTTCCCCCCTAATAACTGAATTTCGTCCCGAAATTCGGAACTAGAAAGTACCTAGTAAGAACAACTCTGGATAACGTTCGCGCATTTCATCCTCGCGCTCCCATGTGGACTCCTCGACATTATGATGTCGCCACTGAACACGCACTAACGGAACTATGACCGCAGCTTCCGCTCACTTCGGTCCAAAATCGCAATCGGCCCCTCCTCGTAGGAGCTATCAGGCTGGAGATCGATGTCCTCCAAAGCAATGTGAGAATGAGCCAAATCGTCTCTAAGATATTTCCTTAGCGAGAAAATATGAAATACATCATGAATCCGATGCAAATGCTCCGGTAATCCAAGCCTATACGCAACCGGTCCAATCCGCTCAATAATAGGAAATGGTCCCACATATCTCGATGCCAACTTCCCTTTCTTCCCGAAACGCATAATCCCCTTCATAGGAGATATTCTGAGCAAAACCTGGTCCCCCACTTGGAACTCCCTGAAGAATCTCTTCGCATCAGCATAGCTCTTCTGCCGATCCTGAGCTACCCGAATGCGACTCCGAATTAATTTTATCCTCGCCGAAGTATCCTGAATCACTTTCGGCCCAAGTAGTTTGTTGTCCCCCACCTCCAACCAATATGCTGGGGAACGACAAGGTCTACCGTACAACGCCTCAAATGGAGCCATGCCAATAGTGAACTGGTAGGAGTTGTTGTAAGCAAACTCCACCAGTGGAAGATACTGCTCCCATCCACCCCCAAAATCAATGATACTCATACGTAGCACGTCCTCCAACATTTGGTTTGTACGCTCGGTCTGCCCATCAGTCTGCGGGTGATACGCCGTACTCAACCGCAATTCCGTGCCCATGGCCTCCTAAAAACTCTCCCAAAACTGTGAAACAGATATCTTGTCTCGGTCAGACACTATATTTAGGGGCACACCGTGAAGTCTCACTATCTGAGAAATAAAGAGCTGGGCATACTGTCCCGTAGTGTAGTCTGTCCTTACGGGTAGAAAATGAGCGACTTTGGTCAATCTGTCCACAATTACCCAAATGGAGTTGTGACCTCTCTGCGACGTAGGCAACCCCGTGATAAATTCCATGGATATGCTCTCCCACATCCACATCGGGACCTCCAAACACGGCAATATCTCTCTTCATCCCGCTCCACCAATACTGTCGTCTCATATCTTGGTACATTTTGTCCCCGCTGGGATGTACCGCGAATCGTGAGCCGTGCGACTCTGCCATCACCTCGTGCCGCAATTCCTCCCCTTCTGGAACTACCAATCTCCTATTGAAGCGTAATCCCCCGTCTGAGCTAACGGTATAGGACTCGGCTCCCTCTGCCAATAATCAAACTATCTGCTCCTGACAGAACGAGTCATTTGCTTGTGCCCTTACTACCTTCGTGACAATCTGCGGTGTAACAGTCATCACAGACATGAAGGATCGGGTCACTGCATCCTGGTGTCCCAATTCCTTCCACTTGGCCTTCCACACCCCTTTCACTTCATTTGCTGGCCTACGGCTCAACGCGTCTGCCACCACTATAGCCTTCCCCGGGTGATACTGGATATCAAATTGATAGTCCTTCACAAACTGAAGCCACCTTCGCTGTCGCATATTCAACTCCTTTTGCGTGAATAGGTACTGTAGGGACTTGTGGTCTGTGAACAATCGAAACTTCTCCCCCAAAATATAATGTCTCCATATCCGAAGGGCAAATACAACTGTCGCCAACTCCAAATCATGAGTGGGGTAATTCTTCTCGTGAGGCTTTAGCTTACGGGAAGCATAAGCTATGGCCTGACTCTCCTGCTGTAATACACCTCCTAGTCCTTGCAAGGATGCATCGGTGTAGACTAGATACTCAACTCCCGATCTCGGCAATGCTAACACAGGTGCTGAGGTCAACTTATCCTTCAACTCATCGAATGCCAACTGACAGGCATCACTCCATATGAACGGCACACCTTTACGAGTTAGATGTGTCAAAGGACCTGCTATCTTCAAAAATCCTCGGATGAACCTCCTGTAGTATCCTGTTAGACCCAAGAAACTACGGATCTCCGTTGGTGTCGTGGGCTATCCCCACTCCTTCACCGCGGATACCTTCCCCGGATCAACAGATATCCCCCGGTCGAAAATAATGTGTCCCAAAAACTGGACCTCCTTCAGCCAAAACCCGCATTTCTCATATTTTGCATATAACTCGTTCTGACGTAGTGTCTGCAAAACTTGCCTCAAATGCTCGGCGTACTCCTCCTCTATCTTTGAGTAAACCAGAATATCATCGATGAAGACAATGACAAACTGATCTAGGAAATCCCTGAACACCCTATTCATCAAGTCCATAAACACTGCTGGAGCGTTGGTCAAACCAAAAGGCATAACCCGAAACTCGTAAGATCCATATCTCGATAAGAACGCAGTCTTCGAGACATCCTCTTCCCTGATACGCAACTGATGGTATCCCGATCATAAATCAATCTTCGAGAAGAAAGAAGCTCCTCTCAGTTGGTCGAATAAGTCATCGATTCGAGGCAACGGATACTTATTCTGTATCATGACCTTATTCAACTCTCGGTAATCCACACACAATCTCAATGAACCATCTCTCTTCTTCACGAATAACACAGGGGCACCCCACGGCAAAGTACTCCTCCGTATAAACCCCTGACCCAATAACTGCTCAATCTGATCTCGTAACTCCCTCATCTCAGCTGGAGCCATACGGTACGGTGCGCGTGCTATAGGTCTCGTAACTGGTAATAAGTCTATGACAAAGTCTATCTCTCGACAGGGGGGTAGGCCTGGTATCTCCTGAAACACATCTGAGTACTCCCTGACAACTGGGATTGAATCTAAAGGAATCACAGCCTCCTTAGAGGTATCCTCCTCTATGTAATACAAATGAGCGGTCGAACATCCCTCTGGGCGAGGCATCGCCACTGCAAACATCTCTTGCCCCGGAATGGAAAAAACAATGCTCCCACCGAAGCAATCAATCATGGCTCTATAATCAGCGAGCCAATCCATACCGATAATCACATCGTGCACATGCATATTTAATACCAACATATCTGCAGGTAATACCAGACTACCAATCTCTACCCCCACTCCCCGGCATATAAAGAAAATAAGCGACCCACTCCCCAATGGTGAGTCTACACACGTCACTGTGCTCTCTGCTGTGGCTAACAACCCTAAGGCTTTCGCAAAATATGTAGCTATAAAACAGTGTGTTTCCCCCGTATCAAACAAAACCCGACCCATAGTACCATGGATAGGAAACATACGCTCAATCGTGGGTGGTGCCTGCGGAGCTGCTGCCTGGTGGACGTTATAGACATGTCCATACTGTAACTGCCCCTGCTGTACAGGAACTGCTGGAATGGCTGGAAGTGCTGGCACCTGGCCTGGAGCTGGGAGAGCAGGTGGAAAAAGTGGCCTCTAGGGCTCATGTCGAGCACCCTACTGCTGCTGCGGGGCCCTGCCCCTATCAGGACAGTCCTGGCATTTATGGCCAGTCTTGCCACAAATGAAACACTTCCCCGGGAAGTTCCCCCCTCTCTGTCCCTGCTGTCCCCGACCCTGGTGGCCATTACCGTTCCTCCACTGGCCCTGCTGAAACTGCTGTTGACCATTCTGACCCTACTGGCTCTGGTGGCCATTCGGACCCTGATGGCCCTGCCGAAAACCTCCCTGTCCATGCCTAAAATTTCCAGACCTCAACCTCTTGTTATCCCCCTGCTGGGAACCCTGGTCGCCCTGTCTCTGCCCCTGAACAGATTGTGCCCCACTGGCACCATGTCCTCCAGTCCTGCCCTAATGGCTGGACTCTCCCGATCGCTTGCCCTCAGCCATGTGAAAGCGGTGATCCTGACAATGGAGCAATGCAGCGTTAACCACATCAGAATAAGTGGCCAACGAGAGGTTCCCTAACAAATGCTGACGGATCCTCCAAGTCAACCCGTCTGTAAATTTCTGTATCTTCTTCTCTTCCGTCGGTATCTCATCCGGTACAATGTTTAACAGATTTGTGAATTCGGCCTCATACTCGGCCACAGTCTTACCCTCCTGTCGAAGTCTCATCAACTTCCTCCTCATTTCCGTATGAACAGCTGATGGAAAGTACTTGCGGTCAAACCGCACCCAGAACTCCTGAATAGTGAGAGTGTCTCTCTTTTCCACGGTGGTAATTGACTCCCACCACTGCAGTGCAGATCCCACTAGCTTAAAGGTAGCTAGTATCTGCTTCTGAACCTCAGTGCACTCATACATCCTCAAGTGCCGCTGAATATCCTTCCTCCACTGACTCGAAACTACCACATCGGAGCTACCTGCAAACTCCGGAGGGTGTGCTTTCTGGAAAGCATCACATACACGTTCCCAAGCAGTCGGGAATGCAGGTGCCTGAACTGGCGCGGCTATCGGTGCCTGAGGTGGTGCCTGCTGAACTACGGCTAGTGCGACATTTACCGCCTGGGCCACAATGGCTGCAACCTCGGCGGCATTCATCGTGCCCTGAACTGGTGCGGGCTGTGGTTCTGGCGTTGCATTCCTGGGAACCCGTTGTGCAAGCAGCTAGGTATGTCATACATATAATAAAACAATCAAATAGGTATTCACGCACCCTATTAAAATATTAGGTATTCACACAACCTTTCATTGTTTTACGTATTCACACAACCTATCATTGTTTTAGGTATTCCCATAACCTATTATCATTTTTCTATTGGATTATGTATTCCCATCTTTATATATATAATTCACACATTCATATATATATACATATATTCCAATTATTACTAGTTCGCTCGTATTAAATACGATCCAATACAAAAATAGCTACATCCCACTATTTAATATAATTTATATAATTATATATCTTACCTCATATATACTTGATTAAGTTCATATTAGTCTCACAAAGTTCCCAATAATTTTTAGTTTCAATTCGGGAAAGTTTCATCACTAATTAAAACTCCAAGGGTATTTTAGACATTTCACAATATATGCCTCAGTAACGAAATTCCTAGTACTACATACTACTCTCCATTTGCTATGTGTGGCCACAAACGGCATGTAAATCCGAATTCGTATGACAAAGTTATGCTCATTTAAAGTTGTGCTAAAAATCAAATAACTCGTTCCGTCTTCAAGGGTATTTTAGACCTTTCAATTTTTGTGTCTAATTAAAAATATTCCCAGGACAGCGTAATACTCTTCGCTATCTATGTGTGGCCATGAACGGCACACTAATCCGAGTCCGTATGCCAAAAGTTAGGGCATTATAAAGATTCACCTCAAAGAAGATTTAAAAAAAAACCTTTCTTAAAAAGTTTTCTCACATTCTGCCCAGATTAATAAATTGATGTTTTGAGGCATTTTGGGAATCTTGTTGAGACGCGTGTGACAGTCGCGTCCGGAGTATATTTATTTTAATTAAAAAGTGAATTTTATTTCTATTAACCGTATGGTCGTTTTGAGTGCGCTAACGCGTCCGGAAGGGTCGAAATAGTCAGAAAACACTAGCCGGGGGTTCAGTTTGGGTCCCGGGGCATTTTTAGGCCATACCGGCAACGTATAAGGGTAGTTTGGTAATTTTAGAATTTTGGGATTTTTGATTAACGAATTTTAGGAGTTTTAAATGGAAAATTAAAAGACCCACTAACCCATTACCAGCCATTAACTGATTAGAGGGCTACGGGGGTTATTAGAATTAGCCCCAAAAGTTCCTAAGACAAACCCTAGCCTCCATTGCCACCATTAGAGAAGAAAGCTTGGAGAGAGAGAGAGAGGAGGAATTTTGCAGAAGAGAGAGAGAACCATTCATCATATTCGTCATCAAATCCAGAGTTACCCTTAAGGCAAGTGGTTTAATTTCAATTAATTGCAGAGAATGCTTCTTCCATGCGTAGGAATTTGTTATAATTGTATTTGTTTGGGAGATGGATGAAAACCCATTAAACTTGGAATTTGAATCTTGCATATTGATGAGGAATTGCATGTAGAATTGTATGTAGGTGATTATTCTTATGGTAATAATATCTTGGATGAAACAAAAACGGATTTAATTAGGCCCATTGATGATTTATAAGTTTTAGGGTTCATGTTCATGTGATTTGGGATAAATGTTGGAGATTTGATCATTCGATGTAGTTTAGGGTGATTTGAACCCATATAAATGTTGTAATACGGTGGAAACATGTTTAGGAAGGATTAGATACCTTGAAACATTATTGGTTTGATGTTTAGAAGAGATTAGAGGTGTAGAAAAATGGGAAAAACGAGTTAAGGAATTTTTGGGCTCGAATCTGGCCA
The DNA here is from genome assembly GCA_949130495.1 of Sambucus nigra. Taxonomy (NCBI): domain Eukaryota; kingdom Viridiplantae; phylum Streptophyta; class Magnoliopsida; order Dipsacales; family Adoxaceae; genus Sambucus; species Sambucus nigra. Next base: position 210,638,620 of record OX422223.1, on the reverse strand, counting down.
CTCGTTAGAAGACCTGCCCAGGTCGTTCGAACGAGCTCGTTCGAACGAGCTTCTAACGAGTTGATAGTTTGGGTTCTAACGAGAGGGATGTTCATTAGAAGACTTTCGTTCGAACGAGATCTCGTTATAAGGCCCAGTTATTTCGAACGAACTCTCGTTCGAACAGCCTCGTTCAAACGAGACTTCTAACGAGTTGACAGTTTAGGCTTTTTAGCCTGTTTTGATTTCGTGTGTCCTGTAACCTTATTTAATGGTAGAGATAACCTTCCCATGATGATAAATTGATATATTTGGTATATTTGGGATATGATGAGGAGCACAACCTAGAAGTGTAGTTGAACCTAAGGGAAATTATGAAGTAGGACGTGAGTGTCTATTACGATGCGAGAACTATTGACGGCCTAAACTACTATATTAATCGGGAACATATAAATTGTGTAGCATTATATGTCGGTACGAGAATGAGAAGTGTACCACCAATATATTATGGTAATTACTAAGATGTGTGCATACTTAGTATATGTATTGATTTTATGTGTATGACATACCTACCATACTTGCTATCACGGGAGGTTTGCGTTCGCTTAGGGCCCTCTAATCCTTGTGTTGCCCGGATTTAGACTGGTTACCTCTATGAACATATGTCAGAGAAGGACTTATTGGGATGTTAATAAGTTTGTTGATCGTAGGAGCGCAGGTATGTGCGTGACCCATGTGATGTGACTGTGTTCGCCTCCATTATTTGTGATGTTGTTATCTGAGAACGATTCCTGAGAGATTCGGAATGCGTGATCCTTATGTACGTGATGTACCGGGATGGATAGCAGAGTATGTGTGCACCGCAGCTAGTCTCGGGGTGCTTGTATTGTATATTTATGACGTGAATAATATACACTTAATTAATGGGAACTTTCATGTTGGTATTGTGAATATAATTATGGTAATGTTTTGAGAAAACATAACGGGTTAACCGATAGTGAATTGTACTACAAATTGAGAATCTGAGTTTAAGTAAAGCCTCTATTTGTTTGATAATGCTAGAATGTAATATGGGAATCGAGTAGTAAGGGGTAGATATTATTACGGTTTGGTTAGATATGTATGTCATTTAGATGGGTACGGTACGTTAGGAGTGCACATGTAGTCGAGAGGTGAGAATTTCATGTAAGTGCACGTCCTAACATGTATTTTTCATTTAATGTTTTAATGTTATTAAAACACTTGCTGTTTTTAAAATGATTTCCACTTTCGGGCTCTGACCCATTTGCTTTCAAACCTATTTTTGTAAAAACCATTTTAGGTGCCCAGCCACAAGGACACCATGCTTAGGATCCTCATTCAGGTGACGAGCTGTAGCTGTTTGTGGAAGTTACAGGACTTTGCTTGTAGACGCTTCATCTATCTTGACTCCATATTCAGTATTTATCAGTTGTAGGGCATGTTCCCCATTTCTTTTAGAGGCATTTCATTTATTTCAGTTATTCGGACTTCTGGCATGTAATTAATTCAGGATTTAGACTTGTCGTTTTATTTTCAGTTATGGGATTGTTGTGAGGAGTTTTCCTCCGGACTTATTATTATTTGTTGATTATTGCATTACTTCGTTATGGTGAATGGATTATGTTGTTCTTCCATTATTCTTTTATTGCATGTTAATCAGACTTAAATTAAAATTTGGCAACTTACTTTTCAAATACTAGGTGGTTAGTAATTATTAAAATGTTTTCGACAGTGATGCTATTAACTAAACCAACTTGGCATTTTGTATTGATTTAATAAAGGAGTAGCTACCCGGTATTTAATTAGTCGGGGTTTCACAACCGCGTCTGACTAAAAATTCAAATTACTGAATTAATAACTCGCATCAATATCAATAACATCCCATTCATATATTACCTAAATATCTTTAAGTAATATACAGAATCATATACTTTAATATCCACGATTCGGATAAAACCCAAATGAATTAATTTCATAATAAAATCCAATTAATCCATTAATTTAATATATAACCCCTTTTAAAAGTCATTAAAATCCCGGGGGTACATGGTTATAAATTAATTAAATATATAGGCTTTTCTAAGACTTTAGAAGTGTCGGGGTAAATATGAAAATTTAAGAAAATTGTGGTTCAAGGCCTATTCTATCATTTCAGTTATTGACCCACGTATAAATCCAGAGGAAATATGTGTATAATGGAGGGACTGATGGTGAGGAAATAGGAACCATAATGCCCTTGTGTTGTTCTAACGACCCTTTAAGTCGTTCTAACGACGAGTTGCTCTCGTTCGAACGACATAGTGTGTCGATAGAATGACGAAGCTCCTATCAGCGAGATCAACCTACTATCACTTTCCTAACTGTTGATCTCAATTGTTAGTCAACTCAGGGCCTAACATTTTGCACGAAGCCAAATATAACATGCAAAAATAGTTTGTGGTCTTTTGTTCTGCGTACAAAAGAAAGGAACCTAGGACTGTAAAACCCAAGGTAGACCTGCCATAAGTGATATCACCCTCTATACCATTGATCACACCTCCGTGTCAGCTCTTGGAGCTTGAGAAATTCAATTATAGAAGATATCATATTTCTTAGACCTTGCAATCAGTATACGAGAAGGGTTCTGGAGTGGTAAACTTAGACAATTATTATTTTCTCTCCATCTCCCTCAAGAACTCTCGAAGCTCCTCGTTCCCTTCTCAAATCTATCCTCCGCCATTTATATTAATTGCGATGATGGCACGTTCACCACAAAATAGAGATCCCCCTGTTAAAATAGAACTATGAAAAACATGAGATGTTGTTGTTCGTTGAGTGTTTGAGGATACACTCTTAGAAAAAGATGAATGTGTTATTTGGGGTTTGAAGAGGGCTTTGCTGAGGTCTTATTAGAGCTTCCATGGAGAACTGCTTGGTGGAGCTTTTTGTGACTCCCTTTAGGGCCACCTTTGGAGGTGGAGGAGTCACCCATCTTCTTCACTATCACCATTTTGGAGTTATTTAGGTGGGGTAAACTACACTAATTATGTTAAGACTTTGTTTGAAAAATATGGTAGTCTTGTTGTTGATTAATTAAGAGTGGGATTATTTTGATATTATGATGTGTTCTTAAATCTTGAAATAACTATTTTTATGGAATAAAAATGTTCAAAAATATTATTGTCTTGTATTTTCTATTAAACCTGAAAATAACCATTTTATGGAATAAAAATGATAGAAAAAAATTAATGTTGTGTATTTTTCATTAAATTTGAAAATAGCCATTTTTATGGAATAAATTGCTAGAAAATATTATCGTGGTGTGTTTTTCAAATAAATCTGAAAATTGATATTTTTATGAAATAAAAATGTGTGATGACATTATTTTGGTGTATTTTTGGTAAAAAGAAATGATAAATATTTTTATGGAATAAAAATGTAAGAAATGTCATTTTGATGTAATTTTAGTGAAAAGAAACAATAAACATTTTATGGAATAAAAATGTAAGGAAATATTATTTTAAAGTATTTCTAGCTGAGGAAAATAAGGGGTATATTTATGAAATGGGAATATAGAATGATGCTAATCTTGTCCCAAATATTTATGAAATAAATATTTTGAAGTTCTTATAAAATGGAGACTTTATGAATAAAGGGACATTTATTAAATTTAAAGAAATCGATAAAACGTCTTTATGATATGAAATGCATATTTAATCCACTTGGTAGGATTTAGTATTTAAAGTCCACTTTCTATGCATATAAACTTGTAGTATTTTGGTAATAACCATGTGAGCATGTTTAAAGAAATTTTTGTAAGGTTTAAGCATGAAACACGACAAACAAAAATTTGGGAACTTAAAATGTAAAGGGTGTTATTTTGTGTGTTCAAAGTGTTAAAGTGGAAAGTGTGAGAATTGGCAAAGTGTGGTATTAGAAAAGTGTTAAAATCGCCAAAGCGTTTAAATATTGAGTAGGAATTAATAACCATTTTGAGAAATAAAACTTGTTATAAGACTAATTTGCAAGTTTAGCGAATAAAGGGTAAATTGTTAATTTACTTAAAGTGAAACATTTCTTACAAAATAAAAATGTTAAAGAATGTCTTTACACTAATATGTGTGAAAATGTATTAAGTCCTAAGAAGTGAATGAATCCAGTATGAATGACGTGTGTGTGGATAAGGGACTTAGAGAATAAACGAAACTATGTTCCAAGTATTAAGGAAAAACAGACGGTTAAGTCCAAATTTTGGCTTTGGCTGAGTAAAAGTAAGGAAGTGGAATAATGTGGACATTTATAAAATGTTAAAACCCCGGAGCCCTTGGGTGAAAAGCCCTAATTCACTAGCCAGAGCATATGGTGCGCATAGCCATCGGTGTCGAGCCCATGTAAGTATGTGGTAAAATGGAGGGTTCTAGGAAAAGAAAAAAGGAATAAGGAACATGCTAAGAAAATGGGTGTGTGCTAAAATGTCTTAATACAACCTACTTGAATGAATGTAATAAAGGTTTCGGTGTAGATAAAATGGACAAGTGGATGCGTAAATCTATTAATGTCCATAAGTTGAGGTAAAAAGGGCTAAAGTAAAGCGGGCAAATGAATGGTTAAGTAGCCTAAGTTTTTAAACCCATTATTTGTATAAGTATGTGCTGAAATGTTTTCAAATGATTAACATGTATTTTTTAACACAATGTACGCGTGTGTTGAAATGGTACTTTTTTTTAAAAATTCTAAAGTATATTCCAAACGAATATAAAGGGGTGATTCCGGTAAGGGAATGGTTTGGAAAAGCTCAAGTGTAATGGTTTATGTGTTGGACTGGGTGTGTCAAACAAAGTGAGAAATGATAAGTATGAGCAAAGGAAGTGCTTCCATGATTAAGGTAAATTAATATACATGAGTAAAGTTTTGGAAGTAAACGATTAATGCATTTGAATATGTATTTTCAAAGGTATATTTATATATATGTAGAAACATATATATTTTCGCATGCATGTGATTGTAGCGTGTGAGTATTCTTTGCTGCCATTCGTTTCTATACTGGTTGTATGTATATTTCCACTGGGCATAGGCTCACACCCTAGCTTTGTTACGACAGGCTGGGTGCGGGTTCGTATTTTAAGGGCATTGTATATGTAAGTGTACTTTATTTATTTTACATTAGTAGCTCAATTTACTTGGACTCCAGGTGCTCTTCATGGGTCCCACGCATAGTTTATCTTGCAATTGGACTCGCATGTTAAACAAGCGAGACGTAAATTTAAAATAAAATTGTATTGGCAACATTATCTAGGTTATTTCATTGCATTTCACACCTAACGTCCGAGTTGGATCGGGTTGACTCACATGTAATCCATAAATCCGGTTTAGGTCGTTACATGTACCTACCTCTTCAGCTACTGAGTCTACTAGTGCTGAGTTCACCCATGGAGTAACTACTTCCTCATTTATATCTTTTGCCATTTCTGGGATACCAATTTTTTCTTCAACATACATGACTAAGAGGAAGATGCCCGATTTGATGGCTGGACCACTATCTCCTCCCCTCACGAAAAATACTGATGTTGGTAAAAAGCCCATTGAGAAAAGGCATAGGCCAGTGACAAGAGGCCTTTTGGTGTTGAAGAGATTCATACCACTAAGTCTCAATTCAAGAGACTAAAGAGAAATTTACCTGAACCTCAGAGACATGCCTATAAAACTATAGCCTACCAGTAAGAGTTGGGTGTAAAGAAGAGTGGGTGAAAAATATCCAAGGTGACCTTGACATTGGGTTATTCTCTGTTGCTATTAACCCTGGGTTGGATAGGGATTTGATCAAGTCTGGAAACCTTACTGTTGATCGTGTTACATCAGCCCCCATGCCCAGGTCTAAGCTAACTGAGAAGGCTTGGCATAGCTTGGCATTTTTAAGTATCTCATTTTTTGCTTTTTCTTAATGTTGATGATTTTTTCTGACATCTAGTATTTTGTTCTTCTTACAGTTTTTGGTTTACTTCAACGAAATGATGGAGAAGGACGATCAACTGAGGTCTTATCCTGATGAAGTGGAAAAGGCCTTTGAGGACTTGAGGCAATATTAGACTACTTTCGGTCCAGCTTTGGAAACAAAGCAGAATTCTTGGGAAGAGGAACTGAAAAGGTCCAATGATATGGCAATTGCAGCTAGTGGAAAAATAAAGGTTGCTGATGAAAAGTCCCAGGCTTCCAAGAAGAACTTTGATTATTTTGAAGGTAAATCCAAGACTATTGAAGACAAACTTATAGAAGTCACTACTTGGGCCCAGTCTACTAAAGACAAAGTGGTTGGTTTGACTTCTGAAATCATTTTATTGAAAGTTAAGGTCAAATATTCTTTTGATAAGGTTTGGGAGAAATCTCTCTTCATTGCCTCCACCCAGATTGAATATTCCAATAAGCTCTTCTTCAAGGAAGATTGATCAGAAGCTCTTAAGGTGGTCGACACAAAGGAAAACTCAAAACTTTTCCAAAGGCGTGATCTCAGTACTCCTCCTAACCTGGACGAGGAGTTTGATGATGAGGAGGGGTCTGGAGAGTCTTTTATGATGCCCATTGAGTCTTCAATAGTGCCAAATGCTAGTGTCGTCTAACCTCCTACCAGTTAAAACCAGGCCAAGGAGAAAGTCTAGCTCCTTATTAGAAAGTTTTTTTTCTTTTATTTTTTAATGATGTATCAACCTTTATACTTCAATGATTAATCAATAAAAGAACAATTATTTTCTCAACCCTTGATGCCTTTGAATGCGTTCTAATTCTTGTTGGTTTGTTCTTTTTTGTATTGCCAATTTCTCTAGATTTGCCACATAAACTCATATACTTGTAACTTTTTAGTTTGATTCCAGGAAAAAAACTATTATCTTTGTTGAATCCGACCTACTTAAGTGGTGACAAAATCTCATTAAGGTTGGCTATATTCCTTTGTCCGAGGAAGATTTATTAGGGTTGCTCAACCTAGATTTATCTGATCAAGTAAAAGAATTTCACATCCATCTCCACTGCCTCTTGGATAGAGCTATATCAAATAATGCTGGTTACTACAAGATGATTAAAATAATACAAGAGGATCACAAAGTTTCCAAGGCATTGATCCATTCTGATTATGAACACAAATATAAGGCTTTAAGTGAAAGTTGTTGCTTTAACTAGAAATTTAAAGACATTACTTAGGCTCTGCATAAGAGAGAATTATCTTTAAAATAAGATCTGTAGAGTGACAGATCAATTGATATAATATTATAGAGAGAAAATAATGCCCTGAGAAATGAACTTGACAGCCTGAAGAGATCAACCACTACTGGTCTAGATGAGGATGTTTTATTTTTAGAGAATGCAAATACCCGATTGTTAGAGGAGCTAGAATCTTTGCAGAAGACAAAATCCAAACCTGCACAACCCCTTGGGCAAAGTATAATTATTCGTCCCACCATTGAGGAGAGAGAACGAATAAAACTATGGATAACTAAGTTGCCCTGCTAAAATCCAAGACGTTGTCCTCAAGAATTTCCAAGATTAAATTGATAAGTTGGCATTCCACTTTCATAAAACTACACCAAATCTATCGTATTATCACGGTCATTGACCGTGACAAGTCCAACTTGTTAAGGTCAATGATCGTGACAAGTCTGGGGGTGATAACATTTATTGTCATAGACTTTTCACGATTATTGATCATGACAAGTTCATTATACTTGTCACGGTCATGTCACGGTCTTTAACCTTGACAATCTTTATCATGGTCAAAGATCGTGACAAACTCGTGGCATTTTAGAAAAAATTATCACGGTCAATGATCGTAATAGGTACGTCACAAGTATTATTTGTCATGGACTTGTCACGGTCATTAACTGTGATAATTTTGGGCAGAATTGAAAAAAATTTGCTGGGCAATATGGCCACTGCCACTGCCCACTAATATATTTGTACCCGTTATAGCAACGTTGTACCTGTTCAAACATCATTTATCCAAATAAAATAGAGATAATGCAAATATACATTCAAAACAATATGCATCACGATATAATTCAAATGTAACAATTTAAAATAATTCAATTCAAATAATGTCACTACACGTATGGGGTAGCTTTGAGGAGGTGGATAGGCCACACGATATACGAATTGATACACCCTTAAATATGCATCGTGTCGCATTGTTCGCACAACCACAATGGGGAGTTCTCCTTCTTGGGTATCACATGCGTGACGAGCACCTTGGCATCGATGTCTTGAAGTGCACGTCCATGAACTAGCATACCCTGGATGGTATTCAGGTCCCTCAACCCCCTCCCTATCCGCTGGCCATCAAATATATCATGTATAAACATGCTCGGCCAACTAAGTGTCATCAACGGTCCGTCGAAGTCAGCCAAATAGGGACTGGATCATCAGAGTCTGCATGTGTCGGCGATGAAGCAGCGAGGTCCACGTCCTCGTCCTCCTCCACCTCCTCCTCCTCCTCCTCCACCACATTTTCCTTCCCTTTCCCCTTATGCTTTTCGCCCAATGAACGCTTCATGAATGAGAACATATATTGGACCGTTGCCTCCAAACAAGATAGATTCGCGTCATGCGAGTCCACCATTCGAGCCAACCCAGTGTTGCTCATCTCTAATTCGATGATCCTATATTTGGCCACCCGCGAGTTCACCCCCTTGTCCTCCCCTTGCGATCAGTGCCAAGCACTTGGCTGAGTGCATCCATGGACAAAGATGCCTTATCCGCATCAGACTGTGACTCATGCACTTCCTTAATCTTTGCCTGAAACAACAAAAAGCACATGATTAGTTAAATAAGTAAATAAAAAAGTTATAACGTAATTAACAAAAAGTAAACTGTCGGATTACTTACAATTGTGGACGCAACAATCGGGGAGACCTCCTTATCCTTCCCCTTGTTCTTCTAAATAGCCACATAAGCATCGAGCCTATGTGGCCTACCCCTGGGGCCACTCCCCGTCCCTTGAAATAAAATAATGCAAAATTAGTATCGGCCCCGCAAAGTAAAATAATGCAGAATAGCATATTTATGTAATTATAAAAAAATAAAATCTTACCATCATTCAATGCTCCACCTCGACGTACGACCTCTGGCCAGAGTAGTGAATGTCCGTCTTTTTTGCTCGATTTTCCCTCTCCGATTAGCGAGATGCCAATTTTCGCTCCCCGATCTCATTGTCAACAAACTTTTGCCATTGTGCCAATGAGATTGGCTTCTTCGGCGAGACGGAGTCAGGCATTCGGATAATGGAGTCTCAGGTCTTCCCAAAGTACCGGCTCTGTAAATTTTTCTTCCACGTCTTGTGTTTCTCCCTCAACTGCTCCAAGACGGAATCACGTAGTTCTGAGGCCAGGCTGAATTATTCCTGTCAAACAAATACAATATTAGTTCCGAATAAATATAAATTGAAATTGAAATATTCATATAAATATAAATATAAATATAAATACATTACTTGTAGTGCCGCCCAAATAGCTAACTTGAGCTCATTTGGCACCTCCCTCTAACTAGTGTACCCTGGGTCGATGATCATCTTTACCAGCTCGAGGGATCTCACTGATATCCCTGTTTTGTTCTCGATGGCCATCCCCAATTTTCCATATTTGGGGAGCCTAGGGGACCGCTACAACCAAGCTCGGATGGCATCATCATAATTAGCATCATCATTCTCGTCTTAATACTCTCTTCGCCTTCGCTACCACCGAGCCCACACTTGTCAATCTAGTATGTACCTAGAGAACATTAGGATACGATTGCAGAACTTCCTAGAAAAGTAACAACTTTAAGCCACTAAGAATATTATTATACAGAAATTATGCAGTCCCACACTGTCCAAACGGGACAATTCGAGAGATCTCATTATAGGAGTAATGACTCTCGAACGGGTCTAAGGGCTATTGAATGTGTACGCATAAGAACTAGAAGGCTAGTATTTATGCGCACTATATGTAATTTCAAGTATATTTCATTTAATTATCATACTATATATATATTGTTCGTGATACAAAGTAGTTTTTTAAAAAAGTTGAAAAATCCCACCCCCATATGGATAATAATTCAGTGATCATGCCACTTTTAAAATTAACCAACCGAACATCGATCCACTATAATCCAACCATAATAGCAACAACAAACGTGTATCTCGTACTCCTTCTAATTCATCTACTCAATTAATTCATTTCATCAATAAAACTAACAATTAAAGTATACAATTATTAATTTACTAATTTACAATGAGGGGCAATCCTACTTGCATATGAAAGAGGCACTAATTATTAATTTACTAAAAAAATTAATAACCAATCAATATTTAAGAAATTAATTTTTTTATAAGGGGCACTACTTGCATATGAGGGGCAATATCTAAAAACCAATCAAAATTTAATTAAAGAAAATTAACATGGCCCACCCCCGCCCCATTTCCCCTGCCCCCCCCCCCCCCCCCCACACACACACGCACAATCACACACACACACATGCACATACACACATACACACACACATCCCCACCCCCTGCCCCCTACCCACCCCCTACCCTGCCGCCCACTTCCACTACCCACCACACACACATATACACAGATGCACATATACACACACACATGCATACACACACACACACACACAGGCATACACACACACACATATACACCCCCCTCCCCCACCAGACATGCACACGCACACGCACACGCACACGCACACGCACATGAACATATATACACTCACGCACACACACACACACACACATATATACGAATGGAAGAGAAATAGAGAGAGAAAACGTACCAAAATCGCAGAGAGAGAGTGCAGTCTCTCAGAGAGATAGAGAAATGGAGGGAATAGAGAACAGTGGGAAAAAAGAAGAGGGATGGGTATTTTTATTGGAAAAGTTATCTCGGACATTGTTTATAAGGTTTGTCATGGTCATTGACCGTGATAAGGCTGGCCGGTTGAAGGGTGCCAATTTGACCATTTTAGTGTAGTGTAAGTAGCCAAATGAAGTTTGTATGTATGGATATAATGAGGCGTTAACTCACTTGGATGATCATCTTGCTTCAATCAATCTTGGAGGATACAAATGTGGATGCACTAACTTGTTAACATTGTTGAAGTACGATAAAAATAGTGAGCTGTGGCACTGAAATGACCTAGGTTTCTTAGATTATGACAAGCCTCCCTTCAAATTGTACACAAGATGGATTCCTACTAATTCCATTCCTCAATGCCTAATAAGTAAATATTTGTGTGATTATGGCCTCAATGACGAGTGTGAGATAATTCATCCTCCTCACTTGCTTGATAGGCCGAGCAGCAGCAATAGGCAGATGTTGAGAAATTTAACATATTTCTCCATAAACCCTTTATGATCCTCCTGCTGGGATAGATAAGGCACAAGAAAAGTGTCCAGAAGAATATATTTGTATTTCTCCTTCTATTGTAATGATTTTTGAAACTCTAATGCATTTGTTTATCAACAAAGTTATTTTCAATTGAGAGTTTCTTCTATTTAATCTTATGGTTGGTGTTTAATCTTTTTGCCTACTATGTAATCTATATAATGATTAGTTAATAGACTTATAGACAAAATAACATGCTCAAATGTTCAATATTTAATTCATGTTTGAATTATTTACACGGCCCCTTATATTCGACTAATGCATTTAGATAAAACTATAAATTGCTTTATTATACTAAGTTGTATCATTAGTTATCAGTGGCAACCAAGTGTATTAGAAATAGATAATTATTCATGTGTTTTAACTTGGTCGTGTAAAATCTATAATTACGAAATTTTACTGACTTCTTGCTCATTATTTGCCGATGATAAATCATACATGAAGTTTAACTTTTCTGAAGTTGGAAATTTTTTATAAATATAAAGAACTTTTCTGAAGAAATTTTTTGAAGCTCAAAAAGTTTGAACTAAAATTGCAACTTTTCTGAAGTTGGAAAAGTTTGAATTAAAATTGCTCATTGATTTATAGTTAAGGTGTGTAGCCACCATACTCCGAAAAACAAAAAACAAAAAGGATGCACAATGGAGAAAAACATGAAATTTCATTAACTTGAATAACCAATTACATTAATAAGGAATTTCTGAAAACTGAATTAGTGATAAAACTTGCGCAGATGGTCTGCATTCCAAGGATTCTTGAATTATTCTCCTTTCAGAGTTTTCAAGCAATAAGTTATTGGTCGGATAACTTCCGAGATATGCTATAGACCATGTCCATTAGGCTTTAGCTTTTTTCTTTTCTAGATTACTTTCATGAGTACTAGATTCCCCTACTTGAGGTTGGTCGGCTTGAACCTTAAGTTATAAAATCGCATAGTTCTTTACTGATAAGCAGCCATCTGAATAAAGACATCTTCTTAGACTTCTTCTACATGTACGTCTAATCGCCTCATGAGGTCACTTTTGGGTGAATAAAAGTTTAGTACCCTGTAAGTCAGCAAACCTATATCAATTGGTACCAATCCCTCAGTGCCAAAAGCTAGCATGTATTGGGTTTCCCTCATTGTTGTTCAGGGAGTAGTCCCATATGCCCAAAGGGCACTGTGAAGTTCATAAATCCAAATTCCTTTAGCCTTATTCGACATTTTCTCCAACCTATCTATCAAGGTTTTATTGGTGATTTCTATTTGGCCATTGCAATGTGGGTGCCCAAGAGCTAAATGAAGTTTCTGGATGCCATACCTGATGAAGTATTATTCATATTCTTCATTATCAAATTGAGTGCCACGGTCATTGATGAAGGCATGACATACCTGTAAATGATTTGTTTCCATATGAACTGAAAACCCCTATGATAAGGCATATATCTCAAAGTCTCGGCCTCCACCCATTTGGTGAAGTAATCAACTACTATAACAAAATATTTTAACCTTCCCTTGGTGGTCGACAGTGGCATGACCAAGTCAATTCCCTAGATAATGAAAGGCCATGGAGAAGTGATAGATGTTAAACTTGATCTTGGTGTTTAATGGACAGTGATAAATTTTTAGCACTTATCACACTTCCTAATGAAGGGAAAACAGACTCCTTTCATTATCGACCAGTAGTAACCTTGCATTGTTACTTGTTGTCTTAGAGACCTCCAAATTATGTGACCTCCACATGAACCTTCGTGCACCTCTTTGATAGATCATTTACTCCATTTGGATGACCAAAATGCACTAGGTAAATAGTGTATCCTCGCTTATATATAACACCTTTTTTGCAGCATGTAACTGGATGCTTTATACATCATCTCCTTGGCCTCTTTCTGATCCGATGGAAATATTCCTCTTTCAATGTACTCTCTAATGGGATCCATCCATGAGGGACTTAATTCCATAGAAATGACACTAATTTTCATTCCATCGATGATTCTATAGGTAAGAATTTCCACTAGAATTATTCACCTAAATTATGTTTGAGTTGCTAAAGCAAACCGAGCAAGAGCGTATGCTCGGGCATTCTCAATCATAAGAAGAGAACAAATAAATGACCTCCATAGATTTTTGATGGTATCTCATCATAGTTTCCCCTTGAATGCCATAAATATGCTGCATTTGATTGACGCTCGACTGAGAATCACTATATAGCAATACTTGGTCGGTTCCCACTAATGAAGCCAGTTCTGATCATGTGATCAATATATCGTATTTGGCTTCATTGTTAGAATCCTATAATTCTAATCTCAAAGTGTATTCCACATCTAAGTTATCCAGAGTGTTGATGATGAGGTATGCTCCACTTCCTGTAGTACATGAGGATCCATCTACAAATATCTTCTATATTAGAGTATCATCGAAGAACTCTTCTTCTGCTAGTACTCTATGTTTGAACACCTTCTTGATCTGTTTAATATTTTTTTGAGTAGCCGGCGAGTCTGGTTCATCAGTCACATTTTTTTTTCTTTTGAGCTAATTTCTCTTTCGAAGAAGTCTGCTCGGCAAGCAAACTTGTACTATGTTGCTCCTATACATATGTGAATTCGGTAATGAAGTCTTTCACTGCTTGGGCTTTTATTATAACTCTGATTTTAGAAATAATTTCATACTATCCCAATTTAACTGCCCAAGACACTAACCTTCTATACTTCTCAGTTTAATGCAATGCTTGTCATAAAGGTAAATCCGTGTAGACGGCTATAGTGTGAGCTTTAAAATATGACCTCATTCTCCTAAAAGCTTTAATGAGATCTAGTGCTAACTTCTCCATGCGTATATATCTGATTTCAGCTCCTCAAAATGTTTTTCTAATATAATATTCTTGACTTTGAACTCCTTCATCTAATTGGATCAACGTTGAACTAACGGATGACTCTGAAATAGCCAATTATAGATATAGTTCTTCTCCTAAAATTGGTCAAGAGAGAAGTGGGGGAGAACCCAAGTATTTTTTCAACACTAGGAAATCCTTCTTGCATTCATAATTCCACTCAAATGTCTTTCTAAGAAACTTAAATAATGGAAGGCATTTATCAGTTACTTGGGAGACAAAACAGTTTAATGCAGCTACTCTTCCTGTTAGCTTTATAACCTCTTTTTTGTTAGTCGGAGACTGTATTTCCACCAAGGCTTTAATTTTAACAAGGTTTTCTTTCATTCTCCTTTGATGTATTATGTACCCGAGGAACATTCCTTTATGTACTATAAAAATACATTTGGTTGAGTTGAGCTTCATCTGATGTTTTTCTAGTTGATCAAAGGTTTGAGACAAGTCCATAATGTGGTCTGCAGTAAATTTTCTCTTTATGCGCATATCATATACACACACTTCCATGTTTTTGCCAATCTGGTCTTCAAAAACCTTGTTTACGAAACTCTGATAGGTTGCTCCAGTGTTCTTAAACCCCAAAGGCATGACATTGTAACAATAAGTTCATAGACTGGTAATAAAGGAAGTGATTTCTTTGTCTTCAGGTTCCATATTAATTTGATTATAACCAGAATAAGCATCCATGAAACTGAGTAACTCATGGGCTGTTGTGGCATCAACTAATTGATCAATCCTTGGAAAAGGGAAATGATCATTTGGACACGCCTTATTGAGGTATGTGAAATCTACACACATGCACCACTTGTCATTTTTCTTCTTAACCATTACCACATTAGCCAACCAATTAGGGTACTTCATATCTTCAATGAACCGTGCTCGCTATAATTCTCCACTTCCTCCTGTATTATCGTATTATTTTGAGGGCTAAAAACTCTTCATTTTTTCCTGATCGGCATAAAATCGGGATAGATATGAAGCTCATGGAAAATGAAATTTGGATCAATCCCTGGTATATCTCTGTGACTCCAAGAGAACATATTTTTCCTTTCTCTAAGGGATGTAATTAATTCCTATTTGAGAAAGGGAGAAAATCTTGAACCAATCTAGGTAGTCCTTTCTGGCTTCTCGTCGTCCAGCACCATAACTTCTCTTTCTTCCATAACTGGTCCCTTTACCAACTTCTCTTCTTCCCAAGGATCCAAAGTGTCGATGTTGACGGTGGTTGTGCCCTTCATTTGGATTTCATGTTGGTCGGACGAAGTATAATAGCATTCTTTGACTTCTTTGTGGCCACCATTTACTATGCTGACTCCATAATTTATTGGAAATTTCATGCATTAATGCATTATAGATGTCATAGCTTCTAACTGCTTTAAACCCACTCTTCCTAGGATGATATTGTAGGCTGATGTGACATCTTTATCTTACACAAAGAAATAAATTCATTCTCTCCTGCTCACTGGCCAAGTGTCAACCAAAACTTTCAACTTAATCATTCCTAATGGGTGTACTTTCTAACCTACAAATCTAGTGGGAGGTCTATGATATGGTTTCATCCACTACACCAAATCCTGTGAATGGTCACGCCCAGTGGGTCACGGCCCAAGTCCGTGACCAGCTGGTCGCGGACTTGGGCCGTGACCCACTCAATATTTGGCGTGACCATATTTATTACCACACTAAATTATCGATGCTCTAGAAGTGGCCACGGCTGAAGTCCGTGACCACAGTGGTCGCGGACATGGGCCGTGACCAGGTCGTGACCATCTTGGCGCCAAACTCGCGCCAAAATTCCCTCCAAGCTTGGTCGCAGATGGGTCACAGCCCAAGTCCGTGACCCAAGGCATGACGAAGAAGAGAGTACACATATTGAGGGTCACGACTGGGGGCCGTGACCATTTCTGGGTGTGGGTCACGGCTATGGGCCGTGACCATCCCTCAATAGAGGGTTTGATGTTGGTTGCGCATGGGGGTCACGGCTATAGGCCGTGACCATTCTTCATTCTAGCAACAGAATGGTGAAATAACGAGTTGCGATGGTGGGTCACAGCTTCAGGCCGTGACCATGTATGTCCTAAAAAAATAAAACATGCGCCTCATTTTCATTTGCCCGCCTCTATTTGCTGATGGCATTTCCCCAACGTTGATGGCTACTCTCTCTCTCTCGTCAAAGACGAAGCTATGGATTCTTTCTCTCTCGTCAAACGCTAATGGCTTCTCTCTCTCTCTCAAAAGACAAAGGTATTTCTACATATTTTAGTTTTTGATTCATATTTAGGTTGTATTTGGGTTTCTAAGTTTTTCGTTCCCATATTACCTTGTGTTTTCAATCTGTGTTTTCAATCTGTGATCCATTTCGTTGCCATATTGGTGAATCTGAAAAAATTCCTCGCTTTAGTGACGAAATTAGGTATGATTTTCAGCCCATGTTTAGACCCAGGTTGAAAACTCAAAGACCCATTTTAAAAATTATTTTTTTTTAGAAAGAGGGTGAGGAGCCCAAAGTATTTTAAAAATAGTATTTACCTTCATTTTTATATTAATCATAGATTAACTTTCTATATGCAGAATTTATTTTTAATTCAAACTGTAACTGTACTTTTGATCCTAAAATTGATCCTAATTGAAATATCTTTACCAAGTATTTCACTTTTTTAGTTAATCGAATTGCAAAAATTGATTTTCGAGAGGGTGAAGCCACTCGAGGATTTTTTTTCAACTGATTTGACACGAGCGAATCTTAAAGCCATTTTGATTCGAGCGAATCTTATGTTCGTCAAATGTTGGATAAAATGCCCATAAAGAACAACTATTTGAGGGAGTTCCTCGTGTATTTTTATTGTGTTTGAGGGAGTTCCTCGTGTATTTTTACTGTGTTTGAGGTGTTTCATTTACTTTGGAGTTTTCGCGGTGTGAGTGTCTCAATATGGCTATCAACTTCTTTATAAAATGTTATAGAGGGAGTCATTTTTTCTTCAAATTGTCATTTATAAAACGTAATATGAGCAGGTTGCAAAAGTTCGATGCAAATTTGGTTCAAGCAAGGTTGCGGAATAATTTTAGTTCGGGCATCCTAATTACTTTGAGAGACTGTTTGATAATTTCCAACAAATTTGGTTATACGATTGTACAAGAAGGGGGTTTGTCTTCTAAATCAGGTGAGAAAATGCACAAGTATCCATACACAAGATGTTAGGACTTGTATGCTTAGTATAACTGTATGTTAGGACCTGCTAATTATGTTAGGACCTGATATATTAGGAACTGCTATGTTAGAATTACTATACTCATACAACTAATTGTATGCTTAGTATAACTGTATGCTTAGTTGAACTAATTATTTTGTGCTATCCCCCTCACCTCGTTTTCATTTCATTTGAGATACACCTCTATAACCTACCCCCGCTGCTGCCCCCTCTCCCCGTTACCTCCCCCTCTCCCCGCTGCAGTCCCCTCTCTCCCTGTTGCCGACCACTTCTCCGCGTTGTTGCAATACTCTCCCCCTCACCCCGGTGCCACTCTCAGCACCAACCTCTTCTCCTCGAGGCCAATGGGTTTTAAATTATGGCTTTTCTTTTCCCCTATTTGGGTGGTTTCAATTTATTTGTGTTATTTCGATTAAGTATTGGCAATATTTATTGATTTTAGTTCTAAAGGAAGGTTCTAAAGGAAGGTCCGATTTTGAACCCAAGCAAGGAAGTAGAGTACGTTCTTAGATACGAAGACAACTTCGACACTACAAGCAACCTCGCTGTCATACTCACCCCCACCGATAAGAAGAGCATCATCGACTATGGTTCCCCCGAAAAATTCCTCTCAAGTAATCATTTATATTTGACTATTTATTTCACAAAACTCAATATGCTTTCTATAAAATAATTGCGCATATGACACTACATAAGGTGGTTTAGGTGTTGTCTAGTATTTGCATCTTAAGTATTAGACTTGAATCCTGCATATGATCCATAGATGACCAAATAATTAAGGAAACAATTTTCCACCCCTAAATTCAACAATTTTAAAGAACTAATACTTTTACCAAAGTCCAAAAAATAGCAAGAAACTCATTACCAACGTGGATCTTTTGTTCTTGATTTGTTTCTGATTTTGAAATCCCGAATTCGCATTAATTTTAAATCCTGAATTTGCATCAACCACACATTTGAGTACGCTGAAATTTTTAGTTATCGTTGCTGAAATTAGTTGTTGCTGAAATTGTTGTTAATAAGACCAAATCAATCCCCAAGCAGATTATAAATCATCATAAATAGCTGGAATATGCAATAATGTTCTAGCAGTGGAAAAAAAAGGTCCCCCACGGAAACTGGTATTGAAAACCACTCAACAAATCCAACTTTCTCTAGACAAATTATGTTAAGATTCTTCAACCGCTACGACGACACCAATATGTTTGGATCTAAAAAAAAAAGACTCCTAAAAACTTGCTATAATTTTAATTCAATAGTAAGTACTTCTTCTCATTTTCCCTCTTATTTTTCTTTACCATTTGTTTCGGGTCTCCAAAATATTAAAGGGGGTGGGCGTGGGGGCACAAAGTAAAAAAAAAAAAGCAAATGTAAGAATTTATTGAAATTTTAGAGCATGACTTTCAAAGTGCCAGAATTAGACTTGATTTGTCATTTTAGTGACGATTATGTACATGTTTCTCTTATGATAATCTCCCATCTTTATGTTCATGTCCAAACTACACTTAACTCAGTCCCTAAGTAGTGAAAAATCTCAGTTATGCTAACCTAACCTTTCATCGCTATAGGTCATTTTCTTTACATCTATGCTTTCTACAATTGCAACAAAAAATGAATTTATGCATTTAATTGTTATTGCTTTCTTCTCGTCATAGTAAGATACCTTAAGATTATCATTAATAAACTTCGTGATGTACTCATTGAGGGACTTAGCCTTCCCATTCTTGACATTAAGAAGATGTGTGACTCTTACAGGTTAGTTTGAAGTTGTACACAAAGGAGGTAGTATATGCTTATGGCAAGTTTCTTGAATCTACAATTATGTACCATTACCAGGTATGACATCTACTATCTTGTTCTCTTATTCAAGAGCTTTTATATGATAGTTTTGTCGTAATTTTAAAAATATCTAGACTTAGGCTTAAAAAATGGCATTAGAGGGTGAAAACATGGCGTTAGAGAGTGAAAACATGGCATTTGAGAATACGATGATAATTTGCATATTCCTAGACTTAAGCAAAACATGGCGTTAGAGGGTGAAAACTCGAAACAGCCCCCGAACGGCCCCGTGGGTGGAACCAACACCTCCCACGGGACCATTGTAACTCATAGGAACTGACCCCGCAGCCACGGGACTCCCGGTTTGAGAATACGAAGATAATTTGCATATTTCTAGACTTAGGCTTAAAAACATAGCGTTAGAGGGTGAGAACTAGAAATAGCCCCCCAACGTCCCCGTGGGTGGCACAAACACCTCCCACGGGACATTTGTAACTTGTAGGAACTGACCCCGCAGTCGCTGGACTCCTGGTTTAAGAATACGACAATAATTTGCATATTTCTAAACTTAGGCTTAAAAGCATGGCGTTAGATGGTGTGAACTAGAAACAGCCCCCGAACGTCCCAATTTTATAGAAATTGAATGCTTACATACATTATTACATACCAATTATATACCAGTTCTTTATTACATACCAATTCTTCATTACACACCAGGTACTCTTTACTTTAACTAAAGTAGTTATATAATTGATATACATTATCTATTAAATCTTTTAGATGATAGAAGGAGTACGGGATAATTATTGGTTTGGTTTGGTTTGGTTGTTGGATAATTATTGGTTGTTGACTTGTTGTTGGATAGTATGTTAGAAGGAGTATGGGATAATTAGAAGGAGTACGGGATATGATGATAACTTGTTAATGTCTAGACTTAAACTTAAAAACATGGCACCAACACCTCTCACGGGACCAATGTAACATGTGGGAACTGACCCTGCGATCACGGGACTCCCGGTTTGAGAATACGACGATAATTTAAAAATATTAGGACTTAAGCTTAAAAACAAGGCGTTAAATAGCAAAAATACGAAATAACCCTCGTACGGACCCGTGAGAGGCACCAACACCTCTCACGGGACCAATGTAACATGCAGGAACAGACTGCGCGACCACGGGACTCCCGGTTTGAGAATACGACGATAATTTTAAAATATGTGGACTTAAGCTTAAAAATAAGGCGTTAGATGGTGAAAATCCGAAACAATCCCCAAACGGCCCCGTAAGAGGCACCAACACCTCGCACTGGAGCAATGTAACTCGTAGGAACTGACCGTGCGATCACGGGACTGTCGGTTTGATAATACGAGGATAATTTGAAAATATAAGGAATTAGGTTTAAAAACATGGCCTTAGATTGCCAAAACCCGAAATAGGCCCCGAACGGCCCCGTGAGAGGCACCAACACTTCGCACGGGACCAATATAACTCGTAGGCACTGACTGCGCGATCACGGGACCCTTGATTTGAGAATAGGACAATAATTTGCTTATATAAGGAATTAGGCTTAAAAAATGGCATTAGATAGTAAAACCCTGATACAGCCCCCGAATGGCCCCATGAGAGGCACTAACACCTCCCAAGGGACCAATGTAACTCATAGGAACTGACTGCACAGCTGCGGGACTCACGGTTTGAGAATACGATGATAATTTACATATTTTTAGACTTAGGCTTAAAAACGTGGCTTTAGAGGGTGAAAATTCAAAACAGCCCCCGACCGGCCCCGTGGACGGCACAAACACCTCCCACGGGACTAATGTGACTCGTAGGAACTGACCGCGCAGTCGCAGGAATCCCAGTTTGAGAATACGATGCTAATTTGCATATTTCTAAACTTAGGCTTAAAAACATGGCGTTAGAGGGTGAAAACCCGATCAGCCCCGTGGGTGGAACCAACACCTCCCACGGGACCAATGTGACTCGTAGGAACTGACCGCGCAGTCCTGGGACTCCCGGTTTGAGAATAAAATAGTAATTTGAATATTTTTAGACTTAGGCTTAAAAAGATGGCGTTATTGGGTGAAAATGCAAAAGAGCCCCCGTACGGCCCCATGGGTGGCACCAACACCTCCCACGGGACCAATGTGACTCGTCGGAACAGGCCGCATAGCCTCGGGACTCCCGGTTTGACAATACAATGGTAATTTGAATATTTTTAGACTTAAGCTTAAAAACATGGCTTTAGAGAGTTAAAACCCAAAACAGCCCCCGAACGGCCGCGTGAGTGGCACCAACACCTCCCACGGGACCAATGTGACTCGTAGAAACTGACCGCGCAGCCGAGGGACTCTCAGTTTGAGAAATCGATGATAATTTGCATTTTTCTAGACTTAGGCTTAAAAACATGACTTTAGAGGGTGAAAATACAAAACATCCCCCGAACGGCCCCATGGGTGGCACCAACATCTCCCACGGGACCAATGTGACTCGTAGGAACTGACCGTACAGCCATGGCACTCCCGGTTTGAGAATACAATGGTAATTTCATTTTTCTATACTTGGGCTTAAAAACATGGCTTTAGTGGGTGAAAACCCGAAACAGCCCCCGAACGGCCCCGTGGGTGGCACCAACACCTCCCACGGGACCAATGTAACTCGTAGGAACTGACCGAGCAGCCACGGGACTCCTGGTTTGAGAATACGACGGTAATTTGCATTTTTCTAGACTTAAGCTTAAAAACATGGCTTTAGAGGGTGAAAACCCGAAACAGTCCCGGAACGGCCCCGTGGGTGGCACCAACACCTCCCATGGGACCAATGTGACTCGTAGGAAGTGACCGCGCAGTCGCGGCACTCCCGGTTTGAGAATACGACGGTAATTTGCATATTTCTAGACTTTGGCTTAAAAATATGGCTTTAGTGGGGGAAAACCCGAAACAGCCCCCGATAGGCCCCGTAGATTTCACCAACACCTCCCACGGGACCAATATAACTCGTAGGAACTGACCGAGCAGCCTCAGGACTCCCGATTTGAGAATACGATGGTAATTTGAATATTTCTAGACTTTTGCAAAACATGGCGTAAGTGGGTGAAAACCCGAAACAACCCCCGAATGGCTCCATGGGTGGCACCAACGCCTCCCACGGGACCAATGTGACTCGTAGGAACTGATCGCGCAGCCGCGGGACTCTCGGTTTGAGAATACGACGATAATTTGCATTTTTCTAGACTTAGGGTTAAAAATATCACTTTAGAGGGTGAAAATCCGAAACAGCCCCCGAACGGACCCGTGGGTGGCACCAACACCTCCCACGGGACCAATGTGACTCTTAGGAACTGATCGTGCAGACACGGCACTCCCGGTTTGAGAATACGATCGTAATTTGCATGTTTCTAGACTTGGGATTAAAAACATGGCTTTAGTGGGTGAAAACCCGAAATAGCCCCCGAACGGCCCCGTGGGTGGCACCAACACCTCCCACGGGACTCCCGATTTGAGAATACGACGATAATTTGAAAATAGGAGGACTTAAGCTTGACAATAAGGCGTTAGAGGGTGAAAACGGTTAATCCCCTCTTTACTTCCCATTTTCGCTAAAAAGTCCGCCACCTGGTTGCCTTCTCTATATATATGGAAGTTCCTGACTCCCAGACCACCTCCATTTGTAGGCCTTATAATGTCCTCCCATTTACACCAACGATGCCTATTCTCCCCATAATTTGAACTCTAAAAAAACTTTGCCATTAGATTATGCATCCTTTCAATGACAACTTTAGGAGGGGACATAGTAGATATTTTCAATAAACACACACAAACTGGATAGATACCAGATAAACATACCGCACACACCAAGCTAAAATTTTTAATGAAAAAGCATCTTCAAAGATTAAAAATATTCTAAATCCTCGAAGTTCCATCCAAATCTACATAAGTTAGAGTAAACTAAACATAAAACAGAAGGATAACAATGATACCAGACAAAAGAAGTGACGAATGAAAGTATAACTTAAACTAAGTGTGGTAAAAACATCTTTACATAAATGTGCATACGTTTCAAAATAAGGTAGTACTTAAAATCAAACTGAAAACCAACAGCAATTTGAAATAATCTCCAAAAATGAAGAATCCTGAATCCACTTATGCTGGAATTTGAAGGCCTTATGGATAAGATCAACCGTAATGGTAATCTGCATTATCAGTGGATTGTGATCAAATCAACTTTTGTTAAGATGATGAACAACTTCTGTGATCAGAATTAATATTAAGTGAAAATATTTTCACTTAATAAGGACCATAGATCAACCACTAAATCCAGTCAATAAAGGAGAAAATTTATTAGTTATATACCAGTAATTTGTGTATGCAACTATATACCAAAACCCCCAAAATGCAGAACATTTAATCAATTAGGAAGCTATGCGGACCACTAATGGATCGATTCTGTTAGGCAGCTAGGTATAACATAACACACTCGCACATAACTGATGCCAATATAGCAGCTATATATGGCTATATAGAAGCTATATATGGCCATATATAGCAGCTATATATGGCCATATATAGCAGCTATATAAAGCAGCTATATAGCAGCTATATATACCCATATATAGCAGCTATATATGCCCATATATAGCAGCTATATATGCCCATATATAGCAGCCATATATGGCCATATATAGCAGCCATATATGGCCATATATAGCTGCAATATAAGGCCATATATAGTTGCTATATATGGCCATATATAGAAATTATATAGGCTCATATATATCTGCAATATATGGCCATATATAGCGGCTATATAGATTGAAAACAAGACGAAGAGGGTGAAACCACGAAACAACCCCCGTAGGGTCCCGTGAGAGGCACCGACGCCTTTCACGAGACCAATGTAACACGTAGGAACTGACTACCCGATAATGGGACTCCCGATTTGAGATTACGACGATAATTTGAACATATGAGGGCTTAAGCTTGAAAACAAGGCGTTAGGGGGTGAAAACCCGAAATAGCCCCCAAACGGCCCCGTGGGTGGAACCAACACCTCCCACGGGACCAATGTGACTCGTAGGAACTGACCACGTAGCCACGAGACTCCCGATTTCAGAATACGACGATAATTTGCATAGTTCTAGACCTAAGCATAAAAACATGGCGTTAGAGGGTGAAAACCCAAAACAGCCCCCGAATGATCCCGTGGGAGGCACCAACACCTCCCATGGGACCAATATAACTCTTGAGAACTGACCGTTTAGCCACGGGACTCCCAGTTAGAGAATACGATGATAATTTGCATATTTCTAGACTTAGGCTTAAAAATATGGCGTTAGTGGGAGAAACCGCGAAACAGCCCCCTAACGGTCCTGTGGGAGGCACCAACACCTCCCACGGGACCAATGTAACTCGTAGGAACTGACCACGTAGCCGTGGGACTCCCGATTTTAGAATACGATGAAAATTTGCATATTTCAATACTTAGGCTTAAAAACATGGCGTTAGAGGGTGAAAACTCGAAACAACCCTCTAACGGCCCCGTGGGTGGCACCGACAACTCCCACGGGACCAATGTAAATCGTACGAACTGATCCCCAAGCGCGGGACTCCCGGTTTGAGAATACGACGATAACTTGTATATTTCTAGACTTAGGCTTAAAAACATAGCGTTAGAGGGTGAGAACTAGAAATAACCCCCGAACGTCCCCGTGGGTGGCACTAACACCTCCCACGGGACCAATGTAACTCGTAGGAACTGACCCCAGAGTCGCGGGTCTCCCGGTTTGAGAATACAACGGTAATTTGCATATTTCTAGATTTAGGCTCAAAAACATGGCGTTAGAGGGTGAAAACTCGAAACATCCCTCTAACGGACCCGTGGGTGCCACCAACACCTCCTACGGGACCAATGTAACTTGTAGGAACAGACACCACAGCCGCGGGTCTCCCGGTTTGAGAATACGATGGTAATTTGCATATTTCTAGACTTAGGCTTAAAAACATGACGTTAGAGGGTGAAAACTCGAAACCGCCCCCGAACGGCCCCGTGAGTGGCACT
This sequence comes from Sambucus nigra, assembly GCA_949130495.1. Taxonomy (NCBI): domain Eukaryota; kingdom Viridiplantae; phylum Streptophyta; class Magnoliopsida; order Dipsacales; family Adoxaceae; genus Sambucus; species Sambucus nigra. Next base: position 210,613,318 of record OX422223.1, on the reverse strand, counting down.
AACACCTCCCACGGGACCAATGTAACTCGTAGGAACAGACCCCACAGCCGCGGGTCTCCCGGTTTGAGAATACGACGGTAATTTGCATATTTCTAGACTTAGGCTTAAAAACATGGCGTTAGAGGGTAAAAACTCGAACCAGCCCTCTAACGGCCCCGTGGGTGGCACCAACACCTCCCACGGGACCAATATAACTCGTAGGAACTGACCCCGCAGCCGCGGGACTCCCGGTTTGAGAATACGATGATAATTTACATATTTGTAGACTTAGGCTTAAAAACATGGCGTTAGAGGGTGAGAACTCGAAACATCCCTCTAACGGCACCGTGGGTGGCACCAATACCTCCCACGGGACCAATGTAACTTGTAGGAACTGACCCCGCAGCCGCGGGACTCCCGGTTTGAGAATACGACGATAATTTGCATATTTTTAGACTTAGGATTAAAAACATGGTGTTTGAGGGTGAGAACTCGAAATAGCCCCCGAACGGCCCCGTGGGTGGCACCAACACCTCCCACGGGATCAATGTAACTCGTAGGAACTGACCCCGCAGCCGTGGGACTCCCGATTTGAGAATACGATAATAATTTGCATATTTTTAGACTTAGGCTTAAAAAAATGGCGTTAGAGGGTGAGAACTCGAAACAACCCTCTAACGGCACCGTGGGTGGCACCAACACCGCCCACGGGACCAATGTAACTTGTAGGAACTGACCCCACAGCCGCGGGTCTCCCGTTTTAGATTCAACGGTAATTTGCATATTTCTAGACTTAAGCAAAACATGGCATTTGAGGGTGAAAACTCAAAATCACCCCCGAATGGCCCCGTGGGTGGAACCAACACCTCCCACGGGACCAATGTAACTCGTATGAACTGACCCCAGAGCCGCGGGACTCCCGGTTTGAGAATTCGATGATAATTTGCACATTTATAGACTTCGGCTTAAAAACATGGTGTTAGAGGGTGAAAACTCGAAAAAGCCCTCTAACGGCCCCGTGGGTGGCACCAACACCTCCCACGGGACCAATGTAACTCGTAGGAACTGACCCCGCAGCCGTGGGACTCCCGGTTTTAGAATACGATGATAATTTGCATATTTGTAGATTTAGGCTTAAAAACATGGCGTTAGAGGGTGAGAACTAGAAACAGCCCCCGAACGTCCCCGTGGGTGGCAGGCACCAACACCTCCCACGGGACCAATGTAACTCGTAGGAACTGAACCCAGAGCCGCGGGACTCGCGGTTTGAGAATTCGACGATAATTTGCATATTTCTAGACTTAGCCTTAAAAACATGGCGTTAGAGGTTGAAAACTCGAAATACCCCTTTAACGGCCCCGTGGGTGGCACCAACACCTCCCTAGGGACCAATGTAACTCGTAGGAACTGACCCCGCAGCCGCGGGACTCCCGGTTTGAGAATACGATGATAATTTGTATATTTGTAGACTTAGGCTTAAAAAAATGGCGTTAGAGGGTGAGAACTAGAAAGAGCCCCCGAACATCCCCGTGGGTGGCACTAACACCTCCCACGGGACCAATGTAACTCGTAGAAACTGACCCCGCAGTCGCGGGACTCCCGGTATGAGAATACGACGGTAATTTGCTTATTTCTAGACTTAGGCTTAAAAACATGGCGTTAGAGGGTGAAAACCCGAAACAGCCCCCGAACGTCCCCGTGGGTGGCACCAACACCTCCCACGGGACCAATGTAACTCGTAGGAACTGACCCCGCAGTCGCGGGACTTCCGGTTTTAGAATACGACGGTAATTTGCATATTTCTAGACTTAGGCTAAAAAACATGGCGTTAGAGGGTGAAAACCCGAAACAAGCCCCGAACGTCCCCGTGGGTGGCACCAACACCTCCCACGGGACCAATGTAACTCGTAGGAACTGAGCCCGCAGCTGCGGGACTCCCGGTTTGAGAATTCGACGGTAATTTGCATATTTCTAGACTTAGGCTTAAAAACAAGGCGTTAGAGGGTGAGAACTCGAAACAGCGACCGAACGTCCCCGTGGGTGGCACCAACACCTCCCACGGGACCAATGTAACTCGTAGGAACTGACCCCGTAGCCGTGGGAATCCCGGTTTGAGAATACGATGGTAATTTGCATATTTCTAGACTTAGGCTTAAAAACATGGCGTTAGACGGTGAAAACCCGAAACAGCCCCTGAATGTCCCCGTGGGTGGCACCAACACCTCCCACGGGACCAATGTAACTCGTAGGAACTGACCCCGCAGCCGCGGGACTCCCGATTTGAGAATACGACGGTAATTTGCATATTTCTAGACTTAAGCAAAACATGGCGTTAGAGGATGAGATCTCGAAACAGCCCCCGAACGACCCCGTAGATGGCACCAACACCTCCCACGGGACCAATGTAACTCGAAGGAACTGACCCTACAGCCGCGGGACTCCCAGTTTTAGAATACGACAGTAATTTGCATATTTTTAGACTTAGGCTTAAAAACATGGCGTTAGAGGGTGGAAACCCGAAACAGCCTTCGAACGTCCCCGTGGGTGGCACCAACACCTCCCACGGGACCAATGTAACTCGTAGGAGCTGACCCCGCAGCCGCGGGACTCCCGGTTTGAGAATACGACGGTAATTTACAAATTTCTAGACTTAGGCTTAAAAACATGGCGTTAGAGGGTGAGAACTCGAAAGAACCACCGAACGTCCCCGTGGGTGGCACCAACACCTCCCACGGGACCAATGTAACTCGTAGGAACTGACCCCGCAGCCGCGGGACTCCCGGTTTGAGAATACGATTGTAATTTACATATTTCTAGACTTATGCTTAAAAACATGGCGTTAGAGGGTGAAAACTCGAAACAGCCCCCGAACGTTCCCGTGGGTGGCACCAACACCTCCCACGGGACCAATGTAACTCGTAGGAACTGACCCCGCAGCCGCGGGACTCCCGGTTTGAGAATACGACGATAATTTTTATATATTAAACTTAAGCAAAACATGGCGTTAGAGGGTGAGATCTCGAAACAGCCCCCGAACGTCCCCGTGGATGGCACCAACACCTCCCACGAGACCAATGTAACTCGTAGGAGCTGACCCCACAGCCGCGGGACTCACGGTTTGAGAATACAACGGTAATCTACAAATTTCTAGAGTTAGGCTTAAAAACATGGCGTTAGAGGGTGAGAACTCGAAACAGCCACCGAACGTCCCCTTGGGTGACACCAACACCTCCCACAGGACCAATGTAACTCATAGGAACTGACCCCGCAACCGCGGGACTCCCAATTTGAGAATACGATGGTAATTTTCATATTTCTAGACTTAGGCTTAAAAACATGTCGTTAGAGGGTGAGAACTCGAAACAGCCACCGAACGTCCCCGTGGGTGGCACCAACACCTCCCACGGGACAAATGTAACTCGTAGGAACTGACCCCGCAGCCGCGGGACTCCCGATTTGAGAATACGATGGTAATTTGCATATTTCTAGACTTAGGCTTAAAAACATGGCGTTAGAGGGTGAAAACCCGAAACAGCCCCCGAACGTCCCCGTGGGTGGCACCAACACCTCCCACGAGACCAATGTAACTCGTAGGAACTGACCCCGCTGCCGCGGCACTCCCGGTTTGAGAATACGGCGGTAATTTGCATATTTCTAGACTTAAGCAAAACATGGCGTTAGAGGGTGAGATCTCGAAACAGCCCCCGAACGTCCCCGTGGGTGGCACCAACACCTCCCACGAGACCAATGTAACTCGTAGGAGCTGACCCCGCAGCCGCGGGACTCCCGATTTGAGAATACGACGATAATTTGTATATATTAGACTTAAGCAAAACATGGCGTTAGAGGGTGAGATCTCGAAACAGCCCCCGAACGTCCGCGTGGATGGCACCAACACCTCCCACGAGACTAATGTAACTCGTAGGAGCTGACCCCACAGCCGCGGGACTCCCGGTTTGAGAATACACCGGTAATCTACAAATTTCTAGACTTAGGCTTAAAAACATGGCGTTAGAGGGTGAGAACTCGAAACAGCCACCGAACGTCCCCGTGGGTGGCACCAACACCTCCCACAGGACCAATGTAACTCGTAGGAACTGACCCCGCATCCGCGGGACTCCCGATTTGAGAATACGATGGTAATTTTCACATTTCTAGACTTAGGCTTAAAAACATGTCGTTAGAGGGTGAGAACTCGAAACAGCCACCGAACGTCCCCGTGGGTGGCACCAACACCTCCCACGGGACCAATGTAACTCGTAGGAACTGACCCCGCAGCTGCGGGACTCCCGATTTGAGAATACGATGGTAATTTGCATATTTCTAGACTTAGGCTTAAAAACATGGCGTTAGAGGGTGAAAACCCGAAACAGCCCCCGAACGTCCCCGTGGGTGGTCCCAACACCTCCCACGAGACCAATGTAACTCATAGGAACTGAACCCGCAGCCGCGGGACTCCCGGTTTGAGAATACGGTGGTAATTTGCATATTTCTAGACTTAAGCAAAACATGGCGTTAGAGGGTGAGATCTCGAAACAGCCCCCGAACGTCCCCGTGGATGGTACCAACACCTCCCACGGGACCAATGTAACTCGTAGGAGCTGACCCCACAGCCGCGGGACTCCCGGTTTGAGAATACGACGATAATTTGCATATTTCTAGACAAATGCTTAAAAACATGGCGTTAGAGGTTGAAAACCCGAAACAGCCCCCGAACGTCCCCGTGGGTCGCACCAACACCTCCCACGGGACCAATGTAACTCGTAGGAACTGACCCCGCAGTCGCGGGACTCCCGGTTTTCGAATACGACGGTAATTTGTATATTTCTAGACTTAGGCTTAAAAAGATGGCGTTAGAGGGTGAAAACCCGAAACAGCCTCCGAACGTACCCGTGGGTGGCACCAACACCTCCCACGGGACCAATGTAACTCGTACGAACTGACCCCGCAGTCGCGGGACTACCGGTTTTAGAGTACGACGGTAATTTGCATATTTCTAGACTTAGGCTTAAAAACATGGCGTTAGAGGGTGAAAACCCGAAACAGCCCCCGAACGTCCCCGTGGGTGGCACCAACACCTCCCACGGGACCAATGTAACTCGTACGAACTGACCCCGCAGTCGCGGGACTCCCGGTTATAGAATACGACGGTAATTTGCATATTTTTAGACTTAGGCTTAAAAACATGGCGTTAGAGGGTGAAAACCCGAAACAGCCTCCTAACGTCCCCGTGGCTGGTACCAACACCTCCCACGGAACCAATGTAACTAGTAGGAACTGACCCCGTAGCCGCGGGACTCCCGGTTTGAGAATTCGACGGTAATGTGCATATTTCTAGACTTAAGCAGAATATGGCGTTAGAGGTGAGATCTCGAAACAGCCCCCGAACGTCCCCGTCGGTGGCACCAACACCTCCCACGGGACCAATGTAACTCATAGGAACTGACCCCGCAGGCGCGGGACTCCCGGTTTGAGAATACCACGGTAATTTGCATATTTCTAGACTTAGGCTTAAAAACATGGCGTTAGAGGGTGAAAACCCGAAACAGCCCCCGAACGTCCCCGTGGGTGGCACCAACACCTCCCACGGGACCAATGTAACTCGTAGGAACTGACCCTGCAGTCGCGGGACTCCCGGTTTTAGAATACGACGGTAATTTGCATATTTCTAGACTTAGACTTAAAAACATGGCGTTAGAGGGTAACAACCCGAAACAGCCTCCGAACGTCCCCGTGGGTGGTACCAACACCTCCCACGGGACCAATATAACTCCTAGGAACTGACCCCGCAGCCGCGGGACTCCCGGTTTGATAATTCGACTGTAATTTGCATATTTCTAAACTTAAGCAAAACATGGCGTTAGAGGGTGAGATCTCCAAACAGCCCCCAAACGTCCCCGTGGATGGCACCAACACCTCCCACGGTACCAATGTAACTCGTAGGAGCTGACCCCACAGCCGCGGGACTCCCGGTTTGAGAATACGACGGTAATTTGCATATTTCTAGACTTAAGCAAAACATGGCGTTAGAGGGTGAAAACCCGAAACAACCCCCGAACGTCCCCATGGGTGGCACCAACACCTCCCACGGGACCAATGTAACTCGTAGGAACTGACCCTGCAGCCGCGGGACTCCCGGTTTGAGAATACGACGGTAATTTGCAAATTTCTAGACTTAGGCTTAAAAACATGGCGTTAGAGGGTGAGAACTCGAAACAGCCACCGAACGTCCCCGTGGGTGGCACCAACACCTCCCACGGGACCAATGTAACTTGTAGGAACTGACCCCGCAGCCGCGGGACTCCCGGTTTGAGAATACGATGGTAATTTGCATATTTCTAGACTTACGCTTAAAAACATGGCGTTAGAGGGTGAAAACCCGAAACAGCACCCGAACGTCGCCGTGGGTGGCACCAACACCTCCCACGGGACCAATGTAACTCGTTGGAACTGACCCCGCATTCGCGGGAGTCCCGGTTTTATAATACGACGGTAATTTGCATATTTCTAGACTTAGACTTAAAAACATGGCGTTAGAGGGTGAAAACCCAAAACAGCCCCCGAACGTCCCCGTGGGTGGCACCAACACCTCCCACGGGACCAATGTAACTCGTAGAAACTGACCTCGCAGCCGCGGGACTCCCAGTTTGAGAATACGACGGTAATTTGCATATTTCTAGACTTAAGCAAAACATGAAGTTAGAGGGTGAGATCTCGAAACAGCCCCCGAACGTCCCCGTGGGTGGCACCAACATCTCCCACGGGACCAATGTAACTCGTAGGAGTTGACCCCGCAGCCGCGGGACTCCCGGTTTTAGAATACCTCGGTAATTTTTATATTTCTAGACTTAGGCTTAAAAACTTGGCGTTAGAGGGTGAGAACTCGAAACAGCCACCGAACGTCCCAGTGGGTGGCACCAACACCTCCCGCGGGACCAATGTAACTCGTAGGAACTGACCCCGCAGCCGCAGGACTCCCGGTTTGAGAATACGATGGTAATTTGCATATTTCTAGACTTAGGCTTAAAAACATGGCGTTAAAGGGTGAAAACCAGAAACAGCCCCCGAACGTCCCCGTGGGTGGCACCAACACCTCCCACGGGGCCAATGTAACTCGTAGGAGCTGACCCCGCAGCCGCGGGACTCCCGATTTGAGAATACGACGATAATTTGTATATATTAGACTTAAGCAAAACATGGCGTTAGAGGGTGAGATCTCGAAACAGCCCCCGAACGTCCGCGTGGATGGCACCAACACCTCCCACGAGACTAATGTAACTCGTAGGAGCTGACCCCACAGCCGCGGGACTCCCGGTTTGAGAATACACCGGTAATCTACAAATTTCTAGACTTAGGCTTAAAAACATGGCGTTAGAGGGTGAGAACTCGAAACAGCCACCGAACGTCCCCGTGGGTGGCACCAACACCTCCCACAGGACCAATGTAACTCGTAGGAACTGACCCCGCATCCGCGGGACTCCCGATTTGAGAATACGATGGTAATTTTCACATTTCTAGACTTAGGCTTAAAAACATGTCGTTAGAGGGTGAGAACTCGAAACAGCCACCGAACGTCCCCGTGGGTGGCACCAACACCTCCCACGGGACCAATGTAACTCGTAGGAACTGACCCCGCAGCTGCGGGACTCCCGATTTGAGAATACGATGGTAATTTGCATATTTCTAGACTTAGGCTTAAAAACATGGCGTTAGAGGGTGAAAACCCGAAACAGCCCCCGAACGTCCCCGTGGGTGGTCCCAACACCTCCCACGAGACCAATGTAACTCATAGGAACTGAACCCGCAGCCGCGGGACTCCCGGTTTGAGAATACGGTGGTAATTTGCATATTTCTAGACTTAAGCAAAACATGGCGTTAGAGGGTGAGATCTCGAAACAGCCCCCGAACGTCCCCGTGGATGGTACCAACACCTCCCACGGGACCAATGTAACTCGTAGGAGCTGACCCCACAGCCGCGGGACTCCCGGTTTGAGAATACGACGATAATTTGCATATTTCTAGACAAATGCTTAAAAACATGGCGTTAGAGGTTGAAAACCCGAAACATCCCCCGAACGTCCCCGTGGGTCGCACCAACACCTCCCACGGGACCAATGTAACTCGTAGGAACTGACCCCGCAGTCGCGGGACTCCCGGTTTTCGAATACGACGGTAATTTGTATATTTCTAGACTTAGGCTTAAAAAGATGGCGTTAGAGGGTGAAAACCCGAAACAGCCTCCGAACGTACCCGTGGGTGGCACCAACACCTCCCACGGGACCAATGTAACTCGTACGAACTGACCCCGCAGTCGCGGGACTCCCGGTTTTAGAGTACGACGGTAATTTGCATATTTCTAGACTTAGGCTTAAAAACATGGCGTTAGAGGGTGAAAACCCGAAACAGCCCCCGAACGTCCCCGTGGGTGGCACCAACACCTCCCACGGGACCAATGTAACTCGTACGAACTGACCCCGCAGTCGCGGGACTCCCGGTTATAGAATACGACGGTAATTTGCATATTTTTAGACTTAGGCTTAAAAACATGGCGTTAGAGGGTGAAAACCCGAAACAGCCTCCTAACGTCCCCGTGGCTGGTACCAACACCTCCCACGGAACCAATGTAACTAGTAGGAACTGACCCCGTAGCCGCGGGACTCCCGGTTTGAGAATTCGACGGTAATGTGCATATTTCTAGACTTAAGCAGAATATGGCGTTAGAGGTGAGATCTCGAAACAGCCCCCGAACGTCCCCGTCGGTGGCACCAACACCTCCCACGGGACCAATGTAACTCATAGGAACTGACCCCGCAGGCGCGGGACTCCCGTGTTGAGAATACCACGGTAATTTGCATATTTCTAGACTTAGGCTTAAAAACATGGCGTTAGAGGGTGAAAACCCGAAACAGCCCCGGAACGTCCCCGTGGGTGGCACCAACACCTCCCACGGGACCAATGTAACTCGTAGGAACTGACCCTGCAGTCGCGGGACTCCCGGTTTTAGAATACGACGGTAATTTGCATATTTCTAGACTTAGACTTAAAAACATGGCGTTAGAGGGTTACAACCCGAAACAGCCTCCGAACGTCCCCGTGGGTGGTACCAACACCTCCCACGGGACCAATATAACTCCTAGGAACTGACCCCGCAGCCGCGGGACTCCCGGTTTGATAATTCGACTGTAATTTGCATATTTCTAAACTTAAGCAAAACATGGCGTTAGAGGGTGAGATCTCCAAACAGCCCCCAAACGTCCCCGTGGATGGCACCAACACCTCCCACGGTACCAATGTAACTCGTAGGAGCTGACCCCACAGCCGCGGGACTCCCGGTTTGAGAATACGACGGTAATTTGCATATTTCTAGACTTAAGCAAAACATGGCGTTAGAGGGTGAAAACCCGAAACAACCCCCGAACGTCCCCATGGGTGGCACCAACACCTCCCACGGGACCAATGTAACTCGTAGGAACTGACCCTGCAGCCGCGGGACTCCCGGTTTGAGAATACGACGGTAATTTGCAAATTTCTAGACTTAGGCTTAAAAACATGGCGTTAGAGGGTGAGAACTCGAAACAGCCACCGAACGTCCCCGTGGGTGGCACCAACACCTCCCACGGGACCAATGTAACTTGTAGGAACTGACCCCGCAGCCGCGGGACTCCCGGTTTGAGAATACGATGGTAATTTGCATATTTCTAGACTTACGCTTAAAAACATGGCGTTAGAGGGTGAAAACCCGAAACAGCACCCGAACGTCGCCGTGGGTGGCACCAACACCTCCCACGGGACCAATGTAACTCGTTGGAACTGACCCCGCATTCGCGGGAGTCCCGGTTTTATAATACGACGGTAATTTGCATATTTCTAGACTTAGACTTAAAAACATGGCGTTAGAGGGTGAAAACCCAAAACAGCCCCCGAACGTCCCCGTGGGTGGCACCAACACCTCCCACGGGACCAATGTAACTCGTAGAAACTGACCTCGCAGCCGCGGGACTCCCAGTTTGAGAATACGACGGTAATTTGCATATTTCTAGACTTAAGCAAAACATGAAGTTAGAGGGTGAGATCTCGAAACAGCCCCCGAACGTCCCCGTGGGTGGCACCAACATCTCCCACGGGACCAATGTAACTCGTAGGAGTTGACCCCGCAGCCGCGGGACTCCCGGTTTTAGAATACCTCGGTAATTTTTATATTTCTAGACTTAGGCTTAAAAACTTGGCGTTAGAGGGTGAGAACTCGAAACAGCCACCGAACGTCCCAGTGGGTGGCACCAACACCTCCCGCGGGACCAATGTAACTCGTAGGAACTGACCCCGCAGCCGCAGGACTCCCGGTTTGAGAATACGATGGTAATTTGCATATTTCTAGACTTAGGCTTAAAAACATGGCGTTAAAGGGTGAAAACCAGAAACAGCCCCCGAACGTCCCCGTGGGTGGCACCAACACCTCCCACGGGGCCAATGTAACTCGTAGGAACTGACCCCGCAGCCGCGGGACTCCCGATTTGAGAATACGACAGTAATTTGTATATTTCTAGACTTAAGCAAAACATGGCGTTAGAGGAAGAGATCTCGAAACAGCCCCCGAACGTCCCCCTGGATGGCACCAACACCTCCCACGGGACCAATGTAACTCGTAGGAACTGACCCCGCAGCCGCGGGACTCCCAGTTTTAGAATACGACAGTATTTTGCATATTTCTAGACTTAGGATTAAAAATATGGCGTTAGAGGGTGGAAACCCGAAACAGCCTCCGAACGTCCCCGTGGGTGGCACCAACACCTCCCACGGGACCAATGTAACTCGTAGGGGATGACCCCGCAGCCGCGGGACTCCCGGTTTGAGAATACGACTGTAATTTGCAAATTTCAAGACTTAGGCTTAAAAACATGGCGTTAGAGGGTGAGAACTCGAAATAGCCACCGAACGTCCCCGTGGGTGGCACCAACACCTCCCACGGGACCAATGTAACTCGTAGGAACTGACCCCGCAGCCGCGGGACTCCCGGTTTGAGAATACGATGGTAATTTGCATATTTCTAGACTTAGGCTTAAAAAGATGGTGTTAGACGGTGAAAACTCGAAAAAGCCCTCTAACAGCCCCGTGGGTGGCACCAACACCTCCCACGGGACCAATGTAACTCGTAGGAACTGACCCCGCAGCCGCGGGACTCCCGGTTTTAGAATACGACGATAATTTGCATATTTGTAGATTTAGGCTTAAAAACATGGCGTTAGAGGGTGAGAACTAGAAACAGCCCCCGAACGTCCCCGTGGGTGGCACCAACACCTCCCACGGGACCAATGTAACTCGTAGGAACTGAACCCGGAGCCGCGGGACTCGCGGTTTGAGAATTCGACGATAATTTGTATATTTCTAGACTTAGCCTTAAAAACATGGCGTTAGAGGTTGAAAACTCGAAATACCCTTCTAACGGCCCCGTGGGTGGCACCAACACCTCCCTCGGGACCAATGTAACTCGTAGGAACTGACCCCGCAGCCGCGGGACTCCCGGTTTGAGAATACGACGGTAATTTGCAAATTTCTAGACTTAGGCTTAAAAACATGGCGTTAGAGGGTGAGAACTCGAAAGAGCCACCGAACGTCCCCGTGGGTGGCACCAACACCTCCCACGGGACCAATGTATCTCGTAGGAACTGACCCCGCAGCCGCGGGACTCCCGGTTTGAGAATACGATTGTAATTTACATATTTCTAGACTTAGGCTTAAAAACATGGCGTTAGAGGGTGAAAACCCGAAACATCCCCCGAACGTCCCCGTGGGTGGCACCAACACCTCCCACGGGACCAATGTAACTGGTAGGAACTGACCCCGCAGCCGCGGGACTCCCGGTTTGAGAATACGACGGTAATTTGTATATATTAGACTTAAGCAAAACATGGCGTTAGAGGGTCAGATCTCGAAAAAGCCCCCGAACGTCTCCGTGGATGGCACCAACACCTCCCACGAGACCAATGTAACTCGTAGGAGCTGACCCCACAGCCGCGGGACTCCCGGTTTGAGAATACAACGGTAATCTACAAATTTCTAGATTTAGGCTTAAAAACATGGCGTTAGAGGGTGAGAACTCGAAACAGCCACCGAACGTCCCCGTGGGTGGCACCAACACCTCCCACAGGACCAATGTAACTCGTAGGAACTGACCCCGCAGCCGCGGGACTCCCGATTTGAGAATACGATGGTAATTTTCATATTTCTAGACTTTGGCTTAAAAACATGTCGTTAGAGGGTGAGAACTCGAAACAGCCACCGAACGTCCCCGTGGGTGGCACCAACACCTCCCACGGGACCAATGTAACTCGTAGGAACTGACCCCGCAGCCGCGGGACTCCCGATTTGAGAATACGATGGTAATTTGCATATTTCTAGACTTAGGCTTAAAAACATGGCGTTAGAGGGTGAAAACCCGAAACAGCCCCCGAACGTCCCCGTGGGTGGCACCAACACCTCCCACGAGACCAATGTTACTCGTAGGAACTGACCCCGCGGCCGTTGGACTCCCGGTTTGAGAATACGGCGGTAATTTGCATATTTCTAGACTTAAGCAAAACATGGCGTTAGAGGGTGAGATCTCGAAACAGCCCCCGAACGTCCCTGTGGATGGCACCAACACCTCCCACGGGACCAATGTAACTCGTAGGAGCTGACCCCACAGCCGCGGGACTCCCGGTTTGAGAATACGACGATAATTTGCATATTTCTAGACATATGCTTAAAAACATGGCGTTAGAGGGTGAAAACCCGAAACAGCCCCCGAACGTCCCCGTGGGTCGCACCAACACCTCCCATGGGACCAATGTAACTCGTAGAACTGACCCCGCAGTCGCGGGACTCCCGATTTTCGAATACAACGGTAATTTGCATATTTCTAGACTTAGGCTTAAAAAGATGGCGTTAGAGGGTGAAAACCCGAAACAGCCTCCGAACGTCCCCGTGGGTGGCACCAACACCTCCCACGGGACCAATGTAACTCGTAAGAACTGACCCCGCAGTCGCGGGACTCCCAGTTTTAGAGTACGACGGTAATTTACATATTTCTGGACTTAGGCTTAAAAACATGGCGTTAGAGGTGAGATCTCGAAACAGCCCCCGAACGTCCCCGTCGATGGCACCAACACCTCCCACGGGACCAATGTAACTCGTAGGAACGGACCCCGCAGCCGCGGGACTCCCGGTTTGAGAATACCACGGTAATTTGCATATTTCTAGACTTAGGCTTAAAAACGTGGCGTTAGAGGGTGAAAACCCGAAACAGCACCCGAACGTCCCCGTGGGTGGCACCAACACCTCCCACGGGACCAATTGTAACTCGTAGGAACTGACCCTGCAGTCGCGGGACTCCCGGTTTTAGAATACGACGGTAATTTGCATATTTCTAGACTTAGACTTAAAAACATGGCGTTAGAGGGTGACAACCCGAAACAGCCTCCGAACGTCCCCGTGGGTGGTACCAACACCTCCCACGGGACCAATGTAACTCCTAGGAACTGACCCCGCAGCCGCAGGACTCCCGGTTTGAGAATTCGACTGTAATTTGCATATTTCTAGACTTAAGCAAAACATGGCGTTAGAGGGTGAGATCTCCAAACAGCACCCGAACGTCCCCGTGGATGGCACCAACACCTCCCACGGTACCAATGTAACTCGTAGGAGCTGACCCCACAGCCGCGGGACTCCCGGTTTGAGAATACGACGGTAATTTGCATATTTCTAGACTTAAGCAAAACATGGCGTTAGAGGGTGAAAACCCGAAACAGCCCCCGAATGTCCCCGTGGGTGGCACCAACACCGCCCACGGGACCAATGTAACTCGTAGGAACTGACCCTGCAGCCGCGGGACTCCCGGTTTGAGAATACGACGGTAATTTGCAAATTTCAAGACTTAGGCTTAAAAACATGGCGTTAGAGGGTGAGAACTCGAAACAGCCACCGAACGTCCCCGTGGGTGGCACCAACACCTCCCACGGGACCAATGTAACTTGTAGGAACTGACCCCGCAGCCGCGGGACTCCCGGTTTGAGAATACGATGGTAATTTGCATATTTCTATACTTACGCTTAAAAACATGGCGTTAGAGGGTGAAAACCCGAAACAGCACCCGAACGTCCCTGTGGGTGGCACCAACACCTCCCACGGGACCAATGTAACTCGTTGGAACTGACCCCGCAGTCGCGGGAGTCCCGGTTTTATTATACGACGGTAATTTGCATATTTCTAGACTTAGACTTAAAAACATGGCGTTAGAGGGTGAAAACCCAAAACAGCCCCCGAACGTCCCCGTGGGTGGCACCAACACCTCCCACGGGGCCAATGTAACTCGTAGAAACTGACCTCGCAGCCGCGGGACTCCCGGTTTGAGAATACGACGGTAATTTTCATATTTCTTGACTTAAGCAAACATGGCGTTAGAGGGTGAGATCTCGAAACAGCCCCCGAACGTCCCCGTGGGTGGCACCAACATCTCCCACGGGACCAATGTAACTCGTAGGAATTGACCCCGCAGCCGCGGGACTCCCAATTTTAGAATACGACGGTAATTTGCATATTTCTAGACTTAGGCTTAAAAACATGGCGTTAGAGGGTGAGAACTCGAAACAGCCACCGAACGTCCCCGTGGGTGGCACCAACACCTCCCGCGGGACCAATGTAACTCGTAGGAACTGACCCCGCAGCCGCGGGACTCCCGGTTTGAGAATACGATGGTAATTTGCATATTTCTAGACTTAGGCTTAAAAACATGGCGTTAAAGGGTGAAAACCAGAAACAGCCCCCCGAACGTCCCCGTGGGTGGCACCAACACCTCCCACGGGACCAATGTAACTCGTAGGAACTGACCCCGCAGCCGCGGGACTCCCGATTTGAGAATATGACGGTAATTTGTATATTTCTAGACTTAAGCAAAACATGGCGTTAGAGGAAGAGATCTCGAAACATCCCCCGAACGTCCCCCTGGATGGCACCAACACCTCCCACGGGACCAATGTAACTCGTAGGAACTGACCCCGCAGCCGCGGGACTCCCAGTTTTAGAATACGACAGTAATTTTCATATTTCTAGACTTAGGATTAAAAACATGGCGTTAGAGGGTGGAAACCCGAAACAGCCTCCGAACGTCCCCGTGGGTGGCACCAACACCTCCCACGGGACCAATGTAACTCGTAGGGGATGACCCCGCAGCCGCGGGACTCCCGATTTGAGAATACGACTGTAATTTGCAAATTTCTAGACTTAGGCTTAAAAACATGGCGTTAGAGGGTGAGAACTCGAAACAGCCACCGAAGGTCCCCGTGGGTGCCACCAACACCTCCCACGGGACCAATGTAACTCGTAGGAAATTGCCCCACAGCCGCGGGACTCCCGGTTTGAGAATACGATGGTAATTTGCATATTTCTAGACTTAGGCTTAAAAACATGGTGTTAGAGGGTGAAAACCCAAAACAGCCCCCGAACGTCCCCGTGGGTGGCACCAACACCTCCCACGGGACCAATGTAACTCTTAGGAACTGACCCCACAGCCGCGAGACTCCCGGTTTGAGAATACGACGGTAATTTGTATATTTCTAGACTTAAGCAAAACATGGCGTTAGAGGGTGAGATCTCGAAACAGCCCCCGAACGTCCCCGTGGATGGCACCAACAGCTCCCACGGGACCAATGTAACTCGTAGGAGCTGACCCCACAGCCGCGGGAATCCCGGTTTGAGAATACGACGGTAATATGCAAATTTCTAGACTTAGGCTTAAAAACATGGCGTTAGAGGGTGAGAACTCGAAACAGCGACCGAACGTCCCCGTGTGTGGCACCAACACCTCCCACGGGACCAATGTAACTCGTAGGAACTGACCCCGCAGCCGCGGGACTCCCGATTTGAGAATACGATGGTAATTTTCATATTTCTAGACTTAGGCTTTAAAACATGGCGTTAGAGGGTGAAAACCCGAAACAGCCCCCGAACGGCCCCATGGGTGGCACCAACACCTCCCACGGGACCAATGTAACTAGTAGGAACTGACCCCGCAGCCGCGGGACTCCCGATTTGAGAATTCGACTGTAATTTTCATATTACTAGACTTAAGAAAAACATGGCGTTAGAGGGTGAGATCTCGAAACAACCACCGAACGTCCCCGTGGATGGCACCAACACCTCCCACGGGACCAATGTAACTCGTAGGAGATGACCCCACAGCCGCGGGACTCCCGGTTTGAGAATATGACGGTAATTTGCATATTTCTAGACTTAGGCTTAAAAACATGGCGTTAGAGGGTGAAAACCCGAAACAGCCACCGAACGTCCCCGTGGGTGGCACCAACACCTCCCACGGGACCAATGTAACACGTAGGAATTGACCCCGCAGTCGCGGGACTCCCGGTTTTCGAATACAACGATAATTTGCATATTTCTAGACTTAGGCTTAAAAACATGGCGTTAGAGGGTGAAAACCCGAAACAGCCCCCGAACGTCCCCGTGGGTGGCACCGATACCTCCCACGGGACCAATGTAACTCGTAGGAACTGACCCCGCAGCCGCGGGACTCCCGATTTGAGAATACGATTGTAATTTGCATATTTCTAGACTTAGGCTTAAAAACATGGCGTTAGAGGGTGAAAACCCAAAACAGCCCCCGAACGTCCCCGTGGGTGGCACCAACACCTCCCACGAGACCAATGTAACTAGTAGGAACTGATCCCGCAGCCGCGGGACTCCCGGTTTGAGAATACGGCTGTAATTTGCATATTTCTAGACTTAAGCAAAACATGCGTTAGAGGGTGAGATCTCGAAACAGTCCCCGAACGTCCCCGTGGATGGCACCAACACCTCCCACGGGACCAATGTAGCTCGTATGAGCTGACCCCACAGCCGCGGGACTCCCGGTTTGAGAATACGACGATAATTTGCATATTTCTAGACTTAGGCTTAAAAACATGTCGTTAGAGGGTGAAAATCCGAAACAGCCCCCGAACGTCCACGTGGGTGGCACCAACACCTCCCACGGGACCAATGTAACTCGTAGGAACTGACCCCGCAGTCGTGGAACTCCCGGTTTTATAATACGACAGTAATTTGCATATTTCTAGACTTAGACTTAAAAACATGTCGTTAGAGGGTGAAAACCCGAAACAGCCCCCGAACGTCCACATGGGTGGCACCAACACCTCCCACGGGACCAATGTAACTCGTAGGAACTGACCCCGCAGTCGCGGGACTTCCGGTTTTAGAATACGACGGTAATTTGCATATTTCTAGACTTAGGCTAAAAAACATGGCGTTAGAGGGTGAAAACCCGAAACAAGCCCCGAACGTCCCCGTGGGTGGCACCAACACCTCCCACGGGACCAATGTAACTCGTAGGAACTGAGCCCGCAGCCGCGGGACTCCCGGTTTGAGAATTCGACGGTAATTTGCATATTTCTAGGCTTAGGCTTAAAAACAAGGCGTTAGAGGGTGAGAACTCGAAACAGCTACCGAACGTCCCCGTGGGTGGCACCAACACCTCCCACGGGACCAATGTAACTCGTAGGAACTGACCCCATAGCCGTGGGACTCCCGGTTTGAGAATACGATGGTAATTTGCATATTTCTAGACTTAGGCTTAAAAACATGGCGTTAGACGGTGAAAACCCGAAACAGCCCCCGAATGTCCCCGTGGGTGGCACCAACACCTCCCACGGGACCAATGTAACTCGTAGGAACTGACCACGCAGCCGCGGGACTCCCGATTTGAGAATACGACGGTAATTTGCATATTTCTAGACTTAAGCAAAACATGGCGTTAGAGGATGAGATCTCGAAACAGCCCCCGAACGACCCCGTGGATGGCACCAACACCTCCCACGGGACCAATGTAACTCGAAGGATTTGACCCTGCAGCCGCGGGACTCCCAGTTTTAGAATACGACAGTAATTTGCATATTTCTAGACTTAGGCTTAACAACATGGCGTTAGAGGGTGGAAACCCGAAACAGCCTTCGAACGTCCCCGTGGGTGGCACCAACACCTCCCACGGGACCAATGTAACTCGTAGGAGCTGACCCCGCAGCCGCGGGACTCCCGGTTTGAGAATACGACGGTAATTTGCAAATTTCAAGACTTAGGCTTAAAAACATGGCGTTAGAGGGGGACAACTCGAAAGAGCCACCGAACGTCCCCGTGAGTGGCACCAACACCTCCCACGGGACCAATGTAACTCGTAGGAACTGACCCCACAGCCGCGGGACTCCCGGTTTGAGAATACGATTGTAATTTACATATTTCTAGACTTAGGCTTAAAAACATGGCGTTAGAGGGTGAAAACCCGAAACAGCCCCCGAACGTCCCCGTGGGTGGCACCAACACCTCCCACGGGACCAATGTAACTGGTAGGAACTGACCCCGCAGCCGCGGGACTCCCGGTTTGAGAATACGACGGTAATTTGTATATATTAACTTAAGCAAAACATGGCGTTAGAGGGTCAGATCTCGAAACAGCACCCGAACGTCCCCGTGGATGGCACCAACACCTCCCACGAGACCAATGTAACTCGTAGGAGCTGACCCCACAGCCGCGGGACTCCCGGTTTGAGAATACAACGGTAATCTACAAATTTCTAGACTTAGGCTTAAAAACATAGCGTTAGAGGGTGAGAACTCGAAACAGCCACCGAACGTCCCCGTGGGTGGCACCAACACCTCCCACGGGACCAATGTAACTCGTAGGAACTGACCCCGCAGCCGCGGGACTCCCGATTTGAGAATACGATGGTAATTTTCATATTTCTGGACTTAGGCTTAAAAACATGGCGTTAGAGGGTGAGAACTCGAAACAGCCACCGAACGTCCCCGTGGGTGGCACCAACACCTCCCACGGGACCAATGTAACTCGTAGGAACTGACCCCGCAGCCGCGGGACTCCCGATTTTCGAATACAACGGTAATTTGCATATTTCTAGACTTAGGCTTAAAAAGATGGCGTTAGAGGGTGAAAACCCGAAACAGCCTCCGACCGTCCCCGTGGGTGGCACCAACACCTCCCACGGGACCAATATAACTCGTAGGAACTGACCCCGCAGTCGCGGGACTCCCGGTTTTAGAGTACGACGGTAATTTGCATATTTCTAGACTTAGGCTTAAAAACATGGCGTTAGAGGTGAGATCGCGAAACATCCCCCGAACGTCCCCGTCGGTGGCACCAACACCTCCCACGGGACCAATGTAACTCGTAGGAACTAACCCCACAGCCGCGGGACTCCCGGTTTGAGAATACCACGGTAATTTGCATATTTCTAGACTTAGGCTTAAAAACATGGCGTTAGAGGGTGCAAAACCCGAAACAGCCCCCGAACGTCCCCGTGGGTGGCACCAACACCTCCCACGGGACCAATTGTAACTCGTAGGAACTGACCCTGCAGTCGCGGTACTCCCGGTTTTAGAATACGACGGTAATTTGCATATTTCTAGACTTAGACTTAAAAACATGGCGTTAGAGGGTGACAACCCGAAACAGCCTCCGAACGTCCCCGTGGGTGGTACCAACACGTCCCACGGGACCAATGTAACTCCTACGAACTGACCCCGCAGCCGCGGGGCTCCCGGTTTGAGAATTCGACTGTAATTTGCATATTTCTAGACTTAAGCAAAACATGGCGTTAGAGGGTGAGATCTCCAAACAGCACCCGAACGTCCCCGTGGATGGCACCAACACCTCCCACGGTACCAATGTAACTCGTAGGAGCTGACCCCACAGCCACGGGACTCCCGGTTTGAGAATACGACGGTAATTTTCATATTTCTAGACTTAAGCAAAACATGGCGTTAGAGGGTGAAAACCCGAAACAGCCCCCGAACGTCCCCGTGGGTGGCACCAACACCTCCCACGGGACCAATGTAACTCGTAGGAACTGACCCTGCAGCCGCGGGACTCCCGGTTTGAGAATACGACGGTAATTTGCAAATTTCTAGACTTAGGCTTAAAAACATGGCGTTAGAGGGTGAGAACTCGAAACAGCCACCGAACGTCCCCGTGGGTGGCACCAACACCTCCCACGGGACCAATGTAACTTGTAGGAACTGACCCCGCAGCCGCGGGACTCCCGGTTTGAGAATACGATGGTAATTTGCATATTTCTATACTTACGCTTAAAAACATGGCGTTAGAGGGTGAAAACCCGAAACAGCACCCGAACGTCCCCGTGGGTGGCACCAACACCTCCCACGGGACCAATGTAACTCGTTGGAACTGACCCCGCAGTCGCGGGAGTCCCGGTTTTATTATACGACGGTAATTTGCATATTTCTAGACTTAGACATAAAAACATGGCGTTAGAGGGTGAAAACCCAAAACAGCCCCCGAACGTCCCCGTGGGTGGCACCAACACCTCCCACGGGACCAATGTAACTCGTAGAAACTGACCTCGCAGCCGCGGGACTCCCGGTTTGAGAATACGACGGTAATTTGCATATTTCTATACTTAAGCAAACATGGCGTTAGAGGGTGAGATCTCGAAACAGCCCCTGAACGTCCCCGTGGGTGGCACCAACATCTCCCACGGGACCAATGTAACTCGTATGAATTGACCCCGCAGCCGCGGGACTCCCGATTTTAGAATACGACGGTAATTTGCATATTTCTAGACTTAGGCTTAAAAACATTGCGTCAGAGGGTGAGAACTCGAAACAGCCACCGAACGTCCCCGTGGGTGGCACCAACACCTCCCGCGGGACCAATGTAACTCGTAGGAACTGACCCCGCAGCCGCGGGACTCCCGGTTTGAGAATACGATGGTAATTTGCATATTTCTAGACTTAGGCTTAAAAACATGGCGTTAAAGGGTGAAAACCAGAAACAGACCCCGAACGTCCCCGTGGGTGGCACCAACACCTCCCACGGGACCATTGTAACTCGTAGGAACTGACCCCGCAGTCGCGGGACTCCCGATTTGACAATACGACGGTAATTTGTATATTTCTAGACTTAAGCAAAACATGGCGTTAGAGGAAGAGATCTCGAAACATCCTCCGAACGTCCCCCTGGATGGCACCAACACCTCCCACGGGACCAATGTAACTCGTAGGAACTGACCCCGCAGCCGCGGGACTCCCAGTTTTAGAATACGACAGTAATTTTCATATTTCTAGACTTAAGATTAAAAACATGGCGTTAGAGGGTGGAAACACGAAACAGCCTCCAAACGTCCCCGTGGGTGGCACCAACACCTCCCACGGGACCAATGTAACTCGTAGGGGATGACCCCGCAGCCGCGGGACTCCCGATTTGAGAATACGACTGTAATTTGCAAATTTCTAGACTTAGGCTTAAAAACATGGCGTTAGAGGGTGAGAACTCGAAACAGCCACCGAACGTCCCCGTGGGTGCCACCAACACCTCCCACGGGACCAATGTAACTCGTAGGAAATGGCCCCACAGCCGCGGGACTCCCGGTTTGAGAATACGATGGTAATTTGCATATTTCTAGACTTAGGCTTAAAAACATGGCGTTAGAGGGTGAAAACCCGAAACAGCCCCCGAACGTCCCCGTGGGTGGCACCAACACCTCCCACGGGACCAATGTAACTCGTAGGAACTGACCCCGCAGCCGCGGGACTCCCGGTTTGAGAATACGACGGTAATTTGTATATTTCTAGACTTAAGCAAAAACATGGCGTTAGAGGGTGAGATCTCGAAACAGCCCCCGAACGTCCCCGTGGATGGCACCAACAGCTCCCACGGGACCAATGTAACTCGTAGGAGCTGACCCCACAGCCGCGGGAATCCCGGTTTGAGAATACGACGGTAATATGCAAATTTCTAGACTTAGGCTTAAAAACATGGCGTTAGAGGGTGAGAACTCGAAACAGCGACCGAACTTCCCCGTGTGTGGCACCAACACCTCCCACGGGACCAATGTAACTCGTAGGAACTGACCCCGCAGCCGCGGGACTCCCGATTTGAGAATACGATGGTAATTTTCATATTTCTAGACTTAGGCTTTAAAACATGGCGTTAGAGGGTGAAAACCCGAAACTGCCACCGAACGGCCCCAGGGGTGGCACCAACACCTCCCACGGGACCAATGTAACTAGTAGGAACTGACCCCGCAGCCGCGGGACTCCCGGTTTGAGAATACGACGGTAATTTTCATATTTCTAGACTTAAGAAAAACATGGCTTTAGAGGGTGAGATCTCGGAACAACCACCGAACGTCCCCGTGGATGGCACCAACACCTCCCACGGGACCAATGTAACTCGTAGGAGATGACCCCACAGCCGCGGGACTCCCGGTTTGAGAATATGATGGTAATTTGCATATTTCTAGACTTAGGCTTAAAAACATGGCGTTAGAGGGTGAAAACCCGAAACAGCCACCGAACGTCCCCGTGGGTGGCACCAACACCTCCCACGGGACCAATGTAACACGTAGGAATTGACCCCGCAGTCGCGGGACTCCCGGTTTTCGAATACAACAATAATTTACATATTTCTAGACTTAGGCTTAAAAACATGGCGTTAGAGGGTGAAAACCCGAAACAGCCCCCAAAAGTCCCCGTGGGTGGCACCGATACCTCCCACGGGACCAATGTAACTCGTAGGAACTGACCCCGCAGCCGCGGGACTCCCGATTTGAGAATACGATTGTAATTTGCATATTTCTAGACTTAGGCTTAAAAACATGGCGTTAGAGGGTGAAAACCCAAAACAGCCCCCGAACGTCCCCGTGGGTGGCACCAACACCTCCCACGAGACCAATGTAACTAGTAGGAACTGATCCCGCAGTCGCGGGACTCCCGGTTTGAGAATACGGCTGTAATTTGCATATTTCTAGACTTAAGCAAAACATGAGTTAGAGGGTGAGATCTGGAAACAGCCCCCGAACGTCCCCGTGGATGGCACCAACACCTCCCACGGGACCAATGTATCTCGTAGGAGCTGACCCCACAGCCGCGGGACTCCCGGTTTGAGAATACGACGATAATTGGCATATTTCTAGACTTAGGCTTAAAAACATGTCGTTAGAGGGTGAAAATCCGAAACAGCCCCCGAACGTCCACGTGGGTGGCACCAACACCTCCCACGGGACCAATGTAACTCGTAGGAACTGACCCGCAGTCGTGGAACTCCCGGTTTTATAATACGACGGTAATTTGCATATTTCTAGACTTAGACTTAAAAACATGTCGTTAGAGGGTGAAAACCCGAAACATCCCCCGAACGTCCACGTGGGTGGCACCAACACCTCCCTCGGGACCAATGTAACTCGTAGGAACTGACCCCGCAGTCGCGGGACTTCCGGTTTTAGAATACGACGGTAATTTGCATATTTCTAGACTTAGGCTAAAAAACATGGCGTTAGAGGGTGAAAACCCGAAACAAGCACCGAACGTCCCCGTGGGTGGCACCAACACCTCCCACGGGACCAATGTAACTCGTAGGAACTGAGCCCGCAGCCGCGGGACTCCCGGTTTGAGAATTCGACGGTAATTTGCATATTTCTAGGCTTAGGCTTAAAAACAAGGCGTTAGAGGGTGAGAACTCGAAACAGCTACCGAACGTCCCCGTGGGTGGTACCAACACCTCCCACGGGACCAATGTAACTCGTAGGAACTGACCCCATAGCCGTGGGACTCCCGGTTTGAGAATACGATGGTAATTTGCATATTTCTAGACTTAGGCTTAAAAACATGGCTTTAGACGGTGAAAACCCGAAACAGCCCCCGAATGTCCCCGTGGGTGGCACCAACACCTCCCACGGGACGAATGTAACTCGTAGGAACTGACCCCGCAGCCGCGGGACTCCCGATTTGAGAATACGACGGTAATTTGCATATTTCTAGACTTAAGCAAAACATGGCGTTAGAGGATGAGATCTCGAAACAGCCCCCGAACGACCCCGTGGATGGCACCAACACCTCCCACGGGACCAATGTAACTCGAAGGAACTAACCCTGCAGCCGCGGGACTCCCAGTTTTAGAATACGACAGTAATTTGCATATTTCTAGACTTAGGCTTAACAACATGGCGTTAGAGGGTGGAAACCCGAAACAGCCTTCGAACGTCCCCGTGGGTGGCACCAACACCTCCCACGGGACCAATGTAACTCGTAGGAGCTGACCCCGTAGCCGCGGGACTCCCGGTTTGAGAATACGACGGTAATTTGCAAATTTCTAGACTTAGGCTTAAAAACCTGGCGTTAGAGGGTGACAACTCGAAAGAGCCACCGAACGTCCCCGTGGGTGGCACCAACACCTCCCACGGGACCAATGTAACTCGTAGGAACTGACCCCGCAGCCGCGGGACTCCCGGTTTGAGAATACGATTGTAATTTACATATTTCTAGACTTAGGCTTAAAAACATGGCGTTAGAGGGTGAAAACCCGAAACAGCCCCCGAACGTCCCCGTGGGTGGCACCAACACCTCCCACGGGACCAATGTAACTGGTAGGAACTGACCCCGCAGCCGCGGGACTCCCGGTTTGAGAATACGACGGTAATTTGTATATATTAGACTTAAGCAAAACATGGCGTTAGAGGGTCAGATCTCGAAACAGCCCCCGAACGTCCCCGTGGATGGCACCAACACCTCCCACGAGACCAATGTAACTCGTAGGAGCTGACCCAACAGCCGCGGGACTCCCAGTTTGAGAATACAACGGTAATCTACAAATTTCTAGACTTAGGCTTAAAAACATGGCGTTAGAGGGTGAGAACTCGAAACAGCCACCGAACGTCCCCGTGGGTGGCACCAACACCTCCCACAGGACCAATGTAACTCGTAGGAACTGACCCCGCAGCCGCGGGACTCCCGATTTGAGAATACGATGGTAATTTTCATATTTCTGGACTTAGGCTTAAAAACATGGCGTTAGAGGGTGAGAACTCGAAACAGCCACCGAACGTCCCCGTGGGTGGCACCAACACCTCCCACGGGACCAATGTAACTCGTAGGAACTGACCCCGCAGCCGCGGGACTCCCGGTTTTCGAATACAACGGTAATTTGCATATTTCTAGACTTAGGCTTAAAAAGATGGCGTTAGAGGGTGAAACACCAAAACAGCCCCCGAACGTCCCCGTGGGTGGCACCAACACCTCCCACGAGACCAATGTAACTAGTAGGAACTGACCCCGCAGCCGCGGGACTCCCGGTTTGAGAATACGATAAGAATTTTCATATTTCTAGACTTAGGCTTTAAAACATGGCGTTAGAGGGTGAAAACCCGAAACTGCCACCGAACGGCCCCATGGGTGGCACCAACACCTCCCACGGGACCAATGTAACTCGTAGGAACTGACCCCGCAGCCGCGGGACTCCCGGTTTGAGAATACCACGGTAATTTGCATATTTCTAGACTTAGGCTTAAAAACATGGCATTAGAGGGTGAAAACCCGAAACAGCCCCCGAACGTCCCCGTGGGTGGCACCAACACCTCCCACGGGACCAATTGTAACTCGTAGGAACTGACCCTGCAGTCGCGGTACTCCCGGTTTTAGAATACGACGGTAATTTGCATATTTCTAGACTTAGACTTAAAAACATGGCGTTAGAGGGTGACAACCCGAAACAGCCTCCGAACGTCCTCGTGGGTGGTACCAACACCTCCCACGGGACCAATGTGACTCCTAGGAACTGACCCCGCAGCCGCGGGACTCCCGGTTTGAGAATTCGACTGTAATTTGCATATTTCTAGACTTAAGCAAAACATGGCGTTAGAGGGTGAGATCTCCAAACAGCACCCGAACGTCCCCGTGGATGGCACCAACACCTCCCACGGTACCAATGTAACTCGTAGGAGCTGACCCCACAGCCGCGGGACTCCCGGTTTGAGAATACGACGGTAATTTGCATATTTCTAGACTTAAGCAAAACATGGCGTTAGAGGGTGAAAACCCGAAACAGCCCCCGAACGTCCCCGTGGGTGGCACCAACACCTCCCACGGGACCAATGTAACTCGTAGGAACTGACCCTGCAGCCGCGGGACTCCCGGTTTGAGAATACGACGGTAATTTGCAAATTTCTAGACTTAGGCTTAAAAACATGGCGTTAGAGGGTGAGAACTCGAAACAGCCACCGAACGTCCCCGTGGGTGGCACCAACACCTCCCACGGGACCAATGTAACTTGTAGGAACTGACCCCGCAGCCGCGGGACTCCCGGTTTGAGAATACGATGGTAATTTGCATATTTCTATACTTACGCTTAAAAACATGGCGTTAGAGGGTGAAAACCCGAAACAGCACCCGAACGTCCCCGTGGGTGGCACCAACACCTCCCACGGGACCAATGTAACTCGTTGGAACTGACCCCGCTGTCGCGGGAGTCCCGGTTTTATTATACGACGGTAATTTGCATATTTCTAGACTTAGACTTAAAAACATGGCGTTAGAGGGTGAAAACCCAAAACAGCCCCCGAACGTCCCCATGGGTGGCACCAACACCTCCCACGGGACCAATGTAACTCGTAGAAACTGACCTCGCAGCCGCGGGACTCCCGGTTTGAGAATACGACGGTAATTTGCATATTTCTAGACTTAAGTAAACATGGCGTTAGAGGGTGAGATCTCGAAACAGCCCCTGAACGTCCCCGTGGGTGGCACCAACATCTCCCACGGGACCAATGTAACTCGTAGGAATTGACCCCGCAGCCGCGGGACTCCCGATTTTAGAATACGACGATAATTTGCATATTTCTAGACTTAGGCTTAAAAACATGGCGTTAGAGGATGAGAACTCGAAACAGCCACCGAACGTCCCCGTGGGTGGCACCAACACCTCCCGCGGGACCAATGTAACTCGTAGGAACTGACCCCGCAGCCGCGGGACTCCCGGTTTGAGAATACGATGGTAATTTGCATATTTCTAGACTTAGGCTTAAAAACATGGCGTTAAAGGGTGAAAACCAGAAACAGCCCCCGAACGTCCCCGTGGGTGGCACCAACACCTCCCACGGGACCAATGTAACTCGTAGGAACTGACCCCGCAGCCGCGGGACTCCCGATTTGAGAATACGACGGTAATTTGTATATTTCTAGACTTAAGCAAAACATGGCGTTAGAGGAAGAGATCTCGAAACATCCCCCGAACGTCCCCCTGGATGGCACCAACACCTCCCACGGGACCAATGTAACTCGTAGGAACTGACCCCGCAGCCGCGGGACTCCCAGTTTTAGAATACGACAGTAATTTTCATATTTCTAGACTTAGGATTAAAAATATGGCGTTAGAGGGTGGAAACCCGAAACAGCCTCCGAACGTCCCCGTGGGTGGCACCAACACCTCCCACGGGACCAATGTAACTCGTAGGGGATGACCCCGCAGCCGCGGGACTCCCGATTTGAGAATACGACTGTAATTTACAAATTTCTAGACTTAGGCTTAAAAACATGGCGTTAGAGGGTGAGAACTCGAAACAGCCACAGAACGTCCCCGTGGGTGCCACCAACACCTCCCACGGGACCAATGTAACTCGTAGGAAATGGCCCCACAGCCGCGGGACTCCCGGTTTGAGAATACGATGGTAATTTGCATATTTCTAGACTTAGGCTTAAAAACATGGCGTTAGAGGGTGAAAACCCGAAACAGCCCCCGAACGTCCCCGTGGGTGGCACCAACACTTCCCACGGGACCAATGTAACTCGTAGGAACTGACCCCGCAGCCGCGGGACTCCCGGTTTGAGAATACGACGGTAATTTGTATATTTCTAGACTTAAGCAAAACATGGCGTTAGAGGGTGAGATCTCGAAACAGCCCCCGAACGTCCCCGTGGATGGCACCAACAGCTCCCACGGGACCAATGTAACTCGTAGGAGCTGACCCCACAGTCGCGGGAATCCCGGTTTGAGAATACGACGATAATATGCAAATTTCTAGACTTAGGCTTAAAAACATGGCGTTAGAGGGTGAGAACTCGAAACAACGACCGAACGTCCCCGTGTGTGGCACCAACACCTCCCACGGGACCAATGTAACTCGTAGGAACTGACCCCGCAGCCGCGGGACTCCCGATTTGAGAATACGATGGTAATTTTCATATTTCTAGACTTAGGCTTTAAAACATGGCGTTAGAGGGTGAAAACCCGAAACTGCCACCGAACGGCCCCATGGGTGGCACCAACACCTCCCACGGGACCAATGTAACTAGTAGGAACTGACCCCGCAGCCGCGGGACTCCCGGTTTGAGAATACGACGGTAATTTGTATATTTCTAGACTTAAGCAAAACATGGCGTTAGAGGAAGAGATCTCGAAACAGCCCCCGAACGTCCCCGTGGATGGCACCAACAGCGCCCACGGGACCAATGTAACTCGTAGGAGCTGACCCCACAGCCGCGGGAATCCCGGTTTGAGAATATGACGGTAATTTGCATATTTCTAGACTTAGGCTTAAAAACATGGCGTTAGAGGGTGAAAACCCGAAACAGCCACCGAACGTCCCCGTGGGTGGCACCAACACCTCCCACGGGACCAATGTAACACGTAGGAATTGACCGCGCAGTCGCGGGACTCCCGGTTTTCGAATACGACGATAATTTGCATATTTCTAGACTTAGGCTTAAAAACATGGCGTTAGAGGGTGAAAACCCGAAACAGCCCCCGAACGTCCCCGTGGGTGGCACCGATACCTCCCACGGGACCAATGTAACTCGTAGGAACTGACCCCGCAGCCGCGGGACTCCCGGTTTGAGAATACGGCAGTAATTTGCATATTTCTAGACTTAGGCTTAAAAACATGGCGTTAGAGGGTGAAACCCCAAAACAGCCCCCGAACGTCCCCGTGGGTGGCACCAACACCTCCCACGAGACCAATGTAACTAGTAGGAACTGACCCCGCAGCCGCGGGACTCCCGGTTTCAGAATACGGCTGTAATTTGCATATTTCTATACTTAAGCAAAACATGGCGTTAGAGGGTGAGATCTCGAAACAGCCCCCGAACGTCCCCGTGGATGGCACCAACACCTCCCACGGGACCAATGTAGCTCGTAGGAGCTGACCCCACAGCCGCGGGACTCCCGGTTTGAGAATACGACGATAATTTGCATATTTCTAGACTTAGGCTTAAAAACATGTCGTTAGAGGGTGAAAATCCGAAACAGCCCCCGAACGTCCACGTGGGTGGCACCAACACCTCCCACGGGACCAATGTAACTCGTAGGAACTGACCCCGCAGTCGTGGAACTCCCGGTTTTATAATACGACGGTAATTTGCATATTTCTAGACTTAGACTTAAAAACATGGCGTTAGAGGGTGAAAACCCCAAACAGCCCCCGAACGTCCACGTGGGTGGCACCAACACCTCCCACGGGACCAATGTAACTCGTAGGAACTGACCCCGTAGTCGCGGGACTTTCGGTTTTAGAATACGACGGTAATTTGCATATTTCTAGACTTAGGCTAAAAAACAAGGCGTTAGAGGGTGAAAACCCGAAACAAGCCCCGAACGTCCCCGTGGGTGGCACCAACACCTCCCACGGGACCAATGTTACTCGTAGGAACTGAGCCCGCAGCCGCGGGACTCCCGGTTTGAGAATTCGACGGTAATTTGCATATTTCTAGGCTTAGGCTTAAAAACAAGGCGTTAGAGGGTGAGAACTCGAAACAGCTACCGAATGTCCCCGTGGGTGGCACCAACACCTCCCACGGGACCAATGTAACTCGTAGTAACTGACCCCGTAGCCGCGGGACTCCCGATTTTAGAATACGACGGTAATTTGCATATTTCTAGACTTAGGCTTAAAAACATGGCGTTAGAGGGTGAAAACCCGAAACAGCCCCCGAACGTCCCCGTGGGTGGCACCAACACCTCCCACGGGACCAATTGTAACTCGTAGGAACTGACCCTGCAGTCGCGGTACTCCCGGTTTTAGAATACGACGGTAATTTGCATATTTCTAGACTTAGACTTAAAAACATGGCGTTAGAGGGTGACAACCCGAAACAGCCTCCGAACGTCCTCGTGGCTGGTACCAACACCTCCCACGGGACCAATGTGACTCCTAGGAACTGACCCCGCAGCCGCGGGACTCCCGGTTTGAGAATTCGATTGTAATTTGCATATTTCTAGACTTAAGCAAAACATGGCGTTAGAGGGTGAGATCTCCAAACAGCACCCGAACGTCCCCGTGGATGGCACCAACACCTACCACGGTACCAATGTAACTCGTAGGAGCTGACCCCACAGCCGCGGGACTCCCGGTTTGAGAATACGACGGTAATTTGCATATTTTTAGACTTAAGCAAAACATGGCGTTAGAGGGTGAAAACCCGAAACAGCCCCCGAACGTCCCCGTGGGTGGCACCAACACCTCCCACGGGACCAATGTAACTCGTAGGAACTGACCCTGCAGCCGCGGGACTCCCGGTTTGAGAATACGACGGTAATTTGCAAATTTCTAGACTTAGGCTTAAAAACATGGCGTTAGAGGGTGAGAACTCGAAACAGCCACCGAACGTCCCCGTGGGTGGCACCAACACCTCCCACGGGACCAATGTAACTTGTAGGAACTGACCCCGCAGCCGCGGGACTCCCGGTTTGAGAATACGATGGTAATTTGCATATTTCTATACTTACGCTTAAAAACATGGCGTTAGAGGGTGAAAACCCGAAACAGCACCCGAACGTCCCCGTGGGTGGCACCAACACCTCCCACGGGACCAATGTAACTCGTTGGAACTGACCCCGCAGTCGCGGGAGTCCCGGTTTTATTATACGACGGTAATTTGCATATTTCTAGACTTAGACTTAAAAACATGGCGTTAGAGGGTGAAAACCCAAAACAGCCCCCGAACGTCCCCATGGGTGGCACCAACACCTCCCACGGGACCAATGTAACTCGTAGAAACTGACCTCGCAGCCGCGGGACTCCCGGTTTGAGAATACGACGGTAATTTGTATATTTCTAGACTTAAGTAAACATGGCGTTAGAGGGTGAGATCTCGAAACAGCCCCTGAACGTCCCCGTGGGTGGCACCAACATCTCCCACGGGACCAATGTAACTCGTAGGAATTGACCCCGCAGCCGCGGGACTCCCGATTTTAGAATACGACGATAATTTGCATATTTCTAGACTTAGGCTTAAAAACATGGCGTTAGAGGGTGAGAACTCGAAACAGCCACCGAACGTCCCCGTGGGTGGCACCAACACCTCCCGCGGGACCAATGTAACTCGTAGGAACTAACCCCGCAGCCGCGGGACTCCCGGTTTGAGAATACGATGGTAATTTGCATATTTCTAGACTTAGGCTTAAAAACATGGCGTTAAAGGGTGAAAACCAGAAACAGCCCCCGAACGTCCCCGTGGGTGGCACCAACACCTCCCACGGGACCAATGTAACTCGTAGGAACTGACCCCGCAGCCGCGGGACTCCCGATTTGAGAATACGACGGTAATTTGTATATTTCTAGACTTAAGCAAAACATGGCGTTAGAGGAAGAGATCTCGAAACATCCCCCGAACGTCCCCCTGGATGGCACCAACACCTCCCACGGGACCAATGTAACTCGTAGGAACTGACCCCGCAGCCGCGGGACTCCCAGTTTTAGAATACGACAGTAATTTTCATATTTCTAGACTTATGATTAAAAACATGGCGTTAGAGGGTGGAAACCCGAAACAGCCTCCGAACGTCCCCGTGGGTGGCACCAACACCTCCCACGGGACCAATGTAACTCGTAGGGGATGACCCCGCAGCCGCGGGACTCCCGATTTGAGAATACGACTGTAATTTGCAAATTTCTAGACTTAGGCTTAAAAACATGGCGTTAGAGGGTGAGAACTCGAAACAGCCACAGAACGTCCCCGTGGGTGCCACCAACACCTCCCACGGGACCAATGTAACTCGTAGGAAATGGCCCCACAGCCGCGGGACTCCCGGTTTGATAATACGATGGTAATTTGCATATTTCTAGACTTAGGCTTAAAAACATGGCGTTAGAGGGTGAAAACCCGAAACAGCCCCCGAACGTCCCCGTGGGTGGCACCAACACTTCCCACGGGACCAATGTAACTCGTAGGAACTGACCCCGCAGCCGCGGGACTCCCGGTTTGAGAATACGACGGTAATTTGTATATTTCTAGACTTAAGCAAAACATGGCGTTAGAGGGTGAGATCTCGAAACAGCCCCCGAACGTCCCCGTGGATGGCACCAACAGCTCCCACGGGACCAATGTAACTCGTAGGAGCTGACCCCACAGCCGCGGGAATCCCGGTTTGAGAATACGACGGTAATATGCAAATTTCTAGACTTAGGCTTAAAAACATGGCGTTAGAGGGTGAGAACTCGAAACAACGACCGAACGTCCCCGTGTGTGGCACTAACACCTCCCACGGGACCAATGTAACTCGTAGGAACTGACCCCGCAGCCGCGGGACTCCCGATTTGAGAATACGATGGTAATTTTCATATTTCTAGACTTAGGCTTTAAAACATGGCGTTAGAGGGTGAAAACCCGAAACAGCCACCGAACGGCCCCATGGGTGGCACCAACACCTCCCACGGGACCAATGTAACTAGTAGGAACTGACCCCGCAGCCGCGGGACTCCCGGTTTGAGAATACGACGGTAATTTGTATATTTCTAGACTTAAGCAAAACATGGCGTTAGAGGAAGAGATCTCGAAACAGCCCCCGAACGTCCCCGTGGATGGCACCAACAGCGCCCACGGGACCAATGTAACTCGTAGGAGCTGACCCCACAGCCGTGGGAATCCCGGTTTGAGAATATGACGGTAATTTGCATATTTCTAGACTTAGGCTTAAAAACATGGCGTTAGAGGGTGAAAACCCGAAACAGCCACCGAACGTCCCCGTGGGTGGCACCAACACCTCCCACGGGACCAATGTAACACGTAGGAATTGACCGCGCAGTCGCGGGACTCCCGGTTTTCGAATACGACGATAATTTGCATATTTCTACACTTAGGTTTAAAAACATGGCGTTAGAGGGTGAAAACCCGAAACAGCCCCCGAACGTCCCCGTGGGTGGCACCGATACCTCCCACGGGACCAATGTAACTCGTAGGAACTGACCCCGCAGCCGCGGGACTCCCGGTTTGAGAATACGGCAGTAATTTGCATATTTCTAGACTTAGGCTTAAAAACATGGCGTTAGAGGGTGAAACCCCAAAACAGCCCCCGAACGTCCCCGTGGGTGGCACCAACACCTCCCACGAGACCAATGTAACTAGTAGGAACTGACCCCGCAGCCGCGGGACTCCCGGTTTCAGAATACGGCTGTAATTTGCATATTTCTAGACTTAAGCAAAACATGGCGTTAGAGGGTGAGATCTCGAAACAGCCCCCGAACGTCCCCGTGGATGCCACCAACACCTCCCACGGGACCAATGTAGCTCGTAGGAGCTGACCCCACAGCCGCGGGACTCCCGGTTTGAGAATACGACGATAATTTGTATATTTCTAGACTTAGGCTTAAAAACATGTCGTTAGAGGGTGAAAATCCGAAACAGCCCCCGAACGTCCACGTGGGTGGCACCAACACCTCCCACGGGACCAATGTAACTCGTAGGAACTGACCCCGCAGTCGTGGAACTCCCGGTTTTATAATACGACGGTAATTTGCATATTTCTAGACTTAGACTTAAAAACATGGCGTTAGAGGGTGAAAACCCCAAACAGCCCCCGAACGTCCACGTGGGTGGCACCAACACCTCCCACGGGACCAATGTAACTCGTAGGAACTGACCCCGTAGTCGCGGGACTTTCGGTTTTAGAATACGACGGTAATTTGCATATTTCTAGACTTAGGCTAAAAAACATGGCGTTAGAGGGTGAAAACCCGAAACAAGCCCCGAACGTCCCCGTGGGTGGCACCAACACCTCCCACGGGACCAATGTAACTCGTAGGAACTGAGCCCGCAGCCGCGGGACTCCCGGTTTGAGAATTCGACGGTAATTTGCATATTTCTAGGCTTAGGCTTAAAAACAAGGCGTTAGAGGGTGAGAACTCGAAACAGCTACCGAATGTCCCCGTGGGTGGCACCAACACCTCCCACGGGACCAATGTAACTCGTAGTAACTGACCCCGTAGCCGCGGGACTCCCGATTTTAGAATACGACGGTAATTTGCATATTTCTAGACTTAGGCTTAAAAACATGGCGTTAGAGGGTGAAAACCCGAAACAGCCCCCGAACGTCCCCGTGGGTGGCACCAACACCTCCCACGGGACCAATTGTAACTCGTAGGAACTGACCCTGCAGTCGCGGTACTCCCGGTTTTAGAATACGACGGTAATTTGTATATTTCTAGACTTAGACTTAAAAACATGGCGTTAGAGGGTGAAACCCCAAAACAGCCTCCGAACGTCCTCGTGGCTGGTACCAACACCTCCCACGGGACCAATGTGACTCCTAGGAACTGACCCCGCAGCCGCGGGACTCCCGGTTTGAGAATTCGACTGTAATTTGCATATTTCTAGACTTAAGCAAAACATGGCGTTAGAGGGTGAGATCTCCAAACAGCACCCGAACGTCCCCGTGGATGGCACCAACACCTCCCACGGTACCAATGTAACTCGTAGGAGCTGACCCCACAGCCGCGGGACTCCCGGTTTGAGAATACGACGGTAATTTGCATATTTCTAGACTTAAGCAAAACATGGCGTTAGAGGGTGAAAACCCGAAACAGCCCCCGAACGTCCCCGTGGGTGGCACCAACACCTCCCACGGGACCAATGTAACTCGTAGGAACTGACCCTGCAGCCGCGGGACTCCCGGTTTGAGAATACGACGGTAATTTGCAAATTTCTAGACTTAGGCTTAAAAACATGGCGTTAGAGGGTGAGAACTCGAAACAGCCACCGAACGTCCCCGTGGGTGGCACCAACACCTCCCACGGGACCAATGTAACTTGTAGGAACTGACCCCGCAGCCGCGGGACTCCCGGTTTGAGAATACGATGGTAATTTGCATATTTCTATACTTACGCTTAAAAACATGGCGTTAGAGGGTGAAAACCCGAAACAGCACCCGAACGTCCCCGTGGGTGGCACCAACACCTCCCACGGGACCAATGTAACTCGTTGGAACTGACCCCGCTGTCGCGGGAGTCCCGGTTTTATTATACGACGGTAATTTGCATATTTCTAGACTTAGACTTAAAAACATGGCGTTAAAGGGTGAAAACCCAAAACAGCCCCCGAACGTCCCCATGGGTGGCACCAACACCTCCCACGGGACCAATGTAACTCGTAGAAACTGACCTCGCAGCCGCGGGACTCCCGGTTTGAGAATACGACGGTAATTTGCATATTTTTAGACTTAAGTAAACATGGCGTTAGAGGGTGAGATCTCGAAACAGCCCCTGAACGTCCCCGTGGGTGGCACCAACATCTCCCACGGGACCAATGTAACTCGTAGGAATTGACCCCGCAGCCGCGGGACTCCCGATTTTAGAATACGACGATAATTTGCATATTTCTAGACTTAGGCTTAAAAACATGACGTTAGAGGGTGAGAACTCGAAACAGCCACCGAACGTCCCCGTGGGTGGCACCAACACCTCCCGCGGGACCAATGTAACTCGTAGGAACTGACCCCGCAGCCGCGGGACTCCCGGTTTGAGAATACGATGGTAATTTGCATATTTCTAGACTTAGGCTTAAAAACATGGCGTTAAAGGGTGAAAACCAGAAACAGCCCCCGAACGTCCCCGTGGGTGGCACCAACACCTCCCACGGGACCAATGTAACTCGTAGGAACTGACCCCGCAGCCGCGGGACTCCCGATTTGAGAATACGACGGTAATTTGTATATTTCTAGACTTAAGCAAAACATGGCGTTAGAGGAAGAGATCTCGAAACATCCCCCGAACGTCCCCCTGGATGGCACCAACACCTCCCACGGGACCAATGTAACTCGTAGGAACTGACCCCGCAGCCGCGGGACTCCCAGTTTTAGAATACGACAGTAATTTTCATATTTCTAGACTTAGGATTAAAAACATGGCGTTAGAGGGTGGAAACCCGAAACAGCCTCCGAACGTCCCCGTGGGTGGCACCAACACCTCCCACGGGACCAATGTAACTCGTAGGGGATGACCCCGCAGCCGCGGGACTCCCGATTTGAGAATACGACTGTAATTTGCAAATTTCCAGACTTAGGCTTAAAAACATGGCGTTAGAGGGTGAGAACTCGAAACAGCCACAGAACGTCCCCGTGGGTGCCACCAACACCTCCCACGGGACCAATGTAACTCGTAGGAAATGGCCCCACAGCCGCGGGACTCCCGGTTTGAGAATACGATGGTAATTTGCATATTTCTAGACTTAGGCTTAAAAACATGGCGTTAGAGGGTGAAAACCCGAAACAGCCCCCGAACGTCCCCGTGGGTGGCACCAACACTTCCCACGGGACCAATGTAACTCGTAGGAACTGACCCCGCAGCCGCGGGACTCCCGGTTTGAGAATACGACGGTAATTTGTATATTTCTAGACTTAAGCAAAACATGGCGTTAGAGGGTGAGATCTCGAAACAGCCCCCGAACGTCCCCGTGGATGGCACCAACAGCTCCCACGGGACCAATGTAACTCGTAGGAGCTGACCCCACAGCCGCGGGAATCCCGGTTTGAGAATACGACGGTAATATGCAAATTTCTAGACTTAGGCTTAAAAACATGGCGTTAGAGGGTGAGAACTCGAAACAACGACCGAATGTCCCCGTGTGTAGCACCAACACCTCCCACGGGACCAATGTAACTCGTAGGAACTGACCCCGCAGCCGCGGGACTCCCGATTTGAGAATACGATGGTAATTTTCATATTTCTAGACTTAGGCTTTAAAACATGGCGTTAGAGGGTGAAAACCCGAAACTGCCACCGAACGGCCCCATGGGTGGCACCAACACCTCCCACGGGACCAATGTAACTAGTAGGAACTGACCCCGCAGCCGCGGGACTCCCGGTTTGAGAATACGACGGTAATTTGTATATTTCTAGACTTAAGCAAAACATGGCGTTAGAGGAAGAGATCTCGAAACAGCCCCCGAACGTCCCTGTGGATGGCACCAACAGCGCCCACGGGACCAATGTAACTCGTAGGAGCTGACCCCACAGCCGCGGGAATCCCGGTTTGAGAATATGACGGTAATTTGCATATTTCTAGACTTAGGCTTAAAAACATGGCGTTAGAGGGTGAAAACCCGAAACAGCCACCGAACGTCCCCGTGGGTGGCACCAACACCTCCCACGGGACCAATGTAACACGTAGGAATTGACCGCGCAGTCGCGGGACTCCCGATTTTCGAATACGACGATAATTTGCATATTTCTAGACTTAGGCTTAAAAACATGGCGTTAGAGGGTGAAAACCCCAAACAGCCCCCGAACGTCCCCGTGGGTGGCACCGATACATCCCACGGGACCAATGTAACTCGTAGGAGCTGACCCCACAGCCGCGGGAATCCCGGTTTGAGAATACGACGGTAATATGCAAATTTCTAGACTTAGGCTTAAAAACATGGCGTTAGAGGGTGAGAACTCGAAACAACGACCGAACGTCCCCGTGTGTGGCACCAACACCTCCCACGGGACCAATGTAACTAGTAGGAACTGACCCCGCAGCCGCGGGACTCCCGGTTTCAGAATACGGCTGTAATTTGCATATTTCTAGACTTAAGCAAAACATGGCGTTAGAGGGTGAGATCTCGAAACAGCCCCCGAACGTCCCCGTGGATGGCACCAACACCTCCCACGGGACCAATGTAGCTCGTAGGAGCTGACCCCACAGCCGCGGGACTCCCGGTTCGAGAATACGACGATAATTTGCATATTTCTAGACTTAGGCTTAAAAACATGTCGTTAGAGGGTGAAAATCCGAAACAGCCCCCGAACGTCCACGTGGGTGGCACCAACACCTCCCACGGGACCAATGTAACTCGTAGGAACTGACCCCGCAGTCGTGGAACTCCCGGTTTTATAATACGACGGTAATTTGCATATTTCTAGACTTAGACTTAAAAACATGGCGTTAGAGGGTGAAAACCCCAAACAGCCCCCGAACGTCCACGTGGGTGGCACCAACACCTCCCACGGGACCAATGTAACTCGTAGGAACTGACCCCGTAGTCGCGGGACTTTCGGTTTTAGAATACGACGGTAATTTGCATATTTCTAGACTTAGGCTAAAAAACATGGCGTTAGAGGGTGAAAACCCGAAACAAGCCCCGAACGTCCCCGTGGGTGGCACCAACACCTCCCACGGGACCAATGTAACTCGTAGGAACTGAGCCCGCAGCCGCGGGACTCCCGGTTTGAGAATTCGACGGTAATTTGCATATTTCTAGGCTTAGGCTTAAAAATAAGGCGTTAGAGGGTGAGAACTCGAAACAGCTACCGAATGTCCCCGTGGGTGGCACCAACACCTCCCACGGGACCAATGTAACTCGTAGTAACTGACCCCGTAGCCGTGGGACTCCCGGTTTGAGAATACGATGGTAATTTGCATATTTCTAGACTTAGGCTTAAAAACATGGCGTTAGACGGTGAAAACCCGAAACAGCCAACGAATGTCCCCGTGGGTGGCACCAACACCTCCCACGGGACCAATGTAACTCGTAGGAACTGACCCCGCAGCCGCGGGACTCCCGATTTGAGAATACGACGGTAATTTGCATATTTCTAGACTTAAGCAAAACATGGCGTTAGAGGATGAGATCTCGAAACAGCCCCCGAATGACCCCGTGGATGTCACCCACACCTCCCACGGGACCAATGTAACTCGAAGGAACTGACCCTACAGCCGCGGGACTCCCAGTTTTAGAATACGACAGTAATTTGCATATTTCTAGACTTAGGCTTAACAACATGGCGTTAGAGGGTGGAAACCCAAAACAGCCTTCGAACGTCCCGGTGGGTGGCACCAACACCTCCCACGGGACCAATGTAACTCGTAGGAGCTGACCCCGCAGCCGCGGGACTCCCGGTTTGAGAATACGACGGTAATTTGCAAATTTCTAGACAAAGGCTTAAAAACATGCCGTTAGAGTGTGAGAACTCGAAAGAGCCACCGAACGTCCCCTTGGGTGGCACCAACACCTCCCACGGGACCAATGTAACTCGTAGGAACTGACCCCGCAGCCGCGAGACTCCCGGTTTGAGAATACGATTGCAATTTACATATTTCTAGACTTAGGCTTAAAAACATGGCGTTAGAGGGTGAAAACCCGAAACAGCCCCCGAACGTCCCCGTGGGTGGCACCAACACCTCCCACGGGACCAATGTAACTGGTAGGAACTGACCCCGCAGCCGCGGGACTCCCGGTTTGAGAATACGACGATAATTTGTATATATTAGACTTAAGCAAAACATGGCGTTAGAGGGTCAGATCTCGAAAAAGCCCCCGAACGTCCCCGTGGATGGCACCAACACCTCCCACGAGACCAATGTAACTCGTAGTAACTGACCCCACAGCCGCTGGACTCCCGGTTTGAGAATACAACGGTAATCTACAAATTTCTAGACTTAGGCTTAAAAACATGGCGTTAGAGGGTGAGAACTCGAAACAGCCACCGAACGTCCCCGTGGGTGGCACCAACACCTCCCACAGGACCAATGTAACTCATAGGAACTGACCCCGCAGCCGCGGGACTCCCGATTTGAGAATACGATGGTAATTTTCATATTTCTAGACTTAGGCTTAAAAACATGTCGTTACAGGGTGAGAACTCGAAACAGCCACCGAACGTCCCCGTGGGTGGCACCAACACCTCCCACGGGACCAATGTAACTCGTAGGAACTGACCCCGCAGCCGCGGGACCCCCGATTTGAGAATACGATGGTAATTTGCATATTTCTAGACTTAGGCTTAAAAACATTGCGTTAGAGGGTGAAAACCCGAAACAGCCCCCGAACGTCCCCGTGGGAGGCACCAACACCTCCCACGAGACCAATGTTACTCGTAGGAACTGACCCCGCAGCCGCGGGACTCCCGGTTTGAGAATACGGCGGTAATTTGCATATTTCTAGACTTAAGCAAAACATGGCGTTAGAGGGTGAGATCTCGAAACAGCCCCCGAACGTCCCCGTGGATGGCACCAACACCTCCCACGGGACCAATGTAACTCGTAGGAGCTGACCCCACAGCCGCGGGACTCCCGGTTTGAGAATACGACGATAATTTGCATATTTCTAGACATATGCTTAAAAACATGGCGTTAGAGGGTGAAAACCCGAAACAGCCCCCGAACGTCCCCGTGGGTCACACCAACACCTCCCACGGGACCAATGTAACTCGTAGGAACTGACCCCGCAGTCGCGGGACTCCCGGTTTTCGAATACAACGGTAATTTGCATATTTCTAGACTTAGGCTTAAAAAGATGGCGTTAGAGGGTGAAAACCCGAAACAGCCTCCGAACGTCCCCGTGGGTGGCACCAACACCTCCCACGGGACCAATGTAACTCGTAGGAACTGACCCCGCAGTCGCGGGACTCCCGGTTTTAGAGTACGACGGTAATTTGCATATTTCTAGACTTAGGCTTAAAAACATGGCGTTAGAGGTGAGATCTCGAAACAGCCCCCGAACGTCCCCGTCGGTGGTACCAACACCTCCCACGGGACCAATGTAACTCGTAGGAACTGACCCCGCAGCCGCGGGACTCCCGGTTTGAGAATACCACGGTAATTTGCATATTTCTAGACTTAAGCTTAAAAACATGGCGTTAGAGGGTGAAAACCCGAAACAGCCCCCGAACGTCCCTGTGGGTGGCACCAACACCTCCCACGGGACCAATTGTAACTCGTAGGAACTGACCCTGCAGTCGCGGTACTCCCGATTTGAGAATACGACGGTAATTTGCATATTTCTAGACTTAGACTTAAAAACATGGCGTTAGAGGGTGACAACCCGAAACAGCCTCCGAACGTCCCCGTGGGTGGTACCAACACCTCCCACGGGACCAATGTAACTCCTAGGAACTGACCCCGCAGCCGCGGGACTCCCGGTTTGAGAATTCGACTGTAATTTGCATATTTTTAGACTTAAGCAAAACATGGCGTTAGAGGGTGAGATCTCCAAACAGCACCCGAACGTCCCCGTGGATGGCACCAACACCTCCCACGGTACCAATGTAACTCGTAGGAGCTGACCCCACAGCCGCGGGACTCCCGGTTTGAGAATACGACGGTAATTTGCATATTTCTAGACTTAAGCAAAACATGGCGTTAGAGGGTGAAAACCCGAAATAGCCCCCGAACGTCCCCGTGGGTGGCACCAACACCTCCCACGGGACCAATGTAACTCGTAGGAACTGACCCTGCAGCCGCGGGACTCCCGATTTGAGAATACGACGGTAATTTGCAAATTTCTAGACTTAGGCTTAAAAACATGGCGTTAGAGGGTGAGAACTCGAAACAGCCACCGAACGTCCCCGTGGGTGGCACCAACACCTCCCACGGGACCAATGTAACTTGTAGGAACTGACCCCGCAGCCGCGGGACTCCCGGTTTGAGAATACGATGGTAATTTGCATATTTCTATACTTACGCTTAAAAACATGGCGTTAGAGGGTGAAAACCCGAAACAGCACCCGAACGTCCCCGTGGGTGGCACCAACACCTCCCAAGGGACCAATGTAACTCGTTGGAACTGACCCCGCAGTCGCGGGAGTCCCGGTTTTATTATACGACGGTAATTTGCATATTTCTAGACTTAGACTTAAAAACATGGCGTTAGAGGGTGAAAACCCAAAACAGCCCCCGAACGTCCCCATGGGTGGCACCAACACCTCCCACGGGACCAATGTAACTCGTAGAAACTGACCTCTCAGCCGCGGGACTCCCGGTTTGAGAATACGACGGTAATTTGTATATTTCTAGACTTAAGTAAACATGGCGTTAGAGGGTGAGATCTCGAAACAGCCCCTGAACGTCCCCGTGGGTGGCACCAACATCTCCCACGGGACCAATGTAACTCGTAGGAACTGACCCTGCAGCCGCGGGACTCCCGGTTTGAGAATACGACGGTAATTTGCAAATTTCTAGACTTAGGCTTAAAAACATGGCGTTAGAGGGTGAGAACTCGAAACAGCCACCGAACGTCCCCGTGGGTGGCACCAACACCTCCCACGGGACCAATGTAACTTGTAGGAACTGACCCCGCAGCCGCGGGACTCCCGGTTTGAGAATACGATGGTAATTTGCATATTTCTAGACTTACGCTTAAAAACATGGCGTTAGAGGGTGAAAACCCGAAACAGCACCCGAACGTCCCCGTGGGTGGCACCAACACCTCCCACGGGACCAATGTAACTCGTTGGAACTGACCCCGCAGTCGCGGGAGTCCCGGTTTTATTATACGATGGTAATTTGCAAATTTCGAGACTTAGGCTTAAAAACATGGCGTTAGAGGGTGAGAACTCGAAACAGCCACCGAACGTCCCCGTGGGTGGCACCAACACCTCCCACGGGACCAATGTGACTTGTAGGAACTGACCCCGCAGCCGCGGGACTCCCGATTTGAGAATACGATGGTAATTTGCATATTTCTAGACTTAGGCTTAAAAACATGGCGTTAGAGGGTGAACACCCGAAACAGCCCCCGAACGTCCCCGTGGGAGGCACCAACACCTCCCACGAGACCAATGTTACTCGTAGGAACTGACCCCGCAGCCGCGGGACTCCCGGTTTGAGAATACGGCGGTAATTTGCATATTTCTAGACTTAAGCAAAACATGGCGTTAGAGGGTGAGATCTCGAAACAGCCCCCGAACGTCCCCGTGGATGGCACCAACACCTCCCACGGGACCAATGTAACTCGTAGGAGCTGACCCCACAGCCGCGTGACTCCCGGTTTGAGAATACGACGATAATTTGCATATTTCTAGACATATGCTTAAAAACATGGCGTTAGAGGGTGAAAACCCGAAACAGCCCCCGAACGTCCCCGTGGGTCGCACCAACACCTCCCACGGGACCAATGTAACTCGTAGGAACTGACCCCGCAGTCGCGGGACTCCCGGTTTTCGAATACAACGGTAATTTGCATATTTCTAGACTTAGGCTTTAAAAGATGGCGTTAGAGGGTGAAAACCCGAAACAGCCTCCGAACGTCCCCGTGGGTGGCACCAACACCTCCCACGGGACCAATGTAACTTGTAGGAACTGACCCCGCAGCCGCGGGACTCCCGGTTTGAGAATACGATGGTAATTTGCATATTTCTAGACTTACGCTTAAACACATGGCGTTAGAGGGTGAAAACCCGAAACAGCACCCGAACGTCCCCGTGGGTGGCACCAACACCTCCCACGGGACCAATGTAACTCGTTGGAACTGACCCCGCAGTCGCGGGAGTCCCGGTTTTATTATACGACGGTAATTTGCAAATTTCTAAACTTAGGCTTAAAAACATGGCGTTAGAGGGTGAGAACTCGAAACAGCCACCGAACGTCCCCGTGGGTGGCACCAACACATCCCACGGGACCAATGTGACTTGTAGGAACTGACCCCGCAGCCGCGGGACTCCCGGTTTGAGAATACGATGGTAATTTGCATATTTCTAGACTTACGCTTAAAAACATGGCGTTAGAGGGTGAAAACCCGAAACAGCACCCGAACGTCCCCGTGGGTGGTACCAACACCTCCCACGGGACCAATGTAACTCGTTGGAACTGACCCCGCAGTCGCGGGAGTCCCGGTTTTATTAGACGACGGTAATTTGCATATTTCTAGACTTAGACTTAAAAACATGGCGTTAGAGGGTGAAAACCCAAAACAGCCCCCGAACGTCCCCGTGGGTGGCACCAACACCACCCACGGGACCAATGTAACTTGTAGAAACTGACCTCGCAGCCGCGGGACTCCCGGTTTGAGAATTCGACTGTAATTTGCATATTTCTAGACTTAAGCAAAACATGGCGTTAGAGGGTGAGATCTCCAAACAGCACCCGAACGTCCCCGTGGATGGCACCAACACCTCCCACGGTACCAATGTAACTCGTAGGAGCTGACCCCACAGCCGCG
The DNA here is from genome assembly GCA_949130495.1 of Sambucus nigra. Taxonomy (NCBI): domain Eukaryota; kingdom Viridiplantae; phylum Streptophyta; class Magnoliopsida; order Dipsacales; family Adoxaceae; genus Sambucus; species Sambucus nigra. The sequence goes on along the minus strand of OX422223.1, from coordinate 210,569,367 downwards.
GGACTCCCGGTTTGAGAATACGACGGTAATTTGCATATTTCTAGACTTAAGCAAAACATGGCGTTAGAGGGTGAAAACCCGAAACAGCCCCCGAACGTCCCCGTGGGTGGCACCAACACCTCCCACGGGACCAATGTAACTCGTAGGAACTGACCCTGCAGCCGCGGGACTCCCGGTTTGAGAATACGACGGTAATTTGCAAATTTCTAGACTTAGGCTTAAAAACATGGCGTTAGAGGGTGAGAACTCGAAACAGCCACCGAACGTCCCCGTGGGTGGCACCAACACCTCCCACGGGACCAATGTAACTTGTAGGAACTGACCCCGCAGCCGCGGGACTCCCGGTTTGAGAATAGGATGGTAATTTGCATATTTCTAGACTTACGCTTAAAAACATGGCGTTAGAGGGTGAAAACCCGAAACAGCACCCGAACGTCCCCGTGGGTGGCACCAACACCTCCCACGGGACCAATGTAACTCGTTGGAACTGACCCCGCAGTTGCGGGAGTCCCGGTTTTATTATACCACGGTAATTTGCAAATTTCTAGACTTAGGCTTAAAAACATGGCGTTAGAGGGTGAGAACTCGAAACAGCCACCGAACGTCCCCGTGGGTGGCACCAACACCTCCCACGGGACCAATGTAACTTGTAGGAACTGACCCCGCAGCCGCGGGACTCCCGGTTTGAGAATACGATGGTAATTTGCATATTTCTAGACTTACGCTTAAAAACATGGCGTTAGTGGGTGAAAACCCGAAACAGCACCCGAACGTCCCCGTGGGTGGCACCAACACCTCCCACGGGACCAATGTAACTCGTTGGAACTGACCCCGCAGTCGCGGGAGTCCCGGTTTTATTATACGACGGTAATTTGCATATTTCTAGACTTAGACTTAAAAACATGGCGTTAGAGGGTGAAAACCCAAAACAGCCCCCGAACGTCCCCGTGGGTGGCACCAACACCTCCCACGGGACCAATGTAACTCGTAGAAACTGACCTCGCAGCCGCGGGACTCCCGGTTTGAGAATACGACGGTAATTTGCATATTTCTAGACTTAAGCAAAACATGGCGTTAGAGAGTGAGATCTCGAAATAGCCCCCGAACGTCCCCGTGGGTGGCACCAACATCTCCCACGGGACCAATGTAACTCGTAGGAATTGACCCCGCAGCCGCGGGACTCCCGATTTTAGAATACGACGGTAATTTGCATATTTCTAGACTTAGGCTTAAAAAAATGGCGTTAGAGGGTGAGAACTCGAAACAGCCACCGAACGTCCCCGTGGGTGGCACCAACACCTCCCGCGGGACCAATGTAACTCGTAGGAACTGACCCCGCAGCCGCGGGACTCCCGGTTTGAGAATACGATGGTAATTTGCATATTTCTAGACTTAGGCTTAAAAACATGGCGTTAAAGGGTGAAAACTCGAAACAGACCCCGAACGTCCCCGTGGGTGGCACCAACACCTCCCACGGGACCAATGTAACTCGTAGGAACTAACCCCGCAGCCGCGGGACTCCCGATTTGAGAATACGACGGTAATTTGTATATTTCTAGACTTAAGCAAAACATGGCGTTAGAGGAAGAGATCTCGAAACAGCCCCCGAACGTCCCCGTGGATGGCACCAACAGCGCCCACGGGACCAATGTAACTCGTAGGAGCTGACCCCACAGCCGCGGGAATCCCGGTTTGAGAATACGACGGTAATATGCAAATTTCTAGACTTAGGCTTAAAAACATGGCGTTAGAGGGTGAGAACTCGAAACAGTGACCGAACGTCCCCGTGGGTGGCACCAACACCTCCCACGGGACCAATGTAACTCGTAGGGGATGACCCCGCCGCCGCGGGACTCCCGGTTTGAGAATACGACTGTAATTTGCAAATTTCTAGACTTAGGCTTAAAAACATGGCGTTAGAGGGTGAGAACTCGAAACAGCCACCGAACGTCCCCGTGGGTGGCACCAACACCTCCCACGTGACCAATGTAACTCGTAGGAAATGACCCCGCAGCCGCGGGACTCCCGGTTTGAGAATACGATGGTAATTTGCATATTTCTAGACTTAGGCTTAAAAACATGGCGTTAGAGGGTGAAAACTCGAAACAGCCCCCGAACGTCCCCGTGGGTGGCACCAACACCTCCCACGGGACCAATGTAACTCGTAGGAACTGACCCCGCAGCCGCGGGACTCCCGGTTTGAGAATACGACGGTAATTTGTATATTTCTAGACTTAAGCAAAACATGGCGTTAGAGGGTGAGATCTCGAAACAGCCCCCGAACGTCCCCGTGGATGGCACCAACAGCTCCCACGGGACCAATGTAACTCGTAGGAGCTGACCCCACAAACGCAGGAATCCCGGTTTGAGAATACGACGGTAATATGTAAATTTCTAGACTTAGGCTTAAAAACATGGCGTTAGAGGGTGAGAACTCGAAACAGTGACCGAACGTCCCCGTGTGTGGCACCAACACCTCCCACGGGACCAATGTAACTCGTAGGAACTGACCCCGCAGCCGCGGGACTCCCAATTTGAGAATACGATGGTAATTTTCATATTTCTAGACTTAGGCTTTAAAACATGGCGTTAGAGGGTGAAAACCCGAAACTGCCACCGAACGGCCCCATGGGTGGCACCAACACCTCCCACGGGACCAATGTAACTCGTAGGAACTGACCCCGCAGCCGCGGGACTCCCGGTTTGAGAATACGACGGTAATTTGTATATTTCTAGACTTAAGCAAAACATGGCGTTAGAGGGTGAGATCTCGAAACAGCCCCCGAACGTCCCCGTGGATGGCACCAACAGCTCCCACGGGACCAATGTAACTCGTAGGAGCTGACCCCACAGACGCGGGAATCCCGGTTTGAGAATACGACGGTAATATGCAAATTTCTAGACTTAGGCTTAAAAACATGGCGTTAGAGGGTGAGAACTCGAAACAGTGACCGAACGTCCCCGTGTGTGGCACCAACACCTCCCACGGGACCAATGTAACTCGTAGGAACTGACCCCGCAGCCGCGGGACTCCCGATTTGAGAATACGATGGTAATTTTCATATTTCTAGACTTAGGCTTTAAAACATGGCGTTAGAGGGTGAAAACCCGAAACTGCCACCGAACGGCCCCATGGGTGGCACCAACACCTCCCACGGGACCAATGTAACTAGTAGGAACTGACCCCGCAGCCGCGGGACTCCAGGTTTGAGAATACGACGGTAATTTTCATATTTCTAGACTTAAGAAAAACATGGCGTTAGAGGGTGAGATCTCGAAACAACCACCGAACGTCCCCGTGGATGGCACCAACACCTCCCACGGGACCAATGTAACTCGTAGGAGCTGACCCCACAGACGCGGGAATCCCGGTTTGAGAATACGACGGTAATATGCAAATTTCTACACTTAGGCTTAAAAACATGGCGTTAGAGGGTGAGAACTCGAAACAGTGACCGAACGTCCCCGTGTGTGGCACCAACACCTCCCACGGGACCAATGTAACTCGTAGGAACTGACCCCGCAGCCGCGGGACTCCCGATTTGAGAATACGATGGTAATTTTCATATTTCTAGACTTAGGCTTTAAAACATGGCGTTAGAGGGTGAAAACCCGAAACTGCCACCGAACGGCCCCATGGGTGGCACCAACACCTCCCACGGGACCAATGTAACTAGTAGGAACTGACCCCGCAGCCGCGGGACTCCCGGTTTGAGAATACGACGGTAATTTTCATATTTCTAGACTTAAGAAAAGCATGGCGTTAGAGGGTGAGAACTCGAAACAGCCACCGAACGTCCCCGTGGGTGGCACCAACACCTCCCACGGGACCAATGTAACTCGTAGGAGATGACCCCACAGCCGCGGGACTCCGAGTTTGAGAATATGACGGTAATTTGCATATTTCTAGACTTAGGCTTAAAAACATGGCATTAGAGGGTGAAAACCCGAAACAGCCACCGAACGTCCCCGTGGGTGGCACCAACACCTCCCACGGGACCAATGTAACTCGTAGGAATTGACCCCCGCAGTCGCGGGACTCCTGGTTTTCGAATACGATGATAATTTGCATATTTCTAGACTTAGGCTTAAAAACATGGCGTTAGAGGGTGAAAACCCGAAACAGCCCCCGAACGTCCCCGTGGGTGGCACCGATACCTCCCACGGGACCAATGTAACTCGTAGGAACTGACCCCGCAGCCGCGGGACTCTCGATTTGAGAATACGATTGTAATTTGCATATTTCTAGACTTAGGCTTAAAAACATGGCGTTAGAGGGTGAAAACCCAAAACAGACCCCGAACGTCCCCGTGGGTGGCACCAACACCTCCCACGAGACCAATGTAACTAGTAGGAACTGACCCCGCAGCCGCGGGACTCCCGGTTTGAGAATACGGCTGTAATTTGCATATTTCTAGACTTAAGCAAAACATGGCGTTAGAGGGTGAGATCTCGAAACAGCCCCCGAACGTCCCCGTGGATGGCACCAACACCTCCCACGGGACCAATGTAGCTCGTAGGAGCTGACCCCACAGCCGCGGGACTCCCGGTTTGAGAATTCGACGATAATTTGCATATTTCTAGACTTAGGCTTAAAAACATGTCGTTAGAGGGTGAAAACCCGAAACAGCCCCCGAACGTCCACGTGGATGGCACCAACACCTCCCACGGGACCAATGTAACTCGTAGGAACTGACCCCGCAGTCGTGGAACTCCCGGTTTTATAATACGACGGTAATTTGCATATTTCTAGACTTAGACTTAAAAACTTGGCGTTAGAGGGTGAAAACCCCAAACAGCCCCCGAACGTCCCCGTGGGTGGCACCAACACCTCCCACGGGACCAATGTAACTCGTAGGAACTTACCTCGCAGTCGCGGGACTCCCGGTTTGAGAATACAACGGTAATTTTCATATTTCTAGACTTAAGAACAACATGGAGTTAGAGGGTGAGATCTCGAAACAGCCCCCGAACGTCCTCGTGGGACCAATGTAACTCGTAGGAATTGACCCCGCAGTCGCGGGACTCCCGGTTTGAGAATACGACGGTAATTTTCATATTTCTAGACTTAAGCAAAACATGGCGTTAGAGGGTGAGATCTCGAAACAGCCCCGGAACGTCCCCATGGGTGGCACCAACACCTCCCACGGGTCCAATGTAACTCGTAGGAACTGACCCTGCAGCCGCGGGACTCCCGGTTTGAGAATACGACGGTAATTTGCATATTTCTAGACTTAGACTTAAAAACATGGCGTTAGAGGGTGAAAACCCGAAACAGCCCCCGAACGTCCCCGTGGGTGGCACCAACAGCTCCCACGGGACCAATGTAACTCGTAGGAACTGTTCCAGCAGCCGCGGGACTCCCGGTTTGAGAATACGATGGTAATATGCATATTTCTACTTGGTTACTGGTATTTTTAAGTCATATATGCAATTTTTCTGCTTGATTAAATTTTTTGTAAAACTACTTGGTTACTGATATTTTTTTTTATGTATCCCATCATTTGTAGGATTTTTGTACGCGGAACAAACCAAGGAGGCAATGGTCTACAGCATGAAGATTGTTTATAGGTTGTGGACATTCAAGATTTTGATTTTTGTGTTACAGCCGTGCGGGCTTTTATTGTTTAGTTTTATGGCCTAGCGGGCTTTTATAATTTGATTGTTGAATTTTATAGCCGTGCGGGCCTTATAATAAGTAGGTTTTACATTTACAGGTTTTGGAATGTCTAGAAAATAGAGGAAACTCTGCCCAATTTTTTTTTGGTATGTGAATTATTAAGACGTGTATTTTTTATTAGTTTGTATGTATATTTATTTATTAACAACGTTCTCGATTCGCAATTTGTGATTTTTTTTTATTGTTTTGCCAATAATAAATATTTGTAACATCTCGTACGCGTCAAACGTTACACGTTGCAACTGATGGTGCACTTACAGGACCCCCAATTTTAGGATTGGACCAAAAAAATACATTTTTTTTGAAATTGTAGTTAAATATGGTCATGGACTTTGTCCATGACCATTTTTATTTTTTCGTCACGGTTGTGGGTCATGGATCAGGGCCGCGGCCAATTTTTTTTTATTTTTTTGTCACGGTCGTGGGTCGCGGACTTTGGCCGCGACCAATTTATCACGGTTGTGGGTCACGGATCAAGGCCGCGACCAATTTTTTTTTTATTTTTTTGTCATGGTCGTGGGTCGCGGACTTTGGCCGCGACCAATTTGTCACGGTTGTGGGTCACGGATCAGGGCCGTGACCCCTCTCAGCCGTGACCATTTTTTGGTCACGGACTTGGGCCGCGACCCACGAAAATGGTCACGCCAGAAATGGTCACGGTTCAAGTCCGCGACCCACAGCTTTGGTCAGGGATTTTGGCCGTGACCAATCGCCAGTTTTGGTGTAGTGATCTTATTGTCCTATAACCCTAAGCTTTGGAAATAGTTGAAGAACATTACATCAACTGAACTCCCATTATCAACCAGTATCCATATAACTCTGCCATAATGAACTCTGCAAGTGATACTAATGGATCATCGTGAGGATAAAGTACCCTACTCAGGTCATTTTTGGATAATCCAATCACTAGCCTATCTTTATTAACTTTTCTTAGCCAACTATCGCTGGATTCAGCCATATCAATTAGTTTGATAGTTGGGCAGGCCTTAGCTTCATTAAGTAAGCATTCCTTTCTGCAATCGCATCTCCTCCTCCAACATCTCCTATGACAATGAAGTCGCATCCAAAGGATATCATGCCTACCTCCAACTCTAGTTCATCGGGCTTTTTTGATAAGTCTGGATCTTCTTCAAAATCATCGTTTCTTTCTTTTTTATTGTCTTCACTCGCTCGGGCTGGAGATTTAAACCTCCTTCGATCATCTCGATTGCTATTTCGATCAATAAATTTGCTCAGTTTTCCTTACCGAATAATATTTTCAATCTCATTCTTTAGTGCAATGCAGTTGTTGGTGTTATGCCCATAGTCCCTATGAAATTCACAGTACTTGGACTTACCCCTCTTGTTGGGCATGTCTTTAACTTTCCAGGCCGATTCAACTATCGATTCCCTTTAATTTCCTCCAGAATATAGTGAATACCCTTGTTGAGCGGGGTCTACTAATCATACTATTTAATCCCATCCATTTTTTTGTCCTTTTGATCCTTCTTGAATGAATTATAATTATTTTTCTAACCTTCACCCTTAGTCTCAGGAGTTTCCTTGGCTGTCATGGCCTCCCCGGTGTTCATTATCTTACCAGCCTTAGCCATTTTTTTTGCCATGGTTTTGGGTGGATTCTTCGCGAAAGCATAATACATATCTTTAGTGAGCAACCCACTCATAAGTGATGCAATAGTTGTCTTCTTCTCACTGTTCACCACCTCTAGTTTTCCATTATTATTACGTGTAATATATTCTCTAATACTTTCTCTTGACTTTTGTCACACGATCAAGAAATGAGTGACACTCTAGATTGACTTAGCCCTAAAGCAAAAGTTATCTATGAATAATTGAGCTAACTGATGAAAACTAGAGATTTTACCTCTTGAGAGAGTCTTATACTAGATTTGGGTTGGCCCTTTTATAGAACTGGAGAAAGCTCTACACCTCATCTCGATGGGCACTGAGTAGATGTTAGAAATAGCTTGATACTGCTCTATGTGCAGGACTGGATCAGTTTTTCCATCATACTTGAGAGTAACTACTAGTGGCTTGAACTTAAAAGGTATGGGGTAGTCCACAATAGCCTGGATAAAAGGTGAGCCTTTAACAAAACTCCTTTACAATGGATTGGTTTTGGCCATTTCACCTAGTCGATTTTCCAACTGTTGCATGGATCCCTTTCAAGGTTGTTCTTCTTGCTTAAATTTGGCCATGGTAGATTTAACGACTTTACTGTGTCTATGTGTTCAACTCTCATCTAGAGAGGTTTGCTCGGCACGCATAGATCCCCCCACTGGCCCTAAATCTTATGGACCCTTCTCTATATTCACGATGACGCTCCTTCTCTTAGTGATGACCTCCAATTACTCAAGGACCTAAATGATCAAAAGTAGGCTCCCTAGTAATCCTCTCTAATACACTTGGCCTTTCTTTGGAAAATGATCTACCATCATAGTAATCCGTTGATCGAAATGAAGAAATTACTCTAGGACGGTATAACCTATTATGAGACGAATGAGAATGGTAAATCCTTTCATTTCTGGCAGGTGGAGGTGGCATATCCCTCGTGGAATGAGAAGACTTATCTTGCATTGAATGAGCCAACTGTCTAACTGACTCCTGCATAACCGTTTTTCCCTTAACCAAATTGAAGAGGATTCGTTGGAGGTCTGTCTCACTAGGGGGATATTTCTTGATTATTGCCTGCAGCCGACAGACTGCTTTCAGGGGCGATATTCATTCTTTAAACTAGAGAATGAAATATACGAGGTAGAGAACAATGACTAACACTCGAGTTCCCACATACAACACTAATATGTTGATGTCTAAAAATGGACTTACTCCAGATTTATAATTACAGATAATAAAATAGTAAGTTAATCAAATCACACACACACAAGAAGAGATTTTTAGAGTGGTTCAACTATAAAATAGCCTACGTCCACTATTAGTATTATTTCGTAGGGTTTATAGTAGCTCAGTATGGTGTTTATATGAGTGATTTGAGTTGTCCCTCCAACTGAAGGAGTATTTCCTATATACTGTGGTGTAAAACCCTATATGGATCCCCTTTATATTGCTAGGCATTTTCATGTGTATACAATAAATGAAACTCTTGGAATTGAATGTGGTTGGCATCCCATTTGGGTAACTTTTGGTCTTCATGATGGTTGGCATTCTAGAGTTGGTCGGCCTTCCAGAGACTCTGAAGCTGATCAATGAATGTGGTTAGTCGGGCACGTAGGAGGACATGTGTATATTTATCATTGGTCCACGTAGGAGGGTCATTTTTTACATACAACACGACATATATATTTAACTTCATCAAACCTCATATCACTGCATGATGTTTGGCAACTTCGATATGTTCGTAAATCAATTACAACATTAATAAATAGCCATCCCATCTTCTTGGATGACTCAAGGAGAAATCTCATCTCTTCTTTAAAAAAAAAAATTATCTTACCATTATGAGTTGAACCTTACAAGCCATCTTATTCTGAGATGGGAAGTTATAAGAAAGCAATGGGTAGCAATAGGAAAAAATGGTTATGTAACCGATTCATCATGCCATTTTCATTATTGTCAACCAATTAATTTTTTTATTTTATGGTGAAATTTCACTAGTTGAATACACAAGCATACCCTCTCACATACACTACATAAAAATGCAAACACAGAACATATACGTATGCATACATACATTCATATATATATATATATATATATATATATATATATATATATATATATATATGCTCCTGTGCGGACTAGTCGGCATTTTAAGAATGCGGACCGGACATGTGTCACCTAACGATGCGCCTAGAAATTATCGTCTAAATTATAGGCACACTCTCTCTCTTTTCTGGGCTCACCGCCATGTGACACATGTCTGGTCTGCATTCTTAAAATGCGGACTAGTCCGCACAAGAACATGACTATATATATATATGTGTGTGTGTGTGTGTGTGTGTGTGTGTGTGTGTGGAAAGAGGTAGAGATGGGCTTAATTATGTGAATGCTATTGGATGTGGGAGTCCTAGTGGTTTATAAAGGTACTGCTTTAGGTTGAGTTGTGTACATATGCTTACATGTGTAATAATTGTAGTTTAAAAAATTCTAAATTTTGAGAAATTTGGATTCTTGAATTGGAGGCTTGTGAGATTGTCAACTACATTCAAATATATAATCGTAAGATACCACACATAGACACAACAAGATATAAGAAGGGATGTCAAGTATTTATTTCCACTTTTTAAAATTTATTTGTATTCACGACCATATATTTATTGTAATCACTATCAAACAAGTGTCATTTTATGAGGAAAGGAAGATAAGCGGTTACAGAGTACTTATGGATGATTTTTAGTAACTATCGGACGTAATACAATTTCAAAAACATAAGAGATGAGAATCTAACAAATCCTAGGAGATGGAAAAAAAGACAAAAAAAAATAATAAATAAATTCTTAATCTTTGAGTATCTAAATTTATACGCTTTCATGCAAATAAAACATAAAATTAGAAATTACTTGGGATTTACCAAAAATATGCAAACAGCTACAAACCAAAATATGACACATAAATGATTTTGAGAGAAAACTATAACACAGCCAAAAAAACCTCACACCATTGTATCAATCCTGGTCGGGAGCCGATGGAAGAAATTGACAGGCAGCGATGGTAACTTGTGTCGAAAAATTGGATGCCTCATCACATAAAATGTTGTCACCATTGCTAACACACGAAAAGGTGTCGCATAAAACACAATCCCAGACATGAGAAAAAATACCAAGAATATGAACGTGGCACGTGGGTCTTCCCAACTAAGAAGAGCTAATAACTTCTCCCCCTGACTAGCTATGTCACCCATAATCGTCTGTACCCTACCTGCAATGCTTCTCAATCTATAATACCTTTTTCGAATCACATCAGTGTTCTGTGACGAGGGAAATGTATCAAATTCCTCATCTAGTTCATCGGGGTGCAACCCATCAGGAAATGAAATTCTCATGTTTACGTGAGATAGAGAATTAGGCCGAAGCCAGTAATTCCATAACCCGATAAGAAAGGTGTATAAAAAAAGCATGGGGATGATAAATTCTGGAAAACAAATGAGCATTAGAAAGAGAACATGTACTAAAGTCGTGATGATGGGTTTTTTCCACCGGCAAATATCCCAAAACCATTTTCTGACGGAGAATAATTTGTTAAAAACTGTAATTAGCCGAACGAAATTTGCCCTGCTCCGTCTCATACTCCAGATGTGTGAGTCGGCATCGACCATGTATTCTACTATTTCCTTTTTTAGAGGGGGATCAGCGTGGCCAAGATGGACCGCAACTATGTGGATAGCATGGTAACGCAACATGTCAAGTTGCATAGGAGTCAAAGGCCTCACGTAGTGCATTTTTGGCAAAAGTGGTTGTGAGTATGAAAGTATCATGCTCGCCATAGATTTACAAGAAAAACGGATTTGCAAGTGCAACTCTCCCATTTTCTTTGTGCCAGACGGATGAAGGACCAACAAAGGGTACGACTGCGTATAAACACGACCAATTTCGAGAGTAGAGATCCGAATTCTAACCTTTCCCATTTTCACATCTTCGTTTCCGCTCGTATCATTTTCACCAACCTGGCTGTTATGAAAAATACCAACGGTGAGAACTGTGAAGGGATCAAAAACTTCCCACGCGTAGTTCTCATTGTACTTAGGGTTTAAGCTATCAATGATTGTTTTGGTCCTAATCCATTTTTGGCAATATTTTGCTATGCAATATGTATCGGATGTGACCATCCCTTCTTTAATTTTCATTGGGTGGAGGGCATTAGCATTTAATATCCCAAGTTCTAATATTCCAATCGATGGCTTCCAAAGTTGTTTTGCTGTTGGCCTGAGATCACTGTTGTAATGAGTTGACTCGTTGAACACATGGTACCCTCCATCAAGGCAAACACGAAGATGAAGCATACCAAAAAATCTATCTTTCTCATTCTCCTCCACATTAGCAGCACTTGGTTTTTCGATGTTAACCCATTGTGGCTCAACAATGTGATCATCAACACGCTTATCAATTGTATTTAATGGTATACATACCCTCCCAATGCTCTTATATTCGCTCCGTCCTACATGCTTTTCAACCGAAAGCTTTAAATGTTCCTCAAATGGCTCAGCAGCAACAAACATTAGATCCTCATTCCACAGTGTATTCGTAGTTCGTATTTGTATAGTCTTTGTCTTCAAAACCTGGTTACCGATCTTCGCACTAACATACACATCTGAAATAGGATTCTGATCATCTAAAACCAAGCCATGAGCCTCAATCACGTTAACGCGAACATACCATAATCTTGGGGAATGGTAAACTTTTGAGCGAATATTTGTGGAAGCTAGTGAGCCATCACCAGGGCTAACAACATCTGACTGCTGAGCATTAGGAAAAGCCTCATCATCTTGAAAAACTCGTGGACATTGACCATTAGTTGAGAACCTGGTATTAGGGTTATTGGTGATGAATACTTTGAGACTAATATCCCCTTTAACGTTACATAAAATCCATCGTTTTTCTAAGGGGTAGTGCAAAACGAAGGCATCAGAGTACGGGACGAACGAGGTCCCCCAAACGCGGACCTTCCCAAGGAAGACTTTGGAGTTGTTTGTATTGGAATTGTGGTAGATATATGCATAGAGAGTAAGTTTCGAAATGTTTATTGGATTAGAGATGTTGAAGTAGAAAATCTCATTCCAAACAGGGTATAAATCCCTTTCTTTGATAGTGGTGCATAATATTTGACCATCAAAATGGAGTTCCACAAATGAATTGGATGACCCATTCCCATCTTTGGGCATAAGGTTGCGGGCACTTACAACCTCTACCCCAAGCTTTAAATTGTTCATGGTGTTATTTAATGGAGATCCTCGACAATATTTGGTTAGGGGCTGGCAAGGATTTTCGGATACTGACGGGCAAGATCTGATGGGAAATAAATTTCACCTAAAAAGTACACAAACAAAAAAATTAGTAATGGTAACCTAAGAAATTAAGTAAGATAAAAGCTTAAAAACAGCTTTATATTTTTAACATAACAATAAAACTATCAAAATCCAGCTGGACTAATAAAGTATACAACTAATACATGAAATACTGATAAGAAACTAATGGTGGATGTGCACCATTATTCAAGTATTTTTCCTAATCTTTAAAAAATTGAGGAAATGCCAAAAGTTCCATCTCCACAAGAATTCAGAAAGGGTCATTTAAGGTTTGACCCCCATTTAATTCTTTATAATGAGTCAAACCCTCACAAATTGACTTTCTTAAGGTTTGGCCCACATTTTAAACATTTTGTTCATTTTGCCGTTAACCCACATATTTAATACCGATTACACCTTTACTTTAATATGGGGGTCAAACCTTAAATTAAAAAATGGATAATTATTTTCAAGTCCCATTCACTTGGTCAATAAGGCAAGAAATCTTTTGACTGAGTCAATGGTGTCAAATGTCTTGTTTTGCCAACTCAGCACACTAAAATGACAAATACACCTTCAAAATACATCCAACCAACTGTTACGTCGTTTTAAAAAAAAAATCTTTAAAAGTCCATAACTTTCAATCTACAAATCCAAAATTCATAAAATTTATATATTTGGAATCTACTCGTCAAGATCTATCAAACAACACCCATATTCGATTTTTTTTTACAAAAAAACGAACAGATAAATTTACTGCTCGGTAAAACCTCCATTTTTTCTGTCAAAAACTCCATTTTTCCGGCGAAAACTCTTCTTCTCCAGCTCGGGGGATGATGCCACTGGCGCGGACCAGGAAAAATAAAGAAATAGACGAAGAGAGTGAGAAACGAGGAGAGAAAAACACACCGGCGGGATTTTTTGGTGAGTCTCAGATGGGGTGGGGGTGGGGGTAGGGGTGGAGGTTGGACTGTTAAAGAGAGAAAAAGTGTGGCATTATGTGTTTATTATTAGAGAGATAGTAAATGAGTTTAAAATGAGTATATATAAGGGTATATTTGTCTAAATATATTAAGTCTATAATGAAAAAGGACTTGGCGCATTAGAAAAAAGTCAATGGGATTTGATGCATCTTTGACCAAATAAATAGGACTAGCCTTGAATTATCCCATTAAAAAAATGCTCAGAAAATTAAAAAAAAATAGAAAAAAAATAAAAATAAATAACAAAAAATAAATAAATATTAACCTCATAATTAATTTTAAAAAGCACTCATAAATTTATTAAATAGTAAAAAACTTATTAATTAAGAAAATAAATAATTAAAAATTAAAAAAAATGATAGAAAATAAAAGAACAAAAAATATAGAAAAATAAAAAATATAGAAAAAATAAAGAAAATGAATAAAAAATATAAAATAAATATTAAGCCCAGAATTATTTTAAAAAAACACCTTGAAATTTATTAAAAAGTAAAAAATTTATTACTTAAGAAAATAAATAACAAAAAAATAAAAAATGCTCAAAAAATAAATAAATAAAAACCAAAAATAGAAAATGAATAAAAAACAGAAAATAAATATTAACCCTTAAATTAATTAAAAAACCCAGAAATTTATTAAGATGTCAAAAATTTATTAATTAAGAAAATAAATAACAAAAAATTAAAAAAACGCTCAGAGAATTAAAAAAAACGCTCAAAATGTCACATTTTACAAAATCTTTTAAGGATCAATTGTATAAAATAAACATGTAGGGGATTGTTTTGACATTAATTCAATTTTTAATTTGATATAATATGGTCCATTAACCCTATGCACATTAAGGGATAATTATTTCTAAAAATTAAAGCTCGAACATGTCCTACTTTTCACCAATTTAAGCTTTAAACACTCCATTTTTTCTCATATCAAGTCAAAACATACTCTTTTGTAAAAACTAAATAAACAAATTAAGTTTATTTTAAATTCAATTAAGTTTAAATGATGAAATTAAGTATTTCTTTTAAAAAAATAAATCTATTCACGAAATTTGTTAACGTTGCATCACATTAGAAAGTGAATCCTCTCAAATATAAGGTATAAAGTGCAATTAAACTTGAATATTAAATAAATTATTTTAACATTCTTCATGCCTGTCATTTGAATACGTTACACATTATAAAAATGTATTTATTTTTTTAAACAGATTTTTTTAAAATAGTAAAAAAGTAAAACAGTTTTTTTGAATTTTTAATTTTCTGAGTGTTTTTTTTATTTTATGTTATTTATTTTCTTAATTAACAAAGTTTTGACTTTTTAATAAATTACTGGGTGTTTTCTTAAATTAATTTTGCGGTTAATATTTATTTTCTATTTTTTTATTCATTTTCTTTATTTTTATCATTATTTTTGTTTTTTCATTATATTCTATTTATTTCATTTACTCAGTGTTTTTTAATTTTTTGTTATTTGTTTTCTTAATTAATAAATTTGACTTTTTAATAAATTTCTAGGTGATTTTTTAAACTAATTTTGGGTTAATATTTACTTTCTAAACCTTGACCAGTTCCTCCTTGTTAATGTGGGAGAAAGAAGGTTCCTTCTTCTTCAATCCAGCTGGTCAGAATCGAGGATATTTAATGAGAAATCACGCAGTAAAGTAAAAATTCAAGAATCATAAAAGTAAAGCATTAACCTATATCACGCCCCCATTCTGGGCACAGGAATCATTGGTACTGTTCGCCCTCTGGTAGGGGAGGACGTTGCCTATTTTGGGCAACAAATATTGGAATCAGAAAGGAGAACTACTAAAACCCTATCAGCCTTTCCCACCTTCAGATATAAAACACCATCCGTTACGTAGGACCGTGAATAAAAAAAATATAATTTAAGCGATTCCTATGTTGGTTCCATGCAATTCATTTATTCTATGAACCACATTCACAATCTTCTATGTATTGGGAGAACATTGGGTGGGAACGACATAAAAAAACTCACCAAAATATAGAAATTTTTTGTTTGGACTACTAAAAGGGTATGGATCCAACGGCTACCATCGACAACAATATAAAATGGGCATGGGGGCACATTTGATCATAATCCAAGGGGGAACTGGATATTTTTTTCTAAACTTGTAACACCCCGTATTTTTTAAGATAAATAGTGTAGCTAATTTGGAGAATTAGAATTTAAACTAAATTGAAGATTTGGAGAAACTATTTAAATTGGAGAATTTATTTATATTGGAACATTCAATTTATTTGGAGAATTGAGATTTAAATTAATTTGGGTTATTTCTTTTAAGAATACATGTGTCATAATTTGAGATTTTAGTTAAGTAACTCAGATGATGATTCTGAATATACGGTTGAGTCCGGAAGGGTCGAGATAGTCAAAATAGAGTACCCGGGGATAGTAATTGGGTCTCGGAGTTTTTTAAGCATAATCAGACCCACACGGGAGTGATTGGGCCATTTTAATAAAGCCAACAAGCCTAAAAACGGGATTGGCATAATAAAATCAAAATGTGAGAGGGTATGGCAACCATAATTCATTTAAAAAAAAAACTAGTTGCAGAGGAGAAAAAAGGGATCATCTGGGAGAGCTTTTGGCAGTCAAGCCAAGAGGAGATTGATGCGTTCTTAGTCAAAATCTCCATCTACATCAATGGATCAGCCTCTACGAAATTTTCAGGCACGTAGTTAAACTTAATTTCATTTAAATTTTGGTATTGCGATTCGTATCATGGCGAGTCTAAACCATATTCATTTTGGGATGAGTTATTATAGCAGAATTCATTTTTGGAGGGTATCACGTGTTAAATCTGGGTTTTGAGGATTTAAGCATTAAGGGTGAAATTTATGTTTGATTGATGTGAGAATAATATCATATGAGGCTATAATATGATTTAGAATCGCACACCTGTAGAAATTATTGTTGAATTCGGATTATTGAATCGAATTGAGAATTGTTATTTAATGGGTATTGAGAAAAACCCAATTTATAAATCCTAGAATTTTAATGAAAATCACTGAGGATTAATGTCATATATTAGTTTTTGAACATGTTTATAGATGAAATAAATATCGGAGATAAAGTAATCGAGGTCTGGATTGAAGTTGGAAAGCTTCGAAGTTTAAAAATGGTGGAAGAAGCACTCGGGGAAGATGACTGGTATCTGGTCGATCGATCGACCGACCTAATTCGTCGATCGATCAACCCCTTCATTTATTGTAAAACATGATATTGTAGATATTTTTGTCACAGTCGCGTAGGCCCCGACCTCGTATTTTTCTGATTTTTTTTGGATTTGATATGATTTTTCTACGATAGGGTGTGCGAGACCGACATCTTTAGGAAAAAATAAATTTGGGTTATTTGGAGATGCCCGTAGATGAGTGAAGGACTTTGGAAAAATATAAAGGAACATTTTTTTATCCTTGGATAAGATAGGTAAGAATTAGGAGTATGGATTTAGAAGTATTTATAATGAACGACACTCGATAATATATGTGAAAAATATACGAACGTATTCGAATGAGAATTTTGGATGAGTTTAGCATACGGACTAGTATCTTAAGGTGGAATTTCATTGATAGAAATTAAATGGAACCTAATACTTAGAGTCTTATGGGATGAGTAATAAGAACTATTAAATTTAATAAGGGTATTAAACTTATTAACCGAATTTGGTGAAATGAATTCTAAAAGGTTAAAATTCCGGGCATTTTGATTGAGTGATACCACTTGGAAAAAATTAATTGAGGTGATAGTAATTAAATTAAGGGTCGGGGTTTTGACTCTAATATATCTCAGGCTAGTGCTACGGGTGTGAGGCACAGATTAGCCGGTTTAATTTATTATAGAGATATGTAATAAATTATCGAATAGTGAATTTAACGAGAGGTGTTAGCCTTAATAGTGGATTTTTGTGTAACAAATTCTATAGGGCGAAGATACAGATCATATGAGTGAGTAAAAGTATTGTAGTTGGGTGACACTACTTTAATAAATTGATTAATGTGAAATTGATTAGATTAATCGGTGTAATTTGAAATGTAGCGAAATCGGGGGATGAGCGAACCTATGACTTAGATCAATAGGATATGAGTGAATTACCTACTATAATATTTTAAAGGAAAATTGCCACACTTCGAGTAGTGAGGGATACTCGGGAATATACGATGAGACGTATAATTGAAATTAAATAATACGTAGGATCTTAGGGAGATATATATGCTATGTATGGAATATATGATATAGGTTGTGTGTATACCTATACTGATTTGTATGATTTATTATGTGTATGATATACCTACCATACTTGCTATCACGGGAGGTTGATTTTCGAAAAAGGACCATCTTTTCTTTGTGTGCCTTCGGGGGGATTTAGATTGGTACCTTAAGGACATAGGATTGTGAATGACTTATTTGTGAGTTGATAAGTCAGCTGACCATGGGAGCGTAGGTATGTGCGTGACCCACGGGTATGTGAACTATGTTCGCCTCCAATATGTGTGATTTGTATTGATACGGTTACAGATTGATTCGTAATCCGTAGTCCTTTATACAGTGCATAATGTACTGTGACTTGATAACAGAGTATGCATGCATCGCAGGTCCCAGGCTAGGGGTGTTGTATTGTGTGTATATATATATATATATATATATATATATAGTGTGATAAATATATATACTTGTGATTTATTCTACTACGTGTGTTTGGTAGATGATGTACCAGGACATTTTAGCATAATATACTCGCACCGCAACTCAACTTAGGGGTGCAGTGTTGGTATATATATAACAAAGTGATATATGTATACGTGTGATTTTATTCTACTGTGAGTTTCGTAGAAGAGAAAGATAGTTGATAAGCACCCAAAACTGTACAATTTATACCCCCAATAGACGTACTTTAGTTGCTAATTCTCGACAATTTGGGTCTTATGTGCTTAAATGTTTATCATGCAGGTCTAATGTACGTTGCGGTGTTTAAACGCGTATTTCAAGGCAATTGTGCATTTTATGGAGCTAAATACCAAACCCGTAACCTTACCCGAGCCTAAACCTAGCCTAAACATACCCCCGAACCCTGTGTGTGTCTAATTTGCCCTTTTATTAATTTTTTAGATTTTTAGTTTGAGTCTTTTCTATTTTTAGGATTTATTTTAGAATTTTTAGATTTTATTTTCTATTTTTCTATTTTATTTTTATTAATATAATTTTATTTTGATTTTTATTAGTTTCTAGTTTTATTTTATTTTATTAAGATTTTAATTTTTAGGATTTCATTTATTTTTTTTAGTTTATTAGATTTTATATTTTTAGGACTTTAGTTTTTAAGTTTAATAGATTTACATTGTTATTTCTTTTTAGTTTTATTTTTATTGAGTCTTGATTTTAATTTTTAGTATAGGAAATTAATTTTTAGATTTTTAGTTTTTATAAGTTTTATTTTATTACTTAGATTTTAGTTTTATTTTTTAGTTTTATTTTATTAGGGTTTAAATTAAATACACACATCACTCATAACCCCCTTATCCTACACTTATCCTAAACCCACATAACCTATCCTACCCCTAAACCTAAACCTCACCCCCACCTAACATCCTACACCCTCAAACACCTTATCCCTCCTACCATCATCTTCAACCTCCCACCAAACCTACTCTCTCTACTCACCCACCATTAACACTAAAACCCATCTCTCTCCCCTACATCTCCATAACCTCTCACCACCATTAAAACACAACACAAAAAACCCATTAGCATCTCTCTCTCACTACCCTCACCATTCCAGCTTCAAGGCGGAACCCACGTCACCCAGCTCCGACGTCGGCTTTCCCCCTCCTGCCGGCAACCACTCCGGTCGCCTCACTCCGTGACGAGCGACCCTAACTCTAACCACTACCCTTAACCCCATGTACGATCGCAGCGGCGAAACCCCGACGAACTGCCATCCCGGCGGCAGCCCCTTGCTCCACTCGCGATGCCGATCCCAAGCCCTCGTCCCCCTTGCCCCGACCCCGTTCCAACCATTCCACTGGAACCCGCCTCTCTCCCTTCACCTTCTCTTCGCGACTCCCCTTGCCGACGCAATCTCTCCCTCTCTCGCTTACTCCGGCGCTGCCCTACCCGCGCCCTTCCGGCGCCGTCCCACACCCCTACCGGCGCCGTCTAACTCTCTCCTCCCTAACCCGAGTCAAGACCCATGTCCAGCAACTCTTCCAAAACCCACACCACCTCCATACCCATTCAAGCATCCAACCCAAGACCCACTTCCCATTTTCAACCATTTTCTCTTCCACGATTACCTCACCTGCACAAAACAATCCCAAGCCAAACCAATTCCCCATGTGCCAATAACCACCTTATAACCCCTTTTTCCCATAATACCCCCTAACTAACCACCCAAAACCAAATCCCAAAACTACCCTCATGTGCACATTTAACCCAAATCAGATTTTTTTCCGAATGACCTCACACCTCATGTGCACACATCCAAACCACTTGCACACTAATGTCCAATCCCAAAATTACCCCCATGCTCCATGCCTACAATATAAAAGCAAAGAGAAGACTCCATCATTCTATCAAGAAGAGCTTTGTAGAGAGAAAATTCTAGAGAGAGATAGTTTAGTTTAGAAAATAAATTTTTGTAAATAGTTTTTCATTTTTTATTTTTAGATATTTGTGAGATTAAATATTGTTAGAGAATTAATTGAGTGGATAGTTGATTTCATATCATTTGGAAGATCAATTAAGAGGTGTATGCTTCAATTTCAAGGATTGGAGTTCAACATAATCAAAGAGATTTGGTTTGATTGTTCTCTTCCCTTCTTTTATTATTTTATGCCTTTGAATGTTAATTTGTCATATTTTATACCATGTTAGGCTAAAACCCCTTTCAAGGGGTGGGGTGAAACCCTTATTTGATATTATTTTAGTTTAATTAGTTTGCTTACTTGAAATATCCCTTTGAATGTAAATTTTGATCCCTCACCCTTAGATTTACGCCTCGAGAGAGGGTAAATGATTTTCGAGTGAAAATCGAAATTCTAGTGATAATACCCATTTTAGATTCGAACTAGAGATAGGGGTTTCTTAAGTGGGGTATTATCATTTGAATTTCAACTCTAAATTTAATTTCTAAGATTGACATAAATTCTAATTGATCGATCCTAGCGGGTGATTAATTAAAAGGAGTGTTGATCTAATTTTCTAGAGTTGTGAGGTGTTAATTTTAATTTTCTAAAAGATTACTATTCTAATTACACTTGCAACGAGAGTTGATTTGTAATTTTGATATTAATTTGGGAGAATTCAAATAATTAAATTAATTAATTAGAATAACTAAAATTTATGGTGTAATCTCACTCCTTGATTGTTCTCACAATTATTTGCCTCACTTTATCTTTTATTTTAGTGTTAGACTTTATTTTCATTTTAGTTACTTTCTAGTTAGTTATTATCATTTTTCATCTAGTTTACTTTAATTTAGATCTCACCTCACCCAATTGTTTTAATATTGAAAAAGCTAAAAAAATTAGAAAAGTGAAAAAGCACAAAAAGAAAATAAAAGGTGAATTACAATTGAATTCGTTCCATTTGCTTTACTCCCTAGAAAGTGGATTGATACCCTTACTTACCACTACACTTGAGTTTATTATATTTTGTAGGTATGTGAGGTTTTGATTAACTTGGCTTTCAACAAAAACGACATATACGCAAAAGTCAAGTTATCAATAGTGACATTAAAAATAACTATATTATGGAGAGAAATAAACATATACTAAGAAATTTATAATGGGATAAAGACAGGGAAATTCGGTAACATATTGTATGGGTAATACGGGTGGGTATAATAAGTTAGTATGTAGAAGGAGACTTGTTATGGCTAGTTAGGTGGGGTAGCTTAACTAGGAAAGGTATAAGGCAAGCGTTAAGTGTGCACATTAGATTAAGGGTGAGCTATGCCTCAAGAGAGTACGACATTAGCTTAAATATGAAAAGTGTGCATACATATTTAATTATTGCAATTTAACTACTTGCTAAATATTTTCAAAATATTTTACTTGGGCTCTGACCCATGTAAAAATCTGTTCCAAAACATTTTAGGTGTCCAGCCACAGGGACGCCCGGTTTGAGGATTCTATCGAAGAATGTATAGATGCAGCTCATGTGGAAGTTGTAGGACTTTGCTAGAGACGTTTCTCTCATTTATTCCTAGTGTAGGAACTTTTCAGTACTCATTTGGGCATGTCGCCCTCAGGTTTTTTATTTAGTTTACTTATCGGACTTTGTGTATACAGGTTATTGTTTCAGTTACTATTGTATTTTATTGTTGAACCGATAGTTCATTCGGTTATCTTAATTTATGTTATTTATCTGTGTTGAATTCAATTATTAGTTGTGTTGATAGTTTTATTATTATTTAGTCTCCTCGTGTTGTTAATTAATGGAAGATAAAATTTGGCACCAGTCTAATTGAATTACTAGGTGGTTAGTCCCTTTAAAAAAAATTCGACAGTGAAGCTAAGAATGAGCCGTATGAGACCAACGTTTTATTTTGATCACGGGCTGACCACCCGATATTTTAGTAGGCGGGGTGTCGCAAAACTCCCCCAAGTTCTTACCATTGATAGTGAAAACCTTCTTCAAAAAGAAGAAGAGCGTAGAAGAAGAGTACACAACAAATGCAAAGAGAAAGAATTATGAAGATGAAAAAAAGTATGAGAGGACAAAGAGGACTTACAGAATAAATGAGAAAATATGAGCTTCGGAGAGTCTTTTTGAGCAAGAAAATGAAGCAAAATAATGGTACATAGTTTGAAACAAGTAAGGATTGAGTTCCAAGAGTTCCATCATAAGGAAGAGCACTCAAGATCGATTTTGGTAGTTCATTTGCCTACATGGACCAGCGTACCCCTCACAATTTAAAATAATTACAGATGTGTACGAGCACATATATCAGTCTTTGGATACAACTTGGGCCAATAAAGGATGTAAAATTCTTTGGCCCATCTTTGGTAAAGAATGGTAGGAGAAATTATGGGTGGAAAATAATGGAGGCCTAATTTTTGAAAGACAAAATAAGAACATTACGCTGCCCCAGTCAAATTCAATGTTGCATCGATGAACACAAGAGTACACCATGGTTACCTACATTCGCGGAGGAGATAAATCGAAATCACTAGTGAGCTAATGGAGAGTTATGAGAGTTTTCGTACAACTCAACTACTTTTTATTAGTATAAATATAACATTCACCCCTGGACAATAAGGCATGTAATTCTTAACCTCTGAATAATTAATAAAAATTGAGAAATCCTTCGTGGACGTAGACAGTTGTCGAACCACGTATATATTGTGTCGTGATTATTTCTTACTCTCTTATTTCCTTTGATCTTTAGAATCATTAATTGTGGTTTCTTGGACTCTCAGTTAACATTGTAACATTGAAATATCGGGTTCAAAATAAAAAATCGCCCCAAACTTAATTATATATGTTTAGAAGTGAGAGATTTTTTAAATGACAAAATATAAGAGTATTTTAGTCCAAATATTATATGGGGGTTTAGTCTAATTTCCATATACAAACTTTTAACAGAGTTATAATCGTGTTAAAAATTTAGGTCTATGTCAAAGATACGAAGAAAGTGTGGGTTAAGTGAAATAAAATATTAAAAAGTGAAGGTAAAAAAAACTCTATGTTTTATTCGAACCACTTTGAAATTTAAGTTTCTAGTCATTATACTTTGGTTCCAATTTTTAAAGGGCGTCAACTAATTATTTTCACTATTTATAATAAAAAAATATTTATTTATACCTTATAAATAATTTTCTTGCTAAAGAATAATTATTTTTTACCAAGCCTATCGATAATAAACCATACGTTTCACTTATCACATGATTGGTTGAACTACTAATTTAGTATTTTAATGGTGTTTTTAAATAATTCTAGTGTACTTATAAACAACCCTCAACAATGGGTATTAATTCTTAAGTTATACAAGTTATAAAAAGACTCGGATATCCCTTTTAGAAGCCCCGGTCGTATGGAGTTTGACTGGACAACAGTGTATAAAGATACCATTCCATCCATCCCATATGATACTGAGTATCATAAATGACTAAACATTGCATAAAAAAGACGAAAAAAAATAGGTAATGCATCATCGTCATTAAAATAAAATACTGAACAATACAATTTCTGCAAAAAAAAAAAGCATCACTTTTTTTTGTTTATATATGACAAATAGAGAACATTATCTTATATTGAATAATTTAAATAGGGTAAATCATGTACGAATAATTACGTGTATATAATGCGAACATATATAAATTTTTTTCTAATAAAAGAACATGGTTTAGGTTGGATTGAGAAAAAATCTCACGAAACCTTAGGTATCAAAGTAATAAGGGTATGATTAATTTCTTTAGGTAGCTTCTCGAATCTGTCACTCCAGGCTTTAAACCAAGCTTGGTGTTTCAAATATTTTTAGTGATTGTGAGTCTATATTATTACTTGTTTTCTTAGGACTATTATTTAGTCCCGGAGTTAACTTTTTCTCTTTCGTAACCCTTTCTATTTGATTTATGATTGTGCTTTTTCTATCAATCAGATTCTTCATTTTTTCCTGTTAGTGAATAACTTGTCCAATCTATAGATCGAATTAGACTAAATGATTCATGAATTATATGATTTTTTATTCAAAGAATTTCTTGAATTTTAATCTGATATATTCATTTTTATGTTCCGGGGAAATTAGGAAATTGGTGTTTTATCAAATTTTGTTTTTTAAGATTTTATGCTTTCTCAGTTCAATAGCTTGATTGCCTCGTATAATCATTTATTTGGATTCTGATTCTATCTACACATCCTAAGGAAGAGTTCTTATTTAAAAATAGGCTTTGAATTGTTGAAGATTTCATATTTAATCAATAACCCCTTACTTGGGGAAGATAATTGGTTTTAAGCTCATATATGTGGGTTTAAAAAAAGTGGGGGTTGTGAATTGAAAAATTAGGTTTATATAAAAGTACCATATTTTAATATTCAGTTTAGATGACACTCTTTTAAAGAGGTTCTCCAAATTTATATAATACTATAAAACGCTTAGCAAAATTTATTTTTCCTTCAGAACTAAAGTGTTCACGTGGACAAATAGATTGGGTCTGTTTCTTGGGATTACGCTTCGCTATATTCATTTCCTCAAAAGGCTCATTTTAACTTTTCATTTCCCCCACTATCTTCATATGTTTTTTCACTCACATTTTCACTTCACTAAAGAGAAACAAATATCTTTTCAGCTAATTTGGCTCTTAATCAGATATCTCTTCCTCCCTAGTTAGGTCCTCTTTATATATATCTCCTTCTACCCATGTCTTTCTCTTTCCCCCACTGTTGACCATTAGCCTTCTGATCTCTTGGTTCCCTAGCTTATCTCCAAAATAATCTTATTGATTTTCTCACTCTTTGTTTCCATTTTTATAAAAAAATAAATTGATAAATACTGACTTACACATCTCTTTCCCTCCCCTCTTTCTAGAATGAATTTATGTAATCAAACAATTCTGGTGAATAGTGGGGCTGATTTCACTGGTACCCATACTGTTATGTCGTTTCTTAATCAAGGCTTTAGGTTTTCCATCATTGATAAACTTGATAATGTTGTTGAGGTGGCCGTTGATCGAGTTAGAGAATTAGTCGGCCCTCAACTATCTTAAAATCTCGAGTTTCATCTTGCTATGTTTTTGCTTCATTATGTTGCCATTCAAAATAAAAAGATAAAAAGAAAACTCACTTTGAAATTATTTTATTTTCGAGTTTCTTTTATTTATTATAATTTGTGACCCTATTTGGTTGTAAGGGATATCAAGAATAAAGATGACTTGGAGAAGTTATTTTCTCAAGCGAAGTATGTCTAATATTTTTTAATCTTTTCTTGAATTTCGAATCCTGGGTTGTTATTGATGTATGGATCATGACAATTAGGTGAAAATTCTTGCAAATTTAAATATTTTGTTTGTATTCATCTTCTTGAGAGTTTTATTGGTAAATTCATAGACATATATTGATATTACCTTTTAAATTATAATTACTAAAAAAATTTACTAATTATTTTGTAATGTTCATTTCAATTTTCTTAATTTACACATTGTCATTAGTGGAGTTTAAGTAATGGACAAAGAGGAACTGATGCTGGAGGAAAAGGGTGTCCCATAACTGGATTTGAACTTTGAGATGGTTGTAACCGTAGCTACCTGAATATAGACTTTTCTTTAGCTCAATTAAAGACGCTAGCATAGTAAAGCTTTCAACTATTTTACTACTTTATGAGAGTAGTTTTCAAAATTATTATTATTATTATTATTTTGATGATGATGATGATGATGAGTTTAATTGGTCTCAGAGTAGATTTAGCAAAAACATTTATATATAATAACTAATTGAGGCACTCACTACAAATTATATATTAAGGTATGATGTAACTATGGTTGTACATAAATATAAAGTTTAATCTTCCATGTTGTAAAACAGTAGCGCTATTATAACTTGACATTCTATTTTAATTAATCTAATAGTCAATTTTTATTTTTACATATAATACGTTGCTTTATGCATTTACAAAGTTAAAATTTACAGCATCATCTTTCATTTAAAATAGTCTCTCTGTTGCTATTTTGATTTATAAAAGTAACTGTAGTAATTCACACTATAAATTGTAATAATTTCGCGGAGGTTTTTCTCGAAAAGGGAAAAGATTCATACAGAAGTAATACATTCTTGATCTCAATGACAAAATTTATTGGTAGGATTTAAGTTTCAAAAAAGATTGGAAACCTGTGATGAAAGCATAAATGTTATCGCAAATTATTGTGTGATTGAATTCTCACAATATTCAACTCCTTAAGTACTTTTTTTTAACGTACGCAGGGAATAATAAGACGTGGGAACGATATATGTATATATATTAAATATGAGTGTCCTAAGTTCTTATCCAAATAAAATCACACATAACATATCATATAATAATTTAAAAATGATTATGCATAGCACGGATTAGAAACCTATAAAGATACTTAATTTTGTTTCCGTAATAAAAAATATTTAGTTTTTATATATCCAACTTATAAGAAAATTTGGATTGGTCCAAGTGCATATTATAACTAAGCCTTACTAAGGGTAAAGTTTAATATATTTAAAATTCGATGAAATGGTTTCTTCTATATAGAAAATATGTATTAGAAATAGATGAACTGTCGCGGACAGGTATTTATGTTTTCACTTTCCTGACAATCTAAATCTACTGTAAGGACCCACTTTCCTAGTTTGGTATTTAGAATCCTCTAGGACTCGACCCAAAACTATTCTAGTGATATGGCGAGAGAGAGGTGTACCTCAGTAAAAAAATCAATAAAGCTTCTGCCTTGTTGATGGAGGGTTGGCTTCATAAGTAACAATTGTTAATTTGGCCGTTCATGGGGTGAAGTGAATTGCCTTCATATTTTTGTCAAATGTCGAGTTTCCAGCCAAAATGACAATACGGAACCAACTCGTGGACAAGAAAATAACAATTTGACGGTAAAATCATGAGAGAAAAAGAGAGAGAATAATGAGACTTGTATGGGTTTAAAAACTCACAGTTATATATAGTTGCACAGATTAGAAAATATTTTGGTGTGCGTGAGTAGTGGTCAAGTAGGTTAGTTTTCTGGATTATTTGATTCAGGCAGCACATGTAAAACTAAAGAAAATATTACCTTGTATCAATTCAGGATGATTTCTTTCTTATACATCTTTCTTATAAAAATTCGTTGCCTCTATTGCCTGTATAACACAGAGAGACTACGAAAACAAGTTGGAATGTACTACTTATAATAGTGTTTTTGTGATCACAACTACGTTTTGAATAGGGACCAGATTGGTTATATTGATGACAACTACCTTAAACTATTGTTTTCTCACTATGGTTCCATTAACGTAACTACCTTAAATAAACTAGTGTTTTCTCATATTGGAGTCGATAATATTTTTTTAAAACATATTTCGCCTCTCTACTCATTCGTAATATTAGCTCGATAAAAATAAACTGAAGCCCGTTTAGAGTTTTGCGTATCGTGTTTCACTAGTGTTATCAGCTGGTATGACCGTTTGTCAGTTATATTCCCTTGTAGGTACGAGAAGGGACATTAACTAATTTTTCATTGCTGTCTAAAATTATATTTGTTGAAATATTGCACTCTCATAAACCAAATAAAAAACCATACGACATAAAATTGAATTTTTTCTACCTAAAATGAATATAGCCTAATTAAAATAATACGACACAAACACAATCCTAATAGAACACGTCACAACATGACTTTTTTTTACCTAGCACAAAAATGCCGTAAACAAAATGCGATTGCAATTTTACTTAAAGTCGGGACTTAAGTTTGATTACTAAAAATTTAAGGACCCAAATCATTAATATATAAAACTGAGGGCGGAACGCTAAAAATGTCAACCCCTGTTTGAAGACGTCAAATATCCGAGTGTGAAAGAATCTAAAGTGTTATGAAATTAAAGGTCAACTCTGTTTTGTCCAATGGTGGAATTCTCTCTACCCTCTTAGTGCCATTAGGAAATACTGTCTAGAGAGAATTATAAATTTTCTATTCGGTCACATCGATGGCATTCCTAACTAAACCAAAAAAAAGATCCAGAAGAGGATCTTTTCTAATTATCACATGGCAGACACATTGTTTCAATGACAACGCCAATACATATAAAACTATAACAATAATACTTGAACAAAAGAAAGTATTACCTTGTATCTTTCTCTTCAGGGATATCTTCTTTCTAATATGTATTTCAGTCGAATCTATTGTTTATTTAACAGAGAGAGAGAAAGAGAGTATGTTAAGAAAATAAGTTTATATTTTTGTAATAATATTTTGAATGAATTGTAATTATTAAAAAAATATATGAAAATTTTAATTTCTTTTGTTTTGTTTGGTTTATCAATGAATTTCAATTAAAAATTAAAAGTTTGTCTTTAATTCATGCATGAAAAGTCATATGGTTTAGTACAATATATACTAATAATATTTATTAGCAGTCATATTTCTCTCTCTCTCTCTCTCTCTCTCTCTCTCTCTCTCTCTCTATATATATATATATATATATATATATATATATATATATATATATGCCCGTGCCTGAAGGCACAGCGAAAATTTTTCAAAATACGTAATCGCAAAAAAGCAAAAAACTTCAAAGTAGGTAATCACAAAACGGCAAAAAAAAAAACATCAAAGTAAACAATTGAAAAATGGTGAAAATTCCGTTCTTCGACAAAACATAGTGCAATCTAAAGTATTGAATGTGTAAACAATTTGCGTTAATTTAGCACAAATTTGAAAACAATTTAGAAAATTTAGGCAAAATTTTCTTTATTTATAGGACTATCCACCATGTTAAGAAAAAAAAATAGTCCACAATACAGATAGTAATAGTTCATCTTAGACCTCGCATAAACATCATAGACATCAAATACAAATTTAAACATCGCACAAACAAAAGTGTCAATTTTTAAAAAAAATGGACATAGTCTCCTTTGTTTATTGAACTATCCACCCTGCTTGAGGGGCAACAACACTTCCAACAATATTCAAAGAGCCCAAAAATAATAGTTCAAAGGATGAACTCAATTAACTGCTTGTTGAAAATGGTCATGCGAAAAGTGGGGTTATAAGTTATGGGCCTAAGTCCAAGGAAAGTCCAAGCACTGATAATATCCGCATAGTCAACATCTCATGTCTCTACCCGTCATTGCCATGATGTGGCGGTTGTGGCGTCTACAATTATGCAAGCTTAAAATGAAACAATGTTTTAATTTAAGGAAATACCTTATACTCCTCTATTTAAGATGCACACAATAAATTATTCACCTTTGAGAAGCTTCAGTAGTTTCATTTATCAATCGAAGAAGCTCTGCATTATGCTCCTGGATTAGACTCTGAACCTGCAGTATTTGCAAATTTGATTACACCATCGAACGCAATGTTTGGAACTGAAATGCGAATAATGAAAAAAAGTCAATAAAACTTCTTATGATGAGTCATAGCATTTAAACTTTGATTAAAAACAAACATAAACCATTGAACAATTTCATCGCCTCTATGAAATGACACCATTCTTGAGCACTAGTGTGGACTCGATACTCTGTATTGTTATTCAAAGAATAGATGGTTATACAAATCGTTGACTCCCAAATGCATAACAATCATTTTCAACTAACTGTAATGTCCGGTAGTTCTCAACACTTCCTTTCGTCTCACTAGAATAAGTCGAATACACAAAGTGTATTTTGAATACAAATAAAAAAACATAAAAATAAGAGAACTAATAGAGATGGATAACAAAAATAAAGAATTTGTACAAACTTTGCAATACGTGAGTAATTTTCTGACTCAGTTAGAGGTGAAAAATAGTTAGGTGGACATCATAAATTTAATGCCGAATGAATGTTTATTATATAAGAATTGAGCCCTAGGTTGGATAATTGTACAACACAAACAAAGCAGAGAGGCCATTCAAATATATCAAATCCACTACCCACTCTACTAATTCAACATCAAGTCTTTCGAGTTCATTCAAATATATAACATAATGCTTGGTGAAGTTTAAAAGTATAAAAGACTTAAAAAACATTTACTATCAAAATGGACGTTCAAAAAAGATAATATTGATTAAAATTTCATACTTCTAAAAACAATAGTCATAAACCCAACCTCCTCGTAATCCTTTTCCAAAGCATCCCACCAATGCACATCAAACAGCACGTCATATACTTCTCGTGACGGGGGTTGCATTTGGCCATCATGGACGACAGCTCGAAGGCGCTAATGGTTATCTCTGCTACTGAAAGTTGATCATTGTATGCCAGACCATGTTTGTTTGGAATTCATTAACATCCATATTCAGAGCTCCGTCAAACTGGAGAGAAGCTGTCATTACAATCTTTTGATCGATCAGTTGAGACTATTCTATTTTAACCATAAAATAGAAAAGAAGAGTCTGAGATTATGCAACATTTTAATTTAAACAAAAATTTAAAAATTTATGTGAAAATTAGTTATGTGTGACCTGATTCTCGGCGTCTCCCCAACACTTCACTAAATCAATTAATTATCGATGACACAGTGTGTATGCCCTGCCATTGTCATGGAAAAACTTTATTATAATACATATAGTGTTCTGTTGTTATAATTCGAAACACTATACCAACTACACAAAATCAACTGTCATTATATAACGAACATGAATAACATATCCTCCCAAACCCATCTCTAATCTAAAATAATATAAGTGAAACTAACGTAAGAATATATGCTAAACAGGGGGTTAATGAATTCCACTCCCTAACTTCTTTGAAAGACTTATTCATGAGTCGCACTAACTTATCTTTAAATCTAAGCAACCAGTTTACTTCATGACATAATACTCTATGGTCGTTTCCAATCTTTTGTGTTCTTACACAGTTATAGTACCTTAGAAGAAAAAATACATCAAATTCCAATAGAGAATGTACCTTTCGGATGGAGAGTCAACCATGCCAAAGCATGAATAGCTTTTATACTTAAAAGGAGATTTTTCATAACCCTATTTTAGTATAACAGTTTAGAGGCCTCTATTACCCATCAAAAAACATAGAGGTGACCAAATGGAGAGTATAGACCATTACCGAGCATAATATGCGCACCCAAAGCTGGTGACCAAATGGAGTTCTCACCGTAGACCTGTAAGCACAAAGTAGGTCGGTACTTGAGCACAAAGTAGGTGAACTTAAAAACTAATCTTCACACAAATTATTTTCCGTACCACTGATCCACCTCCAACAACAAACGCCAGCCCTTGGACATATATTTTTTATCTCAAGAATCCCTCGACACCAGCTACAATATTACGTGACCTATGATCAACTGTATTACTGACTTTCACATCGTTAATCGAGTAAAGGAATGCATTTGGCCGGCATAACATTTCACTGCCAAACAACGCCAAATCAATCGGGACAGTTCCCTAATAAATTCTGGCATAACATTACATTCGATGGTTCATAACAAAAAACTCAACCATCCTAGCATAACATTTCATTCGATGGTTCATAACTCAACCATCTAAGCTGATAAATTCACAAAATAAAATCAGAACGATCATAATGGAATTACGACAAGCAACGTTTGTGCAACTGTGGAAAATGTAAAATTTTCAACCTATCTCGATAGAAAGAGTTTCATTAAATGTTCTCATTCTATGTTTTGACCCCGGCAGCTACATCCTTCTTGTTATCAATCTAAAATGTCCCAACAATCGCCTGAATTAGACCTGCAGCGGTCAGAAAAACTTGCAACTTTCTAAAAAAATCTTTATATAATGTAAGTACATATGCACACCAAACAGGGCAAGTATAATAAACTTGTAAATTTCAATTAATTTACCTAGTACATGCCTATTCCAATGGCAAAATTGGCATTTTCAAACCAAACAGAGCAAATTATAATAAACTTGCAAATTTTTTCAATGTGTTCCTGTATAAATCTTGGGTGAACTCCCCTCTTAGATGAAGACTGCCTCGGATTCTTTTCCCTATAGTACCCTCCTCTACGTGTTCATGAACACCTGCTTCATTTAGCCTTTGATGTGAAACTTCTACAATAGAACCATTTTTTTGGATGTACTCCTCCTTAAACAGTTCTTGAGTTGCTACGTCTTTATTCTTCTGATACACTACAACTGCAATAGTTGCTACTGAATTTTGAACTACTTCTGATTTCTTAAGAATACTACGAACTTCAAATTCGTTTCTGCCAACATTCCAAATATTAATTCATTTCTCCTTAACTTTAACGGGATCTTTATTGTTAAAAATACCATTTCCTTCATTATGGCCAAGCTTATAACATTTACAACATTAAGTCTGTATGGCCTACAAATGAAAAGAAACATTAAAACACCCGATATACGCCTGCACAAAACTGTAGGTAGAATCAGAACGTAAAAAAAAGATGTTAAAAATAACATAAAAATGGGACCCGAAATAGTAAGAAAATCAAGTTTCAAAAACCTATCAAATAAGCTTATCGTGTTGTTCACATTTATCGTGCTGTTCACGCCACACCAATCACAAATTCAAATAACTGAAATTTCGGGGCATAATATTGGAGCCACTATATGAGCAATGACATGATATCAACATGAAATTTTGGGCTACCGACCGGTGGTTAGCTTGCCTCCATCGCCTTAGAAGGTGCCAACTTTCATCCTCTTATTCTCTCAAGGACTCTCTGTGTAGACCAAAGACCTCAAAGTCCCATTTTTTGTAAAGAAAGTGTGGGAAGATATTAGTATCAAAATAAAAGAAGATGTGAATAAAGAAAATAAATAAATCAAAACGTGCCTACCAGATCACCAGGTAACCCATGGGACTTCGATCCCCCCTCCTTGACATGGATCTCATGATGGAATGTAGCAAATCCAAGGCATAACTGCACCAGTCACACTAACAGATGCAACTAAGATATCTTAGGGAGAAGAGCATGCTAGTTCCTTAATGTAGAACATCTAATTTTGAAGAAAACCATCCCAGTTCCTTAAAATTAAAAACAAAAATCAGATGTGCCTCTGCCATAAAGGAGGGAAAATCAGATAACACCATAAAAGAAAACATTATAATTAAAAAATAGTTCACTGAAATTAACACACAGAACATAACATCAAAATGGGATCAACATGCAACATCAACGAACTCAACTTAAAACAAAAATCAATAACCAATACAATTGTTATTCATGCCATGAGACTGACTAAATGCAATGGAGTCATGCCAAATATCATAACTAATGCATAGTGAGAATAAATAGCATATTATAAAGTGTATTTAAAATGAGAGAATGAAAATTAGGCACAACTAGGAACTGTAGGTAATAAAATGCACATACCATTACAATTTAAAACTCATTAAATGGGATAAGAAGGTATAAGAACCAACCAATTTGAAACTCCAAATTTCATTTCTCCAACGACAAAATGGAAGTGTTATAGTGGTGCACAGGTAAGTAGATTCAGCGAAAATTGTGCACAATCCAGTGGTTTCAATTTGACCTGAACACCATTCTTGCATGCACATTTACTTACGAACACCATTCTTGCATGCACATTTATTTACGGACCTGATTCAAGTTCTGAAACTAATAGAAAATAACCATCTACAAACTTCACACAACAGAAAATAACCATCTGCAATAGTACCTAAAACGACTGTAGAAACTGTTGTACTAAACCAAATTTACATAGTTTATGCACACACAAACATTGACAGTCACTAATACACAATTCTAGACATATTATTATAATGTAAGAATCTAGGGTGAGAAATATTTATATACAAATAACTCAATGAAGCGTGGCATTTATATGTTTAGAGAATGTACGATAGTAGTAGCAGCAGGTAGGATAGTAGCAGCAGCAAGCTCTGATTATGTTTGAAAAAAAAGAACGTTAAGGATTAATATATCATCAAGAAAATCAAAACTTACATCGATGGGAAGAGTTAAATGTAAATCAAAAAATCAATTATAAGAGAACTTCTGGATATACAATTTTAGTAGTTGAACTCCCTTCTTTGATGGGAAGTAGGCTAGATATACGGTTAGCACTCGTGCAATGTGATAATGCATCATACAATTGACCTTGACTGAAGATCGGAGTGTGCAAGTCAATCCCAACATACTTGACGGGCTGGCCTTGCAATTTGTTTATTGTCATGGCGTAGGCCAACTTGATTGGAAACTGACGGCGAGTCATCTTAATAGGCATTTCAGCAGAGGAAGGTGTTAAAGAGATTCTAGGAATGAAAACTAATGTGCCAAATTTTTCACCAGTAAGGATTTACGCCTGAATAACATGCTCGGAATATATTATAACTATCAAGCGGGTGCCATTACAAAGGCCATCTTTCGGGGCAATATTTCGTAGCAACATTATTGGGCTTTCAACTTTCACGTATAATTTAAACAGCGGTAACCCCGATGTGTTAAGGGCATTTAGAAACTCATTTGGGAACTGGTTACTTATGCTGGAATTAGTTTCATCGGGGCACAATTTATCGGCAGCAAAGTACATAACTGTTTCACTAGGGAAAATACTGAGCGCGGCTGTATTTATGGCATTCACATCGTCATTGCGAGCCGAAAGAATTATTCTTTCATTGAGTAAGATAGAGGTAACAGTTCCCTCCACGTGCAATAATGGGTATACAACCCCCATTAAATCCTCAACGCTTTTACAATGGCGTAGTGTCGAAGAAATAAGCACAGTTTCCTCTGGGCTAGTCCCAGTCTGCAGGAAAAAGGGAAGTAAGTAAAAATGGGAAGTATGTAAACAGCAGTAACCAAGCCTCTTGGCCCAGTGGTATAAGGCTGCCACTGGGACACTGTTTGGGGGTGGATTGGGTTTGGTCCCCAGTTCGATCCCTGGCAGCGTCAAAATAATGCTTGGCCAGCGGAAGCCACGAACCGCGAGCGGGGATTAGTCGAGGTGCGCGTAAGCTGGCCCGGACACCTCGTGGTATGAAAAATACCTTACCAAAAAAAAAAAAAAATGTAAACAGCAGTGTCAAAATGATTATTATAAAATATTATACTTCAGTCAAGAAGTTTGAAAATTATAAAGTTTCAACTTCGGTATTATTGAGGCGCATGTTGGAGTTTGAGGTCAGAACATGTATATCTTTCCATAGCGTGGACCGCCTTAAAGAAATGACAACGATTTCCTCTCGAACGACTTTAGGGATTACGGGCAATATTTGACAGAAATCACCACCGAGCACCACTGTGATTCCCCCAAATGGTCTTTTATTATTACATATATCTTATAACGACCGACCAACTGCCTCAACATAGAACCGATGTTGCATTGGCACTTCATCCCAAATTATGAGCTTCGCTAGTTTGAACAATTCTTCTTGAATAGAGTGCTTTGCAAACCCATAATTAGAATTTTCAAGAATGTCGAGAGGAATAGAAAATGTTGAATGAGCAGTTCGACCGCTGACCAATAATAAGGAAGCAATACCCGAAGAGGCAATAATAATTACTATATGTTAGAGACCACGACAAATCGTAGAAATTGTGTTATACAAAAATGTCTTCCCCATTCCGGCCCCAACATTCAAAAAGAAAGTTGTTCCATTACCCTCAAACACATAATTAGTTATTTCTGCGAAAGCAATCTGCTGGCCTTGATTAAGACGATCAACGTTAGCTTTCACAATTGAGTGGTTTGTATCAATTTGAAGTTGACGATGCTCCCATATTAGTCGATTTTCTCCAAAGGTACTCCAATTTCTGATAGGGAGTGGCATCGGAGGAAAGTCAAACAAACTCTTGCCCGATTCCTATAGAAATTCATTTAGCAGATACAAACATTAGTCTTTTACTTCCGATTTCATTGGACATGGAATAACGAATAAGCTATGAAGCTTGTGCGCTAGGTCGTCACATATATCCAATGCAAACTGATCCCACAGCAAACCCGGATTTAAAGGGAAGCACATGGTAAGTAAAACGCAGAATAGTCGTCGGAGTTGATAACCTGTTTGCATTTGCGCCACCTCTTGTAAACATTGCACCCATTCATCATCATCTTCTAAAAGTCCCATATCCACACACGCGGACTTGAAATAATCATGTATGACATTGTTGACAGTTCGTAAGCACTCAAAAGAACGCGGCTCTTTAATAACGGTTAGCAATAGTCGCAAATAAAACCTTTCTCTCGAGTTTGGGCTGGCATGGTACATCCTACCAATTGCGAAACCCCCATTTTTTTATCTGGGAGCCCAAGTCTTTGAATTCTTGTTCCAAATATAGTGTTGGGGAAACTCTTGATAAGTATATGCACAATATGTGAAAAACGTCGTTAAAGAACTTTATTGAACCAAAGCCCTATGCACAATTTCATCCATCGACTCACTTGAATTGAAAACAACATGATGCATACCCGAGAGGTGAAGTTCCAATCGTGTAACATAATATTTCTCTTCATGCATTGGATTACCCAATATCCGCCAAGTAGCTTCGGGTGGGCTAATATAACAATCATCTAAGTATTGGTGGATCTCCTCTACACCCCCTAAGACCATAGTGGTGCGATCGTATCCCTTGTAAAAATGTATTTGTGTATGTACTTGACACAGCGGAGCCCGGCGCAAACTTCAAAATTGATGTGGCAATTTAACATCCGGCTAAAATGTGGATTATATGGAACGACATCTCGATTATAAACTTTTTTACCATTTGTAAGAGTAAACACCCGACCATCATTGCGACGCCGATAAATTGGATACCCATCTTTATCCATAGTGGTGGACTCTGCGAAATCCCTAGGATATTTCTTCGTACATCTACCATTTTCCATGCAGGGAGCTTGAGGAGACTGTGAACCGCACGGTCCATGAACCATACAACCCAAAATAGTTGTAAAAAGTGTCGAATAATCCTCCAATATCGAAAATTCAGCACATACTATATTATCGACCTGTGCAGATGTTTTAATTTTGCTCGGACCATCAAGAAATAATAAAGCATGCATGTGAGGTAAACCTCACTTTTGAAATTCAATTGTGCAGACGTGTGCCACTTTTCTACCAAATACATGCTTATTCTCAATCTCCTTCATGAGTGCCTTCCGGTTAAGTTCAAACACACGTGAAACCAAGTCGGAACGAAGTAAGGCATTCTGATGAGGCATCAGTTCCTTTGTAATTTTTGGCCACTTTGGATTTGCGGTCATGGTGAGAAAAACATCGGGATGCTGGTTGAAACGTGTGATGGCCATAGAATCTTGATAAATCTCAAACATATGTCTAGCACTACCAGTGAAAGACGATGGCAGAATCATTCGTTTACCAATCAGATCTGGTTATAACCCATTCGACATATAATCACTAAGATCTTTGTATAACTCCGCCCGAAGTTTTCCTTAATTAAGTCTGTAATAAGTTAGGAGGTTTTGCTCGATAGAAGTCCATCCATCACCAATGAACGCCTGGAACAATTTACCCCCTTTAAAGGGGGTGGAGTATTCGTAAGCATGTGAAATAAACGATAGCCATTAAATATCCCAAATGACGAATCGCGCTTCCGTATGAAGATCTCGATGCTTCATTTCCTCTTAAGGACAAGTGTGCCCCCTTTAGCTCTCACAAATTACAAATGTGTTATGCCGGTTCTGGACATTATTTCAAGCCTTGGACCTTAGACTTATTTAAAATCTATTGGCTCAAATTATTAGCCCAAATATTTTAAGGGAAATTATGGGATCCCATTTAATACAGTTCGTGAAAGTAGCCGACCAGCCCAGATAGATTAACACGCTGCCTGGCCCAAATCACGAATAAATTTACACATGAGACTTTTAAATATTTTGGAAAACTTATAGATATTGTCAAATTAAGTACCAACAATCTCGGAGGAGATATTCAGGTACTCCTTGTCATATTCATATGTTATTATAAGTTCCTTATATAACTCAAACTCGAGGATGATTCATCAATAAATTGTACACCCTACCCAGGGCAAAGGGATGTAACTTGACATATTGAGAGACATTTAATATAAACAATCACCTCTCTATGGACGTAGGCAAATTATCGAACCACGTATATAATTGTTGTGTGTCATCTTTACTTTCTGCCTTTGTAATTGTTTTCGTGGATTTTTTTATTATGATATTTTCTGTACTCATAAATACTATACCAAAATACCAATCATAGCTTTCAATCACTTATGTTTTGGTCAAATTCTAGCCTTTTTTACAGATTTGCAATCGCTCGAAATAGCCCACCAATTTTTTTTAACTTGTATGGTTGGATTCATCTTCAAGTATTACATAACTTTCATTTAGGAACCAACTTAAATAGTATTCTAAAACATTTCGAATATAGAGTCAAAGTTTTAAAATGCTAAAGTAAACAATTCAAAGTTGATCATACGCGCACAAGTTAGAGTCAAACTAGGCGCATGAAAGGGTTGACCCAACGTGTGAAGGCACGTCCCTAATCAGAAAAATCTATTTTTTTACCCAAAATTTCTTTTTTTAAATTCTATACAAAAATGGAATATTACATCACCCTATTTGGATTCCTAGAAAGCATAATCCCGAGCAAATTGGTTTAAGGTTTAAAAATTAAACTTTTACTTTACACATAACCCCCTGGCTAGTTTTCCAACTATTTCAAAATAACCCTAAACTTTATTCATAAATTCTTTAGGTCAAATATAGCCTTTTTTTATATTTCCACTAAACCCAAATCCAAATGGAAATAGGAAAAATAATATACTTTGAACTTCTGAAATTACATAATTATACCCTATTACTATCTCTACATTGAATCCTTATTTAAATTGTCACTCCACTACATCCCATAAGAATCCTATAAACATTATTTTAGAACTATACTATTTACTTATATTCTCCTTGGTTTCAGACTATCCAGTCAACTACCGTGAGTTAGAAGCACAAAATCGTAATTCGTATTTACAAAGTCATTGATTTTATTTCAGTATTAAACAATTGAGCATATGTCTTTGCACATTATGTATTATTATATCACTCTGTGATAACTTTGAACTCATGTTTCCAATTACGAACTCTTTTGTGTAGTTCGTAGCTACCGTTAATATTCATTCCATCGATATCGCAGTTATTCCTGAAACCTGACAAACCCCTACAACCAATGAATTCAGTAAGAGAAACTAAATTCCCTTAAGACCTTAATTGTGGTATAACCCTACATTCTACTAAACTTAATTGTATTACACCCTACAATCTATACCTATTTTTAGTGAAACTCTAGAAGCATACCTTACGATTCAGGGATTAGACCTCGGTATACCACGATACTTCTAATTGGCTTGTATGACTCATATGGTGAGTGTCTAGTTAATTTTTTCTACATACGTATGAATGTTACTCAAACTAAGTTTTCCAAACTATTTTATTATTCCCCAACTATTTAGGATTGCCTGTCCAAAGGTTTTGGACGATATTATAATGATGTGACTATATAGTTGTAGCCCCTATAATCGATACTTTGTGGGTTATCTTTTCATAGTTTGGTCCCTTATCTTTGTAACATGATACACAACATATCCAGTTATGCTTAACCATATTATTCTTTTACAAATCAGTAGACTCTAGTATATCCTTGTTAGTTTATGATATTTAATTTCGTTTCCAATTATGTTATCTGCATTATTAATCACAGTTACACTCTGACATCACATTATCTCACACCTTCTATAGAAATACAATTATCTACTTGGAATGTCGACTTAATTTTTTTCCTTCCAGATGGACGATGAGATTAAAGAAGGAGAAATATCACCCGCACCTATGGACTTTTATTCAGTTTTACCCCCCAAATTATTTTTAGTAGCGCAAGTGTGGGCGGTAGCAAACAAGAATGGCAGTCCCTGCTAGAATATATATATATATATATATATATATATATATATATATATATATATAGAGAGAGAGAGAGAGAGAGGCTCATGTGCACACTAAGTTTGCACATCATTTTTTTTAAATAGTAAAAAAAAAATTGAGTTAATTTTTTTTTGTGTGGTATTTAAACATTTCAACGGATCCATGTAAAAAACATCAGCTCAAAAAAA
The DNA here is from genome assembly GCA_949130495.1 of Sambucus nigra. NCBI lineage: Eukaryota > Viridiplantae > Streptophyta > Magnoliopsida > Dipsacales > Adoxaceae > Sambucus > Sambucus nigra. Next base: position 210,529,017 of record OX422223.1, on the reverse strand, counting down.
CCTTTTTTTACTATTTTTAAAAAATCGGTCAAACTTTTGCTACTTTTAAGCACTTTAAAAGCTGCGAAAGTTTGACCGATTTTTTAAAAATAGTAAAAAAACTTTTTTAAATTGATTTTTTTTACATGGGTCCGTTGAAATGTTTAAATATCACATAAAAGAAATAAACTCAAAAATATTTTTTTTAATGCTTTAAATAAATTGGTGTGTGCCGGCACTGTGCAAACTTAGTGTGCACATGAGCCTACCTCTTCTCTCTCTCTCTCTATATATATATATATATGTGTATATATATATATATATATATGTGTATATATATATATATATGTATAATAAGTTACAATGGTGTTTTCACTATTCATAAGATGGGAAGACACTTCACGGTTCAGATCGAAGCCAACAAGGCTAGAAATGGAGGGCTGAGATTATTTTGATCAATCTTTATTTTGTGTCCTTGGTTTGCTTTTTTTATTTCATTCAAAACAAAGGGTAAATATGACACAGCACACCATTCGTCCTTTCCCCCTATTTTCCTTGCTTGGGCCCACCCTCCTAAAGACTCACATGCGTCCCTTCACAATCAGAGCACAAGGCTCGAGACATTTTCTCTGTTTACTTTGAGTTTAGATCTGACCTACCGCCAAATCAATAGGTGAATAAATCACAAGTTAAGAAATCGTAAATTTTGGCTCACATATTTTGGCTCCCTCCCAACGAAAACCCTCCTCAGGTTGCCTTCCTCGAGTAACATTACCGCTCTCGCATCCAAGATTTCCGACCTTTGGAAATATCTTATATACACTAATGCACGCACACACTAACACACTCACACACATGAACCCACCTTCCTCCATCATCTCCATCTGCCTCTGCCTCTGCCTCTCACCCTTTTACACACGCACAAATAATCACATATCTGATGGATTTTTTTTAAAATTCTAATATAGTTTTTTTAGTTACAAACATAGTTGATTTGTTGTTTTGTTTTGAAATTTCATTTGGAATTCTTGAGTTAACGTAGTTGATTTTCTGATTTTTGTGAAATTTTGATTTGGGTTTTTTCAACAGGTATATATAGCTTGCAAAAGGTATTTTGATTAGAAGCAGCTAGGCTTTTAAAAAAAAGAGTGGAGCTGCCAGCTGGTCTTGGTCTTAACGAAATCACAAGAAGATGTGAGCTTGCATACACAAGCATAGTCTTAGGCTTAAAAGGGGAGAAGGTGTATGCAAAAAGCAAGCAGAACTTTGGTCACAAATAATAGAAGGTCTTTCCCATTAAAAGGAGTAGCAGGTCTCTGAGGCAAACCACATGAGAAACAAATCTAGAGTTGCATAATTGTTGAAAAAAAGGTCCCGGTCGACCGGCATGCAGTTCGTAGCAGGTCTATCTCATATCCATGACAAACTCTGAATTTTTGATCCACCGGTGTTCAGCCCCTACGCGCACTAACCTGGCTCTATAGCAATTTTAAAAATTGCGTTCAACCTGGTACCCACCCATGGTCGACCAATCGACAGTCGCTTATCCTATTTTGTCTTAAACGATTCCCACCTCTTCATTTTCTCAAGCTCTCCTCTAATATTTCTGCCCCACCCATTTCATGCCCTGTTTTTTCCCCAACTAAATTCACTCGAATTCCACCATTTTTATGCAATCAGGGTATGAATTTATCCTTTTTATCTTGTTATTTTTATGTTTTTATTTTGCAATTGTCATGATTTTAAGGTTTGTATATACTTTGACAATTTGTGAGTTTTTATTAGGTGTTCTCCAATTCTTGTGTTCCAACTAATCATTTATGAACCTAAATTGTTGATGGATTATTGCGTTTGTTCATGAATAAGGTTTGAGTTAAAAAAATGGTTCACACACCCTTATACCATATTATGCACACCAAGTGTTTGCTAAAATGCCTAAATTATTATTTTTTTCAAATTGTTTAGCATACAATTGTGTATTTTTCACTCATTGTCACTCCTCGACACTTTTTGTCACAATGTGGAATATTTTCATCCAGTGTCACTCATTTGTACACACCATTTCAAGTTGTTCACCGTGCTTTATAATTTTTTTTGTCTTGCCTAATTATTGTTTTGTATGTTGAAATGGCTGATATTAAAAAGTACAATTGGACCAAGTGTGTGCCATCTCGAGGTTTCTATGGATTTCGTTGTGAAAGGGAAAAATAGGGGTTTCACGCCTATTTTCATAATCAATAGAGGTCGTTGGCCTACCACTGTGCGTGGGTTTAATACCCTGTGATTTTGAGGACTGAGAATTTAATTATTTTGGGAGAAGTAAATTTATTTAAATTGGAGAATTTTAAATTTGGCAATTGAGGTCAAAATTTGAGGATGTTATAAAGTATTACGGATGACGATTCTGAGTACGCGGTTGATCCGGGATGGGTCGAGATAGTCAAAATGACCGTCCTTGGGTTTTATTTGGGTTCCGAAATATTTTAAGTTAGTTTGACTCGAATTGGAGTAAACGAGTCATTTAAAGTGTGTATTATCATTTATAGTTAGGTATTATGGAAATAAGGCTTAAAAATCCTACATGAGATGATAATCTCATTCTTGATATTGAGAAAGGGAGAGAGAGCCCTAGAGAGAGAGAAGAAGAAAGGAAGAAGAGAAAGATGAGAGAGGCTTGGGGATTCCGGCCAATACGCGATTTCGAGGAAGATTCAACCTCTACAACTTCGAGGAAAGTGATTAATCTTACTAAATAATTCATATGTATAATTTATTTCATGATTTGTGGACAAAATTATAGATTTTGGGTTAATATATCAAAATCTAGATTTTGGGTTAAATCTTGCATTTGAGGTGTGTGTATATGGATTTGAGGTTGCATATATTGTTGGGATGATATATATAATTATTTTTATGTTAGAAAACATGTTGGGGTTGAAGATTGAGGGTTGGAAGATGATGTATTTGAGTTTTGGGAAATTTGAGTTTTGAGAAAAAAATAAGCCATTTGTAGCTTGCTGAACAGGCCGAATCGATTCAAAATGTTGCAGACTTACAAGTCTGGGTGGCCAAATCGATTCGGATCCATAACCTGTTCGATTCAGCCTAGGATAGACTTACAGGTCCTTTGGACCGAATCGATTCGCAGGACTGGCGAATCGATTCGCCTTTGGGACCGAATCGATTCGGACTAGGCCGAATCGATTCGGGAAGAGGGCTGTTTTGAGAAGTTTTTCTAGAGCGAGCTTTAATCCGTTTCGATTGAGTTTAGAGATTAAGAACATCCTAATATGGTACGAGAAGTACGTTTTGGAGAATTTTAGGGGGTTCCATATATGAGGTGATATTGGGGGACGTATCGAGTTTTGGGAAAATTTAAATTGAAGTTATCGCATCGACTTAGTGGGAATCCCATTAGCGAATGGAATCCTATTTGGAGATTAAACGTGAGTTACTTTGTGATGTGAGGTTGGGGGACTCTTAGCAGTGGTTATGAAGTCATGACTTGAAATTATTGTGCTAACTTTTACGTCGAATCCTCCTAGCGATAGAATTTTATTTAGATATGATCGGGACTCAATGAGAGAGAGGTCGTGTATCTTTAGAGACGATAAACTTACGGATTTAATCCTAGATGCAATATTGTTAAGGGTTCATATGGAAAACTGAACCGAAGTCTAAATTGAGAATGATTGGATTATATTATCGACTAGAATAGGTTGTGTTTGTACTTATAATCAGGATAGTTGTTATATATACCTAGGTGGGATTTACGATAAGTATTCCACTGCGTGATGGGATTATGAAATGAATCGGGAATGAGCATATGAATTACCGATTATAATAAGTTATGTTAATACTTATAGCCAGGATAACTATTGTATATCCGTGTGTATACGAACATAGATAGTGTGTGAATGAGGATTGTTATATACATTCGGTTATATGATAGTATCCGTAATGTCAATCAAACTAGGAGACTATTCATATCATAGGTGAAATGGATAGATATGTTTCAAGTGAGGGATCGTATTATGAAATGAATTAGGAAAGTATACGTTATAGCGTCGGTTAGTATAATGAGAGTTCTTTATACATGTAGCCGAATTCAGTAGTTTTATACAGACGGATGGGAGATAGCGTGTATATATATCTGTATGTATATATGGCGTGAATGTATATACCTTGTGTGATGGTTTGTATATACGATATGATTGCATATATATCTAGTGTGAACGATATATGTACTTATTGTGTGAGCATACCCCTCCAGTGCTATCTTGGGAAGTTGCGCGATGTGGCTGAGGCCCCTAGCTTGAGGATCAGGGAGCGTATAGTCCCCAAGTCATAGTCGTCCATTATTTATTGTGTGATTTTTATTCTGGGTGAGAAGTCTTGGGTATGATTCGTTCTTACTTTCAGGTTCGGAACTATGACCGCTTCCCACGCGTTGTGTTTTGTTACCAGGGCAGTGTGATAATAGTCCGGTGGCTGGTAACCCGGGAAAAAGTGAGTAATTCCTGGAAGATGATATCATTGTGAAGTATATTTTTATCCTATAAATGAAAGTGTCTTGGATGATTTAAATACGTATTATGTGTGTTATGCGTACGTGTTTGTTAGAGTTGAATGATTGTATTTTGTAACTAGGATAATGTTATACGTCCTATATGTGAATGTGATATGGGTATTTTATGTACGCGTTAGGTGTGATATGTATACATGCTTGTTAGGGTCAAATGAGAGTTCTTATAAATAGAAATAATGATATATCCCTAAAGTTTTTGTGCGATATCTTATTTATGAACTTAGGGATAGTAGTTCATAATATACAACGAAAAGTATATGTGTGGTGTGCTGAGGGCATAATGGATCTCGACGATCAACATTGTCAAATAGTAGTGTATCGGGGGGATCCTTATTTGGATTTCACTTTGCGAGATTCCCCACGCACGAAACGTCGTGCAATGTTGGGAGAGGGGAGAAGTTTAGTTCTTGGCACTAGGATTATGCGTTATGTGAAGCACTAATTTATAGGTATATAAAGATGATGTGGTACGATTATTATGCTAATAACTTGTTAAAGTTAATAACTAGAAGAAACAGATAAATTCAAGTAGGATATATGTATGAAGATATACGTTAACACATAAGTTTGAGCGTAAACTTAGGGTATGATAGAATGAGAAGATTTTGAATTATACTTGAGTTAGCGGGTTACGCGGGCGTAATCTATGTGTAGATTAAGATTGAGTTATCCCTAAAAGGTGTTGGGTAGCTTGATTGAGGTTCACGTACATACGCTTAGGTGCGCGCTTTAGTTGAGGGGTGAGATTGAGCTCCACGAGAGTGTTACTCCACCTTAATTACACTACACCAAATCCTGCGAATGGTCACGCCGAGTTGGTCACGGCCCAAGTCCGCGACCCGTTGGTCGCGGACTTGGGCCGTGACCAAGGCTGTTTTGGGCGTGACCATATTTATTATCACACTAGACCATGGATGCTTTGAAAGTGGTCACGGCCCAAGTCCCTGACCACTGTGGGTCACGGACTTGAGCCGTGACCAGGCCGTGACCATCTTGGCGCCAAATTCGCACCAAAATTCCCTCCAAACTGGTCGCGGATGGGGTCACGGCCCAAGTCCGTGACCAAAGGCATGGCGAAGTAAATAACACACACATTTAGGGTCACGGCTGAAGGCCCTGACCATTTTTGGGTATGGGTCACGGCTTTAGGCCGTGACCATCCTTCATTCGAGCAGTGGTGGTGATGGTTTGCAGGTTGCGCACTGGGGGTCACGGGTCACGGCTGAGGGCCGTGACCATTTCCTTGTATGGGTCACGGCTTTAGACCGTGACCATCCCTCATTCGAGCAGTGGTGGTGATGGTTTGCAGGTTGCGCACTGGGGGTCACGGCTCTGGGCCGTGACTAGGTTCAATCGAGCAGCAGTTGAGTTTCATTTAAGGGTCGCGCATGGTGGGTCACGGTGGTTGGCCGTGACCAGGTTCAGTCCTTAAAAAAAAGAATCGCGCCTCCCTCATTTCATTTCTGTCGATCGAGGTCAGTGTCTAAAGCCCTAGGCGATTTGTGCGATTTCCATCCTTGAGATTTCGGCTCAGAAAGGTATTGTGTGTTTATTTGTGCGATTTCCATCCCTCATTTCGATTCTCGTGCATTTCGATTCTCATTGTGTTAGTATATGTGTGTATATGTGTGTGTATGTATAGATTTATGTGTGTGTATGTATAGATTTGTATATATGTGTGTGTATGTATAGATTTATGTTTATATGTGTGTGTGTATGTATAGATTTGTATATATGTGTGTGTATGTATAGATTTATGTTTATATGTATGTGTGTATGTGTGTTTATGTGTGTAACTACAAACAAATTGTATTTTATTTCAATAAACCCTAGACATTTTATTTCAATAAACCCTAGACATTGTATTGGGATTTTTTTTTTTGACAAAATATTATTCAAAATATAACCCTAGACATTATATTTTTTTTGACAAAATATTATTAAATGGATTCTTAATAAGTAAAAAAAAAAATTACATCTACCTCGTGGGATTTTATAGGGGGTTATATGCGTGCCATCATACTATATTGGGGGTTATATGCATGTCGTGTTGGATACTATGTTGAATTTATTGAATTGATACTAGTGTCGATAAATGTATATGTTATAAAATTTGTTGGATACTACTTTTCTCAGGAAAAATGAGGCACGGTGATAAATACTGTCAACAAGAGTGGGACAGGTTGCAATTAGACCGCACACATAACTCTTTTATTAGCGTGCGTCATATAGAGGGTACTCTTATTTATAGGTACGGAAATAAAAAGATCGAACAATTTAACTACCTTATAAATCATGGATTTGATATCCAGCAAGATTACTTGTTCGATCGTATTCTATTTTCTCTACCAGAAAACTGGGATGACGTTATACAAAATATATTTCACACACATAATCCCGACATAGCCCTGACCTTGGTTACGTTGTTGGAGAAGGCGGAAAAAAAAATCCACCCGTTATGGATACAACTGCGTACAGAGAGCATTGACATAGACTGTGATGTCTCGCGCCACATGCACGTAAAATTGAATCTTGCCAACAAGTTGAGAAATAGGGGATTCCGAGTTCATGTCACTGACATCTACACATCAATCATAGATACCCTTCCTTCTAGTTGGCCACGTGCAAAAATTTATAGGTTCTTAAAAACTAATACCGAATGGATGGAGATCAGACACATTGAACTTATTCTAAAGTCTTACTTTGAAAAGGTATCTATCTATCTATTTATATATCTAAAACTAATTAAGCTTGATTAATTAGTTATAATTTCATATTACTATAATTATTTAGTCACTCATATTTTTTAATTTTTGTAGATAATGTCGAGAGGAAACAACCCTAGGGTACCAAGTGCCGATGTGACACCACAACGAGGTTCACCATCTTCTGCAGAACCCGAATTCTCAACACCAATGGCTGAGCAATTCACAACTCCACCAATGGTTCACTCCTCACCAAGTCCAACCCCAAGTGCTCTTACACCCCAATCCGGCACTCCCGTTGCTTTAACGCCCCAATCCAACACTCATGATGCCTCCCGCTCAAATGAAAAGAAGCCTATTGGATTCTCCCTTCTCGGGAATAACCCGATGGGTGATAGGAGTGACGTGCTGAACTTTAAAGCCCGGTGTTTGTCGCTGGGAAAAATGAACGTGGGAGTCGGTGGACCAGATAATTGGAACCTTGTTGATCAATCTGTCAAAGATGACATATATAACCAACTTTGCAAGCATTTCTCATTTCCTGACCGTTCCAAGAATAAGGTTCTATCTCGGGTTGCTGAAGGATTGAGGACATACAGGAGAAACCTTCGGAAGAAACATTTCCCGAAAGAGGCAGCGAGCTCCGATATTTTGGCTTTGAAAGAGAAAGTGCCTCCCAATGTTGAAATGCCGGTGGATTAGTGGAATAAGTTTTTGGAGAATGAGGCGAAGGAAAACAAGTTGGTCCAGAGGGAGCAAAACAAAAAAAATAGGGCACAAAAAACTGATATCCATAGGCTGGGATCCAAATCATATGAGGATTTGAAGAATGAATGGGAGAGTAGGACAAAAGATGGTCCAGATGCCGGTAAAAACCCAAATCGATCCAACTTATTCCTTCATGCTCGACGGGACAAAGATAATAAATTCCCCCTGCAGTTGGCTAAGACACTGGAATCAATAGAGGCCATCAGCAGTCAATCAGATTCGTGCCCTACTGATGACTTTGACCTTGAAAATGATGCCCTGACTAAGACCTTTGGAAAGGACAAAAGGGGGAGGACGAGAGGCGTTGGCTCACATATGCCAAAAACAAAACTTCAACACATTGCACCTCTTGTGGACGAGCTATCTTCGGTCAAGAATTATATCTCATCCCAAAAGGAGCACCAACAGAAGACCGATGGGGATGTCCATGACCTTAAAAATTCCCTGGGATTATTGAACAATCAAATTGGGAAACTTGTGAATCTTATTGAAAGTTATAGGCCCCCAATGCCTCCTCAAGATTTCACACATCCTTCCCCTCCAACATTCCCCTCTCAAATGCCTCATCCTCCAATCACGGGGCTCGGATCATCGTCAACAGCTCACGGTGACTATGGCGAAGAGTACTATATCAAGGACATGAGCAATTCGAGGTTTGTTGGCGTGTGCATACTCATCTCCAGGGAAAGGGGGACTCTAGTACATCGCCGACCTTTGGAGAAGGGTGAGGCTAAAATAATGGTCGATGAAATATACAACGGCTGCGGAGATGTACCTGTGTACGTTAACAGCGGGGATGGGATGGAATTGAGGAATTATGCAAAATCTTTTATTACTTGGCCACTTTATCTGTTGGCCAAGGTTTAATAATATTTTCTTTCGTTTCAGTTGTAATAATTTTTTTTTGTTTTAGTTGTAAGAATATTGGTTTTGCTTCAGTTGTAAGAATATTGGTTTTGTTTCAGTTGTAAGAATATTGGTTTTGTTTCGTATGGAATGATATTTTTTTTGTTTCAGTCGTAAGAATATTCTTTCTGTTTCAGTTGTAATAATATTTTTTAACCTATTACCACAGGACTGAAATTTGAAGATTATTACATGGATTTCCCACAATACAAAGAGTGGATGGGAGAGACTAACCGGATATCAATTAATCATGTAAAGGGCGTTTATGAATTTGTTAAATATGCTTCCAAAAATCTTAAAAGTGAGAAGATTCCGTGTCCGTGCACTCATTGTATTAACGGAAAATATAAGTCATTGGAAGTTGTTGAGTTGCATTTACTAAAGTGGGGAATCTGTCAAGACTATATAATATGGACATACCATGGTGAAAAAGTTGTACCTTATGTTCCAGAAGAATTACCGGGAGCCGACCGTGTAACGGAACCTCAAGGAGTAGAAGTGGTACATGATTCACCAACACATCGTCCATTGACCGACTTAATTGATGATGCTTACGGACTCCACAACCAACAAAACCACCAACCTATGGATACAAATAATGTGCATTATGACCAAGTAAATGAACAAATTGATGCTGAACTACTAGGAGATCGGGAATACATACGGTTGAAAGCAGATGCAGCTAGACCGTTGTATAAAGATTGCGATGAAGATCACTCGGTATTATATGCAATGATTGGTTTGCATAATTTGAAGAGTCAATTTGGTTTGTCTGGAAACAGCGTAACCGGAATTCTTAAGTGGGTTAAAGAAATTCTCCCAAAAGAGAACATGTTACCAGACAATTATCCTACCATGAAGAAGAGTTTGAAGGGTTTAGGTTTGAAATACAAATCTATTCATGCTTGCAAGTATGATTGCATATTGTACCCGAATGAGCACGAAGAGAAGGATGAATGTCCTGTATGCAGTGAGCTTAGATATATGGTTTGTGAGAATGGAAATGACAAACATGCAAAAAATCGCAAGTGCTCGCAAGTCCCACAAAAGGTTTTGAAGTATTTTCCACTTGGGCCACGGTTAAAACGTTTTTTTACTGTACCGTGGATAGCGGAGGCCATGACATGGCATGCTCGATGCGAGGTGGGTGGGAATTTGATGCGTCATCCGGTTGATTCACTCATCTGGCAAATTTCAAATGCACAACACCATGAATTTGCAAAGGAACCGCGCAACGTTCGTCTTGCAATCTCAACCGATGGGTTTAACCCTTTCGGTAATTTAAGTACTAGTCAGAGTTATTGGCCAGTTCTTATGGCGCCTTTAAGTCTTCCTCCGACGTTATGCATGAGAAAGGAGTTCACATTGTTATCTCTGTTGATACCCGGGCCTAAGGCTCCCAGTGATGATATTGATATATTCTTAGCACCATTAATCGAAGAACTTAAAGAGTTGTGGGATAAAGGCGTGACGGCGTTCGATTCTCATAAGGGTGAAGAGTTCACACTTAAAGCAATGGTGATGTGGGCGATCCACGATCTTCCTGCTTATGGGACCTTGTCCGGTTGTAATGTTCATGGTTATTATGGATGTCCCATATGTGGGGAGGAAACTGAAGCCTGTTGGTTAAAACATAGTGGTAAGTTGAGTTACACGGGTCATCGTAGATTTCTGCCGACCAGTCACCCTTTTAGGAACGACAAGTCTAACTTTTTGCCTGTCGGTCACGAGCGAAGAACGGCACCTAGTCGACTTTCTGGTCAGCAAATTGAGGAGAAGGCGGTGGCTGCGACTGCGGGGAATAGGTATGTAGGCAAACACCCCCAGTTTGTAAACCTGAAGCGTAAAGCTAGGGAGGATCCGAACGACCCTAGTAAAGCGAAGCCATGGTCCAGGCGATCAATATTTTTTGATTTGCCGTATTGGAAAGATCATCGTGTAAGGCATATAATTGATGTGATGCACACAGAGAAGAATGTTGCAGAACATTTGATAGGAACATGTCTGGGTGGATCTCATTCCAAAGATGGAGAGCGTGCCCGCCGAGATCTACAGGATATGAAAATAAAGAAGAGACTGTGGTTAAAAAATGATCCAACGACAGGAAGAATTTCTATCCCCCCCACTGCTTTCACTTTGACTACTAGTGAGAAGAAGATCCTCTTAGACACGTTGTTCAACTTGAAGACTCCAACCGGTTATTCTGGTAATTTACGTAGGGTAGTAAACTACCAAGCAAATGACTTGAAACAGTGCAAGTCTCACGACTGGCACGTAATCATCCAATTAATCCCGTTGTTATTTCGGCATTGCTTCTCTGAACACAAAGATCTCCGTCGGGCAATTATGCAAATCAGTTTGTGTTTTACCCTACTTTGTGCAAAAGTGGTAAACAGAAGACACATTAAAGCTGCGAAATCAACTTTAGCCGAGGCAGTTTGTGTGTTAGAGAAATATTTTCCTCCGTCATTCTTCGATATCAGTATCCACCTGCTTGTGCATTTATGCGATGAAGCTTTATTATGTGGTCCCGTGAGGTATCGTTGGATGTATCCTTTTGAGCGCTTGATGAAAACCTTCAAAGATTATGTAAAGAATACACGGTATATTGGAGGGTCAATTGCTGAAGAATACGTAACGGTGGAATCATCGCTATACGCTAGGGAACATATGCCAGAACAAGAGGTGAGGAGGTTTAATCCTCGTGGAGAACGAGTGATAGAGGAACCTGACGAGTTTGAGGACGAATTATCATTTGGGAACCCTAAAGAGGTGAAACTCACAAACCTACAATACGAGCAAGCAACTCGTCATGTCTTCGAATCGCAAGATGAAGTCCAAGACTGGAGAGAGTGAGTATCTAGTGTATTCTTCTTCTTTGATTATATGTATTTTTTATTTTATGATCTAAACTCTATAATTTTTCGGTAGGAAGTACGAGAACGAAATTATCCAAAATCAAAGGAGAAATTGGACGACAACTGACTTTAGGGCATGGGTGTCAAAAGAGGTACTTTTCACATCTTATGTGTGCGGTTATTTATTCATGTGTGGTAAAAACATGCCCTAATACAAATTCATTAATAAATGCAGCTTCTAAAAAGAGGTGATGTCTCTTCCAGACTTGCACGCCTAGCAAAAGGTCCTAGTTTTCGTGCAAAAGAGTTTAAGAAATTCCGCACCAACGGTTTTGATTTCATTTCATATCCATATGAGGAAAAGCTTTTGACGCAAAACAGTGGAATATCAATTTCTGCCTTGACCACCTGTATCGCTAGCAAAAGTGATAAAAATCCAAAGAATACGGTGCTAACCTATTATGGGATAATTCAACAAATCCTAGAACTTGATTACTTGGATTTCACAGAAACCGTATTCTATTGTGATTGGGTAAAGGTGGAGGATACAACGAATGCTTGCAAAGTTGATCCCGACTCCAAACTTATTATGGTAGATTTATCAAAGCTGAAGACTAAAGACCGCATAGTCGACGAGCCTTTTATTTGTGCCTTTCAGAATGTAAAGAAGGTATTCTACTCGAAGTGCATAAACGATGGCAATTGGTCTATTGTTGTGCATGCACCAAAGGGTATGGCTACTGAAGTAGACGCATTAAAGGCTCCAAAAGAGTTCCAGTCAGCTCTTGATGACAACCCTAATTTGAAGGATCTTTTAGTTGATTTAGAGGAAGATTGAGTATCAAAATATTATTTTATCCTCATCAATCTTATTTGTATCCTATTATGATATTGACATTGTATTAGCACTTTACATTAATTTATGAATTTCATCTACTTTTAAGTGTAATGTCCCGCTATTTTTTGGTTCTACCATTTTTTTAATTGAACATAACTGTTTGCAAAAAATTCATTATTTTTTCACTGTCATAGGATACATTGATGTTGGGGTCGAACTACTATCAAACATAATCTGAAATTGCATCGCTGCTGGCATAGAGAAGGTTCTGATTGGCGTTGGGTGTAACAAAATATCCAGGTAATGGATAGACCTATGATGAACTTTATTTTAAGGTTAAATATGCATTGATTCAATTTTTTAATTATTTTGGGTTTGGATAACTTTTGAACACGTAAAACAGCCTTAAAATAGCCATCGAACGGTGAAAACGTAAAACACCCACAAAACGGTCCCGCAAGAGTCACGAACATCTCGCACGGGACCAATGTAAGTCGTAGGAACCGACCGTGTAGTCACGGTGCTCCCGGCTTGTGTGTGTGCGTGTGTGCATGTTTGTGTGTGTGCGCGTGTGAGTGGGAAAGGGGGGAGGGGATGGGCAGGGGGCGCGTGTGTGCGTGTGTGCATGTTTGTGTGTGTGCGCGTGTGTGAGTGGGAAGGGGGGAGGGGACGGGCAGGGGGCGCGCGCGTGTGTGTGTGCGTGTACGTGTGTGTGTGTGTGTGTGTGTTTGTGTGTGTGTGTGTGTGTGTGTGTGTGAGTGGGGAAGGGGGGAGGGGACGCGGCATGTATGCATATATGCATATGCATATATGTAGTGAGAGTGTGCGTGCGTGCGTGCGTGTGTTTGTGTGCGCGTGTGAGTGTGTGCATATTGGTGATAAAATCCAAAATAATTTGAAGCACTTCCTCCTTTTTCAACAGTCCACACAAGCTCCAGATTTTTTAAGCCACTTTGCATCGAAACGAGATGTGTTTGATAGATTCCATCTCCTGGCCCTACGGGAGGAGATTTTTCCGCTGGGAATTGTGGGGACTCACACGTCCACCCAGATGTTCACGCACTCACCATTGCCAATACGCCATCTTAGACCTGATTAAAGAAGATCATTGCCTTCCATAAGACTGCTCCACACCTTAGATGGTCTGTGGCCCGTTTTTGCTTCTAAGAACAAACAATTAGGGAAGTAAATATTTTTGAGGATTTTAGAACACAAGGAATTAAGGTTTTTCATAATTCTCCAGCACATGTTTGCAAGCAAACCTCGGTTAAAACTTTTGAAATCTCTAAATCCCATCCCCCCCTCCACCTTGGGAAAAACTACCGTATCCCAACTAATCCAGTATATACCATTTTTATCCTGGCAGCCCCTCTACCAAAATTTTCTGACATGGGATGTGAGGCTATTACATAATTTTTTTCGGGAGTAAAATGCAGGGCATGGCAAAGGTGGGGATTGCGTGCGTGCGTGTGTTTGTGTGCGCGTGTGAGTGTGTGCGTGCGTGTGCTTGTGTGGACTGTTGAAAAAGGAGGAAGTGCATATATATGCAGCCATATAACTGCTGCATATATATGCATATATATGCAGTGCATATATATGCATATATATGCCAACTGCTGCATATATATGCTGCCCACCCCAGCCCACCTGCTGCCGTAACCGCCCCCCTATGCAAACACCCTGACCTGACCGCCTTCGCACCCACCCTCCCTCCATCGCCTGAAACTTGCGCCCACCTTACCCCTGCCGACGCACCTCCCGAGCCCAAAAAAATAACCCCCCAGCCTGCATCTGACCCAGGACAGCCTCCCGAAATCCTCCCAACCACTTCCGACCCCTTCGCAGCTCCCCGGCCTTCTTCCAATGGCAGCCCCTACCTTCATGTCCCCGGAAAATACTCATATTCCGACAGATCTGCCCCAGACCCTAACCAGCTCGTTCACACCTCTCATCCACAAACTCCCGTCCCTCAACCTAGCCCAATTCAGCCCCTACACTACACAGCCCCCAATCCCGCTAATTCTTTTTAGGGGTCCACCTCATTTCACCCACCCGACCCCCAAAATGATCCACATCCTTTTACGGGTTTCATACCTACTTCAAACCCCCACCCGACCTCCTATTTCCATCCTTCCACCCCATTTCACCCATCCTTATCATTTACCCGCACCACTTTTACCCCAAATCCTCGAACCGATGTACATCCCCAACCCCTCGTTACAGCCATTAACCTCGCAACCCTAAACCACCTCGAAATAGCCCCCGAACGGCCCCGTGGGTGGCACCAACACCTCCCACGGGACCAACGTAACTCGTAGGAACCGACCCCGCAGCCGCGGGTCTCCCGGTTTAAGAATACGACGGTAATTTGCGTATTTCCACACTTAGGCTTAAAAACATGGCGTTAGAGGGTGAGAACTCGAAACAGCCCCCGAACGGCCCCGTGGGTGGCACCAACACCTCCCACGGGACCAACGTAACTCGTAGGAACTGACCCCGCAGCCGCGGGTGTCCCGGTTTGAGTGTACGACGGTAATTTGCTTATTTCCACACTTAGGCTTAAAAACATGGCGTTAGAGGGTGAGAACTCGAAACAACCCCCGAACGGCCCCGTGGGTGGCACCAACACCTCCCACGGGACCAACGTAACTCGTAGGAACTGACCCCGCAGCCGCGGGTCTCCCGGTTTGAGAGTACGGCAGTAATTTGCTTATTTCTACACTTACGCTTAAAAACATGGCGTTAGAGGGTGAGAACTCGAAACAGCCCCCGAACGGCCCCGTGGGTGGCACCAACACCTCCCACGGGACCAATGTAACTCGTAGGAACTGACCCCGCAGCCGCGGGTGTCCCGGTTTGAGAGTACGACGGTAATTTGCTTATTTCTACACTTAGGCTTAACATGGCGTTAGAGGGTGAAAACTCGAAACAGCCCCCGAACGGCCCCGTGGGTGGCACCAACACCTCCCACGGGACCAACGTAACTCGTAGGAACTGACCCCGCAGCCGCGGGTGTCCCAGTTTGAGAGTACGATGATAATTTGCTTATTTCCACACTTAGGCTTAAAACACATGGCGTTAGAGGGTGAGAACTCGAAACAACCACCGAACGGCCCCGTGGGTGGCACTAACACCTCCCTCGGGACCAACGTAACTCGTGGGAACTGACCCCGCAGCCGCGGGTGTCCCGGTTTGAGAGTACGATGATAATTTGCTTATTTCCACACTTAGGCTTAAAAACATGGCGTTAGAGGGTGAGAACTCGAAACAGCCTCCGAACGGCCCCGTGGGTGGCACCAACACCTCCCACGGGACCAACGTAACTCGTAGGAACTGACCCCGCAGCCGCGGGTGTCCCGGTTTGAGAGTACGATGATAATTTGCTTATTTCCACACTTAGGCTTAAAAACATGGCGTTAGAGGGTGAGAACGCGAAACAGCCCCCGAACGGCCCCGTGGGTGGCACCAACACCTCCCACGGGACCAACGTAACTCGTGGGAACGGACCCCGCAGCCGCGGGTGTCCCGGTTTGAGAGTACGACGGTAATTTGCTTATTTCCACACTTAGGCTTAAAAACATGGCGTTAGAGGGTGATAACTCGAAACAGCCCCCGAACGGCCCCGTGGGTGGCACCAACACCTCCCACGGGACCAACGTAACTCGTGGGAACTGACCCCGCAGCCGCGGGTGTCCCGGTTTGAGAGTACGGCGGTAATTTGCTTATTTCTACACGTAGGCTTAACATGGCGTTAGAGGGTGAGAACTCGAAACAGCCCCCGAACGGCTCCGTGGGTGGCACCAACACCTCCCACGGGACCAACGTAACTCGTAGGAACGGACCCCGCAGCCGCGGGTGTCCCAGTTTGAGAGTACGATGATAATTTGCTTATTTCCACACTTAGGCTTAAAAACATGGCGTTAGAGGGTGAGAACTCGAAACAGCCCCCGAACGGCCCCGTGGGTGGCACCAACACCTCCCACGGGACCAACGTAACTCGTGGGAACTGACCCCGCAGCCGCGGGTGACCCGGTTTGAGAGTACGACGGTAATTTGCTTATTTCTACACTTAGGCTTAACATGGCGTTAGAGGGTGAAAACTCGAAACAGCCCCCGAACGGCCCCGTGGGTGGCACCAACACCTCCCACGGGACCAACGTAACTCGTAGGAACTGACCCCGCAGCCGCGGGTGTCCCGGTTTGAGAGTACGATGATAATTTGCTTATTTCCACACTTAGGCTTAAAAATATGGCGTTAGAGGGTGAGAACTCGAAACAGCCTCCGAACGGCCCCGTGGGTGGCACCAACACCTCCCACGGGACCAACGTAACTCGTAGGAACTGACCCCGCAGCCGCGGGTGTCCCGATTTGAGAGTACGATGATAATTTGCTTATTTCCACACTTAGGCTTAAAAACATGGCGTTAGAGGGTGAGAACTCGAAACAGCCCCCGAACGGCCCCGTGGTTGGCACCAACACCTCCCACGGGACCAACGTAACTCGTAGGAACGGACCCCGCAGCCGCGGGTCTCCCGGTTTGAGAGTACGACGGTAATTTGCTTATTTCCACACTTAGGCTTAAAAACATGGCGTTAGAGGGTGATAACTCGAAACAGCCCCCGAACGGCCCCGTGGGTGGCACCAACACCTCCCACGGGACCAACGTAACTCGTGGGAACGGACCCCGCAGCCGCGGGTGTCCCGGTTTGAGAGTACGACGGTAATTTGCTTATTTCCACACTTGGGCTTAAAAACATGGCGTTAGAGGGTGAGAACGCGAAACAGCCCCCGAACGGCCCCGTGGGTGGCACCAACACCTCCCACGGGACCAACGTAACTCGTGGGAACTGACCCCGCAGCCGCGGGTGTCCCGGTTTGAGAGTACGACGGTAATTTGCTTATTTCTACACGTAGGCTTAACATGGCGTTAGAGGGTGAGAACTCGAAACAGCCCCCGAACGGCTCCGTGGGTGGCACCAACACCTCCCACGGGACCAACGTAACTTGTAGGAACTGTACCCGCAGCCGCGGGTGTCCCAGTTTGAGAGTACGATGATAATTTGCTTATTTCCACACTTAGGCTTAAAAACATGGCGTTAGAGGGTGAGAACTCGAAACAGCCCCCGAACGGCCCCGTGGGTGGCACCAACACCTCCCACGGGACCAACGTAACTCGTGGGAACTGACCCCGCAGCCGCGGGTGACCCGGTTTGAGAGTACGACGGTAATTTGCTTATTTCTACACTTAGGCTTAACATGGCGTTAGAGGGTGAAAACTCGAAACAGCCCCCGAACGGCCCCGTGGGTGGCACCAACACCTCCCACGGGACCAACGTAACTCGTAGGAACTGACCCCGCAGTCGCAGGTGTCCCGGTTTGAGAGTACGATGATAATTTGCTTATTTCCACACTTAGGCTTAAAAACATGGCGTTAGAGGGTGAGAACTCGAAACAGCCTCCGAACGGCCCCGTGGGTGGCACCAACACCTCCCACGGGACCAACGTAACTCGTAGGAACTGACCCCGCAGCCGCGGGTGTCCCGGTTTGAGAGTACGATGATAATTTGCTTATTTCCACACTTAGGCTTAAAAACATGGCGTTAGAGGGTGAGAACTCGAAACAGCCCCCGAACGGCCCCGTGGGTGGCACCAACACCTCCCACGGGACCAACGTAACTCGTGGAAAGGACCCCGCAGCCGCGGGTGTCCCGGTTTGAGAGTACGACGGTAATTTGCTTATTTCCACACTTAGGCTTAAAAACATGGCGTTAGAGGGTGAGAACTCGAAACAGCCCCCGAACGGCCCCGTGGTTGGCACCAACACCTCCCACGGGACCAACGTAACTCGTGGGAACGAACCCCGCAGCCGCGGGTCTCCCGGTTTGAGAGTACGACGGTAATTTGCTTATTTCCACACTTAGGCTTAAAAACATGGCGTTAGAGGGTGAGAACTCGAAACAGCCTCCGAACGGCCCCGTGGGTGGCACCAACACCTCCCACGGGACCAACGTAACTCGTCGGAACTGACCCCGCAGCCGCGGGTGTCCCGGTTTGAGAGTACGATGATAAATTGCTTATTTCCACACTTAGGCTTAAAAACATGGCGTTAGAGGGTGAGAACTCGAAACAGCCCCTGAACGGCCCCGTGGGTGGCACCAACACCTCCCACGGGACCAACGTAACTCGTGGGAACTGACCCCGCAGCCGCGGGTGTCCCGGTTTGAGAGTACGACGGTAATTTGCTTATTTCTACACTCAGGCTTAACATGGCGTTAGAGGGTGAAAACTCGAAACGGCCCCCGAACGGCCCCGTGGGTGGCACCAACACCTCCCACGGGACCAACGTAACTCGTGGGAACGGACCCCGCAGCCGCGGGTCTCCCGGTTTGAGAGTACGACGGTAATTTGCTTATTTCCACACTTAGGCTTAAAAACATGGCGTTAGAGGGTGAGAACTCGAAACAGCCTCCGAACGGCCCCGTGGGTGGCACCAACACCTCCCACGGGACCAACGTAACTCGTGGGAACTGACCCCGCAGCCGCGGGTGTCCCGGTTTGAGAGTACGATGATAATTTGATTATTTCCACACTTAGGCTTAAAAACATGGCGTTAGAGGGTGAGAATGCGAAACAGCCCACGAACGGCCCCGTGGGTGGCACCAACACCTCCCACGGGACCAACGTAACTCGTGGGAACAGACCCCGCAGCCGCGGGTGTCCCGGTTTGAGAGTACGACGGTAATTTGCTTATTTCCACACTTAGGCTTAAAAACATGGCGTTAGAGGGTGAGAACTCGAAACAGCCCCCGAACGGCCCCGTGGGTGGCACCAACACCTCCCACGGGACCAACGTAACTCGTAGGAACTGATCCCGCAGCCGCGGGTGTCCCGGTTTGAGAGTACGATGATAATTTGCTTATTTCCACACTTAGGCTTAAAAACATGGCGTTAGAGGGTGAGAACTCGAAACAACCCCCGAACGGCCCCGTGGGTGGCACCAACACCTCCCACGGGACCAACGTAACTCGTAGGAACTGACCCCGCAGCCGCGGGTCTCCCGGTTTGAGAGTACGGCAGTAATTTGCTTATTTCTACACTTACGCTTAAAAACATGGCGTTAGAGGGTGATAACTCGAAACAGCCCCCGAACGGCCCCGTGGGTGGCACCAACACCTCCCACGGGACCAACGTAACTCGTGGGAACAGACCCCGCAGCCGCGGGTGTCCCGGTTTGAGAGTACGACGGTAATTTGCTTATTTCCACACTTAGGCTTAAAAACATGGCGTTAGAGGGTGAGAACGCGAAACAGCCCCCGAACGGCCCCGTGGGTGGCACCAACACCTCCCACGGGACCAACGTAACTCGTGGGAACAGACCCCGCAGCCGCGGGTGTCCCGGTTTGAGAGTACGACGGTAATTTTCTTATTTCCACACTTAGGCTTAAAAACATGGCGTTAGAGGGTGAGAACTCGAAACAGCCTCCGAACGGCCCCGTGGGTGGCACCAACACCTCCCACGGGACCAACGTAACTCGTGGGAACTGACCCCGCAGCCGCGGGTGTCCCGGTTTGAGAGTACGATGATAATTTGCTTATTTCCACACTTAGGCTCAAAAACATGGCGTTAGAGGGTGAGAACGCGAAACAGCCCCCGAACGGCCCCGTGGGTGGCACCAACACCTCCCACGGGACCAACGTAACTCGTGGGATAAGACCCCGCAGCCGCGGGTGTCCCGGTTTGAGAGTACGACGGTAATTTGCTTATTTCCACACTTAGGCTTAAAAACATGGCGTTAGAGGGTGAGAACTCGAAACAGCCCCCGAACGGCCCCGTGGGTGGCACCAACACCTCTCACGGGACCAACGTAACTCGTAGGAACTGACCCCGCAGCCGCGGGTGTCCCGGTTTGAGAGTACGATGATACTTTGCTTATTTCCACACTTAGGCTTAAAAACATGGCGTTAGAGGGTGATAACTCGAAACAGCCCCCGAACGGCCCCGTGGGTGGGACCAACACCTCCCACGGGACCAACGTAACTCGTGGGAACGGACCCCGCAGCCGCGGGTCTCCCGGTTTGAGAGTACGACGGTAATTTGCTCATTTCCACACTTAGGCTTAAAAACATGGCGTTAGAGGGTGAGAACTCGAAACAGCCTCCGAACGGCCCCGTGGGTGGCACCAACACCTCCCACGGGACCAACGTAACTCGTAGGAACTGACCCCGCAGCCGCGGGTGTCCCGGTTTGAGAGTACGATGATAATTTGCTTATTTCCACACTTAGGCTTAAAAACATGGCGTTAGAGGGTGAGAACGCGAAACAGCCCCCGAACGGCCCCGTGGGTGGCACCAACACCTCCCACGGGACCAACGTAACTCGTGGGAACGGACCCCGCAGCCGCGGGTGTCCCGGTTTGAGAGTACGACGGTAATTTGCTTATTTCCACACTTAGGCTTAAAAACATGGCGTTAGAGGGTGATAACTCGAAACAGCCCCCGAACGGCCCCGTGGGTGGCACCAACACCTCCCACGGGACCAACGTAACTCGTGGGAACTGACACCGCAGCCGCGGGTGTCCCGGTTTGAGAGTACGACGGTAATTTGCTTATTTCTACACGTAGGCTTAACATGGCGTTAGAGGGTGAGAACTCGAAACAGCCCCCGAACGGCCCCGTGGGTGGCACCAACACCTCCCACGGGACCAACGTAACTCGTAGGAACTGACCCCGCAGCCGCGGGTGTCCCAGTTTGAGAGTACGATGATAATTTGCTTATTTCCACACTTAGGCTTAAAAACTTGGCGTTAGAGGGTGAGAACTCGAAACAGCCCCCGAACGGCCCCGTGGGTGGCACCAACACCTCCCACGGGACCAACGTAACTCGGGGGAACTGACCCCGCAGCCGCGGGTGTCCCGGTTTGAGAGTACGACGGTAATTTGCTTATTTCTACACTTAGGCTTAACATGGCGTTAGAGGGTGAAAACTCGAAACAGCCCCCGAACGGCCCCGTGGGTGGCACCAACACCTCCCACGGGACCAACGTAACTCGTAGGAACTGACCCCGCAGCCGCGGGTGTCCCGGTTTGAGAGTACGATGATAATTTGCTTATTTCCACACTTAGGCTTAAAAACATGGCGTTAGAGGGTGAGAACTCGAAACAACCCCCGAACGGCCCCGTGGGTGGCACCAACACCTCCCACGGGACCAACGTAACTCGTAGGAACTGACCCCGCAGCCGCGGGTCTCCCGGTTTGAGAGTACGGCAGTAATTTGCTTATTTCTACACTTACGCTTAAAAACATGGCGTTAGAGGGTGATAACTCGAAACAGCCCCCGAACGGCCCCGTGGGTGGCACCAACACCTCCCACGGGACCAACGTAACTCGTGGGAACAGACCCCGCAGCCGCGGGTGTCCCGGTTTGAGAGTACGACGGTAATTTGCTTATTTCCACACTTAGGCTTAAAAACATGGCGTTAGAGGGTGAGAACGCGAAACAGCCCCCGAACGGCCCCGTGGGTGGCACCAACACCTCCCACGGGACCAACGTAACTCGTGGGAACAGACCCCGCAGCCGCGGGTGTCCCGGTTTGAGAGTACGACGGTAATTTTCTTATTTCCACACTTAGGCTTAAAAACATGGCGTTAGAGGGTGAGAACTCGAAACAGCCTCCGAACGGCCCCGTGGGTGGCACCAACACCTCCAACGGGACCAACGTAACTCGTGGGAACTGACCCCGCAGCCGCGGGTGTCCCGGTTTGAGAGTACGATGATAATTTGCTTATTTCCACACTTAGGCTTAAAAACATGGCGTTAGAGGGTGAGAACGCGAAACAGCCCCCGAACGGCCCCGTGGGTGGCACCAACACCTCCCACGGGACCAACGTAACTCGTGGGATAAGACCCCGCAGCCGCGGGTGTCCCGGTTTGAGAGTACGACGGTAATTTGCTTATTTCCACACTTAGGCTTAAAAACATGGCGTTAGAGGGTGAGAACTCGAAACAGCCCCCGAACGGCCCCGTGGGTGGCACCAACACCTCTCACGGGACCAACGTAACTCGTAGGAACTGACCCCGCAGCCGCGGGTGTCCCGGTTTGAGAGTACGATGATACTTTGCTTATTTCCACACTTAGGCTTAAAAACATGGCGTTAGAGGGTGATAACTCGAAACAGCCCCCGAACGTCCCCGTGGGTGGGACCAACACCTCCCACGGGACCAACGTAACTCGTGGGAACGGACCCCGCAGCCGCGGGTCTCCCGGTTTGAGAGTACGACGGTAATTTGCTCATTTCCACACTTAGGCTTAAAAACATGGCGTTAGAGGGTGAGAACTCGAAACAGCCTCCGAACGGCCCCGTGGGTGGCACCAACACCTCCCACGGGACCAACGTAACTCGTAGGAACTGACCCCGCAGCCGCGGGTGTCCCGGTTTGAGAGTACGATGATAATTTGCTTATTTCCACACTTAGGCTTAAAAACATGGCGTTAGAGGGTGAGAACGCGAAACAGCCCCCGAACGGCCCCGTGGGTGGCACCAACACCTCCCACGGGACCAACGTAACTCGTGGGAACGGACCCCGCAGCCGCGGGTGTCCCGGTTTGAGAGTACGACGGTAATTTGCTTATTTCCACACTTAGGCTTAAAAACATGGCGTTAGAGGGTGATAACTCGAAACAGCCCCCGAACGGCCCCGTGGGTGGCACCAACACCTCCCACGGGACCAACGTAACTCGTGGGAACTGACACCGCAGCCGCGGGTGTCCCGGTTTGAGAGTACGACGGTAATTTGCTTATTTCTACACGTAGGCTTAACATGGCGTTAGAGGGTGAGAACTCGAAACAGCCCCCGAACGGCCCCGTGGGTGGCACCAACACCTCCCACGGGACCAACGTAACTCGTAGGAACTGACCCCGCAGCCGCGGGTGTCCCAGTTTGAGAGTACGATGATAATTTGCTTATTTCCACACTTAGGCTTAAAAACATGGCGTTAGAGGGTGAGAACTCGAAACAGCCCCCGAACGGCCCCGTGGGTGGCACCAACACCTCCCACGGGACCAACGTAACTCGGGGGAACTGACCCCGCAGCCGCGGGTGTCCCGGTTTGAGAGTACGACGGTAATTTGCTTATTTCTACACTTAGGCTTAACATGGCGTTAGAGGGTGAAAACTCGAAACAGCCCCCGAACGGCCCCGTGGGTGGCACCAACACCTCCCACGGGACCAACGTAACTCGTAGGAACTGACCCCGCAGCCGCGGGTGTCCCGGTTTGAGAGTACGATGATAATTTGCTTATTTCCACACTTAGGCTTAAAAACATGGCGTTAGAGGGTGAGAACTCGAAACAACCCCCGAACGGCCCCGTGGGTGGCACCAACACCTCCCACGGGACCAACGTAACTCGTAGGAACTGACCCCCCAGCCGCGGGTCTCCCGGTTTGAGAGTACGGCAGTAATTTGCTTATTTCTACACTTACGCTTAAAAACATGGCGTTAGAGGGTGATAACTCGAAACAGCCCCCGAACGGCCACGTGGGTGGCCCCAACACCTCCCACGGGACCAACGTAACTCGTGGGAACAGACCCCGCAGCCGCGGGTGTCCCGGTTTGAGAGTACGACGGTAATTTGCTTATTTTCACACTTAGGCTTAAAAACATGGCGTTAGAGGGTGAGAACGCGAAACAGCCCCCGAACGGCCCCGTGGGTGGCACCAACACCTCCCACGGGACCAACGTAACTCGTGGGAACAGACCCCGCAGCCGCGGGTGTCCCGGTTTGAGAGTACGACGGTAATTTGCTTATTTCCACACTTAGGCTTAAAAACATGGCGTTAGAGGGTGAGAACTCGAAACAGCCTCCGAACGGCCCCGTGGGTGGCACCAACACCTCCCACGGGACCAACGTAACTCGTGGGAACTGACCCCGCAGCCGCGGGTGTCCCGGTTTGAGAGTACGATGATAATTTGCTTATTTCCACACTTAGGCTTAAACATGGCGTTAGAGGGTGAGAACGCGAAACAGCCCCCGAACGGCCCCGTGGGTGGCACCAACACCTCCCACGGGACCAACGTAACTCGTGGGAACAGACCCCGCAGCCGCGGGTGTCCCGGTTTGAGAGTACGACGGTAATTTGCTTATTTCCACACTTAGGCTTAAAAACATGGCGTTAGAGGGTAAGAACTCGAAACAGCCCCCGAACGGCCCCGTGGGTGGCACCAACACCTCCCACGGGACCAACGTAACTCGTAGGAACTGACCCCGCAGCCGCGGGTGTCCCGGTTTGAGAGTACGATGATAATTTGCTTATTTCCACACTTAGGCTTAAAAACATGGCGTTAGAGGGTGATAACTCGAAACAGCCCCCGAACGGCCCCGTGGGTGGGACCAACACCTCCCACGGGACCAACGTAACTCGTGGGAACTGACCCCGCAGCCGCGGGTGTCCCGGTTTGAGAGTACGACGGTAATTTGCTTATTTCTACACCAGGCTTAACATGGCGTTAGAGGGTGAAAACTCGAAACAGCCCCCGAACGGCCCCGTGGGTGGCACCAACACCTCCCACGGGACCAACGTAACTCGTAGGAACTGACCCCGCAGTCGCGGGTGTCCCGGTTTGAGAGTACGATGATAATTTGCTTATTTCCACACTTAGGCTTAAAAACATGGCGTTAGAGGGTGAGAACTCGAAACAACCCCCGAACGGCCCCGTGGGTGGCACCAACACCTCCCACGGGACCAACGTAACTCGTAGGAACTGACCCCGCAGCCGCGGGTCTCCTGGTTTGAGAGTACGGCAGTAATTTGCTTATTTCTACACTTACGCTTAAAAATATGGCGTTAGAGGGTGAGAACTCGAAACAGCCCCCGAACGGCCCCGTGGGTGGCACCAACACCTCCCACGGGACCAATGTAACTCGTAGGAACTGACCCCGCAGCCGCGGGTGTCCTGATTTGAGAGTAAGACGATAATTTGCTTATTTCTACACTTAGGCTTAACATGGCGTTAGAGGGTGAAAACTCGAAACAGCCCCCGAACGGCCCCGTGGGTGGCACCAACACCTCCCACGGGACCAACGTAACTCGTGGGAACGGACCCCGCAGCCGCGGGTCTCCCGGTTTGAGAGTACGATGATAATTTGCTTATTTCCACACTTAGGCTTAAAAACATGGCGTTAGAGGGTGAGAACGCGAAACAGCCCCCGAACGGCCCCGTGGGTGGCACCAACACCTCCCACGGGACCAACGTAACTCGTGGTAACGGACCCCGCAGCCGCGGGTGTCCCGGTTTGAGAGTACGACGGTAATTTGCTTATTTCCACACTTAGGCTTAAAAACATGGCGTTAGAGGGTGATAACTCGAAACAGCCCCCGAACGGCCCCGTGGGTGGCACCAACACCTCCCACGGGACCAACGTAACTCGTGGGAACTGACACCGCAGCCGCGGGTGTCCCGGTTTGAGAGTACGACGGTAATTTGCTTATTTCTACACGTAGGCTTAACATGGCGTTAGAGGGTGAGAACTCGAAACCGCCCCCGAACGGCTCCGTGGGTGGCACCAACACCTCCCACGGGACCAACGTAACTCGTAGGAACTGACCCCGCAGCCGCGGGTGTCCCGGTTTGAGTGTACGACGGTAATTTGCTTATTTCCACACTTAGGCTTAAAAACATGGCGTTAGAGGGTGAGAACTCGAAACAGCCTCCGAACGGCCCCGTGGGTGGCACCAACACCTCCCACGGGACCAACGTAACTCGTAGGAACTGACCCCGCAGCCGCGGGTGTCCCGATTTGAGAGTACGATGATAATTTGCTTATTTCCACACTTAGGCTTAAAAACATGGCGTTAGAGGGTGAGAACTCGAAACAGCCCCCGAACGGCCCCGTGGTTGGCACCAACACCTCCCACGGGACCAACGTCACTCGTGGGAACGGACCCCGCAGCCGCGGGTCTCCCGGTTTGAGAGTACGACGGTAATTTGCTTATTTCCACACTTAGGCTTAAAAACATGGCGTTAGAGGGTGATAACTCGAAACAGCCCCCGAACGGCCCCGTGGGTGGCACCAACACCTCCCACGGGACCAACGTAACTCGTGGGAACGGACCCCGCAGCCGCGGGTGTCCCGGTTTGAGAGTACGACGGTAATTTGCTTATTTCCACACTTGGGCTTAAAAACATGGCGTTAGAGGGTGATAACTCGAAACAGCCCCCGAACGGCCCCGTGGGTGGCACCAACACCTCCCACGGGACCAACGTAACTCGTGGGAACTGACCCCGCAGCCGCGGGTGTCCCGGTTTGAGAGTACGACGGTAATTTGCTTATTTCTACACGTAGGCTTAACATGGCGTTAGAGGGTGAGAACTCGAAACAGCCCCCGAACGGCTCCGTGGGTGGCACCAACACCTCCCACGGGACCAACGTAACTTGTAGGAACTGTACCCGCAGCCGCGGGTGTCCCAGTTTGAGAGTACGATGATAATTTGCTTATTTCCACACTTAGGCTTAAAAACATGGCGTTAGAGGGTGAGAACTCGAAACAGCCTCCGAACGGCCCCGTGGGTGGCACCAACACCTCCCACGGGACCAACGTAACTCGTGGGAACTGACCCCGCAGCCGCGGGTGACCCGGTTTGAGAGTACGACGGTAATTTGCTTATTTCTACACTTAGGCTTAACATGGCGTTAGAGGGTGAAAACTCGAAACAGCCCCCGAACGGCCCCGTGGGTGGCACCAACACCTCCCACGGGACCAACGTAACTCGTAGGAACTGACCCCGCAGTCGCAGGTGTCCCGGTTTGAGAGTACGATGATAATTTGCTTATTTCCACACTTAGGCTTAAAAACATGGCGTTAGAGGGTGAGAACTCGAAACAGCCTCCGAACGGCCCCGTGGGTGGCACCAACACCTCCCACGGGACCAACGTAACTCGTAGGAACTGACCCCGCAGCCGCGGGTGTCCCGGTTTGAGAGTACGATGATAATTTGCTTATTTCCACACTTAGGCTTAAAAACATGGCGTTAGAGGGTGAGAACTCGAAACAGCCCCCGAACGGCCCCGTGGGTGGCACCAACACCTCCCACGGGACCAACGTAACTCGTGGAAAGGACCCCGCAGCCGCGGGTGTCCCGGTTTGAGAGTACGACGGTAATTTGCTTATTTCCACACTTAGGCTTAAAAACATGGCGTTAGAGGGTGAGAACTCGAAACAGCCCCCGAACGGCCCCGTGGTTGGCACCAACACCTCCCACGGGACCAACGTAACTCGTGGGAACGAACCCCGCAGCCGCGGGTCTCCCGGTTTGAGAGTACGACGGTAATTTGCTTATTTCCACACTTAGGCTTAAAAACATGGCGTTAGAGGGTGAGAACTCGAAACAGCCTCCGAACGGCCCCGTGGGTGGCACCAACACCTCCCACGGGACCAACGTAACTCGTCGGAACTGACCCCGCAGCCGCGGGTGTCCCGGTTTGAGAGTACGATGATAAATTGCTTATTTCCACACTTAGGCTTAAAAACATGGCGTTAGAGGGTGAGAACTCGAAACAGCCCCTGAACGGCCCCGTGGGTGGCACCAACACCTCCCACGGGACCAACGTAACTCGTGGGAACTGACCCCGCAGCCGCGGGTGTCCCGGTTTGAGAGTACGACGGTAATTTGCTTATTTCTACACTCAGGCTTAACATGGCGTTAGAGGGTGAAAACTCGAAACGGCCCCCGAACGGCCCCGTGGGTGGCACCAACACCTCCCACGGGACCAACGTAACTCGTGGGAACGGACCCCGCAGCCGCGGGTCTCCCGGTTTGAGAGTACGACGGTAATTTGCTTATTTCCACACTTAGGCTTAAAAACATGGCGTTAGAGGGTGAGAACTCGAAACAGCCTCCGAACGGCCCCGTGGGTGGCACCAACACCTCCCACGGGACCAACGTAACTCGTGGGAACTGACCCCGCAGCCGCGGGTGTCCCGGTTTGAGAGTACGATGATAATTTGATTATTTCCACACTTAGGCTTAAAAACATGGCGTTAGAGGGTGAGAATGCGAAACAGCCCACGAACGGCCCCGTGGGTGGCACCAACACCTCCCACGGGACCAACGTAACTCGTGGGAACAGACCCCGCAGCCGCGGGTGTCCCGGTTTGAGAGTACGACGGTAATTTGCTTATTTCCACACTTAGGCTTAAAAACATGGCGTTAGAGGGTGAGAACTCGAAACAGCCCCCGAACGGCCCCGTGGGTGGCACCAACACCTCCCACGGGACCAACGTAACTCGTAGGAACTGATCCCGCAGCCGCGGGTGTCCCGGTTTGAGAGTACGATGATAATTTGCTTATTTCCACACTTAGGCTTAAAAACATGGCGTTAGAGGGTGAGAACTCGAAACAACCCCCGAACGGCCCCGTGGGTGGCACCAACACCTCCCACGGGACCAACGTAACTCGTAGGAACTGACCCCGCAGCCGCGGGTCTCCCGGTTTGAGAGTACGGCAGTAATTTGCTTATTTCTACACTTACGCTTAAAAACATGGCGTTAGAGGGTGATAACTCGAAACAGCCCCCGAACGGCCCCGTGGGTGGCACCAACACCTCCCACGGGACCAACGTAACTCGTGGGAACAGACCCCGCAGCCGCGGGTGTCCCGGTTTGAGAGTACGACGGTAATTTGCTTATTTCCACACTTAGGCTTAAAAACATGGCGTTAGAGGGTGAGAACGCGAAACAGCCCCCGAACGGCCCCGTGGGTGGCACCAACACCTCCCACGGGACCAACGTAACTCGTGGGAACAGACCCCGCAGCCGCGGGTGTCCCGGTTTGAGAGTACGACGGTAATTTTCTTATTTCCACACTTAGGCTTAAAAACATGGCGTTAGAGGGTGAGAACTCGAAACAGCCTCCGAACGGCCCCGTGGGTGGCACCAACACCTCCCACGGGACCAACGTAACTCGTGGGAACTGACCCCGCAGCCGCGGGTGTCCCGGTTTGAGAGTACGATGATAATTTGCTTATTTCCACACTTAGGCTCAAAAACATGGCGTTAGAGGGTGAGAACGCGAAACAGCCCCCGAACGGCCCCGTGGGTGGCACCAACACCTCCCACGGGACCAACGTAACTCGTGGGATAAGACCCCGCAGCCGCGGGTGTCCCGGTTTGAGAGTACGACGGTAATTTGCTTATTTCCACACTTAGGCTTAAAAACATGGCGTTAGAGGGTGAGAACTCGAAACAGCCCCCGAACGGCCCCGTGGGTGGCACCAACACCTCTCACGGGACCAACGTAACTCGTAGGAACTGACCCCGCAGCCGCGGGTGTCCCGGTTTGAGAGTACGATGATACTTTGCTTATTTCCACACTTAGGCTTAAAAACATGGCGTTAGAGGGTGATAACTCGAAACAGCCCCCGAACGGCCCCGTGGGTGGGACCAACACCTCCCACGGGACCAACGTAACTCGTGGGAACGGACCCCGCAGCCGCGGGTCTCCCGGTTTGAGAGTACGACGGTAATTTGCTCATTTCCACACTTAGGCTTAAAAACATGGCGTTAGAGGGTGAGAACTCGAAACAGCCTCCGAACGGCCCCGTGGGTGGCACCAACACCTCCCACGGGACCAACGTAACTCGTAGGAACTGACCCCGCAGCCGCGGGTGTCCCGGTTTGAGAGTACGATGATAATTTGCTTATTTCCACACTTAGGCTTAAAAACATGGCGTTAGAGGGTGAGAACGCGAAACAGCCCCCGAACGGCCCCGTGGGTGGCACCAACACCTCCCACGGGACCAACGTAACTCGTGGGAACGGACCCCGCAGCCGCGGGTGTCCCGGTTTGAGAGTACGACGGTAATTTGCTTATTTCCACACTTAGGCTTAAAAACATGGCGTTAGAGGGTGATAACTCGAAACAGCCCCCGAACGGCCCCGTGGGTGGCACCAACACCTCCCACGGGACCAACGTAACTCGTGGGAACTGACACCGCAGCCGCGGGTGTCCCGGTTTGAGAGTACGACGGTAATTTGCTTATTTCTACACGTAGGCTTAACATGGCGTTAGAGGGTGAGAACTCGAAACAGCCCCCGAACGGCCCCGTGGGTGGCACCAACACCTCCCACGGGACCAACGTAACTCGTAGGAACTGACCCCGCAGCCGCGGGTGTCCCAGTTTGAGAGTACGATGATAATTTGCTTATTTCCACACTTAGGCTTAAAAACTTGGCGTTAGAGGGTGAGAACTCGAAACAGCCCCCGAACGGCCCCGTGGGTGGCACCAACACCTCCCACGGGACCAACGTAACTCGGGGGAACTGACCCCGCAGCCGCGGGTGTCCCGGTTTGAGAGTACGACGGTAATTTGCTTATTTCTACACTTAGGCTTAACATGGCGTTAGAGGGTGAAAACTCGAAACAGCCCCCGAACGGCCCCGTGGGTGGCACCAACACCTCCCACGGGACCAACGTAACTCGTAGGAACTGACCCCGCAGCCGCGGGTGTCCCGGTTTGAGAGTACGATGATAATTTGCTTATTTCCACACTTAGGCTTAAAAACATGGCGTTAGAGGGTGAGAACTCGAAACAACCCCCGAACGGCCCCGTGGGTGGCACCAACACCTCCCACGGGACCAACGTAACTCGTAGGAACTGACCCCGCAGCCGCGGGTCTCCCGGTTTGAGAGTACGGCAGTAATTTGCTTATTTCTACACTTACGCTTAAAAACATGGCGTTAGAGGGTGATAACTCGAAACAGCCCCCGAACGGCCCCGTGGGTGGCACCAACACCTCCCACGGGACCAACGTAACTCGTGGGAACAGACCCCGCAGCCGCGGGTGTCCCGGTTTGAGAGTACGACGGTAATTTGCTTATTTCCACACTTAGGCTTAAAAACATGGCGTTAGAGGGTGAGAACGCGAAACAGCCCCCGAACGGCCCCGTGGGTGGCACCAACACCTCCCACGGGACCAACGTAACTCGTGGGAACAGACCCCGCAGCCGCGGGTGTCCCGGTTTGAGAGTACGACGGTAATTTTCTTATTTCCACACTTAGGCTTAAAAACATGGCGTTAGAGGGTGAGAACTCGAAACAGCCTCCGAACGGCCCCGTGGGTGGCACCAACACCTCCAACGGGACCAACGTAACTCGTGGGAACTGACCCCGCAGCCGCGGGTGTCCCGGTTTGAGAGTACGATGATAATTTGCTTATTTCCACACTTAGGCTTAAAAACATGGCGTTAGAGGGTGAGAACGCGAAACAGCCCCCGAACGGCCCCGTGGGTGGCACCAACACCTCCCACGGGACCAACGTAACTCGTGGGATAAGACCCCGCAGCCGCGGGTGTCCCGGTTTGAGAGTACGACGGTAATTTGCTTATTTCCACACTTAGGCTTAAAAACATGGCGTTAGAGGGTGAGAACTCGAAACAGCCCCCGAACGGCCCCGTGGGTGGCACCAACACCTCTCACGGGACCAACGTAACTCGTAGGAACTGACCCCGCAGCCGCGGGTGTCCCGGTTTGAGAGTACGATGATACTTTGCTTATTTCCACACTTAGGCTTAAAAACATGGCGTTAGAGGGTGATAACTCGAAACAGCCCCCGAACGTCCCCGTGGGTGGGACCAACACCTCCCACGGGACCAACGTAACTCGTGGGAACGGACCCCGCAGCCGCGGGTCTCCCGGTTTGAGAGTACGACGGTAATTTGCTCATTTCCACACTTAGGCTTAAAAACATGGCGTTAGAGGGTGAGAACTCGAAACAGCCTCCGAACGGCCCCGTGGGTGGCACCAACACCTCCCACGGGACCAACGTAACTCGTAGGAACTGACCCCGCAGCCGCGGGTGTCCCGGTTTGAGAGTACGATGATAATTTGCTTATTTCCACACTTAGGCTTAAAAACATGGCGTTAGAGGGTGAGAACGCGAAACAGCCCCCGAACGGCCCCGTGGGTGGCACCAACACCTCCCACGGGACCAACGTAACTCGTGGGAACGGACCCCGCAGCCGCGGGTGTCCCGGTTTGAGAGTACGACGGTAATTTGCTTATTTCCACACTTAGGCTTAAAAACATGGCGTTAGAGGGTGATAACTCGAAACAGCCCCCGAACGGCCCCGTGGGTGGCACCAACACCTCCCACGGGACCAACGTAACTCGTGGGAACTGACACCGCAGCCGCGGGTGTCCCGGTTTGAGAGTACGACGGTAATTTGCTTATTTCTACACGTAGGCTTAACATGGCGTTAGAGGGTGAGAACTCGAAACAGCCCCCGAACGGCCCCGTGGGTGGCACCAACACCTCCCACGGGACCAACGTAACTCGTAGGAACTGACCCCGCAGCCGCGGGTGTCCCAGTTTGAGAGTACGATGATAATTTGCTTATTTCCACACTTAGGCTTAAAAACATGGCGTTAGAGGGTGAGAACTCGAAACAGCCCCCGAACGGCCCCGTGGGTGGCACCAACACCTCCCACGGGACCAACGTAACTCGGGGGAACTGACCCCGCAGCCGCGGGTGTCCCGGTTTGAGAGTACGACGGTAATTTGCTTATTTCTACACTTAGGCTTAACATGGCGTTAGAGGGTGAAAACTCGAAACAGCCCCCGAACGGCCCCGTGGGTGGCACCAACACCTCCCACGGGACCAACGTAACTCGTAGGAACTGACCCCGCAGCCGCGGGTGTCCCGGTTTGAGAGTACGATGATAATTTGCTTATTTCCACACTTAGGCTTAAAAACATGGCGTTAGAGGGTGAGAACTCGAAACAACCCCCGAACGGCCCCGTGGGTGGCACCAACACCTCCCACGGGACCAACGTAACTCGTAGGAACTGACCCCCCAGCCGCGGGTCTCCCGGTTTGAGAGTACGGCAGTAATTTGCTTATTTCTACACTTACGCTTAAAAACATGGCGTTAGAGGGTGATAACTCGAAACAGCCCCCGAACGGCCACGTGGGTGGCCCCAACACCTCCCACGGGACCAACGTAACTCGTGGGAACAGACCCCGCAGCCGCGGGTGTCCCGGTTTGAGAGTACGACGGTAATTTGCTTATTTTCACACTTAGGCTTAAAAACATGGCGTTAGAGGGTGAGAACGCGAAACAGCCCCCGAACGGCCCCGTGGGTGGCACCAACACCTCCCACGGGACCAACGTAACTCGTGGGAACAGACCCCGCAGCCGCGGGTGTCCCGGTTTGAGAGTACGACGGTAATTTGCTTATTTCCACACTTAGGCTTAAAAACATGGCGTTAGAGGGTGAGAACTCGAAACAGCCTCCGAACGGCCCCGTGGGTGGCACCAACA
Organism: Sambucus nigra; assembly: GCA_949130495.1. Classification (NCBI taxonomy): domain Eukaryota; kingdom Viridiplantae; phylum Streptophyta; class Magnoliopsida; order Dipsacales; family Adoxaceae; genus Sambucus; species Sambucus nigra. The sequence continues at coordinate 210,495,052 of OX422223.1, read as the reverse complement.
CCTCCCACGGGACCAACGTAACTCGTGGGAACTGACCCCGCAGCCGCGGGTGTCCCGGTTTGAGAGTACGATGATAATTTGCTTATTTCCACACTTAGGCTTAAACATGGCGTTAGAGGGTGAGAACGCGAAACAGCCCCCGAACGGCCCCGTGGGTGGCACCAACACCTCCCACGGGACCAACGTAACTCGTGGGAACAGACCCCGCAGCCGCGGGTGTCCCGGTTTGAGAGTACGACGGTAATTTGCTTATTTCCACACTTAGGCTTAAAAACATGGCGTTAGAGGGTAAGAACTCGAAACAGCCCCCGAACGGCCCCGTGGGTGGCACCAACACCTCCCACGGGACCAACGTAACTCGTAGGAACTGACCCCGCAGCCGCGGGTGTCCCGGTTTGAGAGTACGATGATAATTTGCTTATTTCCACACTTAGGCTTAAAAACATGGCGTTAGAGGGTGATAACTCGAAACAGCCCCCGAACGGCCCCGTGGGTGGGACCAACACCTCCCACGGGACCAACGTAACTCGTGGGAACTGACCCCGCAGCCGCGGGTGTCCCGGTTTGAGAGTACGACGGTAATTTGCTTATTTCTACACCAGGCTTAACATGGCGTTAGAGGGTGAAAACTCGAAACAGCCCCCGAACGGCCCCGTGGGTGGCACCAACACCTCCCACGGGACCAACGTAACTCGTAGGAACTGACCCCGCAGTCGCGGGTGTCCCGGTTTGAGAGTACGATGATAATTTGCTTATTTCCACACTTAGGCTTAAAAACATGGCGTTAGAGGGTGAGAACTCGAAACAACCCCCGAACGGCCCCGTGGGTGGCACCAACACCTCCCACGGGACCAACGTAACTCGTAGGAACTGACCCCGCAGCCGCGGGTCTCCTGGTTTGAGAGTACGGCAGTAATTTGCTTATTTCTACACTTACGCTTAAAAATATGGCGTTAGAGGGTGAGAACTCGAAACAGCCCCCGAACGGCCCCGTGGGTGGCACCAACACCTCCCACGGGACCAATGTAACTCGTAGGAACTGACCCCGCAGCCGCGGGTGTCCTGATTTGAGAGTAAGACGATAATTTGCTTATTTCTACACTTAGGCTTAACATGGCGTTAGAGGGTGAAAACTCGAAACAGCCCCCGAACGGCCCCGTGGGTGGCACCAACACCTCCCACGGGACCAACGTAACTCGTGGGAACGGACCCCGCAGCCGCGGGTCTCCCGGTTTGAGAGTACGATGATAATTTGCTTATTTCCACACTTAGGCTTAAAAACATGGCGTTAGAGGGTGAGAACGCGAAACAGCCCCCGAACGGCCCCGTGGGTGGCACCAACACCTCCCACGGGACCAACGTAACTCGTGGTAACGGACCCCGCAGCCGCGGGTGTCCCGGTTTGAGAGTACGACGGTAATTTGCTTATTTCCACACTTAGGCTTAAAAACATGGCGTTAGAGGGTGATAACTCGAAACAGCCCCCGAACGGCCCCGTGGGTGGCACCAACACCTCCCACGGGACCAACGTAACTCGTGGGAACTGACACCGCAGCCGCGGGTGTCCCGGTTTGAGAGTACGACGGTAATTTGCTTATTTCTACACGTAGGCTTAACATGGCGTTAGAGGGTGAGAACTCGAAACCGCCCCCGAACGGCTCCGTGGGTGGCACCAACACCTCCCACGGGACCAACGTAACTCGTAGGAACTGACCCCGCAGCCGCGGGTGTCCCAGTTTGAGAGTACGATGATAATTTGCTTATTTCCACACTTAGGCTTAAAAACATGGCGTTAGAGGGTGAGAACTCGAAACAGCCCCCGAACGGCCCTGTGGGTGGCACCAACACCTACCACGGGACCAACGTAATTCGTGGGAACTGACCCCGCAGCCGCGGGTGTCCCGGTTTGAGAGTACGACGGTAATTTGCTTATTTCTACACTTAGGCTTAACATGGCGTTAGAGGGTGAAAACTCGAAACAGCCCCCGAACGGCCCCGTGGGTGGCACCAACACCTCCCACGGGACCAACGTAACTCGTAGGAACTGACCCCGCAGCCGCGGGTGTCCCGGTTTGAGAGTACGATGATAATTTGCTTATTTCCACACTTAGGCTTAAAAACATGGCGTTAGAGGGTGAGAACTCGAAACAGCCTCCGAACGGCCCCGTGGGTGGCACCAACACCTCCCACGGGACCAACGTAACTCGTAGGAACTGACCCCGCAGCCGCGGGTGTCCCGGTTTGAGAGTACGATGATAATTTGCTTATTTCTACACTTAGGCTTAAAAACATGGCGTTAGAGGGTGAGAACTCGAAACAGCCCCCGAACGGCCCCGTGGGTGGCACCAACACCTCCCACGGGACCAACGTAACTCGTGGGAACGGACCCCGCAGCCGCGGGTGTCCCGGTTTGAGAGTACGACGGTAATTTGCTTATTTCCACACTTAGGCTTAAAAACATGGCGTTAGAGGGTGAGAACTCGAAACAGCCCCCGAACGGCCCCGTGGGTGGCACCAACACCTCCCACGGGACCAACGTAACTCGTGGGAACGGACCCCGCAGCCGCGGGTCTCCCGGTTTGAGAGTACGACGGTAATTTGCTTATTTCCACACTTTGGCTTAAAAACATGGCGTTAGAGGGTGAGAACTCGAAACAGCCTCCGAACGGCCCCGTGGGTGGCACCAACACCTCCCACGGGACCAACGTAACTCGTCGGAACTGACCCCGCAGCTGCGGGTGTCCCGGTTTGAGAGTACGATGATAAATTGCTTATTTCCACACTTAGGCTTAAAAACATGGCGTTAGAGGATGAGAACTCGAAACAGCCCCCGAACGGCCCCGTGGGTGGCACCAACACCTCCCACGGGACCAACGTAACTCGTGGGAACTGACCCCGCAGCCGCGGGTGTCCCGGTTTGAGAGTACGACGGTAATTTGCTTATTTCTACACTCAGGCTTAACATGGCGTTAGAGGGTGAAAACTCGAAACAGCCCCCGAACGGCCCCGTGGGTGGCACCAACACCTCCCACGGGACCAACGTAACTCGTGGGAACGGACCCCGCAGCCGCGGGTCTCCCGGTTTGAGAGTACGACGGTAATTTGCTTATTTCCACACTTAAGCTTAAAAACATGGCGTTAGAGGGTGAGAACTCGAAACAGCCTCCGAACGGCCCCGTGGGTGGCACCAACACCTCCCACGGGACCAACGTAACTCGTGGGAACTGACCCCGCAGCCGCGGGTGTCCCGGTTTGAGAGTACGATGATAATTTGCTTATTTCCACACTTAGGCTTAAAAACATGGCGTTAGAGGGTGAGAACGCGAAACAGCCCCCGAACGGCCCCGTGGGTGGCACCAACACCTCCCACGGGACCAACGTAACTCGTGGGAACAGACCCCGCAGTCGCGGGTGTCCCGGTTTGAGAGTACGACGGTAATTTGCTTATTTCCACACTTAGGCTTAAAAACATGGCGTTAGAGGGTGAGAACTCGAAACAGCCCCCGAACGGCCCCGTGGGTGGCACCAACACCTCCCACGGGACTAACGTAACTCGTAGGAACTGACCCCGCAGCCGCGGGTCTCCCGGTTTGAGAGTACGGCAGTAATTTGCTTATTTCCACACTTAATTTTTATATTTCTACTTGGTTACTGATAATTTTAACTCATATATGCAATTTTTCAGCTTGATTAATTTTTTTGTAAAATTACTTGGTTACTGATACTTTTATTTTTTGTATCCTATCATTTGTAGGATTTTTGCGCGTGGATCAAATGAAGGAGGCAATGTTTTACAACATGATGATTATTTATATGTTGTGGACATTCAGGATAATGTTTTTTATGTGTTATAGCCGTGCAGGCTTTTATTGTTTAGTTTTATGGCCGTGCGGGCTTTTATAATTTGATTGTTGAATTTTATAGCCGTGCGGGCTTTATTATAAGCAGGTTTTTCATTTACAGGTTTTGGAATGTCAAGAAAATAGAGGAAACTCTGCCCAATTTTTTTTTGGTCTGTGAATTATTAAGACGTGTAATATTTTTATGTTTGTATATATATTTGTTTATTAACAACATTCTCAATTCGCAATTTGTGATTTTTTTTTATTGTTTTGCCTATAATAAATATTTGTAACACCTCGTAGCAACCGATGATGCACTCACAGGAACCCCAATTTTAGGATTGGGCAAAAAAAAATACATTTTTTTTAAATTACAGATAAATATGGTCATGGACTTTGTCCATGACCATTTTTACTTTTTTTTGTCGCGCTTAAAAATGGTCGCGGCCAAAGTCCGCGACCATTTTTTTTATTTTTTGTCACGGTAATGGGTCGCGGACTAGGGCCGCGACCAATTTTTTTTAAATTTTTTTTGTCACACACATGGGTCGCGGCCAAAGTCCGCGACCAATTTGTCACGGTCGTGGGTCATGGACAAGGACCGTGACCAATTTTTTTAATTTTTTTTTGTCACGCACATGGGTCGCGGACTTTGGCCGCGACCAATTTGTCACGGTTGTGGGTCATGGACAAGGGCCGCGACCAATTTTTTTAATTTTTTTTTGTCACGCACATGGGTCGCGGACTTTGGCCGCGACCAATTTGTCACGGTTATGGGTCACGGATTAGAGCCGCGACCCATCACGGCATGGGTCACGGCCTAAGTCCGCGACCATCTGCCGTGACCCCTCTCGGCCGTGACCATTTTTTGGTCACGGACTTGGGCCGCGACCCACGAAAATGGTCACGCCCGAAATGGTCACGGCCCAAGTCCGCGACCCACAGGTTTGGTCAGGGATTTTGGCCGTGACCAATCGCCAGTTTTGGTGTAGTGTTATGAAATTTTGCATTTATAATTATCATGCATTTTAATGCACTTGATATAAATATTTTCACCTCGGGCCCTGAGCCGTTTATATCTCTCGCTTTCTCTCTCTCTCTCTCTCTCTCTCTCTCTCTCTATATATATATATATATATATATATATATATATATATATATATATATATTGTATTATATTATAGTTGTCCCACCGCAAGGACGCCAATAATGCTTTTCCATCCAGTGTTCTCGGAGCCGTGGCAGATGCGGACTAGCGCGGGATTTGTATTATAGATGCTTCTTATCTTATGTAAATCTAGATAGGATTCATTTTGTATATCGGGTTTATACCCAAGGGTTATATGTATCATTTTATATTTCTTTCTCAAGATTGTTGTATTGTTTGTGACCCGACAACATATTCGGGTATATTTCTTTTATGTACTTAATTGGTTTTAATTTGAGTACTTCCTTGTTATCGTGGTACGTGTGTACATTGTATCATGTTCGGTAGTTACTATATTGATAGCATGATGTTATTATGTTTTAAAATTTTTGGCATCCGCTTATTATAGTATTGGGTAGTTAGATAGGTTTATTTTAGTATCGTCAGTAGATGCTGAGAATGATCCACTTGAGATTCCTAATTTAATTTAGTATAGGGTTGGACACCCGTTATTATTTTAAGCAAGGTGTCACAGGTGGTATCAGAGCATCAGGTTCCAGTGTCTTAGGTTCTGTGCGGGTTTTCTGCGTTCTTCCGTAAGTGTTCTTGATGTAGAGCCTTACTTTTAGGACTGTTGTGTTCAAAACGCCTATTATTTTCTTCTGCGATGTGTAATCACTTGAATGGAGTTCTGACATAGTTGCTCTTATCTCAGATGCCGACGAGAAGAGTTCGCTCGGGTAGGGAAAATAAAGGGGCTGAGAACATAGAACCCCACATGCCTTAAGGGACTGTGACTGCAACCAAAGTTGCCAATATGATGGCACGAGTAGTAGAATGCATCCATTGCTACGATGGCACATCAACCTACGGCTCGGGTTTCTTAAGACCACCCAGGTCCATCTGTGTTGGAAAGAGTACGAGAAGCCTTTCGAAAAAGACATCCTTCAAATTTTCAGGGGGGGAGCTGATGCAGTTGTTGCAAGTCAGTGGAAGAAGGATATACAAAGGCTCATTCGGATGGTTGAATGAAGTGAGGCATAGAAACAAATACTATCCACCTTTAAACTAAGGGATGCAACTCTTCAATGGTGGGAGTAAGTCACCACATCGGAGTATAGAGATGTAATGCCCATAGAAGATTTTTGGGTACGTCTTGATCGAAAATATTTTCCTTTCGCAATTCAGATGGAGATGAGGAAAAGATTATTGGATATGATGCAAGGTGATTAAACGGTGGCTGAGTATGAAGAAGAATATGCTCGATTGGTGAATTTGTCAGTATTTGTTAGAAAATTCGACATTTCTGACTTTTACTGATGTGATGAAAGCGACATTGTTACGTTGTCGGGAGTATCATCTTCATTTAAAAAGGGAGTAATAATTTGGAGACTAGGGTTCTTCAAGTAGAACTGGAGAAGATGATGCCATTAGGGCAAGGTCACCAATGCAATAAGGTTATAGGCAGGATTACCGTGGGTTGCAATAGCATTTCGTCCCTCAGGATGGACAAGAAGAATTTTCTAGGAGATGTCTGTTTTGTGGGGAATTAGGCCAAAGGAAGAGGGATTGTCCTACAAGGGATAGAGGGCAAATTTTTAGGAAGTTTTGGTTGTGTAATCCCTATAGCAGTTCATAGGCCAGTTTGGGCAAGAGAACTTCGAACAGGGATCCATTGGTGAAGTGAGGCAGTTGGAGCATGGAGGTTAAATGTAAATTAGTTTCCTTGTGCTTAGGTCATACTTTGAGCGGTATTGGAAGCATTTCATTTAATATTTTAGTGAGTGGTTAGTTGTTATAACCATAGTGTATATAAAATTTTCTTAAAGGGAGGAGTGAGCAAGTGTGGCACTGAGACGATGTCTTTTAGGAGAATAGATTATTTAGAGATGCGCTAGTAGAGAGTTACGATTCTATTTTGGGAATCGGAACTGCTAAAGTTTGTGGAGTAGTAACAATAGAGCTATCGTTTTATATTTATGCTAGATGCATGTAATAGTAATGTTACAGTTATGGAAGGGACTACCTTATGGCGATACTTTGATGCGAGGTAAAGGACATTTATTATTGAAGAGATTCAGGTTTTAACAGGTTCGTTGTTGAGCTAGAAATTTTAGATCGTGATTGTGTTAGTTCTGAGAACCAGGTGAGAGTAAGAGTATTGTAATTGTTGATGCCTTGTGTCTTGGGCATAAGGTGCTTGGTTTGGGCGTCAAAAGACATAAAATTATTTTATAGTACATTATTTTATAGGCCTTCGGACAATATCAATAGGGTCCAAAAATATTTTATAAACCTTAGTCCTAATTTAATGGATCTCAATTCTTGACAAAGCTACATAGTAGTGTATTGGGAGGGTTCCTTGTCTGGATTTTTCTTGTGATACCTCCCCCGCACGAAAGTAGCGAATGTCAAGAGTTGAGAAGAGCAAAATCTTCGGGCATTTTAAATTTTGTTATATACTTAGTACGATGTTGTAGATTAAAATTGTTGATAATTATATTACGACTGGAGCCTAAGTGGATTCGGGTAATGTCTGTGTAATTGGGCTCGGGTACAGGGTGTATGGGTGCCCTGGTTAACTAATTCGATTTCAAAATAAAACAATTCGTCGTGAGAAGTGAAAGAGATACGTATAGTAATCTTGAGGTAGATGACGTAGGAACTAGTTGAGGTTTGGAGTACTAGGCTTAACTAAATTTCGAGGACGAAATTTCTTGTAAGGGGGGAAGTATATAATACCCTGTGATTTTGAGGACTGAGAGTTTAATTATTTCGGGAGAAGTAAATTTATTGAAATTGGAGAATTTTAAAATTGCCAATTGAGGTTAAAATTTGAGGATGTTATAAAGTATTTCGGATGACGATTTTGAGTGCGCGGTTGATTCGGGATGGGTCGAGATAGTCAAAATGACCGTCCTTGGGTTTTATTTCAGTTTTGGAATATTTTAAGTTAGTTTGACTCGAAGGAGTAAACGAGTCATTTAAAGTGTTTATTATCATTTATAATTGGGTATCTTGGAAATAAGTCTTAAAATGCCTACATGAGATGATAATCTCATTCTTGAGACTGAGAAAGGGAGAGAGAGCCCTAGAGAGAGAGAGGAAGAAAGGAAGAAGAGAAAGAGGAGAGAGGCTTGAGGATTCCGAACAATACGCGATTTCGAGGAAGATTTAACCTCTACAACTTCGAGGCCAGTGATTAATCTTGCTAAATAATTCATGTGTGTAATTTATTTCATGATTTGTGGACAAAATTATAGATTTTGGTTTAATATATCAAAACCTAGATTTTGGGTTAAATCTTGCATTTGAGGTGTGTGTATATGGATTTATGGTTGTATATATAGTTGGGATTATATATATAATGATTTTTATGTTAGAAAACATGTTGGGGTTGAAGATTGAGGGTTGGAAGATGATGTATTTGAGTTTTCGAAAATTTGGGTTTTGAGAAAAAAGTAAGCCATTCGTAGCTTATTGAACAGGCCGAATCGATTCGGCCCCCTTTTCGAATAGAGTCGGAATGTTGCAGACTTATAGGTCTGGGTGGCCAAATCGATTTAGCCTAGGACATACTTACAGGTCCTTTGGACCGAATCGATTTGCAGGATTGGCGAATCGATTTTCCTTTGGGACCGAATCGATTTGGACTAGGTTGAATCAATTCAGGAACAGGGTTGTTTTGAGAAGCTTTTCTAGAGCAAGTTTTAGTCCATTTCGATTGGGTTTATCGATTAAGAACATCCTAATATGGTACGAGAAGTACGTTTTGGAGACTTTTAGGGGGTTCCATATATGAGGTGATATTGGGGGACGTATCGAGTTTTGGGAAAAGGTAAATTGAAGTTGTCGCATCGACTTAGTGGGAATCCCATTAGCGAAGGGAATCCAATTTGGAGATTAAACGTGAGTTACTTTGTGATGTGAGGTTGGGGGACTTTTAGAGGTGGTTGTGAAGAGATTACTTGAAATTGTTGTGCTAACTTTTATGTCGAATCCTCCTAACGATAGGATTTTATTTAGATATGATCGGGAATCAATGAGAGAGAGGTCGTGTATCTTTAGAGACGATAAACTTACCGATTTAATACTAAATGCAATATTGTTAAGGGTTGATATGGGCAACTTAATCGAAATCTAAATTGAGAATGATTGGATTGTACTATCTACTAGGTTGTGTTTGTACTTATAGTCGGGATAGTTACTATATATACCTAGGTGGGATTTACGATAGGTATTCCAATGGGTGATGGGATTAGGAAATGAATTGGGAATGAGCATATGAATTACCTATTAAAATAAGTTATGTTTATACTTATAGGCGGTATAATTATTGTATATCGGTGTGTATACGGACATAGATGGTGTGTGAATGAGGATTGTTATATACATTATGTTATATGATAGTATCCGTAATTTTAATCAAACTAGGAGACTATTCATATCATAGGTGAAATGGATGAATATGTTGCAAGTGAGGGATCGTATTATGAAATGAATTGGGAAAGTATACGTTATAGCGTCGGTTAGTATAATGAGAGTTGTTTATACATGTAGCCGAATTCAGTAGTTTTATACAGACGGATGGGAGATAGCATGTATATATATCTGTATGTATATATGGCGTGAATGTATATACCTTGTGTGATGGTTTGTATATACGACGTGATTGCATATATATCTAGTGTGAACGGTATATGTACTTATTGTGTGAGCATACCCCTCCAGTGTTATCTTGGGAAATTGCGCGATGTGGCTGAGGCCCCTAGCTTGAGGATCAGGGAGCGTATAGTCCCCAGGTCATAGTCGTCCATTATTTATTGTGTGATTTTTATTCTGGGGGAAAAGTCTTGGGTATGATTCGTTCTTACTTTCAGGTTCAGAACTATGACCGCTTCCCACGCGTTTTGTTTTGTTACCAGGGCGGTGTGATAATAGTTCGGTGGCTGGTAACCCGGGAGAAAGTGAGTTATTCCTGGAAGATGATAGCATTGTGAAGTATATTTTTATCCTATAAATGAATGTGTCTTGGATGATTTAAATATACGTTATGTGTGTTATGCGTACGTGTTTGTTAGAGTTAAATGATCGTATTTTATAACTAGGATAATGTTATACGTCCTATAAGTGAATGTGATATGGGTATTTTAAGTACACGTTAGGTGTGATATGTATACGTGCTTGTTAGGTTCAAATGAGCGTGCTTATAAATAGAAATAATGATATATAGACCTTAAAGGTTTTGTGCGATATCTTATTTATGAACTTAGGGATAGTAGTTCATAATGTATAACGGAAAGTATATGTGTGGTGTGCTGAGGGCATAATGGATCTCGACGATCTATATTGTCAAGTAGTAGTCTATCAGAGGGGTTCCTTGTTTGGATTTTGCTTTGCAAGACGCCCCACGCATGAAACGTCGCGCAATGTTGGGAGTGGGGAGAAGCTTAGTTCTTGGTACTAAGGTTATGCGTCATGTGAAGCACTACTTTATAGGTATATAAAGATGATGTGTGACTATTCTTGTTCTAATAACTTGTTAAAGTTAATAACTAGAAATGGATAAATTCCAGTAGGATATATGTATGTAGATATACGTTAACACATATGTTTGAGCGTAAACTTAGGGTATGATAGAATGATAAGATTTTGCACTATACTTGAGTTAGTGGGTTACACGGGTGTAGTCTATGTGTAGATTAAGATTGAGTTATCCCTAAAAGGTGTTGGGTAGCTTGATTGAGGTTCACGTACATACGCTTAGGTGCGCGCTTTAGTCGAGGGGTGAGATTGAGTTCCACGAGAGTGCGATTCCACCTTAATCATGAAATTGTGCATTTTAATGCACTTGATATAAATGTTTTCACCTCGGGACCTGACCCGGTTATATCTCTCGCTTGGTGTATATATATATTGTATTATATTATAGGTGTCCCACCGCAATGACGCCAATGATGCTTTTTCGTCAAGTGTTCTCGGAGCCGTGGAAGATGTAGACTATTGTGGGATTTGTATTATAGCTGCTTCTTATCTTATGTAAATCTAGATAAGATTCATTTTGTATATCAAGTTTATACCCAAGGGTTATATGTAGCATTTTATATTTCTTTCTCAGGATTGTTGTATTGTCTGTGACCCGACAGAATATTCAGGTATATTTCTTTTGTGTACTTAATTGGTTTTAATTTGAGTACTTCCTTGTTATCATGGTACGTGTGTACATTATATCATGTTCGGTAGTTACTATATTGATAGCATGATGTTATTATGCTTTAAAAATTTTGGCATCCTCTTATTATAGTATTGGGTAGTTAGCTAGGTTTATTTTAGTATCGTTAGTATATGCTGAGAATGATTCACTTAAGATTCCTAATTTAATTTAGTATAGGTCTGTCCACCCGTTATTATTTTAAGCGAGGTGTCATAGTGGGACCTTGATCATGTGCCGGATGTGGGGGGTAAAGATATGTGCCGTGATCCTCTGGTACTGTTGTAATGTGAAATTTTCTTTTTCTTTTTCTTCTTTTCTTTATTTTTAATTTTACTGTATTAAATTTTTTAGGATGTATTGTATTAAGTTGTTTTGTGAAATTATGGGATTGAAAATGATAATGTAGTTGTTGGTTATTTATTTGATTTTGATGCGTGCGACCCTCCATTTTTATAAAATCATATGTCCATTGTCAATTTATCTACACTTCAGTCCATCTATATTATTATGACTTACAACATGATTTCTTTTAACTTAATTTTTGTGCAATTTTTTTTTCTTTTGCTTGTATAGGGCTCACGTTGACTACCTCAGGGATCGCTCCAAATTGGGGTGATTTATTTCCATCCCTCTCTTTTTCATAGTGTCTTTAATTTCATTGAGGACAATGTGCATTTCGAGCTAGGGGGAGTGTGATTATTCATCTCAATTTCTATTTTTTCAACGTGAGCCATGTGTATATTTATTAATTATATTTATTAATTAAAAAATACATATAAAAAATACAAAAATTTCACAAATTGATTTATATATTTCTTTTCTCTTTCTTGGGCCTTTTGCCTTAATTTCCTATGATAAATTTAATAAATGCCCTATCCAATTGCTAATTCGATAACATATTTTCTATTTATTTCAGTTATTAAACATTAGTCCTCAAATTATTCAATATTGAGAATAAATGAATGAATTAAAACTTGAAAATCCATAAGCGCATGAGCATATTTTATAAATGATTTTGTAGGATAATTATAACTTGGTATCTTTTTATTGCTTTGTGTACACTAAAATTGATCAAGTTTGTGCTTTTGTTCACTTGTGAATGCCTATACATTACTCTTTCCCCCTTGAAAACGTTAAATTCGTCGAAAATCTCACTATTCTTTCATTTCATTGTTCATTAAATGAGTTCATATTTGAAATGTGTTACTTGAGCATGATTTTCAAAGCTGTTTTGACTCTAGAATTGCGTAAACTTTAAGAAATGATCATAGTCCCTCTTTGTTATATTACTCATATTGACTTTGAACTCACCTTATATGTTTTTCCTCATCAATCCCTTTGAGCTTAAATATAACCCTTCGCTTCATAGCCCAAAATCCCATAACTAACTCTAAATTGGAGTTTTTAAATCATGTATACACATTCCATACATTTGTTTGGAATGATACTTGGGATTGAATAATGTTCGTGTTATGTGGTTGCAACTAAGCATGTGAGAGTGAAAAAAGAAGAAAAAAATGAAGTGAAAAGAAAAGAAAAAGAAAAAAAACAAAAGCAAAAGAAAAGATGAGAAAAAGAAGAAAACAAAAGAAAGAGAAAGTCTTTCTAGTTTGTTTATAGTGTTCAATAACCTTAATCACTTTCCATTATTATATTCAATTCTTATTATGGAAATCCTTTTCCAACTTTTGAAATTGCCCACAATTTTTCGTTATCCCGAATTTTCATCCCCAAACTCCTTTGAATACGTAAATATACCCTTCCTTTCATAACCTTAACCCTAAACCTACATTACAACCCTATACAAATCCTATGTGATCCTAGGGTGAATTTAATGTAAAAGTCATAATAATTGCGATAATATGTGAAAATGTATTTCACCTCTTTAATGAATGGTATCTTTCATTGAGATTACACATTTTTCATTTTATACAGTGCGTTCTTCATTGATGACATGTGTACGTCCTAGTTTTCATTTCCATTTACTCATTATGTCCACATGTCCCGTATGTTACACCCCATCCCGAGTACTTTTATTTGTTGAGTGTGCTATTTAGAGAGAATTGAGTGGAAGCATGCTTTAATTGTTATTTGGGCGATAGGCATTTTTACCGAATCAAAACTTTTGTATGTGCATTCACACCACTCACATTTGAGGCTTTAATTCCATATAATTATTCTTTTAATGTTAATAGTTTTGGGTTATTGGACAAAAAATTTCTTTTGTTTTGTTAATAAGATGTTTAAATATCTAGTTATTGTTGAGCTTGGTATATTGGTTGGTTGGGCATATTTTGAGGAAATTTGATGTTTGTGGGTTTCATCCCTGAAAACCCTCATGACACAACACTCGTCCACTAGGGTAAGTAAGGGATTTAACGGCTTATTGCATTGCTAAATGCAATCATTCACATGCGAAAGTGGCATTTATATATTTTATGCTTATATACGTTTGGTATCGCCTTCTGTTGGGCTGGTTTGTTTTGTTTCATCATTAGGGACTAACGATGTCTAAGTTAGGGGGTACGATTAGCCATGAATATTGCATATTAGCATCCGTTATCTTTGTGTGTTCTAGTACAATTATGTCCATTAATTCTCGTATTTACGCTCATTTATTGATTAACCATGGGTTTCGACATACATACATACATACATACATACATACATACATACATGCATGCATGTGTGTATGTTGTACGTGTTGTGTGTGTCTGTGTGTTGCAAGGTTTATTTGAGTTTTTGCAGGTATTGGAATGATTAACGGTGCAATTGGTGCTTTTTGAGAAGTTTTAAATGTAGTAGGAAACTTCATGGGAATTTTAGTCATTTCAGCATTCGAACTTCGTGCCTGAACTCTTCACAAAAGTTATATCCCTTCAACTCAGCTTCGCGTGGCCTCTGACGATTCGTCAATCCGGTTCCTAACAAGCTTGTTATGACCATTTTCCCCGGGGATCTCTTTCTTGGTTTTTAGGACAAATCATTTCTTTTCTTTTATCTTTATTTATTTTACCACTTACTATTTGACTGGGTATTTGTGTATTAGATGAGAATCTTTCATGATATTCTATTATCTTTCATTATATAGCTTTTATCTTGTTTTATCAAGTTTTCAAGTTAGGTTAGAGGAGGTTAGGGTTTGGTGATATTTTGGAATTTTGCTTCTCTCTCTCCTAGGGTTTACCCACTTTGGTTCGTAAGAGCATTATTTATCTTCTTCCTCTTTAATCCTAGCTTTCATTATTCTTTTTCTTTCTTTTTTAATTGTTTACTTGCTTTGTAATCTAGATTTAATTCCTTTCATTTACTTTCTTGCATTTAATTAATGTCATTTAACATGATTTGTAAGTAACTTAATCTAGGTTGAGATTGTCAAGCTCACATGGGTTAATTAGTTGCTTTGCTATGGTATGATGGGTTTGTGGCAATTTTAATGAGTCTATTGTTCTTTGTGTCACGCTTAGGAGATTTAATGTGGTATATCACATATGCTTCGTATTTACGACGTTTCATGTGTAATTTGGAGAATATTCGTTGACACCGAACTCAAATTAAGCTTTTATGAGAATTTAGAGGGTGACAAATCTAGGTTTAATTAATTTTTCAAATATGATTAATCTTGTTAGCTCTTTTATGTTCATTTAACCATTTATGATATTTAGCCCGAGTGAGGGAGACGATTCTCAACCTATAGTTTTACTCATTTTGTTAATCCAAGCTTGAATACATGTCTAGTTTAATGATTTGTTTGCATATTATCTTTTACACTTTTATTTGTGACGTATTAAATTAATATAATTCTAACAGCTAGTCTCTGTGGAATAGATACCCGAATTGAGTGATATACTCCCGTAAAGAGTGTAGTCAATAGTTTAGATTTTTGTTGTAATACCCCATATTTTTGTGGAATTTTATTTTTAAATTATGGAATTTCGATTAATTGATTTAAATGGAGAATATTTACTTTATTATTAATCCGAATTTAATTATAATAATTACTAGCGTGACGAGAGTTAGTATTTATCAAAAATAATTACGTGGAATATTACTTAGCGAGTAAAGTAATATATGAATATGAGAATATTATTTTGTCGGGGAGTGAAATATACGAAAGTTACAATACACTTAGTTGGGATGCGCGTGTAAGTCTCGTGTGAGTCGTGTCAGTATTATTTTATTGAGCTAAAAAGGATAATTTATTTTTAAGTAACTTGTATTGCCATTTTGAGCACGCCAGTGTGTCCGGAAGGGTCGAAATAGTCAGAAAATACTACTCCGATGTTTTATTTGGAGTCCGGGTCTTTTAGCCCAAAACAACACCCCGGAGGGATATTTTCGTCTTTTGGGATTTTGGGGGAGTTAAATGGAAGAAAATTAGGTTTCAATTAAAAGCAACGTGTGTTGAGGTTGCAGTAAGTTGCAACCTACATGAAAGAGAGAGAGAACCAAGGAGGAAGAAGACCCCAGAGCATAACTAAGCCAAGAACTCATGATTTCCCACCAAAAATAGCACCAAAGCATAGATCGCAACGAGAGGACCAACTCCATACCATTTTCAGCCAGAAAATCGGTGAAGCACAAAAAGGCAAGTGTTCATCTTTCTAAACTTCTGAGCATATATGATTCATGTTAACCAAGATTATTAGATAACCGTTGATGCTATGAATTTGAGACTGAATCGCCATTAAATTGTGAAATTGGAAGATAGGTTTGCATGGAGATGAATAACACTATTGTAAGAATGATAAATCTAGAAATTTTATGTTATAATCACGAAATAATTGGGGGTTTTGAATGATTGTTCATGGTGGGTTTATTATTAATGGACTTTTAGAGATTGAAGACATTAGTTTAGATTCCCTATGATTATGTAAGGATTTGTCATTTAAATTATGTTAGAAAGTACCCTATTATAATTAGGTATAGTTTAGAATCATTGATTAGGAGTTGGGATGAATTTGAGATGAATTTGGTGTAATACCCCGTGATTTTAATGACTTTTAAAAATGGGTTATATTTTAAATTAATGGATTAATTGGATTTTATTATAAATTAATTCATTTTGATTTTATCCAAATTGTGGATATTAAAATGAATGATTCTGAATATTGCTTAAAGATATTTAGGTAATATATGAATGTGATGTTATTGATATGGCTGTGTGATATTAATTCAGTTATTTGAATTTTTAGTTGGACGCGGTATGGGACGTGTCGGGACTAATTTGTTAATTTAAAAAGGAAACTTATTTTTACATCAACCTTATAGTCGTTTCGACTGCTTCGTTGCGTCCGAAAGGGTTGAAATACTCAGAAAAGACTATTTGGATGTTGGTTTTGGATCTCGGGTCATTTGAAAATGAAAAGACAACCCAAAAGGGCATTTTGGTTATTTTTACAAGGGGGATGAATAGTGATTTAGGATTTTGTCCTATGATAAATATTTGGAGATTAGAAGTACGTGAGTTCATTCATCTCTTCTACACAATATTGAGAGGTCATCTTCTTAGAGAGAGTGAAAGGTTGCTTGGAAGAAGAGAAGTTTGCTTGGAAAGGAGGAGAACCAAAGGCCAAAGGTCACCACCATCAACCACCACCGGAAGTTGGTCGGAGAAAGGGAGAACCACCTGTGTTATTCAACCCCAAAGGATCAGATCTTCATTAGAGGCAAGTATTTGATGATTACAATCTAAGTTTGTATATTGTCCATGTTAGGATAGTTATGAAAAGATGAGATTTTTCATGTTTGGAAGACAATGAAGAGTTGTAAATGGATTTCTGAAAAATTGAAGTTTATTGGAATAAAACTCATATTGTAGGTAGATAGTAATCCACGAAATAATCATAAATCTGTTGAAAAAATTCTGAGAATCAATGGTGTGTTCTTGACGATTTTATATATATAATTTTCAGGAAAAAGAGGATAAACATATGCTTTTAATTCAATCTCTTGATGATTCTAGGATGTTTAGATGATTGGAAATCATTTATATATGTTGATATATCATGTAGTAAGGATTATAAGTCATTTCGAGTGTTAATATAAAGGTTTGAATGATCAAAAATGGTTAAACCCGTAGTAGAAGAAATGCAGAAAAACTGGGCTGTTACCTGGGCGATCGATCGATCGACCCCCTGCCTTCGATCGATCGACCTCCCCAGGATTGTTAAAGTTGTTTATTTTTAATGTTGGTTCTTATCCCAAATTTTTGTAGATCTTTGGTGATTATTGATTGGATATTATGGGACTTAGGAAGGTTCAGTAAGCCCTAGTTAAGAGTCGAATTAATTTAATTGGGATTTAATTGATTAGAATGATGATAATTAAATTGAAAGAAATTTCGGTTGCTAAATTCATTTATTGGATTCTAATTTGTATTCATGCGGATTAAGGATAGGTCCAGTAGGGGAGATTTAATATAACACCTGGGTAGCCTTAGGGTGACAATTTGAACATCAAGGACTGAGTTTAAGCTCATTATTGATTGCGCAAGGACTGAGTGTAGTACAAGCGCTTAGTGGTATGGCTCCTGGATAGAGATGGGAGTTTAGACCACAGTTGGTTGAAAGAGGGGATGAGGTTATTCCGATTGCATATCTGAAGTTGACGGACCTCCACGACCGACAAAGTTAAGTAGTAGTGTATTGGAGGGGTTCCTTGTTTGGATTTCGCTTTGCGAGACGCTCTGTGCATGAACCGTAATGACGTTGGGAGTGAAGAGATTTTATAGGATGCAAGGATGTTGATTTTGTTGATAAGTCATATAGTGTGAATGAAACACTATAGACTATGAGCCGTGTGATGATGGTATTAAATCCTAGTTGATAGAAGATGTGTTTATAAGAGATTAGAAACAATCGGTTTTAACCCTAATTAAGGGAGAGTTTAATTCGTAGTAATTTGGGAGCTAAGTTGATATGGACCAGTAGGATATTAGTAATTTCTTACTGAATAAAATGTTGAGGAAAAACCTATTTGAACCTTGACTAATGAGTGAGACTCTGAATTATAAAATTTAAGAAGTAAAGTCATAACATTTTAATGCGTAGGATTGAAAGAGATATAATGCTACGTATGGGAATTATCTTAGGGTAATGTGAGTACCTTGTTGATATTATATTATAGGTAGATGATAATACCTATTTGGTTGATTGATGATTTATGTGTATGACATACCTAGCTTACTTGCTATCGACGGGAGGTTTGCGCTTGAGGGAAGTCATATCCTGATGAATCCATGGGATTTTGATTTGTCCCTCGAGAACATAGGTCTATGAAAGACTTATGGGGGAGTTGATAAGTCCGCTAACTATGTGTACATAGGTATGTGCGTAACCCATAGATACGAGAACAATGTTCGCCTCCAATTTGTGTGTTATTGTTTGTGGTTTAAGGAATCCTTACCGAACCTTTAGTCCCCTATTCGGCGACCAACGATATTGGGACATGATAGCAGAGTAATGCATGCAGCACAATTGTGTCTCGGGGTGCCGTATTATATATGTATATGTATATATATATATAATGAATTAAATGAATGTATATAGAGTGGTTTGATTAATCCATTGTGTTATAATTGTAAATGACGGTGAATAGAGAAAAAGAATTGAATTAAGTTATTGAATGTTTATTCTTATTGAATAGAAGAGAATAATTGATATTAATGAGAAACGATTCATGTTAATGAGAAACGTATAAGAATGATTATATTATGTATGGTATGGGATATACGGGATTATGATATGGGATGGAATCATATTATGGAAATTAGTGAAGAGGAACCATTGACTAAGAGGTTAATAGGAAACGTTAAGTGTGCACTCTAGATGAGAGATGAGAATATCAAGTGAGAGTCTGGTTACTAATACGTACATAATAAATGCTTTATTGCACTTGTTAAATTCTTGTTGTTTTCAAAATCATTTTCACATCGGGCTCTGACCCGTTTCCTTGCATATTTTGTTTTCTATTGTACCTTCTATATCAGGTGTCCAGCAGTAGGGACGCCAACCTTATGGAATTATGATGAGCTATGGAGCTATGGAGTATTGCTTAGACGCCTATCTTCATTTGATTCACAGTATTCTTTTGATTAGGGCATGTCGCCGAAAGGAATTCAGTTATCTCTTTTCTATCTGAGTCAAATACTCTTGTACTCGTGTTATTTTCATACATTTATTAATGTTGGGATTATGGTATTGGATTATTATGTGGGAATGTTTATTCCAATTGCATTTAAATTCTTTTGTGTTATCTGTTCGGTTATTAGTTTTGTAGAATAATATGTGTTGTGTTATTCGTAAACTAAAAATGGATTTTGTTGAATTAAAATTTAGAAAGTTTTTAACACCAGCTTAATTGGGTATTGGGTGAGTTGTAAATGTTTTCGACAGTGATGCTAAGAATGATCCAACTGTATATTCTATTTTAATTTGGTATGGGACTGGCCACCCGATATTTAATTAAGCACGGTGTTACAGGTGGTATTAGAGCCTCAGGTTCTAGTGTCCTTTAGGGTCTGTACGGTTTACTGTGTTTTCAGTTTAGCGTTCTTTGATGTAGAGCCCTATTTTTAGGATTGTTGATATCTTTGGTGAGATTTTGTTCTCCTGATATGACGTAGATATTAGTGAATATTATTTGCGTTCCGACGTGTTCGTACAAGAAGTATGGTTGATAAGGGCCATTAGACGGATAGCGAAGATCGTACTTAGGAGGTTATGAAGTATGTTCGAGTATGATGAACGTAGTCGAGGTCACCCCTATTAGGGAAAAATTGAGGAGAGTCATCAGTAGAAGTTCTCGAAATGCGGGAATTGTGTGTGTTAACTATCGTAGGCAATATATTCAAAGGCTTGGACATATAATGGAGTGTGGTTAACTAGAACTAAAAATTTGGGGTAAATTTTTTCTTGATTCATCGGAGCAAAGTTATATTAGTACGATTCAACAACCACCACCCGCAAATGAGGGTATGTTTGCTATCAAAGGAATTATGAGGCGTATACTGATTTTTGTAGCGATTACTATTTCATGGGCAAAAGGGTTGCTAAACTTAGCCTATAGCACTGTTATTTACGTAGACTCACCGAGGGGTGTGGGACATCTATATTTTTAGGTCATCACGTGGGTCTGATTTTTATCATAGAATTACTTACTCTAGGCATGTTCGAACATGATGTGACTATCAGCATGGATTGACTTGTGGTATTTGAGAGCGTATGTACTACTACTATAGCTATCATCTTGTCTTTTATAAGAGAGTAGATGAGTAGACTTTATTTGAAATCGATAAAACCTGTAGTGAGGTTGTAAACTATTGATTACGGACCTAAGGAGTTTCAATGATGACTACTTTAGGTAGTAGTGTATCGGGGGGGTCCTTGTTTGGATTTTGCTTACGAGACACCCCACGCATGAAACTAATAATCGTTGGGAGTCAAAATAAGTTAGGTCTTAAGGATATGAGTTTATAACCTTTGCGATAAATTCGAGTATTATGTGGGTAATCATATCCATTTTATCATGAAAGTTGTACGATAGGGTGTATGGGCGCCCTGGATGGTTGGATTGTAGTAGTTTTCATAATTGTGAAATAGTAAGTAGTTGTGACTTCAGGATTTATTTGTTTAATAAGTGAGGATCATTTTTCCCAAATTTTGTCACGAAAATGGTATAGGGAAGATTGGGTATAGTTTAAATTTGATTCAGTTGAAACTATATGGTGAGGCTTGGCTTATAACATCAATGGAGATTTTCATTAATGTATTGTATGGGCGGTACGACTTAGATTACTTGCGATATGAGATTTATACTCAGAGTTGACCTTACCAGTATGATTGTCTTTTCGAATTTCGGGATGAAATTCTGTTATAAGGGGAGAAGTATGTAATACCCCGTGATTTTAATGACTTTTAAAAATGGGTTATATTTGAAATTAATGGATTAATTGGATTTTATTATAAATTAATTCATTTGGATTTTATCCAAATTGTGGATATTAAAATGAATGATTTTGAATATTGTTTAAAGATATTTAGGTAATATATGAATGTGATGTTATTGATATGGCTATGTGATATTAATTCAGTTATTTGAATTTTTAGTTGGACGCGGTGTGGGACGTGTCGGGACTAATTTGTTAATTTAAAAAGGAAACTTATTTTTACATCAACCTTATAGTCGTTTCGACTGCGTCGTTGCGTCCGACAGGGTTAAAATAGTCAGAAAACTCCATTTGGATGTTGGTTTTGGGTCTCGGGTCATTTGGAAATGAAAACACAACCCAAAAGGGCATTTTGGTTATTTTTACAAGGGGGATGAATAGTGATTTAGGATTTTGTCCTATTATAAATACTTAAAGATTAATAGTACATGAGTTCATTCATCTCTTCTACAAAATATTAAGAAGTCATCTTTTTAGAGAGAGTGAAAGATTGCTTGGAAGAAGAGAAGTTTGCTTGGAAAGGAGGAGAACCAAAGGCCAAAGGTCACCACCATCAACCATCACTGGAAGTTGGTCGGAGAAAGGGATAACCACCTGTGTTATTCAACCCCAAAGGATCAGATCTTCAATAGAGGCAAGTATTTGATGATTATAATCTAAGTTTGTATATTGTCCATGTTAGGATAGTTATGAAAATATGAGATTTTTCATGTTTGGAAGATAATGAAGAGTTGTTAATGGATTTCTGAAAAATGGAAGTTTATTAGAATCAAACTCATGTTGTAGGTAAATAGTAATCCACGAAATAATCATAAATTTGTTGAAGAAATTCTGAGAATCAATGGTGTGTTCTTGAAGATATCATATATATAATTTTCTGGAAAAAGAGGATAAACATATGCTTTTAATTTAATCTCTTGATGATTCTAGGATGTTTAGATGATTAGAAATCATTTATATATGTTGATATATCATGTAGTAAGGATTATAAGTCATTTGGGTTGTTAATATAAAGGTTTGAATGATAAAAAATGGTTAAAACCGTAGTAGAAGAAATGCAGAAAAACTGGGCTGTTACCTGGGCGATCGATCGATCGACCCCCTGCCTTCGATCGATCGACCTCCCTAGAATTATTAAAGTTGTTTATTTTTAATGTTGGTTCTTATCCCATATCTTTTGTAGATCTTTGGTGATTATTGATTGCATATTTTGGGACTTAGGAAGGTACAGTAAGCCCTAGTTAAGAGTCGAATTAATTTGATTGGGATTTAATTGATTAGAATGATGATAATTAAATTGAAAGAAATTTTGGTTGCTAAATGAATTTGTTGGATTCTAATTGGTATTCATGAGGATTAAGGATAGGTCCAGCAGGGGAGATTTAATATAACACCTGGGTAGCCTTAGGGTGACAATTTAAACATCAAGGATTGAGTTTAAGCTCATTATTGATTGCGCAAGGACTGAATGTAATACAAGCGCTTAGTGGTATGGCTGCTGGATAGAGATGGGAGTTTAGACCACATATGGTTGAAAGAGGGGATGAGGTTATCCCGGTTACGTATTTGAAGTTGACGGACCTCCGCGACCGACAAAGTTATGTAGTAGTGTATTAGAGGGGTTTCTTGTTTGGATTTCGCTTTGCGAGATGCTCTGTGCATGAACCGTAATGACGTCAGGAGTGAAGAGATGTTATAGGATGTGAGGATGTTGATTTTGTTGATAAGTGATATAGTGTGAATGAAACACTACAGACTATGAGCCCTGTGATGATGGTATTCAATCCTAGTTGATAGAAGATCTGTTTATAAGAGATTAGAAACAATTGGTTTTAACCCTAATTAAGGGAGAGTTTAATTCATAGTAATTCGGGAGATAAGTTGATATGGACCAGTAGGATATTAGTGATTTCTTACTGAATAAAATGTTGAGGAAAAACCTATTTGAACCTAGACTAATGAGTGAGACTCTGAATTATAAAATTTAAGAAGTAAAGTCATAACATTTTAATGCGTAGGATTGAAAGAGATATAATGCTACGTATGGGAATTATCTTAGGGTAATGTGAGTACCTGGTTGATATTATATTATTGGTAGATGATAATACCTATTTGATTGATTGATGATTTATGTGTATGACATATCTAGATTACTTGCTATCGACGGGAGGTTTGCGCGTGAGGGCGGTCATATCCTGATAAATCCATGGGATTTTGATTTGTCGCTCGAGAACATAGGTCTATGGAGGACTTATCGGGGAGTTGATAAGTTCGTTGACTATGGGTACGTAAGTATGTGCATGACCCATGGATACGAGAACTATGTTCGCCTCCAATTTGTGTGTTGTTGTTTGTGGTTCAAGGAATCCTCTCGGGGTGCTGTATTATTTATATATATATATATATATATATATATATATATATATATATATATATAGTGAATTAAATGAATGTAAATAGAGTTTTTTGATTAATCTACTGTGTGATAATTGTAGATGATGGTGAATAGAGAAAAAGAAATGAATTAAGTTAATGAATGTTTATTCTTATTGAATTGAAGAGAA
Source organism: Sambucus nigra (assembly GCA_949130495.1). Classification (NCBI taxonomy): domain Eukaryota; kingdom Viridiplantae; phylum Streptophyta; class Magnoliopsida; order Dipsacales; family Adoxaceae; genus Sambucus; species Sambucus nigra. Next base: position 210,471,336 of record OX422223.1, on the reverse strand, counting down.
TAATTGATATTAATGAGAAACGATTCATGTTAATGAGAAACGTATAAGAATGATTATATTACGTATGGTATGGTATATACAGGATTATGATATGGGATGGAATCATATTATGGAAATTAGTGAAGAGGAACTATTGACTAAGAGGTTAATAGGAAACCTTAAGTGTGGACTCTAGATTAGAGGTGGTAATATCAAGTGAGAGTCTAGTTACTAACATGTACATAATAAATGCTTTATTGCACTTGTTAAATACTTGTTGTTTTCAAAATCATTTTCACATCAGGCTCTGACCCGTTTCCTTGCATATTTTTTTTCTATTGTACCTTCTATATCAGGTGTCCAGCAGCAGGGATGCCAACCTTATGGAATTATTACAAGCTATGGAGTATTGCTTAGATGCCTATCTTCATTTGATTCGCAATATTCTTTTGGTTAGGGCATGTTGCCCAAAGGAATTCATTTATCTCTTTTCTATCTGAGTCAAATACTCTTGTACTCGTGTCATTTTCATACATTTATTAATGTTGGGATTATGGTATTGTATTATTATGTGGGAATGTTTATTCCAATTGCATTTAAATTCTTTTGTGTTATCTGTTCGGTTATTAGTTTTGTAGAATAATATGTGTTGTGTTATGCGTAAACTAAAAATGGGTTTTGTTGAATTAAAATTTGGAAAGTTTTTAACACCAGCTTAATTGGGTATTGGGTGAGTTGTAAAAGTTTCCGACAGTGATGCTAAGAATGAGCCAACTGTATATTATGCTTTAATTTGGTATGGGACTGGCCACCCGGTATTTAATTAGGAAGGGTGTTACATTTAGATGAGGAAAGAACTGGAAAAATGAAGTTTGGAAGTGCAGGGGTACTCTCGAAATTCTCGTTCGAAGACCTGCTCAGGTCGTTAGAATGACCTCGTTCGAACGAGATATCAAACGAGATTTTTAAAATCGTTTGATTTGATGATTTCATTCGAATGATCGCTTTTCAATGAGAATCTTGGACTTCTAACAAGATTTTAGAATACTCATTTTGGCCCAGATAAGTTAGAACCTTTCCAGGTTAGTCCAAGTGAGAGAAATTAACCTACACTATCATCGAATGACTTAAATTCCTAGTTTGTAATGAGTTGAGAGAGAGACTATTCATTAGAATATAGGGGGATAATCGAGCCTTAGAGAAAAGGTATATGTTAGAGATATAATTCGATGTGTAACAATAATGTGAATAGTAGAGACGATTATACTATATATAAACTCGAGGAATTGGGTTGTGGGAATACCTAGTGTATATATATTAAGTTGTGTGTATGCTTGTTGAATAAACTATTATGTGTATACGTACCTACGTTGCTTGCTATCGAGCGGAGGTTGCGCGTTGTGGATAATCATACCTTGAGGAGCTTTCGAGTGGGATATTAACTGGTATCACTAGAGCATAGAACCTAGGTACAGGCTATCTATGAGAATGATAGTGATGACGATCGTATGGGTGCATAGGTATGTGCGTAGCCCATCGGTTTGGGACTATGTTCGCCTCCAATATATGTGTTTTGTTTTGATGGTTCACAAGATACTGAAACTTTAGTCCTTTATGGAAATGAGCGATGCAACATGACATGATAACAGAGTATGCGAGCACCGTAGTTGTGGCTCGGGGTGTAATATTATATATTTATATGTTATAGAGTGAATATGTATATACTTGTATTGATATCTACTGTGTGAATTTAATAGGTAAAATTTATAATGAATTCGAAATAAATTAAGTAGAGGACACTTAATTGTATTGAACTGAAAAATTCCTATTTATGCCTAAGTAGGATTGATTATATGTATTATACATTGCGAGGGAAATAATCGGGGACGGTAGCGGACTATGATGGGTTATTAGATAGGAAGAACTATTAGTATGGAAATATAATGAGTGGAATTTGAATATTCGCTAGGCGTGCACACTAGATGAGAGGTGAACATTCCTCAGTGAGTTCGATAATTTAACATGATAAATATATGTGATAATAAATCATTTTAAGCACTTGTTGATTTTTAAACAGTTTTCAACTCGGGCTCTGACCCGTTTTCTGCAAAATCTCTTTTCTTGTCCAACCACTTTCAGGTTCCCAACCACAGGGACACCAAGCATAGGAGATTCACTCATTCGATGAGCTATAGCTGCTATGGAAGCTACAGGGCATTGGTAGTAGATGCCTCCGTGACTCTCATTGACTTCCTTTGAGCTATTTCATCAGTTAGGGCATGTTTCCCATTTCTATTCAGTTATTCATATATTATGAACTTAGTTATTTACCCTTTTGTTCTTGGATTTATTTAGTTGGACTATTGTATTTGACTTTAGGCAGGAAGTGTTTACTCCAGTTCCTTTTACTATGTCAGTATAGCATCACTTATATGATTGGATTAAATGGTGAATGTTTAGTTATTTTTATTAAATGGTTCTATTATTAGTTGAAAAGATAAAATTTTGACATCAAACCTTTTTAAATATTAGGTAGTTAGTTTTAATAATATAATTTTCAGCATTGATGCATAATCTGAAGCAAGATATTATGATTTAATTAATAAAGGATTGAGCACCAAGTATTTAATTAGGTGGGGTGTCACAGGTGGTATAAGAGCATCAGGTTCTGGAGTCCTTAGGATCTGTACGGCTTATTATGTTTGCCGCGTAGCTATCTTTGATGTAGAGCCCTATATTTACGACTGTTGTATTCATTATTTGCGCTTTTTATGTCTTCAGCTATTTGATATATTTACTGTGGACTTATAAAGCTTCTCTCTCATTTTAGATGCCTCCCAGACGTGCACAGTGAGCCAATATAGATGCCCATCCCTAGCCCCAGCTAGCCTCGGGCCAGGGAATGATGAACGATGCGGAAGTTGATGCTATTGTAGCACAGGCAGTTAACGCAGCATTAGTCGTGGTGCAGCAGGCTCCACCACAGGCACTAGTAGTGGCTCCTGCACCAGTTCACTCTCTCCCTTCTGCATGGGAGTGCGTCAGGGATGGCTTTCAGAAGGCAAACCCTCCAAAGCTCATGGGGAGTTAAGATGTGGTAAAGGCGAGCCTATAGAGGAAAGATATATAGAGTCATCTGAGGATGTATGAGTGCACCGAGGTGGAAAAGAAGATTATAGCTACCTTTAAGTTGGTAGGAGCATTATTACAATGGTGGGAGTCCATCACCAATGTGAATGAGAGAGACGTCTTGACTATCCGGGATTTCTGGGTGCGGTTTGACCGCAAGTACTTCCCTTTCGTCATGCAGACCGAGATGAGGTGGAAGCCACTGAACCTCAAGCAGGAAGGAAAGACAGTTGCTAAGTATGAAGAGGAGTTTATATACCTTCTGAATCTAGTTCCATACGAGATACCAACAGAGGAGAAAAAGATTCAAAGATTCATGGATGGTCTGACTTGGAAGATTTTCCAGCACTTGTTAGGGAATCTTTCATTGTCCACTTATTCTGATGTGGTTAATGTTGCCCTAATACATTGTTAGGACCATCGCTTCCAACAGCAGGGAAGTAAACGAGTTGGGGAGTCCAGCCAGTAGGGATGAAAAAGATGTAGTGGTACTAGGGGGACATCCGCAGCTCAAGGACATGATCGTCAGAGCGAACAGGGCTTCCAATAGGGAGATCCTGCTAAGAAATTTCTTTCTGAATATTTCAGACAGGGACATGGAGGTTTTAGGCAGAGCCATCAGGGCCAGCAGGGCCAGTAGGGGCAACAACGATCAGGGCCAAGGGAGGTGAGGTAACGATTATCAGGGCCAAGGGAAACCATGATAGAGGGGAGGACATTTCCTAGGGAGGAGTTTTACTTATGGAAATACTCTCCACAAGCATAAGGACTATCCCTAGAGGGGTAGAGCCCCACAACAACAGCAGTAGCAGGGCGCTCGTCTGGAGGCCCAACGACCGTTATTTCCAGTCTCCCTCCCAGCACCACCCTAGGTTCCAGCCTTGCCAGTCATTCTACCAGATCCGGTACAGTAGGTTCAGTTGCAGTATGGGCATGTCTACAACATCCATCAGGCCCCAATCCATCAATCACCACCCGCTGTTGAGGGTACGTTTCCTATCCATGGTACTATGGGATGCATTTTATTTGACACGAGTGCATTACACGACTTTATGGCAACTAGTTTTGCACGGGCCATAGGGTTGTTAGACACATCAGAGAGTACAGTGACTTGCGTAGACTCACTGCTAGGAAATGGGTCGTTAATCTTCTTTATATACCGAGGAGTAGGTATAGATATTGGGAGTTAGTCTTAGATATGCATGAGCATGATGCCATTATTGGCATGGATTGGCTTGCTTCTTATAGAGCCATGATAAACTATTTTAGTAGGAGTATCATCTTTACTATACCGAGATAGGAGATGTTCCTAGTGGCGATGCCTCGTTCTGAGGGCGATAGTGATTCCCATTAATTCGATTCTTGTAGTCCATGATTTTACGAATGTGTTCCAGGATATACTGGGACTACCGCCAAGCCAAGAGATTGATTTCATCATAGATTTGATGTCGGGCAGTTGACCAATAGCTCGAGCACCCTACTGTATGGCTCTAGATGAGATGAGAGAGTTACGGGACCAGATTGAGCAACTGTTGGAATAGGGCTTCATCTGTAGGTGTACCTCGCCTTGGGGCTCCCGTATTGTTTGTAAAGAAGAGAAATGGGTCATTGAGGTTGTGCGTGGACTATCGAGAGTTGAACAAAGTCACGATACGGAATAACTATCCGTTGCCCCCAATCGATGACTTATTTAACCAATTGAGAGGGGTTGCTTTCTTTTCAAAGATAGATTTTAAGTCAGGTTATCACCAGCTACGGATTCGAGAGAAGGACGTATCAAATATCGCATTCTTGACGAGATATGGGTCTTATGAATTTTGGGTGATGCCGTTCGGACTGACGAATGCCCCAACTATTTTCATAGACTTAATGAAGAGGGTGTTCAGAGAGTTCTTAGATAAATTTATCATCATCTTCATTGATGACATCTTGATCTATTCACGGACCGAGGAGGATTCGAGCATCTGAGGATGGTTTTGCAGACACTGCGTGAGCACGAGTTGTATGCAAAGAATGAAAAGTGTGGATTCTGGTTGAAGGAGGTTTAGTTCTTAGGTCAAATAATCTCTGAGGAGGGGATATTGGTAGATTCGGGAAAGGTGTCAGCGGTGAGGCAGTGGGGACAACCCACGACACTGACTGAGGTATATAGTTTCTTGGGGCAGGTAGGATACTACATGAGGTTTATTCGGGGATTCTCAAAGATAGAGGGTCCATTGACAAACTTGACTCGCAAAGGGGTGTCGTTTATGTGGGATGATGCATGTCAGTTGGCCTTTGACGAGTTGAAGGTCAAGCTAACTTCAACACCAGTTCTAGCACTACCTAGGCTCGGGTTGGAGTACCTGGTCTACACTGATACGTCCTTGTCAGGACTTGGGGGTGTGCTTCAACTGGAGGATACGGTAATTTCTTATGCTTCCCGTAAGCTTAAGACTCACGAGAGTAATTATCCCACCCATGACTTGGAGTTAGCGTTAGTCATGTTTGCATTGCGGATATGGAGAAATTATTTCTTGGGGGAGAAATTTCTCCTATTCATGGATCACAAATCCCTACAGTATATGTTCACATAGAGGGAACTGAATATGCGTCAATAGAGGTGGCTGAAATTTGTAAAGGACTACCAGTTCGACATCCATTACCACTCGGGGAAGGCTAAAGTGGTAGTAGATGTGTTGAGCCATAGGCCAACAGATGAGGTGGCCGAGGTGTGGAAGGCAAAATAGAAAGAACTCGGGCATCAGGATGCAATTGCTCGCTTATTCATGTTAGTGATGACAGTTACACGCGAGATAGTTACTAGGGTGAAAGATGCTCAAGCAGCGGATTCCTTTTGTCATCCAGCTTCAAGACGAGGGAGCAGAATCTTTCTCCGTTAGCTCACATGGGGGTTTACGCTTTAATGGAAGACTGGTAGTCCTAGAGGGGGAGGATTTGCGACATGCAGTGATGACAGAGTCGCACAGCTCATAATTTATGGTACATACCGGAGGGGATAAGATTTACCAGGATATGAGGCGATAATATTATTGGAGTGAAACGAAGAAGGACATCGTCGAGTTTGTTTCGAGGTGTGCCACTTGTCAGTTGGTAAAGATAGACCATCATAGACCGGGAGGACTACTACAGACATTAGAGATCCCTATGTAGAAATGAGAGAGAATTTCCATGGATTTCATTACAGGGTTACCTACATTGTAGAGAGGTCACGATTCCATATAGGCGATTATGGATCGGTCGACCAAGGTTGCTCATTTTCTACCAGTTCGAACAAACTATACTATGGGGAAGTATGCTCAGATTTTCATTGCCGAGATAGTGAGACTCCACGGGGTGCCCCTTAATATTGTGTTCGACCAGGACAAGATTTTTGTGTCCAGATTTTGAGAGAGTTTCCAACAGGCCATGGGTACGAAGTTACGGATGAGTTCGGCCTATCACTCGCAGAAAGATGGGTAGACAGAGTGGACAAATCAGATGTTGGAGGACATGTTGAGGATGTGTGTCCTAGATTTTGGTGGGGGATTGGAGTAGTACCTCCCATTGGTAGAGTTTGCCTACAATAACTCCTACCCGTTTACGATTGGCATGGCTCCATTTAAGGCATTGTATAACAGACCCTATCGTTCTTCAACATGTTGGCTTGAAGTGGGGGATAACAAATTACTTGGGCCGGAGGTGATTCAGGACACCTTGACTAAGGTTGAGTTGATACTGAGCCGCATTCAGGTTGCTCAGGACCGGCAGAAGAGTTACGCCGACGCCAAAAGATTTTTCAGAGAATTCAATGTTGGGGAGCAAGTGTTGTTGCGAGTATCTCCTATGAAAGGGTAATGTGATTCGAAAAGAAAGGGAAGTCGGCACCAAGGTATGTGGGGCCATTCCCTATTATTGAGTGGATTGGCCCAGTAGCTTATCGACATGGATTACCGGAGCACTTTCATAGGATTCATGATGTGTTCCATATTTCCTCGCTGAGAAGATATCTTCAGGATGATTTGGCCCACACCCACATTGCATTAGAGGAGAATGATCTTCATCCGAATAGTTCCTACGAGGAGGGACCAGTGGCTGTTCTAGACTGTAGTGAGAGGAAACTGAGGTCAAAGGTAGTGTTGTTAGTACAAGTGCAATGGAGGCATCATAATGTTGAGGGGTCTACCTACGATCGTGAGGATGACATGCGGGAAAAGTATCCAGAGTTTTTTCCACCTAGTATACCTCGATTTTGTCCCGGATAAGTTAGAACCTTTCTAGGTTAGTCCAAGTGAGAGAAATTAACCTACACTATCATCGAATGAAATAAATTCCTAGTTAGTAATGAGTTCAGAGAGAGACTATTCATTGGGATATAGCGGGATAATCGAGCCTTAGAGAAAAGGTATATGTTAGAGAGAGAAGTCAAAGTGTAGCAATAATGTGAATACTAGAGACGAGTATACTATCTATAAACTCGAGGAAATGGGTTGCGAGAATACCTAGTGTATATATATTAAGCTGTGTCTATGCTTGTTGAATAAACTATTATATGTATACAAGCCTGCACCGCTTGCTATCGAGCGAAGGTTGCGCGTTGTGGACCTTCATGCCTTGAGGAGCCTTCAGGTGGATTATTGATTGGTATCACTAAGGCATAAAACCTAGGTATGGGCTATCTGTGAGAACGATAGTGATGACGATCGTATGGGTGTGTAGGTATGTGTGTATCCCATCGGCTTGGATCTATGTTCACCTCGAATATATGTGTTTTGTTTTGATGGTTCGCGAGAGACCGAACCTTTAGTCCTTTATGCAATTGAGCGATGCAACAGGACATGATAGCAGAGTATGCAGGCACCGCAGCTCTGTCTTGGGGTGAAATATATATATATATATATATATATATATATAGGTATGTATGTATGTATGTATGTATGTAGAGGGGGCTTGAAGGTAATTTTGAAGATTAGAAATAATTCCACATTAGCAACAGTGTTTTAGGGATTAAGGCATCGTGGCAGCTCAAGCGAGGCATCTCAGCGTGACAACTTGTATTTTAGCTTGTTGTATTAGTCATTTTGTATATTTTTTTATATTAACTGTAAGCTATAATGGTTGTAATGATGTAACGAGAATAATAATGAGTTTTAGTGTGAGGTCAAACGGTACTCGCGAGAGACCAGGTTTGACAGGGCCTGGGAGAGCTTTCATGCTCTCCCGAATGACCTCACCGCGGGAACTTTAAAGGGACTTGGTTTGGAGATTGAGAAGTGAGGCATCATTGGGGCTCATCCCAACCATCTTAGATACACCTGGTAAAACACTGAAGAACCCTAACCGTGGAACCTCGGGTGACGCAGCTTGGAGTTCCATCAGGCGTTAAGTTGTGAACCAAATAGCCCTCTACTTAATGTCACATCTACTATAGGTGATGTCATTATCCAGCTAAACAATGTCAGACCTACACTTGAGTAAACCACCGTGGTATTTGGGGCTGTCAGGCAGTTGGTGAGCCACCTCTGCGACAACATCCCCATGACACACAGTGGTTAGGCAAAAGGCATGTCTTGGCATTTAATGTTTATAACGTGGAGACAACTAGTGCATCAGGTATTTAATGTTATGACATAAATCATGAGGGGTGTCTTTCATAGTATTTAATGATTGAGTTGCCTCGGGGATGGCGTGGGGGGGCTATTAAAGGACCCCAACCACCCCTGAGGGGAGGATGATCTTTTGAGAGTTTTAGAAGTTATTTCTAGAAAGAATACACAACAGAGAGAGAGGTTTATTACAAACCAAAGGTCTCATTCACCCGCCATTGTCATTTATTAAGAAGCTTTTAATACGTGACAGAGATCCTTGAGAGTGTTTGGTGTGTTTGCCTTCCTAAAAAGGTGTATCTAGGGTGCTTACATCTCTCTCCCTCTAGCTAAGTTACTTATAAGTTTCTTTACTACTTTTCTGAGTTATACACGAGGGATTTGTGTGTTTAAACTAAGTCTTATCTCCATTGAGTTTGTCTTTGCATGTTCTATCACTAATACAAGGTTTTAGCTAATTAACCTATCATCACCATACTTCAAAAGGGGTCACGCATCCATTTATAATCTAAAAGTACCCTCTTACATTTGGCGACTCTGCTGGGGAGGAATTCTTCTAAGTAGGGAGTATGGTGCAAGATAATGCTAATCGAAGGCTCAACTTTGATGACATCCAACACACTGAAGAACAAGCTGCGAGATAACTAGAGGCTCTAAGGGATGGGGTTCCTCGAATGGAGGTACCTTCGGTTCAGGCGATGACAGGTATTCCAGGGGTGACACAAGCTTTCACGAGTGCGGGGCTGGGACCCACTTAGTTGGCGCTCCTCATGAGTAAGTTATATGAGTTTTTGCAAACTCCGACAGCTTCAACAATGCTGCAGGGATTGGAAGCCAATGCCTTCGTAACACCAGGGACATCCCCAACGGCCCCACCAAGTGCAGGTATGGCAAGAACGGTCCTAGAAAGCATACCCTCCATTGTGAATCCAGCCGTGGGAACCTCAGGAGTTTCAACGGCCCCAACTGTGATGACTTTTCCAGCTACAACGGGTACTCAGCCTATGGTCCCGTTACTTGCTTCCCCCGTAGCATCACTCAAGAAGGAAATGAGAAAATAGATGCAGAAAGAGATGTTGAAGTTCATAAAAACTTCCTCATAATCTGTTGGTGAAGAGGCTTCCATTTATGATGACTTTTGAACACTTTATCCTCAGGAATACAACGATGATCCCTATCCAAAGGACTATATTCCTCCTATCTTTGAAAAATACATAGGGAAATGTGGGAATACGTAAGAGCATATTAAGCGCTTTGTTGAACATCTGGGGGCGCATTTTAATAATAAAAGGCTTAGGTTGAGGGAGCTTTCCAAATCCTTAACCGATAAGGCATACACCTGATACTCCCATTTAACTCCTAACAACGTTTCAACATGGGATGAGATGCATGTATTGTTTGTCCAGAAGTTATTTCTGGCAGAAGATGAATTCACTTTGACCCAACTGGGTAGGGAGAAGCAAAGACCTGGGGAAGAAGTTTTGGCCTATGTTCGAGGGTTCCGGGAAAGATCCCTCGACGTAAGGGATGAGACGAAAGAATCAAAGTTGTTGCAGATTTGCACTGAGGGGCTACTTCCTCAGTACATCTGTCATCTTATCAACGAGACGTGTGAGGGGACTTTCTCGATGTTCTTAAAAGCAGCGAGAAATAACTTCTTGGTGGTGCGTCCCAATCCGGTGGTGGTGCCCACGATGTTTAGGCAGCCGATGCAACCCACGGGAGGGAGGTCTCAGCCCCCATGGGTAGGGTACACCGAAGGGGGAGATAGGGGCAAAACATCAAAGAAGGATAATAAGAGGAAGTTTGAAAGAGACATGGAGGACCCACCACCTTTCCTTGTACAGTGGAAGAAGCTGCCAGCTGTTATAACGCGATGGTCCAAGGGGGAACAGTCTATGAGCCAAAGGGCATTCCAGCTGGGGAGCCCGATGCGGCAACGAAGGCAGATCCAAAATACTGCCAGGTTCATCGGAGGATCCAGCATCCAATCGAGAACTATTTCACACTAAGAAGAATCATTGATAAGTATATGAAGGCAGGGACATTGCAAATCCCTCCACATAACGTCAATAATAATCCGCTGCTAGTGCATGGGGCCAATCTCGTGGTGGCCTATGATCAGGAGGCCGAGAGAGGAGAAAGAGAGTCAAGGACGAGGTAAGAAGAGTACAAAGAGGCTCTAGAAGATTGTACTAGGGGAATGGATAATATGGTGTTGGCTTATGACTAATTAAGTGCCAAGGATATGGAGGAGGTATACGGTGTTGAAGGTGGGGAAGTAGACCCCGTTCTTGAATACTGTGCAGTTTCCAAAACCCCGAAGTTCACCTCGTTCTTCGACTAGGTAGGGGTACTAAAGGAGAGTAGGTTGGAGTTGACCCAGGAAATACTCGATATCGCAAGGAAGAACGCAACCCATTCACTGAGATGGAAGGGATCCATGTCCAGGTTGGTAAGAAGGTTTCTATCATAGGTAACCTTCAGCGATGCAGATAGGGCTGTAATGTTCCCTCACAACAGGCCATTGCATATGACTGTCAGTGTCAACGGAGTTAGCTTCACAAGAACTCTTATGGATGGGGGAACTTCCATCAATATCATGACAATCAACTCTTTCCATGCAGTCAATAATCCAGAAGAAAGGTTGGTTCCCATGCCTTTGGTAATTTCGGGGTATGATAACCAATCCTCTAAATCCATTGGGTACGTTAATGTTGGGATTGTAATGGGAAATCTGAGTTACCATATCAAGTTCCATGTGATAGAAAGTGAAACTTCCTACCATCTGTTGATAGGAAGAGTATGGATGCACAACTAGGGGCTAGTTCCCTCAATGTACCACCAATGCGCTAAGGCGAATATCAAGGGGACAGAGGTGACCATTAGGGCTATGAAGAGGCCCTTTGTTATTGAGGAGGATCACTTGGTGGACACAACATTTTACACAGAGTTAGAGGAAGATGTCCAGGTCATAACGAGAGGAATGGAGGGAGCATGGGTTCCCTCAATCACAGAAAGGATGGGACCCTTAAATGAGAAGAAGCAGGTTGTGAGCAGCACAAGGGAAATTACCGAAGAAGCTCACCAGGTGGTCCCATGGCCCCAAGTCATCTCAATGCAGCTCAAAGACAGAATGAGACCCAGAGTGGATCCGATGGAGCATGAGGTCCAGTGGAAAAGCGTGCTGAGCCGATTCTCAGGAGAAAGAGTGGTCGATGCTTCTAGAGAGAAGAAGAGGAAGGCAGTCACCACTACCAACATACAATGCAAGAAGGTCAATACTGAGGAGGGAAAGGTGGTGTATCGATTATAATGGCGTGATTGGGAGACCGAGGAAGCAGATGATGATGTTGACCCGATATATTAATGCTTTCTGGTGGATCAATGGGGATAATGTATGGTGATAGACAACTCCAGCATACAGAAATTGGTGGAGGAAGTCGCTGAGGAACCAGAGTACTTGACGGACCGACCAAAGTTACAGGCACAAGAACTAGAACAGTAGAATCTAGAAAAAGAAGGGGAAGATTCAAGGCCCATCTTCATCTCGAAGGATCTTAGTAAAGAGAAACGAGAGGCCTTGGTGGAGTTGATCCGGGAGTTTATAGATGTATTCGCGTGGAAATACACAGAGATGGAGGGGTTGGATGAGGAAGTAAGCTTCCATAAGTTGAATATAATGCCTCCAGCCATTCCAGTGAAGCAGGCGATGAGAACGTTCAAACCTGAGCTAGATTTGAAGATCAAGGAAGAGGTGTAATGCTTACTAACGGCAGGGTTCATCACACCGATACAACACCCACTCTGGCTATCCAGTATTGTCCCATGGGAAAGAAGGACAAAAACTAAATAAGGATCTGCGTGGACTTCAGAGACTTAAATAGTGCTTGCCCCAAAGATGAGTTCCCTCTGCCCTCCATCGATAGCTTAATAGATGCAACGGATGGTCATGAGATGTGCAGCTTTATGGACGGATATGTAGGGTAAAACCATATCAAGATGGACCCCTCGGATGCAGAGAAGACAACATTCATAACCCCATTGGGTAACTTCATGTACAGGGTGATGCCGTTTGGACTCAAGAATACTGGGGCGACTTACCAGAGAACAATCATGGCCATCTTCCATGACTTCTTCCACAAATTTATGGAATTCTATGTGGATGATTTGATCATCAAATTGAGGAAGGAGGAGTCCCATCTGGGCGATTTGAGGAAGGTGTTTTCTCGTTGTAAGAAGTTTAAATTGAGGATGAATCCACTGAAGTGTGTATTTGGAGTGACAAGTGGGAAATTCCTAGGCTTTGTGGTTGATAGACAGGGGTTGCAGATGGATCAGGACAAACAACTAGCGATCTTGGAAATACCATGTCCAAGAATGGCGAAGGAGATGAAGAGTTTCCTCGACAAAGTCTCCTACCTTAAGAGATTTGTGCCTGGATTGGCCGAAATAACACATCAGTTAATGCAGCTGTTGCGAAAAAATACAAAGTTTAAGTGGGAGGAGGTTCACCACGAGTCCCTGGACGGGCTAAAGAAACTGCTCGTTTCACCACAGATCATGGTTCCCCCGAAGGCAAGAATATCATTGTAGTTGTACCTCACATCCACCACGAGGTCCATGGGAGATTTACTGGCACAAGAGATCGACGGGCAAGAACGTCCAGTCTATTACCTCAGCAGGATCATCCATGGACCGAAAGTTAGATATAGTAGCTTAGAAAGGCATTGTTTAGCCTTAGTCTTTGTAGCGTAAAAACTTAGGCATTATATGTTGTCTTTTACAATTAATATTGTAACTAGATGTGATCAAATTAAGTATTTGCTAGCAAGAACGATTTTGATTGGTAGGGCAGTTAGATGGTTCTTAATCCTATATGAATATGATTTAAAGTGCATGGTGTCTCGCACAATCAAAAGCCAGGAATATGCTTATCTGTTGGCTATTTTCCCCTCAGGAACATTCGAGCCACCTAAGGAAGATATTTTAGGAAACGATTTGCAGGCCAACCATCTAGACGCAACGGACGAGTAATGGACAATGTAGTTCGATGGGTCATCGATAAAAAAGAAAGGAGGAGCAGGGGTTATTCTTTCAAAAGGAATGGAGGAGATTTGCCTTTCGTACAAGTTAGATTTCTCCTGCTCTAACAATGAGGCAAAATATGAAGCATTGGTGTTGGGATTGCTAGAGGCTCTTCGAAGGGAGATCCGTTCACTTTGCATCAATGGGGATTCAAACTTGGTGGTTCAGCAAGTGAAGGAGAATACGCATTGAAACATATGAGCCTGTCACTATACAAAATAATCATTCAGAGGCTCCTCGGCCAATTCCATCGGACCAAGATCAAGAGGCAGCCCAGAACAATGAACCGCTACCCAGACGTATATGCCATCATTGCCCAAAAGGTGATCATGAGGAGCGATACAACTATCGCCGTGATCCAACGAAGAACATCTCCTTCGATGGTACAGTCAATTCTACCATTGGAAGGGGATAGGGACTGGAGGGGAGAGATTAAGAGGCAATTGGAGGCTGGTGAAGGAACGATGGTGCTCAGAGAATTGGCCCAGTATTTTATGAACCAGGGAAACCTCTACTTCAGAAATGCAAGAGGATGGCTATCGAGATACATCGGTACAAAAGAGGAAGAGCAAAGATTAAAGAAAATGCACGAAGTGCACTATGAAATAACTGAGATACCCCTCTATTGAAGAATGCAAAGAGAGGGGTATTTTTGGCCTAAGATGAAATAAGATGCGACAGAGCTACAACTAAAGTGTGACAAATGCCAGTTATTCTTCAAAGAAGCTAAATGTCACTTCGTGGAGGCTCAACCTGACTGGAGACAACCCTATATTGATTTAATTAAAGATGGAGTTATCTTAACAGAGAAAATTGACGCGATGGGACTTCGACGAAGGGCCCCGAGATTCTACGTTCAAGAGGGGCAGTTTTATCGAAGGGGATACTTCAATAGGCCTTTGCGTTGTATCACAAAAAAAGAGGCAGCGGAGGTCCTCAAGCAGTTGCACGATCCGTCTCACATAGGAGGGGCCAAGTTATATGACCAGTTGATGACTTTGGGATACTATTGGCCAACGATGGAGAAAGATTCGATAGAGTTCGTTCGAAGATGCAAGGTTTGCCAACTTCATGGAAATATGATTCATGCCCCATCAGTGGACTTACACTCCCTGACAATGACTTATCCTTTTCACACCTGGGCATTCGACCTGGTAGGGGAAATACACCCTTCCTAGAAGGGGAAGATATGGATACTAGTAGCAACGAAGTACTTCACAAAGTGGGCTGAGGCGATACCACTGAGAAGGGAAATAGCGGGAGTGGTGAGTAACTTCATCAGAGAATACATCATTTGTTGTTTTGGGATCCCAAAGGTTTTCCTTTCGGACAATGGAACCCCTTTCATTAATTTAGAAGTAACGATGCTCACAGACAAATACTCCATTGTCCATCATACTTCGACGGTGGCATATCCAAAGGGTAACGGTCAAGCCGAAGAGACTAACAAAGCTTTGGTCAACATCTTGGCTAAAATAATGGAGGATTTCCAAGGATAGTGGGATGATAAGATACCAGCTGTATTATTGGCCTATCAAACAACTAAGAGGAAGCCCACAGGGTATACAACGTTCTCTCTTATCTATGGGGCTGAGGCGATTCTCCCAGTGGAGTTAAAAGTTCTCTCTTCTTGATATGCTCTGCGAAGCAGCATGATTCCTCAGAGTAGACATGTGTAGTTGGAAGCGTTGGACGAACACAGGGATAATGCGATGTAACATTTTCAAATATATACGAAGCAACTCTCCAGGGTGTATGATAACTTAGTGAGACCAAGGAAGTTCGTGGAGGGGGACCTCGTGTTGAAAGCAGCAGTGAAACATATCAAGGGGCTTCCTCTACCCAAGTTTGTAGAAAATTAGGAAGTACCTTTCATTGTAAAGGAAGCCCATGACTCGGGTTATTTTCTAATCTCTAAGATAGAGGAAGACAGGTCATTTAAGATTAACAATAAATGGTTAAAAGTCTATCATGTGTAGACAGTTATGTTTTACCATTAATGAAGTTGACTGTTATATATACACAAGTTCTTTATTTTTATTATGACGAGTGAACAAGTTCTTTTTATTAGGGCTCGAGAAGAGATGAAAGAATTACAGGACTTCACACTTCACAATCTAAGAAAACAGTTGTAACACAAAGAGATGGCATAAGAAACTAAGTATCTTTTTTCCATTCATAAACTTTGGGGCATTACAAAATTGGGAGCTATTGCCCAAGAATTACATGAGAAGAAAAGAAAATACATATACAAGTTCATTCACCAAGAAGGAACCACGGAACTGGAGAAGAGAAAAAATCTCCAAGGAGGCCCGAAGAAGTAGCTTGGCAAGACCTTTGAGCGTTGATAGAGACCTTCAACCTTGTCTGCGCCTATGTGTGCTCAATTAGGAGTTTCTCTCATTTCGACTTCGCCGCGCGTAGAGCTTCTTCGAGGTCCCCGACCTCTTTGTTAATAGTTTCAAGAAGAGGTGCTAGCTCGGCCAACTTGGCTTCCTCGGTCCTCTAATCATCCTGTTGTTTTCGTAAGAGCTCCCTCTAGCTGTCTAACTGCTGGTTCTTTAAAGTCTTTAAATGTGCGATGAGCCAGTCAAAACGGAACCCGTCATGACCCAACTCCCTCAGATAACCCAAGAATTAGTTGAGGAGGGGTATGGTAACATTTGCAGTCGGACTATTGGCACTTTCAGTAATGACGGTGGCCATGCCTTGAAGCCTATGGCTCATAACTGAGATGTTTGAACGTAGGCAATCCACCATGAAGGTCTCAAGATGATAGCTCACAAGTTGCTCAATTTCTAAATGGTGGTTGGCAGGCATTTGGGGAGAATATTGGAGTACCATCAGGAAGAAGGCGGGAGGATCCAAGTCGGGCAGAGGAAGCTCCCACCTAGATTCGCTCTCTGTAGCATCACTTGTCATGGAACCTAGATCATTATCGCTAGATCCTTTGGAGGAGACAGGTTCACGATGCGACGAGGCAATAGGCGAAGGAACTGGTGGAGAATCCTCCCGAGCAACCTGAAAATAGAGAGGAAACAAGGAGTTTATGAAAAACCTTAACAAGTGTTTTCATTGTTAAGTCACCGATATAGGTGGAGTTTCTGAAAAAATCTTAACAAGTGTTTTCGTTGTTAAGTCACCGATATAGGTGGAGTTTATGAAAAACCTTAACAAGTGTTTTCGTTGTTAAGTCACCGATATAGGTGGAGTTTTTGGAAAAATCTTAACAAGTGTTTTCATTATTAAGTCACCGATATAGGTGGAGTTTTTGGAAAAATTTTAACAAGTGTTTTCATTGTTAAGTCGCCGATATAGGTGGAGACTATAGAAAAAAACCTTAACAAGTGTTTTCGTTGTTAAGTCACCGATAGAGGTGGAGTTTTTAGAAAAACCTTAACAAGTGTTTTCGTTGTTAAGTCACCGATATAGGTGGAGTTTTTGGAAAAATCTTAACAAGTTTTTTCATTATTAAGTCACCGATATAGGTGGAGTTTATAGAAAAACCTTAACAAGTGTTTTAGTTGTTAAGTCACAGATATAGGTGGAGTTTTAAAAAAAACTTAACAAGTGTTTTCATTATTAAGTCACCCACATAGATGAAGTTTGAGAAACTGAGAAGTACAGAGAAATAAGCAAGGTACCTCAGCAGCAGTAGGAGCGAGAATGGGAGTCACTACAGGGGCCATGATGGTAGGAACCATTAGAGGCGGGCTCCTTATCTCAGCAGCTTTAGCGGGGCCCTTGGCTGAAGAAGCTTTAATGATAGGTAAACTTCCCTCGCCAACATAAGGTACTAAAGCTACCATGGGCGAATCATCGGAGGGAGACACTGAACCCTTAATAGATGAACCAACGTGAGCAGCAGGACCAACCTGGGCCTGGGGAAGGAAAAGGCCACTCAGAGCAAAGGGTGGAGAGAGACTTGGAGAAAACTGTAAATGTAAAGCCAAGTGTTAGACACAAGGAGTAAACACAAAAGAATAAGAGGTAGAAATGCACCTAACTTACCCCCGTTATGGCACCGAAAAGAGGAACTGTAGTAAAAGGTCTTGACAATGCAGGAGGCAGGAGAATGTTAGCTATTAGTGCTACCACTTCCACCTAAAATGGCCCAACATATTAGAAATAATAAACAGAACAAGGGGGCATATAAAATATGCAAGGCTTGGAAAGAAATTTACCTGTGGGGAGCTCTCTTCGACCACAAGGAGGGGCAAAGACATCTCTTGCTCCAATGGCAACTCAGATGAGGCAGCAGTAGTTCCCTCTGGTTTCCCAGGCACTTCAGTAGACTCAACGATGGCAGCCTCCGTCGCAGCTTCTTTGGCCCACTGCGAGGATAAATGGCAAGAGTAAGTAAGACTTATCAAGGGGGAACGGGGAAGAGTAGTGTTTGCTGGAGAAACACCGCAACACCCCCCCCCCCCATGAAGCGACTCACAGGGGGACTGGGGGGGGGGGGGGACAGGGCCTTTCTTCTTCAACCCCCTGCACCAAAACATTTTCTTATTAAGAAATGAGCAGATGCAACACATCTTAAGGGAAGAGGAATAAAATAAATAAATAAAAAGTGCACACATACCTCAGATCCAGAAGGATAACGAGAAAGTATAATTACTGGTGAAGGCGGCGAGGAGGCAGCAGCAGAAGGAACTGGTGATGGAGGTTTCTCAAGTGTTTGTCTCTTTTGGGTCTTGGTACCCAACATTTTCTTCCTGGAACTCATTGCACCACCAACTTCAGGTACCCTCGACCTTTTTCTCCTTTTTGCCAAAGGCTGACTAGGATCAACCACGATCATGGAAAACGCACCTAGTGGAGGAACGACGATAGCGCACTATTGAAACTCAGCATGTCTTCTGTCGACTTCATCTTGAACCTACCTCCTCAGCTCCTCAACCATCTCTGGAGACATGGGAGGGGGAACGGAGGCAATCGGGAATGCCTCCAATGGAGTTTTCATTTGATCTTGGGCCTTAGACTTCTTGGACTTGGATTTCTTAGCCTTCTTAGCAGGTGGCTCAAAAGGCCCTTCTCCCATTACAGCTTCAGCCAAAGGTACAGTTTATTTGGGAGATGCAACGGACTTGAGTTTGAGCGAGGCAATAGGGGTCACAGGACAGTATGGAGGAAGTTCAGTGGGAGGTTCTTTGGGGGTCTGGCTTAGAGGTAACTCAACCCCGAGAACGGAATTTCCCTTAAACCCCAGCTCCAGGGCAGAAAACGAAAGAACTAGAGGATACACAGGATCCCCCTCGATGAATTCAGTAATTTGGGCCAGTTACCTCGGCCAGTACTTTGTCGCAAATAGAGGGGTCACGTCCCCTTGCCTGGTGATGCTGGGGATGGTGACTTGCCCAAGCAATTTGGAACTCACTCCCCATATGGCAGTTGAGGAGAATAGAGAACATGCCTCGCCAAAGTACACCTTGGGGTTAGATAATTGAATCATCGGGCGAGGGGTCCCTTGATCAAAGACAAACTGACGGCTGCATCGGTTGCGATTGTAGTGATTGCTGATGTATCCCCACTCAGTGTATGAGGGCAGGTATCCTGGTGAAAATAGAAGCACAACAGCCAGTTTGAGGTCTATAGTGGTTGGCTGGACCACTCTAGCCCCATGTTTGAAAAAATCACAAGTATAGAGAAAAATATCCTCCTCATAGGGCCTCATTACAAAACTTGAAAAGTCATCGATAAAGGAGGTCAGCTCCTTTCAGCTCTACACTTGTGGTAAATAAACGAGCGAGGGGGCAGGATTATTTCCCCCAATGGAGGACGGTTAGTCTTGGCCGCTATAGCAGGGAAGCACACATAAAGGAAGCTCCTTAGGAGGACACAGTTAGCAAAATTTGCTAGGATGTAACGACCCATAGATCGCTCCATGTCAAAAAGGTATCTATCAAGCCATGTGTAGAGGGATCCCAAGGCGATTGTAGCCAGAGGGAGCCTGATACCATAGGCCAAATGAAGGGATATGTTGATGAGATCCCTTCGAGGATGGTCGTTGGATTTTCCCATTAAAAAGAAGCGAGAAAGAATGACAAGGATATAGGCAGGAAGCTTTAGCGATGTACCTTGTGCAGGGGCAGCCTCAGAGGAACCACCTTCAGAAGGATCATTGAAGAAATAATTGATAAGAGGAGTGAAGTAGCTTTGTTTGAAGTACCGATGCACCTTCGGCATATACGGTCCAACTCCAAACGGTCAGCAGTCTCTTAGGCATCCAGGGCTTCATCAGAATAGGGCTCATGGCGTGTTGCCTCAAGGCCTATGAGCGCGCATATATCCTCCATCATTATTATAAATTTTTCCCACACAGCGATGAACGTATGAGTGGTAACGTTCCAGCGAGATACCAGAACGGGAAGGGCAACATGATTTTTGGAGAAGGTGAACTCACCAAACCACTTGGCCCGATGAAGACCAATCTTAGCAAGTGTATCAGTGTGGGAACTCTGCATATGGGAGTTCCAAGCAGCAAAGTGGGCAGGAGAGCCCCCAGGCCCTTCGAAATCGATGTGGGACCATGGGAAGTCCCCTCTCTCAAGACAGAAATGGAGAGTCCCTTCGGGGGGCAGAAAGCCCGAGTCATCAGCACTCTTATCTTCATCACCAAGCGTTATGGAATCATACTTGGCATTAAAAATAAACTCTTATAAAACCCAGCAACGTCATCAACCCTGCCAAAAATTGGGGATCGACGGTAGAAACGCAACTATTCTTAACGAGCAGCAGTCAATGAGGCGGCACAGGGGGCGGTGACAACGGGGGCTGCAGGTGAAGCACTGGTGGCAAGTGTGGCAGGGTTGCTTGAAGAGTCCATTGCAGACAATAGAAATATAAAAAATCTCGGTAAAAGAAGGGTTGGGAATGAAGAGTGAGGTGCACAACCACAGGAGATGGTGTAAAAGAGGAGACAAGAAAGAAGCTAGAAAAAGCTTGGGAGACAATGGAGTTTGCACAGAGTTTCTCTCTCTAAGGAAATATATGAGCTTGAAGAAGAATAAGGAAAGAGAAGGGTTTGAAATATAAAGAGACGTTTGAAGCTTTTAAAACCTGTCTTTTGAGTTTCCCACTATTGTACGTACGCAACCGCCTATAATCATTTTAAATGAACATGTGGCACTTATGGAAGTGTTCTGACAGTTGAAAAGATAGAACCACCTCACTTATGAAGCAATGCCTAGGGAATAGAAGGGGTTGCCTTATCTAGCAAGTTTGAGTTTTAGCAGCAAAATTTTTGTCAGACTTATCCAATAACGCCCAACGGAACAGATGCCCAACGGTTCAAAAAAGGTATGATGCCCCCTTGTCATAAGTTCAAACGTTGTTCAAATGGTGACTCAGCTACATCGAGGAGAATTTTTGCTTTTTTAAACATAGTGAGGCATTACAAGGGAGAATCTCACTTGCCAATAATCAAAATGAGTATTTGAGAAGGTTAGCAGGACTTTCGGGAGAATTTCAAATAATAATAAAGTTAGAACGGTTGAAACGCAGTATAAGGAAAAAGTGGCGATGTCCCTTCGACAAAGCCCCAACAAGTCATAGTGCTTCAGCTCAGGTACATCGGGGAGAATTTATACTTTTTCCTGAAGATTATAACACTGTGGTTCTAATGAAGGAAAGGAGGCCAGAATTTTTTTACACAAAAAAGGTCCATCAGTTTGAGAAGTTTCGTGTAGACGTTCCTTGCTCCAACGAACCTCTCCGTGAAGGGGCAAATGTAGATGGGAATTGAAGGTAATTTTGAAGATTAGAAATAATTCCATATTAGCAATAGTGTTTTGGGGATTAAGGCACCGTGGCAGCTTAAGCGAGGTAGCTCAGCGTGGCAGCTCAAGCGAGGAATCTCAGTGTTGTGTATTTTAGCTTGTTATATTAGTCATATTGTATCTTTGTTTATATTGACTGTAAGCTATAACGGTTGTAATGATGTAATGAGAATAATAATGAGTTTTTGTGTGAGGTCAAATGGTACTCGCAAGAGACCAGGTTTGGCAGGGCCTGGGAGAGCTTTCATGCTCTACCGAATGACCTCACCGCGAGAACTTTAGAGGGACTTGGTTTGGAGGATTGAGAAGTGAGGCACCGTTGGGGCTCATCCCAACCATTTTATATACACCTGCTAAAACATCGACGAACCCTGATCGTAGAACCTTGGGCGACGCAGCTTAAAGTTCAATCGGGCGTTGAGCTGTGAACCAAATAACCCTCTACTTAATGTCACATCTACTGTAGGTGATGTCATTAGTCAGCTAAATAATATCAGACCTGTACTTGAGTAAAACACCGTGGTATTTGGGGTTGTCAGCAAGTTGGCAAGACACCTCTGCGACAACATCCCCCTGACACACATTGGTTAGGCAAAAGTCATGTCTTGGCATTTAATGTTTATGACATGGAGACAACGAGTGAATCACGCATTTAATGTTGTGACATAAAGCATGAGGGATGTCTTTCATAGTCTTTAATGACTTAGTTGCCTCGGGAATGGTGTGGGGGGATATTTAAGGACCCCAACCACCCCTGAGGGGAGGATGATCTTTTGAGAGTTTAAGAAGTTATTGCTAGAAAGAATGCACAACACAGAGAGAGGTTTATTACAAACCAGAGGTCTTATTCACCCGCCATTGTCATTTATTACGAAGCTTTTAATACGTAACAGAGATCCTTGAGAGTGTTTGGTGTGTTTACCTGCCTACCAAGGTGTATCTAGGGTGCTTACGTCTCTCTCACTCTAGCTAAGTTACTTCTAAGTTTTTTACTACTTTTCTGAGTTATACAAGAGGGATTTGTGAGTTTAAACTAAGTCTTATCTTCATTGAATTTGTGTTTGCGTGTTCTATCACTAATCTAAGGTTTTAGCTAATTAACCTATCATCACCATACTTCAAAAGGGGTCACGCCTCCATCTATAATCTAAAAGTATCCTATTACAAATACTTATGGTATATTCTCTCTCATTTCAAATGCCTCCTCAATGTGCACCAAAGCCCGCCCCAGCTCAGGGTACCATGAATGCTGCTAAGGTTGATGCCATTATTTATCAGGCAGTCAATGCAGCTTTACCCATTGTACATCAGGCATCAGCGCAAGTCCCAACTATGTCACCAGTACCAAGGTAAGTGTTTTCTACTACTTAGGAATGTGTTATGGATTCCTTCCAGAAGGCGCATCCACCAGAGTTTCAGGGGGGTTCTGATGTTGTTTTTGCTAGACAATGGAAGAAAGATATCTAGAGGCACTTGAGGATCTTCCAATGCATGGAGGTTCAACAATGGATACTGGCTACATTTAAGCTAGTAGGCGTAGCTTTACAGTGGTGGGAGGCTATTATTGTTGCTGAGGAGAGAGATACGATGACTATCCAGGATTTCTGGGTGCAGTTTGACTACAAGTACTTTTCCTTCGTCGTTCAGACATAGATGAGGTGGAAACTACTTATCTTGACCCAATTGGGGAGGATAGTGGAAGATTAGGAGGAGGAGTTTACTAGGCTGACTAATTTGGTGCCAAGTGAGGTTCCTATTGAAGAGAAAAGAATTCAGATGTTCGCCAATGGCCTGAACTGGAACATTCGCCAACATTTATTGGGCAATCTTTCACTACATACTTACGCAGATGTTCTTAATGCTGCAATGCTTCACTGCCGTGATAACCTCTTACATGGTAAGGATAGTAAGAGGGGTTTTGAATCTAGCCAGCAGGGCAAGACTGGTGGAGGAAGTTCCAGTGGGACAAAATTAGGTCAGAGTCAGTAGCGTCAGGGTTAGTAGGGTTCCCATCCTAGGGACTATGATAAGCGATTATGATCCAGAGGATTTCGATATAGGCATAGAGGTAATAGACATGGGTAGTAGGACTGAGGTAACTGTGGTAACGACAAGTAGGGTCATGGTCAACGGGGATAAAATGGAGGAAAGTTTACTGACAAGTGTTTCATGTGCGGTAATACTGGCCACAAATGACATAATTGTCCTGATAAGGGCAAATTACCTCAGCGACAGGGTGTTCAATGACTAGTGCTTCCACCAGCCGCTCTCCCAGTACCAGCTCAGGTGCCAACATGACATGCCATTCCAACAGCTCCATCATAGCAGGGTTAGTATAGGTGTGTGTACAACATCCATCAGCCATCGGTTCAGCAGCCACCGCTCGCGATTGAGGGTATGTTTTCTATCTATGGGGCTATGGGGCGCATTCTGTTTGACATGGGGGCCTCACATTCATTTATAGCCATTAGATTTTCATGGGATGCAAGGTTATTAGATATAACGGATAGCACTGTTACATATGTTGACTCACCGTTGGGTAGTGGTACACTTATATGCTTTATATATCGTAGAGTGAGTATAGAGATTGGGAGTCTAATTCTGTTGGTTGATTTACTTGTTCTGGGCATGTTCGAGTATGATGTGATTATCAGCATGGATTGTCTTGTTGTATATAGATCCATGATTGATTGTTATAGTCGGTGTATTATTTTTGATATCCCAGGACATGAGATGTTCCTAGTGACAATGCCTCGTTCTGAGGAAGGATTGTATACACATTTATATTATATAGAGGAGGATACCTCTACGGGAGTTGTCTTATCCCTTGATTTGATACCAGTAGTATATGAGTTTGCGGATGTATTCTAGGACATAACGAGGTTGCCTCCAAGCAGGGAGATTGAGTTTTTGAATTGGGAACTCGGCCTATTTCTAGTGCACCATATCATATGGCTCCAGCATAGATGAGGGATCTCAGGGATTTGATAGAGCAATTATTGATTCAGGGCTTTATCTGAAGGAGTACGTCGCCTTGGGGAGCCCCTATGTTATTTTTAAAGAAGCGAGATGGTTCTTTACGACTGTGGGTGGATTATAGGGAGCTTAACAAAGTCACGATACGGAATAAATATCTATTGCCTAGAATTGATGACTTATTTAATCAACTAAGAGGAGCAGCCTACTTCTCAAAGGTAGACCTGAGATCTATGTATCATCAGCTGAGTATTAGGGATCATGATGTTTCTAAGACTGCTTTCTTAACCAGATATGGATCGTATGAGTTTCGACTTATGCCATTTGGGAGAACTAATGCGTTGTCGGTATTTATGGACTTAATGAACAGAGTATTCAAAGAGTTCTTGGATCAATTTGTCATTATCTTTATAGATGACATTCTGGTTTATTCTTGGACTGAGGAGGATCATGCCGAGCATTTACGACGTCTCCTACAGACACTACGTGAGTATTAGCTGTATATATAATATGAGAAGTGTGGATTTTGGCTTCAGGAAGTTCAGTTTCTAGGGCATATTGTGTCTGAGATAGGGATATCTCTGAATCCTAGCAAGGTATCAACAGTGAGGGAGTGGGGATAGCCCAGGACACCGATAGAGGTGCAAAGTTTCTTGGGATTGGTCGGGTATTAACAATATTTTATATGTTTTTTTTAAAGATAGCGGGTCCGTTGACTAATCTAACCCATAAGGGCATACCATTTACATGGGATGATGTGTGTCAGTTAGCATTCGATGGTTGAAAGATAAGTTGACTTCAGCATCGGTACTAGCACTGCCTAGGCCAGGAGTGGAGTACTTAGTTTATACTACGCATCATTATAGGGTCTTGGTGGAGTGTTACAATAGGAAGAGAAGGCTATAGCTTATGCCTCTAGAAAGCTTAAGCCTTATGAGAAGAATTACCCCACCCATGACTTGGAGCTAGCATTAGGCGTGTTTGCTCTTCAGATATGGAGACATTATTTATTGGGGGATAAGTTTTTCCTGTTCACGGATCATAAGTCACTGCAGTATTTATTCACTCAGCGAGAGTTGAATATGTATCAACGCAGGTGGCTTGAGTTCATGAAGGATTATCAGTTTGAGATACATTACCACCCATGGAAGGCTAACGTGGTAGCAGATGCATTGAGATGAAGGCCAGTAGGTGAGTTGGCCGAAGTGTGGAAGGAAAAATGGAAGGAACCAGGACATCAGGATGCAGTTGCCTGATATTTTATGTCAGTTATAACTATTACTCCTCTGATTTTGATGAGGGTGGTTCAGGCACAGGCAGCAGATCCCTTTTTTCATGAGAAAATTCGACAACTTTTAGTTGGGGGAGCAGAGTCTTACTCATTGAATTCTGATAGGGGCTTGCGCTTCAACGGTAGGTTGATTATTCCAAAGGGTGTGCATTTACGACATGCAGTGATGATGGAGTCGCATGAATCAAGATTTGTGGTAGGTCCTGGTGGGGAAAAGGTGTACCAAGATATGCGACGATCGTATTGGTAGAGCGGGACAAAGAGGGACATTATTGAGTTTGTCTCTAAGTGTGCCACTTGTCAGTTAGTAAAAGTGGATCATCAGAATCCAACTGGGTTTCTACAGCCATTAGAGATTCTGATGAGGAAATGGGAGGGAATTTCCATTGACTTCATCATAGGGTTACCTTCTTCTCATAGGGTTCATGATTCCATATGGGTGATTGTGGATCGGTTGACTAAGGTAGCTCACTTTTTTCCAGTTCGGACTCATCACTCTACGAGACAGTATGCTCATATTTTTATAGCCTAGATAGTGAGGTTACAGGGGGTACTGCTTAATATTATGTCTAATCAGGTCAAGATCTTTGTATCCCAATTTTGGGTGAGTTTTTATGAGGCAATATGTACATAGGTTCAATTAAGTACGACCTATCACCTGCAGACAGATGGGCAGATGAAGCGTACTAACCAGATGTTGGAGGATATGTTATGCATGTGTATCCTGGATTTTAGGGGAAGTTGGGAGTAGTATCTTCCACTTGTGGAGTTCGCATATAATAACTCATATCAGTTCACCATCAGTAGGGCTCCATTTGAGGCACTATATGCTAGGCCTTATCGTTCTCCTGTGTGTTGGTTAGAGGTGGGGGACAACAAGCTACTTAGGTCATAGGTGATACAGGATACGTCTTCCTGGATTGAGATGATTCGTAGTCATATTCAAGTTTCTCTTGATAGACAAAAAAGCTATGCCGATGCGAAGCAGTTCTTCTGGGAGTTCAGTGTGGGGGACCAAGTATTATTGAGGGTATCCCTTATGAAGGGAATAATGAGATTTGGGAATAAAGGGTAACTGGCACCACGATACGTTGGACCGGTTGCTTATAGATTGGGGTTATCGGAGCACTTGCTAGGATTCATAATGTGTTCCATATTTCTTCTCTTAGGCAATATATGTGAGATAAGTTGTCTTACACTCATGTAACATTGAAGGAGATTCATTTGCAGCCTAATAGCTTGTATGAGGAGAGACCGGTAGTGATCTTAGACCATAGCGAGAGGCGGTTGAGATCGAAAGTAGTTACGTTTGTGCGTCTCCAGTGGGAGCACCATAACATTGAAGAGTCTACTTGGGAGTGCGAGGATAATTTGCGCGATAGATATCCGGAGTTATTCGTACCAAGTATACTTTATTTTTTGAATTTCGGGATGAAATTACGTTATAAGGGGGGAAGTATGTAATACCCCATAATTTTATGACTTTTAAATTGAGAATAATTAAAAGTTAATAGGCCAAATTATCGTGGATTAATTGGAATCAATTAATTAATAAATTAATTGGGATTAATTCAGATTGAATATTACTGCTAATAAGAGTAATATATTATTGAATATTACTTAGTGATATATAAGTAATATGTAAATATGATAGTTATGAATATTGTCGTGAGATATAAATATGACAATTATAGAACTTAAGTCGGAACGTACTTATGAGTCGTGTCGGGACTAAAGTTGGGTAATAAAATGAAAATTAATTAAATATCCTTCGAATGATCATTTCAAGTGTGCTGTTGAGTTTGGTAGGGTCAAAATAGGTAGAAAACTAGACCCGGGTGTTTGTTTTGTGCCTCGGGTCAATTGGAAGATGAAAAGACACCGCAAAGGAGCATTTTAGTCATTTGGCCTGGGACATGAATAGTATCCACATTTTTTGTCTTTTATCTAGCCTTGGAGACTTGTTAAATAAGTGAGTTTACACTCTACGTAAGTTTCAATTCATCTATTTTTATTTATAAGTTCTTTGAGAGAAAGTGAAGAGACTTTGAGAGAAAAGAAAAAATCACCTCTTGGAGAGGAAGAGTTGCCTTGAAGAAGAAGAAGAAGAGTCATATTGGGTAATCAAAGGGGAAAACCAATACAAACAACCATCTCTACACGTTGCACCTCCACCGTAGGGTTATCAAAAAGTCATCAAAAAAAGAAAAATGGAGGTTCTAACATTATCTTCTCCAAAGGTTCAGACCTACATTAAGAGGCAAGTGATTCTTGCTCTATTTCAGTATTTATAATATCCATGTTAGAATTGAATTTTCTTTAGGATTATGAACTTCTAAATTTGGGATTAAAATGATTGATAAATCTTGTTTAATGGATACGAAAATTCAAGTAGTTTATTATTCACACGTATAGGTTATTATCATGATGAACTAGTTAGGATGAACATGTAGAAAAAATATTTGTTTATGGAAAAAATGGAAAATGATGATACGTATTGCATGTAGATGGATCCTACTCATGATTGAATATGATATTTGATGATTTGGAAAAGGAATCATAATTCTAAATTCTAGGTTTTTAAGGTGTATAAAAAAGGAGAATTTAGATAAATGAAATTTTGAGGGTTAATTGGGTTTGATGTTAATTCTCATATAAAATTAGTGATTTAGATGTTTTTCCTTGTATTACAATTACCCATAATCATGTGGAAATGATGTTGTGGAAATGATATTTGGTATTCGTTAGAATATATTTCATGTGAGTTTGGGTGAAAGAAAATGGATATAAAACCCATGAAAATTTGTTGAAAAAGAACAAACATTGTATGATAATTTTATGACTGTTTTAAAAGGAAATTGGTAGAATGTGATTTTATTTAAAAACTCGTGTGCACACTGCCAATTTCCTTTTAAAACAGTCATAAAATTATCATACAATGTTTGTTCTTTTTCAACAAATTTTCACGGGTTTTATATTTGTAGTTTTAAAATAAAATTTGTAGTTTTTTCAAAATCGGAGAAAAAAAGCCTCAAATTGTAATTTTATATTTCTAGGCAGAATGTACCTTTATCGGAAACAAAAAGGTTTGGAAAATGGTAATTTGGCCCATGGTGAGATTTTATTATTTTTGGTACATTAACAAGGAGAATGGGGCTTGGGTTAATGTTGGAAAATTATTTTGATTTGAGGACTAAATTATGTGAGCGATATCTATGTAATTATATTACAATTTAGAGGAGAATAATCGTTATATCAAGTACGAGTAATATTGATGATATATATATGGGTACTTAGGTCCGATAAAATATTATGTGAGTGATAACTACATAATAAAATATACGATGATAATAGTGATTAACAAGTATGGGTGGTATTCGAGAAATACGATAGGTACTTAGGATATGATGAATTCCTAATACGATTCAGGTCGTGTGAGTACCTAATACTAAATAGGTAGATGATAATGCCTATTTGATTGATTAATGATTATGTTCATGACATACCTAGCTTACTTGCTATCGCGTGAGGGCAGTCACATCCTGATGAGCCTATACGAGGGATCTTTGACTTGTCGCTCAAGAGCATTGGACTTAGGTCGATTACCATTAGTGAGAACAATGGTATAGAACGGTCATTTGGGTACGTAGGTGTGTGCGTAACCCAAAGGCTTAGGACTATGTGCACCTCCATTATTTGTGATTTGATATTTGTGGTTCGAGGGATCTTTACCGAACCTATAGTCCCCTATACACTGACAAGATGTATTGGGGCATGATAGCAGAGTAATGCAGCATCACAGCTGTATCTCGGGGTGCAGTATTGTATATATATAATAGAGTGAATGTATATATATATATATACATATGATGATATATAGTGTGTGACTAAAGTATAATTGAAAGATAATGATATACTGTGTGACTAAAGTATAATTGAAAGATAATTGAAAGATAATATATATATATATATATATATATATATATATATATATATATACAGTGTGACTAAAGTATAATTGAGAACACTTAATTGAATTGAATTAATAAGGGGCTTATCCATCTTGAAGCTAATTGAATATATATGATATTATTAAATGTTTTGCGAGATTAATACATGGGAACGAATTGGGATATGGTTAGTGGATACACTGGGATGAACTATCTAGCATGAGTCTATAACTAGTATGGTTTAGAGGTACAATAGGCGTGCACTCTAGATGAGATGTGAGAATTTCAAGAGAGATTCCAATAAGCTAACATGTATATAATAACTGTTGAATCTAGCATTTATTCACTTGTTGTTTTCAAAACTGTTTTCACTTCGGGCTTTGACCCGTTTAGTTGCACATTTTCTTCTCTCTCTTCTATCCTCTCCCTATATGTGTGTGTGTGTGTGTGTGTCCAGCCACAGGGACGCCAACCATAGAGGACTGGGTCTATTAACGATGATATTGATGCTATGGAGTTGTGGATCTTATTTAGACGCTTTCATATTCTTAATTCATACTCTGTAGTAGTTGATCTTTAATTTAGGGCATGTAGCCAAAGAGGATTCTAGTTATTTCCCTTCTATCTGAGTCGGATTATATTCTTATGTCAGTTTGGTTCATTTAGTAGTGTTGGGATTATTGTGTTAAGATATTTTACTGGAAAGTTTATTCCAGTTGCATATAAATATCATTGTGATATCTATTCAGTTATTATTCAATGTGTGAATTGTTTGTATTAAATGTTTTATGTTATTAAAATGAAATTTTTATGAAATTAAATTGGAAAAGTTTTAACAAACTGCTTATTTAGATATTAGGTGCTTAAATATTAAGGCAAAAAAATGTTTTTCAACGGTGATGCCAAGAATGAACCACCTGTAAAATCCATTTTAATTAGGTATATGACTGATCAAACAGTATTTAATTAAGCGGGTTGTTACACTATCCCCGTGAGGTATATAATGAGGCAATTCATGTACACTTAGGTATATCAAATGTGTTGAGACAATAGGCCCCCGATTTAAAAAATTCTTTCAACTTCAAAAAGTAATAATTTCCTTTTATAGATGCGAAAGCATAAGATGGTTCAATTAAACAACAAATTTTAATTTCTTTTCTAAATTAAAATTATACAAAGTGAAATATGATGGAACACACACATATGTTAATTTGATTTCACTTAAACACAATTAATTAACTCAAGTCCTAAAAATTTGCTTACCAAAATATTTAATTCACTTTAGTAAATTAGGCCAAACTAAATTTTCACAAATTAAATTAATGACTTGACTTAACTACATATTACCCAATATTAATTATCACCAAATTAAACATGTAGTGATTATAAACCAGTTTTATCTTGTTACCTAAGCATGCGTTCTAGGTGATTATAGCAAGATAAAACTGAACAATGAATCACTACGCCGCGATGTACGAGGAAAAACTCACAACGGGAAAAAACCTCGGACAGCCCTAGCCTCAAATCCACTAAGTATGGTTCTACAATTATAAGATAGTAGACTTACAACACTTGACTCGATCCCTATCAAGCCCTGACGCTTCTTCTTGTAAACACCTCCACCTAGCGAATAACCACGGAGCTCCACCGTGGTCTCGGAATCCACCAATCGATCTTTATATGGCCACCGTCACCCGAAGAAGAAGCCTTTCCCCAAGTGGGTAAATCAACGCAAACTTCTTCTTCTTTGTGGGATGTAGAAGCAAACCCAAACGAACTCTTCAAACGGTAGAGTAATACCCGGTGCCAACCACTACAAGCAATGGTATATATATATATTGGAACTTGGAATAAACAATATGGGTGTAAAACTAGAGTGTTAAATGAATTTTCCTTGAAAAACTTGGACACTCAAAACATGAAATTTTTCCATTTTAATTTTTCTCTCAAACTCACTCTTAGAGATGGAATGGTGTGAAAACGTTGTGTGGAAAAAGTTTATTCCCTCACTTAAGAAGTTTTGTTAAAAGATAGTGGGGAAAACAAGTGGGAAAGTGGGAAAAACTGACCAAATAACTTTCCTGCCAAATCTCGTTAGACCGAGATTTTCGTTCGAACGAAGTCTCGTTTGAACGAGGATTCTAACGAAGTTCCAATGTGAACTAGTTAGAAATTTCGTTGGATATCTCGTTCGAACCATCATTCTCGTTCGAACGATACTCTGAATGACATTCCAGTGGCCTTTATGGGAACTCTTTGGAAAACTCGTTCCAACGACATTGGTGTTCGAACGACAAACTCGTTCGAACGACATTTCGAACGAACTTCCAGAAAGTGTGGAAAATCTGTTTTTAGCCCAAAAACTTTATATATTTTATTTTAAAGTTTTAAAAAAATCTTCCTGAAAATAAACAACAATTTTAAATAGACTGTTCACCCAAAGAAACATGTTCCGAGCTCCTATATATATTTACAATGCATTCATACCTTAGGAGTAAACAGAACATTGTTGATGACGTAGAAACGAGGCACATTAAACTTGGCAATTTGATGAAGCTTTTATTCTTGACCACTACGTCTTCAACTTTAGTATATCATTGGCTTGAAGGATGATCAATAACTCTATCCTATAACTCAAACATTTTTGTCCGGAATTGAGCCAAAACTACAAAGGACTCAATTGAAAATTTGTGTCCTTACAAATCTCCCCCTTTGGCTATTCCGGGACAAAAACGAACAAAAATCCTAAAGGGCCGTCAAGCTCTACTAGACTGACAAAAATGTCCCACCCAAAATAAAAATACAATGCTTGACTCAAACAACCCAAGGATCAAAATCTTTGTCCAATGTTGAACGTTGCCTTAAGAAGAATTCTTGCACACTTAAGCAAACAATCAAACGTATAGGGAATATCAAAATATTAAATGCAATTAAAATAATTGCTTCCCCTAAATTAATTCTCCCCTTTATCAACTATGATCAACTTAAGAAGATAGCGACTCCCCCTAAGTTAAATCTCCCCCAAACTAAGATATGATTACAATAGGATTAGATTCCATTTATCCCCTATCATTCTCCTCCTTTTTGGTCAGGAATAGACAAAGGTTAATAAAGTAATTTAAACATGAAGCTTAGATGATAAGGAAATGAAAGCATATGGGCAACAAAAGCACAACTAATCCATGCAAATAATAACGGATACTAACTAAGATGCAAGAAAATAATGTCAATATGATACATAACTATTAAGCATGTGATATCAACAAATAATGCAACAAGATAGATACCAATTATGAATTAAAATATAGATAGACTAGAAAGCAAGGCAAAGACCAAAACAAATATCATATATATACATACTCTAGATATACCAAAGATACACACGCATATATATATATATATATATATATATATATATATATATATATAGAGAGAGAGAGAGAGAGAGAGAGAGAGAGATAACACAACAATGACACAAAATAAGATAAGCTTTTCACACTCGTATGCCAAAAATGTGTCATATGAAAATGGAAGTGTTGGGGTGTGAACTAGTAACAATTAAATTTAGACCCAATCACCGAAAACATGTTCAAGGAGTTCTCAATTGATTGAAAATTTCATCACATTTGAATATAACCTCATGTGACAATATAGATTGAACTCAATGAACAAACAAACACAATGCATACAAACCTAGCATATTGATGATTCTACAAACCAATAGAGTCATGATATTGAAAGTACAACTAGGATAAACGGACATTGTGCAAACCGTTGATATACCATCCAATCTCCCTCAATAAGCATTTATATTATTTGAATGAATATATCAAACAAAAATAGGCCTTGGCAATTATTTTTCTTTTTTTTATGCCATAATTCTATTTTTAGTCCTTTGGACCACGTATTTCTTTTAGGTCTAAACAAATGGTGGCTTACTATTCGCAAAGGATAATAAATCCTTTCGGAGCCCTTCCCCGCGCACATATATATTTATCATTTTTTATTTCTCATAAATATCACGTGCAACGGATTTTGACATGCACTAGTCCTCCTAGGTCACAAATATGTAGATGACAAGATTGGTAGGAGAACACCTCACAAAGCTCAAATATACATTTAAAGTTTCAAATGAGCTCGTGCATGTGTGAATAGAGGCATATAAAAATAGAATCCATTTAAGCAATACAAAATCCAATTACTTCATATAAGCACGGTAAAGAACATTATAAGGATTGACAATCTTAACCAAAAGTTTTAGCCACATGGGAGCATAAAAGATGGGATTTAAACACAAGAATATGCCACATAAAGTGTGTCAAACTAAAATACACACACAAAAAAAATCTTTTTGAGTTTTTCAAATTTTTAACCAAAAATAAAAATATATACTCAAATGACAAACAAAAATCATTTGAATTTTTCATTAAGCTCAAATTACCAAGAGATAAAACCAAATGATAAACAAAAATCTTTTTGTATTTTTCATTTAATGCAAACAAAAATGAAGGAAATATAATACAAAAGATAAACAAAAATGATTATTCTAGCATGTGATTAAGCATGAAGCATAGACTAGAAAATGATTAAACATGCATACATCTAGCTAGATATATAATATGAAGCACAAAGAGATAGAGTATGCAAAGAAAACTAACACATTCAAACTTTAGATTTAGCAAGTGAGGAAGCATGTGATAGTAAATGAGAATCAAAACCCCTATCTTATAAAGCTACCAAGTCGGATATCCTAACCCAAACTAATGATGAATGACGATCTAGGGGTGTAGGAATCTTGGCTACCTCGGTTGCCTTACATTTGGATTTTCTAGGAACTCGTTTATGATCAAAACAAAATTTCCTAAGATGACCTTTTCGACCACAATGTGAGCACTTAAAGACTCGACGAAAAGACTTACCAAAGGAGTGATCTCTAAAAGCTTTCCTAGGTGATTCACCTAAAACATTGGATTTGGCTTTATGAGTACATGCATTACAAGTAGCGAAGCCTAAACCACAAGTGTCATTTTTTATTTGGACCGTGCCTAATATTTTATCTAGCCTTTCGGACCTACACTCCAAATCAAATTTGACTTTTCTAGAGTCTTTTAATTTATTTTTCAATTCTAAAATATTAGGCTCTAATAAAACATTTCTCTCTTCAAACTTAAGAAGCTCCTTTTTCAAGGATTCCATTAAACCTCTAAGGCTATCTCTCTCGCCTTCTACATATTCAAGCTTCTCTCGAAGAGTTCTCTCTCATGTCCTACAGTCTTCCACTAACGCACCATCATCAATGACCTTGACACTCTCTCTTAAACAAGCTTCTAACTTCAAATTTGCTCTTTTTAATTTAATTGACTCTTCGTATAATTCTTGAAAAGCATTTTGATGTTCACTCACATTAACCTCTTCTTCAATTTCACTCTCTCTGTTTTCTTCACTCTCACTACCATAAAAAATAAGGGAATCATAAACTTTGACCTTGGAAGTGTCATGTGTTTAAATCTCATCAATAGAGGAATGCTCACTCTCACTCACATGACTATCCATAAAAGACACAAAGTTGGGCTTAGTAGGGGAATCGGGTCCCTCTTCATTTTCACTATCACTAAGGGTTGCATTAAAAGACATTGGTTGCTTACCCTCTCTCATTAGTTTAGTGGGGCACTCAGAAGCCCTATGGCCATACCCTTCACAACCAAAACACCTATTTGACTCGTTCCTATTTAAATTTTCTTTTGAAGTTTTAGGGATCCTCTCGGCTTTGTCATGCTTAGAAGTTTCAAGTTTCTTAAAGTCGTTTTTAAATTTATCTTTGTTAATTTTTAGAAACTTTCGAAATTTCCTAGCAAACAAGGCCATATCTTGCGAGTCACTGTCACTCTCGCTCTCCACTACTTGTTTTTCCTCTTTTCGGGCTTTAAAAGCAATGCCCTTTTCAATTTTCTTTTCACTTTTAGAGGGAAATATGTCCAGTTCATAGGTTTATAAATCACCTGCAAGCTCTTCTAATTTCGTAGAGGCTAAAGTTGGTAAAGAATTTAAAACGATCACTTTTAGAATAAATCTATCGGGTAGGGACCTTAAAATTTTCTTTACAACTCGGTTGTCGGGTATTTTCTCTTCCAAATTAAAAGATGAATTAACAATATCGAAAAGTCTAGCATAAAATTCATCAAAAGTTTCTTTTTCGTTCATTTTGATGGTTTCAAATTGAGTGGTGAGGTTTTGGAGTTTCAAAGCTTTAACGACACTTGTACCTTCATGAGTGAGTTGTAAAATATCCCAAGCTTCTTTAACGGGATCACACGTCATAATACGTCGGAATTCATTCGGTGTGACAGCGCTAAACAAGGCATTTAAACCACGGGAATTAAAATTTGAAAGTTTAAATTCATTCTCACTCCATCTATCGGCCGGTGTGGGAACACGCTCATTATCTACTAAATGAGTTGGTGGAGACCACCTGTTAACTACAGATTACCAAACCCTCTCGTCGATAGATTTAAGTGCCGATTTCATTCGCGCTTTCCAATACGTGTAGTTAGAATCATAAAAAATAGGAAATTTAGAAAATGGGGAAAATTCCATTTTAGCCAAAAATATTTAAAAGATCTTAACGAAGTAATTTATCGTCTTTGGCTCTGATACCACTTATTGAGACAATAGGCCCCCGATTTTAAAAATTCTTTGTACTACAAAAAGTAATAATTTCCTTTTATTGATGTGGAAGCGTAAGATGGTTCAA
Source organism: Sambucus nigra (assembly GCA_949130495.1). Lineage (NCBI taxonomy): Eukaryota > Viridiplantae > Streptophyta > Magnoliopsida > Dipsacales > Adoxaceae > Sambucus > Sambucus nigra. The sequence continues at coordinate 210,434,806 of OX422223.1, read as the reverse complement.
TTAAATAACAAATTTTAATTTCTTTTCTAAATTAAAATTAAACAAAGTGAAATATGATGGAACACACACATATGTTAATTTGATTTCACTTAAACACAATTAATTAACTCAAGTCCTAAAAATTTGCCTACCAAAATATTTAATTCATATTAGTAAATTAGGCCAAACTAAATTTTAACAAATTAAATTAATGACTTGACTTAACTACACATTACCCAATATTAATTATCACCAAATTAAACATGTAGTGATTATAAACCAATTTTATCTTATTACCTAAGCATGCGTTCTAGGTGAGTATAGCAAGATTAAATTGAACAATGAATCACTACGCCGTGATGTACAAGGAAAACCCCATAATGGAAAAAAATCTCGGACGGCCCTAGCCTAAAATCCACTAAGTCTGGTTTTACAAATATAAGATAGTAGACTTACAATACTCGACTCGATCCCTCTCATGCCCCGACGCTTCTTCTTGTAGACACCTCCACCTAGCGAATAACTACGGAGATCCACCGCGGTCTCGAAATCCACCGATCGGACATTATAAGGTCACCGTCACCCGAACAAGGAGCCTTTGTCCAAGTGGGTAAATCAACGCAAACTTCTTCTTCTTTGTGGGATGTAGAAACAAACCCAAACGAACTCTTCAAACGGAAGAGTACTACCCGGTGCCAAACACTCCAAGAAATGGTATATATATATTGGAACTTGGAATAAACAATATGGGTGTAAAACTAGAGTGTTAAATGATTTTTCCTTGAAAAACTTGGGCACTCAAAACATGAACTTTTTCCTTTTTAATTTTGCTCTCAAACTCTCTCTTAGGGATGGAATGGTATGAAAAAGTTGCGTGGACAAAGTTGGTTCCCACATTTAAGAAGTTATGTCAAAAGATAGTGGGGAAAACAAGTGGTAAAGTGGGAAAAACTGTCAAAAACTGCCCAAATAACTGTTCCCGCCAAATCTCGTTCGAACGAGATTTTTATTCGAACGAAGTCTCATTCGAATGAGGCTTCTAACGAAGTTCCAGTGTGAACTCGTTAGAAATATCGTTGGATGTCTCGTTCGAACCATCATTCTCGTTCGAACGATGCTTCGAACGACATTCTAGTGGCCTATCTAGGAACTCGTTGGCAAACTCGTTCGGAAGACATTAGTGTTCGAACGAAAAACTCGTTCGAACGACATTTCGAACGAACTTCCAGAAAGTTTGAAAAATATGTTTTTAGCCCAGAAACTTTATATACTTTATTTTAAAGTTTTAATAAAATCTTCCTAAACATAAACAACAGTTTTAAATAGACCATTCACCCAAAGAAACATGTTCCAAGCTCCTATATATATTTAAAATGCATTCATACCTTAGTAGTAAACGGAACATTATTGATGACGTAGTTATGAGGCACATTAAACTCGACAATTTGATGATGCTTTATATTATTGGCCCCTACATCTTCAACTTTAGTATGTCATAGGCTTGAAGGATGATCAATAACTCTATCCTATGACTCAATCAAATTTTTTCGGAATTGATCCAAAACTACAAAGGGCTCAATTGGAAATTTGTGTCCTTACAAAATGGTTTGTCCACACGTACTGATTGCCCTCAAAAGCAAGATGTATATCGTGGAAGTCATGCTAAAGGGGGGAACACCTTCCAATTAACAAACCTAAGGCATTCATATTTAGTTTGCCAATTTTAACCCAAAACTCTGCCAAAATTATGGGTCATCATGCCTCACAAATTTTCATGCAATTTTCAAAATGGGACCCTGCCTAGGAGCTTGGTAATAAGTCCAACCATAGTTTTTAAATATTTTTCAAACCCAGTTTCTCTAGGCTCAGGTCTCGTCCGGTATTTCTTGTTGCATTTAGGTAAACCTAACACAAGTGAGAACCTAATAAACATAATAATAATCATGTTAAAACCCATCTCTAATCTTTTTCCTCTTTCTTTATCCAAAAGTGCCAAAAATATTTTTCCTTCTTTTATCAAAAATACCAAAAATATTTCCTTTACTTATACTAAAAGTATTTTTCCTCCCTTTTATCGAAAAGCATATTTCTCCCCTCTTTTCCAAATAAAAATGTTAAAAAAAATTCCCCCCTTTCCATAAATTATAGTTTTCCGTCCTCATTTTCCAAAAATAAATCCCAATTTTTCTTCTCAGGTCGATCGCAAACCCTTGGTCGGACTCCCTATTAGCGTCGGTCTTCATTCGAACTGCCCTGAAGATCTGTCAGTCCCCTCACTTCCTTCTAGTCCAGAATTCATTCGCTTTCCATGGAGAACTCTGACCCAATACTGAATGTGCAGTCAGGTTTGATGACGGTTCTGGATCACCTTGTTGCCAAGATTAACAACCTTCAAATTGAGGTTCATGAGATGCAATGAAATTGGGTCCCTATTCTCAAAGATCTCAAGGTCCTCTTCCCATGCGCTATGGGTCCTGCCACACCCGAGCCTATTTGGGTTCCCGAGGAATACCAGCTCGCTCCACGTGCTCCTCCCGCTAATGGTCCGTCACCATCCCAGTTTCCCATGTTGAATTTTGACCAACTAGGGGTGAAACGACTCAGAATGTGTCTCTAAAGTGTGTACTCTCTAGGCTCAAGTGCAAGCCTGTCGTTCAAGTAATAATCCGACAAGTCGGGTATCGATCCTCAGGGAAAAAGGACAACGAGAGTTGTGATGATAGAATAAGACTGAGGAATCCTAACGATGACTCTAAAAAGAAAAGAAAAGATTGATTTGGTTTTTGGGATTCGATTACACTAAATGCAATTATGAAAGTATGGTGAAAAATGCAGCTAACTAAATGACCTAAATTAAGAATGAAGGATTTAATTGAACTTTTAAATGAGATGATGAAAAATAGGACGGGAAATACAATCCCCCAACCCTAGTATATTGCAGTATAATATTGATCGTAAATTTATCTAATTAATATGACCCAGAATTTAGTACTCCCAAGCATTACGTATACGAGGTTCAAGCCCGCGTCATACTTAATCAAAGGACGAGTAAATCAGTATCACGATAACGACACTCGAATTGTATTCTCAATCATCCCGGTTACCCAGGGGCAAATGAGATATTTAGACCTACAATTGTTGTGTCCCTACGCAATACGGTCAAAATTAATTACTAAATTCAGAGGATTAACTTTATACGTGCAATGACCACATCAGGTTGGGTTCATGTAACCCGACCTTGGAAATCTAGCCGGACATACCGAAAATGATGAAAACAGTGTTTAACATGCAAGAGTTCATGATTAATCTAAAGACAATTGATAGAATACTGTAGAAGAGAATCACAAAGAAGAAATAACTTACTAAAATTACCCAAGGAACAATCGCAGCAATAGATAAAATTGGTGATCACACAAACTTGGAATAAACCTTCAATCCTTGAATAAAACTGGAAATTCTATCTACAACTAGGGTTTGTGGAAGAAAATGAGAAATTGAAATTAACTCCCCACGTTCTAGCCTTCTTTACAATGAAAATAATTCGGGTTTTTATACCCTACCAAAAAATTCCAAGAGCTTGAGTATAAGTCGGAGTCTTTAGAGGAGAATCAGAAAACAAAATCTCGATGGGCGGACCGGTCCGGCCCTTAGGCAGATCGGTCTGCCTCTAAAGCGGATCGGTTCTTTTATTTTCCAGGAAAACCGGTCAGGGGCGGACCGGTTCTTTTATTTTTTTGGCTCTTCGGTTTGCCTTCGGTTCGCAGTCCTCTGGAGTTTGCACAGCGGACCGGTCCGGGTTGAGGGCGGACCGGTCTGCCTATTTAACTTTTCTCTCAAACTTTGACTGCCCATATCTTTTGCTCCGGGTATCCGATTGAGGTACCGTTTCTTCTTAGGTGCTTGTGAGGATGATACCTGCAACTTCTCTTTAGGTACCTCATCCGGATTCTGGGTAGAAATGACTCTTTTGCCCTTTTGACTTTTCTTGTTGACTTTTTCTATTCTTCCTGTTTCCTTCTTCCATTTCTTGACATTAGATACCTGTAAAATCATAACGAAATACCAGAAACTCGGTGTACTTGTTAGGATAAGTCAATAGCAAGATTATGAGATAAAGTCAATCCAATTACGTTGTTCGAGGTGATTAAAGTACCGAAATTAAGGGATAAATTAGGAAGAATTTATGCCTAATCAAACCCCCCTAACTTAGAACTTTGCGCGTCCCGAGCAATGTAAAAGAATTCTAGCAAGTCTCAACTCTTGAAAAATATTTTATTGGGATAAAATACCTCTTTCGCGGGCACGCGATTGCATTTAGCGTATGCAACAAGCCTTTAAACCCCTAGGTTACCCTAGTGGGACGAGTTGTGTCTCGTGAGGGTTTGCAGAGAATATACCCACAAAATTTGACTCAAAGAACTTCAAAATAACCAAAAATTGTATAATTCAAACTTTTCCAGAAAATAGTCATCATTAAGTCATGTCTACAAGTCTCAAACTGTAGTGTGTGTGTGCGAAGCCAGAAATATAACCGCCAATTTCCACTGATTAATCATTACGTTACTTATCCAAAAATTCGTTTTGATTTCAAATTCTCACGGGAAGCTCTCTCAAACGAACTACTCGGAATATGGTTTTTTCGCTCGGTATGCGTGATAATAAGAGTAAATATAATGGATGCAAAATCATGCATACAATTAGAAAGACGGAAATTTCATGGTGAAAGAATCTCATCAACGGATTACGGTTTTAAAAACGGGAACATCGCCTCTATTTCGCGCATTTAACCTCTTATATTATCTTTTGGTGTATTAGCTCTCAACGCGCTACTCAATTTTCGCAATTTGGACTCGGTTAGGACTTTTTCGGGTTTAAGGTTGCATTGGGTAAAATGAAGGAGGTAAGGAAAGTTGGAATTGGAAAAACCATTCGTGATGTCCATTTGCGCATTTTCTGGGCTATTGCTCATCTTTTTCTTCTTTTTCTATTATTTGTTGAGCATTCTTCTATTTTTTTCTTGCCCCTTTTTGTTGCACTTTTCGGACTTAAATTTTGATTCTTTTTTTTTTCATTTTTTCACAATTCCGGCTATTTTGGGTTTTTCGGGTTGTCAAACGAAAGGGAAAATTATTCGGCTCAATTTGGGTTGCAAAAGGGGTGATTTTTCGCATTTTTTTTTTCTGGCCAATATTTTTGAGATGACAAACGAGGGCCTACTTCATTGTCCAAAATGCTAATTGCGTTACCATATGCGTTTCGAGATGAATTTAAGTTTAGAGACTAATTTGGCACGTTTTTCAAGGCAATATTGCACACATTTTTCAAAACCGGTCAAAATGAAAGGATTGAGATCCTTGACAACTTATTTTAAATGCTGAAAAGAACTTTGAGTTAACAATTAACTCGGATTGATTTAAAATCTCGCAAAACGTGATAGGCTCGAATCTCACCGGGTTTGTTAATCTCCACATTTATTCGTTAAGTCGTCAATTTTCACACAATTTCCATCTTTGGTCAATTTCGGCTTTGTGTATGTTGAATTTTACAACTCGAGACTTCAATTTGACTTTTAATGATATTTTTGAAAAATTTGAATTCCAATTTTTATGTATTTTGAACAAAAATATTTTTGGATTTTTCATAGTTTTATGATTTTTTTTTTTGGGATATTTTTGGGCATTTTTGAAAATTTGTGAAGTTTTAGAAATATGCACTTGTGACCCCCCCTAACTTAGACTTTTGCAGTGTCCTCAAGCAAAAAGGACTAAAATCTAAATAAGGCAAAATAATACGTGCAATAAGTAAAACAAACAAATATAGAAAATGCAACTTTTTATATCATAAGACTGTGGTACAAACAGGAATACAGCACATGTAGGATGTGAGAATAAATACATCAAAACAGTCCATAAGCAACAAACATCACGGGGGGGGGGGGGGGGAATTGGGAAGAGCTGGGCGCGTCGGGGCCATAGGGGTCATGAAAATGCGATGGGAGTGGCTCATAAGGATCCCCTAGGCGTCGGTAGATATCCGCTTGCCTTCGAGCCGCCCGATTCTGATCTCGTTGGTAGTCGATCACAAAGGTGTCGAACTTGTTCTCAAAGTTCTCGAATCGGGTCTCAAGGGTGAACAACCGAGTCGAGATATCGGTACCCGCCCACTCAAAGTCCGGGTCGTCCTCCTCGTCCGCCGACTCGTCGTCGGCGGCGATGTCACCCATCTCAACGTCGGCTGCGGCGGCCTCTTCCTCCTCGCTCTCTTCCGAGGCAGCCTCTTCCTCGCTATCATGCCCCCGCCGTGCCCGGATTATGGCAAGCTGTTTGGCACTCTTAGTGCAAGTGCCCTGTCCAAAGGGACCGGGAATCCGGGTGCGGTCGACAGGGGCCTCAATGCCGGCGTCTTGGAGGATAGACGTGATCAAACGGGCATAGGGCAAAGGAGCGGTACCCTTCTCATCCAAAGAAGCGGCAATGATGTCGGCATACAATGTGCGGGCCAAATGGATGGAGGTTTGGGGATCGAAGAGATGGTAGGTCAAGGTGGCTTGCCGAGGTCTCATGGCGGAATCGTTGGACGTTTGAAGAATATTGGCGCATACGATTTGGAAGGTGAGGCGCGCCGTTTCATTGAGTCGGCCAACCGCGATGGTTTGACCCGCCCAAGCCACGTTAGGAGCAATGCGCGCCATGATGACGTCCTTAGCGATCGGAGGGACGTTGCTAGGATATGTGAAGTCTTGGGGGTCCGGGACACCAAAAGTGGTCAATTTGGCCGTGAGGAGGGCTAAGGAAAAAGGAATGACCGTTCCATCAACGTACGCTTGGGCCTCAAATTGGTCTGTCCGCACAAGCGTGCCATAGAATAACCGGACCTCGGAAGCCCACACGGCGTCATGGGGTTCGTTGAGGAAACGACACCACCCCCGGGCCATAAATAGTGCTGTGATAGAATTGGGCAGCGCGTTCCATTGAACCGCGCGCTCCATATGGAGTTTGCGGTTCGACCCGAAGAAGTTGGTGCACCATCGCTCCTCTTGGCGGGAGCGGAACTCGTTGCTCCCGGAGTGTAGGATGTCGGTGGATGCGTATTTGGTGGGAGGGGCACGGGGGGCCATGGAGACTAGGCAGAGAGAAGGAACTTAAGAGATCTGGAGAGAGAGAGAAGAGAAGTGGTGTTTGAGGTGTGAAGAGAAGGGGAGGGGGTAGGGTTGAATTTATAGTGGAGGGGGGAAGGGATTTGGAGGGAAAGGGTGGTTGGAGGGAAAGGGTTTTGGAGGGAAAGGGATGTATGGGGGTGTGGGAAACCGAAATGGAGGGAAGGGTGGCTATTGGGGAGAAGGGGGGGTGAATGGGAGGAAAGGGATTCAACGAATCTGCAGAAGGCGGACCGGTCCGGTCCAGGGGCGGACCGGTCCGGGTCTTTAATTTTCAGGAAATTCGACAGGCGGACCAGTCCAGCCTTAAATTAAAGGAACCGGTCCGGGGCAGACCGGTCCGGCCTTAAATTAAAGGAACCGGTCCGGCTTGGGGATTTTTGGCTGGAATTTCCCCGAAATTGGATTTCAACCTCGCTTCTTCGAAATAGTGCACTTTGAAAACGCGCTCCTCACCAATTATAGACTAAGAACCTCTCAACATCACTGGTCACCCGAATTGACCCAATTCCCGAACATGCACATGCTAAACCTGAATGTACCAAAATCCTAACGACACTCACTAACGCACATGACACACACGACTCTCACCCCATACGCGTCGGGGGTGCGACGACCTAGCGGAAACAGTTCACTCTACCCCGTAAACGGGGTCCGACAACCAAACGGTGTCGACTTCTTCTTCGCACGCCTCAAGATATGGCTTTAGGCGTTGTCCATTCACTTTGAATGTGTTTCCCCCTTTTAAATCTTCTACTTCGACAACTCCGTGGGGGAAAACATTCCTGACAACAAACGGGCCAGACCATCGCGACCGCAACTTGCCCGGAAAGAGATGAAGCCGAGAGTTATAGAGAAGAACTTTTTGCCCGGGAAGAAACTCTTTTCGTCGAATGATGCTATCGTGAGCGAGTTTCATCCTTTCTTTGGCAATTTTGGCATTCTCATACGCATCATTGCGTATCTCCTCTAACTCATTTATTTGAAGCTTGCGAGCTTCACTGGCTTTATCCATGGCATAATTGAGCTCCTTAATTGCCCAATACGCTTTGTGTTCTAACTCCATGGGGAGATGGCAAGGCTTACCATACACGAAGCGGAAAGGGGACATGCCAAGCTGATTTTTGTATGCGGTGCAATAGGCCCATAGCGAATCGTTCAGTCTAATTGACCAATCTTTCCGGTTAGGATTGACGGTCTTCTCGAGAATGTTCTTGATCTCACGATTCGCTAGTTCGGCCTGCCCATTTGTTTGTGGGTGATACGTCGTTCCAACCTTGTGGACGACGCCATACTTTCTCATGAGCTTCTCAAATGGCCTATTGCAAAAGTGCGTGCCATTGTCGCCAATTATTGCTTTCGGTGCGCCGAAGCGAGAAAGTATGTGTTCCTGTAGGAACTTTATCACCACCTTACTGTCATTAGTCTTAGTAGCTATAGCTTCTACCCATTTAGAAACGTAGTCTCCCGCGACTAGGATGTATAGGAAACCAAAGGATGGGGGGAAGGGACCCATGAAGTTAATACCCCAACAATCGAATATCTCAATGATGAGTATGGGGGTAAGGGGAATCATGTCGCGGAGAGAGATGGCTCCCATCCGTTGGCACCTATTGCATGACTTGCAAGCGTTATTTTCATCCCGGAAGATTGTGGGCCAATAGAGGCCGCATTGCAGAATTTTAGCGGCCGTCTTTTTCGCTGAGAAGTGGCCTCCACATGCTTCCGAATGACAAAACTGGATGACCTTTGGAATCTCGTCATCCGATACACATCGTCGGATGATTTGGTCGGCGCAGTATTTAAAGAGTAAGGGATCATCGTAGAAGAACATGTGCGACCAAGTAAGAAACCTCTTCTTATCTTGCGGTGTCCAATCGGGAGGGACGGCTCCCATGACAAGATAGTTCACTATGTCCGCAAACCAGGGATATGAAGAAGTAGCAAAGAGTTGCTCATCCGGAAAATACTCGTCTATGTGTATAGGATCACTAGGTACGTCGGACGAAAGCCGAGACAAATGGTCGGCAACGACGTTTTCTACTCCTTTCTTATCCTTGATAGAGAGATTAAACTCTTGTAGGAGTAGGATCCACCTTATGAGGCGCGACTTGGCGTCTTTCGTCGCAAGTAGATACTTTAAAGCCGCGTGGTCGGTGAAGACAATTATAGGAGAACCAATGAGATACGATCTGAACTTATCAAGGGCAAAGACTACTGCTAGCAACTCCTTCTCTGTGGTAGAGTAGTTTAGTTGAGGTCCGATAAGGGTCCGGCTAGCGTAGTAGATGACATGAGCTTGCTTATCTTGACGTTGGCCCAAAACGGCCCCAATCGCGTAATCGCTTGCATCACACATGAGTTCGAATGGTAGAGACCAATCCGGAACTTGCATGATGGGAGCGGACATGAGCATGTTCTTTAATTTGTCAAAGGAGCTTTGGCATGCCTCGGTCCACTCAAACGGGTTGTCCTTCATGAGAAGGTTGCTTAAGGGTCTAGCGATAACGCTAAAGTCCTTAATGAACCTGCGATAAAACCCGGCGTGACCCAAGAATGAGCGCACGTCTTTAAGCGATCTCGGTGGGGGAAGGTCAGCTATGACATCTATCTTAGCCCTATCAACCTCTATGCCTTTAGATGATACTATGTGGCCAAGAACTATTCCTTCAGTGACCATGAAATGGCATTTCTCCCAATTCAGCACTAAGTTCTTCTCCACACACCTAGCAAGTACTTGTTTCAATTTTTCTAGACAAAGATCGAAAGAGGTGCCAAAAACGCTGAAATCGTCCATGAACACCTCAAGTCCTCTTTCGACCATGTCACTAAATAAGCTCAACATGCACCGTTGAAAAGTCGCGGGTGCATTACACAAGCCGAATGGCATACGTTTGTAGTCAAACGTACCAAAAGGACAAGTGAACGTCGTCTTCTCTTGTCTACCTCAATCTGGTTATATCCGGAATAACCATCAAGGAAGAAATAATATGGGTGGCCTGCAACTCTCTCAAGCATTTGATCAATGAATGGCAAGGGGAAATGATCTTTTCTTGTTCCCGCATTGAGTTTCCGGTAATCAATGCAAACACGCCAACCGGTGGTGGTGCGTTGGGGAACAAGCTCTCCCTTAGCATTCTCAATCACAGTCATACCCGACTTCTTCGGGACGACTTGAATAGGACTCACCCATTTTCTATCCGAGATTGGGTAGATAATCCCGGCATCTAATAGTTTAATACGTGCAATAATACGTGCAATAAGTAATACGTGCAATAAGTAAAACAATACAGCACATGTAGGATGTATATATATATATATATATATATATATGCGTGTGTGTGTGTAAACAGCATGATATAAACTAATATACGATCAAATTTTGTGAATTTGATGGATTGATCTAGATGTTGTAAAAGAAGGCTAAAAGACATGTGATTTCATAAAATCAATTATAGAGATAAAATATAACAACTAGCCATCCCAAAAGAACCCATAACTATTAAACCCTAAAATTTCCCGAAACTCATCGTATCAATAGGACCGGGTCGATCTTATGAGACTAGAATTCCGATTTCATCCGGGTCCTTTAATTTGGCCCCCTAAAACAGCCCAAACCCATCTACTAACCTCTATAGCAACCAAAAAAATTTCTTCCATACATATAAGTCTCGGATTAACGATTATAACAAGTTCTTACAAACTTTAACATGATTCCAACCTAATTAAGGGTTCCTATTCATATCTTGATATTTTAACCCTAACTTTGTCTTCTTAATTCAATTAGGCCAAATTAACATATGATTAATATCGATACTTTAATTAAACATCTGATTACACACTAATCAATCGTTTAAACTATAAAACCAATCAAATTTACAATATATAATAATTCAAAATATATTATTCAAAGGTTTCCAACCATATAAGTCAAATGGTCCTACATTAAACTTAATGTTAACATAAGCATGGATTTAAGCACTTAATCAGTTCAATTTAACCATAAACATATTAAGAAATCATATTTACGAGTCAAAATCAATTTTAAATCCTAATAGAATGCTCCTAACCAGTTGATTCATACAAAGCGATGAAATTCATTATTCAATTACATTAATGTGATAATCAAGATAGTATCTCTTTCTTTAATGAGGCTTCATCTTTGATTAATTCCTCTTAGGTGTTATTCTTCTTATCCCAAAGCTTGCCTCTTGCTGATAGGTTTCAATTATGATGTTTAATAAGCGATATTAACCTGATTACAACCCTAAAATCAATAGTTTACTATAGGCCCACTTTTTGGCCCCCAAATAATCCTTAAATACTAACCCAGCACTCTTAAAACTTGTCCCCAAGATATACCTAACCTTGGGCCCAATTTCCCACATAAAAAATACTATGTCTGGCCTCTGTACACCCCAGTCACGTTTAACAAAAGCAACCCATACAATTAAATTAATTATAACCATATTAATTTAAGTTAAGAGTCGTCCATATATTATTTAAAATTGTCTTTTTAGATTTAATAATCCAAAATAATTAAATCCAATATATTACTCATTAATTCACCCGGGTAAATAGTAAGTAATGATTAAATAATTATTTATTTATTTCCAAAAAATATGGACTATTGTATTATATTACGATAAAGTATAGATAACCCTCTAATGGGAGTAAACATGTTGATCAAACTAACAAAATGAAGGGGAACCATACAGCAAGTGAACAATTAATATAATAATACAGGCTATATAAGAAACATGTGATATACAGACCCGTGATATGATACTAACAACTACATATCGAGATATAAAATATATCAAAGCAAAGATATATAATAAAATCATGATAAAACTTTATGAGTACTAAAAAACAAATAATACCTAAATGATTTATATAAGATATACTCATTTAAAGCTAAATCATAACTCTGAAACCATAAAATGCTTAAAATAAAAGATAACATCTCATATCCCTTTCTTATTCCTCGTGGAAACTCTTAAATTCCCAAAAGTACATCTCAACAATATGTATGTCATGCCTAATGTTATCTAGTTAAACCATGATGTCATGTCGATATGCTTCAGAAGACTGAGAGGAGGAACAACCAAAAGACGGTAAAAGTTGAGGTTGAAGAGAGTACACAAATTGGTTAGAAATCCCATCCAAATCCCCATCATATGTAGTATGTTCATTCGGTCTTTGATATGTACAAAAAGAATGTGGAGCATGACAATGAGAAGGTCCAACATTCGATGGAACATGTAATTCATTTTACTCGTCCAACTAAATGATCGATCTATAGTATGATTGTATTGAGATCACACCCTCGGGTTTTTCCATCACATCATCCGGAAGAAGAGTAACCCCCAACTCTCCAAAAGCAAGCATACGATCATAAAATTATTATATCACTCTCTCTTGATGGTATCTAACCAATTAAAATTAAATTATCAATTGATTAATAAGACATAATTAAAGAGTAAAAAACATCCCAATAGTCTACTTGACAAAATTGATTTATCAATATTAGAATCTTAATCAAATTTTATCTTCAATTTAAGACAAGTAATTCTAATGTGCGTGAAGATAAATCAAATCACACAACACCTGATGTATGAGTAAAATCCCACTAATGAGAAAAAAAACTCGGGCCAAAATAAGAGATAAATATATTACGGAAGAGTATTACAAATAGAAGACAATGACTTACAATCCAATAACGCAATCACCCACTATCAATTATCCCACCATATTTTTGAGGAGAGAACCAACAGTTGGAGTATGTTACACACATGCGATTAATTTTGGACGCACCCAATATCTTCAACTATCATTCCATGAAAATATTATTTTTAAGTGAAAGAGGACTTTTTTATAATTCAATAGAACCATTGCATAATCACCGAGTACAATTAGGATGTGTGAGGGTATCATATGGTTAAAAAGATAAAGTAAAAGGTTGGGTTTATATTTAAAAACTCAAAAATGTGTTTTTCAATCTTGAAAGAAGGCCATACTCAAGAACAAATAATATTTAGAAAATAATTTATCAAATATTGATTGAGTAAAAGAGTCTTACTTGTAAGGATTCAAGAACGAATCAAAATCTTAAAAATCATGCAAAAGATGAATAAGAAATATCTTAAATATTTTTTTTATCTTTTTAAATGCTTCCTCGTGTATGAATACTGAAGAATATGGATGCAGGAGTATATATAGTAATTTTGTATGAAGAAATTCGTTATATCAACTTATCAAATGCTACACATTCAGAAATCAAAACTTATAGGTAATGTTAAGTTCTGTTGACTACACATCCTTAAAACTTATCATTATAGTAATAAAACTATACACATGGAAATGTTATGCTTATTAGTTCCTCTTCTAAATGAAAATTGAGCTACTAGGAGAGGATGAAGTGCCCTTATAGTGTGGTATTTTACGTGTTTAAACGTAAATGGTTACTATCTATTACCTAGGTGTGGGAGGATTTACCTACTAATTTTAATAACTTTATTTTTATTCCCCCATTTGTTCTATAATGTGAGACTAATTAAGCAATGTAATAATACTATTCCATTTTAGCATGACTTTTCAATGACGATTCCATTATTTCCATGGTATAATATTATTTATACTTGTACGCATGCCTCTAAATTTGCACAGAATCGTGGGGCATTACAATAATTATTTCCCAAAATTTAAATCTCCAAAGCTAACAAAAATTTCAGAGTATACTTTTGTAATACCTCGAGATTTTTGGGACAATAATTTATTTATTTTTGGGAGAAATAGATATTAATTTAATTAGAGAATAATTAAATTGGCATTGAGGTCAAAGTTTGAAGATGTTAGAAAGTGATTCGGATGGTAATTCTGAGTGTGCGGTTGATTCCGGAAGGGTCGAGAAAGTCGAAATGACTGTACTTGGGTCTTAATTGGGTTTCGAGATATTTTAAGTTCGTTTGGCTCGAATTAGGGTGACCGAGTCATTTAAAGTGTGTATTATCTTTTAAAGTTGTGTATTTTGGGAGATAAGGCTTAAAAGCCTACGGGAGCAATAAATCTCATAAGAGAGAGAGAGAGAGAGAGAGAGAGGAAAAGAAGAAGAGAAAGAGGAAAAAGTGGGGAACTCCGGCCAATCTGCTATTTCGAGGACAAATCAGACTCTACAAATTTGAGGCAAGTGATTAAACTTGCTAAATAATTATTGTGTATCATTTATTTCATGATTTGTGGATCAAAATTATGGATTTTAGGTTTAAAATGTTAAAACTTAGATTTTGGGTAAAATCTTAGATTTGTTGTGTATATAATGAATTCGAAGTTAAAAATTAGTTGAGGTGGGTTATTTGATGAGTTTTGATCTTAATAATATGTTTGGGTTGAAGAAAAATGGTTAGAAGATGATATATATGATTTTTGGGATTTTTTGGCTTCTGAGAAAAGTAGCCATTTTCATAGCCTCTAATAGGCCGAATCTATTCGGCCCCTCACCGAATCGATTTGGAATGTTACAGGTGCCCAGGTCTGAGTGACCGAATAGATTCGGACCCAAGCCAAATCTATTCGGCCTGAGACAGAAGCCCAGGTCTTTGGACCCGAATCGATTCTCCTTGGAGGTCGAATCGATTCGGATTGGGCCCGAATTGATTCGAAAATAGGGCAGTTTTGGGGATGTTTTTCTAGGGTGAGTTTCATCCCGTTTTGTTTGAGTTTGTCGATTGGGAATCTCTATAGGAGTTATGAGAAGGGTTTTTTGGAGACTTTTAGGGAGGCACCTTTATGAGAAATTATTGGAGTCATATAGACTTAATTCGAGAGAATACCGATTAGAGTGTATCACATCGACAAAGTGGAGAAGCCCACTATCATTGAGAATTCTGTGTGGAGATAATTATGGATTTATAAGAGAGAGTTAGGATGCGCTTAGTGATAATGGATTTAAGAATTAAATCCCAAATGGGATAACTTTAAAGGTTCATATGATTGATTGAACCATATTATGGATTGAGAATTATAAATGCTAATCGATGTGTGTACGGATATAGTGAATATCCTTCACGTGATTTGAATTGGGAGATGTTTCATAAATAATAAATATTGATCGAGGTGCATAATAGAATTGAGATACGATTCATACAAATAGAACTGAGGTGTAAATTTCAAGTGAGAAATAGTATATCGAGAGTAAAATATACTAAATAATGATATTATTTCATTTACGCCTAAGAGCGTAATAAGAGTTTGTAAATAGTGTGATATATATACCTTGTGTGATGGTATACATTTATATGATGTGATGATGTATGTATATCTTGTGTGAATGATATATATATATATATATATATATAAGTGAAGCATACCCCCTCTATGCTATCATGGGAAGTTACACGATGTGGGTGAGGCCCCTGGCCTGAGGAGCAGGGCGCATATAGTCCCCAGGTTATAGCATCCATTATTATTAATGTGTGATTTTTATTAGGGGTGAGATGTGGTGGGTATGTTTCGTCTCATTTTCGGGGAGGAACTATGATCGCTTCACGTACATTGTGATATGGTTTTTGCCATGGCTGTGTGAGATTCCGACCGTTGGTACTAAGGATGATATGTGAGTGATTCCCTAGTAGATGATAGCATTGAGAACCTGCATCCTCGAGTTATAGCTCGTTGGGATGGTTATTATTATACTTGTATGAATAGTATATTAATTGTATATGATTATGTGATATCATATTTGTCTCTAGAGTAAAGAGACATAAGAAGATTGCTTGAATCTCATTCCTGGAGATTTTAACCGGACTTAAATTGTGATGAATCAATTATGAGAAAATGAAAAGCAGTTAATTATATGAGTATATATAGTACTTTGGGTATCGAGGGTATAATGGACCTCAACGACCAACATTGCCAAGGAGTAGTTAACGGGGGGGTTCCTTATTTGAATTTCGCTTGCGAGACGTCCCACACACGAAATGCAGTACAATGTTTGGAGTGAGGAGAAGTTAGTCCTTAGTGCTCATACTTATATATTAATATCTATCTCAACAATCGACAGTGCCAAGGAGTAGTGTATCGGGGGGTTCCTCGTTTGGATTTCGCTTACGAGACGTCCCACGTACGAAACACTGTGCACTGTTGAGAATTGATAATAATAAATCATTTATAGTATAAAAATAAATTGGGTTATACGCGTCTTGCATTGAGGGCATAATGAATCTTGATAATCAATACTTCCAAGGAGTAGTGTATTGGGGGGGTCCTTGTTTGGATTTCGCTTGCGAGACGTCCCACGCACAAAACGCAGTGCAGTATTGAGAATTGGGAGAAGTTTATTCCTTATCACTTAGATGATAATAACTCATATATATTTATATATATATTTATGTCAATAACTAGAATATGAGAAATCCTAGTACAAAGGAAATGTTTATGTAGATTTTATATGTTAAGTAAGAGAACGAATAATCGAGATTGATGATAGTAGAAGTTGAGGGGTATGATTTAGGTGGATTTTAGATGAGTATAAATTTGGGTGTAAGTTAGATTACTTTTCCCCTAGATAGATTTCGGTAATTATTTGGAGATCATATGCATCTGTTTAGTTGCGCGCTTTAGTTGAGAGGTGAGTTGAATTTTATGGAGAATGTGACTCCACTTTAATCTTGTCATAATGAATTTATAATTATTATGCATTTTAATGCACTTTCTCAAAATGTTTTCACACCTCGGGCTCTGACCTGTTTATATTTTTTCTTGCCTCCTATATATTGTATTATTTTAGGTATTCCTCCGCAAGGACGCCATTAATGATTTCCATCCAGTGTATTTGTGGAGCTGTGGGAGTAGCGGACTGTTGCGGTATTTTAATATAGTCGATTCTTATCTTTTGTGTATCTAGATTAGGATTCAGTTTGTATATCAGGTTTATACCCAAGTGTTGTAGTGTTGCACTTTTATTTTGTCTCTCTCAGATTATTGTATTGTTTATGACGCAACAGCATATTCGGGTATTTCATTTTGGAGATTTTGTTATACTCTTGTATTAGTCTCTTTTATAATATTTTGAGAACGTGTGTATCTCTTATCATATTTAGAAGTTTCATTGTTGGTGAGTTGTTGCATGGTTTGTTTTAGAGATGCAAATAAAATGCTTTAAAAAAATTGATACCCTCTTTTTTTGGTAATGGGTAGTTAGTCGTGTTTATTTTAGAATCGTCAGTAGATGCCGAGAATGATCCACTTGAGATTCCTGATTATTTTAGTATAGGGCTGGCCACCCGTTATTATTTTAAGCGGGGTGTTACAACTTCATGTTAGTCCGGTTTAAAAGGGAAACATAATAAGAATATGGAATAACTAAATAATATTTTCTTAACTATATAATCGAAATGGTCACTAGGGTTTTTATCATTTATAGATAATTGTTTTACATGAATATATAACTATTCAAACTTGATAAAATTGATTTCTTAAGAAACGATATTTTATTAGTTCCTTAACACAAGGGTGTTGGAAATTAATGTTAAGTGACGAAATTAATTATTTAATTTCAATTGTATTAAATTTCGAATTTCCTATTTATGTGGTCTTGATAAATGTTAGATAATTAATTAGGAATGTAATAAATAAAGATATTAAAAGATTGGGTAAATCTTATATGTTAGTCACATGATGGTTAGTGGCATTAGTGGGAGACTTGAAAAGAGTCCCACCTCCACTAGGATTTCGGCCCTCTTCCCCTTATAAATAAAGACATCTACACCATCTAGAGTCATATCATAACACACTGTTTCTAAGGAGCGAGAGAAAATCTGAAATTCTCATTATTCGTATTTTCTCACAAATATTCCGGGCTCATAAGAGAGTAATTCTGGGCTACTCAAGAAGGGATTCAAAGGAATCTTTGACAGGAGAATTGAAACCATATTATTCCAATCAATAGAAATGGACAAAGGTTAGTTTTGATCATAGTTATAAAGAGCTTATGATGTGATTACATGAAGATTAAACATCCTAGATTCATGACAAAACTATTTTTTAACACGATGTAACATTATGGTTTATGTTCAGTTTTATGATTAACAAAACAGTATTGATTAACACGTGGTATCAGATCTTTCGGTTTTATAATCTCATGTTTTCCTTTAATTAAAATTTCTTTATAACAATTCCGATGTAAGGACATTTTGTCCAGTATTTATGTATATGTCATAAGCCGTTACATTGTTGAAGAAATTCAACATCTCATCATCATCAACGGATCCGAATATCAAGGAATTCAAGGAAGGAATCAAAATTCTAGGCAACCGGATCGGTCCGCCTGTTTGGAAAATGAACCGGTCCGCCTCCGGACCGATCCGCCCTCTACCCGGACCGATCCACCTTGATCTTGAACCAGTAGACCCCGAATCAATTGCCAACCGAAAAGACCACTTTAAAAAATGAACCGGTCCGACCTCGGACCAATCCGCATCCTTACCGGACCGGTCCGCCTGGGATAAAATCGTGCATATCGTGTTCAGTTATTTTCGGCCCAGGATTTCTTTTATAAACCGACTTCGGGGATTTGTTTTCCAAGACTTATAGAGACGATTTTCAGAGTTCCAATACTCTAAGTCATCATCTTCATGAGTTCACAAACTCATGTTTAATTCACACAACCTTGCCATATCTGTGTGAATCTCTTTGCATCCCAAGAACACACTTTTGTTTGTTCATACCCTTGTGGAGAAGACCGACCTTCTTCTTCATTGCTGCCCTCCTAGAAAGGGAAACTTCTAGCCGCCGACTACAGATCCGATGCCTGCGGGTAATTATATGTCACTGTATTTTTCATTGTAATCCAAAAAATTGTATGTTATAATATTATAATGAAAATAACTGGTTTTGCCCCTTTGGGGGATTTTTCCTCAGTTGTGTATGTTTGATCATACTAGGATGTTTTACATCTTATTCAATCACACCTAGTTGCATGTTTAGGGTTTAATTGGGTTAAACTGAGTTTAATTATCTAATTTCTTAATTTGAATGCACGCGCACCTCTTCAAATTGGTATCAGAGCAGGTTACGCTATTCTATCGCGTATTCCTAATTTTCCGTAAAATTTTTCTAAGATATCAATTTTCTAAAAATTGATTTTTGAAAAAGAGTGTGTTCAATGGAGAAATCATATAATAAAATATCAGTTTTTGACGGGACAAACTATGCATACTGGAAAGCTCGCATGAAGTCTTCTTTAAAGGCCATAGATGAACGTGTCTGGATTTTAGTTGAAAGAGGATGGACTCCTCCCTCCGTGACTGTTGAAAATGTGACCAATTTAAAACCTGTGACCACTTGGACTGAAGAAGAATTTAAATGGTCATCTTTTAATTCTAAAGGTTTAAGTGCTATTTCCAGATCCATCACTCCTGATGAGGTTCGACGCATCATGATGTGCACCACGTCAAAAGAGGCATGGGATGTTTTGCAACTTACCCGTGAAGGGACTAATGCTGTAAAAGAGTCTAAATTGCAAAATTTAACAACTCAATTTGAAACCATCACCATGCATGAAACTGAATGTTTTGATGATTTTCATGCTAGGCTATCTGACATTATTAATACTAGCTTTAATCTTGGTGAGCATATTCCTAATGCTAGAGTTGTTAAAAATATTCTTCGTTCCCTTCCTAAGCGTTTTATCCCTAAAGTCACCGTGCTAAATTCTATGGGTAATTTAAATACGCTAAAATTGGAGGAACTTGTAGGAGACTTGCAAACATATGAAATTGATATGTTCCCTAAAACTATCAAGCATAAAGAAAAGGGAATCGCACTTAATGCCCAAGAGAGAAAGAGTGAGGGGTCGGCAAGAAAGAGGGGAGAGTCAACTAGAAAAAGAGAGACAGATTCTTCTGATTCTGAGTGTGATTTTGACTTAGATGATTTGGCTCTTTTTTCTAAAAATTTCAAAAGAATTCTCAAATTTAAGAAAATGGTAATTTTAAAGATAAAAAGAAGTTTGAAAAGAAAAATGAAAAAGTTTTTAAAGATCCTCTTAAGAAAGAAAGTGAGAGGTATTTTGAGTGCGACGGTAGGGGTCATAGAGCCTTTGAGTGTGCCACACGTCTGAATAGAGAGAAAGGGAAAGCTATCCTAAATGCTACCCTTAGCCACGATAGTGAGGTCGAGTCGGTGGATTCTGGAGACGAGTCACCGCATGAGTGTAACTTCACTGCATTCATGGCTAGTTATGTGAGCACTTCTAGTTCTCCTCACGACGATGAGGATGATGCATCATAGTTAAACCTCGACAGTGAGATTGATGTGAGTGAGGGGGAGGATGACACAAGTGAGAGCGAGAGTGATATTCAACGTGCCTACGCTGAGTTATATTCTGAGTCATTTAAAACCAAAAAGCGTAACAAAGCATTAGTTCTTAAGATCACTGGTTTAGAGGAATATTTAAGAAAATCAAGAGAGAGAGAGTCCTCCACCTGCACCACCCTAAGAGAGAGAGAGAGTCTGCCTGTGTTGTGAAAGAGAGTTTGTTTATAGAGAGAGAGAGAGAGTTATTTTGAGAAAGAGAGAGGGGACTTGACTAAACAAGTGGCTAGTCTTACAAGTAAGCTCCATACCTCCGTGTAGGGGTGGCAATTCGGGTTAGTCGTGTCATTTTCGGGTTGCGTTGATTTTTATTTTAGTATAAGTTTTGGATACTCTTAAATCTATACAACCTAATCGGGTCATGTTCGGGTCATTTCGGGTTATTACCGTAAACGGGTTATCGAGTCAAAAATTGCAAGCTCTACCTCCGTGGAGACTCGGAAGAAACTTGAAGACCTTGTTTCCCAGCTTACTCATGATCTTGAGAGAGCATAGGAAGTCAAGGTACAAATCGAGGACAGATCTAGGAAGATGGGAAAGATGCTCCTCGGCCCTGCTTTAGGTTTCAGTGATCGGCAGGGAATTGGTTATGATGGTGCCTCCTCGTCCCAAATTGCACCAGGACCAGTTCCTGAGTTTACTACTAATCCTTATGGTCATCGTCAAAAACCTCGAAGGAAAGTTCAACCAAGAAACGCAAACCAAGGTCCACCTAACACTGTGTTCTTTTGTACATATTGCAAAAGAAAAGGCCACCTTAGGGAGTTTTGCCATAGTTTGGGTCAGACACGACATACTTCTTCTCCACCACGTCATACTGATGAGTTTGCCAGTCTAAGAGAGCGTGTTCAGTTTTTAGCTGCCACATCACAGAGTTTGATGGAGGAATTTTGACGGATGTCTTTGCCGTCAGTAAATGCTTCTCATATTTTGGATAAAACCAATAACAAGGGTAAACAAAAGGTTACCACTTCTTGGGTGCATAAGAAAGATAAGAAAGCCCTTGTTGTTCATGTTTCTCTCAAAGCACATAATACCTCACAGTGGTATTTTGATAGTGGGTGTTCCAGACACATGATCGGTGATGTCTCATTGTTTACCTACCTAGAGGAATATAAGGAAGGTAGAGTCACCTTTGGAGATGGGATGAGTTACTGTAGAGTTACCAAGATTTCCTAAGCTAGAGAATGTTTTGTACGTCAAAGGTTTGAAAGCAAACCTTCTCAGCATTAGCCAGCTGTGCGACGCTGACTTTGCAGTAAAGTTTGACCGGGATGCATGTAATGTCTACAATCAAGCCGATAAAATTTTAGTGCAAGGGGTGAGGACCGAGGATAATTGCTATGGGACTATGCCCATTTCCTCACTTGTCTGCAACAGTGCCACAATCACTCTTATAGATTTGTGGCACCAACGTCTAGGTCATGTGAACGTTAGAGATTTGATTCATTTAGCTAAAAAGGACCTAGTACGTGGCTTACCATCTCTTGGAAAGTCAACTGCCACCGTTTGTGGACCCTGTCAGTTGGGAAAGCAAATTAGTAGCCCCCATAGGAAGTTGCATTCCATTACCACCTCCCGAGTACTTGAGCTGATTCATATGGATCTGATGGGTCCTACTCGTACTGAGAGTTTGGGTGGTAAGAGGTATATCCTCGTGATGGTAGACGATTTCTCCAGATATTCTATTATAGTATTTCTGAGGGAGAAATCCAATGATATTGAATATATAACGACCAAGTGCTGTGAATTCAAAACCAACACGGAGTCTCAATTAATAGGATCCGTAGTGATAACGGCACAGAATTTAAGGAAGCAAAAGTAGATCTGTACTGTGATAGCCTTGGGATCAAACATGAGTTTTCTTCTGTGAAGACTCCTCAGTAAAATGGGATTGTTGAGAGAAAGAATAGGATAATCCAAGAAATGGCTAGATCTATGCTTCTAGGTCGTAATGTTTCTAGGAGATTTTGGGTAGAGGCAGTGTCTACTGCTTGCCACACGGTGAATAGGGTTTATCTGCGTCCACACACACTTCAGACGCCTTATGAATTGTGGACTGGCAGGAAACCCAACCTTGCATATTTTCGTGTTTTGGGGAGTAAATGCTACATCCTTCGGGATATAGAGCAATTAGGAAAGTTTAATTCCCGAAGCGACGAGGGAATATTGTTAGGATATTCATCGAATAGTAGAGTGTACCGAGTTTTTAACCTGAACAGCGCTAAGGTTATGGAATCAATAAACGTCACCGTGCAAGATGACGAACCTCCAACGGTTATTGATCCTAACCTTCAGTGTGAGGATGAGGACTTTTCTGGGAGTGATTTACTTGTCCCCCTCCCACACTCTGTGGACCCTACTCCTGTGTTAGGGGACACTCCTGCTTGGGTTCGCAAGAGTCATGACCCTTCTGCCATTATTGGTGATCCCACTCTAGGGGTCAAGACTCGTGCTCAGCTAGAGAACATAGTTATCCACTTTTGCTACACATCCAAAGTCGAGCCCAAGAATCACAAAGAAGCACTCAAGGATGAACACTGGATATCTGCTATGCAGGATGAGTTTCTTCAGTTTAAAAAGAACAATGTCTGGGAACTTGTCCCCCGACCTAGTGAGACTAATGTGATAGGTACCAGGTGGATATTCAAGAATAAAATGAATGAAAATGGTACCATAATCAGAAACAAGGCTAGGTTGGTCACTCAAGGCTACACACAGATAGAGGGTGTAGACTTTGGTGAGACATTTGCTCCTGCTACGAGACTTGAGTCCGTCCGTCCACTACTCGCCATCGCATGTCATCTGCGCTTCAAGTTATATCAGATGGATGTGAAGAGTGCCTTTCTGAAGGGCATTCTACAGGAGGAAGTTTATGTGGAATAACCAAAAGGGTTTGAAGACCCCAAGCACCCTGAGCACGTTTATTATCTGAGGAAAGACTTGTATGGTTTGAAGCAAGCACCCCGTGCTTGGTACGAAAGGCTTACTTCCTATCTCTTAGCCTGTGGCTTCAAGAGAAGGGGAGTTGATATGACGTTGTTCATCAGGAGAGATGACGGTGCTATTTTGGTTGCCCGGGTCTATATGGACGACATAGTCTTTGGATCCACTTGCTCCCAACATACTCATCACTTTGAGGACGAGATGAAAAGTGAGTTTGAGATGAGCATGGTTAGTGAGCTTACTTTCTTCCTTGGTCTCCAGGTTCGTCAGCTAGAGGATGGGATGTTCATCTCCAACGGGTCAGAGGCCGATTTTATATGATTACTAGATGAATAAGAAGCATGATAGGTATGAACATTTAATCACGAATGATGAAGATGAGAATCTATCAACATAATGTTAAGCATGAGAATATAATTTAAATGATTATAGCTTTCATTTAATTAAGCGAGAAAATATAATTAAACCTCACTAATTAAAAGTCTCCATCATTATTCATCATTTCATTTCAATTTTCATTCCTTAACAGGAATATAATTACCATCATATGCACTTATGGCATTTCACATATTTCAAGTCCCACTTGAATTCAGAATGGTTATATTCTTATACATATAACAATTCTAAGATCGCCCCTCCAAGTTTCCCCCCTGGGCGCGCCCCTAAATGACTATCATCTTCCAGGGCCTATCAAACAAGATAACCTGGGCACCTAACGCACATCGGGAAGTGGCCATATGCCTACAAGTGAGTCATAACCACACCCGGAATTACCTCACTAGCGCAGAATAAAACATACAATAATCCTGCATATGGCCGAGGACTATAGTCTCCCTGCATTCATTAGTCAGAGGACATCACCTCATGCGCGAGCTTCCTTTATGATAGAATTTAGAGAGGTGTGTTTAAGTAAATTAGCATTTACCATTTAAATCTTATTTTCATTTCCATTATCCATATATATGGTTCATTTTATCCGAAACCATAATCATAGAATATTCTCATTAATATTCATCATATTTTAAGTTCCGAATTATTCTCCAAGTGATCACAATAATTCTACCAGTCCTCGAGTTTTATATACCTCCCTTGAGCCCCTAAAATCTCCAAGTATGGGCTTATAACACCTGAACTCCTACTAATGTACTAAAGGGAAGAAATGCCCTAACCTCAAATTTGTACACCTCAAGAACGAGCCCCCCTTTAACCCATTCCTAATGTAGGGTAATGACTCAACTCAACTAAAACTCTAGGACTCTAAGTTTACTTCATACAAGAAGGTTCCTATGTCCTAAACCTAAAGAAAATGAGTAAAAAGTGAGTTAGAAAAACAACTCAAAAACAGCCTGATTCCGAATCGATTCGCCCAAAAGCGAATCGATTCGGATGACAAATCCAACTTTCTGCTTTAGCCGAATCGATTCGGCCTTAACCCGAATCGATTCGAGTTTGCAGACCTGTAAACTGCCCCTTGGGCGAATCGATTCGGACATGGCCGAATCGATTCGGCCCTACGAATTTGCCAAGTTTGGCTATAGAGTCTTGGACTCCCAAATTCACCCAACTCCAAACTACCCAAACTAAGCTCATTTATTGACACCAACTGATTATTAATGCATCAAACAATAATGATTTACACCAATAGCCACCCAAATCAACCTTCAAGGAATCAAATCCCATAAATCCATAAAAACCCTAACTTTGTTAAACCATAACTAATCCACAACTATCAATACTAATTATTCATCTTAAATCACATAATAGCAAGTAGAAAACTTGCCATAGTGTAGGAACCTCAGATTTTTGGAAGGTGAATGCAAGATCAAAACTCCAATCTTCAATTTCTTCCTTTCTCCTCTTTTTCTCCAAAGTTCTCTTCCTCTCTCTTCCTCTCTAGGTTAACAAATGCACTTAAGAGAAATAATGAAATGCAAGACTTAAAAATCGTAGCTTAAGTCTAAATTCCAACTTAAATGATTAATACTGCGATAAAATGACTCGCAACTACTTATTTAAGCTATAACCAGTCAAAAGTGCCCGAAACATCAAAATACAATATGGCACTTATTTCGACTATCTCGCACATTTCGGGACTAACTATGCGCTCCAAATTATCATTTGGAAATTTTATAACTCATTTCAAATTTCGGTTTCATTTTAACCAAAATGTCATTTTAAATCTTATGACACAATAAAACCCAACATGGTGATATTTACCTACATATAAGGTAAATATGCAACATTTTAGTAAATATTAACTTTAATCTTCATTAAATTAATACTTACTCCATATTCCAACATTTTATATAACTACATCACACAGTGAGTAAATATAAAATAGGTTTTCAAAAGCGAGGGTTGTTACAGTCACAATAATTCTTTATAATTGAGTTTATCCCTTGTAATTTTTCATTTCTTTGGGTTTGACACCCCAAATGACTTTTTGTGAAGCAAAGACTTTCAATTACCAAGTATTTACTGAATGTGAACTTTGTTCCCAAGATCCCTTTGAGAAAGTTCATAATATGGACCAATCATGATGAAGACAGTTAAAGGAGTGGTCTTGTAGTGATGATGTCCATTGTGTACAAATACGGTCAACACTCAAAGTCATTGGATCGAAGACGATGATGTGTATGAAGAAATAGCATGGAACCATATACAATAAATACAAAGTTTTTGTTCATGATGTGTTTAAAAAATACTTGAGTGTTTTTTTTCTATTTGGATGTCGAATTTATCTCATTGATATCTCTTTTATAATTTTTTTTACATAGTATATGGGTAGTTTTATAAATTATTCTGAGTTAGTTATGGAAGTCTACATATTAGTATGTGTTTTTATGCTACTAAATCTTAATTGTATGGGTAAAACACACACATTCACACAGACACACACACATCTTATCTACTTAGGTTCAATTGTACCAATAGTTTCATTCATATATTGGACGAATGTAGAGTGAACAATAAAAAGGTTGAATCATATTCTACATGGATTCAATTGTACGAGAACAACTCACCTCTTCTATTTGTTTTGAACTATATTAATTTGTGTGAACTTGCATTTTCTTTCTAAACTAAACTATATGAATAGAATTTACCCCATATTTTATAGTTTACTTCCTAAAAATATATTTAAAATAAATAATACACTTATCCTTCGGTGTCATACATTGGGACATAATGTCTTTATCACACGATTTCCAATCATTTAGGCATGCAATTTCTTTAAATTATTCCACTGCATGGGGGTTGTTTGTAATTCACATGGCTATTCAAAGTTAACCTATTAATGCCCCCAAAAGGCATTATTCCATATTCGACACACAATCACTTAAATGCTTAGAAGGTAAAGTCTATATATATTTTTATTAGTGTTTAAAACCACATGCTCATCACGTGGGGCTGAATGCTAGTTATATAAGAACTTGGGTCCGTTAGTTTAAATTTTAAGGCCCTTTTTAAGATTTTGTATTCTGTGTTGTAACGTTAAAATAAAATATCCATCAAAATAAATGACTAATTTACACAAAATTTACTTAACTTGGAATGATCTCGATGAGATCTATCAAAAGAGAATTATGAAGGATAGATAATTCTAATGTTTTCAAAATTTCATATTAACCCCAACGTTTTGTGTTATAAAAAACTTTAAAATTTAATATATTTTAGAATACAATTCCAGCTAACATGATATTTTTCTAGGAAATCTCGTGGTGTGATTTGTGAAAAGATTCCATCAAGCACGAATAAGTTTAAAAAATTTATAATTATATATTCAAACCCCAATATTTTGTATTTTACATGTTTGTTAATGATACTACTAAGTTCCCCCAAAATTTAGTGTAATTATGATATTAGGATTTGCCAATTCCCATATAGGTTTTTTTGGTTGTCCCTAGCTCTCCTTAAGTTAACAATTTTATTAAAATAAATTATTTTTATAAATATAAAATTATTTAAAATAGGTACACGCCAATTTACATGCATTTTGTTTGTAGAGAAATATTTAAAGTTATAACTTTGATTATAGTAAAAGTACAAATATTTTGATAAAAATACACGCAATTTTTTTGTGTACTTTATCAAATGCATGTAAATTTTGCAGGTATTTTTATGTGTACTTTATATTGGCACGTGAAATTTTGCTTGCATATATGTGTACGTTTTTATTCTATGTATATAATTTATTTATTTATACATGTACTTATATAAATTTAATATGAACATGTATTTCTGAAGAGAGCACTGTAACAAATTATAAACAAATTTTAGAATGGAGTAAATAGGACTTTAAGTAAAAAATTAAAACTATGGCTAATTTTTAATCTAATATAGATAGACTTATTGTTAATTTTAGAAACCTCAATTCAATCCACGAGATCTCATATTATATGTTATGTCAGATATTTTTAATGCTTAAAAAATATTTGAAGAGATGACAAATTCACTCACACACACAAGGCTCTACCTAAGTTAGTTTTGCTTAATTAACTAGGTTGTATACCTGAATGTGCTCAATTACCAAATAATTCATGTCTAAACCTCATATGTAAAGTGATTTAGTGTGTGGTCTAGATTATCTAAGGAAAGTAACACAATAAAAATAGCCAACACTAGACCTATGAGGAAATATTAAACCTAGAGGAAAAAACCTTAGGATGCACGCTCTTTTTTGTTGAACTTAAAAAATAATTTTATAAAGTGTAAGTACACAACTATCACATGAGGTCTTTTACATGTAGTGTGAAGCACTTCAATCATCCACCATTTGAAAGAGAATCAACCATGAAGCTCCATCACAATTGAGAAGAAGTTTCATTCTCTTCCAAACATCACACCCAATTAAATCACTCCTCCAATGAATTATCCAACCCTCTCATCTGAACTAGCTTTAGATCTAAATTAAATCTAGAATGAATATAAGTTGATATAAGATTAGTGTATTTAAAAAGAAATACTTATTTAAGTATCTTAGAAATACAAGATCAAGTATAAACCTAGGAAAATATTTTTCTAAATATGAAACTTTGGGTAAATGAAAAAAGTCTTTAAAAATGAGCTTAATGATAAAATTAATAAAAAAAAATATCAATATATATATATATAGGTTAGTAGATAAGTACGCTAAAATGCATGGGGAATGCACATGATGAAGGTTAGTTAACGTTCGCATGATGCATGTCTTATTTAATAGAATTGTGTCACGTTTCCATGTTATTGAGCAATTCATAACCACGCAAATGCTAGGCATCATACATGAACAAAAAGGTCAAATTTCAAAACTAATGAAAGTTTTGAATGAAAACCCTAAAGTTTAAAAAAATTTACACATTTTGAAAAAATTATTTTTGTAATTTTATAAAGTGACCAATTATGAAATAAAGTGAGTGTGAACAAAGCCAAAATGTTTAAATTTACAAAATCCAGCATAAATGATACTCTTCAAAGTAAGCGCTACATCAAAACTTTAGTAAAAGTTGATGAGGGAGATTTTGGTCGCACTATACAAATGTCATCCGTATGGGGGATCCACCAAACACCCTCAGCTGGACGATTGGGCATTCAGACTAAAGACCTAATCAACATATTTATTAATTTAAATAATCATGCACGCATTCTAAGGAAATTTTTTAAATAGATTCAATTTGTATGTAATTGACTTAATTATGTTTGGACAAAATCGTTTGAGTCATAGGTTAGATCTTAAGTTGATTTATCCATCCAAGTCTATGATATGTGTGATTGAGGACCGTAGTGGCCAAGTTAAAGTGTCTACATCTTCGTTTTGTGTTTTGTACCGCAATACATTTTCCATTTCCATGGATCTCATAAGGTATGAATGTGTATTTAGTTTCTACCCTTGGATTAATTCAGTGTTGTTTGTTTAAAAAAATTTAGGCAACTTTTCATAGAAGGGTTTTCTAATTTTTTTTTTATGAAAAGTCATTCAAACAACATGTTCAAATGAGATTGCATTGTTCGTTTCAATAAGATATTTACGTGGTTCAAATGAGTTATGAGTTCTCACTCAAACAAGATTCAAATAGACTTCAAAGAATTTTTTTTAATTGATAAAAATAGTTTGTTCGAAGGTCGTTCGATCTGTTGTTCGAATGAGAATGGTAACTTCATTGAAGTACTCAGTTTTTTTTAACGACTTGCCTCAAAAATTTTGTCACCTCAAAAAATGTATTTTCTATAAATAGGAGTATTGTCATCAGTTTTCTTTTCTTAGCCTTTCGAAATAAATTTCTTTAAAGCATAGTTTCATTTAAGAAGTTTTGAGATCCAAGTTTCAACTAATATACTAGTTATATGATGTCTTATTTTGAGCATCAAGTTTGTTTTCTCATCATCTTGACTGAGAAAAGTTTTCTGTGATGAGATCCATACATGTTTGTTGTTTAACATGGTCAACTTTATACTTATTTTTTTTAACATGGTGGACTGTGTATTAGTGTGGCAGTTCTTAAGAATAGATCGGTGGATATCCAGGGTTGTGAGGAGCACAAATTGTGGCAGTGCATAGGTGGACTCCTACATTTCGTTATTTATAAGGTCAAAGGAACGAAGAAGCATAAAGGACGAAAGGAGTCAAATCGGTTATGTAAGTTTTTTGGCATGTCCTTACGTAATTCCTGACATATTGAATTTGTATAGATAGGTCATCCGAGGTTCTTTCCATTTGGCTTTTTCTCGTACATCAGTCCGACCCCAAAATAAAAAGTGGTAACTAGTTGAAAAATTCAAACCTAAACATTTTTTATAAAAACATATTGCGATGACAGGATATGAACCTCTAACCTCAAGGTTATGGGCCTTACGAGCTACCAAACACAACACTTCATTGCGTCTATGATCAGATTCTAGTGTTGGCTTTGACCTCCATAAAATCTTCTAATCTCCTATCCTCAATGATGTTAAGTGGCTCCTGATCGCAGCAATCATGCCTTTAATAATAAGTTTTTTTTTCATTCGGGGTCTCCTTTGGGGATAGATGATGGGCCCACCATTCTACATGAAGAAACATTTTGAAAGAAAATTCCAATAAAGGAGTAGAAGTTTCTGATATCTTTTAACACCATTACTTCTAATAGGGGTGGAACTTTCCTCGTAATTGTTTTGAAAAGCATTTGGATACAAAGGAGAATTTGCCTACAAATCGAGAAGGTCGATCAATAGAAGAGAATTTGGTTACTTAACATAGCTGTTCTAGAGGGTAGATAACTTTTCGTTAGAAAACAAATAAGACCTAACCCGGTTCCACATCCTCATTACCTTAACAAGTCACCTCTTAGTCATCTTACGAGTCAAGCTCTTTTGAAAGCATTAGCATATTTTTGAGTTGTCCAAGTAATTTTTTTACTTTAACTTTCTCTTGATACTCACCTGGATGCATACTTAGGCAAGATAAAATTTTAAAAACTGTTTGTCAAAACAATATGTTTATCTCGTATCAGTTTAATTAGGTTAAATCATTTAGTATATTGGATTTGAAAAAATTCAAAAAAGGTGTTTATGTGTTTTGGACCATCAATATTAGAACCCTAGCATAGTTTACATTTTAAAAATTATATCAGAGCACGTGTTTATATGTTGTTTAGGCATGAATCCTAGAGGTTTATATATAGATGCTCAATTATTTTCTAAAGCACCTTTGTTTGATGGGCCTATTAGAAAGCGCATATGAAATATGAACTTGAGTCCATTAATGAACGAATATAGTTAGCTATTGTTAGGCGGTGAGGATCGTGTGGCAAAACATATGAGAGTTAGAGTTAAGATGAGCATAAGTTGTTTAACAATAATTCCTAAGGTCGTGTGGCAAAACATATAGAGAGTTGGAATGAAGATGAGAATAAGTTGTCTAACTATAATTCCTAAAGTCTAATTTCTTTGTTTTATGTGGTCACACTGAAGGTTTTTTTTTCGTGTTATGACATTTAAGACGTCCAAAGAAATTTGGGACAAACTCCAACTTACCCATAATGGAACTAGTTTAGTTAAGCCTTCCAAAATGCAAAACCTTACCACTTAATTTGAAACCATTAGGAGGGATGAGAATGAAATATCTAATGAGTTTTACACGAGACTCTCTGATTTTGTTGACTCATCATTTAATTTGGGAGAGAGAATTTTTGACACCATAGTTGTGAACAAAATCTAGAGATCCTTACCTAAAAGATTCAACCCCAAAGTCATTGTTTTAAAATATTTAGATACTGTGGTCTCAATAAAACTGGAAAATCTTGTAGCTAGCCTACGAACCCATAAAGTCCTCATGTTTACTTCCAAAGAGACAAAGAAAGATAAGGAATTTCTTTGAAAGCTCAGAAGGAGGAAACACTGGTTTTTTATGAGTCTCACATCGACTCCAATTATATGGCCATGTTTGCAAAGAAGTTTAGAAAATTTCTCAAGTTTGATTAACAATCTAAAATATATGGAAATAAGTTATATAAATAAGTTTAACAAGGATTCAAAATTCCCTATGAATCAAAATGATGATTCTAAAAGGGATGATTCAGATAGATGTTTTGAATGTGAGGGTTAGGGCTACAGGGAAGCTGAGTGTCCCACGAAGATAAAGAAGGAAATGAAGAAGACAAAGGCATACAATTCTTGCCTTAGTGTTAATGAATCTAAAGAGTAACCTAATTCCCCCATTGAACATAACTACGTTTCATTCATAGCCAGTTATGTGAGAATTAATAAAAAGTCTTCCAATAAAGATAATTACGTGCACGATGATTCTGAGGGAAAATTATATTAATCTCAAGTGAGAGGTTTAGAAGAAGAAGAAGAAGAAGAAGAAGAAGAAGAAGTACAAGAACAAGAACAAGAACAAGAACAAAGAAGAACGAGAACAAGAACAAGAAGAAAAAGAACAAGAATAATAGGAAAGTGATCTTTAGGTTAACTTTCATGAGTTGTACTCAAAGTCGATAAAGCTAAAAAAGGCCAACTTGACGTTGGAAGCTAAGTTAAAGGAACGTGCCAAAGGTAATGATGATTCCAAATTGAGTGAGAATCTCAAGTCACATGAGAAGACTTTTAGGGAGAAGCTCGCACTATGGGTGAAGAGAGAGATAACCTTCATGGTTTAATGGATATTTTAAAGAAGGACCCCCTAGTTTTTTATAAGTCTCATTATTTACTCGATTCTACAATTGAGGAGTCATATGAGAGACTAGGAGACTCGAGTTACTTCAAATTTGATTTAGAATTTAGGTTCAAAAAATTCGATAAGATGTCAATCACTGTCAAAATAAAAAAATGATAATTTTGAATTGGCTTCGATAATCCCGTTGCTTCTGTTTATAAGACCATCATTTTGAGAGGGTCAACCACTACCAAGAACGTTAGAAAAGGTTAAATCTAAGTTAACAGTCTTATCGAGTCTACATGTACACACATTTTGGTAGGAAATGTCACATTAGGCATTTTTACTTTGATCTTAGAAAAGTCTTAGGAATTCTAAGACTAGAGGAACTGAGGTTCCCAAAACCCAAGAGTGTCACGTTACATATATTTAGGTTAGAAAATCAAATTTGGAGGCTTTAAACTTTAGACTTGTTAATTATCTCATACCTGAATATGAATCTTCTCATGCTAAATCTAATGGTCGATTGTGTTTGCATGTTATCATACACTAGCTTTTGTGCTTCATGATAGATTTTATCGCTAGTTATATGATGTTTATCTTTTATATTTTGATTTTTAATTTATTGTGTCTTATTGAAAAAATACATAAAGATTTTATTTTTCTTTTGATTTGTTTTCAAAATATGTGTCATTTTATAAAAATATTTAATAACTCCAGAAGAAATTTGTTTTGTTTTATGTGTTTTTGTTTAACACATTTTATGTGGCATATCAATGTGTTTGAACCCCATTCATTCCATGTTTACATGGCGCCAGGACATTTTATTATGATTTTTAATACTTAGAATTGTTCTTAATCATACTAGCATGGAGTTGTTCGAAATTTATTTTCTTAATGGATTCACTCTACATATGCCTCCAAACACACTTTTCATGATCTCTTTTGGATTATAATTGCCTATATTTCATATCTAAGTGAGGTGTTCTCTTATCCATCTTGTCATTTACATATTTTATTTATTACTATGGGGGATTTGTGCATGTAAGAACCACGGTCCGTGAGATTGTATTAGATTAAAAAATATGAGTGAGCAATGGAAATACCCACATGTGACAACCCGCGATCCGAAATAAGGGGTGGCCAGCCCGATACTCCAAAATAACGGAATCATGGATGGAAATCATCCTCAGCATCAATAACAACAAAACAAGTATACGAGAAAACCACCCAACTTTTAGAAAACGGGTTGTCAAACTTTAGTTTAAATGAAAGTTAAAGAAATAAATTAAACAACCCAATCTGCTGAAAAGTGGAGTTCCAAAGAAACTTATATTAATACAAAAGCGACATACAATAAAAGGACCGAATAAGCTGTCGGTTAACAGTTACATCCCACGTATTACAACAGTTCATTAATATACATAATACATCCATTAACAATTACAAAAGTTTGGGCTACCCGCCCGAATAAAATACCCGATCGTAACTAGAATCCAAAGATGAAAACGTCTAAACAAGCATCCTGTAATGATACGCAATATCGTACAGCACGTCAAAAGCATAAGAATAGGAAGATCATAACGGGCACCCTTGCGGAGGAGCACCTGAGCTGATTCAATAACATGGACAACATAGAAAATGAATGGGTCAGGGCCCGGTTTATATATGATTCCCAGAAGAACAAGAAGCATGATAGATATGGACAGTTAATCATGAATGATGTAGATGAAAATCTAACAACCTAATTCAAAAGCATGATAAGACAATTTAAATGATTTTAACAGTGTTAACATATATAAGAGAATTAAATTTAACATCATTATTCATCATATCTTTTCCCTTTTTCCATTCCTTAATAGGAATATAATTACCATCTTATTTTCTATGGCAATTCGCAAAGCTAAAGTAACACTTGAGTTAGAAAGGTTATATTCTTACACATATAACGATTCTAAGATCTTCCCTCCGAGTTTCCCCACTGGGCGCGCCCCTAAATGACTATCATCTTCCAGGCCCTATCTATACAAGACAACCTGGACACCTAACGCACGTCATGAAGTGGCCATATACATGCGAGTGAGTCATAACCACACCCGGAATTACCTCACTAACGCAGAAAAACATATATATATAAAATCCCGCCTATGGCCGAGGACTATAGTCTCCCTGCATTCACTAGTCAGGGGACATCACCTCATGCGCGAGCTTCCCTTATGATAGCATTTAGAGAGGTGTGTTTAAGTAAATTATCATTTACAACTTTCATCTCATTATCATTTTCATTGATCACATGTATGTTTCATTTTTATTTGAAACCATTATCCTTGAATATTCTCATTAACATTCATCATATTTAAGTCCCGAGTAAATCTCCAAGTGATCACTAAAATCGTACTATTCCCCAAGAAGCTACAAATCTCAATAGGGCCTCTAACATCTTCAAATATGGGCTTATAATACCCGGTTTCTTAATAGCCAACGAAAAGTGAAGAAATGCCTAAGCATCTCTTTTGGTACACATGAACTAAACCCGAAGTGAACTCATTCAACATTAGGGTAACGGCCATGAACTAAACCCCAAGTGAAAAATAGGGGACCGGTCGACCGGTCCTGAGGCCGCAGTCGATCGCATCTCAAACTTTACCCTTCGTAAGAAAGCAGACAGCCCAGGAAAAAGGGGGCCGGTAGACTGGTCACGGACCGCGGTCGACCGAACACCAAAAATCACGCCTTAGTGGGAAAGCAATATGGCCTCCCCCGAAGGCCCGGTCGACCGGTCATAGCAGACCTAGAAACCATTCTTCTTCCAACAACAAGTATCCACATCATTTATTGCTACCAACTGATTTTAAATGCATCCAACAACCAAAATCTATACCAATGTCAATTCAAATCAACCTCCAAAGAGTTAAAGCCCAAAAATACACTAAAAAGCCCAAACTTTCTTAAACCATACATAACCACAACTATCAATACTAATCATTCTACTTAAATCATATAATAGCAAGTAGAAAACTTGCCTTAAGGTTGTAAATTCAGATTTGGTGAGGATTGTAGGCAAGATCAAACACCCAAGCTTCAATCTCTCTTTCTCTCCTTAGGTCTTCTCCTCTATTTCTCTCTCTCTCTTGGGCTTAGAGATAAAATTAGGGGAATAGTGACTTAATCAAGACATAAAACGTGTCTTAATACACAATTACCAACTTAGGTAATAAATACGCAACTACACATTTAAACTAAAACCAGTCAAAAGTGCCCAAAATCTCAAAATACAATATGGCACATAATCTGACTATCTCTCACCTCCCGGAACTAACTACACCCTCCAAATTATCATTTGGAAATTTTATAACTCATTTTAGGTTCCGGTTTCATTTTAAGTCAAAATGTCCTTTTAAATTCTTATGACATAATAAAACCCAATATGGTGATATTCACCCACACATAAGGTAAACATGCAACATCTTAGTAAATATTAACTTTTCTTCCTTAAAGTAATACTTACTCCACATTCCAACATTTTATATCTAATTACTATATCTAGCAAATAAATATAAAATAGGTTCTCAAAAGTGAGGGTTGTTACATACTCCCCCCCTTATGAGGGAATTTTGTCCCCAAAATTCAACCGTACCTTGGACAAAGAGATGCGGATACTTTTCCCGCATGTCGTCCTCGTGTTCCAATGTAGATTCCTTGGCGTTATGGTGACTCCATTGAACTCGCACCAAAGGCAACACTCATGACCGTAATCTACGCTCCCCGTGCTCTAAAATAGCAACCGGTTGTTCTTCATAAGAAACGTCGGATTGCAAATCAATGTCCTCGAAAGGAATGTGCCAAAGCTTACCTTCGCACCTCCTATACTTCTTTAGAGAGGAAACATAGAATACATTATGAATTTGTGGCAATGGTTCCGGCAAAGCAAGTTGGTATGCCACTGTACCTACCTTTGCAATAACTGGAAAAGGTCCAACAAAACGTGGCGCAAGCTTCCCCTTCTTACTGAAACGCATGATGCCTTTCATAGGCGACACTCGAACCAAGACTTGGTCCCCAACCTTCAATTCCATGTGTTGTCGACCCGCATCAGCGTAGCTCTTTTGGCCGTCTTGGGCTATCCGAATGCGATTCCGAATGAGTTCTATTTTAGATGAAGTATCTTGGATCATATCAGGTCCAAGGAATTTATTATCGCCCACTTCTAACCAACAAGCGGGAGATCTGCAAGGTCTTCTATACAGTGCTTAATAAGGTGCCATTCCAATAGTAAATTGGTAAGAGTTGTTATAAGCAAACTCAACCAACGGGAGATATTGTTCCCAACTACCTTTGAAGTCAAGCATACAGATGCGAAGCATATCCTCCAACATTTGGTTTACTCTTTCAGTTTGACCATCAGTTTGAGGATGATAATAAGTGCTTAACCTCAATTCGGTCCCCATCGCTTCTTGGAAACTTCGCCCAAAATGGGAAACAAATATTTTATCTCGGTCTGAAACTATATTCAAAGGCACCCCATGGAGTCTAACCACCTCCTCAATGAACAAGCGGGCATACCGAGCAGTGTCATAATCCTCCCGCACGGGTAGAAAGTGTGCCGACTTTGTCAAACGGTCAGCAATCACCCAAATAGAATCATAACCACTTTGTGATCTTGGCAAGCCCGTGATAAAATCCATCTATATGCTTTCCCATTTCCATACCGGGATCTTTAATGGTTGCAACAAACCTGTCGGTCGTTGATGATCGATCTTGATGAACTGACAAGTAGTGCATTGGGATACAAACTCAGAAATATCCTTCTTCATGCGTGGCCACCAATACTGACGGCGCATATCTTGATACATCTTGTCCCCTCCTGGATGTACAGTAAGCTTCGACCCGTGAGATTCAGCTAACACTGCCCGTCTCAAATCCTCTTCTTTCGAAATAATGAGTCTTCCATGGAAGCGTAATCCACCCTCAGAACTAATTGAGTAGGACTTTGATCCCTCGGACAGTAATCGGCGAATATGGTCTTGACAGCCCTTATCCCTTCCTTGGGCCTCTACAACTCTAGCTACGATGGTAGGGGTAACGGTCATCATCGACATGAATGCCCTCACCATTGTATCCTACTGACCGAGTTCCTTCCACTTAGCCTTCAAACATCAGCTAACTCTCCCTCGGGCTTCCTACTCAAGGCATCCGCTACAACATTCACCTTACCCGGATGATAACGAATATCAAACTGATAATCTTTCACGAACTCCAACCATCAAAGCTGACGCATATTCAAATCCTTCTATGAGAATAAATATTGCAGCGATTTGTGGTCCGTGAAAAGATTGAACTTCTCCCCCAAGAGGTAGTGCCTCCATATCTTCAAAGCAAAGACAACTGCGGCAAGTTCTAAGTCATGCACCGGGTAATTTGTTTTATGGGGATTTAGCTTGCGAGAAGCCTAGGCGATAGCCGCCTCTCCTACTGAAGTACACCTCCTAATCCTTGAAGAGATGCATCGGTGAAGACTAGATATTCCAATCCCGGTTTTGGCAATGGAAGTACTGGAGGCGAAGTCAATCTATCTTTAAGTTCATCAAATGCAGCCTGGCAAGAGTTATCCCAAACAAATCTCACCCCCTTCCGGGTCAAATTTGTCAAAGGGCTAGCGATCTTTGAAAAACCCTTGATGAACCGACGGTAATAACCCGCCAAACCCAGAAAACTACGAACCTCGGTAGGTGTCGTGGGATGACCCCACTCCCTCACTGCAACCACCTTGGTCGGATCTACTGATATACCCTGGGACGTCACCACATGACCCAAAAACTGTACCTCCTGTAACCAAAAGCCACACTTTTTGAACTTAGCATATAGTTGGTGATCCCTCAATCTTTATAGGACCAACCTCAAATGCTTAGCGTGATCAAATTCTGTTCGAGAATAGACTAAGATGTCATCGATGAACACAATAACAAATTGGTCCAAGAAATCCCGAAATACTCTATTCATGAGATCCATAAATACAGCGGGGGCATTGGTTAGTCCAAAGGTCATAACTAAAAATTCATAAGACCCGTACCTTGTCAGAAAAGCAGTCTTAGATACATCTTCCTCCCGTATCCTCAACTGATGATACCCTGTCCTCAAATCGATTTTTGAGAAGTACGACGCTGCTCGAAGTTGATCAAACAAGTCAAAGATATGAGGC
This sequence comes from Sambucus nigra, assembly GCA_949130495.1. NCBI lineage: Eukaryota > Viridiplantae > Streptophyta > Magnoliopsida > Dipsacales > Adoxaceae > Sambucus > Sambucus nigra. Next base: position 210,396,043 of record OX422223.1, on the reverse strand, counting down.
AAAGGATATTTATTCCGGATGGTGACTTTGTTCAACTCTCTATAGTCCACACATAACCGGAGAGAACCGTCTCTTTTCTTTACAAATAACACCGGAGCATCCCATGGCGATGTACTACGCCTAATGAATCCCTGCTCCAACAACTTCTGAATTTGATCTCTTAACTCCCTCATTTCCATAGGAGCCATTCGATATGGAGCCCTCGCAATAGGCCTCGTTCCTAGTGCTAAATCGATCACAAACTCAATTTCACGGCTAGGAGGCAAACCCGGTATTTCTCTGAAGACATCATCAAAATCTTTCACAACTGGAATAGAATCCAAGGGAACAAATATATCCCTATAACTCTCCTTGGCAATGCAATATAAATAAGTGCTAGTACTCCCCTCTAAACGAGGTAAAACTACCAGGAACATTTCTTCTCCCAGAACGGCGAAGACTATACTCTTCCCGTAACAATTAACTATAGCGTGATACTTCATAAGCCAATCCATGCCTAAAATCACATCATACCTGACCATGTCCAGGACGAGTAAATCGGCCTCAAAGCACAAATTACCAAGCGAAATTTCTATATTTTTACAAACAAAGAATATGAGTGAACCATCACCCATAGAGGACTCCATACTAGTGAAAGTGCTCTCAGCAGATTTTATCAACTATGTGGTCTGAGCAAATCTTCTAGAAATGAACGAATGAATGAGTTACACTAGTATCAAATAAAATGCGACCCATATGTCCCTGAATAAGGAACTTACCCTCAATGGCCGGCGGTGCTGGCGGAGCTGGAGGAAGCATAGCGTCCTGAATGTGATAAACCCTACCATACTATAACTGACCCTGCTGTGGAGGAATGACTGGGTTAGGTACCTGTGGAGGGAATTGAACATAAGGCTGCTGTGGAGCTCGAGGAAACTGTCCCCCAATCAACTGAGGACACTCCTTCTTATAATGACCCACTTCTTCGCATTGAAAGCATCGGCCCATCATATTTTCGGCATTTCGACCACGATTATTGCTAAACTGATTTGCACCCTGGCCTTGCTGGCCTCTCCCTCCTTGACCACCACGGCCTGCTTGTTGTTATGGGGCACCTTGACCTTGCCTATTATTTTGGTTCCTCGAGTTAAACCCACCAAAACGTTGCCTCTTTGACAAGTCCCCCTGCTGGGGATCCCTCTCTTTATGCTTACTACCCGAAGGTTGGGACGAGGGAAAAGCTCCTCCTCCGTTCCCACTACCTCCAGGCCTTCCCACTTGCCCTACTACAATGGCTTTATTGCCACTTTGCACAAACAACCTATGCTCTTGGCAATGAAGAAGTGTTGCATTCATCACCTCGCTAAAAGTTTGCAATGCCGGATTACCCAGTAAGTGTTGTCGGATTCTCCAGTTCAAGCCTCTCATAAATTTTGAAACTTTCCTTTCTTCGGGAGTTACTTCATCCGGTACAAAACTTGCCAACCAGGTGAACTCCTCCTCGTATTCCACCACAGATCTCTCACCTTGCACAAGATCTTGCAACCTCCTTATCATCTCCCCTTGAATTGCGAGAGGAAAGTACTTTTGATCAAACAAAACCCAAAATTCAGAAATCAACATTGAATCTCTCTGTTCCAGTGTAGTCATAGACTCCCACCAGTGTAATGCGGCTCCAACAAGTTTAAAGGTAGCAAGGACTTGTTTCTTTACCTCACTATATTCCACCATGCGCAGATGGCGTTGTATGTCTTTCTTCCATTGATTGGATTTTATAACATCCGAGCTCCCGTCAAATTTTAGGGGCTGACCCTTGAGAAAAGATTCCCTAGCTCACTCCCATGGAGAAGGTCCCATAGGAGCTTGGGCATCTGGCACTCGCTGTTGAGCCGGTGGAACTTGTTGAGCCATTGCTGTCATGGCCGCATTAACGGCTTGAGCCACAATATTCGCCACATCCGTAGCATTAAATATTCCTTGTGGCGGCGGTGGAGGACCAACTTCCTCTTCTACAATCCTGTTTTGCCTCGTCGGGCGACCTATTTTAGGCGGCATCTGAGATGGAGAAACAATAGAATTAGAATACTATATAAAACAATCTATCTGGCAGAAGATCGTAGATATAAGCAACAAAGCAGTTCTAACCCTAGGCTCTATATCAAAGAACGTTACGATAGAACGTGAAAAGTCCACAAGGATCCTAAAGACTCTAGAACCTGATGCTCTGATACCATCTGTGATAACCCGCAATCCGAAATAAGGGGTGGCCAGCCCGATACTCCAAAATAACGGAATCATGGATGGAAATCATCCTCAGCATCAATAACAACAAAATAAGTATACGGGAAAACCACCCAAATTTCAGAAAACGGGTTGTCAAATTTTAGTTTAAATGAAAGTTAAAGAAATAAATTAAACAACCCAATCTGCTGAAAAGTGGAGTTCCAAAGAAACTTATATTAATACAAAAGTGACATACAATAAAAGGACTGAATAAGCTGTCGGTCAATAGTTACATCCCACGTATTACAACAGTTCATTAATATACGTAATACATCCATTAACAATTACAAAAGTTTGGGCTACCCTCCCGAATAAAAGACCCGATCGTAACTAGAATCCAAAGATGAAAACGTCTAAACAAGCATCCTGTAATGATACGCAATATAGTACAGCACGCCAAAAGCATAGGATTAGGAAGATCATAACGGGCGCCCTTGTGGAGGAGCACCTGAGCGGATTCAATAACATGGACAAGATAGAAAATGAACGGGTCAGGGCCCGCTTTATATATGATTCCTAGAAGAACAAGAAGCATGATAGATATGGACAGTTAATCATGAATGATGTAGATGAAAATATAACAACCTAATTCAAAAGCATGATAAGACAATTTAAATGATTTTAACAGTGTTAACATATATAAGAGAATTAAATTTAACATCATTATTCATCATATCTTTTCCCTTTTTCCATTCCTTAATAGGAATATAATTACCATCTTATTTTCTATGGCAATTCGTAAAGCTCAAGTCCCACTTGAGTTAGAAAGGTTATATTCTTATACATATAACGATTCTAAGACCGCCCCTCCGAGTTTCCCCACTGGACGCGCCCCTAAATGACTATCATCTTCTAGGGCCTATCAATACAAGACAACCTGGGCACCTAATGCACGTCGGGAAGTGGCCATATACCTGCGAGTGAGTCATAACCACACCCGGAATTACCTCACTAGCGCAGAAAAACATATATATATATATATATATATATATATATATATATATATATATATATAAAATCCCGCATATGGCCGAGGACTATAGTCTCCCTGCATTCACTAGTCAGGGGACATCACCTCATGCACGAGCTTCCCTTATGATAGCATTTAGAGAGGTGTGTTTAAGTAAATTAACATTTACAACTTTCATCTCATTATCATTTTCATTGATAACATGTATGTTTCATTTTTATTTGAAACCCTTATCCTTGAATATTCTCATTAATATTCATCATATTTAAGTCCCGAGTAAATCTACAAGTGATCACCAAAATCGTACTATTCCCCAAGAAGCTACATATCTCAATAGGGCCTCTAACATCTCCAAATATGGGCTTATAATACCTGGTTTCTTAATAGCCAACGAAAAGTGAAGAAATGCCTAAGCATCTCTTTTGGTACACATGAACTAAACCCCAAGTGAACTCATTCAACATTAGGGTAATGGCCAAACTTAACTAAAACTCTAAGTTTACTTCATTCAAGAAGGTCCCTATTTCATATGGAAAAGAAGAAACCTAGGAAACAAAAATAAAGTTTAAGAGTGAAAAAAAGGGGACCGGTCGACCGGTCCAGAGGCCGCGGTCGACCGCGTCTCAAACTTTAGCCTTCGTAGGAAAGCTGACAGCCCAGGAAAAAGGGGGGCCGGTCGACCGATCATGGACCGCGATCGACCGCACACCAAAAATCAGGCCTTAGTGGGAAAGCAGTGTACCCTCCCCCGAAGGCCCGGTCGACCGGTCCTGGACCCGCGGTCGACCGATCATAGAAGACCTAGAAACCATTCTTCTTCCAACAACAAGTATCCACATCATTTATTGCTACCAACTGATTTTAAATGCATCCAACAACCAAAATCTATACCAATATCAATTCAAATCAACCTACAAAGAGTTAAAGCCCATAAATCCACTAAAAAGCCCTAATTTTCTTAAACCATACATAACCACAACTATCAATACTAATCATTCTACTTAAATCATATAATAGCAAGTAGAAAACTTGCCTAAAAGTTGTAAATTCAGATTTGGTGGGGATTGTAGGCAAGATCAAACACCAAAGCTTCAATCTCTCTTTCTCTCCTTAGGTCTTCTCCTCTCTTTCTCTCTCTCTCTTGGGCTTAGAGATAAAATTAGGGGAATAGTGACTTAATCAAGACATAAAACATGTCTTAATACACAATTACCAACTTAAGTAATAAATACGCAACTACACATTTAAACTAAAACCAGTCAAAAGTGCCCAAAATCTCAAAATACAATATGGCACATAATCTGACTATCTCGCACCTCCCGGAACTAACTACACCCTCCAAATTATCATTTGGAAATTTTATAACTCATTTTAAGTTCCGGTTTCATTTTAAGTCAAAATGTCCTTTTAAATTCTTATGCCATAATAAAACCCAATATAGTGATATTCACCCACACATAAGGTAAACATGCAACATCTTAGTAAATATTATTTTTTCTTCCTTAAAGTAATACTTACTCCACAATCCAATATTTTATATCTAATTACTATATCTAGCAAATAAATATAAAATAGGTTCTCAAAAGTGAGGGTTGTTACACCACAAAGGAGTAAATATTCCTTGCATGAAATTCCACCATTGGCAAGAGCCTAAAATAAATGAGACGGAAAAGAAAAGAAAATTTTCCAAGGCCAAATGTGCAATGATTCTTCCAAAAATTGATATCTTCAAAAGATTGAGAGAAAAAAATGATAAATGTTTATTTTTAGGATTTTAAAGTTGAATACTATTGGATTTTCACAATAAGTCCTAGTTAGGTTTAATTATTTGATGCTATTAATTTAAGAATCATCGAGATTTTTTGGCTTGTGTGCATTGTGTATGTTTGTCATCAATGAGTCTTTATTTGTCACTTTAAGGCTAAACTGAAGTTGATTAGTTATTATGGTCAAATAGAAATCCTTGGATATATTTTGAGTGACTGAGTCATATTTATTTTGTTTTTAGTTCACACCCCTTCACTCCATACGATTTTTGTTTAGACATGTCGATATTATACGAGTATGAAAAACTTATGTGTTTTGTGTCTTTTGTGGTGTTTATTCATATATATATTTATGTGCATTGTTAGTATATGTGTGATTGTATATATGGTATGTTTGTTTTTTAGTCTCTGCGTTTTCATTTAATTCATATTTCTCATGTGACTAATCTTTGATTAATATTGGCATGTTGTATGTGCACGTTGGTATCAGTTTTTGCTAGCTATCATTAGTATCTCATTTATGCATCAAAATTGGTATCTTTTATTTATTGTTTTAATTATTAGTGCTTGTTTTGACAAGTGTTTGTCATTTCACGTTACATTCCACATCATCACATGATATACTTGTTTTTCTTTGTGTTTACTTGTGTTACATTTAGGGGAGAAGTTGTTTTTATTATCCACCTTATTCTTTGTCTATTCCTGAACAAAAAGAGCGATACATGATGTCTAACTCTTTAGTTCAAGGGGAGAAATGTTTGACTTCGAGGGAGACATCATATATTATATGTTTATTGTTAGACAAAGGGGAGGATTTTTCATATGAAAATTTATATTGTTATATGTTTTCTTTCCATGTGAAAGGTGTGTCAAGTGTGCAGTTTTGCAACGTAGCGGCAAAGTTTACACAAGAGCAAAGATACTCAACCTTTCAATCTATCAAGTGTTTGTACTTTTTTCCTTTTGGGGTTGAGATTGAGTCTTCAAAGATATTAACAACCTATATGTTTTATATTTTTGTGTTTTGTCCCAGAATAACCAAAGGGGGAGATTTCTATGGACATATTTACAATAAGGTCAATTTAAATATAATTGGCTCAATTCCATTTAGACAAAACCATTTGAGTCATAGGTTAGGTCTTGAGTTGGTTTATCCTTCAAAGCGTATGACGTGTTATTGAAGAACATAGAGACCAAGTGAAAGCATCTACATCATCGTGTCGTATATCATGCAAAGTTTTGTTTTCAAAGTCAATGTATCTCTAAAGGTACGAATACGTATTTAGTTTTTATCTTTGGATTAATGGGTGTTGTTTGTTTTAAAAACGATTAAGGCTACTTTTCATAAAAAGGTTTTTATAAGAAAATGTTATTCTTTTATGAATAGTCATTCAAATGACCTGTTCAAAAGAGATTGCATTGTTCGTTCGAATTAGATGTTTGAGTGGTTCAAAGGAGTTATGAGTTCTCATTCAAACGATATTCAAACAGACTTCAAATAATTTTTTCCTACTTGATAGAAAAAGAGTTCGTTCGAAGGTCATTCGATATGTTGTTCGAACGATATTGGTAACTTCATTCGAATTACCCTTTCTTTCCGTATGAATGACTTGCCACAAAAATGATGCATCCTCATAAAATATATTTCTATAAATAGGAATGTTGGCATTAGTTTTCTTTTCTTAAGGCTCTCAAAATAAATTTCTTTATATTAAAATGCCTCAAAACCCTAGTTTCACCCACTAAGTTTTGAGATACAAGTTTAATTGAATATGCTAGTTTGGGATCTTTTGTTTTGAGCACCAAGTTTGTTTTCTCATCATCTTGATTGAAAAAAGATTCATGCGATAAAGTCCATAATTATTTTATGTTTAACATGGTGGATCCCGTGTTGGTGTGATGGTTGTTAATCTTGGATCGGTGGATATCAAGTCGTGTGAGGAGCACACGTTGTGTATTTGCTTAGGTGGATCCCTACGTGTCGTTATGCAAAAGGTCGAAAGAAGGAAGGCATGTCAATACTTGAAGGAGTTGAGTTGATTGTGTAAATATTTTGTTGTGTCCTTGTGTAATTATCAACATAGTAAATTTGCGGGGTTGGGCCGTTTGAGGTTTTTCCCATTTAAGTTATCCTCGTACAACGAGCGTTGTGGTTTGATTGCTTAAATATTCTCTTACTACTCACCTAGATACATGCTTAAACAAGGTAAAATTTGGTAAATGATTTATCAAAATAATATGTTTATCTTGTGCAAGTTTAATTAGGTTAAACCATTTAGTTTATTTAATTTGAAAAATTAAAAAAAACATGGTGTGTGTGTGTGTGTTTTGGACCATCCATATTAGAACCCTAGCTTTGTTTGCATTTTTATGAGCCTGATTATGACGGGACACTTCCCTAATGAATAGGGAACATATAACATGTCAAATTTACTAAATATGACCACATATACCATACTGATAACCATTCCCCCAAGTAGAGGAGGAAAGATTATAGGCCCCTTAATGTAAGGTTACTATATAAAGCCAAGGTAGCATATGAGTAAAAACATAGTTGATATCATGTAATCACTATTACCCCAAAGATCAATGGAACTACTGCCCATTTCCCTTTTCTCCATAGATGTAGGTTACCATGGCCGAATCATGTACATATTTTATTCATATATAGTCCTTTATTGTTGCTTATATTATATTCTTCATTATTTTATTGTGTGTGTTCTATTTTAACCTCAACGTAGTTGGTGACGTGTGTGGAAATGACAAGTTCCAAAGTTATAAATATACATGAGGTTATGTAGGACATCAATGGCATTATAGAGGGGTCATCTAGGCACAACTAGCCCAAGTCTTGGATACATTGCTTCCCAACCCCCTCATCAAGACTACAAGCAACAGGTAAACCATGAGGTCCATGTTTATCAAAACGTAAAATACGAGGTCCCAAATCCCCTCCTCTTACAGAACTTTCCTCAATTGTCCAAAGGACATTAGTATTCTAAAGGATTTATCCTCATCTTGAACGAATCAAAGATAGGGGCCCCGATCATGCATCCCTATTTTTGCTATGAGGTTCTAAAGTGTCTCATACGTGCATCATTCAAGCTCGCCCGGATGGAATTGTTAGATGGAATGTCATATATATGAGACCACATTGACAATTAGGAGAGATATATGGATTTTCTAGGCATACCAAACCTATTCAGATATAGAGCCTACACTATCATCCTAGAGGTATTGACTAGAGCTTTGTTCAATCGTCTATCGCCAAACTTAGTTACATATTTCAGGGTGATTACTGACAGATTCGTTAGGAAATTCATCGACAGTCGTGTACACAAAAAGATAACTGATTATCTATTCAATTTCCTCTAGACCAGGGATGTATCCATGAGGGAGTTTGTCAAATAATTCAATAATGAGCTTTTCTGAAATGAACACTTGAATCAGTGGAAGGAGATGCCAGCCTTCTTATAAGACGTCTAGAATAGGAGTACCATCTATTTCCTTTATAATAACCCTTAGCCAACATGAATGAACTTATGAGGAAGGTTGAGAAGCACATTCATACTGAAGACATAATTAATATTTGTCCTCATCCTCAAAGAGAAGAAGAGACAGATGACACAAGATCGAGAGATGAATAGGAGAAGAAAATACCTCCCTTGGAGGGAAACACTATAAGAGATAAAATGAGGTTTGATCGATTTAATTCACTCAACATGATAGTGGGGTCCGTCTTGTCCACCATAACAGACCCAAAAATGTTAAACTAGTCGAACAAATAGAGGTGTCGATCGTCCATAAGGAGATCTAACTTATTATAGACATGACACGAATGATTGTTTTCTCCTAAAGAGAAAGATAGAATCCTTCGAGTAGATAAATAACCTATAGATGAATTCATGGGAGGAAAGGGTGGAAAGGCATATGATCAAAATAATAAAAAAAAGGGAAATTATCAACAAAGCAGATTAGGGAAGCATGATCGTAGGCAAGAGAGGATGAAGGAAGTTTCAACTATAAAAAAAAGGTCGGCGAATTAACATGATATCAAAGGGGTCCCAGATAGAGGGGAATCTGCCTATGCCCCCAATTCCTATAAGGTCCAAAAGTGGGAGTTAATCGTGGTATAAGCACCCAAGCCTTAGGATGATTAGGACAGTATCATCTTTGCTTCGAAGGAATCTCATGACTTGATCACTTGCATGATGATCCACTTTTGATCGAAACCTTAATATACAATTGGATCATCAAAAGACATACAATATACATGGGTAACTCATCAGAAATGATCTACTATGAATTTTTTAAAATATAATATTATGAGGAGTCAACAAAGGCTAATGAAGGGACCCCTTCTCAATTTTACTGGGTAGAAGATGTAATCTAAAGGATCAGTCGAATTACCGCTCACCATGGGGAAGAGACCAAAATCCATAACATTGCAAATAGATTTTCTAATACTTGAATCTCTATTGCCATAAAACATCCTGATAGTACATACAAGTTAAGCCGTTTGGAATTGTACTTTTAATAAAATACCTAACCCTTCAGTTTCCAACACCAAACGGGATAGGATTAGTGTATAAAATCTAATCCCCTTAAAAAGTTTTTATTTTTCATCATTTAATAAGAGGAAGTAGTTGCATCACACTAATGTGTTAGCCCCAAGGGAAGAGATGAATAGCGAATCACTGGTTAAAGATTTAATCCTTTTTCCAGTATCTAACACATGACCAGAATGGGGGTGGGGGGGGGGGGGGGGTTATCTTAGATCTTCCTTAACCAAGCCAGAGAGGTAAGGACTAATAAACTTTTTTATGAAATCACTACTGCTCATTCGCATGGAGACATGGAGATGTTTCGAGCATAAATGTCTCAATAATGACTCTTTATTTGAAGGTTAATTCGATAAGACATCCAATAAAGCATAAGAATAGGTCCTTCGCCAATAGAGGAACAAACAGAACATACCAAAATGGCAAATCATTTTAACTCCTAGTTTATTCGAGACGTCAAGTAACCCGAGTGGCTCTCAAATGTAGTGATGGTAAGAAATTTGATGGGAATCGCGACTCTAGATTGATTATTTTAATCTAAATGAGGCATACCATAAAGATTTTTATCCACTCCCTAGGATAGATTCACTGGTCACATGACAAAAGGTCACAAAATATTTCATTTGTAAATGCATAATCTGGTGGTAATTATATCCCAATGAATTAGGCAGATGAGGAGAAGAGATCTTTTATAACCGATCGAGGGACCTACTGTTATAAAGTATTAACATTTGGGCTAAAGAATTATGGATAAATATACCAAAGTCTTATCAATGCCATGCTTGATAAGCATAGATGAATATTTATGGAAGTTTATGTAGATGACATGTTACTGAAAAGTTTAAGAAAGAAGGACTCATCAAGGATCTCGAGGAGACCTTTGATATCCTCAATAAGTACGAGATGAAGTTGAACCATGAGAAGTTCGTATTAGGGGTATCATTTGAAACATTCCTAGGGTTTATGGTCACTTATAGAGGGATAAAGGCAAATCTTGAAAAGTTCTAAGAAACTATTTACATGAGAAAACCCAAGATAGTTAAATAAATACAATTATTAACCATTCAGGTCACAAATTTAAATAAATTCGCTAGTAGAGTGATGGATAAATATCTACCTCTCTTTTAGAAAATGAAAAAGGCGTTAGTCTAAATAGACGGGTGCAAAAACTCCTTCCAAGAACTGAAGATATATCAAGCTAAAGATACACTCCTTTTAAAATAAGTCCTAGTAAATTAGATATAACTCTATTTGATCGTCTTATCACCTGCCACCAATTCAGCCCTCATTAGGTATGATAATGGAATGTAATGGCTAGTATAATATGTAAGTACGGTATTCAAATGGGTGGAATCGAGGTACCCCAAGCTAAAAAATCTGGCATTCTCACTTATCATCTATACTCAAAAACTAAGGCCGTACTTCCAATCCCACAAAAAAGTCATCCTTACTGTCCTCTTAGATAAGCGCTTCACTGGACAGAGGTCTCTTGTCGATTAATGAAATAGTCGGTGGAGATGGGGAAGTTTAACCTCCACTATAAGCCACATGTAACTCTCAAGGGAAAAGTGGATGCAAATTTCCTTGTAGAACGTGATGTTTAATTTTCAATCATCTAACACTGAAGTGGAATACGAGGCTTTGTTCGTCCAAGTGCAACTTGAATTATCCCTCAAGGCAGATCAGGTGGATTTTTTCACCAACTCAGAGGTGATTTTCGGATAAGTGATGGGAGAACATGATGCTAAGGGAAATAAAATGTTTGATTATCTCAAACAATTTTAGGAAATTAAAAGTAATCTAAGGGCGTTCACAATCTTCCACATACTAAGGGAGTAGAACACAAGGTTGATCACTTGGCCAAATTAGCTTCGTCAAATAAGGGGAGCACCCTTATGGAAATTCTTACTCAACCTAGCATTCATCTAAAGGAAATCAAGGAGATGAGCTGGATGGATAAGTTTGTGCAATATAAAGGATGTGATCCTCTTATAGGATCGTTCATAAATCGAAATGATAAGAGATAAAGTTACCAAATACATACTCTATGACGGAGTCTTTTATAGGATAGGGTACACGAGTACGATCCTTCGCTGGGTTCACCCAATGGACATTATCATGATTTTAGTCTATATGAAGGAACATGCGCGAGAATTTAAGAAAGAGAAATATATCTCAGAGAGGATTAATGCAATATTGATGACTATTATAAAAGACATCGATAGGTATGTATAATGGTGTGATTAATTTCAATGAACAACAACTTTCATAAACCTTCCAACCAAAAAACCCTCAATGATTATATCTCGGTGGACGTTTATTATATAAAGAATGGGCAATGTGCGTTCGTTCCTAATCCAAAAATGGCAACACAAGTTACTCTTGGTTTGAATAGACTACTTCACGAAGTAGGTGGACGTTGAACTGTTGGCATGGATGAGAACGTAGTTTTTATGGATTTATTTGTATCTTAGGTCAAACACATATAAATTCAAATTTTATTTTTATTTAATTTAATGTGAATGCAATATGAGTTATGAAGCCAAATACCAAACCAACCAAGCATGCGAAGAAGAAAACTAAGAAAAAATCCCTTTTGGGACGATTTTTTTAAGCATTGTATCAGAATTGACAAACACAAGACGACTTACAGACTACTTAGCTCCACTAAGTATGATGCATAATTCTTCAAGTCTTCAATATATACGTCACCGTCCACAAGAAGCGATATTCCCTTGATATTCATTGATCAACCTTCTTCTTTAACAGTAAAGCCTCGACTCCAAAACTTAGCAGTAGAGATGAACTATACAAGAATTCTTGAACATGGGTTGCATTTCTCTTGGTTTGGTAAAATGATCTCTAAAGATCCAAAGGGCTTGGATGAAAATTTGATAGAGTTTGATCACAAAAAAAATCTCTAAAATGTCTTAGAAAATTGTCTAATCATGTATCTTTATTTATAGGAAAATTCGTTGCAAAGAGATAGGATTTAGAGATTTGGATCAGATTTGTTTAAAAAATAAAACGTGTGCGCTCGTTCGAATGACCCGGTGCCTCGTTCGAATGGTATCCCTTTTTCGTTCAAATAAGTTTCCAATGAAACTTCAACGGACATTCCAGAGGTTGCCAAAAGGCATCACTTCAGATCTCATTTATATGTGGGAAACTCGTTCTAACTATGTGCCCAATCTCGTTTGAATGACATCAAACAAAACTTCACATGACATTATGGAACTGGCCAAAATGCGTAGTCCCCGATTTTGTTCGAAAGAATGAGCCTCATCCTAACGACACTGCGTAACTCGTTTGAACGACATGTTAATCTCATTCTAACGAGTTAGAGAGGTTTCAAAAATTCTTTTTTCAAAAACATTTCTAACATTTTGAAAACATTAAAATGCAAACTCTTTAAAAATGACCCTTATCAAATTAAAGTCATTACCAAACTTGCTCATAACTCTTCTCGAGGAAAGTTGAGATGAACGATCTTTAATCTTATAAATGTCATCAGTTTCTTGTCTTCGAATATGTGGAAGTAGTCATGAAGGTGTAGTGGAATCTACCAGGATAAGACATATAAAAACAAAATTGAGAAATTATAAAACTTGCTCTTACAAATCTCCTTTTACGGCTATTCTTCTACAAACTAGAAATCGGAGCTAAATTGACCCCTTAGGCTAACACAACTAATTCCCTACAAAATTAAGAAATGAAAATGTAAAAATGTATAAGTCTTTAACTGAAAAATCTTCATCTAGTGTTGTCCATAAAACATCATCAATGTGGAATGACCTACACACATAAGACGAAAGAAAAACCATGACACGTACGATTTGTAAAAACTAAATAAACTCCCTCTCAATTTGTTCTTCCCCTTTCTGTCCGAAGGGTTAGAAAGTAAACATGAATAATAAGCATCACAATGAAGAAGTAAATATATCTTCTCAAAGATAATCGCTAAATCACATGTAATGATAATCCAAAAGGCATAGTATGTTCTCCCCATATCAAACAACTAATTTTGATTTTTTTTGAATTTATTTTAAGTAAAAAAGGTAAAAAAGTTACAAATATAACACATCATGGAATAACACTAAAATACCATAATCGTGAAAATAAAATGTATTTATATGAACATTTTTCATAAGCAAATCAACATAAGCATTCATAACATAGGTGCAAAAAGTAATCAGATATTTCTAAAGAAAGAACTCAATTTCTACCTTAAGTGTAAAATGTTTAACTCAAATGAAATGGACTCGACTTATGAAATATGTCATGAATTTTAATGATTCTTAAAATAATAACGCCAAACTATTTAATTCTTTTGAAGAGAGTCCATTGTGTAAACTCATTGATCTTCTACTTTATAACTCCCTGAAAATCTCACATATATAAGAATTCATGCTAAAATATTTTAAAGAAATTATAATGATCATATGGAGTGAAGCATCAATGAATATATAATAAATGTTCTTTGGAAATTCTGTTTTTGTGTGTCGTTAATCTTTTTAGGCTCTTTTTGCAAATGGTGGCTTTTAACGCAAAAATTATTTTGCTCTTTCATAGCCCCTTTCCATTGCTTACATTTATCAATATTTTTTGCGAAAAGAAATCCAAAAAATGGTTCTTACAAGCACAACTTATCGCTTTTTACATTTGGTTCATTATTAAGTAGGATAGAGATGAGATCATTGCATTCGACACATGATAAGCAAGTACAATGTTCAAAAATTCCAGGCATGTGTGTAATAAAGGTGACAAAGAGTCTAACATTTAAAAAATAATCATTAATTATCAACGAAATAATATCCACTAATTATTAAGTACACTAACGAAATAAAGCCATGTCTCAAAACACTATGAAAAAATCACGTGAATGGATGGAATGTAGGGGTGATTTGAATATCTTAAATGATCATCCATATACGGTGAAAAATGAAAATACAAAAATATTTTTGTCTTTTTCTAAAATTTTATCAAAATAAAAAAAAAATCAATTTTTGAAACTTTTTCTTAAAATCAAAAACCTTTTTGGAGTTTTTCAAAATATATCAAAAGAAGAGCATACGAATACAATAGAAATACAATTTGGCAATAGGTATATAAGATATGACTACGATAAATATACTATACTAGATAAAGTACCCGAATTTAATCAATAGAGAAAATACCCCCAAGACTTCCTAAGATCCTCAAATCTAGGTGCACCTAAAGGTTTAGTGAAAATATTAGCTAATTGACATTCGGTGCTCACAAAGCTCAAGGACACGAACTTCTCCTCAATGAGATCACGAATAAAATTCTCACGTATTATAAAGTGCTTTGTGCATGAATCTTGGATTGGATTACGAGATATATGTATTGCGCTCATATTATCACACAAAATGGTCATTGTGCCTTATGAAATCTCAAAATCTTCCAATATTTTCTTCATCCAAAAGAGTTGCGAGCAAAAACTCCCAACGGTAATATACTCAGCATTTTTCATGGACAAAGATATGTAGTTTTTCTTCTTGCTCAATCAAGAGACAAGAGCACTCCCAAAGTAAAAACACCCACCCGAGTTACTCCTACAACCGTCAACATCCTTGAACTAATTGGCATCTAAATAGGAAGATAAACGGTCATTGGTATCAAAGGAATACCTAATACCGTGGTAATAGTGTCACTCACATATTTGATTATACGTTTAAGTGCGAGCAAGTTAGACTCTTTCGACGACTCTTGGTATCGCGCACAAATTCTAATATTAAAGGTAATATCAGGACGACTAGTTGCAAGCAGAGAAGACTACCTATCATGTTCCAATAAAGGGTTTGCTCTACGACGTTACCTAAAGTGTATATGATATGCTTAATTGATGTACTCGTGAGGGTGCATGAGTTATTAGCGGTGTTTAAACTAAACTTCTTCACTAGGTCCCTAGAATATTTGGATTGAGATATGAATATTCCCTTATCTAGTCGACACACTTGGAGACCTTAGAAAAACATAAGCTCACCAACCACGATCATCTCAAACTCACTCTTCATCTCCTCCTCAAAAGTGTGAGCATGTCAGGAGCACATGGGTCCAAATACTATGTCGTCCATATAGGCTTGGGCAACCAAGATAACACCAATCTCTCCTCACAAACAATGTCTTATCCACTCCCCCTCTCTTGAAGCCACGAGCTAAGAGATAGAAAGTGAGCCTCTCATACCAAGTATGGGTTACTTACTTCAAACCATACAGGGCTTCTTAAGATAAAAGATGTGTTCCATGTTGGGTCTTCAAACCCCTTTTGAAGTTTCGTATAAACTTCCTCTTATGAAATGTCGTATAAGAAGGCACTCTTGACATCCATTTTGATATAACTTGAAGTGCAGATGACATGCTATGTCAAGTAGTAAGCGAACAGACTCAAGCCTAGCAACAAAAGTGAATGTCTCGTAAAAGACTACACCTTTCAGTCTATATGTAGCCTTGAGCGACAAGCCTGGCCTTATTGCAAACTATAGTGTCATTCTCATCCATCTTATTCTTATAAATCCACTTGGAACCCATCACATTAGTCTTTTTAAGTCAGGGGATTAACTCCCGGACATCGTTTTTGTCAAACTGAAGTAACTTATCTTGCATAGCGTACATCACTTACTCCCCATTGAGTGCTTTTATCAAACTCTTAGGCTCGGCTAAAAAGGTGTAGCAAAGGAAGCTAACCACATTCTTAAGTCGAGCGCGAGTCTTGACACCTAATGGAGGACCACCAAGTATAGCGGTAGGATTATGAATTTTTTGAACCCATGTGGTTGGATCCTCTAAATCAAGAGTAGGGTCCACCTGGGTAATATATGGAAGGATGGAATCGTCATCAAGGGGTGATCATACCTACACTGGGGGTTCGAATTAATAGACGTCGGATGCTCGTTATCTCTAATAGTGTCATTTATTGACTCCAAAATCTTTGATTTTACAAGGTTAAACACCATATAAGCCTTACTCGACAATAAATAACCTAAGAATATTCCCTTGTCACTCCGAGAGTTGAACTTTCCTAAGTTCTCTCTATCTCTCAAAATGTAGCAAGTTCTCTCAAAGACACGAAAATATGATAGGTTGTACTTCTTGCCTGTCCACAACTCATATAATGTGTGTAGCGTATGTGGATGAAGATATAACCAATTCATCGTATGGCATGCGGTACTAACTGCCTCTGCCCAAAAACATCTAGGCATGTTTCTCCCAAAAAGCATTGATTTATTCATCTCTTATATCATTCGATTCTTCCTCTCAACTATCCCATTTTGTTGAAGAGTACAAACAGCCGAAAACTCGTGTTAGTTTTGTAGTATACGACACTTGGTTGTCATTATGCATTCGATTAATAGTGACACCATGTTGGTTTTCAAGGATACAACACTTTATTGTTAGAAACTCAATCGCCTCAGACTTTTCTCTGAGAAATCCCATGATAGAATATCTCAAAAAGTCATCGACCATCACGGGAATGTATCTCTCACCACCTAAACTCTCTGAGTGATTAGGACCCATAATATCCATGTGAATCAACCCCAAAACACGTTTGGTGGTAATGGTATTCAACTTTCGATGGGGATTTTGAATTTGTTTTCCTTTTTGGCAAGGTCCACAAACTGAGAAAATTGGTTTCCTAAGAGCAAACCACGAACTAGGTACTCTTTTACTAATCTCTCATGATCTCTAAATTTCACATGACCTAATCGTTGATGTGAAAGGTCCATAGAGGATACCGTGGCACTATTTCACACAAAGGAGAACTTGGACACAATTCCATATCAATTATCTTTGGTTCCTCACTCCTTATATTAAAAGTTCACCGCATTGATCACACGTGTTACATTCAGACGGGTCAAACTTTACCGTAAGGTTTGCATCGCACAATTGGCGTATACGAATTAAGTTCACTTTCAACCCTTTTATTTATAATATATTTTTTAGTTTTGTAAATCCGGGTATCTCAACACATCCACGCCCTAAAATACTAGACATACTCCCATTTTCAAAGGTGACTTTGGCTTCCTTGCGATCCTTAAGGTTGGTAAAAACTGATGTGTCACCGATCATGTGCCTAGATTACCCACTATTAAAATACCAATGGGAAATATTTTGAACATTGAGAGAAACTTAAACAATAAGGGCTTTGTCATCTTGATTAGGCACCCAAGTGGAGGTAACCTTTTGTTAGCCCTTATCGTAATTGGCTCTAGTTAGAGCATTAGAAACGTTCTTAAACAGCATAGAAATTCATTGAAATTCTTCTATTAATCTTTTTGAAGTCATAACTAGGAACTCAACTTTCTCCCTAAGTCTAGAAAAGTCATTATAGTGATGCGTAGGAGTATGTGTATGCTAAGTTCTTTCGAACTTGTAGAAAAACTCTCTAAGGTGACCACTCTTTTTGCAACAGGTGCAAACATAGATTTTTTTTTGTATACCTTGGTTCGCTTTCTTAGGTTGAACTCTCTGTTTAGTTTTATGTTGAGGCCCATAAGGATCTACCACAAATTTAGGAACCGATTATGTCGCGGTTTGGGAAGTGGGTGCACCGTCATAACCTATTCCTCGCCTCTCCATAAAATCTAAAGTGCGACTAAGGGTCATCTTTCCAACCTTCTTCGATGTATCCTCTATAGTAACCTTGACCTACCGGGTACGTTTGAGATCTTTCTCAAGTTGGGATACACACGAGTCTCCACTTTGTTGGTTAAGTGACCGTTTTCCCTCTATATTAAAATAACTCTTCCTCCTAAAGAGACTCTCACCAAGGACTCGCTTTATCTCACCTATCTTAAATACTGATCTAAAGATAAAAGTATAATAACTAAACCTTTGTTTTGTTTCTTCCCTTTAAAGGACTCAGCATAAAGTTCGGTGTAAGCACGTTGAAGGTCACTCCCTCCTTCACTCAAAGTGTCATCTCCACTACTCTCTTAGAAATTAATAGACTCATTATTAAGGCCATCATGTTTAAAAACTTGATCATCGGCGTGAGGCGTACTCTATTTACTAACATAACTAGCGATGAAGTTACGTTCATGCCGTGATTCTTCCTCGAAATCCACCAACTCGACATTGTTATTACTAAGCATGGCATTAAAGGTAGTTTTGCCCTCGTCTTGTATTTTTAATATCGTAGCATGTCCGTGAGCTTTATGACCCTTACCCTCGCACTCATAACATCTCTCATCATATTTCGGGGTAATGTTTTCTTTCTTTTTTAAAATTTTTCTTACCCGATTTATATTTTTGTCTTTCTTAAAACTCTTTTTCTCTTTGGAAGTATTTTCTTTTCTATGTTTGAGAAATTTTTTGATTTTTTTTGCAAAAAAAGCAGGATCATCAAGATCAAAATCATACTTGGAGTCAGAAGAGACTTCCTCTTTCCTTTTAAATTGAACTTTTAAAACCATTCCCTTTTCCTTTGGTTTAACAACTTTGGGGAAACATGTCAATCTCATAAGTTTGAGGGTCGCCTATGAGTTCTTCTAATCTAAGCATATCTAATGTACCCAATGAATTAACAACAAAAACCCTATGAATAAATTAGTACGAAAGTGATCTTAACATATTTATAACTACACATGTCTTAGGAATTTTCTCACCCAAATTAAAACTAGAGTTAACGTTATTAGATAATCGTACATAAAATTCATCAAAAGACTCAGACTGTAGTATGGTAATAATCTGAAATTCTGTGATGTGATTTTGAAGCTTAAAAGCTTTTACAGCGTTCATACCCTTATGAGTGAGATGGAGAATATCCCATGCCTCCTTAGATGTGGTGCACGTCATATTATCGCGGAACTCGTTAGGGGTTATGGCTCCATAAATGGCACTTAAACTGCGTGAGTTGAACTGTAACCATTTAAATTCATCATGTGTCCAAGAAATGACGGATTTATGACTTATGACATCGCCATTTGTGACTATGAGTGGTGTCCACTCTCTTTCACAAACAAGCCAGCCTTTTTTGTTAATAGATTTTAATGTAGACCTCATCCTAGCTTTCTAGTATGCATAATTTGACCCACCAAAAGCAGGAAGCCTATTATACAAATTATTCACAAAATCCAAATTTGAAAGGATCACACAAAAACCTAGTATAACCGGCTTTAATACCAATTTTAGAATGTGAATTTTATGAATTTTTTCGTTTCAGGCCAAATACACACAAATTTAAAATTTAACAAATTTTATCTTGATTTAATTTATTATGTATGAAATTTGAGTTATGAAGCCAAAAAAAAAAACTGAACAAGCATGCGAAGAAGAAAATTAAGGAAAAATCCCTTTTGTGCAAAACCTTAAGTTTTTAGAATTGTATCAGAATTGACAGACACAAGATGACTTACAGACTGCTTAGCTCCATTAAATACAATGGACTGTTCTTCAAGTCTTCCACAAATATAGCACAGTCAGCATCATCCACATGAAGCGATCTTTCCTCGGTATCCACTGATCAGCCTTTTTCTTCAGCACTATAACCTCGGCTCCATAAATTAGCTATAGAGATTGATGATACGAGAAATCGTCCACTTGTCATTCTCGTACCAACAAATTAAGAGAAAGTGTATAATAAGCAAATAAAGCGAATAAAGAGAGAGAAGACCAGATATAGAGTGGTTCAGCCTCTAAAATAGGCCTACGTCCACTGTGTTGCTCCATTCTCATTATATGCGTTGCATTGTACCATATAATTATGCCTAAAGAGGTGTACAAATATGAGAATAAAAGAGAATACATTGTTATTTCGGTTCCGAGCGTGCTGGAGATTTGGCCACGATGTAGATGACTAACCCTCAAACTATATGTTGAGATTGTATATGGAAAGAGTGTGGCAATGCTTTGCTAAGGGCTATCGAAATTGTTCTGAGGGAGGGGTCCCGATCCCTTAACTCGAGGTGTGGTCCTCTATTTATGGGAGATCTGGTCATGTGCTCTGAGCACGTGATGTACATAAAATCTGGAGTTGCTGTAATGGAGAGGGATGCGGCCTGTAAGGCAAGTGAAGTGAGTGTTGCATCCTACAACAGACTAGATCCAAAGGTTCCGTGCCTCATATTATGAAGGGTCGCGCCTTATGCTGAGAAGGGTTGCGCCTTGTGCTAAGAAGGGTCATGCCCTGTGTTGAGAAGTGCCGTGGCATATAATCATCTGCAGTGTCGAGTACCATCTGCAATAGGGTGTTATATTTGTACTATCAATAAGCCCCTAAGTCGTAGTGCCAAGAGATTGCGATTGGGGCTGCGGCTTAGTTCTGCCTTCTTAGGTGTCGCGGTATTTTCAAGGCGGCGATTCATCTTCCGCGCTCTCTTATATAAATTTTTCGGGTCGTGGACTTCAATACGTTTTCCAAATCCTTTAGAGCATGTCGGGAGTGAGTTCCTGCGTGCCTGTCTTCTTGCATTTTTCGGTGATCTTCCAAGGCTGTGTGTGGTGGTGCTAAGGCGGTTTGAGGCTGATCATCGCCGATCTTCTTCATTTCCAGGTAATTTTTCAACCAATCCTTTTTAAATAGCTTTTGCAGTTCGTAATTCTTATTTAAATATACGAACACATGAATTTCTGCATTTTTGATCTTCGTGTTGATTTTTCTCGATTGCTTCTGTGCAAGATAAATAATTGTAATTATTGCTAGAATTGATTGAATCGACCTTTACAATACAAAACGCACACTTAATCTTCCACTGTTTAGACCATATAAACTTCGTTTGTGTCAAATCATATTGAAATCATATAACTGTTCTTGCTGTTCTTGTACTTTTGACTCATTTGAGTCTAGACTGTATAAGAGCTCATCTAGTTTGGAAATTGTGACAAAATAAGTCCATCCTAGAAACCAAAGAGCTTCAGAGATTGGGTTGCTTCTTCTTCTATTTATCTTGTAATGATCCTAAGACTATAGCCATCACTCACACACTTAGAATTTAATTCTTGCATATCATATTGCACCCTTATGTGTATTAATGTGGTGAGTGTGTTCTAATCCCTCAATTTGATTTTTAATAATTTTTTGGGAATTTTAAACATATTTTAAACAAGGTTTTATTTAATTAAAACTTGATTTAAAAATTTTTGGGGTTAATATCTAAATATGTTATGTTGTGATTTTTGGCCTAAAGTTACTTTGGGTAGGAACGGAAAGCGCTAGAGACTCCAGGGTTGGCTTTGTAATTAGTTTGGGACGCGCGATTACCTTCGTCCTATGGCCAACACTTGCTGATCTCTGATTGGCTAGAATTGTGTTTCTTTACTGAGACAAACCATCGCTTGTTTTCATCCCTTGGATCATCCCTTATCGATGGCCTGCATGTCTTTTGAGTGAATCCCCGTGTAAACCCTTAAGCCAATCACAGCCAGTTTAAACCACCGCCTGTTGTGAGCCCTTAGATTGTAGTCAAAGGAGCTTGACTCAATCTCAGCCATTGTTTTTGAACGATGGTCTGGAATCTTCCTCCCATCCTATTTAAGGACCTCTCATCTCAGCCTTCGAAATCTTTTGCCACTTTGAGTTTTCTCAGAAAAAGAATAGAGAGAGAGAGAGAGAGAGAAGAGAGAGAGAGAGAGAAACCAGTGAGCCAAGTTAGAAACCTTAACTTCGTCAAATCCCTCTTCAACCTAAACCACTTACCTCTCAATAAACACCATAACCATATAAACACCATCCTTAGTGTTTCTTGAGTTTATGAGAGTTCGAGTTGAGTGATTTCTGGGTTGCTGAAACCTTTGTTCATAAAATCTTATTTCCAACTTAGACACATACTCAGATCTTGTTTCTAGTTCAATAGAAATCATAGATCTGAAGTTTTGCATGTCACAATACACTTAGTTGCATTTATTTCTCATCTTGAGAATTTCGTTGTTGTTTTCTGATTAAAACATTTTCTTACTGCAGAATCAACAAATAAATGTTTTCTAGTTTCTGTTTTTACAAAACCTAGCCTGACCTAGTTGGATTCGCACTTGGAGGGTTCTCAATCTCCTAAATATTTTCAAAATAGATTGAGAAAGGTCTTGACCGATTTCTTAAGCAAGATCTCCGTGGAATCTGGGTTATTTTGAAAGGTCAAAAAGGTTTTTGGTTTTGTAAGAAAGAAAAATAACAAACTCACTGCATATAGACTTTATATGTGATTTGTTAGGATTGTCTGTAATTAATAAGTGTGTGTGAGTGCATGCATGTGTTTTAGAACACTTCTCACAAACATCTTCACACTACAAACACTGAAAGTGTTGGCTATAAGATTTGGTGAACATAAGTCGACGTAAAGTGCTGAAACAAAAGAAGAGTTGACAAACTGAGAGGACTACATCAACAAACAAGATCTGCAGAAAAGTTAAGGACGCCAGAGGGTACAATCCTGAACTTGTATAGATTTGTTTTTGTGTGCATGTTAGTTAAATAGGTTGTAACTCGCATATTTGTTTTAGTGATTGTTTTCGTTTTACTCCGTACAGGGAGTCGTGGATGTTTCCTCAAGGTTGAGGTTTTACCACGTTAAAAATCCTGAGTATTAATATTTCTACATCTTCTCATCTCATTCTGATGTGTGCTGAGTTTAAAACATTTTAAACTGTTTACTAAAACCTGTTATCAAATCTTGTCCATATCTCGTACATAATTTTTGTTAACACATCTTGTGTTCAAAATCTTTTTGATTTAAGTAAAGAGTTTCTTCAACAAACTTTCGGAGTTGCTTAAATAGTTTATTTTTATAAACGGCTTTGATAACGTCATTTTCAATTGGTATCAGAGCTTTTGGTTAACTTTTTTAAAAAGATCCTGAGTTTCTGAAACTGTTTTCTCAAAATCAATAATGGACGAGAAAAATGAAAGATATGGTAACTTGACCAGACCCCCAGTCTTTGATGGAACCAATTTTTCTTACTGGAAAGTAAGAATGATTGCTTTCATTCAAGGAACCCTGGGAGATGATGTCTGGGATATTATTGAAAATGGATACTCTTATCCAACTAAACCAGCCACTGAAGGAAGTAATGAAAGGATTAAGAAAATATTGAGTGAGTTTACTCAAGAATAGAAACAAGTTTCTCGAAATAATAACAAAGGCAAGAATGCTATATTTATGTCTATTAACGAACATGAGTTCAAGAGAATCTCATCTTGTACCACTTCCAAGGAAGCATGGGATACCTTGATTACTGCCCATGAAGGAGACTCTAGGGTAAAAGCTGCTAAGACTCAGATGTTAATCCAACAGTATAATTCCTTAATCATGTCTGAATTGGAGTTTTTTGATGATTTCTACATGAATCTTACTGATATTGTCACTAAACTTCATGCTAATGGTATAACTTATGATAGACAAGAAATTGTGTCTAAAATTCTGAGATCATTACCACAGAAATTTGACAATAAAAGATATGCTATTGAGGAGATGTGTGATATTAATCTCACTCCTGAATTACTCAGTAGTAAATTAAGAACTGTGGAAATGGAATTGGAGTTTAAGAAACAATTGACCCACACTCATAGGAAACATACCAATTCCAATCTTAGCTTTACTTCTAAGATGACTAAACCTGAGTTAAACACTCCTAGTAATGATTCTGATGAGGACTGTGATTTAGAAAGTCTAGATAATCAGATTGCCCTAATGTCAAAACAATTTAAGAAAATTGTTAAATTTAGAAACAGTATTGCAAATAGACAGGGCAAGTCTAATTATTCTACTCCCTCAAATCACAAGCCCCATGAGAAACCTCATGACAAACAGAACAAGGACAACACAAGACCTCACAGAGACCTCAAGAAAATTGAATGCTATAGATGTGGTAAACTAGGTCACATTGCTCAAGACTGTAGAGTTAATTTAAATTCCCAAAACAAACACTCTAGAGCCAACATATGCAAAACCTGGGATGACTCAAGTGACTCTGAAAATGATGAACCTGAGACATCTGATGGTTTTGACCCTTGTTTATCCTTCTTTGCCAAAATCATATATAATGATGATATGCCTATGCTTGATAGTGAGGATGAGTTTAGTAATTCTAGTTCTGTTGCTTTGAATCATACTTTAACTGGTTTAGATGCTTTAATTACTGAGAACATTAATACTTCCTCCTCGGGGTGTGTGAGTCCAAGGGGAATCGATACTGCTGATGTCAATGGGTGCGTGAGTTTAAGAAATGAAACCTTAGGGGTCACTTCACACACTTCACTTAGTGACTCAGATAATGATGATATCCCAGATATACACACACTATATACTAAAACTCTAAAGAAAAGCACTAGACTAGAAAAGATTGTGAAAGATCTTACCAAAAAGCTAGAGGATCTAAGCCTAATGGTAAAACTGAATGTTGAAGAGTATACTACTCAATGCATGTCTCATGACAGTGAAGTTAAAGTGTTTGATGAAAAACTGAAAACTTTGACTGAAGCTAATGAAATTCTGGAGAAAAAATACAAAGGGACATTATTAGAATTGGAACAAACAAAAGAAAAGACAGCAACTGTTTTCAAAAAATTTACCAAATTTGAAAATAATTCAAACTGTTTTGATGGATTTGTTGCTGAATCTAAAACCAATTCTGATGATAGAACTGGTATAGGGTTTTGCCCCAATTTGAAGAAACAAACTAAACATTTTGAACCTATCAAATTTGTGTCAGGAGGCAAAAGACCTATTGAAACATGTCCAGACTTTCATTCTTTAAAAACTGAGTTTGATCATCAAAACACTAACTCTGGAGATGCAAGTTGCTCTAAGCATGAAAATTTACTAAAGGGAAAATATGTCTGCCCCCCAATTAGGAAAAGTGAACCTGCTTTCAAACCTGTGCTACCTAGGAATAAAATTCAACCTCAAAATCTCTCAAAACCTTTGTTTAGAGACTTTCCTAAGAAAAACCCCATTCTGAGCAATCTTTATTGCTCCTATTGTGATATATACGGTCACTCTTTCGATAATTGCTATGCTAGGAGACTGATTAAACATATCTACAATACCTCCATGTATCAAAACTTTAACTACTCTAGGAGGAGTCGTAACAACTATGTCCTTCCCAGGCCACCAGACAAAAACTCCAACTATAAGAATAGAAAGACTAAACCTAAAAGGACATTTACTAGAAGGATTACCAGAAACTTTTCTAAATCAAATGCTCAGGAGTTTAAATTTACTCAAAATCATGCGCAAAACATTTTTCAACAAAAATCTAATGCTCGCAAATTTTATCAAATGAGAGCAAACAAGCGCAAACTAAAAACCAGAGCAATTTGAGTTAGAAAAGATGATCTAGTACACCAGATGAAGTGTAACATTGTTATTTCTGCCCTAAAAGCTGAACTTACATCTTCTGGTTGGTATTTGGATTCTGGTTGTTCCAAGCATATGACAGATGATGATACAAAACTTTTAAATAAAACCATCTTTGATGGTGGAAAAGTTGTTTTTGGTGATGGAGTATCATCTCAGATCATAGGCAAAGGAACTCTTAAAGAAAAAGGACTTCCTGTTCTTGAAAATGTTCTCTTAGTAAAAGGTCTTAAGGCTAATTTACTTAGCATTTCGCAATTTTGTGACTCAAACTATACTGTTACCTTTTCAAAGAACAATTGCAAGATTTTAAATGAAAATGGAGAATGCTTAATTACAGGATTCAGGACTCCTGACAATTGTTATACTGTCATGTCTAGTTCTGAAATCTGTAATGTTGCCAGAATGGATGACAATGAGATATGGCATAACAGAATGGGTCACATTAATTACGAAAATTTGAGTAAATTGTCCTGTCAACAAATAGTTAGAGGAATACCAAAAATTAAACCTATTCATAACATTGTCTGTGGTCCCTGTCAAGAAGGAAAAATTGTTAAAGCACCTCATAAAAGGGTTAAAGATATCCTTACCTCTAATCCTTTAGAACTCATCCATATGGACCTAATGGGTCCTTCTCAAACTGTTAGTCTCTGTGGACACAGTTATATTCTAGTTATGGTAGATGAATTCACCAGATTCACTTGGGTAGCTTTCTTAAAATAGAAATCCGACACTTTCCAAACTTTCTTAAAAATTCTTTTACGGATTAAAAATGAGAAAGACACTCAAGTGAATAGAATCCGAAGTGATAGAAGTGGTGAATTTAAAGACACTGGTATTATAGAATATTGTGACTATAATGGTTACAAACATGAGTTCAGTGCTCCTAAGACCCCTCAACAAAATGGTATAGCTGAAAGAAAGAATCGAACTCTTCAAGAGATGGCACGTGTCATGCTCCATGCCAAGAACTTACCTAAGTATTTTTGGGTAGAATCTATTCGTACAGCTTGCCATCTTATTAATAGGGTCTATCTTAGAAAGAATTCCAAACAAACTTCTTATGAACTTTGGTACAATAAAAAGCCTAATCTTAAGTACCTTAGAACCTTTGGTAGTATCTTCTATGTGTGCAAAGATAGGGAACACTTATCTAAATTTGAGAGTAGGGGAGATAAAGCCATATTCTTAGGTTATTCACCTAACAGTAGAGCTTATCGAGTGTACAATCTTCGCACTAAGACCATAATGGAATCTATAAATGTAATTGTTAGTGACACTACTATAGAAAGCAAGACTAGTGAATTAACTATAGAAGAAGAATCATCAAATGTTTTAGAAAATGACTCCTCTGAAATAGATAATTCATTACCTATTGAGTCACCTGAAGTACCTAACTGGGTTTCTAAAGACCATCCCATAAACAACGTAGTTGGTAATCCTAGTGAGCCAGTACGTACAAGATCCCAACTTAGAAATTATGCTCTTTATGCATGCTTTGTTTCTCTTGTGGAACCAAAGAATGTAAATGAGGCATTGAATGACTCTCACTGGATTTCTGCGATGCAGGATGAACTTTTACAATTTGTCATTCATGATGTTTGGTATCTAGTTCCACGTCCTGCTCACAAAAAGGTTATTGGTACTCGTTGGATTTTCAAAAATAAAACGGATGAAAATGGGATAGTAATTAGAAATAAAGCTAGACTAGTTGCTCAAGGTTATTCTCAAATAGAAGGAATTGATTTTAACGAGACTTTTGCTCCTGTTACTCGCTTAGAATCAGTTCGTCTGCTTCTTGCTATAGCTTGTCACATGCATTTTACATTATATCAAATGGATGTAAAATCTGCATTCCTTAATGGAATACTTGCCGAGGAAACCTATGTAGAACAACCTAAAGGGTTCATTGACCCTAATTATCCTAATCATGTATTTCGGTTAAAAAAGGCTTTATATGGTCTTAAACAAGCTCCTAGAGCTTGGTATGAGCGCCTGTCCAGTTTTCTGCTGGATAAAGGTTTCAAAAGAGGTGGAAATGACCAAACCTTATTTGTCAAACATTTTGACAAACACATTACCATCGCTCAAATCTATGTAGACGATATCATATTTGGATCTACTTCTACCTCAGAAGTAAAATCTTTTGCTGAAATTATGAGTAAGGAATTTCAGATGTCCCTTATGGGGGAGTTACAGTTCTTCCTAGGTCTCCAAGTCAAACAACAACCAGATGGATTGTTTCTTTCGCAAACTAAATACGCATTAGAGATAGTTAAGAAATTTGGCCTCGAGAGTGCTAAAAGTGCTAAAATGCCTATGAGTACTACAGAGAAATTATCTAAAGATGAAAATGGAAAATATGTAGACTCTACTTTATATCGTAGTATGATTGGCACATTACTCTATCTGACTGCCTCGCGTCCTGATATCATGTATGTTGTGTGCGTTTGTGCGCGATATCAAAACAACCCCAAAGAGAGCCATTTACACTCTGTTAAACGGATAATTAAATATGTTAAAGGCACTCCAATTTAGGAATTTGGTACACGAATGACACACCAAGCACTATTATTGGGTACACTGATGCTGACTGGGCTGGGTGTACTGATGATAGTAAAAGCACTTCAGGCGCATGTTGTTATATTGGTAATAACTTGGTAGGATGGAGTAGTAAAAAACAGAACTGCACATCTCTCTCGACTGCTGAATCTGAATACATAGCCGCCGGTAGCTGTTGTGCCCAATTATTATGGCTTAAACAAATGCTAAGTGATTATGGTATTCTAGAACCTACACTTCATCTCTATTGTGATAATCAAAGCGCGATTAATATTTCTAAGAACCCGGTTCAACACTCGCGAACTAAACACATTAAGATAAGACATCACTTTATTCGTGAATTAGTGGAAACCAA
This sequence comes from Sambucus nigra, assembly GCA_949130495.1. Lineage (NCBI taxonomy): Eukaryota > Viridiplantae > Streptophyta > Magnoliopsida > Dipsacales > Adoxaceae > Sambucus > Sambucus nigra. Next base: position 210,367,250 of record OX422223.1, on the reverse strand, counting down.
GGAATTAGAAATTAACTATCTTCCAACTGATCTACAACTTGCAGATTTGTTTACCAAACCTCTTGATTATAATAGATTCATTTCTTTACGTAAATCTACTGGTATGATTTGTGTTGAGTAAATACCTGTTATATTTTCCAAGTTCCTTCCCTTTGTCCATTTGAGACAAAATGGGGGAGAAATTTGAGTCTACTGCATATACTAAAAAGCTTGATCTTAGTAATTCTTTGCAGGTATTCTTCTTGTACAGTCATTCTCTTCGGTAATAATAGGATGTTAAACTGTATATAGTTGAGTTATGTAATTTTTGCTTTCTAGGATTTGGGTAGATAGAACTTTTATAGGAATAGGATTTTCTTATTTGTCACCCTACGAGTTCTAGATGACTCAAAGGAGATTTTGTCTCATATTTCCAAAGGGGGAGATTGAAGCCCTTATACTTTTGACTCATTTGAGTCTACACTGTATAAGAGCTCATCTAGTTTGGAAATTGTGACAAAATAAGTCCATCCTAGAAACCAAAGAGCTTCAAAGATTGGGTTGCTTCTTCTTCTATTCATCTTGTAATGATCCTAAGACTATAGCCATCACTCACACACTTAGAATTTAATTCTTGCATATCATATTGCACCCTTATGTGTATTAATGTGGTGAGTGTGTTCTAATCCCTCAATTTGATTTTTAATAATTTTTTGGGAATTTTAAACATATTTTAAACAAGGTTTTATTTAATTAAAACTTGATTTAAAAAGTTTTGGGGTTAATATCTAAATATGTTATGTTGTGATTTTTGGCCTAAAGTTACTTTGGGTAGGAACCGAAAGCGCTAGAGACTCCAGGGTTGGCTTTGTAATTAGTTTGGGACGCGCGATTACCTTCGTCCTATGGCCAACACTTGCTGATCTCTGATTGGCCAGAATTGTGTTTCTTTACTGAGACAAACCATCGCTTGTTTTTAGCCCTTGGATCATCCCTTATCGATGGCCTGCATGTCTTTTGAGTGAATCCCCGTGTAAACCCTTAAGCCAATCACAGCCAGTTTAAACCACCGCCTGTTGTGAGCCCTTAGATTGTAGTCAAAGGAGCTTGACTCAATCTCAGCCATTGTTTTTGAACGATGGTCTGGAATCTTCCTCCCATCCTATTTAAGGACCTCTCATCTCAGCCTTCGAAAGCTTTTGCCACTTTGAGTTTTCTCAGAAAAAGAATAGAGAGAGAGAGAGAGAAGAGAGAGAGAGAGAGAAACCAGTGAGCCAAGTTAGAAACCTTAACTTCGTCAAATCCCTCTTCAACCTAAACCACTTACCTCTCCATAAACACCATAACCATATAAACACCATCCTTAGTGTTTCTTGAGTTTATGAGAGTTCGAGTTGAGTGATTTCTGGGTTGCTGAAACCTTTGTTCATAAAATCTTATTTCCAACTTAGACACATACTCAGATCTTGTTTCTGGTTCAATAGAAATCATAGATCTGAAGTTTTGCATGTCACAATACACTTAGTTGCATTTATTTCTCATCTTGAGAATTTCGTTGTTGTTTTCTGATTAAAGCATTTTCTTACTGCAGAATCAACAAATAAATGTTTTCTAGTTTCTGTTTTTACAAAACCTAGCCTGACCTAGTTGGATTCGCACTTGGAGGGTTCTCAATCTCCTAAATATTTTCAAAATAGATTGAGAAAGGTCTTGACCGATTTCTTAAGCAAGATCTCCGTGGAATCTGGGTTATTTTGAAAGGTCAAAAAGGTTTTTGGTTTTGTAAGAAAGAAAAATAACAAACTCACTGCATATAGACTTTATATGTGATTTGTCAGGATTGTCTGTAATTAATAAGTGTGTGTGAGTGCATGCATGTGTTTTAGAACACTTCTCACAAACATCTTCACACTACAAACACTGAAAGTGTTGGCTATAAGATTTGGTGAACATAAGTCGACGTAAAGTGCTGAAACAAAAGAAGAGTTGACAAACTGAGAGGACTACATCAACAAACAAGATCTGCAGAAAAGTTAAGGACGCCAGAGGGTACAATCCTGAACTTGTATAGATTTGTTTTTGTGTGCATGTTAGTTAAATAGGTTGTAACTCGCATATTTGTTTTAGTGATTGTTTTCGTTTTACTCCGTAGAGGGAGTCGTGGATGTTTCCTCAAGGTTGAGGTTTTACCACGTTAAAAATCCTGAGTATTAATATTTCTACATCTTCTCATCTCATTCTGATGTGTGCTGAGTTTAAAACATTTTAAACTGTTTACTAAAACCTGTTATCAAATCTTGTCCATATCTCGTACATAATTTTTGTTAACACATCTTGTGTTCAAAATCTTTTTGATTTAAGTAAAGAGTTTCTTCAACAAACTTTCGGAGTTGCTTAAATAGTTTATTTTTATAAACGGCTTTGGCAACGTCATTTTCACAGCTAACGTACAAGATACTTTCAAACCTCCCCAGGCTGGGTTATGTTATTAAGCCACCCACAGCTACATATAGGATACTTTCAAGCCTCCCCAGGCCGGGTTATGTTATTAAGTCACCCACAGCTATGGATACATATAAATCCATCCCTGGATATATATTACGAGTCTCCTTACTTAATGACACATTCCGAAAGCTAAGAACGGGCACTGTGGACCCTTGCATCTAATGACGCATCCCGAAAGCTAAGAATGGGCATTATGGACCCTTACGAGTGATGTTGCAGTCCAATTTGGATAACTGCTTTCAGTATTTGCTTTTTCCATTTTTAATTATCATCTGCTTTCGGACAATCAGGCGTCTTATCGGGCATTTATGGGTCCATTTAGATATTATCATTCCCGATATAACATATTGTCTCGAATCGAGATCTGTTTTAGGTAAAAATGGTCTTTATAAGATAACATTTCATGGAAATGAGAATTAAAATGCGGCACTATAAAAGTGAACTTGATTTCATATAACTATTCATATATATATATATATATATATATATATATATATATATATATATATATATATATATATATATATATATGGCTTTGTGAGAATAGTACAAAGTTTAATTTAAAATAGCATAAGAGGAGTTTTCACTGTAAAGTAAAAACAGATGGAATTTAAGGCATAAGTATGCAAAATGGGCATGCGGTCTGTGAGACTAGAATTCATCCCCTAAACATCTTTGAGGAACCAGTGCAGCATCCCTTGCCCAATCATCCTTTAAATTTCATCCTTCAGAGCATAGCATTACTTAGTGTCATGGCCATGGTCCTGGTGGAATTTACACCAAGTAGCTTTGTTCCTCTTGTGGGGTGGAGCTCTCAGATTTTCTGGCCACCTCATCATCTTGTCTTCTTTGATAAACTCAAAGATCTCTTCAATCAAGAAGGCCAATGGAGTGTAGGCCTCATATTTCTACTCTGCCTTCTCCATTCTCCTTTTTAGGACCCTAATCGCGGTCTTGAGTTTTGCGGCCAGTGCTTTTAGCTCATGCACTTCCTCGGGTGAAACTTGTGGAGCTGTAGCAGCACTGATTCTGGGTGCCGCACCCACATTGGGTGAGGCCGCAGCCTCTAGCATTAGGACCCTCTGAGTCAAATAGTTAACCTGGGTCTGGAGTGAGGCATGACTATCGTAGAGGTGGTTGAGGTGATTGTACAGCTGCACAATCTCATCTTTGACTTCTGTGCTCTGGATGGATTCTCCTTCTATTTCTACTTTTGTTAGTCTTTACAAAGTATATATAATCTGAGACAAAACTAACAGAAGTGAGTAATCTCAGGAATATTGTAGTAACCAAGTAGGAAATGGGGATGCAGCGTTTGAACTACTGCATGATATTCTGTTGAGGCTGCGGCCAGTAGAGCACACAAGTGTACTGTCGTGGCCTTTGTATGATATTCACCAAGCTGGAGCTGGAGACCACGTGAGTCCTTTCCTTAATGTTTTGAAGGTTTTGCAATGCAACTGCCCCAGTAGGGGCCGCAACATGTAAGATAGTTGAACTACCACGCCGCATCCCTACCTAGGCAATGAAGGGACAATCCCAAAATTGAAACCCAAAAACTGAGTTTTTCTTTCAAAACTCGTGGAGAGCATACCTACTAGGATTTATCCATGAGAGAATAAACTCTCAGTGCACAAAATGGCACGATTCTAATGATAAACCGTAGATCATAGGCAAAGAACAATAAAAAGAGAGTAAATATAATTCTTCCCTAATCATTCACCTTTTTGGGGCTAAAGTCCATCATGCTTTTCAGCATTATCTAGATGGCATGATATCACAAGGGTATGTAGAACAGATCTAAGGTCATGAGAAGAAGACCCAAAAGCAGATCTCAAGGTACGAAATACCCATTTAAGGGTGCAAGTACGAAATAGAGCTCAATAACCAAAATTTACTCATGGGATGATGATCCAAAGGATCCCCATGAATAGAATAAGGTGTTTAAGAACCAAAATATAGAGAAACGAGATTAAAATATCTCGTTCCCAGAGACGGCGCTAAATTGATGATACGAGAAATCGTCCACTTTTCGTTCTCGTACTAGCAAATTAAGAGAAAAGTATATAATAAACAAATAAAATGAAAAAACAGAGAGAAGACAAGATATAGAGTGGTTCAGCCTCTAAAATAGGCCTACGTCCACTGTTTTGCTCCATTCTCATTATATGCGTTGCATTGTACCATATAATTATGCCTAAAGAGGCATACGAGTATGAGAATAAAAGAGAATACATGGTTGTTATGGTTCTGAGCATGTCGGAGATCTGGCCACGATGTAGATGAGTAACCCCCAAACTATATGTTGAGGTTGTATAGAGAGAGAGTGTGGCAATGCTTTTCTAAGGGCTTTCGAAATTGTTCCGAGGGAGGGGTCCCGATCCCTTAACTCTAGGTGTGGTCATCTATTTATGGGAGATCTGGTCACGTGCTCTGAGCACGTGACGTACATAAAATCTGGAGTTGTTGTAATGGAGAGGGATGCGGCCTGTCAGACAAGTGAAGTGAGTGTTGTATCCTACAATAGGCTAGAGCCAAAGGTTCCATGCCCCGTATTGTGAAGGGTCGTGCCCTGTACCGAGAAAGGTCGTGCCATGTGCTGAGAATGGTCGCGCCCTGTGCTCAGAAGTGCCGCGGCATATAATCATCTGCAGTGTCGAGTACCATTCGCGGCAGGATGCTATATTTGAACTATCAGAGATGAACTCTACAAGGGTTATTGAACATTGGTTATATTCGTATTGATTTGGTAATGCGATCTCTAAAGATCCAAGGCATTTGGATGAAATTTTGATGGAGTTTGGTCACAAAAGAACTCTAAAATGGCTTTAAATAGTCGAATCCCATATCTCTATTTATAGGGTAATTAGTTGCAAAGAGATGGGAATTAGATATTTGGATCCGATTTGTTTAGAAAACAAATACTCGTGCACGTTCGAATGACTTGGTACCTCATTCGAACACGTACCCTTTTTTATTCGAATAAGTTTTCAAAGAAACATCAAATGACATTTCAGAGATTGTCAAACGGCATCGCTTCAGATCTCATTGGAACGTGGAAAGCTATTTCTAATGATGTACTGAATCTTATTTTAATGACATCCAATGATACATCGAACAATGTTCCAGAATTGACCAAAAGGCATCGTCTTAAATTTTATTCGAACGAAGAAATCTCATTCTAACGACATTATGTAACTCATTCGAAGGACATGTCAATCTCGTTCTAACAAGTCAGCAAAATTTCAAAAGTTCTTTTTTTTTAAATCATTTAAAAACATTTTGAAAACTTTTAAATGCAAACTCTTTAAAAATAACCCCTGAAAAATTAAAGTATTTACCAAATTACTTAATAACTCTTCTCGGGTAAAGTTATGACGAATGATCTTCAATCTGGCAAATGTCATCAACTTTTTGTCTTCGAATATATGAAAGTAGTCATGAAGGTGCAGTGAAGTGTCACGAGATAAGCCAAATAAAAATAAAATTGAGCAATTATAAAACTCTCTTATAGCGAATCACTGATCAAAAAGTCCACTCATTCATATCGAAATTCATCTAAGCTTATTTGGTTTACCAAATGCAATAATCCCAAAGAATGGTAGGTAATTTGATAGTATTCAAATTGATATCGATTCAAAATCAAGAACTTCTTTTCTGCTCCTAGGACCCCTAGGTGTAATGGCCAAGTGGAAGTCACCAACATCACAATAATGCAAGGATTAAATATGTTAAAGACAATGTGGGTCAAACAACTAATTTCAGTCTTATGGGAATACCAAACAACAAATTGGAGGACCCACAAAGGCAACGCCATTCGATATAACTTATGGTACAAAAGCAGCTGCACCATTTAACCTTTAGTTGCCTAGTCTCAAAGTCTAAAACTATAAATAAAAAGAGAATGATGAACTGATGATGGCTATGTTTGATGCTATTGAAAAGAATGTAATGGAAACTAGGATAAGAATGGCCGCCGCGCATCTGAAATTTACTCGATATTACAATCGACGGGTTATGAACAGAACTTTCAAAGTGGGAGATCTCGTTCTCTGAAAAGAGATATAGTCAACAAAAGAACCCAGGCATAGGAAGTTGGTAAACAACTATGAGTATCATTATGTCATCACTCACGTCGTCCAAATAGGGACATAAGAATTGAACAACTACGAAGGACGAACGCTCCCATGCCCATAGAACGTGGATAATCTCAAGATCCACTATTATTAAACGGTCGAGCAATTGAAATATCATTCAGCACTTAGTTTATCAGTTTGTTAAACTATGCAATCAAATGTTTTCCTTATGTATTATCAGCATTCATCAACGCACAGTTTGAAAATGTCATTTTAATAAAGTTCACCTTTCTATTTCAAGGTTTTGTTCGTATACTTACCTACCTAACTTGTTCAATATATGATTAATTAAACAGTAAACACTAACAAAGTGGTTGGATAAAATATAAACATCGTATTTTTTCCCAAATTCTTCACTCCAACTTCTTATATATTGGAACACTAAACACCGAAAAAGATCTCAAACGCTTTTTTGGACTAACAAGTCCAAGAAAATGTTTGGTTGATCATCGAGGTATTTAGTCATAACCCCATCAAATATGATCTATCCAATATATACAGTCCGGCATATGTAGAACAAAGATGTAAAATTCTAAGTCAAGGAGTGACAACCCGATCACTCAGTTGATTAGCTTTAGGGGTATATGACATTGATCATTTGTTTATCTCTGGTCACAAAGCCAATCAACTGATGATTAGTCTAAACTTGCTAACGACTGGTTAATGCCAAACACCTTAGCCTAGTCACCTTCAAAAATTTATTGACTTGTTGAGTTTTGACCTAATGATGATTGTTTAACATCGAAGACCTCAACCTAGCCAACCTTCAAGAATTGTTTTACTTACTAACTGTCGGTTAACACCGAACATCTCACCTTATTCATCCTTCAAGAATTTATGACTTATTAATGGATGACTAACACTCAATATCTCATTATAGTCAACTTTCAATAATTTATTGACTTATTGAGTTGACTTACTAACGTCCGATTAACATCGAACACCTAAATCTAGCCACCTTAAAAAATTTACTAAGTTATAGCTTACTTACTGTTGGTTAACACTGAACAACTCAGCCTAACCACATCTAAAAAATTCAATATTTACAATCGGTTCAGCACTTCTTGACCTGGATAACCTCTGTCTTAGGTCATTCATTGGACCCAACCTCTCAAAGGCTGACCCTCTGCTCAATCGATCAAAAGTTGATCCTTGTTGTTGGGCCTCTTTAGCTCTTCGGCCAGCACATCCTCGGCTCTGCTGAAGAGGACAAACCGTATTGTTCAAAACCTCATATGGATCCTAATAATCTTTCGGGGCCTCTTCGCCTCTAGATCGTCATACATGTCCTCCGGGCAAGGGTTTCCTTGCCTCCCCAGGCGTAAACGCCTAGGGTCAGCAATGTCCCTTCTCCATTAGGGTGTAGGCTGGTCCTTCATTGGTGCCTGGGGTGGTCCCCTAGCATCAGGATGAGGCTGAACAGCCGCCGGAGTGATCATATCCGGCGAGACTCCAGGTGGCCTCATCATAGTTTGGCTGAGTTGTGCAAATTGTTCCTTCATAGCTTGTTGTGTTGAAGCCAAAGACCTCAAGGCTGCAGCTACCTCCGCCATTTCGGACTGGGGCAGTGCCTGACTGGAACTAGGCCCCCCACCTCCGGGTGGAGGAAGAGGTGGCGGTAACTCTGGTGCCATGTGTTGCTTAGTGAAGAGCTTAAGTATCAAGTGAGCTTAATAACTTAAAGGACCTCTTTCAATGGTGAAACAGCTCCATGCGAGGGGTGGTGCTTGGTTCACCACCAGAGTCTCCGGTGAGGTTAAGCTGAAGAAGAGGAAGAAATAGCTTCTCGTTCCCACAGACGGCGCCAAAATGATTCTACTAAAAACAGTGCCACCCTTCAAGGTGTTTGTAAGCTCAATTCAATGTCAACAATGGCAGCACAAGGCATATAGAAGGTATACATACACAATAGAAGGAGATGAGGAGAAGAAGATTCACAACGGAATATAAGTGATTCAGCCAATTAGGCCTACGTCCACTGTGCAAGTGTATGATGTGTATCAATGTGTAAGGGCTCTAATGGCCATAGATTCAATCTCTCAAGCTCTCTCTCTACTGTGTATTTAAACAGAGTTTCAGCTAGGGTTGTTAATTTCTCTCTTTACAAGGTAGAGGATGACCTCTATATATAGTACCTAGGGGTGTAATGTACCCCCCATGCATGCAATGACCATGTGTGTGTTGATCTAGCCAATATGGAGAAGCCATCTGTCACTGTCACATGATGAAATATTCTCCCCACATGTGGGGAAAGATTTGTTATAACTAACTTGTGTCCACGTGCCCTTATCCCAATGTCAGGAGGAGCTCGGCCATCGCGCTTAGTCATGACCTCAGCCTGGTATAAGCCGAGGTTGATGAAGTCCAGTTGCTCGTTTAATCTGAGGTGGGACATGAAGGTCTCGGCTTTTGTTAAGCCGAGACAACGGATAGGGGTCGGCCTGAGCCGAGGTTGAGTTGGCTTGTGCTTGGAGCATCGACTGATATCTTGATGAGGTTGGCCTTGGTAGAAGTATGGCTTCCTGCGACCTCGACCAACCCCTGGCCAAGGTCGTAACATCCAGCTGAACTGTAGTACCGCTGACCCGTATGTAGTGCCCCTTTTGATGAGGTTGGTGGCAGTGTCGGCCTGGGCCGACCTTGCTATGGCCGAGGGATGATGTCACGGACCCAAGGCTTTCCCAGCGTCGGCTACACACTCGGCCGAGGTAAACGCCTCTGAGCCGAGGTGACACTTGGGGCATATCACACAAAAAGAATATACATTCATACAAACATAATATAAACAAGAATAATAAAAGATAATCATTCATGAAACCCACTCATGATAACTTGAACATATATTGTTCCAAAAAAAATTACAAGCACTGTTCAAATGGATAAAATGTTCAAATAAGACAAAAGCAAAGTGTTCAGGGAGATGAGGCGGGAGAGGGTAAAAGACCGCCTAGTTCTTTATGCATGACGAGAATAATGCCTTCAGTGGTAGAAGATCTAGTAGGCTACCAAGGCTCAGTGATCAGTCCAAAGTATTCTTTAAAGCCGACTTAATCCAAGAATGAGAGAGTAGGAATGGGATACAAACCATCTCCCTCATAATTAGTCAGATTATAGTAATATAAGTCCCAGCCAAGAAAATTAACTTTCACCTTATTCTTAAGATCCTTATATCCATTCTGAAATGATTGAAATTTTATACGTTGAGGGCATGAGAAGTTCAGGAAGGATTTGAGGTACCTCAATCGAATATGGGGTTTTAAGGACCTTTCAGCCTACATATCTTGCTTCAATCCATTGTCCTTATCCACCAGGTACTTCTTTAACTCATTGACCTCATTTCGAAGATGAGTGACCTATTTTTCAACTTTGATCTTTGTGGTAACAACGGCCTCCTTCTCTTTCTTCAACTTCACAAAGTCAGCTTGAGCAATTTAAAGAGCCAAATGGGCCTTCTTTCGAAAATCCTTCTTAGTCATCAGATCGATATTTAGTTAGAGGATAGTCTTTACTTACTTCCTCTTTGACCTCAACTCTGAGGCTATGTAAGTAGAAAGGAACCCGACCTGCAAATATAAAAGTAATCATAATGAAAATATGAGGATGAAAATGAAAGTACTAAGTTGAATGTAATTTTACCTTGGTACCCAAATGTATGATTTCCAGGGCCGGCTGGGAGGGAAGGCCGAAGAGGCGGCCACCTCGGGCTCCCAATTTTTTATGATTTTTAGGCCCCCCAAATTATATATATATATATATATATATATATATGCTCTTGTGCGGACTAGTTCGCATTTTAAGAATGCGGACCAGACATGTGTCACCTAACGGTGCGCCTAGAAATTATCGCCTAAATTATAGGCACACTCTCTCTCTTTTCTGGGCTCACCTCCATGTGACACATGTTCGGTCCGCACTCTTAAAATGTGGACTAGTCCGCACAAGATCAGGACTGTATATATATATATATGACTGTTTTGTTGCATATAGGTATATATCTCTATCTCTATCTCTATTACTTAAAAAGAGAAAAGTTCTTCTTCAAATCTCAAAGTACTAAACTACCCTCATTAAATTAACATTTTTTATCATACCCTTAATATTAGTTTCACACATTCATTAAATTTAATCATTCAATGAATCTTAACTTGATACGTTTTATCTCCTACTACATTCATCGAACAAAACTTCCAAATACATTCATCTTGAAATCCTAGAAATCAAAATTCATCTTCCCAAGTTCATTCATCTTCCCATTAGATTCATATTGTATAGTTTCTTCATTGTTGTTATTTCTTGTCCAAAAAAAACAAGGTCAATACTTCTAATTTTCTCTCTAATTTTTTAATCCTTTTTCATTTGCCACCAAAAGTATGCATTTGTTCATTTGAAAGAAAATACATAATTTTTGTAATTATATCTATCTCATTCATGAAAGTTGTCTCTCTTTTGTGCTCAGATTTTGTATTTCCAATTTTATTGTTGTTCTATTCATGTTTTATAATAATTCTAAATTCAATGTTAATTTCAGAAAAATTATATGTATATTTTAAGTTAAGGAATTACTAAGTTCACACCTTATTAGATTATTGTTTTTTATGTCTTCATATGTATTTCCCAGTTGGACATGTTTATTTCTTAAAGATTCTAAAAATTCTTAAAATACTCTATTTACTTTTTAAAAGACAAAATTGCCCTTTGATCTAAAGATCAAACAAATACATTTTTATTTGTTAATTTTTTTCAATAAAAAACAGAATTTTAAATTGTTTTTTAAAACATGTTTTTAATTTTTAAAATTAAAAAATAACTGTTTTTAATAAAAACTATAGTTGACGCAAAAATTCTCCATCTATGAGGACCAATCAAGAAAGGACACATGTCATCCTACGTGGCAAAATTTATACTTATTCGGCACCCGAGGGGAGTTGGTCAGCACCCGAGGAGAGTTAGTCGGCACCCGAGGAGAGTTGGTCGACATACCAACCAACACATAGCATACAACGCAACTCAAGGAAGATCAACCATCCCAGAAGACCAACATTTAGATTCATTGTATATAGACATAAATGTCTGAATGTATAAATACATTGTATCTCTTTAACTCCCATCACTATAAATAGATGTATTCCCTTAGCTAAAGGGACGGACAACTAAGAAACACCATACACAAGATACACACTCTTTCTCTCTGAAAAATGAGAGACTGTGTGATAATTGATTAAATTCGCAAATATCTAATTTGGCTCACTTATTTAATTAGAGTCTATTAATTCAGCCCCTAAACATGCATCTATGGTGCGTGTGACAAACCATAGACAAATACCGCATGCGACACAACAAATATGCTGAGACACAGATTTCAGGAAAAAACTCCTTTCGGGTAAAACCTTTATTTCACTATGAATCTATAAATCGCAACTTACAATTACATAGAGAAATCTGCAATGGATCAACGCGCAGCCAACCCATAAAGACTCGCAGTCTTGAACTCAGCAAGAGAATACCCGAAGCACCCTCCAAGGACTCTCAGTCCTATCTTCAGCAAAGAATCTTCACGCAGCAAGATCCTTAATGACACGCAGCCATATGGTGTAGAGACGCACTCCACAAAAGATGAACAAAGGCAAAGATGTGTTCTTGAACACCAAAACAATTCACTAAAGCAAGATGGGAGTTTTGTGAATTGTAAATCAAAAAGGGATTATACCCCTAAAAGAAGAAGCCTAAAGATTACTGCTTTAGCAGTGTTTCTGTTCGGGAAAACGTATGTACTTCTTAATGAAAATGTTACCATTTAATGAGTAATTATACAAAAAATGCACCGCCTCGAAATACGAGCTCGTTCGAACGAGAAGCATATGTCGCTCGAATGAAGTACGCATGTCATTCAAACGACATCGCGCGACTTCCAATCTCGTTCGAACGAGATGCTGATCTCGCACGAACGACCTGAGCGTCAAAATCGAGGTCCGATTCAAAACTTAGAAAAAATACTCATTCTCAATATTTGACGAAAAATTCCGCTCCAACACTTAAAAAATATTTTGTAAAAATCTCCCAAAAGCTCTAAGTGAAAAGTTAAGGTATTTAAAACATAACCTTACCAAAGTAAACTTCGTGGATCCTTAAATGATTAAGAACATGAATTAATTCGGATCCGTCTTTGATGTAGATTGCTCTTGAATACTCTTTGACGATGTATCGGTATATGACATAACAAATTGATAAAGGACCTATGAAAATATGTCCTTACAAATATCTCCCTGTGTCTATGCCGGTACATACATAAAAAATCTGAATTATCAAAAACCAAAATGCCTATACAAATCTACCCTCCCATGAATAAATTTACAAGACCTCAAAACTGTTCTTCAATCATCTTCGACAAATCTCAAAGCTTTTTGAGAGTGCAGCTACAGCGGAAATATTGCGACTTCTCAAATAAAAAACCAATTTTAATTAATCCCAAATTTTAGTTAAAACCCTAAGACATGCATCTAGATGATTTATCAAATAAAATATAGCATGCAGGATAAAAACAAACAATTTCAGGAAAAATCCCCCGAAGGGGCAAAACCTTTTATTTTCACTATAATTTGAAAGAAAACGGCTTACAATCGGATTACAATGAAAATACAGTGACTAAGAATTACCCTCAGGTATCGGATTATGTAGTCGGCGGTTGGAAATATCCCTTTCCAGGAGGGCAGCAATGAATCCACACGCAGCGAACCCACATGAACCTCAGTCCAATCAACCTAGGAAGAACCGCAGCACTCCTCAATGACATGCAGCCATGAAACTTTATAGAGACTCCCTCAGCAATGACACGCAGCCCTCGGTTGCAAAGATCTCCCCACAAAGATGAACAGTAGCAAAGCTTGTGTTCTAGGGTTCCAAAAGATTCACAAAAGTAATTGGGATTTTTGGTGTGAATCAAAAAGATGTTTTGCACATCAAAAAGGTGAAGACTTAGAGTATTTAGGACTCTGAAAATCGTCTTTAAAAGTCTTAAAAAATAACTCCCCGAAGTTGGCTTTAAATAGGAAAACTTTGAGCCTAAAAAATCTGCAGCGGATCTGGCCGAATTTATCCCCGTCGGACCGGTCCGGTTCTGAGGCGGATCGGTCCGTTCAAGCAGATCGATTCTTTTATTTTGGCCTCCATCGGTTCGCTTGCGGTCCGGGGTATACTGGATCTGCAGCAAGCGGATCGGTCCGGTTGAGGGACGGATCGGTCCGTTATGGGGCCGGATCGGTCCGATTTTCCCAGAAAAATAAAATCCTTTTAAAAGCCTCATTTTGCTTTAAAAAACTTACTTCTTATTTTTATACAAAACATTTTATAAAAATTTCCCAATACTAAATATGAACTTTAAGGAACGTAAAAACAAAATTTTACCAAGTTCATTCTCGCAGAGGCTATGATGTTGAAGACGCTTTGATATTCGAATCCGTTGATGTAGATGCGATCTTGAGTTTCTTCAACGGTGTAACGACGTACGACATACAAATTGATAATGGACAAAAATGTCCTTACACTTTTCTCATCAGGGTGTGCAACATCATGATCTTCAATCTTTGAACCTACACACATGAGAAAAAGCAAAAACCTTCGTGACGCATCGAGTTTGGCAAACATTATAAAGCACAAGGATGAATTGACCTATTGTCTCAAAACACTATCAAATAGTCACATAAAAAATGGAATGATGTTGTTAGTTGGTCATCCTAAGTGTCCATCTATAAACGGTGCAAACAAAATACAAAAATCTTTTTGGATTTTCTCAAAAATTTTGTTAAAATAAAATCTTTTTGTATTTTTCAAAAGCAAAAATCTATACAAAAAGTACATGTCACAACGCTGGAAAAAATATATCAAAAAGCATAACTAGCGTATGACAAACATGCAAACACAATCATCTATATGATATGGCAAGAGAAGAATCATGTGCAAGCAAATGAGAATCAACTATTCTAAAATCTAGTGTATCCAAAAGTGATTTCCTAACCCAAATAGATGTGAAACGTCGTGTAGGGGATTTGGGAACCACGGGAACACTAGACATAAACTTCCTAGGACATTTTCCAAGATCAAAATAAAAACTCCTAAGGTGACCTTTCCTACCACAATATGAACATGCGTAAACGAGTGGAACGACACCTATGGATTGACCTTTTCTAATATCCTTGGAATTAGTTGACCCTCTAAAACAAATAATGGTTTTGGCTTTAGCATTAGAAGCATGAGAACATGATGAGCCATTACCATCACTATCAAACCTACTTGAGTCTGTCAAATCATTTTTTAATTTCAAAATTTTTTACTCAAGCAAAGAATTAGACTCTTCCAAATTAAGGGACGCCTTTTTCAAGTTTTCAATAATTCCTAAAAGTGTATCTCTCTCTCCCTCAATTAAAGCAAACTTTTTTCTAAGAGTCTTTTCACGTGCCACAAACTTATTGACTAAAATATTTTTCTCCTCTTTGGCACAAACACAAACCATCGAATTTTTAAGGTCCTCCAATTCCTTTTCTAAAAATAAGACCCTATCATCACTCTCCTTTTTGGTAATTTTCAAAGAATCAAAATCAATACACAAATTACCAAAGTGATCACGAAAAATATCACTTTGATTTTGAAACGCTTGGAAATATTCAATCTTACTTTTAAAGAGAGAATTTGCTTTTTCCAAAACTTTAATTCTTTTGCAAAGTTTCAAATTCAAACTTTTTAAATTTTTAGCATGATCGTGAACTTTATCAAAAATTGGCTCCTCATTAAATGAGCGTTCCATTGAAAAAATTGCGATTTTTTCACAAAACGGATTTAAAAAAAAATCAATATCACACGATTTTGTGGAAAATAGGAATACTCGATAATTTAGAGTAACCTGCTCTGATACCAATTTGAAAAATGCGACACGTCGTGATAATTGATTAAATTCGCAAATATCTAATTTGGCTCACTTATTTAATTGGAGTCTATTAATTCAGCCCCTAAACATGCATCTATGGTGCGTGTGACAAACCATAAACAAATACCGCATGCGACACAACAAATATGCTGAGACACAGATTTCAGGAAAAAAAACCTTTCGGGTAAAACCTTTATTTCACTATGAATCTATAAATCGCAACTTACAATTATATAGAGAAATCTGCAATGGATCAACGCGTAGCCAACTCACAAAGACTCGCAGTCTTGAACTCAGTAACAGAATACCCACAGCACCCTCCAAGGACTCTCGGTCCTATCTTCAGCAAAGAATCTTCACGCAGCAAGATCCTTAATGACACGCAGCCATATGGTGTAGAGACGCACTCCACAAAAGATGAACAAAGGCAAAGATTTGTTCTTGAACACCAAAACAATTCACTAAAGCAAGATGGGAGTTTTGTGAATTGTAAATCAAAAAGGGATTAAACCCCTAAAAGAAGAAGCCTAAAGATTACTGCTTTGGCAGTGTTTTTGTTCTGGAAAACGTATGGACTTCTTAATGAAAATGTTACCATTTAATGAGTATTTATACAAAAAACGTACCGCCTCAAAATACGAGCTCGTTCGAACGAGAAGCATATGTCGCTCGAACGAAGTACGCATGTCGTTCAAACGACATCGCGCGACTTCCAATCTCGTTCGAACGAGATGCTGATCTCGCGCGAACGACCTGGGCGTCAAAATCGAGGTTCGCTTCAAAACTTAGAAAAAATACTCATTCTCAATATTTGACGAAAAATTCTGCTCCAACACTTAGAAAATATTTTGTAAAAATCTCCCAAAAGCTCTAAGTGAAAAGTTAACGTATTTAAAACATAACCTTACCAAAGTAAACTTTGCGGAGCCTTGAATGATGAAGAACATGAATTAATTAGGATCCGTCTTTGATGTAGATTGCTCTTGAATACTCTTTGATGGTGTATCGGTATATGACATAACAAATTGATAACGGACCTATGAAAATATGTCCTTACACTCTCTCTACAACATATTGTGTTATTGTAAACCCCTGGGAATAAAATAACAGTGGACGTAGGCTTTATTCATAGCCGAACCACTTTAAAAAACCTTTGTCTCTTATGTGTTTGATGTGATCACCGTTTCATCTTCAATCATCATCTTCATACCTTCATTTTTATCTGTTGTTGATGCCGATAAGATAACATAGATGCTATTTCTAGTCATCACAGATTGGCGTCGTCTGTGGGAAACGTGTTACAAGCATTGTTCTCCATCAAAAGCTAAGTTTTTATTTTCTCTACGTATATCTAATTGTATGCAGGCATCTTTTTATTCAAATCATGATTCTCATATGTTTATATCCATAAACTTAGAGATCAAATCAATTACATATTGTGCATGCATCTTTTAATTCAATCATGATTATATATTCACAAATTGTTGAATCAATTTTTACAAATCTGCATAAATGTATATTTCATAATCACAAAGTTTGAGATATTTGTGTACATATTTATTATTTCTCTTTTAAGGAGATAAAATAATTTCTCTGTATTGATAAATTTCTTTCATATGAGTATATACATATCTGATTCATTTGGAATTTTTTTAATTTAGTCGTAATTTTATATGCACTAACGGTGTGATCGATTCCAATTTGGGGATCTGGTGAATTTTAGACTCATAAATATTATACAAATCCTTACATATATGGATCCATTTGAAAATTTTCTAAACAAAAATGTTGGATCTAATTTTTATATATACCGATCACTTACATTCATGAACTGCGAATTTCTTATAATCTGCACACAGACAACACACAATTTAAAAAAAGGCGATTTGTATCCCACAACATGTAGAAAGGAATAATATTCAACAAGCCAGACCTAAAAAATTCAAACTCCAAAAGCCAGATCTTCAAATATACGTTTCTTAAAATTTCAGTCCCAATGATTAAACCTCAGAAATATCTATGGATTCCACTCTCAGAAGCCACAAGGTCGCCGAAAAGTCTAGTTTTGACCTCGGACCATTGTAAATTCGATCATGAGAAATGGATGAAGATGATGAAGTTGGATCGTCATCCATCTGATTAAGGAGGTTGGCTTCGAAATCAGCAACACCATCACCGACTCATCTTCTAGTAGTCGACAACTCAATGTAATACCCCGTATTTTTATGCTTTCTAAATTTGGGGATTTATTAAATCTAATGTGAGTTATTAATTTAATATAAATCCGGAAATTAATTATTTTTGTAATTACTAACGTGACGAGAGTTAGTAATCATTGAAAACTTGTTGAATATTATTAATGAGTAAAGTAATATATAATTGGTTCTATTTTGGAAATTTAAGTCGGGACAATTTTGGAAATTTTGGAAATTTTGGAAATTTTGGAAATTTGAGATGATCAGGAGTCGCATTCGAGTAGCCCAGGACAGGAAGAAAAACTACGCCGATGCAAAATGGTTCTTCCGAGAGTTTAATGTGGGGGACCAAGTATTACTACGTGTATCTCCTATAAAAGGAGTGATGAGGTTCGGGAAGAAAGGGAAATTGGCCCCGAGGTACGTGGGACCATTTCCCATTATCGAGAGGATTGGGCCGGTAGCATACAGATTGGGACTGCCAGAGCATTTACATCGCATTCATGATGTATTCCACATCTCGTCGTTGAGACGATGCCTTTGGGATGACATGGCCCATACCCATATCGCGATTGAGGAGATTGACTTACAGCCCGACAGCTCTTACGAGGAGAGACCAGTGGCTATCCTAGACCATAGCGAAAGGAGATTGAGGTCGAAGGTAGTTCCACTCGTACGGGTTCAGTGGGAGCATCATAATGTGGAGGAATCCACCTGGGAGCGCGAGGCAGATATGCGCGAGAGATACCCGGATCTATTCTTACCAGGTATGCCTTATTTTCCGAATTTCGAGACGAAATTCAATTATTAGGGGGGAAGTATGTAATACCCCGTATTTTTATGCTTTGTAAATTTGGGGATTTATTAAATATAATGTGAGTTATTAATTTAATATAAATCCGGGAATTAATTATTTTTGTAATTACTAATGTGACGAGAGTTATTAATCATTGATAACTTGTTGAATATTAATAATGAGTAAAGTAATATATAATTGGTTCTATTAAATGTCACGAGTGAATAAAATGACAATTTTGGAAATTTAAGTCGAGACGCGCCAGTGTCGTGTCGGGACTAAATGTTGATTAATAAAAGTGAATAAATTATAAGTCACAAATATGATCATTTCAAGTGCGCCAAAGTGTCCGGAAGGGTCGAGATAGTCAAAATAATGTACCTGAGGGTTTAGTTTGGGTCTCGGGGCGTTTTTAGGGCTAATTAACACCCCGGGAGGGCGTTTTGGACATTTTACATTTTTAAGCCGGAAAACCCACGAATATTGTAAGGTTATATCAGATGCTTAGGGTTGTCTTCTATGGTTAACACAACCAAAAACAAGTTTCGGCCATTGGAGAAGGAAAGGGAGAGCTTGCCCAAGAGTTCTAGGCCAAGAACTCCTCCGTTTGCGCCGCCGTCGCCGCCAAACGATAGATCGCGTAACGAGGATCATCACCACACCGATTCCATCCAAAAATGAGAAACAAAAATTCCCAGGAAAGTATTTATCTTGCTTAATTCCTTAATGCTTCATTCATATTAGTCTAAGGTTGATTAGGATGAGTTTTCATGAAAGAAAACCCATGTTGGTGATTAGAAATCGCATGTTGTAATGATATAAACAATAATCTGGAAATCCCTTTCACATGTAGAGGTTGAACCATGAATTTATATTGGTTTAGAAGTAGAAATTCTGGGAAAAGAATAAGAAGAACTAAGTTAAAGAAATTTCTAGGGTTCATGAGAATTATATAAGTTTTGCCCCTTTTAATCCATGAATCTTGCTGAAAACTCGCATGCTTTACGTAGAATATTGCTAATCTGGGTTTAGAATGTTTGTGGTATAAATTTCTGGGAGTTTGGGAGTTAAGAAGTTGGATTTTGATGATGTTGGATGATAGAACCCGTAACTGGTATTCTGCAGATTCGACATACCTGTTTGATCGATCGATCGAACCAGGAGTATCGATCGATCGAGCTCCTGCCATCGATCGATCGACCCTTCTGGCAGACTCATATTTCCCCTTCTAAATAGTTGAATTCAATTTAAATGAGTAATAATCTTTGGACATCCTTATTAAAATATTTTGGGAGATAAAAAAGACCAGTAGGACTTATTAAAAATATGAAACCTTTAATGTAAGACGAGATTTACATTTTTCGGGGATGTTTACATATAAGGGACGATGGAACTATGTATTAAAGGGGGAGACGCGTAAGGTAGTTACGTTGGAAAATAAATTAGTACCTACTGAAATTACACTTGGGAGGATAGAAATCCACGAATGTCACTTGATAAGTTGGGATAATTCCACAAATTAAGATAAGAGGCAAACGTTATACGTGATAACTAAATAACGAGTAATAAGGACAAATATCATAATTATGGGTTGTGAGTATGTACCTAAACTTGATATGGTAATAATAGTATATTTATATGACTGTGTTTATGCATATACTATATACATGTAAAAATCATGCCTGCGCTACTTGCTATCCCTGAGGTTATCGCGTTGGGACAGTCTTATCTCGATGGGACCTTTATGGGGGATATTGACTCGTACCCTAGAAGATAGAAATCCTTTGGTACAGGCTATCGGATCGATAGTCAGACGGTCTTAAGAGACGTGAGGGCATGTGCTGACCTCTTAGAGACTTGGAAACTATGCTTCGCCTCAATATTGTTTGTGTTTTGTTTCAATACAGTTCGAGAGTGATTCTGAGCTTGTATTTCCCTTAGTAAGAGTGATACGGGGACTGGATAGCATAGTATGCCCGCACCATAATTATTATGTGTGGTGCTGTTAGAATATATATATTATATGAGTATTTAATATATATATTTAAATCTGGAATTTGGGAACTACCTGCTGTGTCTATGGTAAGTAAGAATGGAATAACTATTTCAATTTGGGAATAAGTGTTTGAAAAGTATAATATGTTACTGAGAAACTTTATTAGTAAATAAGGTTGAAATGAGAACTTTGTTGTGAAATGAAATTAACCTCTTAAACAATTGAATTTGTCAGTTTAAATCTTACGAACAACCTAAGATAAGATAAGTTAAACCGTTGGGAAGGTTAGTGCGATAGGCATGCACATTAGAAGAGAGGTGAGAAATTCTCAAGGGAGTGTCGCACTAATATGTTGTTGCATTGGCCAATAAACATTTTAAATACTTGCTAAACAAATTTTAAATCATTTTTACGATCGGGCTCTGACCCGTTACCATTTTCTTTTCTCCCTTGTATATATATGTATATATTACAGGTGCCCAGCCACAGGGGCGTCTTGCATAGGATCCTTTGGAAGGAACGCGCTGCAGCTTAGGTGGGGAGTTGCAGGCCTTTTTTTTAGACGACCTCATTTTTTGATTCCACTTCTAGCAGTATTTATTCAGTTGGGCATGTGTCGCCCTTTTTCCATTATTCAGTTGCTTATCGAATATTGTGATTCATTTATTTCCCGCATTTGTACTTCTGGGTTTATTACTGTCAGGATGTTTTCCTTTAAGTTTTAATGTTGGAATTACTTAGTTGGATGTTTAATTAATTGGACTGTTTGTTCCAGTATATTTGTGGGTTGATCCTTAAATTATGAATTATGTAAAGTTTTAAATTATTTATTTTAAATAAAATTTGGAAAGTAATGTATAAAATGGTTTTAACACTTAGCTTAATTATTTAGGGTGTTTAAATTGGAAAAGGTATTTTTCGACAGTGATGCTAAGAATGAACCGACCGTTCACCTTGATTATAATTTAATAAAGGACTGATCACCTGCTATTTAATTAGGCGGGGTGTCTCAGGTGGTATCAGAGCATCAGGTTCTAGTGTCCTTAGGATCTGTACGGCTTATTTCTCTTTCTCCTTAGCATTTTTGTTATAGAGCCCTATTTTAGGATTGTTGTATTCTTGCTTTTACGATTACGTCTTCAGTTATTTTGAGATTTGATAATAACTGTAGACTAATAAATTTCTTCACGTTTCAGATGCCTCTGAGACGTGCACCAAAGGATAGGCGTGCCCAAGCCGAGCAGCCAGTAGCTCCGGCTCAGGGAACAATGAATGCTAATAAGGTAGCCGCTATTGTTGCTCAGGCTATGAATGCCGTGCTAGCGGTAGTACAGCAGGCTCCACCCCAAGTTCAGGCAGTGGAGACAGTACCTGCACAGCTTCCATCAGCATGGGAGCGGGTTAGGGATGCCTTTCAGAAGGCACATCCCCCTGAGTTCTCGGGTAGTTCTGATATCATCATCGTCAGCCAATGGAAGAAAGATATCCAGAGGAATCTGCGTATGTATGAGTGCAAAGACGTGCAGAAACAGTTGTTGGCTTCATTTAAGCTAGTGAGGGCTGCTTTGCAGTGGTGGGAGTCCACCACCACCTTATAGGAGAGGGATACTATCCCGATTCAGTCATTTTAGGAGCGGTTTGACCGCAAGTATTTTCCGTCCGCCGTGCAAACTGAGATGAGGTGAAATTAACTTGAAGCAGGAAAATTCACACTATAGTGACTTAAAGCAGGAAAATTCTAATGTTTCTGAGTATGAAGAGGAGTTCACAAGACTTCTCACTATAGTGCCAGATGAGGCACCCACTGAGGGTAAGAAGATACTATTATTTGTGGACGGGTTAGCTTGGAGGATCCGTCAGCACCTTATAGGGAATCTGTCTCTGAGTACCTGCACAGATGTACTCAATGCTGCTTTGCTACACTACCAGGATCACCGCTTCCAGCTGCAGGGAAGTAAGCAAACAGAAGAGTCTGGCCAGCAGGGCAGGACAGGGGGTAGTGGTGCTAGTGGAGCACCGACATCTCAAGGGAAGACTCGTCAGCATGAGCAGAGTTCCCATTAGGGGGACCCTGCCAAGAGATTCCGATCAGGTGATTCTCGACAGGGATTTGGGGGATTTAGGAAGGGTCAGCAGGGCCAGCCTAATCAGCAGGGCTAGCAAGGCCAACACCGCCAGCAGGAGGGTCAGCAGCAGGGCCAACAGGTCCAACAGCATTTTCCTCAGGGCCAATAGGGCCAGTGGAGGGGTGGTAACGGCCAACAGGGTCGTGGTCAGTAGGGTCAGAGGGGAGGTAATTTCAGGGGACGATGTTTCGTGTGCGGCAAGAATAGCCATAAGCGCTAGGATTATCCAGAGGGTGATAGGGCCCCACGGCAGCAGGGTGCCCGTAATGAGCCATAGAGGCCCCTTTTTCCAGCCGCCCTCCCAGCACCAGCTCAGGTACCAGCCATTCCAGCCGCTCCGGTGCAGCAGGGGCAGTTACAGTACGGATGTGTCTATAACGTCCACCAGGCAGCACCTCCATAGGCACCGCCCGCGATTGAGGGTATGTTTCCTATCCATGGTACAATGGGTCGGGTTTTATTTGATACTGGGGCGACGCACTGTTTTATAGCTACCCATTTTGCGAAGGCCTTAGGGTTATTAGCCATAGTAGAGAGCACTGTAACGTGTGTAGACTCACCACTAGGAAATGGATCGCTAATTTTCTTTATATGCCGGGGTGTGGGAGTAGAGATTGGTAGCTTGGTATTACTAGTAGACATGTTAGTCTTAGATATGGATGAGCAGGACGTTATTATTGGTATGGATTGGCTCGTAGCTTACAGAGCCATGATAGATTGTTTCGATGGGAGTATTATTTTTGCCATTCCGGGGCTAGCGATGTTTGTAGTGGCGATGCCTCGCCCAGAGGGAGGCTCGACCTCTCATTTGTATTACATAGAGGAGGATACCTCTAAGGAGGTTGTAATTTCCTTAGACTCGATCCCAGTTGTTCGTGAGTATTCCGATGTATTTCAGGAGATACCAGGCCTACCCCCAGTCGAGAGATAGATTTTGTCATAGACTTATTACCGGATACTCGACCTATAGCACGCGCTCCATACCGTATGGCTCCGGCGAAGATGCGAGAGTTACGAGATCAGATAGAGCAGCTGTTAGGTCAGGGCTTCATTCGCAGGAGTACCTCACCTTGGGGAGCTCCAGTTTTGTTTGTGAAAAAGAGAGATGGTTCACTGAGGCTATGTGTGTACTACCGGGAGCTGAACAAGGTCACGATACGAAATAAGTATCCGTTGCCTCGAATCGATGATCTATTCGACCAGCTGGGGGGGGACACTTTCTTTTAGAAGATAGATCTAAGGTCAGGGTACCATCAGCTACGTATTAGGGAGCAGGATGTTTCAAAGACTTCTTTCTTGACGATATATGGGTCCTATGAGTTTAGAGTGATGCTATTTGGACTCACAAATGCTCCAGCCATATTCATGGACTTGATGAACCGAGTGTTCAGAGAGTTCTTAGATCAGTTTGTCATCATTTTCATAGATGACATCCTGATATATTCACACTCTGAGGAAGAGCATGCCGAGCACTTGAGACAGGTTCTTCAGACTAGACGAGAGCATCAGTTGTATGCTAAGTACGAAAAGTGCGGGTTCTGGTTACGTGAAGTGCAGTTCTTGGGACATGTTGTTTCTGAACAAGGGACAGCAGTTGACCCGAGTAATGTGTCAGCGGTGAGGGAATGGGGACAGCCCATGACACCGACGGAAGTACCTAGTTTCTTGGGATTAGCCGTATACTACAAGAGATTCATTCGGGGTTTCTCCAAAATAGCGGGTCCATTGACGAACCTGACTCGCAAAGGGGTACCATATGTTTGGGACGATGCTTGTCAATTGGCTTTCGACGAGATGAAAGACAAGCTTACTTCAGTACTGGTCCTTGCTTTACCTAAGCCGGGCGTGGAGTATCTGGTTTACACTGATGCCTCTTTACGGGGACTTGGGGGAGTACTTCAACAGAAGGAGAAGGCTATAGCTTTTGCCTCCCGCAAGCTTAAGCTGCATGAGAAGAATTACCCCCCCCCCCCCGACCTAGAGTTAGCAGCGGTCATTTTTGCATTGAGGATATGGAGGCACTATTTATTGGGGGAGAAATTTTGCTTGTTCACAGACCACAAGTTACTGCAGTACCTGTTCACTCAGCGAGAGATGAATATGCATCAGCGCAGGTGGTTAGAGTTTGTAAAGGACTATCAGTTCGACATACAGTACCATCCGGGGAAGGCCAACGTAGTTACTGATGCATTAAGCCGTAGACCAGTAGACGATGTAGCGGACGTCTGGAAAGCAAAGTCAAAAGAGTTAGGTCACCAGGACGCAGTATCCCGTTCCTTCATATCTGTCATGACAGTGACACCCGAGATTGTTACTAGGGTGATACAGGCGCAGACCGCAAACCCATTTTTCCAGGAGCAGATTATACGACTTATAGCTGAGGGTGCTGAGTCCTATTCTGTTAGTTCTGATGGGGGTTTGAGGTTTAATGGGAGATTGGTGGTCCCAGAAGGAGCAGACTTACGTCATGCAGTGATGACCCAGTCTCACGGGTCCCGATTTGGGGTACACCCTGGGGGAGATAAGATATACCAGGATATGAGGCGGCAATACTGGTGGAGTGGGATGAAAAAGGACATTGCTGAGTTTGTGTCCAAGTGTTCTACCTGCCAGCTGGTAAAAGTGGACCACTAGAAATCGTCGGGGTTGCTTCAGCCATTGAAAATACCCGCGTGGAAGTGGGAGAGTATTTCTATGGATTTTATTACTAGTTTGCCTACATCACAGCGGGGCCACGACTCCATCTGGGTGATTGTGGACCGTTTGATCAAGGTGGCTCATTGTTTGCCGGCACGGACATACTATACCACGGGTCAGTATGCTCAGTTGTTCATTGCAGAGATTGTCAAATTACATGGGGTGCCCCTAAATATTGTGTCAGATAGAGACAAGATTTTCGTGTCGCGTTTTTGGGAGAGCTTTCAGGAGGCTATGGGTACAGAGTTGAGGTTGAGTTCAGCTTATCACCCACAGACAGATGGACAACCAGAGCGTACTAATCAGATGTTGGAGGATATTCTACGCATGTGTGTCCTTGATTTTGGAGGAGGTTTGGAGCCACATCTTCCACTGGTGGAGTTCACTTATAATAACTCTTATCAGTTCACGATTGGCATGGCTCCATTTGAGGCTTTGTATGGCAGGCCTTGTCGTTCCCCAACTTATTGGCTAGATGTGGGGGATAACAAGTTGCTCGGACCAGAGGTGATTCAGGAAACCTCTGCTAGGATTGAGATGATCAGGAGTCGCATTCGAGTAGCCCAGGACAGGCAGAAAAGCTACGCCGATGCAAAACGGTTCTTCCGAGAATTTAACGTGGGGGACCAAGTATTACTACGTGTATCTCTAATGAAAGGAGTGATGAGGTTCAGGAAGAAAGGGAAATTGGCCCCGAGGTACGTGGGACCATTTCCCATTATCGAGAGGATTTGGCCGGTAGCATACAGATTGGGACTGCCAGAGCATTTACATCGTTCACGATGTATTCCACATCTCGTCATTGAGATGATACCTTCGGGATGACATGGCCCATACCCATATTGCGATTGAGGAGATTGACTTACAGCCCGACATCTCTTACGAGGAGAGACTAGTGGCTATCCTAGACCATAGCGAAAGGAGATTGAGGTCGAAGGTAGTTCCACTTGTTCGGGTTCAGTGGGAGCATCATAATGTGGAGGAATCCACCTGGGAGCGCGAGGCAGATATGCGCGAGAGATACCCGGATCTATTCTTACCAGGTATGCCTTATTTTCCAAATTTCGAGACGAAATTCCATTCTCAGGGGGGAAGTATGTAATACCCCGTATTTTTATGCTTTCTAAATTTGGGGATTTATTAAATATAATGTGAGTTATTAATTTAATATAAATCCGGGAATTAATTATTTTTGTCATTACTAATGTGACGAGAGTTATTAATCATTGGAAACTTGTTGAATATTAATAATGAGTAAAGTAATATATAATTGGTTCTATTAAATGTCACGAGTGAATAAAATGACAATTTTGGAAATTTAAGTCGAGACGCGCCAGTGTCGTGTCGGGACTAAATGTTGATTAATAAAATTGAATAAATTATAAGTCACCCATATGGTTATTTTGAGTGCGCCAAAGTGTCCGTAAGGGTCGAGATAGTCAAAATAATGTACCCGGGGGTTTAGTTTGGGTCTCGGGGCATTTTTAGGGCTAATTAACACCCCGGGAGGGCGTTTTGGACATTTTACATTTGTAAGCCGAAAAACCCACGAAAATTGTAAGGTTATATCAGATGCTTAGGGTTGTCCTCTAGGGTTAACACAACCAAAAACAAGTGACGGCCATTGGAGAAGGAAAGAGAGAGCTTGCCCAAGAGTTCTAGGGCAAGAACTCCTCCGTTTGAGCCGCCGTCGCCGCCAAACGATAGATCGCGTAATGAGGATCATCACCACACCGATTCCATCCAAAAATCAGAAACAAAAATTCTCAGGAAAGTATTTATCTTGTTTAATTTCTTAATGCTTCATTCATATTAGTCTAGGGTTGATTAGGACGAGTTTTTATGAAAGAAAACCCATGTTGGTGATTAGAAATCGCATGTTGTAGTGATATAAACAATAATCTGGAAATCCCTTTCACATGTAGAGGTTGAACCACGAATTTATATTGGTTTAGAAGTAGAAATTCTGGGAAATGAATAAGAAGAACTAGGTTAAAAAAATTTCTAGGGTTCATGAGAATTATATAAGTTTTGGCCCTTTTAATCCATGAATCTTGATGAAAACTCGCATGATTTACGTAGAATATTGCTAATCTGGGTTTAGAATGTTTGTGGTATGAATTTTTGGGAGTTTGGGAGTTAAGAAGTTGGATTTTGATGATGTTGGATGATAGAACCCGTAACTGGTATTCTGCAGATTCGCCATACATGTTTGATCGATCGATCGAACCAGGAGTATCGATCGATCGAGCTCCTGCCATCGATCGATTGACCCCTCCTGGAAGACTCATATTTCCCCTTCTAAATAGTTGAATTCAATTTAAATGGGTAATAATCTTTGGAAATCCTTATTAAAATATTTTGGGAGATAAAAAAGACCAGTAGGACTTATTAAAAATATGAAACCTTTAATGTAAGACGAGATTTACATTTTTTGGGGATGTTTACATATAAGGGACGATGGAACTATGTATTAAAGGGGGAGACGCGTAAGGTAGTTACGTTGGAAAATAAATGAGTACCTACTGAAATTACACTTGGGAGGATAGAAGTCCATGAATGTCACTTGATAAGTTGGGATAATTCCACAAATTAAGATAAGAGGCAAACGTTATACGTGATAACTAAATAACGAGTAATAAGGACACATATCATACTTATGGGTCGTGAGTATGAACCTAAACTTGATATGGTAATAATAGTATATTTATATGACTGTGTTTATGCATATACTATATACATGTAAAAATCATGCCCGCGCTACTTGCTATCCCTGAGGTTACCGCAGTGGGACAGTCTTATCTCGATGGGACCTTTATGGGGGATATTGACTCGTACCCTAGAAGATAGAAATCCTTTGGTACAGGCTATCGGATCGATAGTCAGACGGTCCTAAGAGACGTGAGGGCATGTACTGACCTCTTATTGACTTGGAAACTATGCTTCGCCTCAATATTATTTGTGTTTTGTTTCAATACAGTTTGAGAGTGATTCTGAGCTTGTATTTCCCTTAGTACGAGTGATACGGGGACTGGATAGCATAGTATGCCCGCACCATAATTATTATGTGGGGTGCTGTTAGAATATATATATTATATAAGTATTTAATATATATATATTTAAATTTGGAATTTGGGAACTACCTGCTGTGTCTATGGTAAGTAAGAATGGAATAACTATTTCAATTTGGGAATAAGTGTTTGAAAAGTATAATATGTTACTGAGAAACTTTATTAGTAAATAAGGTTGAAATGAGAACTTTGTTGTTAAATGAAATTAACCTCTTAAACAATTGAATTTGTCAGTTTAAATCTTACGAACAACCTAAGATAAGATAAGTTAAACCGTTGGGAAGGTTAGTGCGATAGGCATGCACATTAGAAGAGAGGTGAGAAATTCTCAAGGGAGTGTCGCACTAATATGTTGTTGCATTGGCCAATAAACATTTTAAATACTTGCTAAACAAATTTTAAATCATTTTTACAATCGGGCTCTGACCCGTTCCCATTTTCTTTTCTCTCTTGTATATATATGTATATATTACAGGTGCCCAGCCATAAGGGCATCTTGCATAGGATCCTTTGGAAGGAACGCGCTGCAGCTTAGGTGGGAGTTGCAGGCCTTTTGTTTAGACGACCTCATTTGTTGATTCCACTTCTAGCACTATTTATTCAGTTGGGGATGTGTCGCCCTTTTTCCATTATTCAGTTGTGTATCGAATATTGTGATTCATTTATTTCCAGCATTTGTACTTCTGGGTTTATTACTGTCAGGATGTTTTCCTTTAAGTTTTAATGTTGGAATTACTTAGTTGGATGTTTAATTAATTGGACTGTTTGTTACAGTATATTTGTGGGTTGATCCTTAAATTATTAATTATGTAAAGTTTTAAATTATTAGTTTTAAATAAAATTTGGAAAATAATGTATAAAATGGTTTTGACACTTAGCTTAATTATTTAGGGTGTTTAAATTGGAAAAGTTATTTTTCGACAGTGATGCTAAGAATGAACCGACCATTCACCTTGATTATAATTTAATAAAGGACTGATCACCTGGTATTTAATTTGGCGGGGTGTCTCACTCCACCGGACGATTTTTATTGGACGAAGGCAATGTGCAAAGACCCATCAACAGACAGATCAGATAAACGGCCCTATCAAACACCTCTATACCAGAATTCCTTCTGTTTGGCGGACCATCAATTTTTGGTTGGCAATTGCAAAAACCTATTTGACGCAATCATAACCAGCTTTATGCGATATAAATAAGGGAGCAAAGGCGCCTACTTGGGCTAAAGATCGGGCTAAAGATGTACCCTTCAGATTTCTTCTTCTAAAATTGGTCGGCACCAAATGATATTGGTTGGAGGCATCCGAATGGTAACTGGTAAAGGCAGAGGAGAATCTCACAATTGCAGGTGGGTCTCCATCTAACAATCGCTGATCTGCATCCTTGACGTCAACTAATTTGATTTGGTGTATGAGGATTACTTTGGTCTAAATTAACCATCGCCGACCACCATTGTGAAGCTTCTTTTTATGGCCCGACCAATATGGTGGCACCTATTACTGGATGACACTTATATAGCTTGAGAGGTTCCCAGCCTCCTATTTTATGGTCAACGACCTTTGACTCCTCCAACAGATCTACAATAACAGCTTCCCGATCTCCGACCAAGTTGAAAAGCTCATCAAGTGTATCACAGTGCGAAACCCTCGTGGTCAATGATTATTATTTAAAGCCGTTTGTCTGGAAAGCAAATTATGAACCTTATTACCGATCGGAGACGACATGGGTTAAGGTACCAGAAATTTATTAACATGTATTGTAAAGTTGTTGGTCCACAATTGTTGGTCGACACACTCATTACTGGTCGGCGACATCTAGTCGACAGCTCCTATATGTTACAATAGGTCAGCATCCAAATTTTTCGGTCGCAATCAACAAATTTTTATGGTCGGCGTCATTCTTTATCAGTCGACACCATCTCCAGACCACCTTTTTATTGATCGACAACAACTCTACGTTGGTCGAAGACCACTATTTCTTTATCGGCATCACTATATTGGCATCACCCAATCTCCCATCATAAGTTGGCAACATAGAAAAACCATTTTTCTATTTGGTTGGCAGCTCCTCTGCAACAGGTCAGTGCCGGATTTGCACAGGTCGAAAGCTTCCCGACCTCATATAACTGGTCGGTGGCAGGTATAGAACAAAAATGGCAAACAAATTGGGGGATTCTCGACCTCCCATCACTGGTCGGGAGTGACGATTTCCTATGGCATCAAGGAAATTGCTGATCGGAGATATTTTTTTGTACCAAAAGTTAAACAGGTCGGCAGCAGTGCTCAACCATTATTTGGGCCATTTTGTTGGTCGGCGACGTCTCAGCCTTGGTTGGAGGAAGTTGAGACTCAAGAGTTACCAGAATTAAAAATTGAAAATTCCTTTAGTCTTCTCATTTTGACAAAGTTAACACCATGGTGTTAAATGACAAATTTACCCCTTACTATTCCTTAACTCACACTCTTCTAATAAAATAAATTTTTAAAGCTAAATAAAATATACTCCAAAGCTTTATTTTAGAATAAATTTTCAGAACCAATTTATATTTGGTCTTTTACTTAAAATTAAAATGCCTAGAATTTTTTTTATCAAAATTTTCTCACGAAATACACGTGTGGCACAAAAATATTATTTCATATTTTGAAATTTTTATTGTTTTATGCTGATACACATTATAATTGTTTGGCTGAATAATTGTTCTCATGACTAACTATCTGAACTAGTCTCAACCGGAGTTCGAGCAACTTATTAAAATTCCATAGGGACATGATTCAATCCCGACGAGAGCTCAACCACAATCTTTAACTTCTCAAAACTGTTATTGCTCGACATCAGGAAATTTTGCCTCGACAGATCAGTCAGACATATATTATTTCATATTTTTGATATTGTTATTGCCCGAGCATATACATATCATATATATTGACTAGTTAATTAAATTATTCTCATGACTAATCAATTCAGCCTACACATATGATAGAGCAAGTTATTACTTTTTACAGGTACAATTTCCGATCTCGACTAAGTATTCGACCGTTATTGCCTGGAAATCTTATTAATGCTTCGATATATATATTCGTTTGAGCACAAATAGCTACTCGACCACAAATATTAAACTTCTAGAAAATATTATCACTGCTCGGAATTATGAAGTTTTATCTCAGCGAGGCACTATTCATTTTATTATTTCTCTGATCTATGCTCAAGCACAAATTATTCTATATATCCATTGGGATTCATGTTCTATATTCATCTCATCATGGAGCTCGACGAGATATATATTCAGTTCCGAAGAGATCTACAACATTTATTATATTTCACCCCCAACGGACAGTTGGTCTGGGTCATTCTTATTTATATTCAGGCCCGACAACGTTCTCGGCCATATTCTTATGTTCTGGAAAATATTATTCGTATTCGTCATTATGAAATTTTTCCTCAACAGATCAGCAAGACAGTTTATTATTATACTAAATCATTCTTTATGTCTATGCATATTCTATATTTATCTCAGCATGGAGCTCGGCAAAATATTTATTATCATATATTCAGCTCCAAGGAGGTCGCCAGCCTTTATTATATTTTATTCCCAACGGAATGTTGGTCAGGAAAATTCTTTTCTATCTATATATTCAGATCCAAGGAGGTCTCCAGTATTTATTATAGTTTATCCCCAATGAACGGTTATTCAGGAAAATTCTTTTCTCTATATATACTCAACTACCACCAACTCCGGTTGGTCGGGAACTCAATTACCACCAACTCCGGTTGGTCGGTATCAAACTAGGCAAGAAGATAGGTGAACTCCCGGGGCATCCACTATCTAGGCAACAAGGTAATCTTAACGGGATTACTACAACTAAGCAGGAATATGGGATGAAAATCATTCCATTGCTTAGGCCCAAAGAGTGACAAGTCACTATAATTAAACATCAGGTGGAGCAAGTTTCATTGTCTATGAAAAATAGGATAATTTATCCTTCTATATATATATTCATCAGCAAACAACAAGGAAAGCATCTTATAAATTATTTCCAAGAAAATGAAAATGCAAGCATGCAAAGATCTCAGGGAATCATTTCAGGGAACATTTCTTCGGCCTTATTTTTCTAGTAAGACCAACATACTTCAAGGCCGATAAAGCATTCAAAGTTCATATTCCACACTTGGGGGCTTCTATTACAAATTCAGTTGTTCATTCGGTGGCACATTCTCATAACATCATGCAGTCGAGCATCAAATTCAACTCCACAAACTTACATAGTCGGGGCCCCGACTAATTATCACTCAGAAGTTGTTTTTCTTGCTCAGGAATTAGTTTTGATATTGAAGTTAAGGAGGCATATTGAAGTTCAGGAGGCGTATTCAGAAGTTCAGGAGGCATATTCAGAAGTTTAGGAAGTATATTCAGGAGTTATTATGCACATGCTATTGAAGTTCAGGAGTCAAATTCAGCATCTACATCACTGAGATCTTTACTACTAATGTCCCGACCAATATTAAAGAAGTTGTATGAAAATGTTTCAAAGTTCACCACTAGCTTGGTACTAATCAAATTGAAGAGTTGGGTTCAAAATCTAGTATGTTACTCGACAAAGTATTCAGAGGAGCATAAATCAGAAAAATCAAGCACATGAAGTTAGCACTCAGTTGCTCGGCACAGGAGGCGGTTGGTCGGCTAACAAACCAATCAACATACTTGAAGATTATGACAAGCTACAAGCTGCATACTATGGCATGGCTATATCCAAATTCCTGGGGGTGATACATAGCACACGTTCGCTTGATGAATAGAGTTCCACAAAAGAGATATTAGCAACCATCAATCAGCTTGCATCATATGTTGTCAATGAGTGAGTGCACTTTATGTTGAACAAATCAAGAAGGCAGATCAAGAATTTCACGAGCACCGAGCAACACTGCAGAATAAATACTCCATCCTTTCAGTGAACCATCAAGCATGGAGCATTGGGGGCTTCTGTTGACGAAAAAATTCTCCATCTACGAGGACCAATCAAGAAATGACACATGTCATCCTACGTGGCAATATTTATACTTATTCGGCACCCGAGGAGAGTTGGTCAGCACCCGAGGAGAGTTAGTCGGCACCCGAGGAGAGTTGGTCGACATACCAACCAACACATAGCATACAACGCAACTCAAGGAAGATCAACCATCCTAGAAGACCAACAGTTAGATTCATTGTATATAGACATAAATGTCTGAATGTATAAAGACATTGTATCTCTTTAACTCCCATCACTATAAATACATGTATTCCCTTAGCCAAAGGGACGAACAACTAAGAAACACCATACACAAGATACACACTCTTTCTCTCT
Source organism: Sambucus nigra (assembly GCA_949130495.1). Classification (NCBI taxonomy): domain Eukaryota; kingdom Viridiplantae; phylum Streptophyta; class Magnoliopsida; order Dipsacales; family Adoxaceae; genus Sambucus; species Sambucus nigra. The sequence goes on along the minus strand of OX422223.1, from coordinate 210,333,490 downwards.
CTACAACATATTGTGTTATTGTAAACCCCTAGAAATAAATTAACAGTGGACATAGGCTTTATTCATAGCCGAACCACTTTAAAAAACCTTTGTCTCTTATGTGTTTGATGTGATCACCGTTTCATCTTCAATCATCATCTTCATACCTTCATTTTTATCTGTGCATCTATGTTATCTTATCGGCATCAACAACTGTTAAAAAAATTGTTATGATAGTTTTACAACCCCTTTATTATTTAAAAAATTATTATGATACTTTTATAGAAGTTTTTTTTAAGATAGATTTAAAAACTGTTTTTTTTTTTCAAAAAAAAAATATTTTTTACATAAAATTGGGGAAAAATTAACAACTAAAAAACTGTTTTTAAATTGAAAATTGTTTTTATAACCGAACACGACTCAAATAAAAGCAACTCGACACAACACGACACGATAATTTTTTTTAACCAAATATGAACACGATCCTAATAAAAGTGACACGACACAACATGAAATATTATTTTTTACAAAACACTAACACGACCCAAGTAAAAGTATCACGCCACAATATATGTTATTTTTTTAACCAAACAGGAACCCAACCAAAATAACAATGGCACTTTGACACGACATGCCTCAAAATCTTATTTTCACCAATAAAAGTAATATGACACGACACGAAATCTTATTTTTTTTACCAACTATTAACACAACCCACTTAAAATGCAACACGTCAAATGGGCCGTGTTCACATTTCGTAAAAAAAGGAATTTTGTGTCCTGTCATGTCACTTTCATATATGTCATATTCATTTTACATAAAATTAAGATTTTGAGGTGTGTCGTGACATGTCATGTTAATTTTATTTTGGTCGCGTATTATAAAACATTTTAAATAAAATGTACAAAAAAATAGTTTTAAATAAACAGTTTAAAACATTTTTTAAGTGCCTAAAGATTTTATTTAAAAAAAAAATAAGATTCTAATAGTTACTCTTTTGGAACTACTGACTTTTTATTCTTATAAAACAATTTTTGTAACTATTAGAATTTTTGTAACTATTATAATTTTTGTAACAGTTTTCTTAAACACTCCCATGCTTGGATTTTACTTAAAATATTTTTTTTTTAAATAAAATCTTTAGGCACTTAAAAAATTGTTTAAAACTTTTTTTTTTTTGCACATTTTATTTAAAATGTTTTATAATACCGCCTATACATACCGCTGACGCGTACCAACATACTAAAAAAATGGTCCTCGCCAGCGATATGTATAGGTGGTTGGACCGCCTATGCCTACCGCTGGCGCGAACCATTTTTTTAAATAGTAAAAAGATTATTTTTGAAATAATAAATAATGGTCCTCGCCACCGCTATAAAAACAATACGACTCCATGTCACGTCGCGTTTTATTTGGGTCGTGATCGTGTTAATTAAAAAATATAAAAAATAGTTTTCAATATAAAAAACAATTTTCAATATAAAGAACAGTTTTTTTATTTGTTAATTTTTTTTTCCCAATTTTATGTAAAAAACATTTTTTTGAATAAAAAAAACAGTTATTTTTTAATTTTAAAAAATAAAAAAATATTTAAAAATCAGTTTAAAATACTATTCTTTATTGAAAAAAAAATTAACAAATAAAAAAGTATTTGTTTGATTTTTAGAGCAAAGGAAAAGTTTGTCTTTCAAAAAGTATTTGGAGTGTTTTAAGATTTTTTGGAGCGTGGGTAGCTTTACTTGTTAATACTACATTGAAAATATTTTCTATAATTTATATTCGAAATGGTCATATATTTCCTTTGAAACTTTTTATGATATTGTCAATATTTGTGGTTAAAGCTTGGATTGTCCATCTCATACTGAAGGAATCTCACTTTGGTTTACAAGGTAATTGCAATTGATTAATGTATCATTGCTATTTTACTTATTATTTAGAAACAGGTCTATATAAGATTCTCTTATGTTGATAAAAATGAAAAAGTAAGGTCCGTCATAACCGTGATGATAATCATTCATACATTTGCCTAACAATTTTCTAATCTCAAATACCTTTTTATAAAATAAATAAATGATTATATACATGGTTGGAGTATATGCTTTGATCCAATTATGTATTATTATTTTATGAGTGTTGGACAATTAAAATTTGTTAGCATGAATGAAATCTATTGCATATCATGTGTTTGATAATATTCATCTATGTATTTTTTAAACATTTATATCTCCGTTTTCTATTGTGGGTATCCGATTTGCGAATTATAAAATACAAATGTATACATACATGGTACCTAATACTGAAAGAAATGCAGGTAATATAGTTTTGTGAAAGGGGTGTATTTACAAACAACGCGTGTAAAACAAATTATAGAGTAGAACCAAGTAGACACCCAATTTTTTATAAAATAAGGAAGAACATAATTGTTTGGATAAACAAAATTACGTCATTGCAATATACATATTAAACTTTTTGATATCATGATAAATGAAACAACCTATGAACCAAAATAATCAAAGACTCTGATGATTTATTATTTACTCGGCTTTTTTGGAGCGATTGGGTACTCGGTGAGTGGAATTTTGGGTCCACTAAGTTTAAAATGATATTCACGCACAAACTTACGTATTGATACATAATTTATTTTTATATTAACCGAATATATGTTTTTTTAACCTACATTTTTCAAACTATTTTCATTATGTCATAATTGTTGGATTCATATATACGGGAGACTGGATGGATACGTATATAGAGAGAATGGGGATGGGTTTGGCATTGGTTTTATAGGTTGCGACCTAAATTGTTGAGTATAATGAAGATTTGGCACATATTGTCCCATTTATTTAGTCCTAAAAATTTAGCACTTGGCAAAATACTATCGTCTTTCGCCTACATCAGAGAGAAGATTTTTTTCTCACGTGATTAGTGTAGGGTACATCTGATTGGTAAGTTATAAAAATGGTGAATAACATTTTAATTTTTTATGGTAGTGAGAAAAAGAGACAGGTGGTTAGGTACCCAATTAATAAAGTCAATGATGAGAATCCTATTTCTTTGGTACGGTAGAAAAGTAGACCAATATCAAATCGAAAGCGTTAGAAAATAATCTAACGAAAAATAATGCGACCGGTGGTTTTGACTGTAACATCTTCCTAGACATGGTTCAAGACCCTGTAACTACCTCTATTGTTGTCCATGTATTTACCAATGGATTCATTACCCAAGTATATCTGCTGAAATTTAAGACCACCAATAGCCTCAATGCCCTGTGTGCAAGGCTGAAATTACAGAATAAACCTTAGTACCACTCTACGAACACGGTCAAACAGATGAAGCATCAGAAGACAAAATTCCACACGCGGATTTAGTCATACCACGAAGGCCTTCGAGTCTTAAATAGGATTTAGTCATCAGTCGATATCGCCCAAATGCATGACAGGCTGGCAACAACAGCAGCTGCTGCTGTTGCTTACAAATACATGTCAGCTAGTTGGCACAGAGGAGTAAGCACGGATGAATGACTAAGCAAGAACAGTAGCTGCTGCTGTAACTAGAATTTTAGCGAGCAAAGATAGGATTCTTTCAGCGAAATCAACCTTGGTGGATGCATAATATAATAATGTGTTGTCTTTAAAGTTGGTTTACTATTGAGCTTACCATCTTTTACTTAATATAATTCATGGTGGAATTCTATACATTTTCTTAGAATTTGTGACAACTTGATTGCTGTGAATATTTGGAGTAATAATTTAACTGGTGAGACAGGAAATTCCCTTCATGTATGCTCTAACATTCAGTATGTTGATCTGAGCGCTAACAAATTGAGTGTAGATTTAGGTTTTGAATTTGAGAAGATGAAAGATTTTTGGGAATCGGAGAACAGATTAGGTAGTATAGTGTCACTCACGGAAAATTGCACTTTACAAACTCTGGACGCGTCGAAAAATGATTTCAGAGGATAATAACTTAGGGGAATTTCAAACTGCCAAAATTTACCTGTATTGACTTTGTGGGGTTACAGGGCCAATTCAACAATAGATTGGTTTATTTTCGAATCTCTAGGGGCTTTTGTTGGCTAACAAATCCTTAATTCTAGAGTCATTATTAAGCCTGAGAAAATTACCTTTCCCAGATCTAAGTACAAAAAAATTTTATACTCTATATTAACATCCCCTAATTTTTTACCCATTTGATGAGCCACATAAATCGTTTCAACCACTCGAAAGAGGTATTTTACCAGAGTTTTTGCAGTACCTCTGTTGCAGTTATAGAGATTCTGATTAAATATACATACATGTTTATGTGTATTTCTTCCTGCTTTTGAGTAGGGAGTTCTGAGTTCGTTTGTGATGATAGTATTCAGAGGAATATCTTGTATAGTTTACAGTTGAATGGAGGTTTGGTTTTTGGGGTAATGATTGATGTTTTGTACTAGGTACTTTATGTTTTATTCTAACAAAACAAATTCTACATAATATGTTGCAAGTATTTTTATTACTTTGTCCTTCACAGATTTGCAATGGAAGGAAGATAAATATCTGAAAACGGCCACACGTGCAACGCACGTGGGTACAACTAGTATATATATATGACTGTTTTGCTGCTCCATTTTTGGGAAGAAATTATTTCGAAAGTCTGGTTTTGGGAAAGGAAAACATCTCACAAGTTGGAAGGCCAACATCGTTTAAGGTGAAAAAAAGAATAAAAAAAATGCCTGAGATAGCAACCTAACAGCCACCCAAACTAACCCATAAAACCCTCATCTTCACCTCTTCCAACTTCATTCTTCACTTCACCAAACCAAAATAACAAACAGTAAAGGTAGAACCAAAACATCAAAAAAATAATGAAGGCTACAAATAATGAATGCTCCACTCCACCGTCAGATGTGATCAAATAAAAAGTTTTATAGTTCTTAAAATATGTAAGTAAACTTAATATATATATATATATATATATACACACACACACACACACACACACACACACACACACACACACATTAATGTAATTATTAGATTAAGTATAATAGAAAGTGTTTTGACTATTATATTTTATTTAGTTTAAATTTAATTTTGAAATTAATATTTATTGTACCAGAATATATTTAGTATCCTGATTTACTTTTTACATTTTAAGAATACCAACGTATTAAATATATATTTAGTATTTGATTTAATTTTTACTTTTAAGATTTGTTTATTTTAATTCAGTGTTTTTTTCATATGAAACACGTGTTTTATCGAGTGAATTTTTAAAGAATGATTGGATTAATTTGGATATTCGCCAACCATGTTTTATTGTTCAACTTTGTCCATTATTAATGCGGTGTTAATTGTTAAAATATAGTCACGCCTCCTAGAAAGTATAAGTCCGCTCAATATCATATAGGCGATTGTGAGATGGACTCACATTAAATTATACATTGTTGTGGTTACTTTATTTTATTTTTATTTTTATTTTTAGATATAAGAGTGTGATTTGAAGGGCTTTGGCCATGGAGGGTAAATTAGAAAAATCACATTGTGTTTTATCATTGGTTATGGTTTAGTCCCCCTACTAGTATGTAGACAATGCTAATAATTTTTTTATTACATTGCGAATACTTAATATTTTTATGTAAGTATTAAAAAAATCTCTCATCATGTAAGGGGCCCCCGATTCAAGGGTTCGCCTCGAGCCCCTAAAACATCAGGGCCGTCCCTGATGATTTCCTAAGAATAGGCAGTCAAGCCTCCATTTAGGATAGCCCAGGGTTTTTAATGAATGGGTAGTGATAACATGTGCCCTAAAGGCACATGATATTAGCTAAACTTAGAAAATGTAAAACAAATATAACTCCTAAGTACTTAAATTCCCACCTCCTTCACTATCTCGGTTATATACATACTCACTCTTGAAAACAAAAGAACAATTAATGCCTACATTCTCTCTCCCCCATTAACTCCCCACTTTAAATTCTTCTTCTTTTTTAGTTGAACAAATTGTTTACAGATTTAACATTAACAATAGTTTGTACAACTTTTTTATTTGATTATCTAAAAACTTGTTTTGTATATAAAAATCGTTTTACAGCTTTTTTATTGTAAATAAAATTGTTTTGTCTATAAAAAAAAATGTTTTTAAAACAAATTTTTTTTCTTAGAAATATGCTTTACAGTTTTTTTATAGCAATATGTTTTACAAAAACTGTTTTTAGACAAAAGATATTTTCTTTTAATAAAAAGGTATAAAAATAGGCTTGTAAACAGTTTTTTTTAAATAAATAGGCTTTTAATAAAAAAAAACAGTTTTTTACACAAAAAAATAGTTTTTCTATTGAATTAAAAATAAAAAACATTTTTTTTAATTAAAAGCAAACAGTTTTTTTTATTTATTTTAAGGAAACATTTTTTTAATTAAACGTAAACAGTTTTTTTTTAAATTAAAAAAATATTTTTCATAAGTAAAAAAATAATGTTTATTAACATAATATCGCGATTTATTAGTGCCGCTGGCGCGGACCCACATTCCCGAACTCGCATCATTTGTTGAATATGGATCCGCGTCAGCGGTACTAATCAATCACGAGTCTAAGACATCAAATTAAACAGTTATTTTATTCAAATTAAACCGTTTTTTTATTAAAATTAAAATTAAAAAAATTATTAGTTTTCGTAAATAAAGACATTTTTTATTAAAACAATGTTTATTGTTTTATACCTTTTTATTAAAAGAAAATATGTTTTGTCTAAAAATGGTTTTTGTAAAAACATATTTTTATAAAAAAAAAACTGTAAAACATATTTCTAAGAAAAAAAAATTTGTTTTAAAAATAGTTTTTATATAGACAAAACTGTTTTGTTTACAATAAGAAAACTTTAAAACAATTTTTATATACTAAACATGTTTTTAAATAATCACATAAAAAAGATGTAAAAACTAACAGTTTTGCTTACAATAAGAAAACTTTAAAACAATTTTTATATACTAAACATATTTTTAAATAATCAAATAAAAAAGATGTAAAAACTATTTTTAATGTTAAATCTGTAAAAAAACATTCAACTAAAAAAACAAGAAGAAGTTAAAGTGGGGAGTTAATGGGAGAGAGAGAATGCAGGCATTAATTGTTCTTTTGTTTTCAAAAGTGAGTATGTGTATAACCGAGATAGTGGAGGAGGTTAGAATTTAAGTTCCTAGGAGTTATGTTTGTTTTACACTTTCTAATTTTAATTAATAGCATGTGCCTTTAGGGCACATGTTATCACTACCCTTAATGAATTATTGATATGTTTTGTCTATGTCTTAGAAGTGAAAATGAGCGGGCTTAGGCACCTCACAATAGTAGATGACTCTTTAATAGTAACCCCCATTCGACGAGAGGAGGTCAACATAATTTGTTATGGAGGGGGTCTTTTCCTACCCCTCTTTTTCATAGATTGGCATTCCATAAATTCAAGGGAAGAAGCCCCCTGAACCTCTCACCCTCTGCAGTTAGTTTATATAACCCCTCAGTCCTGGATTCATGACTCTGAGGGGCCTACTCAATAATGACAGTGGAAGGTGGTAGCGGAATATATGGGGCAATTAGATTTTGGGGCCAGAGGGTATTCAGCCCCTGATGGGACCTTTGAAGGGATACTCAAAATTTAACATGAGACAATGCTCTACCAATTGTAGATGGACAATTGATTAGTAGAAAACTGTAAGAACTCATAATGAAAATCTTAAAGTATATTTGATTGTATCAAAATATTTCAGGAAGTACGCTTATTGAAAGTCAAGTAAGATATGACCCTCTTTGGCTTGAGTTTGGTAATAAGCGGCATCTCAGACCTGACCTTCTGTTGTTGCAGGAATTTAAATAAATGCAAAATTAAAGTAGGGAACGAAATTACCCAATTTAGGAGAAAATAAATCGACCCTGAAAATACAAGAAACCCGGAAGCAGTAAATCAGGATGAGTCGCAGACAATGTCGTTCTCTTTAAGGTGTTTCGCGGCTCTGCCCAAAGTGTGCTGACAGTCTCGAAGTCCCGCCACCCCCGGGATAAAATAGCCTCCAAAATCAGAAAATACGAATCGATAAAGCACAAAAATCAACCCGGTCTGTATACACCCATTCTTTATAATTGCTCGATTCTAACAATATAATTAATCTGGTGAAACGAGATTGATTATTCTGGGAGGAAAAAAAAATCGGAACTGTATCAATGGTGGAAGATGAACTGTATGGAATTTTGTGTTGGAACTGTTTTGAAAAACGGAGGTCTCAACCTCCTTTTACGCAAAAAAGAAATTAACGTTAGTGGGAAAAAACGTGGAGAGAAAACATGAAACGTGGGTGGAAAAATTCAACAGTAAAAGACCCACGTTTTTTTCGAAATTAATTACCGTTAAAAATTAATTTTTAAAGCCCAAAATCGTGAATTTATTTGTCCAAAATAATTATTTCTTAATGAGCCCAAGACCCGGACTCGGCCCGGACACGGGCACAGGCCGGAAGGACGGCGGCGGCGGCGCACGTACGTGTGTGACTTGGCCCAATAAGTCCCCCACCCATACACACAAAACATCTAATGCCCAAAGGGCTTGCCCATTTGTTCCAAATAAATTGTAAATATACCCAACTCATTTCACTCATCCCACCGATGTGGGACTATGCCTAAAGGCATTTTTCAAAGTTTTGCACTTTGACAACAGCTGTTAACAGCTGTGTTCCAACAATCCCCCACTAGCAAAATTTGAAAATATTTTATCGAGCAATGATCGATAGAGTTGTGCATAAGCAAAGGTGTCTTTCGACTTGAACCTTTACGTAGTAAAGATGATTCAGAATATACTAGAGTAACCATAGTTTTGAACTCCATCTCTGACAACATCCCACACACAACCCTACTTGGATGTAATTATAATAGCTATCACGTTACGGCCATGTGCTTCTATCCCAGTATAGTGAACACTTTAGGAATTTGCCCAAAATATCCATAGGAAGCGGCCACGCTTCCACATTCACATAGGTGAGTCTATCAAGAATACTCCTGTAGCTGAGTACCCCACTCAAAATAGAGCTATAGATCTCATTAAGAGTAATAATAACTCATCCTTAACTCGCTTCAGGATATCATGCTCCATAGGGATGGACTCGGAGTAAAACCCCATTCTATATTAATTAATTATAGCATGATTCAACCCATATCACTTGTGATTTGTTATTACCCTTTGAACATATTTCTTGGGATCTCCAGTCTATATATTGGGTTACCATCACAAATGACTCATTTATCCAAGGGCTTTAGTCCCATCCCTTTCGAGATGTTCCACACCATCTCCCTAGCTAGTCCTTTCGTCAAAGGATCAGTTAAGTTCTGTTCAGACCGTATATGATCCACCCTCACAGCACCCGTAGAGATGAATTCTCTAACAATACTATGTTTACGACGTATTTGTCGTTTCTTACCATTATAATAACGGTTCTCAACTTTTGCAATAGCCGCGGTACTATCACAATGAATCAAAATGGCTGGAATCGGTCTTTCCTATAAGGGGATATCTGACAAGAGGTTTCTTAACCAACCTGCCTCTTCACTAGCAGTTTCTAGTGATATCATCTCAGACTCCATAGTGGATTGAGCCAAAATTGTTTGTTTCTTAGATTTCCAAGAAACTACACCACCAGTGATGCTAAATATATATCCACTAGTAGCCTTAGAATCATCAGATAGGGTGTTCCAATCAGCATCACTAAATCCTTCAAGGACAGCGGGTTGCTTATTATAGTGTAATCCGAGGTTCATCGTCCTTTTAAGATACCGCATGACCCTCTCAATAGCATGTCAATGCTCCATAGTAGGTCTACTGGTAAATCTACATAGTACTCCCACAGCATAAGCTATGTCAGGTCTAGTGCAATCTGTAGCATAACGTAAGCTACCTATAATGCTTGCATACGCATTTTGATTTACACTGTAGCCAGTGTTCTTAAATAACTTTACACTAGGTTCAAATGGAGTACTAGCAAGTTTACAGTCAAAGTAATTATATTTCTTTAGAACTTTCTCAATGTAATGAGATTGATCCAAAGAAAGTCCATTTTCTGACCTAGTAATATTAATTCCTAATATTACACTAGCTTCACCCAAATCCTTCATGTCAAAATTGACACATAATAATGATTTAACATTTTCTACGGCATGAATATTAGAACCAAATATTAGCAAGTCATCAACATAAAGACATATAATAGTGCAAATTTTCTCAACATATTTATAATAAATGTATTTGTCACTTTCGTTGATTTTAAACCCATTAGAGATGACGAAGCTATCAAATTTATAATGCCATTTTTTAGGTGCCTGTTTGAGTCCATAAAGAGATTTATCTAATTTACATACTTTATTTTCTTGACCGTGTACAATAAAACCTTCAGGTTGATCCATAAAAATCTCTTCTTCTAATTCTCCATTTAAAAATGCAGTTTTAACATCCATTCGGTGTACAATTAAATCATTTAAGGCAGCTATAGCAAATAGTACACGTATAGACGTTATTCTAGTCACGGGTGAAAATGTATCGAAGAAGTCTACGTTTTCTCTTTGTCTAAAACCTTTAGCAACGAGACGTGCCTTATATTTTTCAACAGTGCCATCAGGTTTTAATTTCTTTTTAAGAATCCATTTACACCCAATTGTTTTACGCCCTGGTGGAAGGTCCACTAAATGACAAGTTTTATTTGTTTCCAAAGAATCCATTTCATCATTAATAGCCTCTTGCCATAAATCGGCATCTAAAGAAGATAAGGTTTCTTGAATAATGTTAGGATCCTCCTCTAAAGTGTAAGCATAAAAGTCGAGACCAAAATCTTTTTCTACACAAGCCCTTTTACTTTTTTGAATTTCTTAAATGGATTCATTATTTTCTTTATTTTTATTTAAAGAAATATTAGTGGATAACTCGTCCCCACTATTTCTCAATTTAAAAGGAAATTTATCTTCATAAAAATCGGTGTCATTTGATTCAATAATTACTTGATTTTTCAAGTCATAAAATCGGTATGCTCTGCTATTAATAGCATAGCCTATAAAAACGCACTCATATGCTCAACTAGCCAATTTATACCTTTTAGGGTCGGGTATACGTACATATGCTAAGCACCCCCACGTTCTAAAGTATGACACGTTGGGCTTAATATTTTTCCAAATTTCATAAGGAGATATTTTCATTTTAGTCTTAGGAATACTATTAAGTACGTGACACACAGTCAAAATAATTTCACCCCACCAATAAGAGGCAGCCCCTGAATTTAATAAAATAGCCACAACTAATTCAGTTAATGTCCTATTTTTTCTATCGGCTTTACCATTCATTTCGGGCGAATAAGGGGCAGTTTTTTCGTGAATAATACCGTGGGTTTTATAAAATTCAATAAATGGTCCAGAATCATATTCGATGGCTCTATCACTACGTAACCTTTTTATTTTCCGATTAAATTGATTTTCAATTTCATTTAGAAAAATTTTAAACATGTCAAACGCTTCACTTTTATTTTTCATTAAATACACAAATTAATAATCGTAACAATCATCAATAAAAGTTATAAAATAACGTTTGCCATTTCTAGTTGTGACACCATCCAATTCACAAATATCCGAATGAATTAAATCAAGTGGTTCAGATTCTCTAAAAACATATTTATGTGGTGTCTTAGTGATTTTTGCTTGACTACACCATTCACATTTTTCAAAATCATTTAACGATAATTCTGGAATTAATCCTAAAGTGCTCATATTTTTAACAAGTCGTTTATTAACATGACAAAGCCTAGCATGCCAAATATTAAATGAACAAGCAATATAAGCAGAAGGATAAATTTTATTCATTGCACCAACATTCAACTTAAACATCCCATCAGTGGCATAACCCTTTCCTACAAAAATTTCATTTTTGGTCAAAGTAAATAAATCAGCACCAATAGTTTCAGTAAAACCAGCTTTGTTGAGAAGATAACCCGAAACCAAATTTTTCCTTATCTCAAGAGTGTGAAGAACATCTTTGAGGATAACATTCTTTCCCGAAGTAAACTTCAATTCCACATTTCCAGTACCAGCAACCTCAGTAGAGTGAGAATCACCCAACAACACCTTCTTATCTGCAGTCTCAGAATAAGTCTTAAACAGAGTACGATCATAACAGATATGGCGGGAAGCGCCAGTATCCAACCACCACCCTTCGGCACCGCTAACCATGTTGATTTCTGAAATCATAGCACATAGGTCCTCTTCGGTCAAATTCGCTTGTGCATTTGGCACATTGCGACATTTGCGAGCCATATGGCCAGGGTTGCCACACTTGAAACAGAGAAATTGTCCCGAGTTGCTAGACTGTCCATTTTCAGGGTTCTTATACTTATTATGATTCTGAGTATGATTTTTAAAATTCTGGTTGTGGCTCTTTTTCTGATTTTTCATATTTTTCCGTTTGCCTTTAAAACAATTGGAGTGTGGTTCTTTTTCTGATTTTTGTTGTTATACACAACAAGAATTTCATCTTTATAGTCCTATTTTCGGGATTCCTCCTCAATTCGCAATTTAGTAATGAGTGACTCTAGTGAAAATTCTTTAGACTTATGCCTCAAAACATTTTTAAACTCTTTGAACAGTGGAGGCAATTTATCATTAATCACAGCCACCTGAAATTGCTCATCTAAAGCCATGCCCTCGAAAATAATTTCATGGGCAATCATTTGCAAATTATGGGTTTGAGCAACAACAGATTTGTCATCCGTCATTTGAAATTTTAAATAACGGCTGACGGCATATTTTTTAGCACCCGCCTCCTCCGTGTCATATTTTTTAAACAGTGCATCCCAAACATCTTTTGCAGTTTTATAATTGGCATAATAGTCATAAAGTTCGTCACTTAGAGCATTCAAAATATAATTCTTGCACAAAAAATCATTTTCCTCCCAAGTTCGAATTGTTTTGCTTTCCTCAATAGTAGGTGGATTATTTAATACGGGTTTGTCAAATTGAACACACGATGTGACTTTTTTCGTAGTTAAATAAAATAGCAGTTTTTTGCTCCAACGTTTAAAATGGGTGCCTTCATATTTGAAAGGCTTATTAAGGTTGCTTGAGTTAATTTCGTCCATGGCAGAATTTTAGAACACCTTAAAATTGTTGTTGCAGCAATTTAAATAAATGCAGAATTAAAGTAAGGAACGAAATTACCCAATTTAGGAGCAAATAAATCGACCCAGAAAATATAAGAAACCCGAAAGCAGTAAATCAGGCTGAGTCGCGGACAATGTCGCTCTCTTTAAGGTGTTTCGCGGCTCTGCCCAAAGTGCGCTGACAGTCTCGAAGTCCCGCCACCCCCAGGATAAAACAGCCTCCAAAATCAAAAAATACGGATCGATAAAGCACAAAAATCAACCCGGTCTGTGTACACCCATTCTTTATAATTGCTCGATTCTAACAATATAATTAATCTGGGGAAACGAGATTAATTATTCTGGGAGAAAAAAAATTTTGAAACTGTATCAATGGTGGAAGATGAACTGTATGGAATTTTGTGTTGGAACTGTTTTGAAAAACGGAGGTCTCAACCTCCTTTTATGCAAAAAAGAAATTAACGTTAGTGGGCAAAAACGTGGAGAGAAAACAGGAAACGTGGGTGGAAAAATTCAATAGTAAAAGGCCGACGTTTTTTTTTCAGAATTAATTACCATTAAAAATTAATTTTTAAAGCCCAAAAACGTTAATTTATTTATCCAAAAGAATTATTTCTTAATGAGCCCAAGCCCAAGACCCAGGACCCGGACACGGCCATGGGTCGGACGGACGGCGGCGGCGGCGCACGCGCATGTGTGACTTGGCCCAATAAGTCCCCCACCCATACACACAAAACATCTAATGCCCAAAGGGCTTGCCCATTTGTTCCAAATAAATTGTAAATATTCCCAACTCATTTCACTCATCCCATCGATGTGGGACTATGCCTAAAGGCATTTTTCAAAGTTTTGCACTTTGACAGCAGCTGTTAACAACTGTGTTCCAACACCTTCTTCAATTTTTCTAATGATGCCAAAGTCCTTTAGCTTCTCCACATCACACAGCTCCCTGAGCGGTTGAGCTTTCTCCATTGCTTATCGAAACCCTTTCTTCTTTGGTCTTAAAGATTTTGGTAAATTCATTAAAAAATTCTTCAAACAAAGATTAGATCGTCACTATGAGAGCTTCAACATAAGGAAGAGCAAAATCACATAAACTAAAGACTCTATAAGATCTGGCTTATTTCTAGACTAAATATGTGGTGAACAGATAATTGGTAAGGTCATTCGGAACGTCATGTTCCCATCCCTGCCCACAGATAAAAAGGAAGCGATGACTCAAGTTGTGATTCGAATATGGAAAGGAGGTGACGAACTCCACATCATTCCTTCGAAAAGGAAGGGTGTGCCTTCCCTTGAGAATCTAAAGGGTGGTATATAGTTAAGAGTTTGACTACAGTCATAAGTCTCTCAACTCTTAACAAGTTGTGGAAGTGAACAATAGAATCGACTAAAATTCTCCAGGCAATCAAGATAAGTTGGGATGGTGAAATATTGATGAAGGACAAACATCCTAAATAGGTTTCAAAAAAGGAATACTGAGTCTAGCCTGGAAGAAGTGTTTGTAAAAACACACTTCACCCTCATGGGGGTTTAGAGTCCTGTAAATTTTATTAGATGGACGAATAAATAATGAACTAGGAAGAGAAATATGTCCCCCCATCCATTAGTTGCCTCCTTGGACATTATGTTCCCAATCTTCCAAGTACTGGGAGAATTGTTCCTAAACTTAGCCATCCCAATAAGGAGAGGATTCAAGTGACCAACAGTTCGAACGGTACATTAACCTCTAGTAGATCGAAAGACCTCGCAATAGTTGAAAAAGATGTCCACCGTGATAAACCCCTTCATACATTGTAATCTGAACCAAAAGCAACCACTATTTAGACCATGTTAGCCAAACGTTATTGGTGTTTATTTATCTTCGAATGGGGCAGTCTAAGCATATGTCTAAAGGGTTAGATCCAAGCTATATACTACTGTAATGGTTATTCGATAGGGATCAAGTTCGATAAGAAAGGGTAACCGTCTGGATAACCAGGAACAAAGGAACTTGTTCAAGTAAAACATAAAATGAACTCTAAGATCTAAAAATCCATGCTTAAAGAAATGAATAAAAAAGGGAAGGGAGGCATACCGTAGAAGACCTTAACGAAGAATTTATTAACTTGGTATTTTGCACGCACAGAGAAACGAGGACCATATAAAACTTGGAGGAAATTTTAAAAAAGGTTTTAAATTCTAGATTCTTATAGTTAAAAAGTGCAAAAGTTATGAAAATAAAGACTCTAGGCTTTTATACGAAGAGGGAAGGTATATGTTTAAATTAAATGGTGGTAAATCATAATGATTCAATGCATCTCAGCGTTAGGTGTAATACACACATAATTAACAAGTGTGATATAAAGAACTGTATACATATGACATTGGGAACATGGGCATCATTAAGCGTGCAGTCCTTTTGGACTTTAACCCAACCGTAGCCAAATGGTAGAGACAAAACAGTAGATTGAACTCCCATTAACTATGATCAAGACTCTTCAATCCATCATTATGAAGCTAAAGAGCCTGAGGGAAGTTTTTGTTCGAAACAAACAAACGTCGTTTATATAGGGAATCCACCAAACAACCCTCCTACCCTCTACTAGATGATCGAGAATTTTAACTAAAGACCTAGTCAACACTTCATTAATTAAAAGAATGATGTACATGCCTTATTATGATGGGCACATACCTAATAAATATGGAACGTGTAACATGTCGGCTTTAGTGAATATGACCATATGTACCATATTGATAACTACTTCCCCAAGTGGTGGAGGTAAGCTTATAGTCCCCTCAATGTAAGGATATTTAAAAAACATGGTATCATAGGAGGAGAAACACTTATTTATTGCATGTAATCGCTATTACCTCAAATAATAATAAAACTATTCCGCCTTTCCCTTTTTCCCATAGGTGTAGGTCACTAGGACCGAACCATATAGATATTGTGTTCATATATAGTCCTCAATTATTTCTTGCATTACATTTTTCATTATCATCTTTCATGTGTTCATTTTTCACCTCAATAGAAATGATGAACTACAAATGTCACATGAAGTTTAAAAGGTAATGAAATAGGATTTAGGTAACTTTCACTTGTGAAATTTATATGGAACTAAGATTTGAGCATGATTGATGCAAGAAACAATGTTTATAAAAAATTACAATGGATACATCTCCATTTACAATATCAATTCAATTATGCATGCAATTTGTTTAGTTATATAGAGAAAATAATTTTTATTGTACTAATAATAGGTGAAAATTGATAGGATTCAAACAAATATTTTTTAACATCAACGGATTCTTATTTAGATTCACTTTTTATGAAGATAATATGTTTCATATCAAGTTCGAAATTGATATTTTTTTAAGTGAGATATATCAATATAAATTGATTCTGTATAAACCTATTTGTGAATTGAATTCAATTGCTTTATAGATCAAATACATGGCAATGTAGTTTGTTTATGATTTTCGTTAATTTTTATTGAAAAGTAGAGTAAAAGAACATATGGTCAATAAAAATCATAAACAAACTACGTTGCCAATAAAAATGAAAAGTAGAGTAAAAGAACGATATATCATTTTTATTGAAAAGTAGAGTAAAAGACCATTTGCGATATATTTAATTCAATTGATATATGGTGTAGAGTAAAAGAACATATATCACTACACCATATATCGCAAATGGTCACGGTTTTGGCCCGTGACCACCCCTATGGTTCACGGTCCAAAATCATGACAATTTTAAGCGTGACAAATCTGGGGTCACAATTTTGAGGGAGGAGGTGGGTCACATTTCAAAGACGTGACCACCATACCACTGAGGTCACGGTCCAGATGGTGACCAATTAAAAATGTCAAACTGTTGTTCACGCTCCAAAACCGTTACTCCCAATGTGACATTTTTAATTGGTCACACTCATGGTCAGTGTCTAAAATTGTGCATTATTGGTCACGGTTTTGGATCGTGACAAAATAAATTTTATTTTTTATATATAGTCACCCTACTTGTCATGTTTTTGGACTGTGATTAATTAAATTTTAGTTTTGTTTGTCACCCTATTTGTCACGGTTTGGGGCCATGACCAATTAAATTTTAATTTTGTTGGTCACCCTATTTGTCACGATTTTGGAGATAAAGGGAGATGTGACACCCCGCTTAATGAAATACCGGGTGATCAGTCCTATATCCAATTAAGCAGGATTCTCATATGGATCATCCTTAGCATTACTGTCAAAATTTTATAAAAATTACTAACCATGTAGTATTCAAAAGATGATGTCCAATTTTAATCTTTATTAATCTAGATAAAATAAATGCAAAAATTACAGCAACACAAACCATGCTGATAGAATTAATCATCACATATAATGACAAACTTCTTGCCAAATAAACCCTCGGCTATAAACCAAAACTAACGTAAATAAAAGACATAGAAAAATCCCATATAATCTGAAAGAGGTACTAAATAAATCTGGGAGCAACATGCTCAAAGTAAACTGAACTGGATCCCTACACTATGAATAGAAATGACTGAAGCATCTATCCAAATCCTGCAACATCCACATGTGCTGCAGTAACGTATCCTTGGAATGAATTAAGGTTGGCGTTCATGTGGCTGGACACCAGAAAGGTTTTGAAAATATTTGATAGCAAGGGTTAGAACCCAAAACATTTTGAAAATATTTTATCAAGTGATTAAATTTTCAGTTATTTAAAATGCGTGAATGCTCTTCATATTTAAGCTAGTGTCGCACTCCCTTGAGTACATACTCACCTCTTCACTAATGTGCACACCTGACGCTTTACTTATATCTCCCCTAGTCATCTACCCCGTAACTAGATGATTGATATAACTCCCTTCAACCACCCTACTCAAACTCGAGTATGCTTAAGGTATTAATTTATGAGTTGTTAGTCACATTAACTTGGTTACTCATTTTTCCTTTTTAAATCCATATAACATTCACACCCGTTATATACATAATACAATTCACGTCATGTATTAAATTACCCGTATATAATTATTTATCCCATTATATACGTAAAACCATATTACAACATTCACACATATATTGAATATATATATATATATATAATCCATCCTCCCGAGTAATACCTCACTGGATGTAATCTCTAAAGTGCCATCATACCAGGTATGCTCACTTAACCTAGTTAATCCAAGTTGGAATCGCTCACGGACTTGGCCAAAAATATAAATGTTGTTGAGGTGGTCATATTTCCTTTCTGAAAGTGAGATAAGCTCCTCACCCATATAATGGACGCTATGACCTGGGGATATACTCACCCTACTCCTCAAGCTAGAGGATTCGCCCACATCACGCAACCTCCCCCCGATAGCACTAGAGTATATAAATTTAAATAAATACCGAATCACTGATATTTATAAGCGCACACAATATATATATATACTATCACACACCGTATATATAATTTAAATCCCAGATTTACCGTGCACAAAATCGGTAGCACTAGCCTATATTTTCCCGAGTCTATAGTCCGACTCTAAGTTAAATAATTTGCCCATTAATTACCTTATTACCTTTCCGAGTCTATGGTCCGACTCTAATTAATTAATTTATTACCTTGGTGTCACTCAACCAATATACACGGACTTGCTTACTTGGCCCGTATCTTAATATTACCCGAGTTTATATTTCGACTCTAAATTAATATATTTCTCTCCATAATTAATTTAATACCTTGGCGTCACTCAACCAGTGTACCCGGACTCGCTCACTTGGCCCAAAAATACAATATCCTTAATTAATTATTCAAAATTCTCCTCAATAAATTTTGCACAATTATTAATCTGAGTTTTTCAATTGACTCAATCTGTCCAGATTTTTTAAAATACCGTTTTGGGGCATTTTGGTGCCGTTTTGGAGAAAACGTATTAGAGAACAAAAGTTAGAAAACGTGATTTTCTACACAGCTACGTGGACAGAATCGACATTAACAACTTTTATGAAGCTTTTTACCCAGAATTCTCCACCGAAATCCTAAAGTGTTCAAAATTAACTCTAACCTAACTTTAGTCCAAATTCCAATCTAATAATTGTCATCCCAGATACGACATTAACGATGATTCTTCCCGGAGTCTTTACAGATCACAAAACCTTTCAATTTATCAATTGGTTTCTCCACAATTCATACAAATAAATTATTATTTACAAATCTCAAAATTTATTTGTAATATCTACAAATTTAAAATCCCAATTTGTGTCTACCCAACCCAAAATTATTAGTTTAACACACCTACTATGATATGAATTGAAGACTACAATTAAATTAAAAATAATTTTAACCACTTTCCTTAAGAGTTCATAGTGTCTAATTAACCTTTGGTGTAGAGATCGTTGTGTGATGAAGAACATCTTCCTTGTTCTTCTTCTTTGTCCCTTATGTTCTCAAATTTCTCCCAAGTGAGTTATGGCTGCCCACAACTCCACAACTTAGGTTTTTATCTTCGGATCTTGTTTTTAATCATATGGGCCTAATTAAAATGGTCCAAATACCCCCAAGTGGACTCGGTTATGCCCAAAATTATCCCATGACCCATTTACCATCCCTGGGTACACTTTTTCGACCATCTAGGCCCATCCGGACTCGACCGTGCACTCAGAATTGACATCCGAATTAATTTATAAAAAGTACCTATCTCACACCCAACTTAGTCTATATTCGACTCACGGCTGAGATAAATAAGTACCACGTCACTTATACACGTTATGACGTAAATAAATTATTACTATTCACTTAGTAATTTAATTTTCGTAAATATTAACCATTTTCTCTCTGATTAATATTTAAATAAATATTAACATAACTAACTCAATTAAATTACGACACACAAGTAATTTAATTTTTTTTTGAATTAATTAAATATTAAATGCACAAAAATACTGGGTGTTACATACTGCCCCCCTTACAGAGGAATTTCGTCCCCAAAATTTGGTCATAATTGTGGCGAATAACTATGGATATTGCTCTCACATATCCTACTCCCGCTCCCACGTATACTCATCAATACTATGATGACCCCACTCCACTACACTCTAACTGGTAGTACTACCTTAGACTGCAGCTTTCACTCACATAGCTACTAGTCTCTCCTCATATGAGGTGTCTTATTGCAAGTCATTCTCCTCGAGTGGAATGTGCCCAAAAAGTCCTATTGTTCCTCCTGTATCTTTCCAGCTATGCCATCTGGGACACATCACGTATCAACTGAAGATGTTCTGGAAGCCACCGATCCCACCCTCTCAAAGATAGGGAAAGGACCCACATACCTCGATGCTAGCTTCCCTTTCTTATCGAACTTCACCACTCCCTTCATAGGAGACACCCAAACCAATACCTGGTCACAAATCTTTAACTCAATGGCCCCTGACTACATAGTGCCCCAAAAGATGAGCCTATACTCCACTGACTCCACTATCTCTATGTTAGGAAATTCCCTTCCTTACGTCCCTGAACTATACGAAAGGGTACAACTTACTCAATTCCCGCTGCTGGGCCATAACCCATTTCGGGTCCTAGAAGCTTGTTATTTCCCCACCTCTTATCAACCAAAGGTGGATAATGAAACATTTCCCATAAAGTCTCTCAAGGTGTCACGTAGATACTAAACTGTTACGAGGAATCACACGTAACTCTACCTGTGGTAATTACTACTCCCGAATTATCCAAAAATCTAGAATGCACAATCCTTGCTTCCCGTCTACCTATTAACTTATAGGCGACACGTTCAACCCAATATGTAACTTTGTCCCTATCACCTCCTGATAATTTTTACCATAGATGGAACTGAAAGGTCTCACCCAAATTCCCAACAATATTGAATGACACCTTTTTCTGTTTCACTCCTTCCCATTAATAGTAAAGTTGGGCATGCTACTCGATAGTATAACCCATTCCTAGACAACAATTCGTGTTCAGGTCAATCCATTCAACAAACCGATGGAAACCTTGACCCCTCCACGATTTTTACCAACCTGAGCATTAATTCCATCTCTGGAACCATAAAATTTCAAAAACTTCTTGGTTAATATCCTCAAATCAACCTTTTTCCCATTTATAAATGGTCTACCCAGAGACAAATTCACTATTCTCACTCAACACCAATTCCCATTCTCAAGAACTATATTCCTTGTGCAGTTTTCGTCAGATAGGAATCTACACCTTGTCTATGCGTAAGACCACTCTAAGCATATAACTAAGTGATACTCTTTTCTATTTTCCCATAAATGTGACTTATTTCTTACCTTAAGATATTTTGTTACATGCGGCTCCATCGCCTTTACACTCCTTATGGTGGAGATAGTTCACCTTGATACGCATATAGTCGGATTGTTTCCTCTTTCAAAGGGATTTCAGTTCCATGCACTTTCCCACTTATTTTTTTACTGCCCTGCAGGCATACATTCAATATGTTCACTCATACATCCCTTTATTTAAGATGACTCTGAAATCACACTAATCAGGGCGCCCATACACCTTAAATCCCATGCATATTTGCACAACATCACAGACGTCACATACGTAATATTTTTCTTTCAAGGTTATCCCACAGATCACATTATATCATATGATTACATTCGATATTTTCCCAAATCACAATTTAATCTTCTCGATGTTACCCCGCCCATTAACTTGGGGTGCAAAAGTTTTCTCAGTGCTTCTTTCGCAATACCACCCGGCTATACTGTTCGTATAGCGTAATAGCTTTCACCTCAAAGTGTAACTCCACACGTTCAAAAATCACCCTTTAAACTTGTGTCCTAGCATCATATAACGTCTTTCCACTATTGACGTTTATTAGGGCTTATGCGCATGACATTTCACAACAGAGCCCAAAAAAAAACTTTCCCCAATGCATTAAACACTAGCATTGTTGTTCATTAATTTTCGTAGACCCGAGCATATAATTGGGACACCCAAAATGTTGTCCCTATACTCAAAGGTCTAATTGTCGACTCCCGCGTCTCTAAAGGAGTTATATAATGTTGCGCTCACACTATCACTAAGTCCTCAGCGCTAAGTCACTAACGAGCTAAATCTCGTTGCTCCATGGTCAATCCGCCATGTCCCGAATCACATCAGTAAAAATCCCTACGCACTGGGATATAATATACTAGACAACCCTAACCACTGAAGTCATTTTATAAAATATTTTCGTGAGCCCAACCTTCTTTCAGGTGAAACCTCGCAAAGAATATACATCCTGCCCTGGAATAGCAAACACGATAGTCTTGTTGTAACCTCCCACTATCGCTTACCCGTCGCTAACCAATCTGCACCCAGGATAAAATCATGCTCGAATAGCACTTCTCAAAGTAAGTTAACCTTATAAAATGTACCCTCTCAGTGTTCACACCTTCTCCCCTGCAGTTAAAATAAAAGAGATCCCCGTTACCCCGCGGTAAACATATACTTAATAGTAACACTACGATACACCCACTAAACTCTTCTCCCTTGCGAATATAGTGTTAAGAAGAATATTATGACCACTCGTGTCACAAAGTTCGCCCCATTTATCCGAGGATAAAACTCATACTTCCATTCGCCTATCCACCAGTGGCCCAAATGGTTCCTGGACATAATATTCTCATCCCAACCGAACCAAAACTTCATAATTGTTATCCCTACTAGGCATCCCACTCCTATCCTCTAATTCACTGTGGACATAATCAATCGTTGTGGTCCAACTTTCCACACATAAGACACTTGTCTGTGTCAATCCCCTGCCTCTGGCCCCAATGGCCATGTCAGGGTTGTCCCTCTCGCGTACTTGGTAGTCTTGACCCAAATTGTTACCCTCGCTGTCCCTTTGGCTTTGCTAGCCCTATGGGACTCATTGTTGGCCTCGACAACCCGAATTAAATTCACCACCAATCGATAGGAATTTAATTAATATAAATCATATAGATGGGCTCCTTTACTAGGCATCCCCTTTTGGTGCCTCACTAGCACGGCTAAATACGATCTTGTTTTTTGGTCAGATATTCCACCTCCTTTGGCTTCCTTCTCACAGAAGTATTGATATCTAATCGAAAACATACTACCTTGATGACTATAGCCCCAGTCATCCTAGCGGGAGTTTTCCATCCACGCTTGTGTATTACCCACGAGTCCATTATTAACTCATGAACCCCTTATTGACCTACGCATCCACCTCGTTGGGTACCAATTTTGTTGCATAATTCAACTTTCCCTTATGTTCGGCCACTGTCCGGACCTTCAGAAGTAAGTGATGAAATCTCCTTTGCCTACCGGTTCAAATGGATGATGTAAAGATTTGTGGTCAAATCGCACCCTAGATTTCTTATTATTTATGGTATTTCTCCATGGTTGTGGTGACTGACTCCTACCACTACAACATCGCCCCAGTGGGCCAAAAATTTTATTCAAAATTTAGTCATGGGTGCCACCGCACACCACCCTACACAATTGTCTTTGGGTTATTTCCTCCCATTGGCTTATCGCGCTACTCAGCTACTCGAATCCTTATAGATAGACCTTATAAAAGGGTCCTTCCACACGATCCCCACCCTTTGTTGACTACGCTGGGTGAGACTGAAATTGTACCACCGTTATCTACAACAGTGCTTTGGGAGACTATCGCTCCCGGGTGATTATTCTATCCCCACTAGCTTGAACAACAATCAAGGTGATTCCTATCATGATCACTATTTCCAGAATACCCTATGTCTTATGTTGAGCCTCTCCTCCTGCAATTCTCCTATGACCCTCGTTGGTCGTCCCAAAGAATGTTCGGTATATAAAGCCCAACCGAACTCGTGTATGAATCAACTCACTATACTTAATAGCAAGAGAACGTAACTCGCATACGTAGAGGAATACAACAATACTATCATAAGGCTCAACATCAAAGAATGCTAAACTGAAATGTGAAAAGCCGCACAGATCCTAAGGACACTAGAACTTGATGCTCTGATACCATCTGTGACACCCCGCTCAATGAAATACTGGGTGATCAGTCATATATCCAATTAAACAGGATT
Source organism: Sambucus nigra (assembly GCA_949130495.1). Taxonomy (NCBI): domain Eukaryota; kingdom Viridiplantae; phylum Streptophyta; class Magnoliopsida; order Dipsacales; family Adoxaceae; genus Sambucus; species Sambucus nigra. Next base: position 210,309,319 of record OX422223.1, on the reverse strand, counting down.
CTCATGTGGATCATCCTTAGCATCACTATCGAAATTTTATAAAAATTACTAACCACCTATTATTCAAAAGCTGATGTATAATTTTAATCTTTATCAATCCAGATAAAATAAATGCGGAAATTACAGTAACACAAACCATGCTGATAGAATTAATCATCATATATAATAACAAACGTCTTGCCGAATAAACGCTCGGCTATAAACCAAAACTAACGTAAATAACAGACATAGATAAATCCCATACAATCTAAAAGAGGTACTAAATAAATCTGGAAGCAACATGCTCGAAGTAAACTGAACCGGATCCCTACACTGTGAATAGAAATGACAGAAGCGCCTATCCAAATCCTACAACATCCACATGTGCTGCAGCAGCGTATCCCTGGAATGAATTAAGTCTGGCATCTCTGTAGATGGATACCTAAAAGATTTTGAAAATATTTGATAGCAAGAACCCTTAACATTTTGAAAATATTTTAGCAAGTGATTAAATTTGCAGTTATTTAAAATGCATGAATGCTCTTCATATTTAAGCTAGTGTCGCATTCCCTTGAGGATATACTCACCTCTCCACTAATGTGCACACCTAACGCTTTACTTATATCTCCCCTAGTCATCTACCCCGTAATTAGACAATTGATATAACTGTAATACCCCGTATTTTTATGGCTTTTAAATTTAGGGATTTATTAAATTTAATTGAGATAAATTAATTTAATTTTAATCCAAAAAATTGTTTTAAATATTTACTAGCGTGACAAGAGTTAGTAATTATTGGAAATTGTTGAATGTTACTGGATGAGTATAGTAATATATGAGATTTATTTTATAAAATTGTCATGTGTGAATAAAATGACAATTATGGAAATTAAGTCGGGACGCGCCTGTGTCGTGTCAGGACTAAATTATTACTATATAAAGTGAATAAATTATAAGTTGCCCATATGGTCATTTCGAGTGCGCCAAAGTGTCCGGAAGAGTCGAGATAGTCAAAATAATGTACCCGGGGGTTTAGTTTGGGTCTCGGGGTGTTTTTAGGCTTAATTAGTACCCCGGGAGGGCGTTTTGGACATTTTGTAATTATGGGTAATTAAACCCACGTATTTGCTAGGGTTATATCAGATGTTAAGTGTTGTATTATAAGGTTAACATAACCAAAAACTAATGACGGCCATGGGAGAGGAAGAGGAAGGGGAGAAGTTTTCCAAGCAATCTAAGGCCAAGAATTCATCCGGTTGCACCGCCACCACCACCAAAACGTAGATCGCGCGACGGGGAACGCTATCATACCATTTTATCCGCGAAATCAGAACCTTGAATTTTAGGCAAGTATCTATCTTTCTTTAATCAAGTTAATGCATCCTTTTATATTAGTCTAGGGTTGATTAGAATTAGTGTTCTTGAAAGAAAATATTAATTGGAGACAAAAATTACATATTGTAGAGGTAAAAAATTTATATTCTGGAAAACCATTTCACATGTAGAGGTTGAACCACGAATTTCCATGGTGTTAGTGATAGAAAATACAGAAAAAGAATGGAAGAAACTAAGTTAAAGAAAAACATTAGGGTTCTTGATATTTATATAGATTTTACCCTTTTATTTGGTTATAGTTGATTAAAACTCGTATGTTTTACGTAGGATCTTGTTTATATGGGTATACAAAACTTGTAGTATAATTGGTTGGGAGTTTGGGACTGAAACATGATGATTTGGATGAGTTTGGAGTAAGGTTTCCGTAGCTGGGTTTTCTGCAGTTTTGCCATAACTGCTTGATCGATCGATCGAGCCCAGAGCATCGATCGATCGATAGATCGATCGGTCGACCCCTTTTCCTCGATCGATCGGCCCCTCCTGAAAAACTGCATTTTTGCTCGTGTTAACTTAAACCAATTTTATGCGTAGTAAATCTTGATTTAAGAGTTGCTAGAACATAATGGAACATAAGAAGGACCAGTAGGGTCAAGATAAACCCGTTATGTGGGACTTTAATGTGAAGGGAAATAAAGGGTAAACGGGGAGATATTCATACTTAGAAAATCATACGTACGTTGATTTAATAATCGAAATGTGTAGGAAGTTGGAGTAGAAGGTAAATGATGGCCTACTGAAATTGTACTTAGGTAAAGATAATACTTCGAGAGATGAGAAGTGAGTTTAGAATAACTTGATTATGAGAATAAAATGAACGAGTCCATTATACGAGATAATCGAGTAAAATGTGTAATAATGGATAATTATAATTATGGGTCGTGAGCGCACCTAATTTAATAATGTGGATGTGTGTATATATATATATGACTGTGTGATTGTGCATATATTATACCTGTGTAAAAAAATCATACTCGGGCTACTTGCTATCACGGGGGTTTCCGCGTCGGGATGGTCTTATCTCGATGGGACCTTTATGGGGGATATTGACTCGTACCCTAGAACATATGATTCCTAGGTACAGACTATCTGATTGATAGTCAGACGATCCTAAGAGACGTGAGAGTATTGTGACACCCCGCCTAATAAGATACCAGGCGATCACTCCAATATTAAATTAAAACATGAGTCTCATATGGATCATTCTTAGCATCACTGTCGAAAATCCATTTAATTACTAATAACTTATTAGGCCGGTGTCAAAATTTTTAACTTAACTACTCTTTTTAAACGACAATGATTAAAACATCCACACAGTTTTGCGTAAATGAAACTGAAATGAAATAAAATAACCGAACACTCGGTCAAAATATACAACCATATCGAATGTTGAACTCAAAGAATAAATAAATGCAGTTGGGACTTTGGCCCGAGTTTTTATACAGTACCTCCTATATAGATTACAAGGATAGAAGCGCCTACTGAAAGTCCTGCACGCATCCACAGCTGCTGCAGCTGACGTCTGACTCGAAAGATGTTTCATCCAGGCGTCCCTGTGTCTGGACACCTATATATATATATATATAATATAGCAGGAAAGGAAAAGTAGATAAACGGGTCAGAGCCCGAGTTTTGAAAATATTTAGCAAGTGCATAAATGCCTTATTATTTTGAAAAAGGTTTTATCTCATATTTAAGTTTGGTATCGCACTCCCATGAGATACCCCTCACCTCTCCACTAACAGTGCATTCCTAGTGCATCCCTCTAAACATCCTAGTCAAGCTACCCTGCTAAACTAGTCTATCACCCAACCACTATCTACCCTAGATAGTCCAAGAGATGTACTAAGGGCTAAACTTCACTCTAGTCTCAACGTTATGCCATGTTCGTGCGTGGGGTGTCTCGCAAAGCGAAATCCAAACAAAGAACCCCCCCGATACACTACTATGCGGCAAGGTCGATCATCGAGTTCCGCCAGTCCCTCAGTACAGAATATATATATATATAAATAAATATGTATACCACGAGAAATACTAATATTGGAGCACTAAGGATTAATCTTCTCCCTAGTCTCAACACAGTGCCATATTCGTGCGTGGGATGTCTCGCAAAGCGAAATCCAAACAAGGAACCCCCCCGATACACTACTATGCGGCACGGTCGATCGTCGGGATCCATTAGACCCTCGGCACTCAATTTATATATATACATACATTTTGCCATATACATCCGGATCTATCTCCCAGAATGAGAATACATTTACAAAGTATTTATCAATACTTATCATTTTTATCTCAAAACCTTCCATTTCCCTTCTCATATCCAGGAAATGTATTTAAAAGCCAATTCATTATCATGAATTGCTTTAATAGATCATATACCTTTTTAAAAGCCAATTTTATTATCATAAAAATGCTTTTCCGTTTCAAAGTATCCCATTTCCCTTTTTATATTCAGGAAATGTATTCAAAGCCATTTTCATTATCATAAAAATGTTTTGATCATATCATATGCTTCCACATCCCTTCTTCCATCCGGGAAGTGTTACCGAAGTCAATCCATATAACCCATTTCCCTTCCTATATCGAGGAAATGTAATTAAAGCCAATCCATTATCATGAATTGCTTTAATATAACGCGTTCTAAGACCGCCCGTCCAGGTTTCCCCACTGTGCGCTCCCCTAAATGGCTATCATCTTCCAGGGCCTATCATAAGACAACCTGGGATCCTACATCGCAAGACATTGGGAAGCGTCCATATGCCTGCGGGATAGTCAAGACCACACCCGGAATCTCCTAACCATCGCAGAAAAAATACAACAAACGCTCATATGGCCTATAGGACTATATCCACCCTGCGTTAATTTGTCAGGGGGCTTCACCATACGCACGCAACTTCCCTTATGATAGCGATTTAGAGAGGTGTGTATCCTCAATTTTTATCATTTATGAAAATCATTTGTCTTTCCATTTTGAAAACATTCATATTTTATTTTCAAAATCATTATCTCATATCATATATATACTTAATCACATAGTGTGTATATATATATATACCCTATATTCCTCCTCGAATATATAAATGGCCATTAATGCCAATGATATCTAGCGATGACCATTAATCCCAAAGATTCTCTCAAAGAATCATAATCATGCATTCATATAAGCATGATATTAAACCCAAAGTATTTCTTCACTTCGAAAAATAATAATTACCTTAATTATCTCTTAAGGAATTTATTGGATATTTCCAATTATACTAATTCACTCTAAGTGAATATACACATATACATATATTCCCGATTCATCAAGTCCTTTAGGACATAACCCTCCATAATACTCTAATTTAGAAGGCCCTTAAACTTTAATCTCAAAGAGGAGAAGTAATAATAATCTCCAAAATCTTGGGCTGGAAACAGGGCACCGGTCGACCGGTCCTAGACCCCCGGTCGATCGCGGGTTGCAAATAAGCCTACGAAACAAAGCAGTAGGCCCTTTCTTCTTGACGCGGTCGACCGGTCACACCAGGTCTCCCAAATTAAATCTCCTCAATTCCTTTTATCCAACAACCCAAATTCATTTTCGGGGTTTCTAAACTACCCCAAAAATTATCCCGAACATCTATGCAATTAATTCTAGCCGTAATTTTTCCAATTCCCGATTTGATTTCCGAGTTGATAATTTCAACCCGGAGCTGCCATCTTATAAAAATCATATCAAATCGTAAAAAAATCAAAAAAATACGCGGTTAGCACCCACGCGACCGTATCGAAAAGATCTACAACTTTCGTGTTTTGGCCGAAAGCTAAATCAATTCTTTTCCTGGCCAAAAAGGCCCCCTAAAGTGACGGGTTACTATTCATCGTCTTCTCCGAGACGATTTCGGCCATTAAAGCTTCTCCCAAGCTTTTGTCGCCTCACCCAACGCCCTACAACCTCAACCAACTACAAATACACATATATTAAGGGTTTTAAACATCTTAGAACCCAAAACCACCAATTAATTTAGGTTAAAACCTCAGTTCCATAAATTGAAATATTATTTGGGGTTTAATTGTTTTAACTTCCAAAAACCCATTTTATCCACGATAATCCACCCCAAAACCTTTAGGGTTTGTTTATACAAAACTACGGTATGAGATATTTATGCAAAAAGATAAATAAAACAAGTAAACACTTGCCTCGTGGATAAAATTCGGCGATCTCGAGTCGAATCCGACGGAGTTTGGCCCGAATCTCCATTTCTCTCCTCCTTTCTCCTTCATCTCTCTCTTCTCTCTCTTTTCTTTCTTTTCTTTCTCTTTTTCTCCCTCTCCCTCTCTTTATAAAGAAAGAAAAAGGGTTTACCCCTTAAAACCCAAAAACGACTCGTTTACCCAATTACGAGTTACTTTTACCTCTAAAATTACCCGAAAGTCATTTTCGACAATCAGACACTCTTTTTCGACTATCTCGGACATTCCGAGACTCACGGCGCAGTCGAAATTTCCATCCGAGGTACTTGACCGCAAATCACTATTCCAACCCAAAATAAATAAATGCGGGCTTTCCAATTAAAAATCTTACCTCGGGTCGCTTTACTCAACGGCGACATATAATTAAAATATTTCGACCTATATAGTCCCAAAAATAATCACAACATCCTTCGAAACTCATTTAATCCTCGAAAATCTCAAAAATTACTATTTAAGAAAATTCCCCAAATTCCAATTTATTTTTAATTATGGAATTTAATCGTCTCCAAAAGGACGGGTTGTTACATACTCCCCCCCTTACAACGGAATTTCGTCCTCGAAATTCGGATATAACCTACACCATATAACTAGGATCACTACAAATCCTAAAACCTCAAGGGAAACGATACTAACCCAACGGCTCTCAACCATATGCTACACGACTATCACGATCGTAAAGTGACTCTTATACGTCACACAATACCCATCATCTATAATGCCTATCGGCATGAATTTCAACCTTATATACTACGCCCATTCTATTCCAGGCGGTATATAAAACCATCTTACCAAGGTTCCCATACACCTTTCCAACTTGTGCACATCTGCACATCCGTAGTAAACGTCTGACACGTAACACTCTCTCCCAATAAGGATCTCCTTTCCTCGGTGAAATACTCACCTATGGGTCCTCCCAACCCGCGAAATCAATTCTCCTAATCTCGGCGCCACTAACATTAACGAACTTACGTCCTAAATAATACTAAAGTCTATGCGATATCCTACCTACACGGAACGAATATAATCCTAAGTATGTCCCTAGTGCCCAAGGCCTCTCTCAACTCCCGACAATTGCGTGGTTTCATGCTTGGGACGTCTCGCCAAGGCGAAATCCAAACAAGGAACCCTCCCGTTACACTACTCCCTCGCGTAATCGGTCATCGAGATATAGCGACCTAAGGCACACCAGCGGGACGTCCTAAATACTGCCTACGCTAAACTACGAACGCATTTCTACTATCTTATCCTTCCGCCCATACGAAAGAAAACCTAATCAATCGAAGTGCCCACTTTCTGTAAAAGTGTCACGAACATACTACCCAAAATGTATCTCCTCAAATTTTGCCTTTTCATTAAGGCCTGATTATTGTCCTCAAATCAATTTCTCTAAGTCCAACCTCACCCACCCACTTGTGGCGAGGGGACCACTTTAGTGCTTTTCCATAGCACAATATTTCCATAAGTATATCAACATCATGTGGCTCATAGCCTATAGTGGTTCATCCACACTATAAAACCTTTCCACAAAATCAACATCCTTGCATCCCATAACAGCTCTCCACTCCCGACGCCGTTAAGAGTCATGTGTGGAGTGTCTCGCAAAGCGAAATCCAAATAAGGAACCCCTCCACACATTAACCCTTGACTTCGTTGGTTATGGAGTTCCGTTATTTCAACATGCAATCGGGATATCCCTATCCCCTAATCCAACAAAAAGGTGGTCTGAACTCCTATCTCTAACTAAGAGTCATACCACCCTGCGCTCGCACTCATTTTTAAGTCCTTGCGCAAATAGTAATGAGCTTTATCTTCATCTCAACACTAATCCTGCTGCCTTAAATCATATACATAAGGTAGCCATATACCCAAATCACGATAATGAAACCTCTACTCATCGAAGTTTCGTATCCCACAATAAATAAGGTGAACTCAACCTATATCTAGGTGAGACACCGCAACAATAACCTGTTCCCTCCAGGAACCATGGACACGATAGACTTGTCATATTTAGCTTGCTATCGCTCCGAAAATACACCATAATGTATTATAGTCATCATATCACCGTACTCGTATAGACATATAAAACGAGTATCCCAAACCAGATATATATATATATATATATATATATATATATATATATATATATATATATATATCAACACCCGCCTTTATGGAGAATGAAGGAAAATAAAATTCCGCTATCGCGGAAAACAAATAGACATACATTATATAATGTTATCGAGGCCGCCATAAAACTCAAGATACACACACGAGTCTCGGGCTATCGAACACCGCTCCTTACAATCATCTTACTAATCCTCTTAACTCCTTATTTCAACAAATTTTCCCGGGTGGATTTCCACCAACGGGGTCCACGAATACACACATTCTCTAGTGAGCCTATCCTTCCTGGAAAGGACTCATCATTCATTGCACCTAACTCACTTAGGTACAAGGTTCATTTTTCCATATTACTCCTTATTCACTGTCGACCTCTGGCCGATCCTTATGCGAATAATCCAAAACTGCATTCTTTTCATTCATGCTGAAATCATGGGGACTCACGGTTAAAACTATCCGTAAGATCCCTTTCGAATCCTTACTTCACTGGGAAATCCAACTTTAGTACCACACTCTACTACGGAGGTACTATGGTACTCGTAACTACTATGCTTTAGTAGTCGTTGAGATAATCCTTAGCAAACACTGCAAAGGAAGTGACCTCTACCATGGTCCTCATTCCCGACCTTCTACCAGCTGCTCCAGCTAAGCCTCACCTCCTGCTACCATCCAAGCTCCGCACACGATTCTCAAACGAGCGCGCAAAAGATTTCTATAATCTCATAATATGGTAGGAGAACAAAATCTCACAAGAGAAATCAACAATCCTAATCCTGAGGCTCTATAACAAATGAGAGCAATGCTAAAAGCGTAGTACGTCTGCACAGATTCCTAAGGACACTAGAACCTGATGCTCTGATACCATCTGTGACACCCCGCCTAATAAGATACCGGGTGATCACTCCAATATTAAATTAAAACAGGAGTCTCATATGGATCATTCTTAGCATCACTGTCGAAAATCCATTTAATTACTAATAACCTATTAGGCCGGTGTCAAAATTTTTAACTTAACTACTCTTTTCAAACGACAATGATTAAAACATTCACACAGTTTTGCGTAAATGAAACTGAAATGAAATAAAATAACCGAACACTCGGTCAAAATATATAACCATATCGAATGCTGAACTCAAATAATAAATAAATGCAGTTGGGCCTTTGGCCCGAGTGTTTATACAGTACCTCCTATCTAGATCACAAGGATAGAAGCGTCTACTGAAAGTCCTGCACGCATCCACAGCTGCTGCAGCTGACGTCTGACTCGAAAGATGTGTCATCCTGGCGTCCCTGTGTCTGGACACCTATATATATATATATAATATATATAGCAAGAAAGGAAAAGTAGATAAACGGGTCAGAGCCCGAGTTTTGAAAATATTTAGCAAGTGCATAAATTCCTTATTATTTTGAAAAAGATTTTATCTCATATTTAAGTTTAGTATCGCACTCCCATGAGATACCCCTCACCTCTCCACTAACAGTGCACTCCTAGCGCATCCCTCTAAACATCCTAGTCAAGCTACCCTGCTAAACTAGTCTATCACCCAACCACTATCTACCCTAGATAGTCCAAGAGATGTACTAAGGGATAAACTTCACTCTAGTCTCAACGCTATGCCATGTTCGTGCGTGGGGTGTCTCGCAAAGCGAAATCCAAACAAGGAACCCCCCCCCCCCCGATACACTACTATGCGGCAAGGTCGATCATCGAGTTCCACCAGTCCCTCAGTACAGAATATATATAAATAAATAAATATGTATACCACGAGAAATACTAATATTAGAGCACTAAGGATTAATCTTCTCCCCAGTCTCAACACAGTGCCATATTCGTGCGTGGGGTGTCTCGCAAAGTGAAATCCAAACAAGGAACCTCCCCGATACACTACTATGCGGCACGGTCTATCGTCGGGATCCATTAGACCCTCGGCACTCAATTTATACATATACATACATTTTGCCATATACATCCGGATCTATCTCCCGGAATGAGAATACATTTACAAAGTATTTATCAATACTTATCATTTTTATCTCAAAACCTTCCATTTCCCTTCTCATATCCAGGAAATGTATTTAAAAGCCAATTCATTATCATGAATTGCTTTAATAGATCATATACCTTTTTAAAAGCCAATTTTATTATCATAAAAATGCTTTTCCGTTTCAAAATATCCCATTTCCCTTTTTATATTCAGGAAATGTATTCAAAGCCATTTTCATTATCATAAAAATGCTTTGATCATATCATATGCTTCCACATCCCTTCTTCCATCCGGGAAGTGTTACCGAAGCCAATCCATATAACCCATTTTCCTTCCTATATCCAGGAAATGTAATTAAAGCCAATCCATTATCATGAATTGCTTTAATATAACGCGTTCTAAGACCGCCCGTCCAGGTTTCCCCACTGTGCGCGACCCTAAATGGCTATCATCTTCCAGGGCCTATCATAAGACAACCTGGGATCCTACATCGCAAGACGTCGGGAAGCGGCCATATGCCTGCGGGATAGTCAAGACCACACCCGGAATCTCCTAACCATCACAGAAAAAATACAACAAACGCTCATATGGCCTATAGGACTATATCCACCCTGCGTTAATTTGTCAGGAGGCTTCACCATACGCACGCAACTTCCCTTATGATAGCGATTTAGAGAGGTGTGTATCCTCAATTTTTATCATTTATGAAAATCATTTGTCTTTCCATTTTGAAAACATTCATATTTTATTTTCAAAATCATTATCTCATATCATATATATACTTAATCACATAGTATATATATATATATACCCTATATTCCTCCTCGAATATATAAATGGCCATTAATGCCAATGATATCTAGCGATGACCATTAATCCCAAAGATTCTCTCAAAGAATCATAATCATGCATTCATATAAGCATGATATTAAACCCAAAGTATTTCTTCACTTCGATAAATAATAATTACATTAATTATCTCTTAAGGAATTTATTGGATATTTCCAATTATACTAATTCACTCTAAGTGAATATACACATATACATATATTCCCGATTCATCAAGTCCTTTAGGACATAACCCTCTATAATACTCTAATTTAGAAGGCCCTTAAACTTTAATCTCAAAGAGGAGAAGTAATAATAATCTCCAAAATCTTGGGCTGAAAACAGGGCACCGGTCGACCGGTCCTAGACCCCCGGTCGACCGCGGGTTGCAAATAAGCCTACGAAACAAAGCAGTAGGTCCTTTCTTCTTGACGCGGTCGACCGGCCTTAGGGGCGCGGTCGACCGGTCACACCAGGTCTCTCAAATTAAATCTCCTCAATTCCTTTTATCCAACAACCCAAATTCATTTTCGGGGTTTCTAAACTACCCCAAAAATTATCCCGAACATCTATACAATTAATTCTAGCCGTAATTTTTCCAATTCCCGATTTGATTTCCGAGTTGATGATTTCAACCCGGAGCTGCCATCTTGTAATAATCATATCAAATCGTAGAAAAATCAGAAAAATACGCGGTCGGTGCCCACGTGACCGTATCAAAAATTTCTACAACTTTCGTGTTTTGACCGAAAGCTAAATCAATTCTTTTCCTGGCCAAAAAGGCCCCCTAAAGTGACGGGTTACTATTCATCATCTTCTCCGAGACGATTTCGGCCATTAAAGCTTCTCCCAAGCTTTTGTCGCCTCACCCAACGCCCTACAACCTCAACCAACTACAAATACACATATATTAAGGGTTCTAAACATCCTAGAACCCAAAACCACCAATTAATTTAGGTTAAAACCTAAGTTTCATAAATTGAAATATTATTTGGGGTTTAATTGTTTTAACTTTCAAAAACCCGTTTTATCCACGATAATTCACCCCAAAACCTTTAGGGTTTGTTTATACAAAACTACGGTATGAGATATTTATGCAAAAAGATAAATAAAACAAGTAAACACTTTCCTCGTCGATAAAATCCGAGGATCTCGAGTCGAATCCGACGGAGTTTGGCCCGAATCTCCATTTCTCTCCTCCTTTCTCCTTCCTCTCTCTCTTCTCTCTCTTTTCTTTCTTTTCTTTCTCTTTTTCTCCCTCTCCCTCTCTTTATAAAGAAAGAAAAAGGGTTATACCCCTTAAAACCCAAAAAAGACTCGTTTACCCAATTACGAGTTACTTTTACCTCTAAAATTACCCGAAACTCATTTTCGACAATCGGACATTCCGAGACTCACGGCGCAGTCGAAATTTCCATCCGAGGTACTTGACCGCAAATCACTATTCCAACCCAAAATAAATAAATTCAGGTTTTCCAATTAAAAATCTTACCTCGGGTCGCTTTACTCAACGGCGACATATAATTAAAATATTTCGACCTATATAGTCCCAAAAATAATCACAACATCCTTCGAAACTCATTTAATCCTCGAAAATCTCAAAAATTACTATTTAAGAATATTCCCCAAATTTCAATTTATTTTTAATTATGGAATTTAATCGTCTCCAAAAGGACGGGTTGTTACAAGTTTGTGCTGACCTCTTACTGACTTGGAACTATGCTTCGTCCCCATTTGTTAGTGTTTTGTGTTAATACAGTTCGAGAGTGATTCCGAACTAGTATTCCCCTTAGTTTGTGTGATACGGGGACTTGATAGCAGAGTATGTCAGCACCATAGTTTTTATGTGGGGTGTCGTTAGTATATATATATTATATGAGTTATTGGCATATATATACTTATATATGGAAGCCTAGCACCGTATATTTTATGTGGGGTGATGTTTGTATATATATATTATACGAGTAATTTATATATATACGTATATCTATATGAGAACTTTCTACTGTGCGTGAAAGAAGTTAAGAAATGTATAAATTTTCAATTTCACTATAAGTATTCGGAAATGTTATAACGATACGGAGTTCTTCTAATTTACGTAAGAAGTCTTGAAGAGATAGATTATCTAAAAGCGAATATCCTAACCTTAATTTCACGTGATAAGACTTATGGAGATTAAGTTAGAGAGACATATGAGATATATTAGTACGGTAGAAGTGCACACTAGATGAGAGGTGAGAATTCTCAAGAGAGTGTCGCATACTAATATGATTGTTGCATTAGCCGGTAAGCATTTTAAATACTTGCTAAATTATTTTAAACTATTTTACAATCGGGCTCTGACCCGTTTGCTGTTATCTCTTCTTTCTTTTATATATATACATATATATATGTGTGTGTGTATTATAGGTGCCCAGCCACAGGGGCGTCATGCTTAGGATTCTTTGGATGGAACGTGCTGTAGCTTTTGTGGGAGTTGCAGGCCATTGTTGACTCCACTTCTAGTTCAGTTTTATCCAGTGGGGCATGTGTCTCCCTTTTCCATTATCCAGTTGGATTTTGTCAGAGATTGTAATTCATTTACTTTCAGTATTTTACTTTGGGATTTATTACTGTCAGGATGTTTTCCTTTGGTATTTTAAAGATGGGATTTGTTATTTGATTGTTAAATTCATGAACGTTCATTTACATTCTTATTATTAATGTGTGTCTCTTAAACTGTTAATTGTCAAAGGTTTTATAATTGGATTCAATAAAAATGAAAATAAAGTTTTAAATGGTTTTGACACTTAGCTTAATTATTTAGGGTGTTTAATTTAAGAATTTAAATTTGCGACAGTGATGCTAAGAATGTACCAACTATTCATCTTGTTTTAATTTAATAAAGGATTGATCGCCCGGTATTTAATTAGGCGGGGTGTCACAATAACTCCCTTCAACAACCCTACTCAAACCCGAGATTGGTTAAGATATTAATTTATGAGTTGTTAGTCACATTAACTTGGTTACTCATTTTTCCTTTTTAAATCCATATGACATTCACACCCGTTATATACATAATACAATTCACGTCACGTATTAAATTACCCGTATATAATTATTTATCCCTTTATATACGTAAAACCATATTACGAAATTCACACATATGTTCAATATATATATATATATATATATATATATATATATATATATATATATATATATATATATATTGAACATATGTGTGAATTTTGTAACTTTAATCTCAAAGAGTGTCGCATACTAATATTGAACATATTGTGAACATATGTGTGAAATTCACACAACGTTTATATATATATATATATATATATATATATATAATCCATCCTCCCGAGTAATACCTCGCTGGATGTAATCTCTAAAATGACATCGTACCAGGTATGCTCACTTATCCTAGTTAACCTAAGATGGAATCGCTCACGAACTTGGTCAAAAATATAAACGTTGTTGAGGTGGTCATATTTCCTTCCTGAAAGTCAGATAATCCCCTCACCCATATAACGGACGCTATGACCTGGGGATATACTCACCCTACTCCTCAAGCTAGGGGATTCACCCACATTGCGCAACTTCCCCTAATAACACTAGAGTATATAAATTTAAGAAATATCTAATCACTGATATTTATAAGCACACAATATATATATACTATCACACACCGTATATATAATTTAAATCCCGGCTTTACCGTGCACAAAATCAGTAGCACTGGCCTATATTTTTCCGAGTCTATGGTCCGACTCTAAGTTAATTAATTTGCCCATTAATTACTTTATTACCTTCCCGAGTCCATGGTTCGACTCTAATTAATTAATTTATTACCTTGGTGTCACTCAACCAATATACCCGGACTTACTTACTTGGCCCGTATCTTAATATTACCCGAGTCTATATTCTGACTCTAAATTAATATATTTCTCTCCATAATTAATTTAATAGCTTGGCGTCACTCAACTAGTGTACCCGAACTCACTCACTTGGCCCAAAACTACAATATCCTCAATTAATTATTCAAAATTATCCTCAATAAATTTTGCACAATTATTAATCTAAGGTTTTCAATTTACTCAATTTGCCCATATTTTTAAAATGCCGTTTTGGGGCCTTTTTGAGCCGTTTTGGAGAAAATGTATTTTAGAACAAAAGTTAGAAAACGTGATTTTCTACACGGCTTCGCGGACATAATAGCCGTTAACAGCTTTTATGAAGCTTTTTACGCAGAATTCTCCACCGAAATCCTTAAGTGTTCAAAATTAACTTAAGTCCAAATTCCAATCTAATAATTATCATCCCAGATACGACATTAACCATGATTCTTTCCGAATTCTTTACATATCACAAAACCTTTCAATCTATCAATTGGTTTCTCCACAATTCATACAAATAAATTATCATTCTCAAATCTCAAAATTTATTTGTAATATCCACAAATTTAAAATTCCAATTTGTGTCTACCCAACCCAAAATCATTAGTTTAACACAACTACTATGATATGAATTGAAGACTACAATTAAATTAAAAATAATTTTAACCACTTGCCTTAAGAGTTTATAGTGTCTGATTAACCTTTGCTGTAGAAATCGTTGTGTGATGAAGAACACCTTCCTTATTCTTCCTCTTTGTCCCTTATGTTCTCAAATTTCTCCCAAATGAGTTATGATTGCCCACAACTCCAAAACTTAGGTTTTTATCTCCAAATCACGTTTTTAATCATATGGACCTAATTAAAATGGCTCAAATACTCCCGAGTGGGTTCGGTTGTGCCCAAAAATATTCTGTGACCCATTTACCACCCCCGGGTACACTTTTTCGACTATCTCGGCCCATCCGGACTCAACCATGCACTCAGAATTGACATCCGAATTAATTTATAAAAAGTCCCTATCTCAAACCCAACTTAGTCTATATCTGACTTCTGGCTGAGATAAATAAATGCCACATCGCTGACGTAAATAAATTATTACTATTCACTTAGTAATTTAATTTCTGTAAATATTAACCATTTTCTCTCCGATTAATATTTAAATAAATATTAACATAACTAATTCAATTAAATTACGACACATAAGTAATTTAAATTTTTTTCGAATTAATTAAATATTAAATGCATAGATATACGGGGTGTTACAGGAGAAGACAAAGGATGCCTAATTAGGGGTTCTTCTTGAGAAAAATTGGACGGATCCACGTTTATAAGTGAGAGGGACTGAAGCATTTATTTTAATAATTGTGATCTAAGAGTTCAAAATCTTATGGCAAGTCACAAGAGAGTATAATTTCCATAAAGAAAGAGGTGTTACGGGACTTAAATTTTTAAGAACTAATGTTATATAAGGATGATATTGAGTCTCTGATTTATGTAACAAAAATGTAAACAAAAGATTCCCCCAGTAAAGAAAACTATTAGGGTCCATTTAGTTACCCTTATTTGCCAGGACAAATGGCAAATAAATTGGCAAATGGGGTATTTGCCTACAATTTGATGTGTTTGATACAAAAGTTTACCTACAAGTTATTTGTCAATGTACAGCACCTCATGTGCATAAATTTACCATATATGTTGGCAAACTTTGCTTTTCTTTTTGAGTGAAAAATATTTGCTACACGAATTTGTCAATTCTTACAAGTGCTTTTTTTATTTTTTTTATACTAAAATATTTTTTAAAAATGTTTTATAAATTGATTAAAAAAAGGGGGTTTAAATAAAAAACTGTTTTATAAAGCTGTTTTAAAAAAAATTGTTCTAAAACTAATTTTTAAAACGTTTTCAAATCGTTAAAAAAATTGTTTTAAAAACAGTTTTGAATAATTAAAAAACTATTTAAAAACATTTTTAAAAACTATAAAACTATTTTTTCGTTACATTTTTAAAAACTGTAAAAATTGTTTTTCGTAACATTTTTAAAAACAATTTTTTTTAAATAAATAATTTTAAAAACATTTTTAATAAACAGTTTTTCGTAACATTTTTAGAGCATTTTTTCGTTACAGCTTTTTCGTAACGTAAAACTGTTTTTTTTTTATATAGACTATTTTTTAATAAATAATTTTAAAAACATTTTTAATAAACTATTCTTTGTAACATTTTTAAACATTTTTTCCTAACAGTTTTTTCGTAACGTAAAAATAGTTTTTTTGTAACATTTTTAAAAACTGTAAAACCGTTTTTAATAATAAAACAGGGAGGAAGAAGAAAAGAAAAGAAAAAAGTTCTTTAGTTTTTTTTTAATAAATAATTTTGGGGAAAAATCTTTTTTTATATATAGTTTGTTATTTTTTTAATAAATAAAAACGGGGAGTAAAAAGAAGAGAAAAAACCATTTCTTATCAAATAAAACTTGGGACGAAAATTTTAAAAAAAAACATATTTTTTGTTATTATATATGATAACAGGGACGAAAATGTGTTATTAAAATGTTTTGCCAAAAAATCTTATTTTACATCATTCGGTGTTTGATATCCTAATGTGAGAAAAACATTATTTGCCTTTTTAAATTTTGTCTGTGGCAAATTTTACAATGAAAAATATTTCCATGGCATACACCAAACGGACCCTTAATGCTGCGCGATTTTGGTAAGGGTTGATTTTGTCATCCTTTTACAAACTTTGTTTCTACAAAGATTGCGACGTTATTTTGTAGGATTTCATCGATCATCGCTTATTGTTTCAACATTTCTTTATTGATGGCTTACTTCAACTTTAAATCATGACATGGATATTCGATTTCAACTTACAATAATTTGGGTATTATCCTGGGCGTCGAGGTTTTGAACAAACTAGTTAAGAATATTAAAACTAATTTTTTTAAATTAACTAATTATAGTTTCAGCAACATAAAGGAGACATTTTTCATCGTCACGCATTCCCTAAAATTGAATTTCAAATGAAATTTAATATTTTAATAATTATTATAAGTTTGTGCATGCTATCCTTTAGCATCTCTAATATTTTTATAAAAGTTGATTTAGTGTAAAATATACTCAATAAATTTCCAAAATACTTTGTTAACTAGTAAAGTGTGAAATGAAAGTGTTATAATTAAAGTGAAAAATAAAACTATAAAATGCATCATAATTATATACCACTAAATCCTCTTTTTCTCATATCCAAAACTAAAATGCCAAATCTTTCATTTTTAGTGCCCGATGAGCATACAATTTATATTTTTTTTAAAATTATTTGTTTAGATATATCAAAAAATCCTATGTATTCGATATTAAATAATTTTTACAAAATTAGTAAATAAACATTGCTCTTTTCACTCATAAATTAAAAGAAAACTATCAGAGTACAATATAAAGTGTGGTAACATCACCAATGGTAGTATAAAATTAGTTTAGTGTAAAATGTGTAAAATTTTCTTAGTCCAGCGCCATTGTTAAAGACTTCTCCAACTTAGCATAGTTTAAATTGAAAGTACAAAATACATAATAATTTCTCATCAACACATCAGCTTTGTCTCTCATCCAAAACTTTCAAATATTACATGGTTTACTTTATGTGTCTGATAATTATAAAATTTATAGTTTTGAAAAGCATTCCCCGAGACGTTTTTTTACATTTATGACTAACACTAAAATAGTATTAAAATTCCCCATTGCATGTGTTTTTATCTTGTGGGTGGGTCTTTATAATTTTTACACCAAAAGTTGAAAGTAAACCGTTAAAATAAAAAATAAAATAGTTAATAGTTTTAGTGTGAAATCTATTTTACATATAAGATTTACTCAAAAACAATAAACTAGTATTGGATATGTTGTTTTATATATATGAGTGGCAAATATCATTATATGTTACTAGGATCATAAGTGATGTGACTAGTTATCCTTATCAATATGTAATAATGTACGTTACATATGTGCGCGTGCGCATGTGCATCGATATATATTCAGACACAAAATATGTAATTTTTTACAATGATACAAAATATGTTATGTCTATTATCTATCTAAATATTGTAGCTTCAATATCTTCACCTTCTTCCCACATGTCTACTTTCTTCGTTAGGTTTTCTTTTCTTCTAAGAAAGTCTTGAAGGTCTTTATGTTCATAAGGAGGAGGAATAGTGCATGGGCTTGTATCGGTTGCGGCATTCGCCATGGAATGTATCTTAAACCTCTTTTTCATACCTTTATCTGAGCAAATCATTGGCTCTGAGCATACCTCAATTCCTCTGCTAGGAATAGTGGGTTGATATTTTAAAATATTTGCATATTCGTGTAATAAACGAAACATGTAGTCGTACACGTATGATTAGGCATAAATTCTTCACAATTTATCCCTTAATTTAGTTAGTTTTAGCACCTCGAACAACGTAATAGATTTGACTTTATCTCATAATATTGCTACTGACTTATCCTAACGAGTACACCGAGTTTCTAGTATTTCGTATTGAGTTTACAGGTATTTGATATCAATCAAAGGAAGAAAGAAATCGAAGAATCGAGAAAGAAAAGAAGGAAAGTCAAAAGGGCAAAAGTGTAATTTTTACCCGGAATTCGGATGAGGCACCTAAAGAGAAGTTGAAGATGTCAATTCATGAGCACATAGGAAGAAACAACACCTCAATCGAAGTCCCGGAATAAAAGTTATGAGCAGTCAAAGTTGGAGAAAAAGTCAAAGAGGCAGACCGATCCGCAGTATCCCCGGACCGGTCCGTAGTGCCCTATTCCAGAGAACCCCGGATCGAAAGCAAGCCGAAGATGGAAGAAAAATAAAAGAACCGGTCTTCCCCGGACCGGTCCGCCCCAGAAATAAAAGAATCGGTCCGCATTCCAGGCAAATCGATCTGCAAGAGCCCCGAACCGGTCCGGATGTCGAGTTTTAAAATTCTATCCTTCTCTAATGGACAGTCCTAGTGCAGCTAAAACTCCTGAAACTTTGTAGGGTATATAAACCCGAGTTTTTATCATTTGTAGGATGGGGAATTAAGATGATTTTCCAATTTTTTCCAAAAAACCCTAGTTTAGAGATAGTTTATTCTTTTAATTTCAAGATTGAAGATTATTTAGATTTATGTGATTACAAGTGTTCTTAATTGCTGTTTTTAATGTTTTGGTAAGATTAGTGAGTTATTTCCTCTGTTTAATTCCTTTCTACATCAATCCACAAATTTTTCTTAGTTTAATCATGGTTTTCTGCAATTCAAAAATTATTTTCATTAGATTCAGCATGCTAGGCTAGATTTTCTAAGGTCGGGATGCATGAACCCAACCTGATGTGTTAAGTGCATATGTATAACATTAATCCTCTGAATTTAGTAATTTATTACGACCGTATTGCGTAGGAACACGATAATTGTATATCTTTGGATCTCGTTTGCTTCCGGGTAACCGGGATGCTTTAGAATACAATTCGAGTGTAACTATCACGATACCGATTTACTCGTCCTCTGATTAAGTATGGTGCGGGAGTGAACCTCATATACGTAATGCTTGGGAGTACTAAATTCTGGTTCGAATAAATCATTTAAATTTACGATTAGTATTTTACCTGCAATACACTAGGGTTGGGGGATTGTATTCTCGTCCTGTTTTTCTCATCCCATAGTTTAAGGTTTTAAATCATTCTTCATCAGTATTTTAGGTAAGTTAGTATAATTGCACCTTTTCATAATTTCATAATTGCATCTAGTGTAGTCATTCCACAAACCAAATCAATTTTCTTTTTCCTTTAGAGTCAGAGTTAGGATTTTCTTGTCTATCCAACGTCATCACAACTATGTTGTCCTATTTCCCTGTGGATACGATCCCGACTTACTGGGTTTATTACTAACGCGACAGGCTTGCACTTGAGCCTAGAGTGAACGTACATTAGAGACACTTTCTGAGTCGCGTCAACGTACTTCATTTTTAGCTCCTCTTGAACAAATTTGCATCCTTTCTTTCCAATCTCTTGCGCCTAATAATTTTCAAAGGGTCGAAGTTCCATAAAAAAATACATTTTATTTAGAATATCCTACTTTGGAACTTATACGTACCTTTTGAGCAATAAATAAGAAGATTGTCAATGTAAATAGTATTTTCATTTCATGGATTTGTAAGTATGCTATATATATTATATATAAGGTACCTTTAATATGCAATTTAATAGTTACAAATAATTAAATACCTAATAAGAACTAAATAATTAAATATAGTATTTTTACTTGTTATTTGATGCTTGTTCAATTAGAAAATTGAGTTAAATATGTAAACATTTTCTCCTTCGTGCATTTTCATCCAATATAATATAATGCATTAATCCTTTACATATAAAAGGGTTTGAGAGACTTTCATTTCATATTCATCAAATAATCCAATGACTTTAAGAGAAAGAGTCTCACTTGAGAAAATTCATTAGAGAATTAAACTCCTTTTGCGAGATTACTATTTGTAATACAATGATTTCATATTAATGATATTCTTATATGAAGGTAAGCACAATCGTCAAACCTATCTTCAGAGTGAAAGGTCATTGAATATTCGAAGGGATCTATACACCCTTTCTAATGGTCCACCCCGTGTGCGAATCGGCATAAATATTCAGACGAACGAACCATATTACTAAAGAAAATTGATTTAGAGGACATCGGGCGCTCCCGAGCCTCAATTTGACCCCAATAAACTTCATCATTAGAGCGAAATCTCTTTAAATCTTCAAAGAGCACTGAATTCCCTTTCCAACGGTCCACCCCGTGCGCGAAAACGATATAACCATCCGGACGAACGATCCATTTTTCCCCAAAAAATTATTCGGAGGCCACCGGGAGCTCTCGGGCTCTATTTGACCAAGGTAAAATCGTCAGTTCGAATGATACTGAATAAATCTCCGAAGGACACTAAATACCCTTTCAAACGGTCTGCCCCATGCGCGATTCTGACTTACGGTGCAAACGAACGATCTGTTTTACTCCAAGAGGTCACCGGACGCTTTTGCGCCCCGATTGATGGTGAACTTTTTGAACCGAGCGGAACTCTTTGGAATGTCTAAGTAAATCTCCTAACCTTTCCAAAAGTCCACCCGTGCGCGATTCTGACTTACCATGCTGACGAATGATCTGTTTATGTTCGACGATCTCCTGTCTAAAGGACCGACGTGCATTTTCGAGACATATTTGACCCAGAGTCAACTCCTGGACATGGGAGAGGTCCAAAGGACTCTTAAAGGTCTCTGAATTACCTTTTTAAAAATATGCCCCATGTACAATTTGGATCAATAGATTGCGTTCCACAACCATTTTTACGAAAAAATCTGCACAAGACTCCCTGTTGGCAGGTCAATTTCCCTGCCTATTGGCAGTGTGTCTAGGGTCACCTGTCAATTGGCTAGGGCCATGTCGATCGGCACCACCCCTTACTCTATAAATAGAGGGCATGACCTCACTCCCAAGACACCTCAGATCCATCAGCATTGGTGATCTCAGTAACATTCTCTGGAAATCAGCGAAGTTACCTCATGTGAAATTCCATTCAAGCTTACATTACCATCCTTTTCATATAGAATTTAGAAAAATCTCATTCTCTCTCATCCAACTTTCATCTCACACTCAAGGGAGTTCTTCCAAGATCAAAGATCAAGCTTCAAAGAAGGTCCAAATCCTTCCCTCTCTCTTTAAATTTCTTATTTTTGTATTAAATACATTAGATTCATAATCTAGTTCTTATTTTTGTTCATACATATTGACATATTATACTTTTATTAGTATATTTCATATACTTTATTTTCTATAAAAAAAAAAGGGTTACACTCATAAATTCCGAACGGGATTATCCATCGCACTTTTTCAAAACTAAAACACATTTTTCTACACACGCACACACCTATAATAAAATCCCGTTTGAATCTATGGGATAAACCCCACACTCACACCGCATGAGAACTACGTGAACTTTAATGCCTTTATAGGCTACGTAAGCATTTCGGATTAAAATTCAAGACTCGAGTCCAATTTTCCAATTTTTTAACTTCCCAATTTTTAACTTTTCCTAAATTTGACAATTTTTATAAATCCCCCATTTTCGCATTTATCATATTCTTGCATTAGTATACATATTATGTTTTTAATTCTTATTAGCGTTTCATCCAACACATATTATCGTTTCATCGTAATGATCAATATAGCGATAAATGCATAAATCATATTTTCTATATATTATTTTGGGAACATTCATATGGATGACCTCACTCTATATTTTTCTTGGTATGAGTTTAATGATTCCGACCTCCATCATATATACATGCACGCACACTTCACGATGAAATAAAGAAAAATAACAACACAAGCCCATGAGAGACCGAAAGGGCTGGATAGGTGCCTAACACCTTTCCATTCCGTAACTGATCCCCGAACCTTCGAACTATTGGTTTCGTAAGCATCAGTTTGTCTTTAATGCCACTCTCTCGAGGCGGCGACATGTTATTTTACTTGTTTTGTGCAAAATAGGTTGGTAACTCCATCTCTTTATATTTACCCCACACCGACGACAATCGAAGCATTCCTAAGTAGGGCATGAGACCTTTTAATCCCCCTTCCTTCCCCATCCCCCTTGGGAAGCAGAGG
This sequence comes from Sambucus nigra, assembly GCA_949130495.1. Classification (NCBI taxonomy): domain Eukaryota; kingdom Viridiplantae; phylum Streptophyta; class Magnoliopsida; order Dipsacales; family Adoxaceae; genus Sambucus; species Sambucus nigra. The sequence goes on along the minus strand of OX422223.1, from coordinate 210,286,211 downwards.
AAATGAAGGGTGCGCATCTTGATCGGGATGGCCACAGTCACGATTTTGGAGATGAAGGGAGAAGACAAAGGATACCTAATTAGAGGTTCTTCTTGAAAATCATTGGACGAATGCACATTTGTAAGTGAGAGGGACCAAAGCCTTTATTTTAATTCGTTGTGATCTAAGAGTTCAAAATCTTTTGGCAAGGAACAAGAGAGTATAATTTTCATAAAGAGAGAGGTGTTATGGAACTTAAATTTTTAAGAACTAATGTTATATAAGGATGATATTGAGTGTCTGATTTATGTAACAAAAAAGTAACTGAGAGATTCCCCCAGCCAAAGAAAACTATTAATGCTTAGCGATTTTGGTAAGGATTGATTTTATCATCCTTTTACAAACTTTATTTTTACAAAGATTGCGACGTTATTTTACAGAATTCCATCGATTATCGCTTATTGTTTCAACATTTTTTTTATTTATGGCTTATTTCATTTTAAAGTCATGATATGTAAATTAAATCACAATTTACAATAATTTGGGTATTATTCAGGGCGTCCAATTAGGGGTTTTGAACAAACAAGTTAAGAATATTAAAACTAATTTCTTTTAAATTAACTAATTATAGTATCAACAACATAAAGGAGTCATTTTTCATTGTCACACATTGACTTAAATTGAATTTCAAATGAAAATTTAATATTTTAATAATTATTATAAGTGCATGCATGTTATCCTTTAGCATCTCCAATATTTTTATAAAAATTGATTTAGTGTAAAATATACTCAATAGATTTCCAAAACGCTTTGTTTACTAGTAGAGTGTGAAATGAAAGTGTTATCATTAAAGTGAACAATAAAACTATAAAATGCATCATAATTATATACTACTAGATTATCTATTTCTCATCTGTGAAAAATAAAACTATAAAATGCATCATAATTATATACCACTAAATCCTCTTTTTCTCATATCCAAAACTAAAATGTTATATCTTTCATTTTTAGTGCCCGATGATTATACAATTTATATATATTTTTTAAATTATTTGTTGAGATATATCAAAAAAAATATGCGTTCGATATTAAATAATTTCTACAAAATTAGTAAATAAACATTGCTCTTTTCACTCATAAATTAAAAGAAAACTATCATCGTATAATATAAAGTGTGGTAACATCTCCAATGGTGGTATAAAATTAGTTTAGTGTAAAATGTGTAAAATTTTCTTACTCCAGCACGATTGTTAATGACTTATCCAACTTAGCATAGTGTAAATTGAAAGTATAAAACACACAATAATTTTTCATCAACACATCAGCTTTGTCTCTCATCCAAAACTTTCAAATATTACATGTTTTACTTTATGTGTCTGATAATTATAAAATTTCGTTATTAAAAAAATTATAAAATTTATAGTATTGAATAGCATTCCCCGAGATGTTGATTTACATTTATGACAAATACTAAAATAGTATTAAAATTCCCCATTGCATGTGTTTCTATCTTGTGGGTCTTTATAATTTACACCAATAGTTGAAAGTAAACCGTTGAAATAAAAAATAAAATAATTAGTAGTTTTAGTGTCAAATCTATTTTACAGATAAGATTTACTCTAAAAATAGGCTATTATTGGATATGTTGATTTATATATATGAATGACAGAAACATTATATGTTACTGGGAACATAAGTGATGTGACTAGTTATACTTATTAATATGTAATAATGTACGTTACATATGTGTGCGCGCGCATAAGCGTGTATATATATTCAAACACAAAATATGTAATTTTTTACAATGATACAAAATGTGTTGTATCTATTATCTATCTAAATATCGCAGCTTTAATATCTTCAACTGCTTCCCACATTTCTACTTGTTTTGTTAGGTTTTCTTTTCTCCCAAGAAAGTCTTGAAGATCTTTATGTTCATAAGGAGGAGGAATAGTGCATGGGCTTGTATCTGTTGCGGCATTCACCATGGAATGTATCTTAAACCTCTTCTTCATCCCTTTATCTGAGCAAATCATTGACTCTGAGCATACCTCAATTCCTCCTCTAGGAATAGTGGGTTGATATTTTAAAAGCTTTGCATATTCGTGTAATAAATGAAACATGTAGTCATACACGTACTTCATTTTTAGCTCCTCTTGTACAAATATGCTTCCTCTGTTTCCAATCTCTTGCGCCTAATAATTTACAAAGGGTCGAAGCTCCATAAAAATATGCATTATAATTAAAATATCCTATTTTGGAACCTATACGTAACTTTATGGCCTCTTGAACAATCGGCTAAAAGATTGTCAATGTAAATAGTATTTTCATTTCATGGTTTTGTAAGTCTGTTATATATATTATATATAAGGAACCTTTAATATGTAATTTAATGGTTACAAATAATTAAGTACCTAACAAGAACCAAATAATTGAATTTAGTATTTTTACTTGTTATTTGATGCCTGTTTAATTAGAAAATTGAGTTAAATAAGTAAACACTTTCCTTCATGCATTTTCGTTCAATATATACTGATGCTTAATACTTTACACATAAAAGGGTTTGAAAGAATTTCATTTCACATTATTTATCCAATAATCTAATGAATTTAAGCGAAAGAATCTCACTTGAGTGACATAAAAATGCTATTGAGAAAATTCATTAGAGTTAAACTCCTTTTGCGAGATTACTATTTGTAATACTGCTATTTTATAGTGATGCCATTCTTATGTGAAGGTAAGCATAATCGTCAAAACGCGTAACTTTTATTATGTAGACATCTTTTTTTAATCGCACAAGGCTAAGAAAATTTTGATCTATAGACTACCAAAATCTCTGTTGGCTTATGTTCAATGTTTTATTTCCTAATAAGTGGTACCAGAGCTCAAATCATTGCTCATGGTGGTTGTCTTATACGGATAAAGAAAGATGAAGTCAACAACGTCATTGCCACCAATGATCAAACTTACTTATTCAAATTACAAAATTTGAAACCCAAAAATTGAGGATATCCTATTTATCAAGGATCTGTATAAGCCTCTTCAAAATGGTTTAGAGGGGGGTATACACATCTAGGGTGAGGTCCGAGAGTGGGACAGTCTGTCCATAGGGTGGGGTTATGAAAAAACATTTTGAAATGGTGGGAGTATTTCTCTAGGAACACGGAGTTCAAATTGGGGAGAGGTAATAAAATTAGATTTTGGAAGGACCGATAGGACAAGAATAACTCTCTTCAGGATAGATTTCTCGATATCTTTATCTTAAGGATAAAGATTGTCGGGTTGCAGATTACAAGACGACTACAGGGGATCAAGTGGTGTGGAATCCTAAGTTCATGAGAAGGTTATGGGATTAGGAACTCATGAAGGTACAGGCTTTTTTTGTTTGGTTGGAGTCGACACTGCATCCGACGAATAGAGAGGGTGAGCTGGGATGGCAGATGGACAGAAAGAGGGGATTCAAAGTGAGAGGTTATTACTCCACTTTGATAGGTGATGAGGACTGGAGCCTCCCTTGAAACAGATTTGGAAGTCAAAGGTGCTTCTGAAAGTCATGTTCTTTATTTGGACCACGACGAGACATGTTATCTTAACATCCGAGGGATTACAGAAAAGTAGACGTTTAATATCTAGTAGATGCTGATTGTGTAAGGAGGTAGAAGAGATGACCAATCATCTCCTTTTGCACTATTAGGTGACAAGGGGCTTATATGATGTCTTCCTATTCCCAAGCAGGATTTCGTGGGTCATAACTGAGACAGTGAGGGAGTTTTAAAGGCATGGTTCCCTCCCAAGGGGTTGAAGGTGGTTAGAAAAGTATGACGCTTGATCCCACACTGTATTTTATAGACTACCTGGTAGGAGAGAAACTTGATATGTTTTTAAGGATCGTAGATTGTGCCTTCTAGAAATTGTTACCTATTATTGAATACTTTAATGAGTTTGTTCAAAAGAGGCATAACACCTCGCTTCCTAATTTTATAGACTTTGTGGGGAACTTTCATAGAGCCTTATAGTTTTTGTGTAGTTCTGGTTGGGCTTTTTCTAGGTTATAATGTATACTCCCTATATACGGGTTCCGCTCCCTTAGCGATTGGTTTTTATAAAAAGATTTATTTATCAAAAAAATGATTCAGAGAAATCATAAGATATATCTCATGTATATTGGGATATACTTAATACAAAATCTATTTGGCAAATTCCAAGAATTGATTAATCAAAATGTCTACCATCTGGCATAGGAAGGGATTGCCTACTCAATGGGACAAAATTAGAGTCTATTCATGACCAAAAGATCACACAAAATAAAGATTCAATATCGGATAGTTAGTGAACTCAAAGTTCAATGATTGGATATATTAATTTGAACACTTGGAGAGAATATAAGTCTTATTGAACTAATTGATAATCGTGAAAATGGTGATTGATGATGAGTTGCAAACATTATTATTACCTATCTTCTTTCTAGGTAGTTGGGACACATTATTGGTGTTACTAAGCAACTCATATCCTCAAGGAATTCTTATTCTGATCATTATAAAAGACAAGATTTTCAATGAACAAGTGACGAAAAAATCACAACATATATGAAATTAGTCAATATGTCTTCTCACTAAACATTATAGAGGAAATAATAATATAAAATAATAAAATCGATATAAGTTAGGCGATGCATCAAGATATCAGTCAAGATATCTTGATGGAAATATAAAATTATAAAATAATAAAATAAGGGACTTTTAGTGTTACTATTGTGGCAAGTCAAGTCACATAAATAGGATGTGCAATTAATTTATAAGGGTTCGACTAAAGAAAAGTTAAAAGAACAAAAAAAAATTGTCAACAGAAGTGAGGTAATTATTTGTTTTGGTATTGGTTTTGTTAACCTAACCTCTTAATATACATGTTAGATAGTCAATTGCATTGCATCATTCCATTTAACGTTACAGAGTGATGTCCTTACATCCTAAACTAATATAAAATCTCGTATCATTAAGGTGGAAAATGACAAATGATATAAGATCAAGGTAAGAAGAAATATTCTTTGAAACCATTAAGAAATGGTGCATAGTTCCCAAGGATGTGAGACAAGTTCCAAATCTGCCTCTCAATTTAATTTATGTCTAAGTATTTGATGTATACCAAAACTTTCTTATATAAGTCATTAATAAATGTAACAAAACAACAAGAATACTAGTGGTCGTAGTGTATTACCTCATTCTACCATTATCGATATTGTCTCCAATCTACCTAGCGTCCTCGCTGGGATGAAATCGACCATCACTCAACACATTGACACACTTATTATGTCTGGTTGTTCGCTCACTCTACCATTATCGATTGTGTCTCCAATTTACCTAACATTCTCGTCAAGATGAAATCAACCATCACTCAATACGTTTGCACACTTATTTTGTCTGGGTACTCGCTCTGATACCATTCTATAATTCCTCACTCTATCACCATCGAAAATATCCCCAATTTAACCACGACTCATAGTAGTATGGGGTTTTATTTCAATTCATATCACAAACTTGTGCCAATGGGGTTTGAACCCATGATATGTGGTGTCATAAATCACATGCCTTACAAGTGCAACTGAAAATTTCTCGATGTTAGAAGAGTGCAAATCTATTTATATGTACAATTAGTTTCCCTCACCCAGTTGACGTTGGATGTAACTGTCTAGCTACCAAATCAATTATGGCAGCATTCTCTACACGTAGGAACCAAAACATCAAAATGTACAACAACCAAAACAGTAGATTTTCTGTGTGTGCATGCTTATAATGAAATGAAGTGCCATGTTTATTTTCTAGTAAGGTAGTGGTACAAGGCTTAATAATAATGTATTTCCTTTACGTGAGTTAGTATCTCCCTTTTATATAAAATTTAATATAGCATCCAGTGATGTGACGAAGCTTTTTGTTCCAAAGCTCAATTAAGGAATCTACTCCAAGGGAATTCATGCACATATTATCGAATTTTTTATGTAGCATGTAGAGAGTGTTGTCCTTATGTTCCCAGTCAAGCACCTTAGAATGTCTACGAAATTTTCATTTTACATTAGCATAAACATTAGTGTTCATCTTCAAGTAATAATCTAGTGAAAATTAATCGGGGCGCGTAAATGAAACATGCGTTTAACCCAACTCAAGCTGAAGAAACTTATTAAACGGTCACCTCTCACATGCTTGGTTACATGGCAACAACTAATGTTGGTTTTAAGGGAAATTCCTCCTTGTACAATCTTAAATAATTTATTTTTCTCATCCTTATGCCGCTAAATTCTCCATTAGTGTAGGATATAAAAAAATCCGTTATGAGTTACATGGAGTGGTGCACTTGAATCGACAATTTAACATGAATCTTATTGAGGTTAGATTAAAAAGGGTTAATTACAAATTTAACCCTAATGTTTGAAGCGATTTTAAACTTTGGACCACTTCTTTCAATTTTTGTAATGTTAACCCTCATGTTCAAATTTTAGACAAATTTAGACAATCGTTAATCATTCAATAGAGAATTTATATCAAATCCTATAAGGCATTAGGGTTAACCTTTTGAATAATTAAGAACCAATTATACCTTGACATGTGTCAAAACTTATCAAATAATTGAAAAACCCAAAAACTCTTCAAAAAAATAAAGAAAAAAAGATTAAAAATATATAAAAACTATTTTTAATCGTATTTTTAAAAATTTATATTTTAAAAAAAAATAGAATTTTTTTTATAAAATAATATATTTTTGTAAACCAAAAAAAAACTAAATTTTAAAAAAAATGTAGTATTAAATAAACAATATTTACAAAAATTGCATTTTTATTTTAAAAAAATGTATTTCTAAAAATAAATAAATTAGACATATTATATTTTATAAAATAGTATTTTTTTTAAAAAACATTGTACTTTGAAAAACTGTATTTTTATATATAAAAAACTATGCTTTTTTAATTAAAAAATGAATTTTATAAATAGAAAACTGTATTTTTTAAAATATATATTAAATTATTATTTGCAAAAAAATAAAAAAACTATTATACTATATATAAAAAAACATAAAAAAAATTATATTTCTTTTTACAAAAAAAGTTTTTTTATATGAGAATTTTTTTTTATTAAAAAAATACAGTTTTTTTAATTGTTTTTCTATATCTTTTATGTTTTTTATTATATATATTTCTAATGATACAGTTTTTATAAAAACAAAATACAATTTTTTATTAAAAAACTGTGTTTTTAGAAACAATACAGTTTTTATAAATAAATAAATAAAATTAGTTTGTATGTTGTTTATGCTTTTCTATATCTTTAATTTTTTTTTCTTTATTTGCTTTTAAAAATACGACTTTTTAAAAAATACCATTTTTTATTAAATATTGTATTTATTAAAAATATTGTTTTTCATATAAAAAATCACATATTCTTATAATAAAAAAATAGAGTTTTGTAAAAATACGATTTTTGTTAAAAATGATTTTATATGTTTTTTTTCCTACACTTCTTTTAAAGAGTTTTTATTTTAAAATTATTAATTGGTCTTAACACATTAATATATAATTGGTTGTAAATGATTCAAAGGTTGACCGTGATGTCATGTAAGATTTAACACAAACTTTTTAACGAATGATTAATGATTGTCCAAATTTATTAAAAATTAAAATTTAAGAATTAACATCGCAAAAATTAAAAGAAGCGATTCAAAATCACTCCAAACATCATCATCATCAAATTTGCAAGTAACCCAAAAAGGTTTCATTGCAAATGATAATTACCTCATTTTCATTATAGGAAACAATCATTGTTTTTTAGTTTCATTATTCTCTTCCTATCCTTTGAATAGTTTGCACATTTTTTACTTATCAAAAAAAAAATTTGTTTGCACATTCTCTTCATGTGACCTAACTTTTCATAACGGTAACATCCTATAGGTCCCTACTTGTTATGAGCCTACCCCTTAACTGACATGTCTCTTAACGTATATCTAATGATGTTTAGCAACAGATCATTTGACTCATTTAATATATATTGTTATTTTTTCGCTTTCTTATTTATTGTTTATTGAACACCTTTTTTACTAATAAGAATGCCTTGAGGATTTAGGTGTCGTAATGACACCACTAATATTTCCCCATAATCTATCAAGGAGGTAAGTAATGATAATGTTTGAAACTCACACTATTAACCATCTTCATATTTGGCAGTTTGACAGGGGTTAAACGGATAATTGAAAATTCAAATTCATTTGCTATTCGAATTTGAATTTTTAAATACTTATTTGAATAAATATTTGAAAGAGGGAAATGAATAGTGTGTTAAAATATTCGAAAGAATAGATAAGAATACGGATAGTATATATATTCAACACGAATAATTCGTCTGTAAGTATGAATATTCATTTTTTGCAAATATTCATTTTTTTTATATTTGTATCTATATTGTATATAATATTAACTTAGTAGTAGTTGTAGTTATGTATAATTATTATCTATAATATTTACCATATGTAAAATATAAATATATAATATAAAAATGTTAAACACTCATTTAAAAAATAAAGAAATAATTAATTAAAAGAGAATTAATGGCTTAAAAAGAAGAAAAGAAAACAAAAGAACCCTTTTTAAAAATGGTTTTAAACAAAGATAAGAACAAAAAAGAAACACCTTATAGAAGAACCCTTCTTATTCTTGCCCCACATATAAATTTCGTTCAAGAGCCACGGTGAGAAATGATTTGAAATTTTTAAAAGTCAATAAAAAACACTTTACAAAGTTTTTGAAATTCTTTCTCCAAGAGTTAGCCTCACCACATATGGACTCCTAAGAATCAAGACATTATGTATTATTGTTTAATATGTCACTACATTGATGATTAATAGATTTGTATAAAAAGATAATTGTCTTTTGTTGGATCAAATGCCCACATGATGCTGAGAATGTGATCGAGTGGATTATTATTATTATTATTATTATTATTATTATTATTATTATTTCCATTATTAGTTATTTTTTATAATTCAGTGAATTATTTAAGTTTAGTGACTTGGCTCCTATATTGGGGTACTTAGTTTTTTTTAATTCAGTAACTTATTAGTTGTTATTTCCATTATTAGCTGTTTCCAAGTGCACACGAATTATTTACGGTTGTGATTTATTATTTTACTATAAAATTGTCTCTACTTGGTATGTTAATTTACAATAAGTTACTTTGGAAATTACGTTGTAGCGATGGTTTAAGGAATGGAAAAAAGTTGTGACCACACATAGTAGAAAGAGATAAGTGTTACTTAATTATTTTGATTCACCAAAGTAGTGATGGTGTATAAAGTTAAGAATTTTGACGTGTATCAAATTTTTTTAAGATAGGAGAAATGCATGTTGTTGAAGGATTTATAGATTATTCAATAAGGGAAAAAGAGAACTCATGATCCATAAATATAAACTTTAAAGGTAAGTACTTTAATTCAAACATTCTCTTAAGAGTTTATATTATTGTTTTAAGTTAATTATAGTAAAATTCTCTTGAACTTTGATCGTCTAATTTTTATTCAATATAAATTTTAGTTAATTTCAAAACAAGTATTAATTGAAATGGGTAAAAAATATAAATGGAGATGGATATTATCCGAATTTGGGAAATTCGAGAGAATACGAAAATTGATAGTTGTTTTTACTATCCGGACGGATACGGATATGAATATGAATATGGATAGTGTATTCATAAATGAATATGGATATGGATAGCATGGTATCCTTTAAGTATCCTTATGTTTACCACGCCTATAGTTGGTTTAACAAACCATGAAATTTAAAAAAGTATTTAGAAACACTTTTTCCATGTTTGAACTTCAAATCCACCAATGATCAGGTAACTAAGGATTTATTTTGTGCGGTCTTTCACTCATGGATGGACACCAAATTTCTCCATAATGGATAGGAAAAGGTTTATTTTATCACGTGACGAAATAAACTTTGACCAGTCATTTGTAGAATTTTTCTATAATCTTTTCAATTATGAATATCCCAATCATTATAAGACTCACACTTTTGGTTTTTCCTTTCCATTTTGAAGAGGCTCGTACAAATCATTTGCATTTTAGGTTTTTATATAAAATGATTTAATGAAGAAAGTTTGGTTTTTGTTACAACGATGTTGATTCGTCCTCCACCTTAATCCATGCATGAAAAACACCATAAATAATGATCCCATCTCTAATACGAATTGTTTCGAAAAATCATTTAATATAAGTCAATAGGCAATCCTAGATCAAATATTTATCATCCTTGTGTTATTTTATTGTGCCTACATCCCCTGAAAATGATCTTGACTATAAAATAATGGGATTAAAAGAGGAAAATCTCACAAAAGTGGATGAACCTTTAACTTTTTCAAAGTTAAAGGACTTTCTTCTCATCAAATGATTCTCTCTCTTTCAAACTCTATCTCGATCTTGGTATTCCTCAATTTTTCCTTTCATGATATCAAATGTAATTCCTCAAACTATTTAGTAAAGGTTTTATGCATGCAATACATGTTTAATGTTAATTAAAAAATGAGAAAAAAAATTATTTCACTTAATTTTCAATTTATTATTATACTATAGCAAGGTTTTTCTTACTATGAATTAACTTTCCTCCACCAAATAAAAATGGGATGTCTAGCGTAACCATATATATTGTTGTGCGGGAGCATAGTGCAAATCGACTAGGTCTCCGTAGCAAACAAATCAATAATACCAAAATATAGCAATCCAAATAAAGAAAGAAGAAAATAGAGGGAATAACACAATATTTACGTGGTTCACTAAATTGGTTACGGCCACAAGCGATCCATGTTACTAAATAGAAGAAAATTACAAATGGAAAGACATTGTGTTTCTTCATATATATCTTTTCACAAATAACCCTTATACATAATAATGGAAGATAGATACAATATTAATCTCACAAAGGCATCTAGATCCTACTCATATTCTCAATAGAGAATTTTTAAAATTGATACCTAAAATAACCAATTTTCTCCATAAAGTGAATATTAAATTTCACGCATAAAATCTTCTAATTGAGTTATAAGATAGAGATGGACCAATTATCTCATATCCAATTTTTTACGGGAAAAAACTCCCTAAATAGGAGATAAAATCCAAGAGTACCAAATGGTGTAAGGCACATTAAAAAGTAAGTAACTAAAAATACCTATCAAACTTGGATACTAGAATCCCATCAGATAAGGTAAGATAAACTAAAGACGAGTTTCAGTTAAACTTAAACAACCTTTCTCTTTCACAAAAAGTATTTGTGGGAGTCCCGAGTCGACCCAACTTTCACAAATCTCCACCTTTGAGAGATCAATCAAAATATAAAATTGATTATTCCAAACTTGTTCCAAACAAAATGGCTTCATTGCGACCACGCCGCTAACCCGAATGCACATCCTTGTCATGCAAAAATGTAGAAACAATATCACCAAAAAACACATAACCTTCACTGACTTAAAAGAGATTTCCCTATGATAAATTGAGTTTTCACTTAGGTGAAACCAAATTCGTTGTTGTCAACCCCTCCACAAAAATCTTCTTTCATAAAAATTTCCTTCTAGCAAGACATGAGGGCTATCACTAAAATTCACGATCGCCATCACCCAAATACAAACGAAGATTTATGATTTAGTTTGAGGCCTCCTCAAACGTAAACACTGGGATAATCTTGAACCGGTGCATATCTTGCACATCCAAAAGAATGACTCCAATATATCTATCAAATCCATGATGCTCCATAGTACTCTCGGAATCTACGGTTCAACATCAAACCTAGCAACCTCCCCCAACAGAGTCATAGCAATCATTTGGTAAATAAAAGTTAAATTCTCCCTTCGTGGGGGATTTAGGAGCCCCCGACTTTTCCTCGCATCTTTATCATGACTTACTGTGTTCCTCTCACTCATCTTTGTGTCTCCCGAAAGAACTATTGCACCTAAGACTACTACAAACTAATGTCATGTATATCCTGATATGTATGCCCCCTATAAGGACCAGTGCAATTTTTATTTTCATCTAGAAGCAGATGTCACTCTCCTAAAATGTTGTGTAGCCCCCTCAAAACCTAAATGAGAGTGCATATTTCCATTTTTATCATAATGTAATACCTTCTTGCCTACTCCTATATTACGAATATGAGATTTCACTCTCCATAGAAGACCCCAAAATATCTTCACATGTTATTGTCTTCTCTTGGAGAACATATAAATTTCTCACTTTAGTGCGCCTAACACCACAAGGGAACCTGTCACGGTCCTCATAGATCCACAAGATGTTACAATCTTCTAACTCATGGATTCTAGCACACCCACCTCTATAAGGTTCATCCGAAGAACTGGAACATGTTAAATACCACACAAGGTTTTCACTAACCCATCATATGTCTTGATTTAAATTGATCCAATTCCCTAAGTTTGGAAGGCTCTCCCATAGACCATCAAAATAGAAGATACTTTTTCCTCTTTATAGGAGGAGAAAGAATCCTGATTGGGACACATATGAATTGAATAACCAGAATCAATAACTAAAACGTCATTAAAGGATTCATCAAATCTGGAGTTACCATGAGAGCAAAATCATCGACATCCTCTATATTACTTCCATCTACTATTTTTGTTGATGTTTTTTCAACCTTCGCCTTTTCTTTTTCCATTAATTCCTTTGTGATAGAAATGCATGATGTGCCTAGTCTCATGACAGCAGTAACATTCTCGATCCTTCTTCCCCTTTAACTGGGACATTAATCTCCTTAAGCTTCGGTTCTCCATTATTCCACTAACGACTAGGATTGTGACATCACCATCACCCTCAACCACCTTTCTCATATATTTATTAAAGATAGGGGTTGACATAACCTCATCCAAAATAATATTTTTCTTATTTTACATCATTATAGTCACCAAATGATCATACCTTTCAGGAAGAGAAATCAAGAAAATCGCAACCTTGTCCTCCTCCTCTATTTTCACCTCCATGTTTAATAATCCTGAAAGGAGCCTATTAAACTCACTGAGGTGGTCTTGCAATGAAGTACTCGGACCTATACAAAATTAGTATAACCTATTTTTCAAACTAATTAGATTAGCCAATGACTTCTCCAAATAAAGTTTCTCAAGCTTCACCCAAATCATATTAGCAAAAGTGTGTACTAACATTGTGTTTAAGATCCTTAGACAAATATAACCGAATCTTATAACAAACCTCCCTATTTATTTTTTTCCTTTCGTCATCCTTCATTGAGGCAATGACCATTCCCTCTTTGACAAAGATGTCCATAACTTCCACTTGCTAAATGTCAAAATTATTGTTACTATTAAATTTCTCCATATCGTACTTTATAATGGATTCCATAAAAAAATACCCTAGTTTGCAACCTAGGAACAAAATATAGCAATCCAAATAAAGAAACGAAAAAGATATGAAAGAACACAATATTTATGTGGTTCACAAAATTTGTTATGTTCATAGGCAATCCGTGTCACTAAATAGAAGAATATTACAAATAGATTTGTTCATGCATATCTCTCTTCTCACAAATAACCTTTACATTTAATAATGAAAGACTTATGCATTATCAATATCACCAAAGGCACCTAGATTCTATTAAAATTCTTAATAGAGAATACCCAAAAAAAGTTCCCCAAAATAACCAATTTTCTATAGAAAGTGAACCCTCAATTTCACTCATAAAACTCCCGTATTTAATAATAAGATAGAGATGGCTCAATTCTTTCATATATAATTTTCACTGAGAAAGCATCCCTTAAATAGGAGATAAAATTCAAGAGTCCCAAAAATTATAAGACACCTCACAAACTAGGTAATTAAAGACACGTATTAAATTTGGATACCCAAAATCCCATCGGATAAGATAAGATAAACCAAAGAGGAGTTTGAGCTAAACTCACACTATCTCTCTATCATAGAGTCCACAATCGTAGAAATCATAAGTCAAGCCAACTTCCACGTATACATTATTAAATATTTGGATTCTCAATCTAAATTAACATTCGTATTGGATCAACATCTTCAATCAGAAATTCTTATAAATCTATTTTAGAATTATAATATTTATTTAAAATGTTAATTTGTTATCAGTTTGGTAATTTTGAAACCTATTTGTTATATATATATATATATATATATATATATATAGATGATTATAAGACATTTAACTAAAATGGGATTATTATGCTCTGCCCCTACAACTTTGACCTTATTTTCACTTCGTCACTCTCACTATAATTTTCTAAACTAAACTCACTTAACTTATTATAACATTCCAAATTACCTCCAAACTCTGGTGGTATGAGCCAAAAATGAGGATATTATGTTCCAAATAAATTAGAAGGGACTTTTAATAAGGGATCAAAAGTATATAGTCTAATTTGTAAAGATTCACTTGTGACCACTCCCATGTTTATGTTTTTTAATTATTGGTCATATTGTAACTAATATGGGACAAGTGTCATTAGCTGCGGGAAGTAAAATGGGTGGTTATAAAATAATTATGGGTAGTTTGGGACTTACTAAAATTTTAAAAGGGTAAACTTGATGATAAATCCTTAGACTCTTTAAAAATTAAAGACAAGGATAAGTTAAAAACAGTTTTTTCAACAAGCCCATGTGTGCACAATTAAATATGTAGATACATGAATATAAATACAATTATAATTATTAATAATTATAAATACACTTATTAATATGGCTAACATTACAATTGAAATTGTATCTGTATTAATAAGTTTAATTGTATCTATATTAATTAGTGTAAGTGTATCGTTTGGACTTATCATTAACTAGTTAAACAGTTTATGTCTGTAAGATACCAAGATTATCGCTTGGACAGATAATATATAAGTAGACTATTAAGTGATGTATTGATTAATGCCCTTTTTAAAAATATATGGGATTGGTGCTTTACAAATCTTTGAAGAGGGGGATGAACCCCCAAAACTATTTTTGCAATATACATACATACCCTCGACTTAAAACCCTCTCTCTCTCTCTCTCTCTCTCTCTCGCCCAGTTGGTACACATGCATATCCGTTTATCGAATAAGATTTTATGCAAAAATGTTATTGAATGATTAGTTGAAGAAGATTTGTTGGGAATTTGGTTTGTTGGAAAAAGGGTTTTCTAGGGATAAAGGTCGGTTGAGAGCTTGTGTGGTAAGGAATATAAATTAGGCGAGGGTGAAGATAAACTTATGTTAAATCCATTTTTGGAATCTAGTGAGGAAAATTAACAAGATTTTGAAGAGATGGTTGTGGAAGGAGATCGTTGTGGAGGAAGATTGATTATAGTTTGATTCATTTCTCTGCACGATTTTATTTTTTTTATTTCTCACTTGATCAATAGTCATGGAAAACAATTATTGTGAGAAAAGCACCCTAGCTTTAAAAAGAGGTGCATATACTAATATAAAAAGTGCCTTTACCGAACCCCGTAATTTTTGGATCAATTTTTTATCATTTCATGTCGCATGTCATGTGTAAAGTTGTCACCCCGACTATAAAATAATTTGATGTTTACTAAGGTTTTTCATATGTTAATTATTTTGTCATTACTTGGTCATCCATTAATTGTTCAAAAAGAAAGTCTAAAATTTTCATCATTTGAAAATTTATAGCGAAACAAGTTTTATTTAGTGGATTTAAATAGTTAGGGTAAAACCCTAACACAAATCGGGTCCCCAATTCTAGGTGTAGTCTCATCTTATCGTACATTAAAAACCATACATAAATAATATTCAATATCGATTAACTCTAGTCTATTATCTCAAAGTATTGCATATAGGTATCAATCCATACCTAATTTATATTAACTATCATCTATGATAACTACCCATCCTTAGGGATTTTCGGCACAATCTGAATTTCAGCCGAAGGATATACCCTCACTAGTTTATCATAATGACTCTAATAATCACAACGACTAAGCCAAATCCTCAAAACTTCCAAAATCCAATACAATAACCCATTATACCCTCGGGTTTACAATCAAAAACTCCATCCTCAAATTAACCCCTTTTAATTCAACAATCCTCCCTAATATCCTAATACCCTAATTATCGATCTCTACCAACTCAATTCACATCTATCTATCTCTATTCTATGAGTATATGAAAACTATAGGCTAACAAGATCTATCCATAGGCCCCAAAATCAAAATTTTCAAAAGAAAGTCCAAACCAAAATCACCCATCCAACATTTTGGTCTCACATACCTTTTAGTAGATAATTCATAACAAATTTTAAAAAATCAAAAAAATACGAAACAGGTGCCTACTACTTCGTATTCTATTCTCCACAATCTTATCCATCTTCTAGTTTCATCAATCGATCGATCGACACATATTCGAGTCATCTTCTCCAAAAATCATGTTTCTCCGCTTTTTTTAAAAAAAAAATGGAGGTGAAAAAAAAAATGCCAAAAAGTCATTACCAAAAAACCTCTATATTCTCAGAAATTTTGAACTCCAAAAGCCATTCTTTCTAGCCAAAATCCGAGCCTACAATACAACCAAAGAAAGTCCTAATCAATCTCAAGTAAAGTTAGTTATAGTGTGGAAAGAAGATGAATATGATCTATTGTGCGATTCAATGTTTTCAAAAAGTAATCGATTTTCTGTTCATGAGATTATATTCGTCCATTATATAAAAATCCATTTTTGATCATGTATATGTGAAATTTGTTCATTTAAATTTACTTTTTTAGTCACATATACCGAGAGAAAATAATTAATTTTCGAGTGTTCAATTGTGAGTGCATTCCGTGAGATTTTGAAATCAAAACGAACTTTTGGATAAGAAATGTAACGATCAAATCTTTTGAAATGGATGGTTATATTGGCTATGCACACACCCACGATAAGTTGAGATTGAAAAGTGATGTTCTACTATATTTACGAAGTTTGTATTCAAACTTGGTTATATCACTTTTGAGTCTTTTATATTGAGTCAAGTTTTTGAATTTTGTGGGTATATTCACTACAAACCCTCACGAGACAAAACTCGTTCACTAGGGTAACCTAGGGTTTTAACGGCTTGTTGCACATTCTAAATGCAATCGTGATTCGTATGAAAGTGACTTAGATTTTAAAATTTTAGTTTTGCTCGAGGACTAGCAAAGTTTAGGTTTGGGTGTATTTGATGAGTGCATTATTTTGTATATTGTATACCCAAATTTATAACTTGTTAGTCTCATTTTATTTCATTTAATGAGTTCTCAGGATCATTTTATTAGAAAAGGAAAAAAATGCGACAATGATTGAATTCATAGTCAAAATGGCAATTATAAGTAAAAAAATTGGTGCTTCGATAATTTTATAATATTCTTGTACTAATTTGTGAAAAAAGTTGCCTAGTGAAATTTTTGCAGGTAATGAGGGAATTTTGTGCAAATTGATGATCAACTCGAAAAATGCACGAAAAAGCTAAATTTTACGGTCATTCGAAAAAATGTTGTTTTTACCCTTGTGAAATCGTAAAAAATGTTGGGAATTTTTATTCTCCGATTTGGATGAAATTTGGCATGCGTGTTCAACAAAAAAAAAGAAGACTTTTCGAGTGGGGGAAAATTGAAGAGGTGGAGTGATAAGTTGAAGAGTTTCACCAAAACCCTAATGCCTCACCCTAAGCCTATTAATAAGACCCTTAGGGGTTCATTATTTCATGTGTAGAACAAGGAGAGAATTGTAAACAGAGTTTGGAAAATAGTTTTTAGTTCTCTTATTTTGAGAGTTTTATTTATATTCGAAGGCCAAGAATTGTATCTTTGTGGAAGGTATTTTGTCTACATCAATTGTAAGACACATCATTTGTAAGTTGTTTTATTAATGAAAATTCATATTCATTCTTACAATTTTATGATGTCTTCCATTATGCTAGGTGAAATTTATCATGTCTAGTTAATATTGTGCGTGATTTAAATTGTCTTTGTTTTCGATATGTGCTAAAGATTTTAAAAATTCGGTATTCAGTTAAAACGACACGATAGTGTGTTTTAAACCTTGGGCTTTGTTTACGAAAAATCATATTTTTATTTTTAAGTGTGAGTACTTTTTGATGGATTATGCTTGCACTCGATTGTTTTGATAGTCCATGCTTAAAGACTATACTTTGAAATCTAAACGTGAACTTTTTAAGGAAATGGGAATTTTAGCCGTCTAAATTTAGAGACGTAAAATTTTATTGGGAACTTAACCGTGTTATCCTCGGAATTAAATACGACGAGAGTCGGTTTAATTTGAGTTATAAAATCGGGACTGACGAATTTAAATTATTGTATAGTGTTAGTTAAAACGTGATAAATGGATCCAACGTCCTAGTTCTCACGCTCCCTTGATTATATCTCTCGTACTCCCAATTCTTGTTTGTGTTGCTTAGTTTAATATTACATATCATCTCCAAATCCAATTAATCTATTTGGACAATCACAACTATTTTGAATGAAAAACTTGACAAATCCTCATGGGTTCGACCCGTACTTACACTCGTTATTCTATAATAACCTATGCACTTGAGGTATTTGATAAAATTGACAACACATATCTCCATTAATGAACTCAAAAGCTTCATTTAATCCCCCAGCCCACATCCAAACAATAAAATAACATCATATAACCAATTAGGATATTGTCCTGACATCAAAACCCTAATTTTAAATCAAGATTCAAATGAAAACCATAATTATAATCCAAAAGCCCTAGATTTGTAACTTTCATCAATTAAGTAAAAATTTCAAGAGATTAACACATATAATCAAAGGGTTTTTAACTAATTTATAATAGAAAACATATTCAAATTATGTTCTAACAGTTTCAAGTCATATACATGACGGAATCAATCAAAATTAAAGGGGATTTAACATAATTAACAACATGACTAGGTCAATTATGAAATTAATCAATTAAATATTACAAATCAGATTTGAAACATGCTTAGGGCTTAGAATCCAACGAAATAGATATAATCTAACATATATACAATTATAATCGTATTCTATATATTACTTTCCTTATGAAATGATTGAGCAATCAATCCCTAATTTTCCCAATCAACATTTCCTCTTGGTGTTTTTTCTCTCTAGCCTCTCTAGTACTTCCCCATTGTATTTATAAATAAATGAGATCCCTAATGACCTCTTTCAATCATTTAATCTCGAAATTGGATTTGGACCCTAAATGGGACTCACCCAAAAGAATCCAAAAATAATTATAAATGACTTTAAACCGTGCTCGGGCCATATATTAACCCAATATGCCTTTAAACTATCGTTTTAAACTATAAATGGACATTTTACGTGTCCCAAAAATCAATTACCAAATATACCCAAAATAAATAACTAACAACCCAGTTATATAATAATTTCCCGATACGAGTCAAAATATTAATTCTTTCAATTAATTAATCACTGTGTCTTAAGTCCTAATTCTAATCCAACTTAAATAACTCATAACAATATAAATGGTAACATCACTAGTCACAACAACGAAACATAATTAATTTCTACAATTTAACTAATTAAATCATATGCATAAAAATTTGGGGTATTATAGATAATCTGAAAGAGTTGACTAAGGTGGGTCAAAACCACAATTAGAAACATCACTACATGGTCCCAAATAGTATATATGATAGTATAAAGGATCGTGGTTATAATTAGGTCAATGACAGCATGTACGATATATATATATATCAACGTTCTAAAAAATGTGGAGCGAGACCGAGGCATTGATGTCAAGCCGATATATATACATATCAAAGTTCTAAAAAATGTGGGTCATGACGGAGACATTGAGGTCAAGCCTTAAGCCTTAAAAGCCTAGGCGGGCCTAAGGTGTAAAAAGGTATGAAAAGACATTTAGGCTTTTTTTAATATATATATCAAGGTTCTAAAAAATGCGGGGGGTGACCGAGGCATCGAGGTCAAGCCTTAAGCCTTAGAACCCTAGGCGGGTTTAAGGCATAAAAAGGCGTTTAGGCCTTTTTTAATATATTTTAACATTTTTAATTATAACAAGGCTATTAAAGATACTAAAATGGTACATACCTTTAAATATGTCTGAATATATGCAAACTAAAATACTATTTTTTTAAAATACTAAGAAAAAAAATTTTAAAAAAAAAAGAAAAGAAAAAACAAGCATTTTTTTGGACGATAGGCAGAGAGGTTTGGAATACCATTTGTTTTTTGATTGTTTTGAATGAGATATTGGTTCGGTTTTAAAAAAAAAATCCTTTAAAGACGATATCATTTCAATAAAGCGTTTTTATTTTAAAGAAAAGTGCGTCTTCAGCCTTTTACCAAGAATAAGACGTAAAAGACGTAAGGCGGGGCGTTCCTCCCAAGCCCCAAGCCTAAGTGCGCCTTATATATATATATATATATCTCTCGGTAATACACCATAATAGTATTTACAATTTTTATTTAGCTCCATATGTTAAATTCTTGGTCCTAAAGGAATTAACCAATTAGGTTATATCATATTTTATTCAATTTCCAACACTTATAGTCGGTTAACATAAAGTTTTCTAAATCAATTGTTCTACACAAATATCTCACATTCACATCATGGCTAGTAAAATTTCAAGTCCAAAGTATCAACATAAATTCGAAACACTTTATAATAAAAATATGTATTTTTATCATGATATTTAACATATCATAGAGAAGAAAATTATACAATCATTTTCACATTTATAAACAAGGTTCATGAATTTTGAGGTCTAACTTTATCACAGGAGAAATCATGCCAAATTCTATAAATTAAAATTTCCCTATTAATTACTATAATTCTCAATACACAAATATGTATCATTTTCCCTCATCATTAGAAGGAATTATTCGTATGAATTTAATGTGAATATATGTGTAAAATGCAAAAATCTACTCTCAATGAAATATTTAGTTCACAATGACTAGCTCCTTAAAACAAATTTAGGTGAACAACCTAATTATCAAGATAATTGACTTTCAATTTAATTAGTGTCTAGGTGATAATCTATTCTAACAACCCTAAAGGGGAAGTATAGGATAGATCTTTCCTTTTTATATGTTCACCCAAAATCAAAAGTGTAACCTTACTTACTCTTAATCTTCTTGTGACCAACTTTGCCTCATGAGTTATCTATAAATTACTCCTTGAAATCTCTCAATTATGCATGTAAATTTTTGGTTTAGTTAAGGAATATATTTAAGGAGTCTTCTAAACTTTTTAGGGTGTAAACTAGCAGCAAAGTTTGTGTAAAAATGCTCATAAATAAACGTGCCAAAAATCCACTTGGATAACCCCCCGCTATAGCAGGACAAAACCCCTCTTATAACAAGTCTTCAACCACAGTCGCCCCGCTATGGAAAGTAAAATTGCCACTGTAGTGTACCAAATCCCCTCTCATAATGAGCTCTCTTTCCATTTATGCCGTTTAACTAACAAATTAAATTTAGTTTCTATTTATCCAACTCCATGCCAACTCAATTCCAACAATACACCTGTTTTAGTCCATTTACTTCCCACATTGTTCCCAAAGTTATCCTAAAACCCTAAAAAACCCTAGGGTTTACTCCAATCCTAGCCAAAACCATAATTAATCCCGATTCTTAATTTTTTCCGATTCAATTTACTTACATAAAAATCTAAATCCAATTTCCATTTAAAGTCTAATCTATTTATTAAATTTATAATCCATTACTAATTTATGGTAAATGAATTTTAAAATTTCAAATTCCAAAGTTATGTTATATCAAATTTATATGACTTAAATTATAAAAATGCCAATTTAATTATTTATAAAAAATATGGGGTATTATAGTCTTCTCCCTAACCGTGTTCACTACATATATGTCTAACAAGGTAAGTAAATTTAAGTATTCTAGAGTTTTTAAATTACTCTTTTAATTCGATTAGACAATAATATTCTTGTATGCGACGGACGTGGTTAATTTTTCATCCAAAAATTTAACACTAAAATGAAAAGTTGGTTTGTTTTAATAAATTTGTGGGTATAACTTGGTTAAAAGTTCATTCAATTTTTCATATGGGGGTAACTTGGTTTGTTTCAATAAGTCCGTGGGCTATAGTCCAGAAAATGAAAATCGGGGAGACGAGGTGAAAATGTGGTTAAACTGTGGAGGGAAAAAGTATAATTAATCCAAATCAAGAAAA
Organism: Sambucus nigra; assembly: GCA_949130495.1. Lineage (NCBI taxonomy): Eukaryota > Viridiplantae > Streptophyta > Magnoliopsida > Dipsacales > Adoxaceae > Sambucus > Sambucus nigra. Next base: position 210,264,022 of record OX422223.1, on the reverse strand, counting down.
TGAGTAGTTATTTAATTTTTTTTCAACTGACATTATCGCGTATTAGGTTCCATTTGATACAAAAGATGAAAAATGCAAATGATTCAATGGCAAATGATGAAATGGAAAATGTTTCCATGGAAAAATCATCATTTTCCACATTTTCTATAAACAAAAAAAAAAAATCATTTCTTTTACACATTTTTTACCAAACTCAAAAGTTGAAAAATAAAAATATAGCCAAAAATACGTATGTATGGTATATAAATGTTGTTAGTGAACAATATATATATATATATATATATATATATATATATATATATATATATATATATATATATATATATATATTTATTTACTGTATATATATATTTATATATTTACGGAATATATGTATAGGTTTTTTTAATGGCTTTGGGTGACTTGTCACCCAAAGATGGCGAAAAAATTAAATAAATAATTCCCCAAAAAAATTAGTTATCACCCAAAGATGATAAATTATGCTTGAGGCGTGTTGTATATTTTACAGAGGTGACAAACAATTGTAGGACAAATTTGAACTATCTAAAGCCTAAAAGTTTGAAAATTAAAAAAAAAAATCAACTTTTTAAAAATTGCAATGGCAAATGGTTGGGCCTTGCATGTTTTGAAATAATATAAAGCAAAACATTTTGAAGAAAAATGCCCTAAATAATGACATCGATGCTTTATATATTAAGTAGCAATATAAACGTACTCACCTTTATTGTGTGTTTGTTGCCCCATTCAACTGCAAACTTAATTGATTTGCACTTATTTTGCTGATTTATAGGCCAGTAATGGACTGTGGGTACCAAACTTCTTGTAAAGAAATCGTAATAACGGGGCTTTACCAGTAGAGTCACTGAGTCACAGGCTAGAATATACTTCTCACTAACAGACCATGCAGCTCCCTCCACGTATATCTTGTATCTACATGCATGAAATGATGTCCAAAATAAAGTAAGAGGGATAAAAATGAATTGCAAGGGACAATGAGTAATTTTATATTTGGTTATGTACCTGTGAGTGCATTTGCTTGCTAAATCTGTTGTTTTAAATCCTTCTTGTCGCTCCCTTACCCAATCCTGCAGTAGAATATCAGCTTATATACAGATTTCACCTCAAAGTTGTGTTTACAAATAATAATGCGCTATATGTTTTAAAGATAACAAAATGTGATACTGGTGTTACGAATATACAGATTTCGTATTATGTGATCAAAACTTTGTAAATTGATAAATAAGATAAGGGGTTTGGGAAAAATGGAGGTGTTAAGAGTAAAATTTAATATATGTGCTTATATATAAAATAAATATGAATTATAGGCTATCAAATAAAATTAGGCCCATTAACGTGATTAATTTAAGTTTTGGGGCCTTAATAATATATTATTAAAGTGTGAATTTTAATGTGTAGAGACAAGCGTAATTTATATTTTTATGATGGGTTAAAATATAAATATACGAAATATGAAAAGACACGATTGTCTTATAAATAGGGGTCATGGTCCCCAGATCACACTACACCATTCTTCTTATTCTCATTGTCAGAGAGAAATTTAGAGAGGGAATAAAAGTGCTGATCTGGAAGAAAATAAGACCTCAGACTCAGATATTTTAATTTTCTCATTATAGATTCAGGTACGCTTCCGCAAAATCAATATTTATATTTCTTGATAATTCAATATGAATGTTCATTTTTGTGTGATGGAAATGAATCCAACATATCTCCAGACATTTCTATTACATTACAATCAAATTTTTTTTTGTAAAATTAGTTCCTAAAAATTTTACCCACAACACCCCTTCTTTTAAATCTACTACACACATCCCTTTTTTAAAACGCCTTTCCTTTTTAAAACACGTGATATCAATAAATACAATGTCTTACATCCCGTCGCAGGAAACTCTCCATCTATTAGATCCGAAATTATGACTAAATGTTGTTTTTAGTATTCTTGTAACCTAAAATAACAGATCATTGGATCAATAATAATGTGACGCCGATTATCATATTCAATAGACTCAAGCCAACATATAGAAGAGGTCGGCAGATTTATCTCCTTAGGTCGGCATACTAGCCAACTGCCCATAGGAATATGCTGTGGCATATCCAAAAATGTGAGTAAAGGAAAAATAAATAGCTATTCTTGTAGGGGTCAAAACTATAAAAATATAATTTTTTTTCATAAAATTTTAAAACTATAGGATTAAAATTTGAAATTCTTTGAAGTTTGGAGGGTCCAAGGCCCCCCTCCCCCCACCCCACCCCCCACACACACACCTAATCTGCCTCTGGGAATATGAATAAGCATCCAAGTGAATAGTGACGTGTGAGCATATCAACACTCACCATGTGCATGCACGAGAATAACTACATAGTTGTTAGTTGTAAAGTCTAAATACCTAATGTATAAAGGTATTCCACCTCTTCTCATTCCCACTACTGTAGATAGTTCACTACACCCCTTACTAGGGGACAAGTGAAAAATAATATATCTTAAAACCCTAAAGAGTTCTTAATAGGCTTGTACTCAAATCCTAATACTTAGTCACATTGTATTCGTGGATGTAGGCACATTAATGGGTTGAACCACGTACAAAACCTACCTCTTTCTTTGTCCCGCATTTGTCTCTAGCTTATATCTTTCCTTTATTATCTGTGATTGATAATAATTGGTGTAACTAAGATAAGACTCATCCTAACCATCATACCAATTTTAGAGACCAACAATCATATTTTACACTGCAGATTTAAATTTGCGGTAGAAAGTTGTGCAAATAAGTTGGCGAAATTGACAATGCAAGTTCAATTTTGCTGCAAAAAAAATTAAGGGTTCATTTAACACGCAAGTGAGCAAATACTTTGGGTGTAAAATAAATTATTTAGCAAATCGTATAATTTTCCAGACGTGTGTTTTGATAACATTAATTTTTCAGGTGTCAAATCATTTTAGTTTTGATAAATTTTTAGGGATTAGGATAAGAGAAGTAGAATTGATTTTTATAATAAAAACAAATTTTTAACAGTTAAAATAGTTTTTGTATAAAAAAAAATATTTTTATAAAACAATTTTTTATTGTTTTTAAACAGAGCTTTTTTTAAATACCAATTTTTTATAAAACAGTTAAAACGTTATTTTAAAATAGTTGTCATTTTTTTTAAATACCAAAAGTTGAAAATAGATTTCTTTTATTAAAAAAAAAGATACTTATAAAAATAAATTCGTTTTATAAAGGATCAAATACCAAAAAATCCCTCAAACATTTTTTAATACACATTTAGTCCAACCCTTTTATTTTGTGTCAAAAAGTTCCTTATTCTCATATCTTTAAAGCTCCGCACCAGCAGCATGATAAAGCCTTTTTGGCATGGTGAATGACTTTTTAGTGCAAAATAAAAACGCTTGGACTAAACGTGTATTAAAAAAAGTTCGAGGGACTATTTGGTATATGCGCCTTTTATAAAATAGTTAAAATGTTATTCTATTTTAGTACAATTTTGTTATTTAAAAAAAAAAGTTAAAATCGATTTTTTGTTAATAAAATAAAATAAGTTTTATTACAAAAATTGTTTTAACTGTTTTAAGAATAGTTGAAAATATAAAGTTTTTGTTATATAAAAAACAAATTTTAAGAATGTACATTATATTATTAAATAATATTTAAATAGTTAATAGTTTTTTATATACAAAATAGTTTTTTTATTTTTTAGAAACTTTTTGTAAACAATATAGTTCTTTAAAATAGTCGGAATATATTTTTAATAAAAGTCTGTTTTTATTTTTATAAAATATTTTTTATAAATAGTGTTTGTTAAAAAATTCTGATATAAAAAAAATGGTTTTAAAAATGTAAAAAGAATTTTTATTTTAGTAAAAGGAAGGTTTGGCCAATCTTAGTTGATAAAATTTTCTTTGGGTATTAGATGAGAAAATGTTGTCACAAAAGGATGAAAAAGTGTGATAATTGACATGGTGCATGGAAAAGTTTTTCATTATAAATTGTGTCTATCAAATGCACATAAAAGTGGACAAAAACTTCATTTATCACTTTTTTTTTTCATTTTTCATGACAAGTCATGTCTATCAAATGGACCATAATATGCTTTTGTAGTTCACGTGTCCCATTGGTAGGAGCTTTAATGACAAGAGGACTACAAATCTAGCAATGGGAGGTTTGGTAATAATTTGAAAATCTTTAACATTAGGAGTAGAATTTATAATTTTTGAAAAATAAAACTTCTATTAAGGAGAGAGAAATATCCACTAATTTTACGAAAGAAAAATTGATTGTTCAAAATTCTTAAGAGATAATATTATATATAAGGTCTAAACATGATATTCTAAGAGAATTGTGGTCCCTCTATTCATTGTCAATTGGTAATGAGTTAAATGCCCTAATTTAACATAGTACCAAGGCAAGATACACCAACAGCTTGAATGCTCTCCATAACATATTAACAATATTGGGATTAAGTTATGCAACACATAAATAGGTCTGTTACAAATTTTCAATAAATGAAAGTGTTACAAAATATTAATACATAAGATCGAGAATCACTTCACCTATTAATATTTTATTTTAGATTTGCTTAAATATATCACATGGTAATGGTATTAATACATAGAAAAATGTTAAGAAGACCCTTTTTGTTATTACTTTTGGTACTCCTAATACCTTGTTTTGTCTTTACTTGTATGAATCCCAACATAAAAAACAAAGCAAGATACAACACTTTAAAACTAGGAGTAACAAAAAGGGATCTCCCTATCAAAGCTCTCATACATAACATGGTATCAAAAGTTTTCATATGCTACCAAGAAAAAAAAAAAAATCAAAAGCTTTCATGGATCCATAGTACAAATACTCAATATGACTTAATATATATATTCATATATTATGTCATCATTAAAATCTTTTGAAATTCGTATCATCATTATATATTAAACTCAAATCCCACTAAACATGCCCAGTGAATAACAGTATTTCCATGCTATTATGGGCCTAAGGTTTAAATGCTCAACGGTGACTACATAATATATCCACACTAGAATTTAGCCCCACGCGATGCGAGAATAGTTTGAAGAATGTTATTAAAGAAACTTAAAATATAAGAAATATAATAATACAAATTTATATAAAACAAAAAAATCATTTTTATAAATAAATAAAAAATCATTTTGAAAGAGGAAACTCCAAAAGTTTGTATAACATTCTTCATCTTTGTATTTAGTTTTGTGCTTTGTAATTTTTACAAATTATTTCACACATTGACAAAATCTTAAGTTTTGTATAACTTTATCCTAATTTCATACATGGAAAAATTGACATTGTTTTTAATCTTTAATTTTTGGTTCCATATTATTTCAAAAAAATCATTTCATCCATCCTTCATATCTTTATTTTGTTTTTTGCATTTTTGACATTGAATTTCTTTCTATATTTCACACGCATGAAAAAGAGTCGATTGTTCATCTTAATGATGCCCATGAAAATAGAAATAAAAAATACCACCATGTGATAAAATAAATCATTAACATATTCAATGAGCAAAACAGGGGGAAAAATCGAGAAAAATCTATTGTTATAAAGATATCTAATAGAAATTTCATCAAACCTCTAATAGAAATCTCATCAAATCGCTAGTAACCATAAAAAATTACCAAATCCAATATCAAGTTGAGTCAAATAGTTAGTAACCATAAAAAAAATACCAAATTCAATATAAAGTTAAGGGAACCGAATCAAGAAAAATATTAATTGACATAAGTAAAAAAGTTTGAGAAGAATATACCATATAAAGAGTCTGGACAATGAAAAACGGAACAAAATTGTATAAGGGAGATTAAAAGATTACTTTTTTAATAGTTTATATATTTTTAGGGCCTAAAATAATATCAATTATGGATATCGGACAATAAGGACCCGCTACTCAGAAAACTCGATTTAAACGATGTTTTTAAATACAGTTTTAAAATTCAGTTTTTTGTGTTTATAATTATTGGTATGCGTTTGGTAAACTTGATTTTAAATACAGTTTTTTAAAAATTTGACAAAAATGACAATCATGTATATTTATATTGTACATATATATATATATATGTGTGTGTGTGCGTGTGTGTGTGTATATATATATATATATATATATATATATATATATATATATATAATTCATTATAAAATCATATACATACATGACTTGATAATATTTTTTAATACATATGTACTATATGTATATTTTATATTATTCCATACATTAATAATACATTTATAAAACTATATATAAGTATCATATAACTATTTGATAATAATATTTAACTTTACATTATTTCATGCGTAATTTTATATACATGTACATATATATTTTTTATTTATAAAAATTACACACATATTGATGTATTATGTATGTATATTATATATTAAGGTATAACTGCATTAAAATATTAAGAATGAATAATTTTGAGTTGAAATATAAAAAACAGAAGTTATAAAACACCCTAAACCTGTTTTCTGAAAAACTTGATTATAACACAGAAATATTATAATTCTGTGTTTAAAAACAGGTTGCCAAACACAGATTTTTATCAGAATTGTATTTAAACACAGAAAACAGAATTATAGTTACAAACCAAACAGGCCCTAAACATTTTATTTTCATTTTTAGTCCCTATTTTCAAATTATCGATTGATGTGACATGCTGTTATTGATTGACATTTTACGGATGTGGGTCCGCGCAAGTGACTTTATTAAAAAATAGGGACAAATTGTAAATAAAATATTTGTTGTCCTATTTTCAGAATATATATTACAATAAACCCTAAATTTACAAAGCCGTTTTTTAAATTAATCATGTGATGAGTACAATAATAAGCATTCAAACATATGTCGTGCAACTACAAAAGCAGTCAACTTATTCAAAGAACCCAAAAAAATTCACATTCAATATACATTTTCAGAAATCGTAAATAAGAAGGGACTTTGTAAATTTAGAGTCTATCGTAACATGATTCACACTACATTCCTTGTGGTCATATTTTCTGCTTTATAAGCATTTTTTTGCTTTCTTTCTTGTTTTACTGCTTAGGTAAATTCTATTGTATTCCATGACTAATAAATTATACATGTAAAATCTCTCATAGATCAAAACTAGCACTCAAATCTCCCACACATAAGATTAAACAAAAACACATATAATAGGAATCGAAAAGGAGTAAAATTAAAGAAGCACCTTGAACAGATTTATTCTCCAATTCTAATATACCCGAAGAACTCCCCCCTTGGGATTCTACCTATCCTTGAGACAAAGGTCTGACAAACCCTTTGATCCCAGCACCACCATCAATAAAGGGCAGCACCACATATGAACCAACCTTGTTCATTGCCGCTACATACTCCTCTCTCTCAACCACAAAACCATATTTCTCTTTCTTGAAAACCCTTTGCTTCTCTGATCTCCTCCTCTTAGCCTCCATTCTTCTCAAACATTGCATCTCTTTCCTCTTTCTCCATTCATCCTTAGTTTAGGGAATCAAGCAATCGGGCCAGCAGAGTGTGTCAGAGAAGCCAGTGCCAGCAAGAGCTTCGTTGAGGAGGAGGGGTATTATGTGCAGAGTGAGGGAGGGGGAGGGATTTGTGAAATGGGTAGAGAGATGTTAAGAAAATATATAGATATATGGGAGATAAAGGGAGCTGAAATAGGAAGGGGAAAAGATAGCGTCACTTAGAAAGGGAGAGATGACTCGCTTCACATTCCATTTTATTAGAAAAGATGTTGAGAGAGGCGTCTAAGTACCAATGACTTTATTTCTCAAGCCACGTGTCAAAGTTAAAATAGGAGACACCATTATATATAATATATATATATATATATATATATATATATATATATATATATATATATATATATATATATATATATATATATATATATATATATATATATATATATATATATATATATATATATATTGTGGGTACCTTATTTATCCTTTAGGCCCATAAGAGTAGCCGGACAAAGCCCAGCTAATAATAAGAGATGTTCGGCCCAAATTATGGATGCTTTAAGTAATAACGGTTAGAACTAAGAATTTGACCCATTTGATCTCCAAAAATCTCGGAGGAGATATTCGAGGGATAGTGGGCTAGCGGGTCAGTTACCATCGCCCTCTCTCCCTCTTACGGAATATATATTGTACCCCTGGCCCGGGGCAAAGGGCATGCAGAAAAGCCTCTCTTGAGTGTTACTTAATATAACAGTAGACCTCTCCGTGGACGTAGGCAATTTGCTGAACTATGTATATTTTTGTGTTATGTGATTGCAAACTTTGCTATTCTTTTCTTTATAATGATTGTCTTTCATTATTGTTTGTGTTGAAATATTTATCACCACAATTGGTGACGTCTGTGGGAAACAGTTATTTTTTCTTTAAGAAAGCCTTCACCAGCAGGAACCTGCAATGTACGATCACAACAGCAATGCCCCTCAAAGAGGGGACATCCAATAGTAGCCTATCCCTCCATGGATTAGGTCCAAAGTAAGTCATTCAAACCAGAGGCTCCGCCGAGAGAGGCAACTCTTCGAAGAGAGCCAGGGGCCAGTTAGATCCACACAGATTTCTAGGTTGATAGATGCCTATGAGGCTAGGCTTCAAGAACAGGAGGAGGCTACTCTGAAACAGGAAGCTGAAAATGCTCGCCTCAAAATACGACTAGAGAGGATGGAAAGGGACCTCCATCGTAACACAAGGCAACGCTACAATCGAACTCCTAGCCCTCAGGTGAGCAAACCTCACAGCCGAGGAAGGAGCCCAGGGCGTAGGTCGTAGAGGTCTGAGAGACACGGGTCAAATGACGACCAGTTCGAGTAGCAATAATCATCTCGCCGATATAGGAGCCCTGGCCAAAGGAATGATGATATAAGAAGCTTAGTCCGAAGAGAAATGGACCAGCACCCAGCTCATTGGGGTTCCAGATCAACAAGAGAGCTGGTCAGGCGAGCTCTCAGAACTCAGATGAAGTCCCCTTTTGTAAGGGAGTTGAGGAAGAAGAAGCCCCAAAGAATTTTGCAGTGCCCAGATTTAAGATTTATGATGGCAAGACTGATCCCATCGATCATATCAGACAATATAGGCAGGCCATGACCCTGTGGAACCATAACGATGCACTCATGTGCAGAATTTTCCCTTCAAGCCTGCACGATGTCGCCCAAAAATGGTTCGAGAAGATCCCCTACATATCCATCAAGAACTTCAAGTCCCTGGCCGAGTTGTTCACAGCTCACTTCATTACGAGCAGCTCTCATCCGAAGAGGATGAACGCTTTGCTCACAATGAAGAAAAAACCTCAGGAGAACCTTAGAGACTACGTGAAGAGATACTGGGAGATGTTCAACGAAGTTGAGGATTGCTCAGAGCAGGTCGCTGTAGCATCCTTCAAGATCGGCTTGCCCCACTCATGTCTCTTACACCAGTCCCTCACTAAGAAGGAGTCCACGATCGTCGGTGACTTGATGGCCCGTATCGAGAAATCCGCCATAATTGAAGACGTGACCCATCCTAGTGTAGGGGAAAATGGTGGCACTAAGGTTACCGATAAGGGGATGGAAAAAGTGACGCTCGAAAGAAAGGTAATAAGAACGTGGGCAAAATTGTCCCCAAGAGTGGGAGCAAGGGAGACTCCTCGAAGGCGTTCCAAGCCGTGAATACCGTCTTTAGAGAACCTATATATAAGATCCTTACAAAAATCAAAGACGAGCCATTTATTAAGTGGCCCAAAAAAATGGGTGGGATCCCTCCAAGCGAAATAACGCATTGAGATGTGCACTTCATAAGGAAGGAGGACACAAAACCGAGCACTGTAAGGCCCTGAAGTTCCACCTCGAAGAGCTATCTCAAGTCGGGCACTTAAGTGAATTCGTAGAGAAAAAGGCAGAGAAGGTAGCCACAAACGGTAATCAGAAGCCCGATAATGTTCTCGAAGGGGATGTCGGCTACGAGTTCGTAATAATTTATAGGGCATCCGACCTCAAGCAGATCCAAGGGAACGTTGCTCGAATGGAAGTGAAGAAGATGACAACAGTAATGCAAACTTTTCAGATTGATCCTGCCAAAACCCAAGCTCGAAAACGTCGACATCCAAAAGAAATCAACTACAACAAGCATATTGTGTTCACTGACGAGGATTTGGTGGGAGTGATAACTCCACACCACGACGCATTGGTTATTACACTCAGAATAACTAACTTTGACATCGATAGGCTACTCGTCAACTTAGGCAGCTCATCTGAAGTAATGTACCTGGGGTTATTTAGAAAGCTGAAGTTAAGCATTACCGACTTGAAAGAGGCCATTGTTCCTCTGGTTGGCTTCACTGAAAAGATAACAATCCCCTTAGGAAAGATCGTCCTACCCGTAAGGGCAGGAAGCATCTCGAAGATGATCGAGTTTCTTGTGGTTGATTTTGATTCACCCTACCAAGCCATCCTCGGCAGAGGATAGCTGCACGCGATGAATGTCGTCTCATCAACCTATGACCAGAAGTTGAAGTGTGTGACAGAGCGTGAAGTATTTGAAATCCGTGGAGATCACGCAATGGAAAAGAAGTGCCTCATAGCAGCCATACGCCCCAAACAAGAGAAAAAGTGGAAAAATAAGAAACTAAGACGAAGAGAAGGAGAGTCTGATGCCCTCCAAATAGAAATTAAGATATGGCAAACCAGAATTGGAGGAGACCAGGCTCCTCCCCTCTAAAAAGGTAGTCGAGGGTCTGAAAGAAGTTTCAACCGAAAGTGGCCCAACTGAGAGAACATTTTTTATTGGAACATCCCTTACTGATCGTGAAAAGAAGGAATTGGTCACCCTCCTTCGAAGAAATTTGGACATTTTCGCATGGGAGCCCTACGAGCTGCCCGAAATTGATTCCAGCATTACCTGCCACCGATTACACGTGGATCTAGCCTTCAAGCTAGTTATATAGAAGGCACGTCGGACATCCCCAGAGAAAGCCAAAGCAGTAGAGAAGGAAGTGGAGAAGTTATTAGATACAGGGTCCATACGGGAAGTTTAGTTCCCTAAATGGCAATCCAACCCACTAGTGGTCCCCAAGAGAAATGGGAAGTGGAGAGTCTGCATCGACTTCACTGATCTCAATAGGACTTGTCCGAAGGACAAATTCCTCCTCCCAAAGATCGATCGACTAGTGGATGAAACGGTAACTCATGAAAGAATGAGCTTCTTAGACGCGTATTCTGGATATCACCAGATCCCTCTGGATGAGCCAGATCAAGATAATACCGCCTTCATCACTAATGTTGGCTTATTATGTTATAAAGTTATGCCCTTCGGGCTCAAGAATGTGGGGGCAACTTATCAGCGGTTGGTTACTAGGATGTTTAAGGACCAAATGGGAGACACCATGGAAGTATATGCTCATCAAAACCAAGCTCAAAGACGACCACCTCTCCGACCTAGAAAGGACCTTTGATATCCTCAAGAAATATTGAATGAAGCTTAACGCAAGTAAGTATTCCTTCGGCGTCCAGTCAGGAAAATTCCTTGGATACTTGGTCAGCGAGAAAGGAATAGAAGTTAATCCCGACCAAATCAATGCTATCAACATGGTGCAATCCCCTCGAACTATGAGAGATGTGCAGAAGCTCACAAGAATGTTCACTGCCCTAAACCAGTTCATCCCTAAATCTTCAGAAAAATGCCAGTCGTTCTTCCAGCTACTGAAGAAGACTAAGAGTGTGTAATGGAACGACGGTTGCTCGAGGGCCTTAGAAGAGCTTAAGGCTTACCTCGGCAAGCCTAATTTTCTCGTAATCCCTAGGGAAAACGATCCCTTATATCTCTACCTTGCAATATCAGATCAAGCTATCAGTTCTACCTTGATATATAAGAAAGAGGGGAGCCAGCATCCGGTATATTATGCAAGTAAAACTCTTTCAGACGTCGAGCAGCGGTACCTGCCATTGGAGAAGATCGTTTTTGCACTAGTGGTAGCCTCAAGAAAACTGAAGCACTATTTTAAGGCCCACTTCATCTTCGTAATTACTTCACACCCCCTCAAAGTTGTACTGAGGAAAGCAGACCTCTCAGGCCAACTATCAAAATGGTTGGTTGAGCTCGGAAGATTTGATATTCATTTTCAACCAAGGACTTCTATCAAGGGGAAGGTTCTCGTCGATTTCATCACTGAATTCACAGGAGAACAACCCTGGGATTAGCTCAAGATCAGTCATCTGAGGGAAGCCCTACAAGAGCTAGGTACCTAGAAGTTATATGTTGATGGAGCCTCCAATTCCAGAGGGGCGGGAGTAGGCATCATACTAGTTACCCCCAAAAACACAGTACTCGAGCAAGGAATCAGGCTTGAATTTGAAGCCTCCAACAACGAAGCAGAGTACGAAGCACTGATCGCTGGTCTGCAGAAGGCACAATTGCTTGGGGCAAGATACCTCCAAGCTTTCGGCGACACACAACTGGTATCCAACCAAATAAGTGGCAATTTTAATGCAAAAGACGGCAAGATGGCAGCCTATCTCGCCACTGTGAAAAGGTTAATGGCCAACTTCGACCGCATCAATGTTCAGCAATTTCCCAGGGGACAAAACAGCCATGTCGATGCCCTGGCAGCTCTAAGCTCGATGGTTGACTCCAACTTAAGGAGAACAATTCAAATTGATTTCCTTGTAAAACCGAGGATCAACCGAAGCACCGAATCGCCAAACCTCGAGCATCTTCTTCAAATAGAGAAAGCCCCCAGTTGGATGGTCCCCATAGTAGATTACTTACAAAGTGACGTACTGCTAGGTGATAAGAAGATCGCCCATCAGATAAAAGTCAAAGCTGCCTGCTTTCACTTATCTCTTGAGGGTAAATTATACAAAAGATCCTTCACAGGTCCGTACCTCCAGTGTGTTCATCCACAGGACTTTGAGCAAGTCCTACACGAGCTGAATGAAGGGATTTATGGAAGTCACGTAGGAGGAAGGTCGCTAGCCTTTCGAGCAATAAAGGAGGGATACTGGTGGCCATACATGCAGAGGGACGCTGGAGTCTACGCTCAAAAGTGCGAGAAATGTCAAATGCACGCACTTATGGTCCACCAGCCTGCCAGCGACCTAAAGTCACTCACCAGACCATGTCCCTTCACCCAGTGAGGTCTGGACATCGTAGGCCCTCTGCCAACTGTTGTCGGAAAGCGAAAGTACCTGTTAGTCGCCACAGACTACTTCACCAAGTGGATAGAGGCAGAACCACTGGGGAACATCAGAGACACGGACATAATGAGGTTCATATAGATAAATATTATTACTCGCTTCGGGATACCTAGGACAATCATCACTGACAATGAAATCCAGTTCAAGAGTGGACTTTTCCAATGCTTTTGTAGTGACCATGGAATCAGGCACTACTAGGGGTGGGCATGGTCCGGTCCGGCCCGGTTTTTGGCCATTTTAGGTGCCGAACCAAATCATTCGGTCCTATATTTGAGAAGACCGAATTCGAACCGATTTAATCGATTTAGCCTATTTATTTGGTCTATGCTATTTTCGGTCTGGTTCGGTTAATAATCGATCCATATTTGAAACCAAACAAATCACAACAAATACTATGAGTTCAGTTACAATTCTGTTCAGCAAACAAATCTTATGAGTTTAGTTACAAATCTACTCTCTTGATAATTACAGACAACAAATATTATGTCATTTCCTAATATGTTCAGCAAACAAATATGAAGCAAACAATTCTTATGAGTTTAGTCACAAATCTCCTCTGCTGATAATTACAGACCATATATTATGTCGTTTCCTAATCTGTTCAGCAAACAAATATGAAGCAAACAAAGCTCCTATGTTGATAATTACAGATCTGAAGCAAATAAATATTATGAGTTCAGTTACAAACATGTTCAACAGTTATAAAAATATTATGACATTTCCTAATCAGTTTAGTTGATAATTAATCAGTTCCTAAAAACACAACAATTGGCCATTGGTAACCAAAAACAACAAAACAAAAAACGGTTCAGTAGTCGAAACAAACATATGCCGAATCTTTAGTATAACATAAAAATAACAATAAAACAAACCAGATCTTTAGTATAACTGTATAACCAAAAATTAGAATACAAATCAAGAAAAAAACATATACCGAATCTGATGTGGAGTTGAGGTGCGCTAAATCTGTAGTCGCCATTTCCATTTGTGTTGAGGTGCGTTGAGGTGAGGGTGTGGCTTTCAAACCAGAGTTGGTGTGGGTGTGCGCCGGAGAGAGAAAGTGAAAGGAAGTGAAAGTAGTAGAGGAATGAGGAGTGTGTGCGGCCGAGTGTGTTTGTTGTATTTTTTTAAGGGTTTAGTTAGTTATTTACTAAAACATACATAAATGATATATTTACATAAAATTAATATATATTATATAATATTAAAATAAACGGTCCGGTCCTAAGACCGAATTTAAATTGGCTATTTTAGATTGGACTGAATATATTTGGGTCTCTTAATATAGGACCGAATTAGGATCGATTTATAAAAAAGCCTATAAATGTGGGTCCGGTTCGGTTCGGTCTAATCGGGTCAATCGGGTCGGTCTTTTTTTTGTCCACCCCTAGGCACTACTTCAGCTCTATGGCATACCCTCGGAGCAATGGTCAAGATGAGGCTTCCAACAAAACAGTGATCGATGGACTAAAGAAGAGCCTAGAACGAGCCAAGGGAGCATGGGTAAATGAACTACCCCATATCCTCTAGCCCTATCGCACCACCCCGAGGCGAGCAACTGGAGAGACACCTTTTGCACTCACATATGAAATGGAGGCAGTTATTCCATTGGAAGCTGGTCTACCCACCATGAGGTCCACACTGATCGACCAAGGCCAGAACGATGGAGCACTGTTCGCTGAACTTGACTTAGCTGACGAGCGGAGAGAATTAGCTCTAGTGAAACTAACAGCCTACCAGCAACAGATAGCTAAGTAATATAATAGAAAATTCAATCCAAGGACATTCCAGGTTGGGGACTATGTCCTAAGAAAAGTACTTGGCGGCGTTGTAAAGTCATCAGACGGCAAGCTAGGACCGAACTGGGAGGGACCGTTCAAGGTGGTAAGGGACGAACTGCAAGGAGCCTATCATTTGGAAACGCTGGAAGGTAGGGAGATACCAAGATCTTGGAATGCGGACAACCTGAAGAAATTCTACTTCTAGAGTTTTCTTTTATTTAGGCAAATTTTTATTTCTACAAATGCTGCTCTCTGTTCATGACTCTGATTAATGAAATTTGATTGGCCTTGGCATTCTGTGAGTATTGGTTTTCTCATATATGTTTTAGCACATGCATCCTCTCCAAGTTACAGGCTTCATTCTTAACAGGCATAATAAAGACCACAAGTTACAGTAAGTTAATGAACTTACTCCATCCACACTGGTCAAAGCACTAGCAGGGTTAACATATAATAACCCTCCTCACGCCTTTGTCAATAGCACAATTGGCCTCCTAGTTTTCCCCCGGCAATAACTAAAGCCCTACAGGGGATCCTTAGGTAACTTGGCTAACCCAGGTTGGTTGCCAACATAGTTTGGCCCCAAAAACCCCTACTCGAATCGACTGTCCATTTACCAGGTATATCCTCGCCATTGCCCTACTTAGGCCTGAGGCAATGTGATGACACAACTTGAAAGGTAAACTGAGGTAGAATGGTATGACTAAAGTGTACTGGACTGGGAGGATATTTATCTGACAACTAGCTCTATCTAAGTCATACTTGATCGGCTAGAAGATAATTAGAGATAAAGCCAGCAAAACTGAAAATGAAATAACACACAGTTAGTCGACAATTGCCCAAAACATAAATATTTCATTTCACCACTAAATTTACAAAAAATTACATGTATCAAAACAAATCAAATCCTAAGAAGGACCAGGTCACTGGGATAGATAATCAGCTACCCGCGCTCTTCGACCATCATCTGGGTGAGGGAGTAGCTCTTCTTCAATGTCGCCCGAGCTCGAATCCAGTATTTGTCTTGGGATTGCATCTATTGGGATCTAGCGATCAACCCTTCTAAATGGATTTAGCTCCAAAGATGAAGGAGTAATATCATGTCTATACCAAAGGAGGGAGTTCTGAGGAACCTTTAACTTCCTAAGGGCACTCAACCACCCTCTAATGAAGGATAACTCCTCAACCTCCTTTAACCTTATGGGAGCATCTGTCCAGCCCTGGTCGTACCAATCTGCCCACACCTATCGAGGACCTTTCTTGAACAAGTGCTTCAGTAGGGTGATATCTCTTTGAAGCCCATCGGCTATCATGTACGCCCTGCGAACATCTCCCCGCAGTTCGACATTCTCCCTAGCTGAACCACTGACATCAGGACCAGCTCGCGGACCAGTTAACAAAGAACAGTCTCATATGACCTGAGGGGAAATGCTCGGCGCATTCTCTCTAAGTCGTGCGACTTCCCTCTTTAAAGCATCATTCTACTGTTGCAAGATTTCTCCAACCTGATTGATCTCAGAGGCATCCAGAAGTTTGGCCTTCAGAGCATTCTTTTTCTCTCTTCTTCTATTTTCTCTCATTCTCTCTCCTCGTATCATCTTCTCTCTTCTTCCTCTCCTTTTCATGCACCACGATCTAGGAACCAATGGCAGTATCCCCAGATCCAGGCTTCTATATCTTCAACCTATATGACAGCAGAACATCATCATCAATGATTAGATTTTTCCTCCTTGGGGGAGTTATGTCTTCTTCGCTCGAGCTCTCTAAATATGATTCTGAGCTGAAAGATCTCTCACCAGATCCTGCTCACCACCACTAGCAGCACCGAATTCCAAACTGCTCTCCTCTTATTCATCTAGGTCGATAGGTTGAGGAGTACCTTCTTCTTCCTCTTCTTCCTCTAAGACGTCAAGATGAGGAATAGAATCAACCGGGCGGGTGATGAAGCTAGAAGTAACGTTCTTATATTCCAGTAAGAAAGTAGTAGTTCTCGGATGCTCGCCTTATGTAATGGAATCTTGTATATTCTAAGCCTTGAGAAACTCAGTTGCACGAATCTCTCGAAGAGAAGGCTCCTGATTCTTTGACTTTGCTGTAAAAGAAGGAGAGCATTAAAGAAATAATACTTTATAATAGCAATGAAAAGACGAAGAGATTGAGAAACAACCTATATACTCCTCCCCATAGGTAGGAATTCGAGGCTCAATGTACCTCGCACCTCCTACCTGAGGAGGGAATTGTCAGTTCGTAGCTATAAACCCCTCAGTCCAATAATCTTTATGGGAATCAGGTAAGTTAACTACCAATACCCTATCTAGACTCCTCGTTTTTAAATAAAGAAGACAAGAGCGAGTGCAAGATAAGGAATAGCAGAAAAAAATTTGGATCAGGCCCAACTTGGTGCCATATAGCTGATTTATCCTATGAACACCATTAACAATCTTCCAAACATTCGGAGAACATTGGGCTGGGACTATATCGAAATATTGAAAAAAATGTGAAAAGAGACGATTTGGAGGAAAAGTTAAACCCCCTTGGGACATTAAGAGGACATGAATCCAATGGTCATCCTCAGCATCACGAACATTCCGAGGAATAGGGGCACACTTAATGTCTACCCAACTAGGAATATTGTAACATTTTCTAAATTTTGCCAAGGATTTGTTGTCTATCCTTGCCATGGGAAAAATCCTAGCTACAGTAAAATCAAAGTGACGAGACGAAATACATAAAAACGGGAAGACTGAGAACGTACAAGGAAAAGAATGGAGCTTGCAACGATGGAAACCATGAGCAAACAGAGGTGATTGAAGCAATAGGTAGCTTATAAGAATATGAAGAGCAGACTGGAGAATGAAAGGAAGCTTAAGAGTAGGCGAGAGTTTGAAAATAAAAGGAAACGCAGAAATGGCGAGACGAACCATCTGAGCACCTCGGTTTAAACTCGTAATGATCATACACAAGAACCAAAGAAGATTTGTCGCCTAAATCTCCTGTAAAGAGACGCTTTGCACCTCGGGCTTGTTATAATACACAACAGTCCCACTTGGAAGGAATCAGAATCAATGTTTAAAATTTTCGAGCCCGAGTTATGGCCCTAAAATTTTAAGGGCAATTGTGAGTACCTTATTTATCTTTTAGGCGCATAAGAGTAGCCGGACAAAGCCCAACTAATAATAAGAGATGTCCGGAACAAATTATGGATGCTCTAAGAAACGATTAGAACTAAGAATTTGACCCATTCTATCTCCAAAAATCTCGGAGGAGATACTCAAGGGATAGAGGGCTAGCGGAGCAGTTATCAGCGCCCCTCTCTCCCTCTTATGGAATATATATTGTACCCCTGGCCCGGGGCAAAGGGCATGTAGAAAAATCTCTCTTAAGAGTTACTTAATATAACAGTAGACCTCTTCATGGACGTAGGAAATTTATCGAACCACGTATATTTTTGTGTTGTGTGATTGCAATCTTTGCTGTTCTTTTCTTTATTGTGATTGTCTTTCATTATTGTTTGTGTTGAGATATTTGTCACCACATAGATATTACCCGTTAAACTCAAATCAACCTTTTTGGATGGCTTTCTCTCTCTAGGGATGCGTGTGAACCCATTACCAATCGCCTCTTATCCACCTTATTTTGTGTTACGCCCCAACCCATCTTTGTAGTCGAGACTCCCATTCTCAGTCGATATTTCCTCATCTTGCGCTTCATGTCAGACTGAATCTGGGTTATGGCTCTTCTTTAAGGACATGTTTTAACACCCCTTGTTATAGTTCAATCTTATTGAAGGAGATCTCACTTGACCGCCATCTTTTTTTTGTACTTCATGTCAGACCAAGTGGGGTGTATGTTCCATTTATTACACATAGTTATATTCTAGTTGGGGTCCTGTTGGATTCTATTCTAGACCGATGATGCCACAAACTTTAGGATCAGTCAACGACTTCCGTCGCTATCTCCTTGCTGAGGAGCGCCACTTGTGATCGCTATTATATTCAGATGAGCTTCATGTCAGGTTGGAGGTTGGATTCCTCTAGCATTTGGTAGATTTTGGAATTGGGAGTTTTCTGGATAGATATGGCTGGATTGGGTGCAAGTTTGTGTGTGTGAAAGGCTATTCTTTGTGCATTGGTTGTCCATCTGGAGCGTAATCGTAGCGGATCTATTTCGGTTGTTTGATGGGCATTATTTTGTGGATGTTTTTAGCCTTAGTTTTAAGCGTATCCACCCCACCTACATGGTTAGGTAATGCGTTGCTAGTTCTAACAATGATAGGCGGTTGGCCGTATTTGAATATTCTCTGGTTGTTCCAGCCGTGCATTATAGCGTTCAGATGTGCCAGTTTTCTTGTCAGTTGTAGTCAAAGTTTTATTTAATTGAGTTTTTTTTTACTTAGAACGAATCGCCAGATCCCGTTTTGCTGCCATGATGGTTGTAGACCTGGAAAAATAATGCACGGCACGATAGCACGAGACACAAAGTTACAAGTTAATGGGTGGACCCTTAATGGGTTCGGATCATATCAGTGTCAACCCGATAAAACATGATAGTTAACGAGTCGGGTTAGTGTTGATCCCCTTCACCCGTTAATACTTGATAAGATCTGCTATGGCCCATTAATTTACGTAAATAAGATATACTTTTAGAAATTATAAATAATTTATGTAGCATGCTGTTAATTTAATCATAATAAATTTTACTAAATGAGAGATTTCGTAATGTCAATGAATTAATGGGTCTACTTGGCTTCAAAAATGAGATAATATTTCAACTCGTGCGGCATGAAGAAAAAAGAATACAAGATGTGAGACCTATATATTCTCAATAGAGCAGGTGTAAAGTGATTTGAGTTTTTTTTTTTTGGTAAAATGTAATTACATTAAATTAAATGGCGAATCGCCACAGATATATTGTAACACCTCACTCTTCCACCACCAATATTGTTCCTACTTTAACCAAGGCACCCAACGGTATGAGATTTTTATTAGATTTATATCCACAAACTGATGTCAGTGGGGTTCGAACTCCTGACATGTGCATCATCAAACACATGCCTTACCAATTACATAAGTGCGGAAAGGAACGAAGGAAAAGGATATTTTCAAACTTTTTATTACAAGTGGAGAGGAAATTTACATGAGAGGAAAAGAAAGAAATATTACAAGGTTCGATGATCGGAAGGTGAAGGAGTAAGCCTCCTTTTATAGCCTACGGACGCCACAATTCTATTAATTACAATTCAGAAAGAGAAAAGAAACAAAAAAGATAACATCTTTCATATTTCAAAAGATGCACAGTAATGCACAGTAAAAGTGCACAGCAATCTTAATAATTTGTACAAAAGGTAAATAGTTAAAAGCAAATAGTGGTTTACTATTTACTTTTTTAAAGTAAGAGAAGATTCGTCTGTTTAACTCTTTCTTCCTTGTGGGGACCGCCTTATCGTGTGCTGGATTAATTTTGCAGTCGGTAATTGTAGTCGATTATCCATCCATTGCATTGGCAATATTAGCCTCAACAACAGAATCAAATGACATGTTGTCGTTAGGGCTGTGATGTGGAGGACCATGTAGTTGTGCTAACTCATATTCCTCTGCATGACTTAATTGTTCGTAGGGAACATCCAAATTATGTTTGTTTTTCAAATTATTCAGAAATTCCCTAACGGTCGCTCGTTGTTCAAGCGATGGGATATAATTTATCGGGAGGTCAGTGATGAATAATCTTCTGCCATCGGTCACCGTGAATTTTAAAGCAGTTTTTCGATAAAAATAAGATGTTAAATTTGAAATATTGATCATATTTTGTGACCAATACTTGACTGTGTCTAATTATTCCAGAGGTTTCTCAATGCACCAATTTTGTTCAACCTCATCCCATTCATAATCCTCAGTGGCTCTGAGGTGCCAAATTTGATAAGGCTGGTAGAAAATCTCTCGAACCCTCCAGCATATGGTGTTGGTAATTTGGAAGGACAAATAACGGGTATGTTTGTACCTGCTTTTTGTCAACACATGATAGACCATGGTTTTGATCATCATGGGTAGTGGTTTAAAGTTGTCAAAACATAAATTTGATAAGATTAGTTTGTTTACTAATCCCCATTCAATAGGTTCAATATGCCATCATGGGTAACCTTCTTCAGTAATAAAATATAGTTTTGGCATATCATCACTATAATTGATATAATGATCAAAATGGATTAAAAAACTTTTTATCTTTTTATCCTGATCTTCAATTTTTAGCAAAATTTCTATTTGAAGTAATGGCCTTGGAAGAAGTGCCTTCGCCTTTTCGACTAGGCATATTCTTCTAATAGTATTGAAGATTTTATCTGTAAAATCATTTTCTAATAAATCAACAAATTCTAGAAAAGTAACGATTTTATCCGGAGAAAAATCTTCATTTTCATAATTTAAAGTTTTTAAAACCTTGAGGCTAAGGCTTTTAAACTTATCTAAAATTGTTGTTCGTTCAGCAATTTTATCAGCGAGGATACTCATATTTTTTCTAAAATCTATCCTTTTTTCTCGTAGATGAGATTTTCAAGCCTCATTTAAAGGATTATACAACTCATAGGGGAATCTTGGGTTGTGAAAATCATATGTTTCAGTAGGAGGCTTTCCTTGGTCTGAAGTTTTGAAAACTAATAGATAATATTTGGAGGTGCTAACTGTTTCATCCAATTTTTCCATGCTATTACAGCTTCTTGGATGGTATTAAATCTTTGGTGACATGCACCTGGAAAACCATTTACTTGTTTAAAACATTGGTGCCAATCATCACTACACCAAAAATGCTAATCTGGCATGCTGTGGTAAGGAGATTCTGGCACGGTTTTAAGACGTGCCAAAATTTGGCATGATTTTAGCATAAACTGGCACGGTTTAAATAAGTGCCAAATTATGGCACGGTGTAAAACTGTGCCAAATATGGGTACAGTTCATTAAAAAAATAATATCCTAAAATTTCAATGGGGGACCAAAACTTTCAAGGCGGGACAATCTGATCTGTTCTCTCTTCTCTCTAAGTCTCTCTCTCTCTCTTCTGCAGAGACCAAACGCTGCCTTATCCTCACTCAATCCAAGCCCAGTCATCTTCCTCACTCGACCATCCCCCCGCCGACAATATCAAAATAGCAGCCCGCTTGGCTCTGAAATCTCGCCAAAAACAACTTCGATTGAAATCTCCGATTATCTCTGAAATCTCCAACTCCGAAAAAAATATTTTATCTCCAACTTCGATTCAAAACAACTTCAAATCAAGGAAGCAAGGGAAACGATTTGATCTGAAATCAAGGTTCTTTCTCTCTCTTTGCTTAAGGTTTATGTTGTTTATATTTATTATTTGTGGGTACAAGTTAGAAGAATATTTTGTGACTTCATTAATCATTTTAAGTTGTGTGGAGTTTCGTGGCAGTTCATGGTTTTTATTTTTATTTTGCGAAACCCGAATCCATTGTATTCTGTTTTGTCAAGAAGGAAATTTGTTATTAGGATATTTGTAAACTTAAAAACTAAACCTGAGAGTGAGAGCTTCTGCTGAGTTATAGGCAACTTAATGGATATTATATTAGGAGGGATATACAAAAAAATGCTTTTTGCTCCATATTTGCTCTGCTATGAATTATGAATATTAGAACCCGTTGTTTGGCTAATTTGATTTTAAGTTCAGTTGTGCATAATATATTTGATATCAGGTAATGTTTATTTAGATAAATTTGTTGATATTAGGTTCAGTATAGTTGTTTAGGAATTTATGTTCAGTTTGTTTGCTTCTTAATACGTCAACGTGTCCATGCCCTACACTATTTAACAGTATCGTGTCAACAAGTTGAGTATACGTGTCCGTGAGAGTCCTATATAGGTTGTCAAAATGCATACACTGCTAGATAACGACTCCTAAAATACTGTTTATGCATGCCAGATAGCTATTTTGTTTCCTATCTCAGCGGTCCTTAACCCGACTCAGTTTGCAAGATTTCAGTTTTAATGTGATTATAATTTGACAATGAGTAGCAGAATCTTGATGGAAACTGAAAATAAAGACAAGCAAACTAAATTTGAGAGAGAACTCCAGAAATATTGTAAAATGAATAGAATAGGAGCCTTATGTTTTCTTTTTAATAGGAGAATTATAAGGAAATCCCTCTTTGAATGCGACAAGAAACAACGCCTAAACTAAGAACGGGAAACAGCAAGTCATAAGTTACTAAGGAAATCAAAGAGAACAGTAAGAAGTTCAACTTTGATGTGGACTTCAACATGGGGGGTCATTGTTACAATTCAGTTCACGATTGAATTTCCAGTGGTTGATTTTTATTATGAGTGGGTAGCTAATAAGTTCCTCTTTTTCATTATCATACAAACTTGAGGGTCATTGTTACCTCTTTAGTGCTAAGGTTTGTTTTCTGGAAATGTTAAAAAGGTATAAAAAATCAGTGGATAATTACTAGATCATAGCCACTACCAATTAGAATCTAATTACTAGATGTAATTTGGTTAGATAAAACTATTGCACATCTTATCATGATAGTATTTGACTAAAAGTGTAAACAAACCCTATTATTATGTTTCATTATTGTTTTTGTGTTCCATGGTGTGCCCCCATTGAAGCATGCCTCTGTTAATGACATCATCATTGAATGCATCGATAGCATTGATGTTATCTCACACCCTCTTCATGTTCCACCATCAACATTGATGTTATTTCATTTGGATTATAGACCATTTTTTGTTTACGAAATAATTAATTCAAAGTGGTGATAATACGACCAGCTCCGATGGATTTTGGTTCGTGTTTCCTTTATGTCTCCATAATAAATTTCTTTTACATACTATATATTTTTGTATGTTACAATCTATTGAAAATGCCGTATGTTACATGTTTGATAAAATGCTAAAGAGAGATTACCTTGGTGCAATGTCCTGTTTTAGTTCTAGAATTATGTTTTGATTGAAGCTATTTGGCCTAGTTTGCATCTCGTGTTCCTCCCCTTCTGAAAATTGCTCTTCTTGTTCTATGTCTACAGCTAGCCACTAGGTTAATGCCCAAGCCTCTCGACAACTCCCACTGAGACTGCCCTCAGTCGAAAGTGGTGCATGGAGCACGTGCCCAGCAGCTAGCCTAACGATGTGAACTTCAAGCCACAAACAAGGCCCAGAGGAGACAGCAGCATCAAAATCTCTTAGTTTCATTTAATATCCTAAGTTATTTTTTATGTTTTTTATTTTCTTTTTCAAGTGAATCAGTTTTTAAGAAATAATATGACAGTTGGTAGTTTGGTGACTTTTGGGGGTCATACAGTTTTTAGTTATTGCAAGGACGATAATGTTTTGAAAATTAAGTGCCATTTTTCATTAAACTCTTTGGGATGATGAACTTTCTTCAACAATGAGGAATCCAAAATGGGTAAAAGAACTCCAACTAATTGTGATAAAAACAGGGGTAAAAAGAAGAAATAAAAGTGTAGTAGTAGATAATGAGGTATTTTTCTATTAATGAGGAATTGAATAGGGGGAAATGGAATTTTATCTTATACAGATAAGAATATAGAAAAAGAAAATACGCACACAAGTCTTATGGTAGTAATTTAAGAATGTATTGTATTAAAGTTTTACAGCTCTTAGTCTCTTTCCGGTGTACACTCCAGAACTTTTAGAGTTCTTAGTCTCGGTTTGAGAGTATGACGATAATTTGCAAAAATCACACTTAAACTTGAAAACAGGCCGTTAATGGGTGAAAACCCAAACCAACCCCCAAACGACCCCATAGGAGGCACGAACACCTCGCACGGGACCAATGTAACTTGTAGGAACTGACCGCGTAGTCCCGGGTCTCTCGGTTTGAGAGTATGACGATAATTTGCGAAAATCACAATTAGACTTGAAAACAGGCCGTTAAAGGGTGAAAACCCAAACCAGCCCCCAAACGACCCCATAGGAGGTACGAACACCTCGCACGAGACCATTGTAACTTGTAAGAACTGACCGCGTAGTCCCGGGTCTCTCGGTTTGAGAGTATGACGATAATTTGTAAAAATCACACTTAGTCTTGAAAACAGGTCGTTAAAGGGTGAAAACCCAAACCAGCCCCCAAACGACCCCGTAGGAGGCACGAACACCTCGCACGGGACCAATGTAATTTGTAGGAACTGACCGCGTCGTCCCGGGTCTCCCGGTTTGAGAGTATGACGATAATTTGCAAAAATCACACTTAGACTTGAAAACAGGCCGTTAAAGGGTGAAAACCCAAACCAGCTCCCAAACGATCCCGTGGGAGGCATGAACACCTGGCACGGGACCATTGTAACTTGTAGGAACTGACCGCGTAGTCCCGGGTCTCCCGGTTAGAGAGTATGACGATAATTTGCGAAAATGACACTTAGACTTGAAAACAGGCCGTTAAAGGGTGAAAACCCAAACCAGCTCCCAAATGACCCCGTGGGAGGCACGAACACCTCGCACGGGACCATTGTAACTTGTAGGAACTGACCGCGTAGTCCTGGGTCTCTCGGTTAGAGAGTATGACGATAATTTACGAAAATCACACTTAGACTTGAAAACAGGTCGTTAATGGGTGAAAATCCAAACCAGCCCCTAAACGACCCCGTAGGAGGCACGAACACCTCGCACGGGACCAATGTAACTTGTAGGAACTGATCGCATAGTCCCGGGTCTCCCTGTTAGAGAGTATGACGATAATTTGCAAAAATCACACTTAGACTTGAAAACACGCCGTTAAAGGGTGAAAACCCAAACCAGCCCTCAAACGACCCCGTAGGAGGCACGAACACCTCGCACGGGACCAATGTAACTTGTAGGAACTGACCGCTTAGTCCCTTGTCTCCCGGTTAGAGAGTATGACGATAATTTGCAAAAATCACACTTAGACTTTAAAACAGGCCGTTAAAGGGTGAAAACCCAAACCAGCCCCAAAATGGCCCCGTGGGAAGTACGAACACCTCGTACGGGACCATTGTAACTTGTAGGAACTGACCGCGTAGTCCCGGGTATCCCGGTTAGAGAGTAAGACGATAATTTGCAAAAATAACACTTAGACTTGAAAACAGGCCGTTAATGGGTGAAAACACAAACCAGCCTCCAAACGACCCCATAGGAGGCACGAACACCTCGCAGGGGACCAATATAACTTGTAGGAACTGACCGCATAGTCCCGGGTCTCCCGGTTTGAGAGTATGACGATAATTTACGAAAATCACAATTAGACTTGAAAACAGGCCGTTAAAGGGTGAAAACCCAAACCAGCCTCCAAACAACCCCGTAGGAGGCAGGAACACCTCGCACGGGACCAATGTAACTTGTAGGAACTGACCCCTTAGTCCCGGGTCTCCCGGTTAGAGAGTATGACGATAATTTACAAAAATCACACTTAGACTTGAAAATAGACTGTTAAAGGGTGAAAACCCAAACCAGCCCCCAAATGACCTCGTAGGAGGCACGAACACCTCGCACGGGACTAATGTAACTTGTAGGAACTGACCGCGTAGTCCCGGGTCTCCCGGTTAGAGAGTATGACGATAATTTGCAAAAATCACACTTAGACTTGAAAACAGACCGTTAAAGGGTGAAAACCCAAACCAGCCTCCAAACGACCCCGTAGGAGGCACGAACACCTTGCACGGGACCAATATAACTTGTAAGAACTGACCGCGTCGTCCCGGGTCTCCCGGTTTGAGAGTATTACGATAATTTGCAAAAATCACACTTTGACTTGAAAACAGGCCGTTAAAGGGTGAAAACCCGAACCAGCTCCCAAACGACCACGTGGGAGGCACGGACACCTCTCACGGGACCATTGTAACTTGTAGGAACTGACCGCGTAGTCCCGGGTCTCTCGGTTAGAGAGGATGATGATAATTTGTGAAAATCACACTTAGACTTGAAAACAGGCCGTTAAAGGGTGAAAACCCAAACCAGCTCCCAAACGACCCCGTGGGAGGCACGAACACCTCGCACGGGACCATTGTAACTTGTAGGAACTGACCGCGTAGTCCCGGGTCTCCCTGTTAGAGAGTATGACGATAATTTGCAAAAATCACACTTAGGCTTGAAAACAGGCCGGTAATGGGTGAAAACCCAAACCAGCCCTCAAACGACCCCGTAGGAGGCACAAACACCTCGCACAGGACCAATGCAACTTGTAGGAACTGACCGCGTAGTCCTGGGTCTCCCGGTTAGAGAGTATGACGATAATTTGCAAAAATCACACTTAGACTTGAAAACAGGCCGTTAAAGGGTGAAAACCCAAACCAGCCCTCAAACGACCCCCTAGGAGGCACGAACACCTCGCACGGGACCAGTGTAACTTGTAGGAACTGACCGCTTAGTCCCGGGTCTCCCGGTTAGAGAGTATGACGATAATTTGCAAAAATCACACTTAGACTTGAAAACAGGCCGTTAAAGGGTGAAAACCCAAACCAGCCCCAAAACGGCCCCGTGGGAAGCACGAACACCTCGCACGGGACCATTGTAACTTGAAGGAACTGACCGCATAGTCCCGGGTCTCCCGGTTAGAGAGTATGACGATAATTTGAAAAAATAACACTTAGACTTAAAAACAGTCCGTTAATGGGTGAAAACCCAAACCAGCCCCAAAACGACCCCATAGGAGGCACGAACACCTCGCAGGGGACCAATGTAACTTGTAGGAACTGACCGCGTAGTCCCGGGTCTCCCGGTTAGAGAGTATGACCATAATTTGCAAAAATCACACTTAGACTTGAAAACAGACCGTTAAAGGGTGAAAACCCAAACCAGACCCCAAACGACCCCGTAGGAGGCACGAACACCTCGCACGAGACCAATGTAACTTGTAGGAACTGACCGCGTAGTCGTATATGCAATTTTTCTTCTTGTATATGCAAATTTTTTTCTTGAATATGATTTTTTTAAAAATGACTTGGTTACTAATATTGTATCTTTTTTGTGTCTTATTTTTTTTGTAGGATGACATTCAATCGTTAGCTTTTATCTACTTGGAACGCACGAAGAAGTCAATGCTTTACAACAGGGGGATTGTGTATTTAGTGTCGTTAATATTCAGGATTCTATTTTTTGTGTTATGGCCGAGGAGGCTTCAGTAGTTTTATAGTTTATTTTTATGGTCGTGCTGTCTATAGTAGTTTTATTGTTGACTTTTATGGCCGTGCGGGCTTTATATGGGCAGATTTTATGTTAGCAGGTTTTGGAATGCTAAAAAAATAGAGGAGATTCTGCCCAATTTTTTTTTTATATGGTAACTATTAACTCTTGTAATTTTTTGAAGTTATTGTCGACTTTTATGGTCATGTGTTGATTTATATTGGTATTATCTCTTGTAATTTTTTGAAGTTTGTATGCACATTAGTTTATCAACAACCTGCGATATTCATAATTTATGAATTTTCTTGATTTTGTTTTTGCAAATAATAAATATTTTTCCTACCGAATTTGGAATTTGCAGATTTTCCAGATTTGGTTCCTATTATTTTTTTTTTTAATCAACTGAAAAATCTGGCACGGTTTTAAACCGTGCTAAAATCGTGCCAATGCAAAAAATGAGAATGATGATAAAACAATCTGGCACGCTTTATAACCGTGCCAAAAGCGTGCCAGAAAATAGATAATTTGGCACGGTTTTGGCGTGTGCCAAAAGCGTGTCAGATTTAACATCTGGCACGGTTTAAAAGCGTGCCAAATGCGTGTCAGATTAAAAAACTGGCACAGTTTAAAAGCGTGCCAAAAGCGTGCCAGTTTGAAAAATCTGGCACAGTTTTAAACCGCGCCAGAAAATCTGGCACGCCTGATTCTGGCACGGTTTTGAACCGTGCCAGATTGCGTCTGGCACGGTTTTAAACCGTGCCAGTTTCCTGTTTTTGGTGTAGTGCATGGTAAAGCCCTAGTTGGCGTCCACTGAATACAACATACACATGACTTCGTTTAGTCTGTGTACTTGAGGATGAAGATGTTGCTGCTTGGCTTTTTGCCATTTTAGCAGTTGTCACCCAATCTCCTTTGACTTCACCTTTTATTTCACCTGGTGGTCTGTCTCCCATCTGAAATGAAAATAATCCACTTGTTTAGTGGGCTTGATTAAACATATTCCACTGGTTTAGTGGGTTTGATAGAATATATTCTACTGGTTTAGTGGGTTTGATAAAATATATATTCCACTAGTTTAGTGGATTTTAATCAAAATATTCCACTTGGTTAATGGAGTATTCTTCACAATTTCTGCTGAGATAATCTACAAGAAAATTGTTAGTACCTTTTAAATGCTCAATCTCAAAGGTATAAACAGCAATTTGATTGTACCATTTGAGTCTTCTTCCTTCTAAAATATTTCTTTTATTCACAAGGAAGTCTTTTACCGCTTTATTATCTGTTCTGATAATAAGGTCTTCTGGTGCTAAAAATATATAGAATTTTTTAAAAGAAAGTTTAATTGCTAATAATTTGTTTTCAAAAATGATATAATTCAGTTCATTTTGTTTAAATTTTCCAGAATTATATCCACATATCAATTCATGTTTATGAATTGATTTTGGTATAGTGGTTTTTCTACTACGGATACTCAAAGTATTGGACGGATTATTTTCAGTCCAATATTCTGTAGGAATTGCTTTGAGAACATATCCCCAGCAATTATCCGAAGCATCAGTTTCTAATATTAATTTATCTCCTGCTTTAGGAAAATAAACTTTTGGACAATTATTAATTATCTCTTGTTTAATTATTTTAACAACAAGAGTATCTTTTTCACTCCATGTAAAAACTTCGTTCTTTTTAAGTTTTTCCATAAGTAGTAGTTCCTTTTGTGATAATCCTTTTATGAAATTTCTTCCATAATTAAGGATTCCTAAGAAACTTTGTAATTATTTTTTATCTAAAATTTCTTCATTAAAATCTCTTATTTTAGAGATAATATTGTCTTGTAATTGTAGACCGTCCTGGTTTAGGATGATCCCAAGAAAATTAATTTCCGTTTTTTCAACATCAATTTTCTTTGGTGATAAAATTATTCCATATTTTTGGAATTTTTCACAAATAATTTTTAGATGATGCCTAAGTATTCCATTGTTTTGGAAAAAATAAGAATATCATCTATATAGGCAACACAAAAATCTTTAAGGTCCTTAAAAATTTTGTCCATTCATCTTTAATATACCCGAGGGGTTGTGTTTAGCCCCAAAGGCATAGCATTCCATTGATAATGTCCTCTACGAGTACTAAAAGCTGTCAATGGTTTGGATTCTTCAGTTAGTTTTAAGTGCCAAAATCCTGATTTACAATCGAATTTGCTAAAGAACTTTTTTCCTTTAGTTTGGCTAATTAAAACATCATTTCTTGGAATGAAGTAGCCATCAAATTCTAATTGTTCATTTAGTCTTTTATAATTTATAACCATTATAGCTTTTCCTCTTGCAATTTCACTATGTTTTCTTACCATAAAGGCAGGGCTAGAATGTGGGCTTATTGTTTCTTAAATAAGATCAATTTTCAATAATTCTTTGATTTGTTTATCAAATTCACCAAATCAAAGAATTTGATTAAAAAAATCAAAGAATTATTGAAAATTGATCTTATTGAAGAAACAATAAGCTCACATTCTAGCCCTGCCTTTATGGTAAGAAAACATAGTGAAATTGCAAGAGGAAAAGCTAGAATGATTATAAATTATAAAAGACTAAATGAACAATTAGAATTTGATGGCTACTTCATTCCAAGAAAAGCCAAACTAAAGAAAAAAAGTTCTTTAACAAATTCGATTGTAAATCAGGATTTTAGCAGTTAAAACTAACTGAAGAATCCAAACCATTGACAGCCTTTAGTACTCCTAGAGGACATTATCAATGGAATGTTATGCCTTTTGGGTTAAACACAGCCCCTCAGGTATATCAAAGATGGATGGACAAAATCTTTAAAGACCTTAAAGATTTTTGTGTTGACTATATAGATGATATTTTTGTTTTTTCCAAAACAATGGAAGAACATAGGCATCACCTAAAAATTATTTGTGAAAAATTTATAAAATATGGAATAATTTTATCACCAAAGAAAATTGATGTCGAAAAAACGGAAATTAATTTTCTTGGGATCATCCTAAACCAGGATGGTCTACAATTACAAGATCATATTATCACTAAAATAAGAGATTTTAATGAAGAAATTTTAGATAAAAAATAATTACAAAGTTTCTTAGGAATCCTTAATTATGGAAGAAATCCCATAAAAGGATTATCACAAAAGGAACTACCACTTCTGGAAAAACTTAAAAAGAATGAAGTATTCACATGGAGTGAAAAAGATACTCTTGTTGTTAAAACAATTAAACAAGAGATAATTATTAATTATCCAAAAGTTTATTTTCCTAAAACAGAAGATAAATTAATATTAGAAACTAATGCTTCGGATAATCGCTGGGGATGTGTTCTCAAACCAATTCCTGCTGAATATTGGACTGAAAACAATTCGTCCAATACTTTGAGTATCCGTAGTAGAAAAAACGCTATACTAAAATCAATTCAAAAACATGAATTGATATGTGGATATAATTCTGGAAAATTTAAACAAAATGAACTGAATTATATCATTTTTGAAAAGGAATTATTAGCAATTAAACTTGCATTTAAAAAATTCCATATATTTTTAGTACCAGAAGACTTTATTATCATAACAGATAATAAAGCGGTAAAAGACTTCCTTGTGAATAAAAGAAATATTTTAGAAGGAAGAAGACTCAAATGGTACAATCAAATTGTTGTTTATACTTTTGAGATTGAGCATTTAAAAGGTACTAACAATTTTCTTGCAGATTATCTCAGCAGAAATTGTGAAGAATCCTCCACTAACCAAGTGGAATATTTTGATTAAAATCCACTAAACCAGTGGAATATATACTCTATCAAACCCACTAAACCAATGGAATGTATTTTATCAAACCCACTAAATAAGTGGATTATTTTCATTTCAAATGGGAGACAAACCACTAGATGAAATAAAAGGTGAAGTCAAAGGAGATTGGGTGACAACTGCTAAAAAGGCAAAAAGCCAAGCAGCAGCATCTTCATCCTCAAGTACACAGACTAAACCAAGTCATGTGTATGTTGTATTCAGTGGACGCCAACCAGGGCTTTACCCTGATTGGCACCAATGTTTTAAACAAGTAAATGGTTTTTCAGGTGCATGTCACCAAAGATTTAATACCATCCAAGAAGCTGTAACAACATGGAAAAATTGGATGAAATAGTTAGCACCTCCTAATATTATCTATCAATTTTCAAAACTTCAGACCAAGGAAAGCCTCCTTGATACTGAAACATATGATTCTCACAACCCAGGAATCCCCTATGAGTTGTATAATCCTTTAAATGAGGCTTGAAAATCTCATCTATGAGAAAAAAAGGATAGATTTTAGAAAAAATATGAATATCCTCGCTGATAAAACTGTTGAACAAACAACAGTTTTAAATAAGTTTAAAAGCCTAAGCCTCAAGGTTTTAAAAACTTTAAATTATAAAAATGAAGATTTTTCTCTGGATAAAATCGATACTTTTCTGGAATTTGCTGATTTATTAGAAAATGATTTTACAGATAAAATCTTCAATATTATTAGAAGAATATGCCTATTCGAAAAAGCGAAGGCACTTCTTCAAAGGCCATTACTTCAAATAGAAATTTTGCCAAAAATTGAAGATCAGGATAAAAAGATATAAAGTCTTTTAATCCATTTTGATCATTATATCAATTATAGTGATGATATGCCAAAATTATATTTTATTACTGAAGAAGGTTACCCATGTTGGCATATTGAACCTATTGAATGGGGATTAGTAAATAAACTAATCTTATCAAATATATGTTTTGACAACTTTAAACCACTACCCATGATGATCAAAACCATGGTCTATCATTTGTTGACAAAAAGCAGGTACAAACATACCCGTTATTTGTCCTTCCACATTACCAGCACCATAGGCTGGAGGGTTCGAGAGATTTTCTACCAGCCCTATCAAATTTAGCAGAATTATGAATGGGATGAGGTTGAACAAAATTGGTGCATTGAGCAGCCTCTGGAATAATTAGACACCGTCAAGTATTGGTCACAAAACATGATCAATATTTCAAATTTAGCATCTTATTATTATCGAAAAACTGCATTAAAATTCATGGTGACCTATGGCAGAAGATTATTCGTCACTGACCTCCCGATAAATTATATCCCATCACTTGAACAACGAGCGACCGTTAGGGAATTTCTGAATAATTTGAAAAACAAACATAATTTGGATGCTCCCTACGAACAATTAAGTCATGCAGAGGAATATGAGTTAGCACAACTACATGGTCCTCCACATCACAGCCCTAATGACAACATGTCATTTGATTCTGTTGTTGAGGCTAATATTGCCAATGCAATGGATGGATAATCGACCACAATTACCGACTGCAAAATTAATCCAGC
Organism: Sambucus nigra; assembly: GCA_949130495.1. Taxonomy (NCBI): domain Eukaryota; kingdom Viridiplantae; phylum Streptophyta; class Magnoliopsida; order Dipsacales; family Adoxaceae; genus Sambucus; species Sambucus nigra. Next base: position 210,230,551 of record OX422223.1, on the reverse strand, counting down.
ACACGATAAGGTGGTCCCCACAACGAAGAAAGAGTTAAACAAACGAATCTTCCCTTACTTTAAAAAAGTAAATAGTAAACCACTATTTGCTTTTCACTATTTGTCTTTTATACAAATTATTAAAATTACTGTGCATCTTTTCAAAAATGAAAGATATTGTCATTTTTGTTTCTTTTCTCTTTCTAAATTGTAATTAATAGAATTGTGGCGTCCGTAGGCTATAAAAGGAGGCTTACTCCTTCACCTTCAGATCATGGAACCTTGTAATATTTGTCTTTTGTACAAATTATTAAGATTACTGTGCACTTTTACTATGCATTACTGTGCATCTTTTGAAAAACGAAAGATGTTGTCTTTTTTGTTTCTTTTCTCTTTCTGAATTGTAATTAATAGAATTGTGGCGTCCGTAGGCTATAAAAGGAGGTTTACTCCTTCGCCTTCAAATCATCGAACATTGTAATATTTCTTTCTTTTCCTCTCATGTAAATTTCCTCTCCACTTGTAATAAAAAGTTTAAATTTTCCTTTTCCTTCCCTCCTTTCCGCACTTGTGTAATTAGTAAGGCATGTGATTGATGATGCACATGTCAGGAGTTCGAACCCACTGACATGAGTTTGTGGATATAGAGTTAATAAAAATCTCATACCATTGGGTGCCTTGGTTAAAGTAGGGACAATATTAGTGGTGGAAGAGTGAGGTGTTACAATATATCTGTGGCGGTTCGCCGTTTAATTTAATATAATTACATTTTACCAAAAAAAACTCAAATCACTTTACACCTGCTCTCTTGAGAATATATAGGTCTCACATCTTGTATTCTTTTTTCTTCATGCCGCACATAAAGTAATCCAAGTCTTACAAATCAATATATAAGATCCTAAGATTAATTTATCAAAATCAATTGGTTTTGTAATTAATCGGAAAGATGTTGATTCTATTAATATTCTCTTTTCATATTCACCAATAAGGTACTTTTTCGGTAGTCAATTAATGCAAGATTTTGTTACAACAATATTGATTTTGAATTAAATCACATTAACAATCCAATTTTTTTTTTAAAGGAGTAAGTTTAATTATGTTTGAATTCAATTCAAAATGATAAAATATATATATATATATATATATATATATATATATATATTATATATTATTATATTATCATGAATGCATAACATAGTTAATTTATGAATTTCATATTAAAAAAATGAGAAAACATAAATATATCTTTTAGGATTTAGATTGATTTCATGAGGCTATTCGATGTTGGATTTGAATTCAAACAATCATACCAAACATATAACAGTCATTATTGAACAGACTTCTAACCGATTTATTAACGTAATCTATACGTAATGATTAAACTAAATCGTAAAAATTCTTTACTAGCTGTTGGAGTAGTATTATACCAGCATTACCCCGCGCGATACGCGAGCATGAGCTAATTTTTAATTATTGTTGTAATACAAATATTTATTTTCTAATAATTTCACAATTTTCATTTTGATGAATAAATAAATTTCATAAATGATAATGAGACTTACAATAGTTCAACAAAAGTCTTCTAAAATTTCAAATCCAAAAATCAATGGAGGTTTCATTTGGTATAAATTGGCAGCAATTTATCAAATTTTCACACTACTATCAAATAAATATTTTTGTCTGCAATCAAAGTTCTTGATGTTGCAAGGAATTGTATTAAACATTATTCGATCTATCAAAGTTCTCTAAAAAAATTACTCCATAAATTTCAACATAAAAAATAGGGAGTTTTGGAAAAAGGTCCTCATAATGCTTAAAGTGTATAAAAATAGGACACTCCATAAAATTTTATAAATTTGGTTCCTGTACTAAAACATGGTGAAAAATGGAGCCGCTGGCGCGGACCAAAAAAATAAAGGGTATTGTACCACAGGGACTAAATTTATAAATGCTATTGTACCACAAGGACTAGATTTATAAACTTGAAAAGCATTGTCCTAAAAATTTAAATATAGGAAGGAACATGACCTTTACCTTAATTCTCTATAAAAAAATATTCCGACAAATACAATTTATTTTGAAAATGTCAAAATCAATTATTATTACATAAATATGTTTTTAATATACATAGTAACTTGGTAAGTTCCAAGTTATAAAAACTATCCTTTTGTCATCGCCATAAAATAAAAGGAACACAAAACAATTTGTCTTTTATTCATCTAAAAGGCAATGTTCTAAACCCATTAACCAACTACACACATATATATGAAAAAGAATGTAAGAGCAATTTGAGATCTCATAAGAAAAAGAGATATTTTCAAGTGATTTAAAATCTCTTTCCACTACTTTAGTTAGTTTAAAATAGTGTTTGAAAATAGGAGAAAACATTTCATATATCTAAAGTAGTTATTTAGTTAGTACATTACTTCAAAAGAACCCCACCACACGGCATACTGTCATTAGTACCCTCTAATAAGATAAGAAAATACGAGGTTGTACTTATTGTTGTGGGTCCCGTCAAAGCAACAAATACAATCTCTTGTTACCTTGTCTTATTAGAGGGTATCAAATGAAGGTACGTGTAGCATTAGTCTTGATTTTAGCAATTCCAAGTGATAATATAAAAAATAATTACTGCTTAATCCCTCACCCTAAGAATCCTCATTCCATCCTTGCAGTCAAAATGCAGGAATCGCATAGAATATATATATAATCTTAATCAAGTATTAATTTCATGCTTGGTATGTTTGTTTCCCTCGTCGGGTGATAGGAGAGGAAAAAAAATCTCGTACTAAGAGAGATGTTATTACCAGATTATAAATTCGAGCATGCCAGTCTTTTTTGTGAGTGACATTGCATTTGACAAGGTCTCGTCTTTGAGGACCTATTTTTGTGTTCCCATTCCAATAAGCATAGGGCTCCCGCACCATCCACTTAACCCTTTTGTTGCCTTCTTCCAAATCCTTCCTCAAGATTTCCCATGGTTTTATACTCAACTCTGGCCTGCAAAAAACATATGGAATTTCATGTTCTTACATTGCTTTGACAAATTTTACTTTTCTAGAAAATTACATATTTTTAATCCACCCTTCACATAAACTGCCAAATATCGGACACATTATGGTTCCACAATTTTCTGCGCGAGTGAAAAAAGTGCATAATGTTTCAACTGTTAAATTTTGTTATATCTCACCTCCAATTTCAATTTTTTTTCTAGCATTTTTCAACTAATATATACATAACAACCACGTGTTGTGTCTACAATCTCACGTCATCATAAACCAATATTTGCTTGAGACTTATAAATTTAGTGCAAACCATCAATGTTTTTCTTGAAATTGACAAATTACACTCTTTGCATGCATTTTGTTCAAGTTATCTATTTGCTACATAAACAAATTACTAACTGGGTAAACGATATAATATTTGAACTCAAAAATATCCCAATGAGACACAAACAAGCATAAAATTTATTTACTTTACGACACAATTTTTTACTTGCTAATTAGGCACACTTTGGACTAGTCATGATCTGAAAGTGCGATAACCCGTCAATGTTTAAACAATAAATCTCAAAATTGAATTTAATCCTATATAATTGGTGTCATTTTTCAAAACTATATATATCAAAGGGAGAGGCCAGTCTTATGATATCTAAGGACTACCATTAATGGGAAACTAATTCTACATTGACGCTTGATAGGACCTTTTCGAAATTTAAATTTGTTGACCTGTAGAGGGTCACAACGAACCTCAGTGAAGAGGGTAAAAAAAAATTGATATTTAAATGATTAATAATGGTCGGTAAACATCAACCAATACATTACTAAGGTATCAGCTAATGCTCTACTTTTGAATTTCCATAGTTATGATATAATTACCAAACGAGGTAAAAGAAATGATTTACCAACCCCAAAACGACCAATCAGGAAAAACAATATCGAGCGTCGAATCATCTCCACAGTAATGAAATAATGGGGGCAAATTATTCCCCTTTGATCCCCCATAATCATCTTTCTTGATAACTGGCCTGTCGCCACACTCGAACACCAAATCCAAGTCTGGCAATCTCCCAGGATATAGTTTTAGAAGTTGCAGTATCCCCCACACTGTAACCACATCTCTAGTCTGAAAAACCCTTTTATCATACTTTTTTATATACAATCTTCCACCCACTATCACTACTCTAATGTGTGCTAATTTTTCAGCTTTTTCCACCATTTTTCTCGTGATTCCGGTGCTCTTCCACGGCTTTAAGTCTTCGTGAATCCACCGGAAGTATTCTGGACATGCCTCGGTTGATGACCAAGCGTCAAGCTTAAGTGGGAGATGGTGAGTTTTGGGGCATGTTGAGGAGCAGTTGATTCCCGTTTGAGTTATTTTGGAGCTTTTGGAGGGAAGAATCTCCTTTTGAAATGAAGTTCCTGTAATAATGGACTGGAAATATGGACCATTACTAAATGAAAACAATGATAATCTGTTGACTAGTTAATGTCATTTGTTGAATTAAAATGAGTTTCAATAGACCATGTCCAACAAGGTCACAAAAATTACGAATCCATCTCTAGTGTAAGAGGATTTGTTTGAAATTCAAACAATTTAGGAAAAATATATAATTTTGAAACTTATCCTTGTAAAAATCATGAATTTGCTCAAGATGCAACAACACGAATCACTGTTTACATAGGTATTCCTGGAATGTGTAATTTTGAAATCTTGTCTCATTCTATATTATATTTTTAAAAAGAAAACTTTTAATATTGGACGGATAGGGAAACGCAACTCTTTATTTGAGACAGAGAACATAAAAAAAGTAAAAACAATACATAAAACATTTAGTTTAAGATGAAGTTAAAATGGAGAGACTCACAACATGGATCCAATAGGTGGACATAATTGCGCCAATGAAGAGGACAACCGAGAAGAGGAAAACAGTTACTGAAACCCCCTTATTCATTGGTCCTTCCATAAAATTCATGTCAAACAAATTAATATGCTTTCAAGCTTCTTGCACAATTTCTCCCTTCATTATTATCTGATATATCTTCTTTCTTAACATCTCCTCGCCAATCAACCCATAATAATTCCCCATTTTCTGGATCCATTGGATGGGATAGATTCAAAGATAATTCACACCAGCCATGGGCGGAGTCAAGAAGAACACATGGTGGGCCCACCTTGACTTTTGGGCAAAAAAAATTTCTAACGTCAGATTTGCAAATTAAATTAGTAATATGTAAAAGAATAATGTTTTGAGTCCCAAATAACTCCCCCAAATCTTCCCCAAATCCTATGTGGACGCCACGTCATTCTTCCACTTACCTGTCATCTATTGCCATGTGATGCGGGTCCCGCCAGGGCACAAAGCACAAGTCATTTTAAAGTAAAGAGGTAAATATCCACCTTATCAAAAATCTATTAATTAGCCTTAGCTCACTATTACTCTTATCCATAACTAATAACTAATAAAAATTAAAATAAATTAACATTTGTAGACAGAGATCGAAAGAATCACAAAATTAGTACCTAGAGAAAGAGTAGTGTGGTGTTCTTGTCCAAGGTTAATTTAGTTTGAATTAATTTTTTATATGTTAAAATTTTAGTTTGCTTTGTTTTTTTGGTGTAAAACTCTGATCTTTTTTTGTGTAAATATATGAACTTGCTTTGTTTTTTTTAGTGTAAAAATATGGACTTGTTTTGATTTAATTATTTATATGTTAAAATTTGAGTTTGCTTTATATATTTTTTTGTAAAAATCTCATCGTGCCTTTATTTTATTTTATTTTTGTATAAAAATATGAACTTGATTTTTTTCGTGTGTAAAAAATTGAACTTGCTAGCTTTGATTTAATTGTTTTGTATGTTAAAATCTTGTTTTGATTTTTTTGGGTAAAAATCTGATCTTGCTTTTATTTATTTTTTGGGTGTAAAAATCTGAACTATTGTTTTGTTTTTTTGGGTAAAAATCTGATTTTGCTTTAATTTAATTATTTGTATGTTTAAATCTCACTTTGCTTTGTTATTTTTTTGGTGTAAAAAACTGATCTTGCTTTTATTTATTTTCTTCTAGTTATGCTTAGCTACTTCAAAAAAATGCCTCGTCTAGTAAACCTCGTGATCATAAATTTCTTCAAAGAGATCAAGGAGGGTTAAGGCAATTTAATCTTTCTTGGTTTGATGAACACCCAACTTGGTTAGAATATAGTGTCCACAAAGAGATCGCATATTGTTTTTGTTGTTATCTTTTCAATGTGGTTGGTAAGGAGCATGTAGGTGGTTGTGATACATTTTTTATAGAGGGGTTTTCCAATTGGAAGAGGAAAGAAAAAAATCCAATTATATGTTAGGTTGCCCACTGCCACTCATAACAATACTTTGAAAAAATCCAATTACATGTTTATTAGTGACCACAAAATAGCGTAGGTGCATAAAGTTAAGAATTTTGATGTGTATCTTCCTTTTTTAACAAAGGAGAAATGCATGTTGATGAGCTATGGATTATTCAATAAGAGGAAAAGAGAACATTATTGTTGACGCAAAAATTATCCATCTACGAGGACCAATCAGAAAAGGACACATGTCATCTTACGTGGCAATATTTATACTTATTCGGCACCCGAGGAGAGTTAATCGGCATACCAACCAACACATAGCATACCAAACAACTCAAGGAAGACCAACCACCATAGAAGGTCAACAGTTATATTCATTGTATATAGATGTAAATGTCTGAATGTATAAAGACATTGTATCTCTTTAACTCCCATCACAATAAATACATGTATTCTCTTAGCCAAAGGGAGAACGGGCAACTAAGAGACACCATACACAAGATACACATCTCTCTCTCTCTACAACATATTGTGCTATTGTACACCCCAGGGAATAAAATAAAAGTGGACGTAGGCTTTATTCATAGCCGAACCACTTTAAAAATCTTTGTCTCTTATGTGTTTGATGTGATCATCATTTCATCTTTAATCATCATCTTCATACCTTCATTTTTATCTGTTGCTGATGCCGATAAGATAACATAGATGCTATTTCTAGTCATCAACAGATTGGCGCCGTCTGTGGGAACGTGTTACAAGCATTGTTCTCCATCAAAAGCTAAGTTTTTATTTTCTCTACGTATAATCAATTATACATACATCTTTTGATTCAATCATGATTTTTATGTTTATATACATAAATTAATTGTCCAATTTTTATCTGCAAAATGTTGCATATCATGATTTTTAAATCATAACTTTTAGATTCATTCTTATTTAGAAGTCTGAAAAATAGTGGATTTCATAAATCATAACTTTTTGCTTGATTCTCAAGTTTCAATTTTATATCATGGAATAAATATTTTAAATGATTACATATACCAATATATACGACGATGATAAGATTTGATAATTTTCATTGTTGATTTTGAAATAACCTTTGAAAGATCTTTGATGACTATTCAAATTCCCATTATATTTTTAATCAGAGAATGGGAAAAGGTTAAAGACAATAAAAAGTTTTCTCATGGAAATCATGACCCAGATCTACTTTCTCTCTCTTCAAGTTTGAGTCTCTTTGCATTCACTTTTATGAACTATATACTTAATTTGGTTCATCTTCCATCTATGTCAATAAAGTCTCATTGATTGATTTTTTATATAATTTTAGTAATAACTTCGATCATTCAACATATTTTTATCTCTCCAAGGAAGGGATCAATATAAAAAATAATTTTCTTTCACCTGAAAAACCATTACCCACTGAAAAGGCAGTTATTTCCTTTGATGCGGAAGCGTTGAATGATGGTTCACAAATAAACAAAGCCAAATTTTATTTTCTTCAAAACAAATTAAAATAAGTTAATCCAAGTCCTAGAATTTGTCTAAGTCATATTTATCAATATTAGCAAGTTAGGCGAAATCAAATTTTAGCAAATGACTTGAATTAAACAACATTATCGAATATTTAATATAAGTCCAAATTAAATTGAGTGTGATAATTTAAACCAAATTTTATCTTGAATAAGTCTAAGCATGCATTCTAAATTATGAAGCAAGATAAAATAAACAATATCACACTACGCCGAGATGTACGAGGAAAAACCCAAGACGGGAAACAATCTCGGACGGCCCTAGCCACAAATCCACTAGATACGGAATTACAATTACAAGACAGATAGACTTACAACGACTGACTCGATCCCTCTCAAGCCTCGACGCTTCTTCTTGTAGACACCTCTTCCTAGCGGATAACCTCGGAACACCACCGCGATCTCGGAATCCACCGATGGGGCTTTCTATGGTCACCGTCACCCGTACATGGAGCCTTTCTCCAAGTGGGTAGAATTGCAACAAAACGTCTTCTTCTTTGATGGATGTAGAAGCAAACCAAAACTTCTCTTCTTGAATTCGGTAGAGATAAACCGGTGCCAAACTCCAAGCAATTTAATATGTAAATAAGAACTTGGACTAAACACAATTGGGTGTAAACTAGAGTGTGAAGTATTTTCTCTTTGAAAAATCAACACTCAAAACATGAACATTTTCCTAAACCATTTTTGCTCTCAAACTCTCTCTAAGAGATAAACTAAGTTAGAAAAGTTATGGAAATGTTGGTTTGGAAAATGTGATTCCCGCACTTCATAAAGTCTGAAAAAGTTGGTTACAAACCAAGTGGGGAAGTGGGTGAAAAACTGCCAAAAAACTGTTCCCGCCTAACAGCTCGTTCGAACGACATTTCGTTCGAACGAACTCTCGTTCGAACGAGCTTCTAACGACGCACCAGTATGGACTTCGTTAGAATCTCATTAGAAACCTCGTTAGAACGAACAATCTCGTTCGAACGACATTTCGAATGACAGACCAGTTTAGACTCGTTGGCAAACTCGTTCGAACAACATTTCTAACGAACGACCAGAAAGTTTGTAAAATTCGATTTTGGCCTATGAACTTTTATAAACTTATTTTAAAGTTCTAATTAATTCTTTCTGAGAATAAAACGCAGTTTTTATTAAACCTAACACCCAATAAACTTTGTTCCAAGCTCCTATATATATATAATTGCATTCATACCTTGGGAGCATGGAACTATAGATGATGACGTAGAAACGAGGCACGCAAACCAGCATATTTGATGAAGCTTTATATTCTTTGCCGCTACGTCTTCAACAAACACTTCATAGGCTTGAGAATATTACATTTACATACTATCCTATGAATAAATGTTTTTGTTCGGAATTGAGCCAAAACTATATATGGACTCAATCGGAAATTTGTGTCCTTACACCCACCTATTGTAAAAAAGGATCAATTAAACAATCATGACCATATCAAGACTCTGGGCACAAATTTGAGATGTTGGCTCCTCGTTCATCACATCACAGGGTTTCTTTGTCGGAATCACACGATATAGTGGATTAGAGAATGGATCATTTAATTAGCAATCTTAATGCTTGGATTTTACATTGAATGTTGTTTTTCTGATCTATTGGTTCAAGATATTTTGGGACATAGCAATCTCATGAAAAATTCATCACCGCGACTCATATGGCTGTTCGGAATCGTCCACTTACAACCCCTATTTCTTGTCAGCCATACAGATTGTTGATCGGCATCATCTCGGGCCATTTTTTATTAAAGGGAAGCTTAACCAGACCATTTTTATTTGTCGGAGATAAGATGTGAAGATCCATCATCAACGTTGATATAATTTTATCCAACTATGAGGTATCTTATTATTGGTTAGAGACTCATATTGTAGCTCGGTGGAACCAATTGCAGGTCGACGATCATCTACTTCTTGATCGACGACATCTTAGTCTTGTTCGGAGGGTTCAATTTACTGGTCTACAACTATCCAACCATCCACTTCTTGGCCGGCGACATCTGATGTTGTTCGGTGTCCATCCAACAGCTGGTCTGCAATATCAATGCACCATTTTTGTTGATCGGCGAAATCACTCTGCTGGTTGGTGACCATTTGCTTATTGGTCGGCACTATATATTCTACAACCTGAGATATCCCCAAATGTTGGTTGGCAACACCCATGCCGTTGGTCGGCAACAGTAGAATCTGGGGGTATTAAAAAATGCAGAGCACCCCAGATATTTCTTTAAACACGAGTTCAACTTGGGGGTAAACAGGGGGCTTAAGTTTTTTTAAAAACTTGTGATCACCCCAAAAAATATATTTAAAGCCAAGTGATAAATAATTTTCAAACATCAATTTATACCTGATTAGTTGTTGGAGTTTAAATAACTTTACAAAAAACTCTACGTCTTATTTATGGCGCATATTTAATAAAAATTTGTCCATCTCATACACATTTGGCACAAAACATATGATTTCATATTTTGAAATTTTTATTGCCTTATGCTGATACACATCACATATTATTTTGCTGAATAATTATTCTCATGACAATAATTATTTGATCTAGTCTCGACAGGTGCTCGGGCAGCTTATTAAAATTTCATAAGGACGAGATTCAATCTCGAGGAAAGCTCAGCCACAATCTTAAACCTCTGAAAACTATTATTGCTCGACATCAGGGAATTTTGCCTCAACATATCCGCCAACATATATTATTTCATTTTTTTAAATTAATATTTTTATTTCTCAAGCATATACATATCATATACTGATTGGATGAGTAAATTATTCTCATGACTAATCAATTCAGCCTACACATATGGTAGAGCAAGTTATTAATTTTTACAGGTACAAGATTCAACGCCGACGAATGCTCGGAAACAATCTGGAAACTATTATCATTGCTCAGCATTATGAAATTTCACCTCAATGAGGCACTATTGATTGTATTATTGCTCAGATATCTGCTCAAGCACGAATTATTCTATATATCCATTCGGATTCATATTCTATATTCACCTCAGCATGGAGCTTGACGAGATATATATTCAGTTCCAAAGAGATCTGCAACATTTATTACATTTCACCCCCAACGGATAGTTGGTCGGGGTAATTTTTATTTATATTCAGGCCCGCCAACGTTCTCGGCCATATTCTTATGTTCTGGAAAATATTATTCTTGTTCGTCATTATGCAATTTTGCCTCGACAGATCAGCGAAACACTTTATTATTATTCGGAATCATTCTTTATGTCTATGCATATTTTATATTTATCTCAGCATGGAGCTCGGAAAATTTATTCTCTCTATATATATTCAGCTTCAAGGAGGTCTCCAGTATTTCTTATATTTTATCCCCAACGAACTGTTATTCAGGAAAATTCTTTTCTCTATATATACTCAATTACCACCAATTCTGGTTGGTCGGGAACTCAATTACCACCAACTCTGGTTGGTTGGGAACTATATTACCACCAACTTCGGTTGGTCGGGAACTCTATTACCACCAACTCCGGTTGGTCGGGAACTCAATTACCACCAACTCCGGTTGGTCGGTAATTCATTAACTACCAACTCCGGTTGGTTGGTACCAAACTAGGCAAGAAGATGGATGACCTCCCGGAGCATCCACTGTCAAAGCAACAAGGTAATCTTAACGAGATTACTACAACTAAGCAGGAACATGGGATGAAAATCATTCTATTGCTTAGGCCCAAAGAGTGACAAGTCACTATAATTAAATAGCAGGTGGAGCAAGTTCCATTGTCTATGAAAAACAGGACAATTTGTCCTTCTATATATATATTCATCAGCAAACAACAAGGAAAGCATCTTATAAAGTGTTTCTAAGAAAATGAAAATGCAAACATGCAAAGATCTCAGGGAGACATTTCAAGGAACATTTCCTGGGCCTTATTTTTCTAACAAGACCAGCATACTTCAAGGCCAAGAAAGCATTAAAAGTTCATATTCCACACTTGGGGGCTTCTATTATAAATTCAGTTGTTCATTAGTGGCACGTTCTCATAACATCATGCAGTCGAGCATCAAATTCAACTCCACAAACTTACACAGTCGGGGCCCCGACTAATTATCATTCAGAAGTTGTTTTTCTTGCTCAGGAATTAGTTTTGATATTAAAGTTCAGGAGTTATTATGCACATGCTATTGACGTTCAGGAGGCGTATTCAAAAGTTCAAGAGGCATATTCAGGAGTTAGTTGTGCTGTTGAAAGTTCAGGAGGCATATTCAGGAGTTATTATGGACATGCTATTGAAGTTCAGGAGTCAAATTCAGCATCTACAGCACTGAGATCTTTACTACTATTGTCTCGACCAATATTGAAAAAGAAGTTGTATGAAAATATTTCGAAGTCCACCACTAGCTTGGTACTAATCAGATTGAAGAGTTGGGTTCAAAAGATAGTATGTTACTCGACAAAGTATTCAGAGGAGCATAAATCAGAAAAATCAAGCACGTGAAGTTAGCACTCAGTTGCTCGACACAGGAGGCAGTTGGTCGGCTAGAAAACCAATCAATATACTTGAAGATTATGACAAGCTACAAGTTTCATACTATGGCATGGTTGCATCCAAATTCCCAGGGGTGATACATAGCACACGTTCACTTGACGAACGAAGTTCCTCAAAAGAGATATTAGCAACCATCGATCAGCCTGCATCATTTGTCATCGAGGAGATAGTGCACTTTATGTTGAACAAATCAAGAAGGCAGATCAAGAATTTCACGAGCACTGAGCAACACTGCAGAATAAACACTCCATCCTTTCAGTGAACCATCAAGCATGGAGCATTGGGGGCTTCTGTTGAGGCAAAAATTCTCCATCTACGAAGACCAATCAGAAAAGGACACATGTCATCCTACGTGGCAATATTTATACTTATTCGGCACCCGAGGAGAGTTAGTCGGCATACCAACCAACACATAGCATACCAAGCAACTCATGGAAGACCAACCACCATAGAAGGCCAACAGTTATATTCATTGTATATAGATAAAAATGTCTCAATCTATAAATACATAGTATCTCTTTAACTCCCATCACTATAAATACATGTATTCCCTTAGCCAAAGGGAGAACGGACAACTAAGAGACACCATACATAAGATACACATCTCTCTCTCTCTATAACATATTGTACTATTTTACACCCTTGGGAATAAAATAACAGTGGACGTAGGCTTTATTCATAGCCGAACCACTTTAAAACCCTTTGTCTCTTATGTGTTTGATGTGATCATCGTTTCATCTTCATACCTTCATTTTTATCTGTGTTATATTATCGGCATCAATAATTATTCATGAATAAGAGTTGTAAAAGGGTTGTTCAAGTATAAATGGAGGTGTAACCCCAATAGGTATAGTGATAACACTTAACCCGAATACCCTTGATGATCACATGATAAACATACAAACACAATTTAATAACAAGTCAGATTGAACTCACGGATCTCTCATGTATAACTCAAACAATAATAAAGGAAACTCCGAAGTAACTCATTCAAAGGGAGAGAGAAGTAATCACCCTAGATACACCTAGCACGCAGCCAACACACCAACAAACTCTGAAGAATCTCTGGTTAGTTAGTAAAAGATTCACAATAAATGACAATGACGAGTGAGTAAACCTTCTGATTTGTAATAACTCCTCCCTGATATATTCTCTCTCTAGCAATAAATTCTCTAGAAGTAACCCCCTTTCTCAGAGGTAGTTGAGGCCATTAACAGATGCAATTTGACTAAGTAAGAACGGAAGATGAAACGAAGCTCTCTCGGTCAGTTTACTCACTGAGTTGTATCACTGAGATTCCTTGATGAGCTGCCCCGTCGAGCTGCCTCTTTAAGCTCGCTCGTTGTCTTCATGCTGCTTCCTTCTCTTCAGTCTCTGTTGGAACAATAGGCCTCCCAACTTAAAATTCTTATACTTCAAAAAGTAATAATTTCCTTTTTAGATGCGGAAGCATAGATGGTTCACAAAAATAAATTACAAAATTTTAATTTCTTTTCTAAATTAAAATTAAACAAAGTGAAATATGATGGAACACACACATATGTTTATTTGATTTCACTTAAACACAATTAACTAACTCAAGTCCTAGAAATTTTCCTAACAAAATATTTAATTTATTTTAGTAAATTAGGTCAAACTAAATTTTAACAAATTAAATTAATGACTTGAATTAACTACACATTACCAAATATTAATTAGCACCAAATTAAACATGTAGTGATTATAAACCAATTTTATCTTATTATCTAAGCATGCGTTCTAGGTGAGTATAGCAAGATAAAATTAAACAATGAATCACTACGCCGCGATGTACGAGGAAAAACCCGCAACGGGAAAAAATCTCGGACGGACCTAGCCTCAAATTCACTAAGTATGGTTTTACAAATACAAGACAGAAAGACTTACAACACTCGACTCGATCCCTCTCAAACCCCTAGGCTTCTTCTTGTAGACACCTCCACTTAGAGAATAACCACGGAGCTCCACAGTTGTCTCGGAATCCACCGATCGGACTTTATATGATCACCGTCACCCGAACAAGGAGCCTTTCTCCAAGTGGGTAAATCAATGCAAACTTCTTCTTCTTTGTGGGATGTAGAAGCAAACCCAAACGAACTCTTCAAACGGTAGAGTAATACCCGGTGCCAAATACTCCAAGAAATGGTATATATATATATATATTGGAACTTGGAATAAACAATATGGGTATAAACTAGAGTGTTAAATGATTTTTCCTTGAAAAACTTGGACACTCAAAACATGAACTTTTTCCTTTTTAATTTTTCTCTCAAACTCTCTCTTAGAGATGGAATAGTATGAAAAAGTTGAGTTAAAAAACTTGGTTCCCGCACTTAGATATTCAGGAAAAGAGTTAGTGGAAAAAGTAGTGGGAATGAGGGAAAAAACTGCTCAAAACTACCAAAAAACTGTTCCCGCCAAAACTCGTTCGAACGACATTTTCGTTCGAACGAAGTCTCGTTCGAACAAGGCTTCTAACGAAGTTCCAGTGTGAACTCGTTCGAACGACACTTCGAACGACATTCTAGTGGCCTTTTGGGGAACTCTTTGGCAAACTCATTCGAACGTCATATTGTTCGAACGACAAGCTCCTTCAAACGACACTTCGAACGAACTTCCAGAAAGTTTGAAAAATTCTATTTTTAACCCAAAAACTTTATATACTTTATTTTAAAGTTTTAATAAAATCTTTCTGGAAATAAACAACACTTTTAAATAAACTACACCCAATATCACTACACCAAATCTTCCCATTTGTCAAGGTCATTAACCTTGACAAATCCAACTTGTCAAGGTCAATGACCGTGACATTTCGAGGCGAGATAACTTTTTTTGTCACGGTCGTGTCACGGTCATTGACCTTGACACAAAACTCGCGTTTTGTGTCACGGTCGTGTCGCGGTCAATGACCGTGACACGTTTGTCACGGTTATAAACTGTGACAAAGTCGTGACCCTTTTTAAAAAGCTTATCACGGTCAATGACCGTGACAATTCTGGGCAGAATTTAAAAAAAATCTGTTGGGCAGTATGGCCACTGCCACTGCCCAGCAGTATATTTGTACCTGTTATAGCAACGTTGTACCTGTTCCAAACATCATATATCCGAACAAACTAAAGATAATGCAAATATATATTTAAATAAGAAACTATTTAAAAAGAAACAACGTCACCATCATTTTATCTCAAATCTACAAACTATTTGCATGGAAAAGAGATTTTGTACCGCGACGCTCGGGAACACCTCCTTATCCTTCCCTTCTCGTCCGAATAGCCACATAAGTATAGAGCATATGTGGCCTACCCTTAGGGCCACTCCCTGTCCCCTAAATTGAAATAAAGTAAAATTAGTATCCGCCCCTCAAATATAGATAAATATAAATCGTAATTGAAATCGAAATCGAAATTGACATATAAATACATTACTTGTAGTGTCACTCAAACAGCTAACTTGAGCTCATATGGCACCTCTTTCCAACTAATGTACCCTGGGAAATCGTGTCAATTATAATTCTCTTCATATCTAAACACTAAGAAATACCATAATCCTATGGAGTTATGCGTTGTAAATTCCTTCCAACCGTTGTGTAGCCAAAAATCAGCAGTTGAAGTTGTCAATTCCACCTTTCAATGGTCTCCCATGTTTTGCTAGAAGTTCCAAGTGGTGGGGTGGAATTGACAACTTCAACTGGTGATGTTTCGCTACATAACGGTTGGGAGAAATTTGTAGAGCATCGCTCCATAGGATTATGGCATTTCTTAGTGTTCGGATAGACAAAGAGATTCAGTCTCCTCTCCACAAATAGGACACCCCACATAACTATGTATTAATCACCTATTAAAGGTAAGAAGCGTATATTCATGGATTAATATAAACAAAACTTAAATGTAGTTGGAATATTTATGTATTAATCTCCTCTCCACACACGCACACTACACAAGAGTGAAAATGATAAAGTGCAGATCAAGTAAAAGCATTAAAAATGGATGTTTCGGTACAAATTGAAATATTTATTACAAATTGAAAAATTGTTTCAAATTCGGGTTATCATAAAAAATGGATTGATATTCGGTAGGAGCAGCCAAGTCATCCACACTACTATTTAGACGCCTTGGCGCGTGTTGGACAATTTACCACGGCTCGTTGTTGATATACTCCGAGTAAAACACTTGCTTAAACTTTTAAAATGCACAAACAAACGGCTCATCGCTCACGTGGTCGTTGCTCTTCAACTTGGACAAGTCAACCATGATCAAATTGGTGATAGGATCAACTTTACAAGAATTTTTATCCTCAACTCTTACCCATTCACAGTAAAATACAACCTCTTTGAAGCTTATATAATCCAATTCAAATATATTTTGGATTACACCATAGTAAGTCATTTCAGCTTCAACGAGGTTTTTATCTTTTGCGCTCGCTCGAAAAAAGGTAAGAGCCTTGTATGAAATTCCCGAGTTCTGTACATTTGTACTTTCCTTGTACACTTTAGCGCCGAAAATGTAACCGTTCAATCGATACTTTTTGTACTCTTGTGCCACGAACAAGGGTCCAGTGGCTAGACGAACAAGCCTTGATGTCGCATCACCCATCTTTAGGAGCTGAGAATATAGATAAATTAATTATATTAGTGGTAAAATTTGAGTGTAATGTAACGTTATATAACGACTGTTTTCATTATAATTACCTCTTGTGTCAACCATAGCCTAAATTCGCTGTCTGATTGTACCATTGTTTTTCGTCTTTTATTGTTCTCACAGGCTTCATATTTACTGCATATTACAAAATTAATCATGTATAAAATAATCTAACATAATGTTAAACATTATAATATTCGAAACTTACTTTTTCCATTCTTCGACATCTTCATGTGTGTCAAATAGATAACGAGTTACTTGTTCATATTGCAAACTCGTTAATTTCACTCGTTTTCCCATCACATTACCACCATCATCGAGGAATTCATCAGTGTCATCAACGCTGGTCGAGTCAGGCATATATTCCCGAGTATATATTGATGACTCCACGATGATGTATTCCTCTGCAATTGATCCTGCAATATATCGCGTATTCTTGACGTAATCTTTAAAAACTTTCATCAATCTTTCAAACGGATACATCTACCGATATCTAACTGGACCATAAAGAAGTGCCTCATCGCATAGGTGTACCAACAAGTGAACACTTATGTCAAAGAATGCTGGGGGAAAGTACTTCTCCAATACACAAATCGCTTCGTTCACAGCCAATTTTGCGGCCACTATGTGTTCTCGATTCACTACCTTCTCACACAAGAGGGAGAAGGTAATACTAATTTGCATAATAGCCCTACGCAAATCCTTGTGCTTGGAGAAACAGTGCTTAAACAATAGAGGAACCAATTGCATGATCACATGCCAATCGTGGGACTTACACT
Organism: Sambucus nigra; assembly: GCA_949130495.1. Lineage (NCBI taxonomy): Eukaryota > Viridiplantae > Streptophyta > Magnoliopsida > Dipsacales > Adoxaceae > Sambucus > Sambucus nigra. The sequence goes on along the minus strand of OX422223.1, from coordinate 210,212,740 downwards.
TATGTAAATCATGAGTAACATAATTCACAATCCTTTGCAAGTTGGACGAAAAAGTAGATGGGCCCTTCAAATTATATATTGTGTCTAGAATCACCTTCCTTTCCTCACTCGTCAAAGTAAACGCATCAGGGGGAATTATTGTCCTTCCCCTACTATCTTCTTTCAACCATAGTTGTGGTTTAAGTTTTAGCGTTTTAAGGTCTTTTCGTGCATTTTCTCCATCCTTCGAATGACTCCCCCCAAGGCAAGTACCCACAATATGTTCAGCGAAGTTCTTCTCTGCATGCATCACATCCAATACATGGCGCACCGGGTTTTTCTTCCAATAAGGCAAGTCAAATAAAATTAACCTCCGAGACCATGCCTTTCTTATCTCAGTTTTATTCCCAGTTGGGGTCTTCTTATGCTTGACATTCTTAAATTTGGGATTCTTACCTGGCATATTTGGGCCACATTCAGAAGATTTACTTTCAATTTCTGAACCCGAAAGTTGTCTCGGCGGTAGCCTATGTTCAACTCCGCCCAATAAAAAATTGGAACCTTTCTCAAATCTGAAACTATGAGCTACACATCCGGGTAATGTCCCATAAGCTGGAAAATCATGAATTGCCCACATCAACATAGCTTTCAGCGTAAACTCTTCTTTTCTAAAAGAGTCAAATGATTGCACACCCTCTTCCCACAACTCATTTAATTCTTCTACCAAAGGATCCAGGTAGATATCAATGTCATCACTTGGTGCCTTTGGCACAGGTATCAATAAAGCCATCATCGAAAATTCAGGTCTCATACACTGTGAAGGAGGGATGTTGAGTGGGGCTAGGATCACTGGCCATACACTCTGATTGGTGCTTAGATTTCCAAATGGATTGAAACCATCTGTTGATATAGCCAAACGAATGTTGCGTTGTTCTCGAGCAAAATCGGGATACTCAAAATTCATCCTCCGCCATGTAGTAGAATTAATAGGATGACGCATGATATTACCCCCTACTTCTGCCCTAGCATGCCAAGTCATTGCCTCCGCAATCCATGGTACTGTGAAAAATCGCTTTAATCTAGGCCCAATGGGAAAATATTTCAATACTTTTTGAGGCACTTTTGAGCTTGTGCCTTCCTTACTAGTAGATTGAACATATCTAGGTTCATTGCATACCGGACAACGATCGAGATTTTCATACTCCTTTCGGTATAGTATGCAGTCATACACACAAGCATGAATCGATTTATACTTCATTCCCAAACCTTTCAAACTGTTCTTCATAACAGGATAGCTATTTGGAAGTGTATTCACCTTGGGTAATAAGCCCTTCACCCATTTCAGAATTCCCGTCACGCTATTGCCAGACAAACCGTACTGCGTCTTCAAACTGTGCAAACCAACCATGGCATGTAAAGTTGTTTGATCTTTCTCACAACCAGAGTATAACGGTTGGGTCGCCTTAAATTTTAAACTTTGGTAGTCATCGTCAAGTTTTATCGTGTTATCTTCACGAGCACTTGAATCTTCTACATCATCAGTAACCTCATTCTCCTCAGCTTCATAAACTCCGTACGCATCATCAACTAAATCCTCTAACATATTATGATCTACGTCGTCCCCTTCTACATCTATTCTACTTGTTGAAGGTTGTTGTGAAGGTTGGTCGGGGACAAAAGGAACTTTCAATTCACCGTGAAAACTCCAAAATCGATAACTATCTTGCATACCCGATCTTAACAAATGTAGTTCAACTGTTTTCCACTCAAACACCTTACCATTCTTACACCTAGAACACGGACACGAAAACTCTTCATCATTACGACATCTCTTTGCATATTTCACAAATTCGTTAGCACCTCTGCGAAACACATCCCCCATTCTATTAGTCTCACCCATCCACTCTTTGTATTTCAGATATCCCATCACAGCTACCACAACTAAACACCTATTAAAGGTAAACAAGACTTAGATTTATAGTATGTTTTATTTAATTATCCTATTAAAGGGTAAGTGGTCCTATCCCATTCAAGAATGCATTTTTCTGTAATATACTTAACAGCTCATGCACATTGTTACGATTTGAAAAAAATTCGACAGCATATCCCCTTAGTTCTCCAAGTACACGACGTAGATTGGCAGGTGTGAGTGTTATTTCAATTGGTCAATTGAAATGACAGTCACACTTGTCAATCTAGTATGTACCCAGAGAACATTAAGATACGACTGCAGAACTTCCTCCAAAAGTAACAACTTTAAGCCAATAAGAATATTATATAGAAATTATACAGTCTCAAACTGTCCAAACGGGACAATTCGAGAGATCTCATTACAGGGGTAATGACTCTCGAACGGGTCTAAGGGCTATTGAATGCGTACGCATAAGAACTAGAATGCTAGTATCTATGCCACTATATTTAATTTCAAGTATGTTTCATATAATGGGTTAATTCAAATACAAAAATAAATTCATGTATTGACCACATACACACACACACACTATCTAAGCTGTTCTATAGGAATAAAAACAACATTTTTAAAATATGAAGGGCTCACCAATTTGATCAAAATTTTCAACAACATAGACTAATTGATCTTTATTATAAGACAATTGCTACAAATTTACGCGCATCGCCCGAATTCAAAAGGTAATTTAATGACTAAAGTAATATTTTTTTTAACTTTAGTTATTCACCACAAATCTTAAAAAATATTTTATTTTTCATGCTTTTTAAACTTCGGATGCTTTTAGCAACTTCGGATGACAATTACTACAAATTTACATTTTTGGATATTATTTACATTTACATTTTTGGATATTATTTTTGGAAATTTATAGAAAATTAGTTATTTATTTACATGTTTAACCCCCTACCCTCACCCTGCCCCCACCCTGCCCCACCCCCCACACATGCACACACACGCACATATATACACACATACACACATATATATACACACAAACATATATATAAATGGAAGAGAGAGAGAGAGAGAGAGAGAGAGAGAGAGAAAATTATACCTGAAAGTAGAGAGAGAGAGAGAGAGAGAGCAGCGTCGAGAGAGGGAGGGAACGACGCGGGAGGGAAAAAAGAAGGGGGAAAGGGTTTTTGCTGTTAACATTGTCACGGTCGTGTCAAGGTCATTGACCGTGACAATTATTTAAAGAATTGTCACGGTCATTGATCGTGACAAGTCCGTGATAAGTAAATTTATCACAATCTTGTCATGGTCAATGACCGTGACAATTAGTTGTCACGGTCGTGTCAAGGTCAATGACCGTGATAAAAAATGCGTGTTTTTTGTCACGGTCAATGACCTTGACAAGGCTGGCCGGCTAAAAGGTGACAATTTGGCCATTTTGGTGTAGTGTATAAAATGTTCCAAGCTCCTATATATATTTTAAAATGCATTCATACCTTAGGAGCAATGGAACCATGTTGATGACGTAGAAACGAGGCACTTTAAACTCGACATTTTGATGAAGATTTAAACTTGGCCGCTACATCTTCAACAAACACGTCATAGGCTTGAAATATGATCAATAACTCTATCCTATGACTCAAACGTTTTTGTCCGGAATTGAGCCAAAACTACAAATGACTCAATTGAAAATTTGTGTCCTTACAAATCTCTCCCTTTGGCTATTTCGGGACAAAAACAAACAAAGATCCTAAAGGGACGTCAAGCTCTACTAGACTAATAAAAAATCCCACCTAAAATAAAAATACAAAGCTTGACTCAAACAACCCAAGGATCAATATCTTTGCCAAAGATGAAAGTTGCCATATATAGAAGAATTCATGCACACTTAAGCAAACACATTAAACGCATAGGGAATATCAAAATATTAAATGCAATTAAATAATTACTCCCCTAAATTAATTCTCCCCTTTATCAACTGTGATCTACCTAAGAAGGTCGCGACTCCCTCTAAGTGAAATCTCCTAAACTAAGATACGATTACAATTGGATTAGATACCATTTCTCCCCCTATCATTCTCTCCCTTTTTGTTCAGGAATAGACAAAGGCTAAATAATCAAAACATTAACTTATCTCCCCCACATAAAGTATATTACCCTTTAAACTAAACAAGGGATAAATAGAATGGGATAACAAGCTAAACATGCATTAGTGCATAAAGTGATGAGAACATTAAAGCACATAGGCAACAAAATCATAACTAATCCATACAAATGAATACCAACTATGATGCAAAAACAAATGTTACCAAATTAACAAATAAGATTCTAAGCATGTGATATCAAACAAACTACGCAACAAACAAGGTACCAATTATGAATTGAAGCATAAATGGACTAACTTAACATGGCAAAGACATAAAAAAAATATCATATATATGTATACACACTAGATACAAGCTAAGCATAAGTACACACATATAGATATAAACACCAAAATGACACAAAATAACATAACATAAGTTTTTCCACACTCTTATAGCATAAATGTGTCATATGAAAATGGAAGTGTTGGGGTGTGAATAAGATACCAATGAATTAAAACCCAATCACTTAAACGTGTTCACGTAGTTCGCATTTGATTGCAAAACTTTATCAACTAGAATTTAGCCTTTATGTGACAGGATAAAGTGAACTAATGAACAAACAAACACAATGCATACAAGCCTAGCATGTTGATGATTCTACAAACCAATAGAGTCATGACATTGTAAGCGCAACTAGGATAAACGGACATTGTGCAAACCGTTGATATATCATCCAAACTCCCTCAATAAGCATATATATTATTCTTTTGAATGAATAAATCAACTAAACAAATTAGGCCTTGGCAAATTATTTTTTCTTTTAATGCCATATTTTCTTTTAGGCCTTTGGACCACGTATTTCTTTTAGGTCCAAGCAAACGGTGTGCTTACTATTTGCAAAGGATAATAAATCCTTTCGGATCCCTTCCCCGTGCACATTTATATATAATATTTTTATTTCTCACAAATCTCACGTGCAACGAATTTTAACATGCACTAGTCCTCCTAGGTCACAAATATGTAGATGACTAGATTGGTAGAAGAACACCTCACAAAGCTCAAATATAACATGTGACGTTAAGGATCAAAAAGCCCGTGCATGTGTGTAAAGGCATATAAAAGTGAATCCATTAAGCAAGTCAAACTTAAGCTACTCTATGTAAACATGATAAAGAATATTTTAAGGATTAAAATTCTAATCAAAAGATCTAGTCACATGGAAGCGAAATGAGGATTCAAACACAAACATATGCCACAAAATGTGTGTAAAACCAAAATACACACAAAATAAAATCTTTTTGAGTTTTTAAAATTTTTAACCAAAACTAAAAATATATACTCAAAAGACAAACAAAGAATCATTTGAATTTTTCATTAAGCTTAAATTACCAAGAGATAAAAACCCAAATGATAAACAAAAATCTTTTTGTATTTTTTATTTAATGCAAACAAAAATGAAGGAAATATGATACAAAAAATAAATAAGTCATGATTTCTAGCATAAGATATGAAATAACGCAATGACTAGAAAATGACTAAACATGCATACATCTAGCAATGATATATAATATGAAACACAAAAAGCTAGAGTATGCAAACAAAACTAACATATTCAACCTTTAAATTTAGCAAGGGAGGTTTCATATGAAAGCAAATGAGAATCAACAAATCTAATATCTAGCGCGTCTAAGAATGATTTTCGAACCCATATAGATGTATATTTAAAATGATGGGATTTGGAAACTAATGAAATGCTACACATAGACTTCCTAGGACTTCTTTTAGGATCAAAACAAAATGACCTAAGGTAACATTTCCTACCACAATGCAAGCATATGAAAACACGAGGAATGATACCTACGGTGTGACCTTTTCTAAAGTCCTTGGATAAAGTCGACCCCCTAAAATAAACAATGGTTTTAGCTTTAGCAACGGAAGTATATTAACTAGATGAGCTAGAACCATTACAACTACTACTCGAGTCTTGTAAATCATTTTCCATTTTTAAAATTTTGGACTCAAGTAATAAATTAGACTCCTCAAATTTACGGAACTCCTTCTTTAAATTTTCTATAACTCCTAGAAGGTTATTACACTCCCCCTCAATAAGAGCAAACTTGTCCCTAAGAGTCTTTTCTCGACAATCACTCTATTTCTTGGACTTTTCTAAAATATTAAAATTGTAATTTATGTCCATGAGCTTTTCACAAAAAAATATCTTTTTGAGATAGCGAGGTTTGCAAAAATTCAACTTTAGCTTTAAAATAAGAATTTTCATCTTCAAGAAATTTAATTCTTTTTGCAAATCTCAAATTTAATTCTCTTAATTTTTCATTACACTTATTAAGCCCATTAAATTCCTCTCGAATAGCAAAAACTTCATTATCATTAGAAATGAACAGATTATCATTAAGACGTCCCATCGAGAGATATAAAACAAAAATGAGAGTGAGTAAAAAATGAACCACCTAAAAATGCAAGGAGCACAAAAATTATAACAGTCAAAAAACGAATCTTTGATGCGATAAATTAGCGCTCCGGCTCTGATACCACTTATTGGAACAATAGGCCCCCCAATTTAAAATTCTGATACTTCAAAAGGTAATAATTTCCTTTTTAGATGCGAAAGCGTAGATGGTTCACAAAAATAAATTACAAAATTGTAAATTTCTTTTCTAAATTAAAATTCAACAAAGTGAAATGTGATGGAACACACACACATATTAATTTTATTTCACTCAAACACAATTAATTAGCTCAAGTCCTAGAAATTTGCCTAACAAAATATTTAATTCATTTTAGTAAATTAGGTCAAACTAAATTTTAACAAATTAAATTAATGACTTGAATTAACTACACATTACCCAATATTAATTAGCACCAAATTAAACATGTAGTGATTATAAACCAATTTTATCTTGTTACCTAAGCATGTGTTATAGGTGAGTATAGCAAGATAAAATTAAACAATGAATCACTACGTCGCGATGTACGAGGAAAAATTCACAACGGGAAAAAATCTTGAACGGCCCTAGCCTCAATACCACTAAGTATGGTTTTACAAATACAAGACAGAAAGACTTACAACACTCGACTCGATCCCTCTCAAGCCCCGACGCTTCTTCTTGTAGACAACTCCACCTAGCGAATAACCAGGAGCTCCACCGCGGTCTCGGAATTCACCGATCGGACTTTATATGGTCACCGTCACCCGAACAAGGAGTCTTTCTCCAAGTGGGTAAATCAACGCAAACTTCTTCTTTGTGGGATATAGAAGCAAACCCAAACGAACTCTTCAAACGGTAGAGTAATACCCGGTGCCAAATACTCTAAGCAATGGTATATATATATTGGAACTTGGAATAAACAATATGGGTGTAAACTAGAGTGTTAAATGATTTTTCCTTGAAAAACTTGGACACTCAAAACATGAACTTTTTCCTTTTTAATTTTGCTCTCAAACTCTCTCTTAGAGATGGAATGGTATGAAAAAGTTGAGTTAAAAAATTTGGTTCCCGTGCTTAGATATTCAGGAAAAGAGTTAGTGGAAAAAGTAGTGGGAATGAGGGAAAAAACTGCTCAAAATTGTCAAAAAAATGTTCCCGCCAAAACTCATTCGAACGACATTTTTGTTCGAACGAGGCTTCTAACGAAGTTCCGGTGTGAACTCGTTAGAAATCTCATTGGAAATCTCGTTTGAACATCATGTTCGTTCGAACGACACTTCAAACGACATTCGAGTGGCCTTTTGGGGAACTCGTTCGAACGACATATTATTTGAATGACAAGCTCGTTCGAACGACACTTCGAACGAACTTCCAGAAAGTTTGAAAAATTCTATTTTTAGCCCAAAAATATTATATACTTTATTTTAAAGTTTTAATAAAATCTTTCTAAAAATAAACAACAGTTTTAAATAAACTACACCAAATATAAAATGTTCCAAGCTCCTATATATATTTTAAAATGCATTCATACCTTAGGAGCAATGGAACCATGTTGATGACGTAGAAACGAGACAGTTTAAACTCGGCATTTTGATGAAGCTTTAAACTTGGCCGCTACGTGTTCAACAAACACGTCATAGGCTTGAAATATGATCAATAACTCTATCCTATGACTCAAACGTTTTTGTCCGGAATTGAGCCAAAACTACAAAGGACTCAATTGGAAATTTGTATCCTTACAGTCTCTTCTATTAATTGGGGAAGCTCTATATAATTCAGAGATTACCTCCAAGTCCCCCTACATGAACATTAAATGTTAGTACTTGATTTCAAACATTCTCTGAAGAGTTTATATTGTCGCTTTTTAGTTAGTTATAGCAAAATTATCTTGGACTTCGATCGTCTAATTTTTATTCATTATGAATTTTAGTTAATTTCAAAATTAGTGTTAATTAAGATGGATAAACAATGTAAATAGATTCTGATAATATTCGAATCCATAGAATCTGAAAGGACACAGATACCGATAATTATTTCTCTATCCAAGCGGATAAGGATACGTATACAGATATGGATAGCATGGTATCTGCACCGTATCTATTACTTCACCACCTATAACTCTCCCAAAATGTCTAACACCAAAACAAATAAAAGAAGCTTGTAAAGATATTGAGAGAACCCACTATTGAATGACCAAACAACTTAACTTCATCTCCTACTTGCTCTTGCTCATGCGACTAAAGAGATAGATAGAGTATTGGTTTTCCTAGCTCATGCCCAAGGTTAGTTTTGTTTTGATTAATTGTTTGCCTGTAAGTTAAAATCACAACTTTCTTTTTATATATTATAAGTTTTGAAAATGAATGTTAAAAATGTGCGAATTTATTTTTAATACAAAGGTTTGTAAAATGTTAGGATTTGTTAAATGCCAAAATTTCAAATTTAGATTTTATAAAATATTAATATTAAATAGTGGGGTTATTTTAAATGCTAATTTATTAAATGTTTAGGTTTATTATCTTTCATTATTTTCTTTTAGTTATGCATAGGTACTATAAAAGAAATGTCTCGACATTTTCTCCCTCTACGAGTGATGAAGATGATTATGATCTTGATGTCACGTACCATGTATTTTCTACATTTTCTTCCTTAAAGGCTCCATACCTACACCATAATTCTCCATAACATTCTAGATTTTCCTAGTATATTATCTACTATTGTGTAATATGTTATGAAATATTGTAGGATTTACTAGAATTATCTAGAGTTTACTTGTAATGAATGGAATAATCAAGAATTATAAAAAAGTATATAGTGTTCTAAAATGTTCCTACAAGGACGTGGGACCATTCTAGAGAATTAATCCAGACTACTCATGTATTTTGATCTCCACCATCCATTGAGGAGGTGGATGCCTACAAATAGGTGAGGAAGTCATTTGGCCAAACCATCCAAGCCAGACATTGTAGTACGTTCCTTTGTATTTAACTTGCTCCATTTTTGTCCCTTCTCTAGCACTTGTGTTCTAACTTCAATAGATTTCTCGACTTAATTAGTAACCCATAAATTATTGAAGTGTTAAGTTATGCACGAAAGAGTAGTTAAAGTATATCTCCGTGACATTGGGAAGGAGCTAGTTTAATGGTTTTAGCTATTATAGTTTTTTGTCGATAAGTTATATGTAGATGATAACAACTCCTCTTGTGGTGTTATTCTGATTAAATTTTGAACACCGTTTCCGTATAATATTTTTTCTTATACTAGTTAAATGATTTTTTTATATTATAGTTATTTTTTTGGACCCTTCGCCCACCTTAACAAATATTTCTGGCTCCGCCCCTGAGCCTTCTCGTCATGCAATTTTTTAAAAATAAAAAGTAAAGAAAAAGGAAACTCGGATGAAGATTTACAATGGATATGTACCCGTTGAAATGTGTGGTGTAATTCTTTGATCAACGTGGGGCTGATAGATGAAGGCAATTGTTACAACACGTGCTTCAATCTCCGTCTAAATAGAACGGTACAAGTGTATTCCCAAAAGTAACAATAAGCTGACTGTTTTAACTAAAATTCGGTAGTTATATTTTGCACTTAAAATAGAAGCCTTGTTAGTGGTATTTGCCTTATGCGAAGCTCTCAACAGAACTAATTATTACTTATATATAAGGAAAATAAAATGACACACCTACCAAACCAAATAATAATAGGATCATTATAATATATGTAATAACGACACACACTTAAAGCTTAAAAATAGTGAAATTAGAGTTCCAACATATATTTAAAAAAGAAAAATATTCATGTAAAACTTTCATACTTATTATTTTGAATCTCAAAACATCTGACTTTAAGACATATGTTAACATTTTTCATAATAATAATAATAATAATATGTATAAGCATTTTATACATTTCCACGCTGCTGACCGCATGTCAGTTTCTAATAAAGAAAATGTACCGAGTATTTGTATGTTATCATTAGTCTATATATAAATTAATACGAGCTTACCTTTTTAAACTATAATCATTTGAAACGCTAGAAAAGGTAATAATAATTGTTTGTCGTGTGTGTGTGTGTCGAGAGAGAGAGAGATGACTAGAAGCATATCACCCATCACTTTATAATTCAATTATTGTATTGAGTAGGGTAATAAACTTAGAAATAAAATAAATAAATAACAATAATAATAATAACAACACTAACAAAATGTCAATAAAAAAATGGATGCAAGAACCCGCCTTCTCTTTCCACGCTATCTAATCATCCTTATCCTCGTAGGTTCAAAAAGCCAGCTCTGCTATCTACAAAAAGTCAAAAGTTTTCTAATCAACTTATGCCCCCGTGCATCAAATAGAAGATTGATAAGGCATTTTATATTGAAATGTCAACACAAATATGTGTGTGTGGGGTGGGGGGGGGGGGGCAGTCAAAGCTAGTTAGCTATGATCAATTTAGTGAAATATCATTTCACAACTTTCAAACATGTAATAAATGATGACTGAAAATGAAAACAAATGTGACTGATATGGAAGAAACTTCATGATCTACAATGTAGGATAAGTGAGGGCTATGTTAGAAACTTATGAACCATTGTCTCTCCTTATATCCCTATATAAGCGGAGCAAATCAGAGTGGAAAAAAAATACAAATATAAAGAGCAAAAGGGTCAGTCAAGATACAGAGTATAATAGTCCCAATCAATTTTATAGTAAAAGTGACTGAGTTGTAAAAATAAACAAAATTTGTGAACATGTAAATCTATGCCGTCTTGTGCGTATTTTTCTTGCACTATTATTCTTGTGTTATTTTTGCCAACCGTAACATTTTGGATTCACGCTTCAAATAGTGGTGTTCCAAATTAGTGGATATTATATTATTCTCTTAACCCATTGAATTTCAAAGCTCTGACAATATTATCCGCGGGAATAACAACGTCTGAGCTCTTGGTTTTATTTTTTGGAACCTTGGGCACACAGAAGTTATTTCACACAATTGTTTTGCCCAAGTTAATTTTCGTATTTGGCATTATTATTTGGTTTGATTTTTTGGAACCTTGGGCACACGGAAGCTACTTGACGAAATTATTTTGCCAAGTTGATTTTCGTATTACGCATAATTGTTTGAGTGGAAGCAATGATGTCAGAGAAAGAGGCATCCAAAGTCGAGAAATTTGACCGTAAAATGGAGGATTCTCTTCCAGGTGAAAAGCCAAAAGAGATGAATGATTCCAAATATCAATTGCTTGACCGAAAAAGTCTTGGAACCATGAGGCTATCGCTATCAAAGTCGGTGGTGTTTAATATAAAAAATGAGAAGACAGTGTCTCTCATGGCTACCCTCTCTAGGATATATGAAACACTCTCTGCCGAAAATAAAGTTCATACGATTAAAAGTTATTTAATATAAAGATGGCCGAAGGCGGACAGTTTAGAGAATATCTAAACTCGTTCAAGGAAATAACGGATCACAATTAGAATCAGTGGAAATCGATTTTGATAATGAAATTCAAACTACATTAATTCTCGGACAGTACCTGAAAGTTGGAACGAAACAGTTACTAGAATTAGTATTTCCACCAGAAAAGCTTGATGATGTTGCAAGTATAATTCAAACATAAGAGATTCGGAAGCTATCAGACGGTGTTTTAACTTCGGGATCGGCATTGAACATGAAGAGCAGAGGCAGAGATTCAAAAGGAGGCATAGGCATGGATAGGGGTGTTCGTGGTACGGTAAAAAACCGTACCGTACCGTTTTGTACCGAAAATTCATGGTAACGGTTTACATTTTTTACTTACCAAAACCGAAACTACGGAAACCGAAACTACCGATTTTTTTGTGGTTGATTTTGGTTTTAACATTTTAAAAACCGATTTACCGACTATACCGTACCAAAAAGAAATACCGAATTTAATGTACCGAAAATACCAAAATAAATATACACATTTTTTTACCCACAATATACGCACACGCACTCTCTTACAAACTTCACAATCCAAACCTAAAATCTTTTCCTCTCTCTACTCTACGGCCGTCCTCCTCAACAAACAACCCTAAATAAAATCTCTTCTTATCTATCTCTCTAAAGTCGTCATCAACAAAAACCCATCATTTTCTGGATTAGTTCACACAGTAGTAGTGACTTCATACAATCACTCATCAAATCGATCAAGCTTACACTAGTTGGTCCAATGAATCTCTCTATAGAAGTGGTAAAACAAGCAATAATAGACGAAGTGAATGGCAACCAGAGGAACATTATACTCTCAAGCTTTCATTTCAACAATTTCTCATCTGTTTTGGGGGTTGAAACTAAATCGCTTGATTTCGAGAACAAGGTACTCCTCACTTGATTTTCAATTTTGTGAAATTTTAGTTGAAATAAAAGCTGCTTTTACTTCTAATGTAGCTTTAATTGTTTTCTCTTTACACACAATTGTATATGAATCTCACTTTTCCATGTGTTCATTTCTTGGTACACTTTTGTTGAAATTTTAATATTTATTTTATATCTGAAAAAAAGTGAGACCAGCCTTCATTGTTAAATAAGGATCTCAGATTGGTACTTTTTTTTATCTCTCATAAAATTGTTGTTTTGCATTAATTTGTGGGCCGAGTGAAAAAAATCTGAACTTTTAGTCTTACCTTGTTTTCTGGTTACCTTGGTTTGTTTTGTTATATAATTGAGATGGAGAAGCTTGGGTATCACTGAGATGGATTTTTTTTGTATCAAGTCAATTAGATTGAGTTTGGTTTTTGGATTTCTGATCAGTGTTCAAAACCATGGAGGGGCTTAGTGGTTTTGATGGAGAACCACACTCACAATCACAGATCATTTTTTTTGTGTCTTTTTTGTGAATCTTATATATATTTGTTTTGTTTCATATTGCTCTTGATTGTTTTTTTTGTTTTTTTAAATACCCATATAAAAGGGTTTAGGTAAGTGGTACAAAAAAATACTATTATGTGTAGTACCAAATTTACCGTAAAGAGGAATTTACCGAAATCTACCGTATTTTTCGAAAAATCGATTTTACCGCAAAAAACCGATTTTACCGATGTACCGCACGGTTTGGTTTTGGTTTATGGGTTGATGTACCGGCTGGTAAAATTGGTAATTTTGGTTTGATGATTTCAAAGTTGGTATGGTATTGGTACGCTCCGTTTACCGACCAAACCGACCGAAAACCAGCTCTAGGCATGGACGATTCTAGTCAAAGAATGGTAAGTCGCGATCTCAAAATCACATAAATTCAACAAAGAAAGAAAGATTGAATGTTGAAATTATATACGGAACCAACATTTTAAAAACCAGTACAGAGCTTCAAAGAAAGACACGAAAGAGAAGACTGAAGCAAAAGTTGTTTCAGAAGAGATGGATGGTGCGTTAATATGCTCTTTGGGGAGCAAGGCTTGGGTATTAAGACTCTAGGGCATCAATTCATGTTACCTCAAGCAAAGCATTATTTGTTAGCTACGTATCGGGTAACCTTGGCAACGTGTATCGTGGTGATGACTAACCCTATACTGTGGTTGGCAAAGGCGAGGTGCTTATCAAATTAATTAGGTTTGTTTGGTAATTGAAGGATGTGAGACACTTCCTAAGATTTGAGAAAAAGTCTTATTTATGTAGGTCAGTTGGCAAATAAAAGTTATGTCATAACCTTCAATGGCGATACCTGAAAAAAATTTAGAGATACAAAAACTATAGCACCTGGCAAGAAGAGTCACACTCTACATGATAACGAATGATTGTGGGTCAATTGCAATTGCTAATAGAAAAGAGAATTCAAACTTGTGCATTAAAGACGTGGTCATATGAGTGACAAAGGCCTCAAGGTTATGCATTCTCAGGAAAAACTACCAACACTACACTCAGTTTGCATTGACTTGTCGGAGAGTTGCATATTTAAGAAGGAAAAGAGGGCAAGCTTTAAGAATAGTGGAAGAAATCCAAAGCCAGAGAAACTTGAGCTGGTACATACATGGTATGGGTGAATGGATCCAGCTACAATCAAATCCATTGGAAAAAAGTCTTACTTTGTCACGATTTCATTGATGATCATTCAAGAAAAGTGTGGTTTACTTCTTGAGGCACAAATGCTAAGTGTACGAGGTGTTCAAAAAGTGGAAGGCCGTGGTGGAGAATGAGATAAGGTTAAATATAAGGAAGCTGAGATCTGACAACGGTGAGCTATGATCTATTTTGTGAGATACCCATTTCACACCTCCTTTCAACATGCAATAAATGCTGACAAAATGAAGACAAATGTGGTTGATATGGAAGAAATTTCTTCCGCTACAATGTGAGCTAAGTTAGGGCTAGCCCAGAAAATTGTAAACCATTATTTCAACTTACATCCTTATAAAAGTGGGGAAAAATCAGCAGAGAAAAAAACACACAAACACTGAGAATTAAGTTGCAAAGTGTAACAACAGTGAAAAATACAAGTGTTTGGTGAGCCAAGATAAAAGTGGATGTGAGTTGTTGATGTGGTCAAAATTTGATGAACCATGTGAATCTTTGCCTTGTGTGTTGGTGTGCATTTTTCTTATTATATTATTCACGTCTTATTTTTGTAACTGTATAACTTTGAATTCACACCCCAGATATTGGTGTTTCCAAACGAATGGTAATTTGCTATTCTCTTAACCCACTGAATCCCAAAATTATGACAATATTATTGGCGGAATTATCATCATTTACATTCCTAACATTTCACATAGCCAATAAGGGAGGACACAAATACAAACAGGCCTGGAAATCTCTATGATACTTTTTCTTTTACTTTCTTGGGGAACGTACAAGAAATTCCCCCCAAACTATTAACTTTTGTAAATAACCCCCTAATGTTCAAATTAACCTCCTGAAGTAATGCATTTTATGGCAAATACTTCTAGGGACTTTTAGCAACACATGGACATTTTTGGAACCAAACTGCATAATTCAAATAAGTTTCTTGCATTGCAAAAGTTCCAAGGAATTCTTTGCAAAATCTGCAAAGTTTATGAGGTTTTTTGCAGCTTACCCTTAATTTTAATAATCAAAATATATTTCTCGTTTGTTGATTCAAGAACGTGTCAATCTATATGTTTTCCCCCATTCTTTATTGTTTAATGTAGTCTTTGGTAAGTGATATTCTCATAAACCATTAATTATAATGGCCAATGAAGGGAAATAGTCGCATTTAATTTTAAACCCATTTCCTTTCATAACTAACAAATAGTCTAATAGTGACAAGTATTAATTCCTCCTCGTCTCAATTGATGATAGAAACCAGTTGAAAAAACTAGCATAACCTGTGACTCACCTCACTGACCCATGAGAGAGAATCCCTCATAGTTTAAGGGTTTCACAAGCCAGTTGCTGAAATGTGAACTTCCTTTGAAGATCTTGGAAGTTGAACTGTATTCTTGAGCCTCTTCCTACAAAAGAATCATGCTTCAACTATGTAAATTTTGCCATAATAATAATAATAATAATGAAATATGCATTATGTTACAGATACCATCATATGCGTCACTAAAAATCTCCGGAAAGGGCTCTTTGCAAGATTATGAATAGTCCTTAGTGCTTTGGATTAAATTAGTTTAAGAGAGTCTATTGCAAAAATGCATAGTTCAGGAAAGATTTTTCACTTTCCTGAGATTTAATCAATGCCATTGCGTAATTCACCAAGTCAATTTCAACAAAGTCCACTTCAAAGTCAGGAGAAGGGACATGATGTAAAACACCCATCAAAAGGCTCCTATAAATATTTAAGCACCTATTTAGAGAGATAAATACTATTTTCTATTGTCAAAACTCAAGTCTACCTCAAATGAGGTTTACAAGTAGGTATTTAAAGAGGAGTAGCTTAGGTTCCAATCTAAGGCACTAATTACAAAAATGCCATTACTACTCTTTACCTCTAAATAATAAAGCAAAAGAAATAAAAATATAATAATAATAATACAAAAGAAAATAAAATGACTAATAAAACCCTAAAATATGGTCCATTTCCATCACTCTCTCCGGTTTCGAAAAGCTCGTCTCGAGCATAGGAGATGAACGGTAAAAAAGCAATGCAACCATCAAAGAGCTCCTCACTAGGAAGAAGAGTTGTTCTCGAAAACGCCCCTTGTACCGACTAGCGATAACTCTCAGGAGAATAGGAACACAATCCAAATGTGGCCGATCAACAAAATCGCGACCTGAGATTCCCGCAATGAACCTCCTTAATCCTATGTTGCGGAAAATTTCCTTCGATCACTGATCAAAAGCTACCACGAATGGGTTCACATACCTATCACATCACCTAAGATAACCACCTCATCTTAGATAAACACCGATCCAACCTCATCAAAATCGTCATCCCCATGCCCAAAGATTGGGAAGAAGTCGCTCAAATCAAAGTGCGTGCGAGTCACCCAAACATCCTCGACATAAATGTCAAAAAAATCCTCAATACACAACTCAATTTCGTCGTTTCTTTTTTTCTTGCAATCAACCGGCTTGGGAGGGGACTTTTAATCGTTGATTTGACCCAATTGGAGGATTGAGGGAGGAAGAATGTTTGGGTGTAGCAACCAATTTTGGATTAGCCGTCGGTGATCTTGAATTGAGCCTCGAGAGTTAATCAGGGCAAACACGTAATTTTTTTTATGGTTGGGATTTGAAAAATGGGTGGTGGGTTGAGGGATTCGGGTTGGTGGCGGAGAAATTTTGTAGGGTTGGAGTCTAGGGTTTGTAAATTGTGGATTGGATTGTAAAATGGTAGGTGAAACCCTAGAAGTTGGTTGTCTTGGATCTTGAATGGAGGGTTTAGGGAATGGATTTAGGTTTTGAGGGAAATTAGAGTTCAAGATTTGGGTTTTCGGGGTAGTGGGTTTGGTGTAGAGGGTGGGGTAGGGCAGGGGTTGTGGTAAGGATTTCTAGAGTTAAGGTTAGGGTCTTGGAAATGGGTATAAATTTGTTGTTGTGATTGTATCCACTCTCCCGTTCGTCTTTAAATCTTCTCGATTAGTTGTTCGGATCATCTTGGAGCAACTGAAGAGTAGTGTACGATTTAATAAAATAAACACCGATACACCAAACACAATGTTGGAGCGACACCCGCTCTGATACAAATTTGACGTAAACCATTCCTCAAAAGACTCCTAAAAATATCTAAACACCAATTTAGAGAGAGAAATACTATTTTCTATTGTCAAAATTCAAGTCTACCTCAAATGAGGCTTACAAGTGGGTATTTAAAAGGGAGGAGTAGCTTAGGCTCCAAGCTAAGGCACTAATTATAAAAATGTCATTACTACTCCTTACCTCTAAATATTAAAGCAAAAGAAAGAAAAATACAAATAATAAAATAAAATAAAATAAAATGACTAATAAAACCCTAAAATATGGCGCATTTGCATCAGGATAATATAATTGGTAGCTACGGATTAAGTAGCAAAATTTAAATTTTATCATTCCAAAGAGAGAGACCATGGTTATCCTTTTTCCAAATTGCCATTCATAATATTTAACCACCATAGGTCCCCATTTGATTTAAGATGAAGTATTTTTTACCAGGTTGGAAAAAAGCATTTTTCAATCTGTGCAACTTTTTGGCCCACATAAAAATATAAACTCAAACCAAACCAAACCAAACCAAACCGGTCCCAAGGAACAGAGGAAAAGGGAAAACAAACAGGCCTGCCAATGCCAGACGACATTATTGATACTTAAAAGATTTCCTATAAGGGCACAAACAGAAGGTGAATCCTAATATCGTCAATTGAATAACAAACATAAATTTAGGAGAGAAACGCCATATGCGTAACTCGGGCTTGCACGTATCTAGGTGTATAAATACTATGACCTTCCCTTTTTTCCTCCAATTCCTTAAGATACATGTAATGCCTTTGCACTTCTACTTATCTTTCATTCGTTGAAATTATGAAAAAAATAAATCATTTCTATTGGCAGCACCAGGTGAATACTAATACACCAACCACAGGCATGACCAGCCATAGCATCATGTAGTTTCCACAAAGCACCAATGTCAACAATAGTAAAACTCAGATAAAGAAAATAGGATTAATGTCTAGCCTTATCAAAACTATTAATACCTTCAGTTCTCGATAGGAAATGCCACTGGATGTCCACTTGGCAAAGCCTTCATTCCTTATTGATAAGAACAACTCCAACAATCGCTTTCTAAAATTTAATATTAAAAAAAAATTAGTAATTATGCCATCAGTCAAAATGTACGGAGAAAGTACAAAAAAGTGTGCGAACACTACACAGTTGCAAAATTATATACATTCCAGAAGCAAATTTTTGTTCGCTTACTTGCATACAGATGACTCAGTTGAAGGATACATCGCCCCTTTTGCAGAGGTGCCCTGCTTTCTGCCCGTGGTTCCAAGAATGACTTCATGCAAGCCAGACTTGTTCCAGCATATCGAATACCTGTAAAACAAAAATAATAATAATAATAAGGGTCAATTATTAAATAGTCCCTACTATAAATATATATTTTTTAAGAAGGACACATATTTTTAGTTTAACCCATTTAGTCCCTCAAGCACTCAATATCCTCTTATTTTTAGAGGTCCGCGCCAGCGGCACTCCCTCTCCAAAATATGTGGCAAAGGACTTTTTGAGGCAAAATAAAAAAGTTTGGACTAAATGGATATTAAAAAATGTCCTAGGGACTATTCGGTATATGTCCCTAATAATAATAATAATAATAGTAGTTTAACACTATAACATAAATTGTTGCTCTACAAGTGTAAAACTAAGTAAGCGTACCCGCATGTTAAATTGGACAAAGCAGTGTCATAATGCTGAAACTCCTTCAGTGGTATTGAAGCTACATAAAATAATGGCTGCCAGTTCAGAGAGGAGAGAGAGAGAGAGAGAGAGAGAGGTTTATTATCCAGTTCCAGAATTAGTTCCCACAAAAATAAAAATAAATGAATAGAAAGAAATATACGATGCACCTTACAACCTTATTCACTTGAAAGGGACTTGTTATCTTATTTGATAATGACCGAACCCGATCACTTAAAGCTCTTCTCAACTGATCTTCCACTTGATGATTTTCAGAGGTGCTATGGGGTTGCCCAACAGTTATGGAGGATAGGTAAACTGGCTGAAGAAAGTAAAAGAGCAGAGCTCCTGCAATTGGAGGTAGAAAGACCTTGTTGTCATTTCGTGATATAACAACATTAGAAGAAAGGGACTCCCAATGGTCAGCAGAAGCAGAGAGCCCATGCAGATCTCATACACAGATAACCATGATGTTACCAAAGAAGTTGCATATGTGATTAAATGTTTTTCTGATATAATAGAGAGGAAAAAATGTCCCCTTTGCGAAAAAACCTTTCTGTGGACTTCTTAATGCATTTTTTTAGACCCATTTGGGGGTGGGGGAGGGGGCGGACAGCATTTAAAGAGTACCACGGATTTCATGCAAATTTTCATAATACAGAGGGGTTCGCGCTTTAGCCTAAACAAGAATAATAAGTGCACTACATTCAAAAAGAAAACATTGAAACACTGACCACACTACATGCCATTTCACGATACATCATAAATGCAAGTTATATTACTTGAGAACTTTTGTTAGAAGTAATGAAATTGTGGTCAGTGCATCATTCTTGCCTTATTGGTTTCACTACGCCCAATGTTTAAAAAGGCAAGAGGCGAGGCGAGGCGTTTGAGGCGTAAGCCTCGCCGAAAAGAAAAGAAAAAAAGAGCAAAATAATATTAAAAAATAGTAATAAAACCATAAAAATAAAATAACAAAGAAATATAAAATAAAACTACAAAAAAAGCATCCTTGAGAACTTTCTCACGTAGTTTGACATTTTTTTGTTCCCCCGAGATAACTTTTAAAAAAAAAAGTAATTTGAGAAAATCAACTTTAACATATTGGTTATTTTACAATATGACAATAAATTAGTCAATGCAAACTCATATTGGCAAAATCATTTTTTTAGCTTCATTCACATATTGGTTATTTTATAATATGACAATTAATTAATCAATGCCACTTAACAAGCAAATTTATTAAAAAAAACATTGATTTTCACGCTAAGATTAAAAAAACAGCAATTTTATTAGAAAAAAAATAAAACATATCAACCAAAGTTTATTAAAAAAAACAGCAACCTTTAAAAGTGTGTGCCTTATTCCTTATAGAAGAGGCTATTTAGAATATTAGATCATTCTAACTAGGAATCTAATTCATGTCTGGACATCAAAATCTTTCTTTCTAGACTAGATAAAAAATAAAGATCTGGAGAAAAGCCTACAAAAAAAAAGAATGTGAAATAATTCCATCATGATAACCATTGACATCGATATAATTGCAAATAAAAATTAGAAAATAAAATAAAATATTGAGTGCCTTTACAAGGATATATATCTCCCTTTGTTTTCACCTTGGGTCTGAAGATAAAGAACAGGATTCAAAGAACATCTCGAGCAATTATTTGGGTAAATGAATTAGATTCTATTCTATCTTTCTTTCTTTAATAGCTACTACCTAAAATCGTTCCTAATGTTAGGTATTAGCTATTATTTAGGATAAATACTAAAAGTAGTACTTACCTTTTCCTTCTATTATTAGGTTTGCTTAAATTAAGTAGTTGTCTTTCTCTCCAAGACTAGCATTAGTATAAATAAAGGTCCTTTGGGTATAATCAAGAGAAAGTAATAAACCTTGAACACCAACAACATTCCAACGGGCAATCTTATCAGCACAGCTCACTGACAAAGTTGAATCTCCACGACCAGGCTTCCTTTGAACCGTGCCAATGACTTGTGAACAATCACCTAAATATAATTTGCTAATTAATACTCCATATAGGTAATAAAAAAATAAAAATAAAAGTTACAATAACAATAATGGGTGTTGTTATAGGCACCCAAAAAATGTCTCCCAGCATCAATATCTTACCCACACTACAAACTAACAAAAAATATATTCCAAACACCAAGTTAAGAGGCACCCCGAAGAGTCTTTCCATGGTGGGAAGTCACCGTGGAAATTGGCTTGACATGGTGACTTCCCACCGTTAAAATCCACGGTAACTTTCGACCGTGAAAATGGACTTTCCACGGTGGAAAGTCATCGTGAAAATGGGCTTGACACAGTGACTTCCCACCGTGGAAAGCCATCGCGACTTCTTACCGTGAAAATTCCATTTCCACGGTGACAGATCACTGTGAGAAAAAATGGCTTACTTTTGGTGTTTTGTAGTAAAAAATCATTTGAGTTTTTATGTGATGTTTGGGAGACATTTTTGGGGTGCCTTTAACAGCACCCAATAATAATACACACCAACAAGAACACAATGATCTAAAAATCACTAGGTGTTGTGCGCCGCCCAGGCATTTTTATATACATATACGTATCCATGATTATCTATTCACATGTACCAAACAACTTAGATTCGATTAAGAGAGAGAGATAGTAATACCGCTGCGATTCAATCAAGATAGCGGGAGAAGTTTACAGTTTTGAGGAGAGAGAAAGAGAGAGAGAGAGAGAGGATCGAGGTTTCAAACGTTAGGTTTTTCTTTGTTTTTTAAATTAACCCTGGTTGCTCCAGCGGTAAGGAGCAAACTCGTTAGGCCAAAGATCTAGAGTTCGAAACTCTCCAACGGATACCAAATAGTAAGCGGGTCGTGTGTTAGAATGGCTCTGGCACAGCGTCCCCCCTATTTAGCTCACATAGGGGAATACAAGTGTGGCTCGTTCGTGTGGAGGTTCAGGGTTATCAAAAAAAAATTAATATTTTTGGGTCAGTTGAGAGGTTTTTTGAATGCCAAAAGTTCTTTCGTTTTTCTTTCACCTATATTTAAAACCCAAAGCAAACAATGACATCATTTGGGCTTTAAATTTCAAAAAACGATTTTTTGCATAGTCCGATGTTTTGATCGCCTGGTCCCTAGGCAAGTCGGCTACCCAGTGCCTAGGCTGATTTTAGAAGATTGAAAAGAATTAAAACCCAACTGTGCAAAATAAAACCCAAGAACATGCAAATACCAAAAGAATTGCAAAATGAACTTGTGACAAGTGCAATTACTCATCATAGGAGTTACTAGTATATTTCAATGTATTTCCACATCACAAGGACATGGAAAGTTTGTCCACATATGATTAAGCGACATTCATACTCCTCTGTCCCAAATTAAGAGTCCCCATTTAGAATTCACAAACTTTATATTTTTCAAATTTAGCTTGAAGGTGACGCTCGGTTGATACCAAGTCGTACACAAAGTTCACACATATGCAACAGCTTAAGGGTAGGACTCGAATTTGATGCTATTTTACATACTATTCTAGGAAACAGGACTCTTAATTCGAGATAGCCCAAAAAGTAGTACATGACGGAGGTAGTCTTTTAAATAGGAAATTCATGATTCATGGCCTTCTAATTGAACTAGCAAAAAGTTTATTGCAATCATAGGTAGGCCATAGACCACCTGATGTGGGCGTGGATGGTGGTTGGGCAATATTCTTAACACATTACAATCAAAATAGCCTATATACAGGCACTACCACCAATTACGCAAAAACAAATTCTAAATGCCATATAATGAAGCATTGAGCAAGAAAAGCTAAACGATTCGACGGTTGAAACCCAAAATTACCATTGTTCCGCACAGAAGACTCCAAAATTTGTTCCATAAGATCATTAAGTTTGCTTGTAGAGGAAGGTGAATTCCCTTCTCTCAGCGAATTAGTCAAACAAGGAAAAAGTTGTGAATGAAGTGAGGCATCTCCACCTACAGAAACAAAGAGCACCATGCAATGATCTACAGAAAGAGTTTCATCTCAAAACAACCAGAGAAGACACATGAGACCACCAATACTTACAAGGCAACTGTGATATGTATAAATGTAATTGCCAACCCGGTCTCATTTTGTATTTTCCTCGGCCAAAACCATATGTGTCCAAACAGAAAAGGGAGCTTGTGACGTCACCACTTTCACTGTTTCTAAGACATTGCATTTCTGAATAAAAGTACCTGGTAGGATTATAAATAACATTTGAGATCATTTTATTCATAAAATTTTCATTTATTTCCTTTTTTATTGATAAAAATATTAATTTATTTCTACGCATGTGCTAAATTTCTTATATGCATCTATGAAATGCATGTTAATCTAAATTCTGAGATAGTAAACAAAGGATATTAAAAATAAATAAAAAACTTCATTATCTAAGGAAAGGGAAAATAAAAAAAGCATGAGTGATCGACTATATACTTGAACCAATTTTCTTTACTCCAAAACAGTTGTACACCTATCATCCATGTTCTCATTGATGATGGTGAATGCAATTTATTATCAAAAGTCAAAGAAATATGAAGTGGAATGTTTGAACAGACCAAGTTAAAGCAGTAAGAAGATTACTACAAGGGGGTCACAAAATTTTAAATCAACAGACATAGAGTGAAAAGATGCACTACATTCCTCATATCCAAGTGTTACGTTTAAAAGAAAAGGGAAAAAAAGATGAGCATGGAATATTCTGTGGTGCCTCTTTAGCATTAAAAATTAGACTTTATAAGACAGAAATTTAAAGTCAACTGCGAAAAAACAAATGCCTACATATAAAAAGTTGGATGATACGTCCAGTTAAGAACCATGACCTACCAAACAAACATCATTTTGACAAACGTGCAGATAGACTCGGAATTGTTTCCGATAGCGAATCATTTGTTTGTGTGTGTGTGTGTGGGGGGGGGGGGGGGGGGGGGGGGGCACAATTGTTATTTATATTAAGGGTTCGTATTGCTCAATACTTCCCAATATTATTTCTAATAAAACTATACAACGTTGCCCAAATGCTGCCTGAAAGTCATTCCAATGATGCCTATAAACAAGGCAAGGTCCGCAAGGAACCGTGGTCCATAGATATGCCCGACCGATGCCCAATAAGGAAATTCATTCAAGGAAGGAACCTCACGCGCACGAGAAAACTCGGCGCAATCCCGGGATTGAACCTCGCACTCCATCGGCGTTGCCTTATATTAAGGGTTCGTATTGCTCAATACTTCCCAATATTATTTCTAATAAAACTATACAACGTTGCCCAAATGCTGCCTGAAAGTCATTCCAATGATGCCTATAAACAAGGCAAGGTCCGCAACCGATGCCCAATAAGGAAATTCTTTCAAGGAAGGAACCTCACGCGCACGAGAAAACTCGGCGCGATCCCGGGAGTGAACCTCGCACTCCATCGACGTTGCCTTGTTTCTATGCATCACCCTTCAGACATTGCCTTGTTTCTAGGCATCTTGACCACATTGCCTTGGTACTAGGCATCACTTGACCGAAATTGTCTTGTATATAGAAAGAATTATTTTATAATAATAATAATACAAAAATATAAGCAACCAGTAGCAATGCCGAAAAAAACATTTTTTATCAACTCAAACCACGACAACAATAGCATACACTTTCTTCATAATTAATTCTGAAGTGAATTCCTCAAACCCTTTTGGAACACAATTTAAAGGCTGCTACAGTAAGTCGATAACCATAACTGAGAAGACAAAGTGAACAGCCTCAAGTAATGATGCCTGTGCATGCATTTAATAGAAAGGTCTAACCTCTAACGTCTTCACAGGTGCCTCTTAAGTGAGGCAGCCATTCTACAAGTACACAGATAATGTAGTATTGTATGTCCACCTCAGATACTGTATAAACAATTTGCCATGCCCTCAACAGAGGCAAACCTTCCTATACAGGTGAAAATAGTTAACTTCAAAAACCTATCTCCCTTGCTATGTACAGGGTGGGCTAGGTGACCCCCTAGGACCCACCTAGGTCTAAAATACATTAGGCCCAAAACATTTATCTGAAAAATCCCAATCCAAAACCCAAGAGTCCAAAATCTAAACCTAGTATAGATAGGGAGAATTCTTAAGCTAATCCTTCGATTTCTTTTTCCTTTAAAAATCATTGTAATTACCTCACTGACCATCTATGAATGACGGACTTGACATGTAATACGTGTTTCGACATGACACGCAACACGTGATTTTTCCAAAAACTAGTATACGACACGCTAGGATACTTATAATATATATAATATATATTTAAATATATATATTAATGAAATAAAACAGAAGTTTTCCATAAAATACATTATTTGAGCATTCTTAACATGAAATTAAGAAAATGGACCATACAAAACAAAATTCAAACACACTTTAACATTTAAAAATCATAAATAAAGCAGAATCATCATCACATTAGGAAAAAAAAACATGTCCTTTTACGTGTTCCAGCGTGTCCTTTTACATGTCCTGGACATGTCCAATCTATAAAATAAATAAATAAAATAATAATTAAAAAAAAAAAAACTCACGTGTCGGCAGCGTATTGTCGCGTGTCGAAGTCCGGTCAAAACTGACTCGTGGCTTCCGGGAGAGTGACCATGCGTCATAGTTGACGATTAATGAAAATGTTAGATTGACTTTTTCTCGTGTGTTCTTTGCGAGTTTTTTTCCATATTTTTGTTGTTTGTGTGAGTTCACTTAATCCCTCTGAAACGTCATGCCAGCCCTGCTTATGTACCTCATTCATAACCCTCATTAGTTATTATTAGCAGAATAAATTAGTCCTTTCCTGGTTACAACAATGCACTTCTTACTAAGACGCACTTATAGAACCAATCCTCTCCCTCAACACACGCACAACCAAGAAAAAAACCGATACCCCGTATGCAGAATACTCATCTAATTCTTTATAGCTTTTTTTTATCAGAAGCAGAAAGTTTATTGCGTAATTAAATGAAACTATCAGAGGAACTAATTCTTCATAAAGCATTTCATTTGCTGTCCTACAGTTGCCATCATTTAATAACTTAGGTTGCTCAAATAGCTGCTGATGTTAAGTGATGGCATCACCAGCATGACATGTTTTCTCGGGTTCAGAATTTGAGACTGGCTGATGTCGGTGATGGACTATATGTGAAACCGCACAAACTTGAGACTAAGAAACAGTGTATCATTGGGCATAGTAGTTCGCTACAATGCAACATTAGTGTCTCACAGACACACATTCGGGCAGAATTGAGCAGGCAAGAGATCCCTGCATGGGGAAGCATGTGGAGTACACGCTCAAGCTGGATAAGTACTTTCGGTAGGGAAGTATTGGCCAGGGAGACCCAGCACCCACCACAGGCCCTGCCAAAGCAACAGAGACCATCCTGTTTCCTTTCAAGTGCTTTCACTGTAGCAGTTTTGGACGTTGGGTAGCAAAGGGACAGAAAAAGAGGCGGCGGCTGGTTTTTGTTGTCAATAGTAGCTAGCCCAAGGTCCCTATTCCTGATGGGGTTTACCATGATGTCTTGCTTCTTGTAGTCACACATGTACTCCCAGATTCAGATGGTGTCCCCTTCTGAGCCCGTAGACAAGATTCTATATGGGGAGACTAATGTATTTATACGATGATGTCACGCTTAATGTAACTATCTAGTTGTCCCCTTCCCCTTTTATTCTTGGAAATTCTAGAGCTAGTATAAATAAGAAATATTTTCCTAGTTAGCTAGTTCTATAATTGCCTTTTTCCTAATCACGGTTGACTGGAAATCAAGCCCTATTCTTTTAAATTCAATGTAATAACCACACTGAGAATTATTGAAATAAAATATATTAGAGACTTTTCCCCTTTGGGTTGTTTGTGAGTTTTTATTCAAATTTCTGCAGTGTATATACATTATTAAGAGTCCGCTGAAGACCTCTAAAACATCATGCCATCTCTGCTTATGTATCACATCCAAAACCCACATTAGAAAAAATCTAAACGATCTTGCAAAATGACCAAGTTCGAAATGGCTTTAAGGAACACCAAATCATTTTGTATTATAAGTTTAGGGTATTTTTCGACCTGAAAGTTGGGATATTTTGCCAGAATTTCATCTGTTCGACTGGAAAATACATCACTCCAGAAGTAGAGGTAGTAGACCTGCCGCCCCATGTAATGTTGGGTTTTTCCACACCAGGGTGGATTTTTACCCATGCGCGAAAAGAAAACATCCACCTGAACAGAATGGCACGGCAGTTGTCCTGCTGAAAGGATCTTTATGTATGCCTTATGTCATCTCAAATAGGGCTTTCAATCTAGGGAAAATTTATGATAAAAATGTAAAATGTAAAAAAAACTTCTCCAATAAGGTTATCGATCTCTATCACTATCACTATATAATATCCCAAGGTCAAAGTTTAGAATATAAAGTATTTCTGTGTGTAAAAATTTCTAATGAGAATTTTAATATAATACAAGCAATGAAAATAAGAACCAAAGCCACACCTTATCTTAGAGATGCTCTATTAAAGCACCGAAAGCCATTTAGAAATTACAACATTGGAGATACTTTTTCCAAGATCAAGTGTCTCGAGTCACATTACAAGAATTCTAAGAGTACGTTAACACATAGGATAGAAAGACTTTAACAAACAAACACCATGGGAGATAGCCTTGACTCTTAGCGGTAAAAGTCAAATTTTTACTATTTTGCAATACTATAAAGAAGAAATTCTTGCAATTGGTCTTAAACTCTTGGTCACAACAATTCGGAATTTGTTGTGACCAAGAATAAATCATGTCCAAATCCTCGTTGTGTCTTGATGTCCCCACAAGATGGGGTTACACATATCTCATGCTAGAAACCCCACTCAAGTTTCAAAAGGCATTTGAAAGGTTGGATGAACTAGAAACAAACTTTGCCGTCGATCTTAAGGAAGGGGTACATAGTGATAAGGATTGAGATAATGCTCCAGCCTTGACAAAATTTTTGAAAGCTTTTTATGACATTACCAAACGTTTATCAGGGTGTTTGTATGTCACGTCAAATGATTACTTTCATCAAGTGTGTGCAATTGAACAACTACTGAGTGATTGGGTAGTGATACGAGGTTGAGTATCATGGCTAAAAAAATGAAGGAAAAATTTGACAAATATTGGAAAACAATGAGAAAGTTAATATGATGTTGTTGGTTGCGTTTGTGGGTTGGATCCACAATACAAGTTGAAGGATGTGGAGTTTTGTTATGGGGGAATTTATCATTTGGAAAAAGTGTATGAGCTGACAACGAGAATACAAGAGGTTATGCATCGAATGTATATTCATTATCAAATGTTTGCTAATACAAGTTCTCGTACGAAGAACGCTCAATCTTCAAATGAAATGGAAGTTGATTCCTTGGAAGGTGATAATGGTGAACAAGTTAAGTCCCTTCAATCGGAGTTTTTGATATATTTGGAAGAACAAGAAAGTGTAGATTCAAAGTCCAAAGTTGATAGATATTTTGATGAAGGAGTAGCAAAGGATGGGCCAAATTTCGACACCTTAGCATCGTAGAAATTGAATGGTTGTAGGTACCCAACACTCGTTTTAGTGGCACGTGATATTTTAGCTATTCCCGGTTCCATTGTTACTTCAGAGTGGGCCTTTAGCACGGGGGGCGTGTCCTTGACCAATTCCGTATTTCCATATCCCCTAAGATAGCAGAGTGCTTGATTTGCGGACAAGATTGACTTCGCGCATCACCACTACCACTAGAAGTTGAGATGCGATCGGATGAAACATCAGATCTAGAATCAAATAATTTTTATTATGCAAAATTCCTCTTTTTGTTTTTCTTACTAATATATAAAAATCTTTTATTTAACTCACTTATTAATATGTAAAAATATGTTATTTGCAGTCATCACAGAAGATCCCGAACTCCCAGCCGCATTCTCTAGTATACCCGTCAGGTAAAATAGTCCTAAATGTCCTATTAAACCTATCCCAAATATTAAGACAGTACACCCGTGTATGAAACTGTACTAAATATTAAGAAAAAGGTATTTGATTATATAGAGAGACAACCGGAAAGAAAAAGATATTTTGTCATGTTATGACCCCATACCATATACATATATATTGCTGTTTCAGACATTTCAAGGAATTTAGTGACAGAACCCCTGCTCATGCTGAATGGTCCATAACATTTGTTCACACGTTTTAAGACAGACCTATTTTTGAAATATGCCTATCAGCACCTTTGAAATATGCCTAATTTTACGACAGTGCTATTTTTTAATTTTTACTGTCCTATTTTTTCCTTTTTTTTTTTTAAGACAGACCCTTTGAAATATTTATTGTCCTTTTTACTGTCCTATTTTTAGGACAGCCCCTTTGAAATATTAGTTGTCCTTTACTGTCCTAATTTTTTTTTTCATTTTTACGTCTCACCTTCATTGTTCAGCTTTAGCTCCTTTGCTGTCCTATTTTTATTTCATTTTTTTTTTGCAGTAACACTTCGCCGTGTGGAATGAAGGAGGATGAGTTTAATTGGAAACTTGGAAGGAACTTGCTCTTATGGAGTGGATAGAGTTTAATTGTTATGTCTATCTAAGTTTTTTTGTTCAAGATTGTTTTAACTTTTAATTGTCATTTGAATGTTGGTATTGGATAATATGTATATCGGATTATGCTTCAATCACTAAGTTGTTGGGATATTCTATTTAATTTCATGCATTTTATTCTATAATGTTGGGATATTCTATTTAATTTCATGTATTTTAGTCTATTTAATTTCATGCTTCAATCACAAATGAACAGGAACCGAAAACCGACAAAAACGAAGCCAAGAACCATCGGTTCGGTTCGGTTCGGTTCAATTCAATTCTATATACATTTCGATTCGGATCTGGTTCCAAAACTAAGAAACCGAACCATTTCGGCTCTGGTTCTGGTTCTGTAGTGAAACCGAACTGACCCGAAACATTCACAACCCTAGTTTAGATATCCCCAAAATAATAATTCAACCCATTTAAAATGGGTTCATTCATGAATTGTCTTATTATTACTGTTTGGTGGTAATAATGAACAAATTCAAAATTTGACCAATTCAAGTTGACTTATGAAAACTTGAAGTAGCTCATTTCAACAAAAACGTGAAAAATTGCACAATTTAAATATATAACACAAGTCATAAGTGAAGTACTTATGTAGAGTTCTCTCACTATACCACTCAAAACACTTATGTAGTCTCTCTCTCTCTCTCTCTCCCCCTCTCTCTCCCTCTCTCTACATATATATAGAGAGAGGATCAGGTGCGGACCAACTTAACCAATTCACTAACGAACCACTCAAAATGATGTATTTTTGGTGTTAAAATGAGGGTGAAACTAGGAGAAAACCCCTCACTTCACCCCAAAACAACGTCATTTTGAGGTGATCCCTTAATAAACCCGTTAAGTTGGTCCGCACCTGTATATATATATCAATGGTGAATAAATCTATTTTACTTTTCCAAACACTACACAAATTGGATTTAAACTCATTTTAGATGAATACATCCATAATTTAATAATTTTAAATTGGCTAATTTAAATAATTAAACAATTTACGCAATCAAACATGCCTTAGTCATTTTTGGGGTGATAACTGATAATAATGCAACAACAAAAATACAAAGTGGTCTAATTGTTCACAAAAAACATAAAGCATAATATAAACCCACATTACAAGCATAATTGTCTACACTTAATAACAATAAAAAATAAACCTGATAAGAGCTCTCCTGGCAATAATTTCAGCATGAGAATCATTGACAACATCCCCTCGTGGACTCCTACGCGAACGCCCAATGCACTTAGTCCCCGTCCCCAATGCAACCACTTTCAATTCTACAACCACACCCAAAAAAAATATATTCTTTTATTCAATTTCGTAACCCAAGATAACAATAATAATTTGGGTTTTGGAGAAAGAAAAAAATGGGACCTTGAGAAGGAGAAGAGATGAGAAAAGCAGCCACTACTGTGACTTCACGACCCTGAGGCTTTCCTTTCTTTGGGAGAGATTTGTATGCTGTTAATACAGCATTTGATACTTTGTTTCCCCATTGATTTTCTGGTGGAGAAGGAGATGATGTTGTTGTTGGGTGGGAACGGGAAGCCATGATTGATAATCCACTGGTGGACTGTGAGAAGATAACTTTCTATGTTACCTGATTGATAAAGCCATGGGAACTTGTTGACATTTATGTCCCTGCTGTTTTCTTTCACATAAGATAAAAGTTTTTTTTTTTGTATTATTATGTGGGAAAAAAAATGATCGGATAAAGTTACCTTATCCTTAAGAAATAAAATAATTTTCTTTCTTAATGTTACCGATGAACTAATTTTCAGGATAGTGAACAAGACTCGATTTTAGTCATTGATTGAGTGAATCGTTAAAATTCATTGTTTTCAAATAGCGAGTATTAATCTGGGATGGAGGTGGTATATTTTTTTATGTATAAATGGAACTTTTAGTGGATATATACTTTCTTGGATTCAAATTTATTACTTATTCTACCGTTCAACTATTGAGAGTCAAATGTAATTGTTACGCGTTTAGTTCAAAGGCTATTAGGAACTTTCAAAGTTAAATGGTTGAGATTCACACACGAGAAGTCAAAAATAAACAACCACTTAAGTAGTCCCCTTATTGTTTTACCAAGTTTGATAATTTCTCTTTTCCATTATTAATTAAATTCAGTGGTCATATCTCTCTCTCTCTTCACACACACCGTGTGTACACTTATGCCCGTCTTCAAACCTCAAGTCCCTCCACAAATGACCATTATCACTACAATGTCATCATTATATCCAAAATGTAAACTAGGGTTCATAAAAAACCCAGTTGTCTCCTTGTATTGGAGTAAAAAAATAGCACCATGACTTTTGCACTAGCGCTGGAGGCCATATTGTTGGCCCAAAAATATACTCAAGAGGGGTGATTTTCGTTTTATAAAACAAATGAAAATTTAATATTTCCTTTTGTTTGCTCGAAGTGTGAATAGTTAATATGAGTAAGAGCAATTGAATAGACAACAAGACCAATAGTAAAGATATAGTGAAAGAGACTTGCAATCTAATATGTTTTACATGGTTAGGTCTTGCCTACACCTACGCTCAAAGATAGAACTCGAGAACTTCATTATTTTTTATTCACTTAGGCAGAACTAAAACTACTACTTATAAGGGCAGTAACTCATATTGGATTTATCAGTACTAATATTATAATATTAATTGAGTGAAAATGGCCTTTAAATTGTTTATAAATATTTTGAATAAACGTGAGCGTTGTGAAAAGTCATGTCGTAAAAGGTCGTGTCCATTCACGAAAGTTTGTATTCATTCATGAAAGGTTGTGACCGTTCAAAAATGGTGTATCTGTCTGAAAGGGTGTCTCGCATTCTATAAATGAACCCCATTCCTTTATTCAAAAGAACCCAATTTTAATTTTAGTTTAAAGTCAAATCTCTATTTTTTTTATCCATTCTCATTGAGTCAATCCATGAGAGATTACACAACATAGAATTTGTATTCAACGAAACTATAGATAGAAGTGTATCTTATATAGAGAAGAAACTAGCATTCTATGTTAGGAGACAGACATTCATTAAACCTTGGGCACCGATGAGGTGAAGAATTTGTCTTAAGAAAATTATGTGAAACACTATGCTCTACATCAATTTTCTTCATATGGTTTGTAAGTTTAGTGTGTTAATTCCTATCATTGTTTGAATTTACATTCATATAAATTTATCTCACATTTGATTCCCTAAAAAAAACACATATATAATTCTAACACCTCCTTCCTCACTAAAGCGCGCACGAACAAGATTAAGGATACTACCACCTTCCTTGACTTCTCGCAATTTCAGCTTTACCAGTGAGAAGATACAATGAAGTTATTCCATTGTACCAAGAAAGTAACAGAGAATGTTGTCATAGAGGCAATATTTTTTTCGAATGAAATTTCTCTATATATATTTGTATAACACTTTTTTATTAACAAGCTAAAGGCGACACATGCCCCACTAAATGAATATGCTAGGAGTGGAGTCAAATAAATGAAGTCGTCTAAGCAAGAAACCTGCAACTCCCACCTAAGCTGCAGCGCGTTCCTTCCAAGGGATCCTACGCAAGACGCCCCTGTGGCTGGGCACCTGTAATATATGCATATATATACAAGAGAGAAATGGAAATAGAAACGGGTCAGAGCCCGATAGTGTAAATGATTTAAAATTCGTTTAGCAAGTATTTAAAATGTTTACAGGCCAATGCAACAACATATTAGTGCGGCACTCTCTTGAAAAATTCTCACCTCTCTTCTAATGTGCACGCCTATCGTACTAACCTTCCCAACGGATTATCTTATCTTATATCGCACTAAACTTTCCAATGGTTTAACTTATCTTAGGTTACTCGTAAGATTTAAAACTGAACAATATAATTGTTTAAAAGGAAAATTTCATTTAGTAACAAAGCTCTCATTTAGGGTCAGTCACAACCTATGTATGACCAAAGACTAGATAATATGCTAGACACGAAGAACGATCATGAATTTGTAATAGTCCATGGGACGTCAAACCTATGTCAAATGAAGGATAAAATATCAGAATGGAGGTGAAAAATTCATAACAGTAATTATGGCATTCCAGATCGACCTAGAAAAACCCATTGTGGGCAGGCATCATTGACTAGAGGAGAATAACTACTCTAAACATATAGTGTTCACAAAGAAAGATTTAGTCGGAGGACTCCTCTTCATGACACCCTATTAAGCATTCTCATGGTAGCCAACTAGGGTGTGGACAAGATACTAGTGGATCATAGGGGATCCTCAAAGGTTATTATGGCATTATGGGCTTGAATGATGATGCACTTGGGGGAAAATCTTATGTGAATGGTGGATGCTTGGGAATGCTTGACCATCGATCCGTCACATCCCCCCGAGGTCAGGTTATCGGTTTGACGTGAGTCGAATGGACTTTTCCCCTGGAAGATGTTTAACGATATATCCATTTTAAGTCACACACCCCTAGTTTTAGGCATAGGCCTAACTATGTTCCATACAATAAGGGGTTCGGTTGGTTTGTTCAGAGTCGCAGTTTATTTTATACCAAAACAAATAAAAGATGGGGGTTAGCCCTTTTGAGATAATCTTAAGGCAGGTTTAAGTCTGCAATTAATCCAGAGATTCTTATTATACGAGATCGAGAATCGAGTTATGAATGGGGAAGGTATTAGTCACCCCACTTATTCTATATGACTCCTTAATTATATGTTTGTGGTCACTCTTAACATTAATTGATTACTTTTTAGAACTGTTTTAGAGGCCTTAGATTGATAATCCCTTTAATGTAAGTAGGTTCTTATAAATGAAAATGGTGTGCAAGTGTAGGACTTGTCTTGGGAGGGAGAGAAACTACCTATGGGCTAGAGGTTAGCTTAGTTAGAGGTTCAGAATGGGAGTCGACCTGAAGTCACTGACAAAGACAACCTTCAACTGTGGGCGATCACTAATTCAAAGATGTTGTTAAAACTTTGGGATAGTTTGGAGGTGTGGTTTTAAGGATGTCATTTTAGACATCTTTGGATATGGAGTTATAGGTAGAATTCGGGGGATTTTGTACAGGGGGTGGATTCATCCCTAAGAAACGATACACCGAGAGACGTTTTACGAGGCTTGGGCTTCACGAGTTTTATTCGCTGTAGCACCTACGTACCCAAGGAGACTTGGGATCAAAACCAATGGAATTCTAACAAACGAGACATACTTATAGGTATTGGTGATGAGATACCGGATATACAATATACAACATTATGGTATTTATGAATCCTAGTCCTTAATATAGCATATCTATCGTGTGGGATTGATATATTTATATGTTCAAAGTATGTTTAATCAGAGTCGATGTTTAAAAAGTATTTGATATGAAAACACATATCCGGGATGCCGTTACGGGGATGGGATTTGTTCATTTGGAGAAGAAATAGGAGCACTAGGATTTTAGACTTTAGTTTATGCAAAGTTTTAAACTGACTTGATTCACGGACACTTTCCTTAGAACGATTTGGAAAAGTATGTTTTCATGTTTTGTAACGGTAGTTATGGCATTCGATCATCATTTTGTAGCATATAATCATGTCAATCCAATTAATAGAGGTGCTGAGTTAAAAACCAGGCTTTAAAATATAAACTTTGTAAAGATTAAACCTGATCCCTTAAACGAGGGTTAGGTTAAAAGAGGTAAACAGATATGGCTAGTTTATCACAATATATATGGAGTATTTGACCCGAAATTTGGGCAAAGGTTCTTTAACCTTGTAGCGTGAGTCAAATTTTTCTAAGAGGTGCCTGAGGTGGGTAAAGCTCTATTTTTAGCCGGACAGAGATTCGTTTAGAAGTGCCAACTTTCTCAAAATGGTGAATTTTTGGATGTTTGAATCTCTTTTAGGACTGATGTGACTCCGTGGAAGTACGAGATTTTCTTGAGAGGAAAAAAACTTTTCTAAAGTACGAACTTCTTTGGGACTTTTTTAGAATGAGCTCAAGTATCTCGAACTCTTAGGGGAGAAGAAACTTAAAAAATTGGATCGATGTTGAGTTTTAGTGCCCTTTTCTTGGTTAGTGGGGACATCTATTTATAGGGGTCTGACCCGGGATATTTAACTCATCGGTTAAAGGCTTTGGATGGTGGATTAGAGGGGCAAGACACATGTATGACTGAAAGAAGATTCCCAAAGTTCTCGTAATGATTACTCTAGGAGGGGATAATTCATCGGTTATCGATTTGGAGGACCTTTAAATGATTGGTTAAAAGTTTTGAAAGGGGTTTAACGAGTCGATTAAAGGATCCAGAGGGTGTGTTTGGCTCAACTTTTTATGCCTTTTCCTATTTACATTTTATCCTCTTTGAGGTTTTGTTCTTTGTTTTTTGACACTTTGATGAACTTTTGTTTTTGGTTTATGGTGTTGGTATTATTATAAATTTTTGCAGGGTTCGTGTCCATGGTCATTTACGATAGGACAGAATGTAGTACACTCTGTTCGCAGATCAGGGTGTCCATAGAGGTTTTAAACAAAGAGTGTGCATGTGCAGACACTCTTTGTCAAAATTAAAAGGATTTTTCAAACAACAGGTTTGCCTATTCTTAGGGGAGTATCAGGTATAAGGTTAATGAGTTAAAGGTTTGGGGTGGAAAGTGGGATTTTTGAAAATAGGTAAGGGATTAATCAATTAGTTAACCTCTGGGGTTGAATGTTTAAATGATCGGTTAACCACAGAGGGCAGTTGATCGATCGGTCATTCCTTCCATTAACTCGAAACATATTTAATGTGGATGCTCATTTCTATTTTGTGAAAGTTTGTTCCGTTGCCTTATAGCGACACTTATTTTTGGCCTGACGAAGCTCATTCCGTTTTGACTCATTTCACACCCGTATCCTTCTTGATTCTACTCCTATCACATAATTATGGATAGGGGCAACAATTCAAGCTTTGGAATGTCGGGTATCCCATTCCTTTTATCGTTGTCGAGTAACCTCCCTATGGGAACAAGGGTCTCTTCTTCTATGACGCCCGCTCTGGTGCTTAAAGAGGACATCTTTTTACTTTCTCTGGGTCTCACTGGTCCTTCTCGACCAAAGACCCGGGTTGGTGATTGTGTGCTCCATATTTTTTCATCAGCGTTCACAGTAGTTTCCCATAGCGAGAATCAATTTATACATATTCGTCAATATGACACTACTTTTGGTATGTAGGCACCGACCTTGGACCCTTATCTCTTCTCAAATGATGTTAGTATTCCATTTGTTTTTATCCTTGTGCATTTTCTCATGCCCTTTTACGTCTGACTGAATTTATGTGCTTTATAAATTTCCAGCAATTATTGGTCGATGTTGTCCATTTGAAGGATTCTACGCACTTGTATTTACGTCAATTAACCTCTGAGGTCTTGAAGGACACCGCTACTAATTATTTGCATTTGCTTGTAGGACTTATTCAGTGTTCGATTGGTTTTGTTCCTTCGATTAGTGCATCCTTCTCACAGTTGGGGCCTAGGGTGCCAAACCCGAGCACTATGGGAGGAAGTTACGTCGGTGGTCATTTGGGGAAGAGGCCTCGTATATGATGATCAGTGCGACAGTGCTATTAGTGGATCTTTTGGGTGGGATTTGGTGTAACCTCCCTAAAAAGATATTTTGTGGTTTTTTTGGACTTTTGGTATTATCTAGGGAACTTATATAATATGTTCCTCTAGGAGAAACAAGAGGAATCCCCAATACACCTTTTGGCATGCATGGGGATTCTCTCTTATACATCCTATTTATAAATAATGGCTCTTTGCCTTTTGAGGATTCGCACCGTGCATGTTTTTTTTTATTTTTTCTTTAATTTATGCATGAATGGTGTGAATCTGGACAAAATAAACCTAAGCTCCTTTATTAAAATGGCAATGACACATGAGTATATAACTGTTATGCCAAGAATAATGTAAAAGTTGGAAAGAGTAAGTAGGAAATATATATATATATATATATACACACACACACACACACACACACACACACACACACACAAACATGGAAACAACGGTTCCCCGTCTTTTTGAGACTTTTCTTTTGGAGAAAAACACTTTTATTTTCTCGCTTGGAGCCATGTTTCTGTGCTGATGTCGGAGTGGTGAGGGAATGAAGTTCCTTTTTATTTGCTTGTTGATCGGGCGAGAGCCTTTTGATATAGTCTTAGAATTAGGGCGTCGTTCCTTATCCCAGATAAGGTGTCATTTTTTTAGGAGTCCTGAGCGAGTCTACCTGTTAATAACCCATCCCAGGATATGGGGTGACTTGAGGTGATGGTGTTTGGTGTTTATTTTTCTTGGGAAAAAGTTTATAAGGGTAGTGTATTCTCCCTTTTTGGTTTCTTTTGAGCGTTGTTTTCGTACCATCAGCCTTTGTGTGACGTATTTGAATAAGGATGACCCCGCAGAGTCTTAAAATGACATAAAGCATTTTTTTATTACCTGAATTTAGGTTATTTAGACCATGTTGTCTCTATTTATAGCA
Source organism: Sambucus nigra (assembly GCA_949130495.1). Lineage (NCBI taxonomy): Eukaryota > Viridiplantae > Streptophyta > Magnoliopsida > Dipsacales > Adoxaceae > Sambucus > Sambucus nigra. Next base: position 210,174,407 of record OX422223.1, on the reverse strand, counting down.
AGGGAACAATGAACATAGATAGGGTTTTCTTATAAAATGGGGTTTTCGTGTTCTTTTAAACCGCGACTCAAGTGATATCTCGGGTTGCCTGCGTATCTGCGATTCAAAGACAACTGGTTGTCTGTATTCAATGTCTATGATAAAATATAACGGATAATTAGGTCTATGTAGTTCTCTCAGGGTGATATGATTGTAGGCTTAAAGTGTTTTTAGTTGACTTGAAGCGAAATGTTGGTGACTCAAGTGAGCTTTTTTATGTAGGGTTGAGAATGTGTATGGACTTACATAGTCTTCCCTACCCTCTACGACCGATTGTTTAGGTATTTAAATTGATCTTTTCCTTTTCACCAATGGCAAGCTTAAGGAAAGAATTTATTCAATCGGTAGAGATTGAAGGGTTAGGAAAACGTGGCATTGTCGAGATCAGTTAAAGTAGTCACCCCGCTAAAGTTTATTTTGGTAATGAGGTAGGGTCCTCCTCAGTTGGGTGCAAGTTTACCCTCAGGAGTCCGAGAAGGTTGTAGATTATCTTCTAGGATGATGTCACCCTCTTGGATGTTTCTTTTCTTGACCCTCTTGTTGAATTCTCAAGCGATACATTACTAGTAGCCCTGATTGTGATAACCGACCTTCAGTCTTCTCTCATCGAGGAGAGCTAGTTCATCGTAATGGGCTTGGACCCAGTAAGCTTCATCCACTTGGCTTTTAAGTATGACCCGTAAGGATTGTACCTCAAGTTATATGGGTAGGACTACCTTTTTGCCATAAACTAAAGAGTATGGGTGGCCCCTATTGAGTTTCATTATGTAGTGCGATATCCTCAGAGGGTGTATGGGAGTTTGTCTGACCAGTTGATTCATATCAAATATTGCATATTTCTCCCCTATATCTTTATGCATTCTAGCACTTTTACGGTCCTTAATGCCTATATTTATGCTCATTAACTTGACAACCTTGGATTTGGATAGATACATGTTTTTCAGGGGTTAATTGTGCTTTTTTAGGTATTGGAATGCTAAAAGTGAGGATCCGTTGCATTTCGAAGAAGTTCCATCGTTAGACGCTACTTTAAGGGCATTTTAGTCAATTCATATTTCTTGTCCGGCTCACAAAAATTCCACAGATTCGTAGTTCATTGAGTTAGCATCGCGTGGCCACAAATAGTACGTCGTTTGGAGTTCGAATGAAGAAGCTATGCCCGTTTCCGTAATGGACCTTTTCCCCCTCTTCAAGGACAAAAGGAGGCCTGAAAACAGAGTATCGGTCGACCGCGCCCAGGGGGCCGATCGACCGTGGTTTCATATTTTGCCGTGGGAAGGAGATAGTGCACTTATACAAGAGGGACCGGTCGACCGCGCCCCTACGGTCGGTCGACCGGTGATGCCATATATTTTGTGCTCCTTCCTCTTTCTTTCCTTTTTCTTTTATTTTTTCCCACTTACTCTAAATACCCATTTTTGATGTAATAACAGATATATACGATTTTAGGTTAGTTTAGCTTAGGGTTTTAGGGTTTTGAAGAGTTCTTCTTCAATTGTTCTTGGTTTGAAACTCTATTTGGGTTGAATGTTGCACTATTCATCATCCTCTTCGTTAATATTGTTTATATTTCTTCCTTTCTTGCTTTCTAGTTAATTCACATGCTTTGTTAAATAGGTTTACATGCTTTTATTTATTGCTTTCTAGTGTAGTTTTATCGCATTTTTTTACTGCGTTTATTTATCGCATTTTTACGATGCTTTCTAGCTAATTTAAATTAGGTTGTGTTTGAATGGAACTCACTCGGGTTGACGCGTTGCTTAGCTTTGGTGATGGTGTTTGCGGGTTTATTTTGGGTACGTTATCCTAGTTATTACGCCTAGGAGATTTGACGGGGCATATCATATATGTCCCGTCTTACGACCTTTTGCGCGTAATTTCCGAGATATTTGTTAACGCCAAAATCTTATTAGGCTTTTATGCGGATTTAGGGGCGTGACAACCCTTAGTTCAATTGACTGTCGAAACGAGATGCATTCTAAATAACTCGTCGACCCATGTGACCATTTTATATAAATTAACGCAACCTCTAGTTTTACTCGCTTTCATAGTCTAGTTTCAATACCCTTGCCTAGATTAACATTTCCCTTTCATGCATCTTTTCCTTTTTAGTTTGTAATTCACCTTTTACACTTTTATTTCGGAATATTAAATCTCACAAATTCTAATAACTCGTCCCTGTGGATTTTCGATACCCGACTTATCGCTCTACTTGCCCCGCAGGTGTAGTTGTAATTTAGGTTTGTTTGTATAGTCGCGATGAGACAGAAAACAACGACTGTGAACTTACACGCCCACACTCCTCGCGCGCTATCACCAGTCGCTATAAGTCTCAATCATCTTGCTGATGATATTTTTGACATTCTTGTTAGCGACTTGTACTGCTATGTTAGTTTGTGGTCTATATGGATAATACTTGTGTCGAGTAATCTCGTATTCGTGTAATAGGTTTGAGACCTCTTTCTCAAAGTGAGAACCGTTGTATGATACTATCTCATAGGGTATATCGAAGCAGCAGATGATGTTTTGACGTATGAATTTGGTCATTATCTTAGCATTTATCATCGTGTATGACTCAGCTTCAACCCATTTTATGAAATAGTCGATGGTGACTAGGATAAATTCGTTCCCGATAGAGGCCTTAGGAGTCATTTTCCCTATGATGTCAATCCCCCAAATGGAGAAAGGCCAGAGTGAGGTTATACAGTAGAGTTCTCGAGGAGGTAGATGTTGTCATGGGGTTCTAAAATTGATATTTGAGGCACTTTCTGACCTCGTCAATGCAATCCTTTTGCATGGTAGTTCATTAGTACGACCAGAGGATTTTTTGGGAGATGGTGTGCCCACTAATGTAAGGGACACATTCTCTGCTATGGATTTTATCCATGATCTCGAAGGTTTTGTCTTTGATGACACACCGTAAGTGTATTTCGTCAAACCTCTATTGTAGATTTGTCCCCTACAAATGATAAATTGGTCTGCCAATCATCTTAGAGTCATTTACGGAAGCGTTGGGAGGGTAGTAGTTCTTGTTGATCAAGTTTTATATGTTTTAGTAACATATCTTGGGTCCTACGATTATTTCCTCGATGTTATCGACCTCAAAGCAGTAAGAAGGGGTGCTTTGTCTAGTCACGATAAATGTTATTTATACAGTTCCCTTCGGTATGTCTATTATGGAGGCTAGGGTGGAAAGTGTGTCTATAAAATTATTTCTAGCCCTTGGGTGGAATTTAAATTCGAGATGTTTGAATCGCGGCGCTGCATCTTCTAAGTAGGCATGCTATGGTTGCAGTTTGTCATCCCGAACTTTTCGTTTGCCTAATATTTGATTGATGACTAGGTTAGAATCTCCATAGGCTTCTAGGTCGTGATTTCCATTTCCAAGATGATTTTGAGACCTGTGATGCAAGTCTCGTACTCCTTCATGTTGTCGGTGCATTCATATGTGAGTTTGATAGCAGTGGGGAGTCTCCATGAGTCAGGAGAGATAAGGAAAATTTCGATGCCGAATCCTCTATTATTGAAAGGCCCATCAAAGTAAAATTACCAAGTTTCTCTATCATTTAGGGCAAAGAGATCCTTGTCAAGGAATTCTGCCTTAACATGGCCTTTTTCATCTGTCAGGGGTTGTTATGAAAGAAGGTCAGATATGACTCATACTTTGGTGTCTTTTTGCATGATATACGTGATCTCGAATTCGGATAGCATCAGTAGCCATTTGGACATTTGGTTAAAGAGAGTGGGTTTCTCAAAGCGATGTTTTAAGGGTCCATCCCGAAGATGAGTTATATATTGAAGGATAACATGTAGTGTAGTAGTTTGCGAGTGATCCATATGAGGGATATATAAGCCTTTTCCAAGGAGGTAAATTTGAGCTCATAAGAGACTAGATTTTTAGTAGAGGGTGCATTACATTCAAAACTCTCTATGTATTAGGCCATTATAGCTCCAGTAGTCATGTCGATTATGGTCATGTAGAGTAAGAAAGGTTGTCCCGATTGGGGAGGTAATAACACTTATAGGTGGGCGAGGTACTCTTGTATTTTCTCGAATGCTTCTTAGCATTGAGCGTTACATTCTTTGGGTAAGTCTTTCTTAAGTATTTGAAAGATGTGTTCACAAATGGTGGTAATTTGGTTGATGAACCGGCTTATGAATTGTATTTGTCCTAAGAACCCTCTGGCCTCTTATTTTATTTTAAGTGGTGGAATTTTCCTTATGGCTTTAACCTTGGCAAGGTCTACCTCGATTACCTCTTTACTAATAATGAATCCAATCACTTTCCCTATAGTGACTATGAAGACACATTTTTGTGGATTTAGCCTCATTTTTAAGAGGCGTAACCTTTGGAAAAATTTCCAGAGTGCCGAGATGTGTCCCTCTCTGTCCTTGGATTTGATGACCATATCATCTATGTATACCTCTACTTCCTTGTGTATGAGGTTGTGTAGGATGGTTGTGGCCACTCTTTGGTAAGTTTCGCTTCCATTCTTAAGGTCGAAGAGCATGAATATATAATAGTGCATCCCCCAGGGGTGATGAACCCATCTTTCTCTTAGTGATCAGGGTACATTTTAATCTGATTATATCTTGTGAATCCGTACATTACACCAAAATGGGTAAATTGACACCCTTCCAGCAGCTAGCCCTGTCACGGTCATTGACCGCGACAAAAAAAACACACATTTTTTGTCACGGTCACAGCGAGGATGATTATGCTTGTTATGATGATGTCGTCTGGGCTCGGTGGTAGCGGAGGCGACGAGGGCTCCTCGTCCCCTAGGCTCCCTAAATATGGAAAATTGGGGATGGCCTTCGAGAATAAGTCGGGGTTATTAGCGAGATTCCTCGAGCTGGTAAAGACGATCATCGAACCGGGGTACATTAGTTGGAAGGAGGTGCCATATGAACTCAAGTTAGCTATTTGGGTGGCACTACAGGTAATGTATTTATATTTATATTTATATTTATATTCATATGAATATGAATATTTCAATTTCGATTTCAGTTTCATTTTATATTTATATTTATATTTATTTGCAACTAACATTGTATTTTTTGGACAGGAACAATTTAGCCTGGATCAAAAGCTACACGATTTCGTCTTGGAGGAGTTGAGGGAGCAACACAAGACGTGGAAGAAAAATATGCGGACCCGGTACTTTGGGAAGACACGAGAGTCCATTATCCAAAGGCGTGAATCCGTCCCGCCGAAGGAGCCGATCTCATTGGCACAATGGCAAAATTTCATTGACAATGAGATCGGAGAGCGACAATTGGCATCTCGCTAATCAGGGTGGGAAAACCGGGAAAAAAAGATGGACGTGCACTACTCCATCCAGACGTCTTACGCCAAGGTGGAGCATAGGATGATGGTAAGATTTATTTTTTCTATAACTACAGAAATATATTATTCTGCATTATTTTACTTTGCGGGGCCGATACTAATTTTACTTTATTTTATTTTAGGGGACAGGAAGTGGCCCTGGGGGTAGACCACATAGGCTTGATACTTATGTGGCTCTTCGAACGAAGAAGGGGAAGGACAAGGAGGTGTCCCCTAGCGTCGCGGCCACGATTATAAGTAATCCGATAGTTTAATTTTTGTTAATTACGTTATAATTTTTTAATTTACTTATTTTACTAATCATGTGCTTTTTGTCGTTTCAGGCAAAGCTTAAAGAAGTGCATGAGTTGCAGTTTGAAGCCGACAAGGCATCTTTGTCCACGGACGCACTCATCCAAGTGCTTGGCTCTGATCGCAATGGGAGAATAAGGGGGTGAGCTCACGGGTGGCCAAATCTAGGATCATCGAATTGGAGATGAGCAACACCGGGTTGGCTCGAACGGTGGACTCACATGATGCGAAGCTGTCCCGTTTGGAGGTGATGGTCCAAGATATGTTATCATTCATGCAAGGTTCGTTGGGTGGCAGAAAATGCAAGGGGAAAGGGATGGAGAAGGTGGTGGGGGAGGGGGTGTGGGAGGATGAGGTGTGGGAGGACGAGGTGCGGGATGACGAGGATATGGACCTCGCTGCTTCATCGTCGACACATGCGGACTTTATTGATCCACTTCCTTATTTGGCTCCCTTCGACCAATGGATGTCGACGCTTGGTTGGCCGAGCGTGTTTATACTGGACATATTTGATGGCCAACGAATAGGGCGGGGGTTGAGGGACCCGAATATTATCCAGGGTGGACTAGTTCATGGACATGAGATTCAAGACATCAAGTCTAAGGTGCTTGTCATGCATGTGATACCCGAGAAGGAGAACTCCCTGTTGTGGTTGCGCGAACAATGCGGCACGATGTATATCAGTGGGTGTGTCAATTCGTATATCGTGTGCCCTACTCACCTCCTCGGATTTAACCTTACCCAAGACATGTAGTGACATTATTTGAATTGAATTGTATTATTTTTTAGTTGGTACATTTGAATTGTTTTTAAGTTGGTACATTTGAATTATATTTGGATTATATCGTGATGCATATTATTTTTATTTTGAATGTATATTTGCATTATCTCTAGTTTATTTGGATATATAATGTTTGAACATGTACACTGTTACTATAATAGGTACAAATATACTGCTGGGCAGTGACAGTGGCCATACTGCCCAGCAATATTTTTCAATTCTGCCCAAAATTGTCACGGTCAATGACCGTGACAAATTTTTATTAAATGTCACGGGCTTGTCACAATTATAAACCGTGACAAAACTTGTCACGATCACTGACCGTGAAATGATCGTGACAATTATAACGATCTTATCACAGTCAATGACCGTGACAAAAAAAGTTGTCTCACCCAGAATTGTCACGGTCATTGACCTTGACAAGTTGAAGTTGTCAAGGTCAATGACCGTGATAATTCGATAGATTTAGTGTAGTGGTCGATAAATGACTTGAGCGAGTTACTAGTTGTACTATCTACCATTGTTGATGTGTGGCAGGGAAAATCATCTTTGGGGTAGGCTCGATTAAGATCCCTGTTGTCCACATACATTCAGACTTTGTCACTGGCTTTGGATACTGGTATGATGTTGGCTAGCCAAGTGGGATATTTGATTACTCGGATGAAGCCGACATTGAATCATTTCTATACCTCCTCCTTTACTTTCAACGACCATTCGGGTTTCAGTTTACGGAGCCTCTAATTTGTAAATTTTTCATCAGGGAGAGTGAGTATCTCATGCATGACGATAGTCGTGTCGATGTTAGTCATGTCGGTGTAAGACCAAGCGAATACATATACGAAACTCACGAGGAGATATATGAGATGCTTTTATTCGTTCTTATCTAGGGAGGACCCTATTTTTAGTTGTTTGGTGTTTTGGGGAGTGACTAAGTTTATAGTTATTATGTCATCCTTATAAGAGACATATGTATACTTTTACTCTAGCCAAGCTTTTGTAAGTGTTTTAAGTACTTGAAGTCTACGGAGTTTTGATTATTAGGTGTGAGTTCTAATCCATCGCTAGATTTGTAATCATCACATGCAACACACACAAGAAAATATTGAAAATCATTATATATTATGCCATAAAAGGGAGGAAGGACAACATTGATAATAACATAAAAGTCTGCTTTATAGAGGAATACATTAGGAGAGGGGATACATGGGACTTTTATGCTAACGGGATAGACTCAATGGTCCTTCGAATGATAGATATTGGGATGCAATTTATAAAATCCATTTACTGAGTACTACAGCTCCCATGATGTTGGTTATGAGGTGGGCCGAATTTTATCGGGGGACCTTTGGAGTGGCCTTTGGGGACTCTAGGACCTTAGCACAGAGGTCAGGCGGTGTTCCATAAGTTGGAATGTTTCCCCCTTATAGATTTCATTGGGATCCTTTGTTGGGCTAATTACGAGGTCAGTATAAGTAAGTGTGACACCTCGCCTAATTAAATACCAAGTGATCAGTCCTTTATTAATGAAATCAGAATATCCAGTTGGTTCAGATTGTGCACCACAATTGAAAATGTATTATTTTTTAAAAAACTAACCACCTAATACTTAAAAAGGTTGATGTCAAAATTTTATCTTATCAATTAATATAAACCATTTAAGGAAAAACTAAACATTCACCATTCAATCCAACTTATGAGAAATGAAATATCTGACATAATATAAAGGAGCTGGAGTAAACACATCCAGTCAAAAGTCAATTACAGTAATCCAACTAAATAAAATCAACAACTGAGAAGAATAATGAACTAAATCTCAAATCTCAAAATGTGTAAATAAAAAGGGACAACATGTCCAACTGATGCAAATAACTCAAAAGTAAGGAATGATAGACTCCGAGGTGTCTACTACCAAAGTCCTGTAGCTTTCACAGCAGCCACAACTCGTCGAATGAATAAAACTCCTAAGCTTGGTGTCCCTATGGCTGAGCACTTAAAGTAATTTGACAAGAAAAAAGCTTTGCAGAAAATAGGTCAGAGCCCTAGTTGAAAATAATTTAAAAATCAGCAAGTGCTGAAAATGATTGATTAGCACATATTTTTATTATGTTAAATTATCGAACTCACTTGGGAATACTCACCTCTCATCTAGTGTGGACGCCTAGAGAATATTTAAAATCTCACTAATTATATTCCCATACTAACTAGTTCTTCCTATCTAATAATCCATCATAGTTCGATACCGTTCCTGATTATTTCCCTCGCAATGTATAAAGCATATAGTCAATCCCACTTTAGCATAAATAGACACTTTCAGTTTAATACAATTAAGTGTTCGCTACTTAATTCATTTCGGATTTCAGATATCAATACAAGTATATACATATATTCACACTTAATTGTATATATATATATATATATGTATATATAGACACAGCTGCGGTGCCTGCATACTCTACTATCATGTCCTGTTGCATCGCTCATTTTCATAAAGGACTAAAGGTTTAGTCTCTCGTGAATCATCAATACAAAACACATATATTGGAGGCGAACATAGTCCCAAGCCGATGGGCTACACACCCATACGACTGTCATCACTATCGTTCTCATAGATAGTCCGTACCTAGGTTCTATACTCTAGTGATACCAATCAATATCCCACCCGAAGGCTCCTCAAGGAATGATTGTCCACAATGCGAAACCTCCGCTCGATAGCAAGCAGTGTAGGTATGTTATACATATAATAGTTTATTTAATAAGCATACACGCAGCTTAATATATACACACTAGGTATTCTCGCAACGCAATTCCTCGAGTTTATAGATAGTATAATCGTCTCTACTATTCACATTATTTCAACACTTCGACTTATCTCTCTAACATATACATTTTCTCTAAGGCTCCCTTACCCCGATATATCCCCCTTGACTAGTCGCTCTCTCAACTCATTACTAACTAGGAATTTAAGTCATTTGATGATAGCATGGGCTAATTTCTCTTACTTGGACCAACCTAGAAGGGTTCTCACTTGTCCGGGAAAAAAATAAGCATTCTGGAATCTCGTTAGAAGTCTAGGATTCTTGTTCGAATGAGGTCGTTATAATGAACTTCTCACTTCGAACGAACTCAAAAATCTCATGAGAAGTCTCGTTGGAATTCTCGTTCGAACGACCTAGGCAGGTCTTCGAACGAGAATTCCTAGACTTCCCCTGTGCTCCCAAACTTCATTTTTTTAATCCGTCCTTCATCCTTCCTTCATCCAAAATTCATCCTAACTCCCAATTAATGGTTCTAAACTATTTCTAATCATTATAGGGTATTTTCTAACATGATTTAAATGAGAAATCCTTATATAATCGAAGGAAACCTAAACAAATTCATAAATCTTTACAAGTCCCTTAATAATGAACCCACCATTAACAACCATTCAAAACTCTCAATTATATCTCGTGATTTTAACCAAAAATTTCCAAATTTAACATTACAAGAATAGGGTCATTCATCTACATGCAAACCTATCTTCCAATTTCAAAATTAATTGACTAGTCTCAAATTCATAGTTCCATGGTTATCTCATCAACTAGGGTAAACATGAATCATATATGCTCAGAATTTTAGCAAAATAAACACTTGCCTTTTGTGAACTTTCGAATCGTTGAATGAAATTGGTATGGGAATGATCCTCTCTTCGTGATCTACGCGTTGGTGTGATTTCTAGTGGAAAAACTTGAGTCCTTTGCCCAAATCACCTATGGAGTTCTTCTTCTTCTGCCTCTTGGTTCTCTATTTCTCTCTCACGTAGGTTGGAAACTGACAGATAACCCAATGCCCACATTCTTTCTCTTTTTAATTTCCTATTTTCGTCCATTTTAATTCTCAAAAATCCCAAATCCTAAAAGACCAAAATACCCCTCCGAGGTGTCATTTTGGGCTAAAATGCCCCGAAATCCAAATGAAACACCCGAGTAGTGTTTTCTGACTATTTCAACCATTCCGGACACACATACACACTCAGAATGGCCATACGAGTTACTTAACAATAAATCATTCTTTTTAGTCCAATAAAGTGTACTGACACGACTCACACACGCGTCCCAATTAAGTGTGTTGCAATTGCCATACTTTTCACTCCCCGCCAAATAATATTCTCATATCATATATTACTATACTCTCTAAGTAATATTCAACATAATTATTTTCGATAAATACTAACTCTTGTCACACTAGTAATTATTACAATTAAATGTGGATCAATTATAAGTTAAATTTCCTCCATTTACATCGATTAGTTTAAATTCCATAATTAAAAGAAAATAACACAAAATTATGGGGTATTACATACTCCCCCCCTAATAACAGAATTTCATCCCTAAATTCAAAAAAATGCTAAATCAAGGTATACCTAGTGGAAATAACTCTGGATACGTTTCTCGCATGTCATCCTCATACTCCCAAGTAGACTCCTCTACATTATGATGCCACTACTACACTCATACTAACGACACTATCTTTGACCTCAGGTTCCTCTCACTGCGATCTAGAATGGCGACTGGTCCCTCCTCATAGGAACTATCGGGCTGCAGATCAATCTCCTCTAAGGCGATATGGGTGTGAGTTAAATCATCCCGAAGATATTTCCTCGGTGACGAAATATGGAACACATCATGAATCCTATGCAAGTGCTCCGACAATCCAAGTCGATAAGCTACTGGCCTAATACGCTCAATAATAGGGAATGGCCCCACATACCTTGGCTCCAACTTCCCTTTCTTCCCGAACCGCATTACCCCCTTCATAGGAGATACTCGTAACAGCACCTTATCCCCAGCACTGAACTCTCTGAAAAATCTTTAGGTGTCGGCGTAACTCTTCTACCGATCCTAAGCAACTCGAATGCGACTCCGTATCAACTCGACCTTAGTCGAGGTGTCCTGAATCACCTCTAGTCCACGTAATTTGTTGTCCCCCACTTTAAGCTAACATGCTGGAGAACAACAAGGTCTGCCATATAATGCCTCAAACGGAGCCATGCCAATTGGTAGGAGTTATTATAAGCAAACTCCACCCGTGGAAGATACTGCTCCCATCCCCCGCCAAAATCTAGGACACGCATCTGCAACATATCCTCCAACATCTGATTTATCCACTCTGTCTGCCCATCTATCTGCGGGTGATAGGATGAACTCAATCGTAACTCCGTACCCATGGCCTGTTGGAAACTCTCCCAAAATCTTGACACAAAAATCTTATTCCGGTCGGACATAATATCAAGGGGCACCCCGCGGAGTCTTACTATCTCGGTAATGAAGATTTGAGCATACTGCCCCGTAATGTAGTCCGTTCGAACTGAAAGAAAATGAGCTACCTTGGTTAATTGATCCACAATCACCCATATTGAATCATGACCTCTCTACGATGTAGTAAGTCCTATAATGAAATCCATGAAAATGATCTCCCATTTTCACTTAGGGATCTCTAATGACTGTAGTAGTCCCCCGGTCTCTGATGGTCTGTCTTCACCAAATGACAAGTGGCACACCTCGAAACAAAATTGGCGATGTCCTTCTTCATTTCGCTCCACCAATATTGTCGCCTCATATCCTGGTACATCTTATCCCCTCCAGGATGTACCGCAAATCGTTAACCATGTGACTCTGCCATCACCGCATGTCGTAGCTCCTCCCCTTATAGGACTACTAGCATGCCATTAAAATGTAGGCCCCCATCCGAGCTCACTGAGAAGAACTCTGCTCCCTTGGATAGAAGCTGGATAATGCGATCCTGACAGAAGGAATCCACTGCTCGAGCCTGTATCACCCTAGTAACTATCTGGGGTGTAACCGTCATCACCGACGTGAATAAGTGAGAAACTGCATCCTGATGCTCGAGTTCTTTCCATTTTTCCTTCCCCACCTCAGCCACGCCACCTGCTGGCCTATGGCTTAACGCGTTTGCTACCACGTTAGCCTTCCTTAGGTGGTAATGGATGTCGAACTAGTAGTCTTTCATAAATTCAAGCCACCTCCACTGACTCATATTCATCTCCCGCTGTGTGAACATATACTATAATAACTTATGATCCATGAATAAGCGAAACCTTTCCCTCAAGAGATAATGCCTCCATATTTGCAATGCAAATATGACTACCGCTAAATCTAAGTCGTGGGTGGGGCAATTCCTCTACGGGAAACATAAGCAATTGTATTATCCTCCTGTTGGAGCACACCCCCAAGTCCTAACAAGGACGCATCAGTGTAGACCAGGTATTCTAACCCGGGCTTGGGTAGTGCTAGAACTGGTGCTGAAGTCAGCTTATCCTTCAGTTCGTCAAAGGCTAATTAACAGGCATCATCCCATATAAACGACACTCCTTTGCGAGTCAAGGTTGCCAATGGACCCGCTATCTTCGAGAATTCTCGAATAAACCTCCTGTAGTATCCTGCCAGCCCCAAGAAACTACAAATCTCAATCAGTGTAGTGGGTTATCCCCACTCCCTCACCGCTGACACCTTTCCCGGATCTACCGATATTCCCTCCTTAGAGATTATATGACCCAAGAACTGAACCTCCCTCATCTAGAATCCATACTTTTCATACTTTGCATACAACTCGTACTCATGCAATGTCTGTAAAACCATCCTCAGATGCTCCGCATGCTCCTCCTCAGTCCGGGAATAAATCAAAATGTCATCAATGAAGATGACAAACTGATTTAAGAACTCCTTGAACGCTCTATTCATTAAGTCCATAAAAACGGTTGGAGCATTCGTGAGTCCAAACGGCATCACCTGAAACTCGTAGGATCCATACCTTGTCAAGCAAGCAGTCTTTGACACATCCTGCTCCCGAATCCTTAACTGGTGATATCCCAATCTCAAATCTATCTTTGAGAAGAAAGTTGTTCCTCTCAATTGGTCGAACAAGTCATCGATTTAGGGCAATGTATACTTATTCCGTATCGTGACTTTGTTCAACTCTTGATATCCACACACAACCTTAACGACCCATCTCTCTCCTTTATAAACAATACGGGAGCACCCCAAGGTGAGGTACTCCTACGAATGAATCCCTGTCCCAATAACTGTTCAATCTGGTCCCATAACTCTCTCATCTCAGCGGGAGACATACGGTAGGGTGCTCGATCTATCGGACGGGTGCCCGACATCAAATCTATGATGAAATCAACTTCTCAGCTAGGCGATAATACCAATATATCCTGGAACACATCGATAAAATCACGGACTATGGGGATCGAATCAATGGGAATCATTATATCTCTAGAGGTCTCCTCCCTTATGTAATATAAATGGGTGGACAATCCTCCCTCAGGACGAGGCATCACCACTAGGAACATCTCATGTCCCGGTATAACAAATATAATACTCCTATTAAAATAGTCTATCATGGCTCTATAAGAAGCAAACCAATCCATGCCAATAATAGCGTCATGCTCGTGCATATCTAAGACTAGCATATCTGCTGGCAAAATCAAACTCCCAATCTCAATACCTACTCCCCGGAATATAAAGAAAATTAATGACCCATTTCCTAATGATGAGTCTACGCAAGTTACTGTACTCTCCGCTGTGTCTAAAAACCATGTGGCCCGTGTAAAACTAGTAGTTATAAAATAGTGTGATCCCCCGTATCAAACAAAATGCGCCCCATAGTACCATGGATAGGAAACGTACCCTCAACAATAGGTGGCACCTGATGAATTAGGGCCTGATGGATGTTATAGACACGCCCATACTGCAACTGACCCTACTGTACCGGAGCTTCTAGAATAGCTGGCACGGTTGGAACTTGGGGTTGTGCTTGGAGGGCGGCTAGAAATAACGGTCATTGGGGCTCCTGACGAGTGCCCTGCTGCTGCTGCTGTTGCGGTGCTCTACCCCTCTGGGGACAGTCCTAGCGCTTGTGGCCAATATTTCCACAAGTAAAACACCTCTCTGGGAAATGTCCTCCCCTTTGTCCATGCTGACCTCAGCTCTGATGGCCATTACCTCCCCTCCCAAATCGCTGGTGTCCACTACACCAAATCTACCCAATTATCATGGTCATTGACCTTGACAAGTCAATATTGTCAAGGTCAATGACCATGACAAGTATGGGGGCGACAACTTTGGTTGTCACCGACTTGTCACGATTATTGACCATGATAAGTTCATTAGACTTGTCACGGTCATGTCACGGTCTTTGACCTTGGCAAGGTTTGTCACGGTCACAGACCGTGACAACCCGTGGCAATCTTTAAAAAAATATCACAGTCAATGACTGTGATAATTCTGGGCAGAATTGAAAAAAAATCTGTTGGGCAGTATGGTCACTGCCACTACCCAGCAGTATATTTGTACCTGTTATAGAAACATTGTACCTGCTCAAATATCATATATCCAAATAAAATAGAGATAATGCAAATATACATTAAAAACAATATGCATCACGATATAATCCAAATATAATTCAAATGTAACATCTTAAAACAATTCAATTCAAATAATGTCAATACATGTCTGGGGTAGGTCTGAGGAGGTGGATAGGCCACGCGATATAGGAATTAATACATTCTTGACTATGCATCGTGCCACATTATTCACGCAATCACAATGGGGAGTTCTCCTTCTTGGGTATCACATGCGTGATGAGCACCCTGGCCTCGATGTTTTGAAGCGTACGTCCATGAACCCGCATACCCTGGATGGTATTCGGGTCCCTCAACCCCCGCCCTATCCGCTGATCATCAAATATGTCCTGTATAAACATGCTCGGCCAACCAAGTGTCATCATCGATCGGTCGAAGGGAGACAAATAGGGGGTTGGATCATCAGAGTCCACATGTGTCGATGATGAAGCAGCGAGGTCCACATCCTCGTCCTCCTCCACCTCCTCCTCGTCCTCCTCCACTACCTTCTCCTTCCCTTTCCCCTTACGGGTTTTGCCCAACAAATTTTTCATGAATGAGAACATATTTTGGACCCTCACTTCCAAATAGGACAGCTTCGCATCATGTGAGTCCACCATTCGAGCCAGCCCGGTATTGCTCGTCTCCAATTAGATGATCCTAGATTTAGCCACCCACAAGCTCACCCCCTTGTCCCCCCTTGTGATCAGTGCCAAGCACTTAGCTGAGTGCGTCCATGGATAAAGATTCCTTGTCGGCATCAGACTGTGACTCATACACTTCCCTTAAGCTTTGCTTGAAACGACAAAAAGCACATGATTAGTTAAATAAGTAAATAAATAAATTATAACGTAATTAATAAAAAGTAAACTGTCGAATTACTTATAATCGTGGATGCGATAATCGGGGACACCTCCTTATCCTTCCCCTTCTTCGTCTGAATAGCCACATAAGCATCGAGCCTATATGGCCTACCCCTAGGGCCACTCCCCATCCCCTGAAATAAAATAATACAAAATTAGTATCGGCCCCGCAAAGTAAAATAATGCAGAATAATATATTTCTGTAATTATAGAAAAATAAAATCTTACCATCATCCTATGCTACACCTCGACGTAAGACGTCTGGCCGGAGTAGTGCACGTCCGTCCTTTTCTCCCGATTTCCCTCCTCGATTGGCGAGATGCCAATTGTCGCTCCCCGATCTCATTGTCAATGAACTTTTGCAATTGTGCTAATGAGATCGGCTCCTTCGACGGGACGGAGTCATGCATTCGGATAATGGAGTCTCGAGTCTTCCCAAAGTACCAGGTCCACATATTTTTCTTCCATAACTTGTGTTGCTCCCTAACTGCTCCAAGACGGAATCACGTAGTTCTGGTGATTAGGATGAATTGTTCATGTCCAACAAATACAATGTTAGTTGCGAATAAATATAAATATAAATATAAATTGAAATTAAAATTGAAATTGAAATTGAAATTGAAATTGAAATTGAAATTGAAATTGAAATTGAAATTGAAATTGAAATTGAAATTGAAATTGAAATTGAAATTGAAATTGAAATTGAAATTGAAATATAAATACATTACCTGTAGTGCCACCCAAATAGCTAACTTGAGCTCATTTGGCACCTCCCTTCAACTAGTGTACCCCGGGCCAATGATCGTCTTTACTAGATCGAGGGATCTCGCTAATATCCCCGTCTTGTTCTCGACGGTCATCCCCAATTTGCCATATTTGGGGAGCCTAGGGGCCGAGGAGCCCTCGTCGGATTCGCTACCACCGCGCCCAGATGACATAATCATAATCAACATCATCATAATCAGCATCATCATCCCCACCTTAATACCTGAAGGAGATATTTTCTGTAAAAAAAATGTTGTTATTAGTACAAATCCAAATGAATTAGAAGAAGACATGCAAATATGTACAATCACTACAAATCCAAATGAATTATTACTGTTTAACACCTCAATTCTGAATTCCAAAACAACAGCATCTAACTCATAATATGTACAATTACTAAAAATTAGAAACATCCCCACCCCCACCCCTACTGCCCACACACACGGAAACTACACAAGAGTGAAAATGGTAAAGTGCAAATCAATTAAAAGCATTAAAATGGATTGATAAAGTACAACATCTAACTCATAATACGTACGCATAAGAACTAGAAGGCTAGTATCTATGCGCACTATATGTAATTTCAAGTATGTTTCATTTAATTATCATACTATATATATATATATATATATATATTGTTTATGATACAAAGTAATTTTTAAAAAAAGTTGAAAAATCCCACCCCCATATGGACAATAATCCAGTGGTCGTGCCACTTCTAAAATTAACCAACCGAACATCGATCCAATATAATCCAACCATAATAGCAACAACAAATGTGTATCCCGTAATCCTTCTAATTCATTTACTAAATTAATTATTTTCATCAATTAAACTAACAATTAAAGTATACAATTAGTAATTTACTAGTTTACAATGAGGGGCAATCCTACTTGCATATGAAAGGGGCACTAATTATTAATTTACTAAAAAAATTAATAACCAATCAATATTTAATCAATCAATTCTTTTACAAGGGGCATTGCTTGCATATGAGGGGCAATATCTAATAAACCAATAAAAAATTAATTAAAAAAATTAACAAGCCCCCCCACCCCATTCCCCCCCACACACACACACAAGCACACACACGCGCACATATACACCCCCCCCGACCCCCTTCCCCCCCACTGCCACTGCCCACCACACACTCGCACACACATATACACACACACGCGCGCGCATATATATATACACACACATGCACATATACACCTCCCATCCCTCCCCCCTCCCCCCACCACATACACACACACGCACATATACACACACATATATACAAATGGAAGAGAAATAGAGAGAGAAAACGTACCAAAATAGTAGAGAGAGAGCGAGAGAGTGTGCAGTCGCTTATAGAAAGAGAGAGAAATGGAGGGAATAGAAAACGGTGGGAAAAAAGAAGAGGGAGGGTTTTTTACTGTGAAAATTGTCACGGACATGTCACGGTCTTTGACCGTGACAAGTTTATAAGATTTGTCACAGTCACTGACCGTGACAAAAAGACGCGTATTTTTTTATCACGATTATTGATCGTGACAAGGCTGGCCGATTGAAGGGTGCCAGTTTGACCATTTTGGTGTAGTGGTCCCTGCTGGCCCTGCCGACCCAGCTGGCCCTACCTAAAACCTCCCTGTCCCTGTCTAGACCTGTCAAAATACACGATAACCCGTTAACACGACACGACCCGACACGAAATTATAAGTTAATGGGTTTGGGTCATTAACGGGTTGACACGGTAGACCCGTTAACACTAACGGTTCGGGTTTGGAAATTTTCCTGCACCCGTTTTAACCCGTTTCTACCCGTTAACACCCGTTAACACTAACGAGTACTATAGGGTCACCCAACCCGTACCCAATAACAATAACCATTAAAATCCATTATTTCTAAATCTTTAAAGACTAATGGGTGCTATAGGGTCACCCAATCTATACCCAATAAAAATTACAATTAAAACCCATTATTTTTAAAGTATTGAAGACTAACGGGTATTATAGGGTCACCCAACCCGTTACCCATTTCGACCCAAAATGATTTGTTAATATTAACGGGTGTTAACGGTTTGGGTCGTGTACCCGTTAATATTAACGGGTCGTGTTTGGGTATTGTTATTAGAACCGTTAGGCTTAACGGGTCGTGTATGGGTTAGGGTGTTTTCACCCGTAACCCGTACACGACCCAAACCGACCCGTTGACAGGTCTATCCCTGTCTGAAATCTCTAGAATGGAACCGCTTAGCAGGATCCCCCTGCTGGAAACCCTGCTCACTCTAACGAACCTGTCCCTGAGTCTTCCACCAGTACTAGTACCTCCAATCCGACCATGTTGTCTGGACTCCCCAACTCGTTTGCTTCCCTGTTGGTGGAAGCGGTGGTCCTGACAATGTAGTAGGGTACAAAATTCACATTAGAGTACGTTGCTAATGAAAGATTCCCTAACAAGTGCTGGAGAATCTTCCAAGTCAAACCATCCATGAATCTCTGAATCTTCTTCTCCTCTGTCGGTATCTCGTCGGGGACAATATTCAAAAGATCGGTAAACTCCTCCTCATACTCAACAACCGTCTTCCCTTCCTTCTCAAATTTCAACAATTTTCTTCTCATCTTTGTCTATACCGCTGAAGGGAAGTACTTACGGTCAAACCGCACCCAGAACTCTCAGATAGTCATTCTGTCTCTCTCCTCCGTAGTGGTGATGGACTCCTAGCACTGTAGCACTGCTCCTACCAACTTAAAGGTAGACATAATCTACTTTTGCACCTCAGTGCACTCATACATCCTCAGGTCCCTCTGTATATCTTTCCTCCACTGGCTCGCCTTTACCACATCTAAACTCCCCGCGAACTCTAGAGGGTGTGCCTCTGAAAGGCATCTCTGACACGCTCCCATGTAGAAGGGAGAGCGTGGACTGGTGCTGGATCCACTACTGGTTCTAGTGGTGGACCTGCTGTACCAAGGCTAATGTTACGTTAACTGTTTGTGCTACAATAGCAGTAACTTCCGCAACGTTCATTATTCCCTGGGCCGGAGCTGGCTGGGGCTCGGGCTGGGCATCTCTATTGGCTCGTTGTGCACGTCTGGGAGGCATCTCAAATGAGAGAGAAGCTTTATAAGTACATAGTAAATATCTCAAATAACTGAAGACGTAAAATTTGCAATTAATGAATACAACAGTCCTAAATATAAGGCTCAACATCAAAGATAGTGGCGCGGAAAACATAGTGACCGTGTATAAATATCGTATATTTATCCCCTTAATTTCGGTACTTTTGTGTACCCGAGTGGTGCAATTGATATGGATTTAACTCATATTTATGCTACTAACCTTCCTTGGCAAGTATTTCGCGTTTTGTATTTCTCTTATGTGTTTTACAAGTAAAGTATGCAAGCGGTGCGAAAGAGAAATCGAAATAATGAAAAAAAGGCAAATTCTAGGGCATTTCGTAATTCTGTAGCCTGATCCCAAAGGTGGGGCCTACTGGAAAGTTGAAGAGTTGGGAACAACGATAACACTGGAAAAGACGACACCAAATTCGAGCTACGGTGAAAGATTTATGACCCTTTGAAGTTGAAGAAAAATCCAAGGAAGAAAGGAAGAAAACATGAAAATTTTCTAAGTGTGGAAATGAAGCAAAGAAGGATCCAAACCAGCAAGATTTCCCGAACCACAGTGGGAACCGATTTGGGGGCGAACCGGTTTGGGGTACATGCGAACCGGTTTGAGGTACCTGATGCGCGAATTTTCACTTGAATGCTGATTGGTCCAAAGAGTTCTAATATGTTACAAACTCTTCTAAAACGGATTTGTATCTTTATAATGACTTAGAAAACATAGTTTTGAATAGTTTTTCATAGAGAGGAAGGGAGGAGAGTATCTTAGAACCATAGAAAACAATTCTCCATCAAGTAGGTACTTTTATTGTTTGAATTACAAGTTTTCTTTAAATAAAGTTTGTTCCTTTCTTTCTTAATCTTGTAGTTAATTTATTTACAGGCTTTCTTTATTTTCTGGGTTTCCAATTCGTTTATACATGCTTAGAGATAGTTTTCTTATTGATTCAATTACATGCAACGTAGGATTCATGTTTTTAATTAATTGCACCATGTTAGGCTAGATTTCTAAGGGTTGGTGTGCATGAACCCAACCCGATGTAATTTAGCCATGTAGAAACTAGGGTTTGAATTGAAATTTGAATGAATCGTGTTGTGTAGTTGTCACAACCATTATAGAGCTTTTTACCTCGATTGACCCTAGGTAACTATGGTATTTAAGGATGTGATGTGCGTGTAGCTATTGTGACACTGCTTTACTCATCCTTTTATTATGTATGATGCGAGCTTGAACCTTATATATGTAATGCTTGGGAGTACTAAAGACCGGGTTTTATTAAATTTCTAATTCAAAATTCTAGCATTCTATACGGTAAATCTTCTAGGGTTTGGGGGATTGTATTCCCAACCTATTTTTCCTTCATTCCTGTTAAGTCATTCTTAGTTAGTTAGTATTGCTCACATAGTTAATGCAGTAGTTTAATTTAGTTTGCACTTAGTTAATTAGTTATTTCCCATCTCAATCATTTTTTATTTCTTTTTAGGGTTAACAGTTTTACCATTGTCATCATGTTCACTCGTCCTAATTCCCTGAGGATTCGATACCCAGACTAGCCACTATACTCCACAAGAGTGTAGTTATAGTTTAGGTCTTTGTATTGCGGTTGGAAGCCGATAACAACGACTAGCGTATTTACACGGACCCTCGATTTTCACCTCGATCATGTAGTAACCCGTTCACATCCTAAAAACTCTAGAACTTGATGCTCTAATACCACCTGTGACACCCCGCCTAATTAAATACCGGGTGATCAGTCCTTTATCAATTAAATCAGAATTTCCATTTGGTTCAGATTATGCATCACAATAAAAAATTTATTATTATTAAAAAAACTAACCACCTAATATTTAAAAAGTTTGATGTTAAAATTTTATCTTATCAATTAATATAAACCATTTAAGGAAAAACTAAACATTCACCATTCAATCCAACTTATGAGAAATGAAATATCTGACATAATATAAAGGAGCTGGAGTAAACACATTCAGTCAAAAGTCAATTATAGTAATCCAACTAAATAAAATCAACAACTGAGAAGAATAATGAACTAAATCTCAAATCTCTGAATATGTAAATAAGAAGGGACAACATGTCCAACTGATGCAAATAACTCAAAAGTAAGGAATGATAGACTCCGAGGCGTCTACTACCAAAGTCCTGTAGCTTTCACAGCAGCCACAGCTCGTCGAATGAATAGAACTCCTGAGCCTGGTGTCCCTGTGCCTAAGAACCTAAAGTAATTTGACAAGAAAAAAGATTTGCAGAAACGGGTCAGAGCCCAAGTTGAAAATAGTTTAAAAATCAACAAGTGCTTAAAATTATTGATTAGCACATATATTTATCATGTTAAATTATCGAACTCACTTAGGAATGCTCACCTCTCATCTAGTGTGCACACCTAGCGAATATTCAAATCTCACTAATTCTACTCCCATACTAACTAGTTCTTCCTATCTAATAACCCATCATAGTTCGATACCGTTCCCGATTATTTCCCTCGTAATGTATAATACATATAGTTAATCCCACTTTAGCATAAATAGACACTTTTAGTTTAATACAATTAAGTGCTAGATACTTAATTCATTTTGGATTTCATTATACATCTTACCTACTAAATTCACATAGTAGATAATAATTCAAGTATATACATATATTCTCTCTCTCTCTCTCTCTCTCTCTCTATATATATATATATATATATATATATATACAATATTACACCCTGAGACACAGCTGCGGTGCCTGCATACTCTGCTATCATGTCCTGTTGCATCGCTCATTTGCATAAAGGACTAAAGGTTTAGTCTCTCGCGAACCATCAAAACAAAACACATATATTGGAGGCGAACATAGTCCCAAGCCGATGTGCTACGCCCATACCTACGCACCCATACGACCGTCATCGCTATTGTTCTCACAGATAATTCGTACCTAGGTTCTATTCTCTAGTGATACCAATAAATATCCCACCCGAAGGCTCCTCAAGGCATGATTGTCCACAACGCGCAACCTCTGCTCGATAGCAAGCAGCGTAGGTATGTTATACACATAATATTTTATTCAACAAGCATACACACAGCTTAATATATATACACTAGGTATTCTCGCAACCCAATTCCTCGTGTTTATAGATAGTATAATCGTCTCTACTATTCACATTATTTCAACACTTCGACTTATCTCTCTAACATATACCTTTTCTCTAAGGCTCCCTTACCCCCATATATCCCCCTTGAGTAGTCGCTCTCTCAACTCATTACTAACTAGGAATTTAAGTCATGCATGGGTTAATTTCTCTCACTTGGACCAACCTAGAAGGGTATTCGAGCCAAAAATAAGCATTCTGAAATCTCATTAGAAGTCCAGGATTTTCGTTCGAACGAGGTCGTTCGAACAAACTTCTCACTTCGGACGAACTCAAAAATCTCGTTAGAAGTCTCGTTAGAATTCTCGTTCGAACGACCTGGTGAGGTCTTCGAACGGAAATTTTGAGACTTCCCATGTTCTCCTAAACTTCATTTTTCTAATCCTTCCTTTATTCAAATTTGTCTAAAATTCATCCCAGTTCCCAATTAATGGTTCTAAACTATTTCTAATCATTATAGGGTATTTTCTAACATGATTTAAATGAGAAATCCTTATATAGTCGAAGGAAACCTAAACAAATTCATAAATCTTTATAAGTCCCTTAATAATGAACCCACCATCAACAACCATTCAAAACTCCCAATTATATCTCGTGATTTTAACCTAAAATTTCCAGATTTAACATTACAAGAATATGGTCATTCATGTACATGCAAACATATCTTCCAATTTCAAAATTAATTGACTATTCAGTCTCAAATTCATAGTTCCATGGTTATCTCATTAACTAGGGTTAACATGAATCATATATAGGGGTGGAAATTTTAGAAACGACACGAAACTGACCCAAAATTGACACGATGTTTCGTGTTCGTGTCGTGTTTTTTTACACGAAGTCGTGTCGTGTCGTGTTTGTGTCTTAATTATGAGTCATGTCGTGTCGTGTTATCGTGTTTTTTAGGTGTGAAATTTAAGAAATTATGGTTGTCGTGTGGTGTCGTGCCGTGTTATTTTTTAATCGAATTGTTTTCGTGTCAACTAAAAAAAAAGATGAGTTAGTGTCGTGTTCGTGTCCGAAAAAACCTTATCATGTCGTGTCTGTCCAAAACATGACCCGTTGATCCGAATTGCCACCCCTAATTAAATATGCTCAGAATTTTAGCAAGATAAGCATTTTCCTTTTCATGAACTTCTGAATCGTTGAACGAAATTGGTATGAGGATGATCCTCTCTTCGCGATCTATGCGTTGGTGTGATTTCTGGTAGAAGAACTTGAGTCCTTTTCCCAAAGCACCTATGGAGTTCTTCTTCTTCCTCTTGGTTCTCTCTTTCTCTCTCACGTAGGTTGGAAACTATCAGATAACCCAACGCCCACGTTCTTTCTATTTTTAATTTCCTATTTTCGTCCATTTTAATTCTCAAAAATCCTAAAAGACCAAAATACCCCTCCGGGGTGTTGTTTTGGGCTAAAATGCCCTTGAATCCAAATGAAACACCTGAGTAGTATTTTCTAACCATTTAAACTATTCTGGACACACTGGCGCATTCAAAATGGCCATACGATTTACTTAAAAATAAATCATTCTTTTTAGTCCAATAAAGTATTACTTACACGACTCACATGCGTGTCCCAATTAAGTGTGTTGCAACTGCCGTACTTTCACTCTGGGCCAAATAATATTCTTGTATCATATATTACTATACTCTCTAATTAATATTCAACATAATTGTTTCTAATAAATACTAGCTCTTGTCACGCTAGTAATTATTACAATTAAATTCGGATCAATTATAAGTTAAATTTCCTCCATAGTTTAAATTCCATAATTAAAATAAAATAACACAAAATTACGGGGTATTACATAGTGACTTACAGAAGGATTGTAACAAGAGCTAATAGCTTATTTTATTCCACTTATAGTCCCAAGATGACTAGTGGGTCGTATCTCGAGGCTCGATTAAAGCCAGTGTTTCATTGGGTGGGGTTATTGAATCTGGAACTCGAAGGTATAAATTGACTTTCGCTATGCTAACTAATCATACCTTTTCAATAATAATACCTCGAGTGGTCGAGGCAGTGTACTAGTTGTGAACTCCTTCTGTCAGAGTTAACTCCGAGCTTTCCAATATGGAAATCAAGGCAACTTCGTTAGGAAATAAATCAAATAGTCCTCACTTTGGTTCAGGCTCAGAGTTCTTTTTATCTTCCTTAGTAACCCATGAGATATTGAGCTCATTTTGGCTGACATTGTGGATCTTCGCATAGTCTTCATATAGTCCTTCCTCCCAGAGGATCTCCATCCTTGGTTTCAAGGATTTCTTAGTTTCATCCCACCATGGTTCGGGGAGTCCGTGATAGGAAAAGTCCTCTCCTTGGAGATAAAAATGACCATTCCACCCATAATGGGGGTCTTTAGGACTGGGGGATGGGCTTTATTGTTCGGGGTACACCCAATACCAGACTTTCCCTTAATTTTTCGTAGTAGTTACGACCTTAAGGGTTCCTTATTGGTTTCTTTTTAGGCCAAACCTTGGCACATATTCCATTTTATGGATGATTCGAGCAACTACACTGTAAATGACTGACTCTTCTTCTATCATGTGGGCAAGGGGGATGACTCAGAATTCGCTGAGGCAGATGTCACTACTGTTGGGATGGGTATCTAGGAGGGGAATGGTATTACTGATGCTGACTGACCCAGCCGTTGTCCCCTTGGATTGTGATGACCTTCATATTAAATGGGAACCTGAATTCTTAATCCCATGTGCAATGATGAGGGAAATACCCCCATGGGGTGTATCCAGGCCCTCTCGAGTAAGAGGTTGAAGTTGGCTGGGACATCGAGCGCTTGAAACTCAACATCACACTTGATTTGACCTATTATGAGGGTGAGTATGATAGCCCCTAGGACCTCTCAACGAGTGTTATCATAAGACTTGATGTTTGTAGAGAATGGTGTTAATTATGAGGCGGTGTATCCTAGATTGGTGGCGGTACAAAGGGGGAATACATTAATGGTGGACCCATTGTCTATTAGTACAAGGGGCACGATTTATCCGCAAGTCTCAATGGTGATGTGTAGTAAGAATCAATGATTGCAACCCAACATGGGGAGGTTTTCATTGGAGAAGTTAGTGTGCTGCATGGTAATAGAGCCAATAGTAGCCTATAACTCAGCCAGAGTTAAGTCTGTGGGCACAAAATCTTAGGATAACAGATGTATAAAGGAAGTTTGGTGCTATCGAGATGTAGATAATATCTCACATATAGTGATGTTGGTTGACATCCGACGGGGTTTCTCCTCAATTTTATTATTTTCCTGAGAAGGTAGTGTGATAACTTTTTTAGGGGGATCTTTCTCCTTACTGGCAGGATTCGAAGGGGTGGAGTGTCAACCCGACTGGGTGAAGAAGTCAACCTCTTTGTCTAAAGAAAATACATGTTCTGCCTGGGCTTTGTGTTCAGCTTTTTCTAGACAGAGTTGAAGATCAACCAAGGATACGGGGTTATCGATAGGCAGTGTTGGCTTTGGGTCCATTACTTCAGTCCAATCAAGGGAAAGGGATAGTTTCTGGCAATTAGAAGCCTTGTTCTGAGTTTTGGTGGGAGTTAGAGACATTGAGTCATCTATCCATCGTATGTCTACGTCCGAGTCTTGGGTGGGTGGGGATTTGTATTATTTCTACTAGGACTTATTTATTTGTAGAGCCTAGCATACCAGGTGATGGTTCTGTAGACATGGATAATCTCGAGCGAATGTCACTATCAGAGGCTTTCTCCTAGTGCTTTTCCTTATCGAATGACATTTACGGTTCTTCAGGGTTAATTTCTTTCTTGATGTTAGTGTCCTCACAAAAGATGTATCCGTAGTAAAATGGGTACTCATTATATTCTAGCCCCCAGGGCGAGACTTCTTTGACAAATCTGGCATAGACCAGTGCGGTCACTATATACTACAGGCTATCAAACTTTCCCTGTGTGTGCTCATATGGAATAGGGTTGACCAGTTCTATCTCGGTGGTGTATGAATACCTCTTAGAAGGGGGATCTTCTGGTGAATGATAGACTTGGCGGGTCATTTCATCTTGGAGTTCAATTATTCTAACCGAGTGGGTGGCATCCAGGTAAGTGTTCCCATGGTTGCGTCCTATATTGGTGTAGTGGCGAGTCCATGGTGATACCCTAAGTATGAAGATGTCAAATATTAGTTGTAAAACAAAAAGATCAGTCTTATTATAGGGATCAACGGGATCTTCCTTAGGTGGACTGACTTTAGGAGTATAATTGATCTCCCCATAGATGGGGCTCTATATTTCCAAGGGTAAGTCTCTCCATTCGATAGACTGGATGTTCTGGTATATGTCGATGTTGGGGTTCCCGAGTTCCCCTTAGATGTTGAAGAGCTAGAGTGTTAGTCCTTCGTATTAGAGGTTTGGATTCAAACTGTCTGTAGTGTAGCCTCGCCTTTTTTATGTTGTAGGTCCAGTGCACATATTATTTTAGTCAGTCAAGTTCTTATGTACACGATCTCGAACTTGCAATCCCATATGATGGGAGCTTCAAAGGAAGTTGGTCCTTATTCGAGTTCTTTCCTAATGAACTAGTCCCATTATGTCATATTTTCTCAAATTTAGGGATTAAGGACATATTCATATTCAGTCCCCGAGGAGGTGTTACCCTCAGTGATTAAGAGGTGATCAAAGAAGTCAGTGATTCCTTGCTCTGGAAGATGGGTGTAGTAGACTGGTTCAGTCTTAGTTACTATAGGACATAAAGTGGGCTTCGGTTTATCAGAGGTGGTGTTTCTCATGATGGTGTTTAGCTTAGATCTGTCGACAAGGATTGACGGCACCTTCAGTATTTATCCGCATCATAGGGATGGTAACATGGTGGAGAACTCAAGATTCATTTTCCAGAGGATTGGCCTGGGCCTCGTTGTCTCATATATCGAGTATGGAATCATATCCAGGCAACTATGAGTCGCTGGTCTCTACGGAGGAGGTTCCATCTTTCTCTCAGAAGGGTCATGTGTTGGGCGTATGTGATTGAACTAGGGTTATCCCTTAATTCCGCCTTCTAGGCGAGTCTCTTTGAGTGATGTGGGACTTAACTCTTCCTTACAAGTGATGTGATCATCTTCCCTTAAATATCTGTCTTTCTCACTTATATATATCAGAGGGATAGGATATCAAGGTGCGTGCATTATGGGTCTCCTTATTTGGTAACTGGTAGTAGTGATGATTCCATTATAGCCTATGATTTTACTGACAATAATTAGATGAGTGGGTACCTAGTTGGTTCCTGAATCTGTAAGGGAGAACATGTTTTCCTAAGAGGTGGATCCTTCCCACCAGAGGATTGGATTGGTACTACAAAGAAGATATGTTAGGTGACTTGGAGATCTTTGTCCTACATATCCTCCCACTCGGTTGAGTGATCCATTTCTCTCGAAAAAGGATTGAGGAGTCCTAGCTTTTTTGAGATCATAAATTCAGTGACTAAGAGTAAGTTCGAGCTGTAGTGGTTAGTTTGTAGGAAGTGTACGACCATGATGAAGAATGCCATATGGTCAATAGTGGGCTTAGCTTCGCTGATGATTTTCATGATGGGTGATGGCGCACCGAGCGGGGTGGCTATTTGTAATTGAGAGTATTTTCTATTATCAATTTGTCATTAATGGGGGCCATTAGGGTGGAGGGATTGGTGTTTTGAATGGGATCAATTGACCAGTCATTGGTGCCAGGGTTGGGTCCTTGATGGAACTCACAATGGGCATCGACCCACTAGTTCTTGTCTGGGAATGCAGGGGTGGTCTAGGGTTAAGACGTCTCATACGACCATCCATTTTTAGGGCAGTGTATACTAGTTTGATCAAAAATTGGATATTAGTGAGTTTCCCAGGTTGGACTCTAAACTCTTTGGGAGGAGGCACAACTTGGTAGTTTCTTGGAACGGGTCCCAGTTGGAAGGGAGCAGTCGTATCTACCATATCCTGGGAAATATTGTCAACTGGGCATGATTGTGGTTTCGGATTGACCACGAGGGTGGTGAATCTTGGGAACTAGTTGGTACTATATCAATGTGTTTCGGTATTGGGGATAGGATGAGGAAGTACATTTTATCCTATTTCGATCATAGCAATGGCCTCTTATAGGAGGATCTATGCAAGGTTTAGGGACTTGATCTCAGATTGTATAGGATTTTGTGAGACATTAATGATTTCAAGTTGTCTTAAGATATGATCCATTTGCAGATGGAACCTGGTATTCTTCGGTAGACATGGAGAATACTGCTAAGGAAAATTGTCAGTCGTGGGTGGGGATCTCACAGATGAAAACTAATTAGTCGCATGGAATGCGAACTCGGGTTTCTAGGATAAGAACTTAGTGTTGTCTCTCTATTGATGATAACAACTGCAAAAAAATTCGAGGCAATTTCGTTCATGTTCTTGCAGACAAAAGGACTGATAATAGAACAATATACATGGGGAGAAGTAATAACGTATTCATGATATTTTTTGATGCAATATTTTATCTACATTTAACTGTATGTGGACGGAATTTATTTTTTATATTTTTAATATGGTAGTATCTTCTAAGGGGAAGAACTGAATAGAGTACCATTGGATTCAGATAAACAGGGAAGAGCACTCATTTTTCGTGCGAGGAGAGAGTAAGTAATATAATCAAATATTTTATTTTCTCAAAATAAAAAAGCAGGTGGGGAATCAAACATAAGGAAAATATATTTTGACGATAATTTGTTGATTTATATTATTTATCTTCCACTTAAAAACGGGAAGACATTCATCCTGGAATCTGAGGGATTTCAGACCAGCCTCCGGCCGTCTAATAATTTTTTGAAACTTTTCGACAAAGCGAATGGCCCGTAAATATCTTTTCCTTTTAGGAAATAAGGTGTGTTCCTAGAGCTTTTCTTTATATGAAAAAGGGAGATATAACTTGGTGATCGGTGGATCATTTTTCATTGCCATGGATCACGATATATTGGGATGCTTGGAGTGACCAACCTTTAATGTACGTATGAAACCACTTTACCTTTGTACTGAGTAATTATAAGAGCCCATTCGATATACCCCATTATTGAAAGAAATTCAAACGTTCCCTATCATCGAGACTTTGGAATTAAGAAAGAAGTTGCTCAATATACCAGAAGGGTGGGCGAATAGAGTGAGAATCCATCGGCGACTATCCTTCTGGGAAAGCGACTTTTCAAAAATATGAACTTCGCTAGAGGAAGTGATTTCTCAAAAGTACAAACTTCCTTTTGGGAGAGTATTTTTTCTGAAATACGAGCCTTTTTTTTAGCGAATAGAATTTTTTAAGGTACAATCTTCCTCTCGATTAACTATGTTTGGCCTTGAGGGTATAGGGCTTAAATAATATGAAAATCAAGACTGTGTAGTGCGTGATGCAAAATAGGTAATCTTTATTTTTACATATTTTGATTTTTACTTCATCGCGAGGTCCTTTGCACGTACCTATATGTTTAGAAAAATGTATAATGTTGTACATGGGGACCTAAGCATGCATCTACATTACGAGGGACTTTAAAACTAAGGTCACTAAATAGTTCTATAATTCACGTAAAGTAGTCATGTAGGGGAAATATATGAAGCATATTTGGAAGGAAGCATAAAGATAGTTCGGTTCTCTTGATGTATCCTTAATGGAGTCGCCACTGTGGCATTGTGGGCCCCGAGCACTGATTCACTTAATGGTAACTCTTGTACGAACGATGGATGCCTGTGAGTTATTATCCCCTCGTCCGCCACATCCCCTCGAGTCCGATCATCAGTTCAACGTGGGTCGAATGGACTTTTACATTTGACAATGTTTGGCTCCATACATAGTTTGAGTAGCACACCCCTGATTTTAGACCTAGGCCTAAGTGTGTTATGTGTGTTAAGGGGTTCGGTTGTTTTGTTCAGGGTTGCCATTTTATTTTATACAAAAATTAAAAAGATGAAGGTTAGGCCCTTTGGGCTAATTTTAAGGCATGTTTAAGCTTGCAGTTGGTCAAGAGATTCTTGTTTTGCTGATTTGGGAATCGAGTCACGAGTGGGGAAGGTATTAATCACCCCACTTTTTCTTTATTCTTCCTTAATTATGTATTTATTATCGCTCTTAATATTAATCGATTACTTTTAGTTATTTTTTTTAACTATTTTACGGCCCTTATCTAGAGAATCCCTTAAATGGAGGTAGGCGCTTAGGTATGAAAATAAAATCAGTGAGAGGGTAGAAACATAACTTCAACCGATGTAGGTACACAAGAGTCCTTGTTCATGACTCCATACTTATATAATGGGTGGCCATTAGTATACATGTAAGTGTGCGAGAGAGTTTTCCTATGAGATAGTTTAATATCTCTTTCGAAGTTTGAGGAGAGATAGAAAGGTAATATGAGAGAAGGGTGCATCTCCGTTGTGACATCATATCTAGAGATACATTTTCGAGGTTCATGCTCACGAGAAGGAATTGGCATCACACTTACGTAACCAAGAAGATTTGGGATCAAACCCTACGTAATTTGATCGTATAATATGTATACGTGTTTGCACGTTTGTTTGGGATGTACAAGAGATTGCAACTTTGAAATAGTTTGATATCTTATTATGATATGGGAGAGATAATGGGTGGAGAATGATAGATGGGTGCATCTCTGTGGGGATAATATATTATGAGACATATTATTTTGGCTTATGCTCATGAAAAGGACTCGGTATTACGCCTACGTACTTATGTAGCCACAAGATCAAAGTCTACATACTTTGGTTGTTTCCTCCAACCTAATGTGTGTGTAAGTGCAAGACTTGTCTTGGGAAGGATAGTAGCTATATGTGGGCCAAAGGTTAGTTTCGGTGGAGGTTTAGAATGGGAGTTGACTTGAAGTATCCGACAATTACATCCATCACCTTTAGGGCGGTCGCTAACTCAAAGGTTTTGTTAAACCTTAGGGCTAGTATGGAGGTGTAACATTAAGGATATCATGTTTTAGACATCCTTGGCTAAGGAGTTATAGGTACAAGTCAGAGGAGTTTGGACTGGGGATAGATGCATCCCTAAGAAACAACATGTTAAGAGATGCATTATGGGGATTGGGTTTCATGACTTTAGTTCAGTATAGAGCCTACCTACCCAAGGAGACTTGGGATCAAAGTCGACGTAGTTCCAAAAAACGGGGCATATTTATAGGTGTAGCCAATGGGATGTTTGGTATACAGTATTATAGTATTTATGGAGTCTGATCTTCAATATAGCATTTCTATTGTGTTGGATTGATATATTTATATATTAAATATGTTTAATTAGAGATCGACGTTTGACAAGTATTAACATGAAAACATATATTTAGGATGCCACCTTGGGGATGGGATTTATTCATTTGGAGAAGTGTTGGGAGTAGTCGAATTTTAAACTTTGGCTTGTGAAAAGTTTTGGACTGACTTGACTCATGGACACTTCCCTCATAATGGTTTTGAAAAGTATGTTTTCATGCTTTTATAATGGTAGTTGTGGAATTTAATTAGCATTGGTTAAAATCAGGCTTTAAATTATAAATGTTGTAAAGTGTATGCATGGTCCCCTAAAAGTGGTATGGGTTAAAAGCAGTAAATGGATATGGACAGTTTATCACAATATATATGGGTTACGTGACCCGAAATTTGGGCAGAGGTTCTTTACCCTTGTAATGTCAGTTTAATTTCCCGGTGAGTGTCCCCACTTGAGGTTCTTGAGGTGGGAAGAGCTTCGTTTTTAGACAGTCAGAGTTTCTTTTAGAAGTGTCGACTTTTGTCGAATGCACGTAGATGTTTGCTTCTATTTTTATTTTGGAGGTGACTTTTTGAAAGTACGAACCTCTTTCAGAACTTAAGTGACTCTGCAAAATTATGATCTTTCCTTGAGAGGAAAGTGGATTTTCTGAATTACGAACTTCTTTAGGACTTTTTAGAATTATCTCGAGTATCTTGGATGCTCGAGGGAAAAGAAAGTGGAAAAATCGAATCAAAGTCGTGTTTTGGTGCCCTTTTCTTGGTTGGTGGGGACATCTATTTATAGGGATTTTGCCCGGGTCGTTTAACCAATCGGTTAAAGACCTTGGATGGTTGATCTGAGGGGTGAGACACATGTATGGCTGAAAAGATATTCCTAAAGATCTTTTAATGATTATTCTGAGAGGGGATAACCCATTGGTTATCGGTTTGGAGGACCTTTAACCGATTGGTTAATGGTTTAAAGGGGCCTTTAACCGTTCTGTTAAAGGATCCAGAGGACGTGTTTGAATCACCTTTTTTTTGCCTTTTCCTATTTTCATTTTAACCCCTTAGAGGTTTTTTCTTGGATTGTTTACCCCTTGACTTTTGTTTTTTATTTGGGATGTTGGTATTTTGGTGGATTTTTTAGGGATCTTGTGCGTGTTCATTTGGGCAGGACATAATGTACTGCACCCTCATCACAGATCCGGGCATCCACTGGGGGGTCGACTAAGAGTGCGCGTGTGCGGACACTCTTGGTGGAAATTGGGGTAATATGCGGTGGAAATTTTGGGGGAGGAAGTGACAGTTTTTAAAATAGGTTTTTACAGTCTAGTCCTTAGACCAACAATTTTGGACAAAAAAATCGTTGAACCAAATTTTAAACGATTAGGTCTAACATATAAATACCCCCATTTTAAAAAAATCATAAACCTAATCGGCTATTGGAGTTTTCTCTGCAACTAACGGCTATTCTCCGAAATCGAAAATAACATCAATCTTATGCTTTTTTCGTCTGTCCTATAATCCATTACAGTGTTCTTAATCATTCTACCTGTATCACTTGGCTCTATCATTTGTAAGTTTATCTTTATCAGCAGTTGGTTTTTCTATTTTCGATCGATTACAATAAGTATATGTCCTTTGTTTTGATTCGAGACACTCATTGTAATATTCATTCATGTGATTGAATAGCTTTTTATATGTTATATATGTATATGTTTTGATTTTGTGTTTTTTATGCATTTATGTTTGGATTCTTCATATATAAGTTATATTTATCAATATTTGTAATTGTTAGTTGAATGTGCTGAATGAATATTATTGATGTTTCATTCTAATTTTAAGAGTCCTTGATTTTGATTTGGTATTGAATTACTTATTGATATAGGTCCGCGCCAGCGAAAATAACCAGTTCGATATCAGTTTTCAAAGTACACGCAGTGTTTATAAAGTACACGTGATTATTTTTTTGAAAATATGTGTCTGCTTTATTGCTTCATGTATAGGTTTTTAAATAGTGCCTGCAATTTTTATATTAATTATAAATAAATATTTTGATATTTTATGCATTAAATTATTGCACATATTTTTAGAATTGTTGACCTTGAGGTAAATGTTTTTCGTCTCAGTTTTACTGCAAGACATTATGGTAAGTAGTGTAATAGCAAGGTGTTGTTATTTGGATAATATGGCTTGTATTGAAATATTTTAAGATAGCTCATTAGATTTCATATGCAATGAGTTGTGTATTAGGTTTACTAAGTTGAGAAGTGGGGGTTTTTCATTGAGGTATTCATTTGGTGATGAATGTCGGTTCATGTTGGTTTGTGACAACGATGTTTGTTGTATGTTGCGGTCCCAATTGATCGTGAAAGCTAATTTCATTTGGATATATGTCACTGGTTCATTACCATTTCCATGTATCACATGTCGTGAACGGGTTGAATGCTCTAATCGAATTTTTGAAGGGGTTGACTGCAGTAATACAAGTTTTGAGAGGGTTGACAGTGGTGATACAAATACACAGAGGTTAAAGTCTTTATCATCAGGCACTGCAAATGATTTTAATAGTTGCATTGAAAATGACTTTTATCTTGGAGGTGTGGAGCCAAGTAAGTCGAAAGTCTATCTTTTGAATGATTGGAAGACTTATATAAGTCATGAGCAACAGTGTTTTGAAGGAGGTGTAGTGGAATTTCGGGATAAATTGCGAAAGTATGCCGTTGAGGTTGGGTTCGAGCATGTGTATTTGAAGAATGATAAATCTCGAGTGACGACTGAATGCGCTAAAAAAACTACTGAGAATTGCATGTGGAGAATTCAGGCTTCATTATCTACAATAAATGGATACTTTTACATACGTGCAATGAATAATGAGCATATATGTAGAGGTGTCTTTCGTAGTCCGTCAGCCAAAATGATAGCCTCCAAGTTGGTTTCAACATTGGTAGCTGATGATCTTAGAGTTAAGACACTATTGGGACCAATTGATGTATTTAGAGATATGAAGAAGTATTATGGTCTTGATATAGCTTATCAACATGCATGGCGTGCGAAAGATATGGATGCTGTTGATATACATGGTGATGAAAAGGTTTCTTATGCATTAATGAATAATTATCGTGACCTTCTATTGCAGTATAATCCTGGGTCGCATTGCATCCTTGACGTGGAACATAAGAGTAAAAAATTCAAGAGAATATTTGTAATGTTTAGAGGATGTATTTATGGATTTCAATACTGCACACCTGTTTTATTTCTTGATGGTGCCTTTTTGAAGAGCCGTTACCGTGGAACAATACTATCAGCTACTGCAAGGAATGGGAACAATGGTAAATTAATTGTAAATATTTTATTTTGTGTATTGCATTGACATTTTGTTTGTTCAATTCCATATCATCAAAATACAAGCATAAAAATATAAAATACCTTTAAAGGTCTTTGTTTTAGTTCACGTGTACTTTTCATTTTTCTGCGTGTATTTTCACGATATGTCTTATTATGTGTAATACTAAGTAAAGTACACGCATATTACATGTCAAGTACACGTGAATATTTTTATTAATTTCACGTGTACTTTTCATTTTTATGCGTGTACTTTGATGATGATGATGTTATGTGTAATACTAAGTAAAGTACACGCATAGTACATGTCAAGTACAAGTGATTTTTTTTGTTAATTTCACGTGTACTTTTCATTTTTATGCGTGTACTTTGATGATGATTGTTGATGTAAAAAATTAGATCATATCTAATTATTCAATCACAGATAAATAAATGAGACAAAGAATTTTTAAAGTGGTTCAGCCTTATAAGAATGGCCTACGTCCACTGTTATGTTATTGCTGATTGTTGGGAATTCTCGATTACAAGTTATCTCAAGAAATTCTGGTTCCATTACAATGAGAATTGTACAATGTATTTATAGCCCTGGGGCTGTAATGTGAAAGGGTAATACATTAAATGCCGTACATATGAAAGGGTGATACATTTAATGCTCCTTAAGCGTATGCGTCTGAATGATAAGCATTTAATGAACAGTCAAACTGTTGGTTATCCCGCTATTAATGCTTTGTTCGAGGTGCAGCTCGGACCACCTAAGATTCTCGGTGCTCAAGAGTTCCTCGGAGAGTTCTCGTTCCTCGGAGATGAGTTCCTCAGGGAAATAGTGTTCCTCATTGTAGTATGGTTCCTCGGAGCGTGTGAGTTCCTCGGAAGTGTTTGTTGTTGCCACGTAGACTGCCACGTAGACTGCCACGTGTCTTCACTTTATTGATCCATGTCAGCAGACTAAATTTGGTATCAACAGAAGCCCCCAATGTTTCATAGTTCGAAATTTGAGGAGTATGGAACATTCTTTCTCAGAATATGATAGGTTTAAATAGTCCTCCTTATTTTTAGGAGTGTTTCCCTTGTATTTATTTCTCTTTCCAAATTTGTAGAATCAGGCTTTTTTGAATTTTCACAACCGCCTCGATCTCTGCGTACTTTTTATCCTTTTAGCCGCCAATAGCGTAATCGTTTCTTCTCGCTTCGATTGCCGCGCCCTTTTTGTTCCTCTAGCCGCCGGTAGCGTAATTGTTTCTTTTTGTAATCATTACTTTACCATTTCCCAAGGCAAGGTATTTAAACTTCACAGACACTCCCATCGTCTTCTACCTTTTCAAATTTGTATTTTCGAGTTTTCCCTCGTCTCTTTCTCTCATGTGTATTCATCTCTTCCATCGTCCGTTGTCATCAGATCCACTTTTTTTCTGTAAGATTTTCTTCCTTCTTCTTCATTTCTTTTATTCATCATGGTTTACCTTGTTGAATCTCTTGATAAGTTTCGTTCTGATTTTTCTATTCCCTCCTGGGTTGTTCTGGAAGAGCTTTCTGAGACTTCTGATTATTTCCGCTTGGCTGAGGGACATTGGTTCCCCAGTCTCTTTATTGCTGAGTGTGGATTTTTTTTTCCACCCAATCCCTTATGTCTGGAATTTTGTCAATACTTTGACGTTGTTCCTGCAAGAATAGCCCCAATACACGGAGAATAGTTAATGTGGTGTATAGGTTAAATCAAATCCATGGAATCAAATCCATGGAACTCGCATAGGGATTCCAAAAATCACGTTTTGCTATAGATGGGCAGTTGGTGATAACACCTTTTATTTAAAAACCAGATTTTTGAATAGGGCCTTAGTAGTCAATCTCCCGGATGCTAATAGGGATTATTTTGAGCATGGGGTTGTCATAAAAAATTGGCAACCTGCTCCTTTATCTGGAGATGAAGTTTGTCAGGGTCCCAGATGCCCTCCCTATGGCAATGGGATAGGTTATTTTTATTTCATTTTATTTATTTTGAAATCATGCTTCTTTTGTGTTTAATAAAATGTGCTACTAATATTTTATTTATTTGCAGTTGATAGCAAAAGAAAGTGTCCAAAGGAAGCAGATGTAAATATAAGGCACTTAAAACTTATATGGATTTTGCATCAGAGTGTTGCCGACGAGCACATTAGGTCAGCTTCGTATCTTCTGCAGTACAAGAGCTATACCACTTCTTTTATTGCTCATCCGGTGATAAGTGACGCAGAGCCAGTACCAGCTTCCACCAGCTCCTCGCCTGAATCACACATTCCTTTGAGTGAAAGGATGAAGAAGAGAAGACCTCCCACCCTTTTTGAGAAACCTGCCTCTGGTGCTGGGGAGGCAAAAAGAAGTAATATTGATGTCCCAGGGGAGGGGATAAAGAAAACTGATGCGCCTTCCTCGGCTGCTGCTATTGTGAAGGTTGTAGAGAAGCCCGTAGTGGCTTCGAGTAGGGCTGCTGCTCCAGGCGAGGTTATTGTCATATCGCCGACCAAGGGCTCCTCCTTGGTTGAATCAATCCCTATTCCCCCGAGGAAGCTGAAGAAGAGCTCCTCGGTCAATTTGGCTGACACCATCAATCAGCCCCCAGTTACTGGAACCGGTGTTCCAACTTTTGTTCCTCCGAGCTCTGCTATGAGCTCGGTAAAGTATTGGATCATTCCGAGGTCCAAGGTACTGAAGAAAACCCTACTCGGGACATGGTCACTTCATTGGCTGCTCGCCACCTTGCTTCTATAAGTCCTCTTACTTTGAACTTTTCATATTTCCCTTGTCATTTCTGTTTCTGACTTGCTTTTATTTTCTTTCCACAGTTGACGAGCTGCTTCAATATAATTCTGAAGAAGGATGAATCAATTAAAACTTCAAGCTCCTCATCTGGTGTGGAGGAAGCTCTGGCGGTCCTGACGAAGTCTTTGGAAGATTCTCGCTAAAAATATGCTACTGACAAGGCAATCTGGGATAACAAGCTTGCCTCCACCGAGAAGGAAAAAGCTCAGGTTGTTGAGGTCTCCAAGGAGTTGGAGAAGAGGATAAAGGACTTGGAGGGGAAAAATAAAGAGCTCGACGAGAAGCTCAAGAATGCTGGAGAGCTAGAGAATAAGCTCAAGGTTGCTGAAGAGGAGTTGTCTCAACTTCGGGAGGTAAATCGGCAAAAGGAGGAGGATGAGAGAAAACTGAAAGCTGCTGATGACCTGCTGTCCGAAAAGCTTTCCTCAGAAAAGTTGAAAAGGAAAATGGATGTGAAGAAGTCCTTCAGCACTGGCTGGGACAAGGGGTGGAACAAGGGATTGACTGCCATGGTGTCGTAAGTGGACTATGGCAGTCTCAAATACTTTAGGGATGGATGAGTTGCTGCTCTTCAGGAGGTGAAAGTGGATGAAAATTCTGAACTCTTTCAGCAACACATCCCT
This sequence comes from Sambucus nigra, assembly GCA_949130495.1. Lineage (NCBI taxonomy): Eukaryota > Viridiplantae > Streptophyta > Magnoliopsida > Dipsacales > Adoxaceae > Sambucus > Sambucus nigra. The sequence goes on along the minus strand of OX422223.1, from coordinate 210,135,671 downwards.
GGTCCCCCTCCAACTCCTAAAGACTTAGAAGAGGATGAAGCTGCCTCCGAAGAGTCTTCTATGGTGATGGGAGATCATCCCCTAGCCATTCAGCCTGCTGCCGAGGAACTTCAGCAAATTGTTACTTCTTCCGAGCAACTGCTGGCGCTCCCCGAGCAACTTTTTACTCCTTCCGAGCAACCTACTTCCTCGTCCCAGCCTCCCGAGAAGGTTTTGGGAGACAAGGAAAAGGTGTAGAGTTGTTAGGGTTTATCTTTATATTTTGCTTTTGTCAATTGTAACCATGAATATGTAACTCCGAAATCTTTTACTTTTGACCTTTATGATATAATAAAACTCGAACTTGTGTTTATTCATACTGTTTTCTCTTCTTCATACTCTGTCTTGATTCTTATTAATTGTTTCTTTTTTTTTCTCTGCTAGTTTTTGGCCAGGATGGAATTACTATCTGCCCATGATACAAAGCTGTTGCGACAATGTAATGAATACTGTAAGGATGGTCACACAGACCTGAGTGCATCACAAGTCGTCGACATACTTGGCCAAGATGCTTCAGAACAGGCAGTTGAAGCATATCAATATCTGAAGTGTCTACTTGATCGAGCAGTGGCCAATAATGTGGCCTATTATGATATGATCGAGGATCTTCAGCAACAATACAAATAGTCCACTGCCCTGTTGCATGAGGGGTACGAGAAGAAGTACCAGCAACTCAATGCTGACAAGGGGTACGAGAAGCGTTTTGCTGGCTACGAGGTGAGGGAGAGAACTCTAAAGGGCGAAGTCGAGGAGTGCAGACAGATAGCTGAACTATTAGAGCAAGAAAATAATAATCTTCAAAGAGAGTTGTCACAGCTGAAGTCTGCAGCTTCTACTTCAAACGCCTTAATCCCAGTGAATGATGAGGGATTCTCATTCTTGGAGGTCGAGAACGCCCAATTGAGGGACGAGTTGGAAACCTTGAAGAGGTTTGGCCCTTCTACACCTTCTCGTGGTTGAGCAAGAGCTCCTCGGGGATGAGCAAGAGCAGCTTGGATTCCTGTCGAGGAACAGAGGACTCAGTCTGCCTTGGAGAACCAGTCCTTCCAGTTAATGGCGAAGAACCAGGCGTTGGCTGAAATATCAAAGAAGATCAGGGACCTGGAAGAGCAGCTTTTCACGCAGAAATCTACCTTGGAGAATAAAGAGATCTTCATAAAAAATCTCCACGAGCAGCTGGATAGATTAACATATCAATTCCACAAACAACCCAGGGAATTCTGGATGGCTGGATACAACGAAGCTCTCTATCACTTGGACGGTCTTATCCAGAATGCTAATAATGAGGGTTACAGGCAAGGCTGGTTGAATGCCTTAGGTGTTCTACAACTCGAACAGGGTCATTACCTGTGGGACTATCATGATCCTGGGCTGCTCGACTTACTCGTGCCACCATTCAAACTGGATATGAGTTGGATCCCTGCTCGGGCCATTCCTCGATGCTTGATTTCCAAATATCTCGGTGACTATAATCTCCATTTAAATGCCGAGGTATCTCGTCCCGAGCACCTCTTAGATCGACCATCCGTGATGAATATCAGGATGTTAAAGGATCTCAACTTCATAAATTCTCCCCTGGATTTAAATGATCCACCTGCTGGCGAGGAACCTGTGTCAAAAGCAGAGGGGAAAAGACCAGTAGAGTAGGAATTTTGATGTAATAGTTAGTATACATTTCAATATCAATGTAACTTTCATTTCATTATCAATGTAATTTGTTTTTGGATTTAATGAAAGACTTTCATTTCTGTTCGCCATCTTAATTGCTACTGTCTTGTAAAACACTTTATATTTGTGCATGTGTATCTGATAAAAAGATAACAATATTGTGTAGTTTGTCGATCAACTTATTGTCGAGTAGTTTGAACTTGTGGTAGTCATTTGGCAAAAATAATATTTTGTTTCTCGACCAACTTAGTAATAATTAAAAAGTTACGAGTATCAAAAATGTTGCTCGATCACTTTAAATTTTACTTATCGACCAACTACAGTTAGTGGGTTTTTATCCCCAACCAGCCATAGTTGGTAGATTTTTCTCTTAAATGTTTTCGACCAACCAAGGTCGGTAAATTTTCCTTGTCTACCAACTACAGTTGGTGGGTTTCTATCCCCGACCAACCATAGTTAGTCTTTTTGAAATAATTTTACCTCCTGACCAACTCAAGTTGGCATTTTTGAGAATATATTTACTTCCTAACCGACATAAGTTGGCATTTTTAGGAATACTTTTATTTCCCGAGAAACATATAGTTTTATTTCCCTTAGGAATACAAATTTTACTTCCCGGAGGAATACAAGTAGCTTTACTTCCCGGAGGAATACAGGTAGATTTACTTCTTGGAGGAATATTGGTAGCTTTACTTCCCGGAGGAATATTGGTAGTTTTACTTCCCGGAGGAATATTGGTAGCTTTACTTCCCGGAGGAATATTGGTAGCTTTACTTCCCGGAGGAATATTGGTTTCTCGACCAACATTAGTTGGCGTTTTCGAGAAAAAATTTGAGTAGCCTGAGCTTTGCCGAGTAGTGTGTAGCACTAGTATTCCCCGAAAAACTTTCAATAAAAATAAAGAATTCGGCAGAATATCTTCATTTTATTCATCACTGATAATACTTGCGCAGGTGCTCTGCGTTCCATGCATTCTTAAACTCCTCCCCTTCTAAAGTTGTTATTCGGTAAGTTCCTGGTCGAACAACTTATGTAACTCGGTATGGTCCATGCCAGTTTGCCTCCAGCTTATTGTGCTTTTGAATTACTTTCTTCAGCACGTAGTCTCCTTCTTTCAGGTCGCACTTCTTCACTCTCTTGTTGTAGAAGAAAGCTGTTCGCTGCTGGTAAGCAGCATTTCTAATGGCTGCTTCTTCTCTAACTTCCTCGAGCATGTTTAAATCAAATCTTCTCATTAAGTCGCTGACAGGGGAGTTGAAATTTAGTACCCTGTATGTTGGGAGGCCCAACTCGATAGGTATAACACCTTCACTTCCAAATGCCAACATATATGGAGATTCTCCAGTTGCTACTCGGGGAGTTGTTCGGTAAGCCCACAGTACTGTCTGTAACTCGTAGATCCAATTTGCTTTCGCATCGTCCAGTCTTTTCTTCAAACCATTCAGTAGTGTTCTGTTTGTCACTTCAGTTTGTCCATTGCTTTGAGGATGGCCTGGTGCTGAGTGGATCTTCAACACATTTGATTGATGACAATAGGGAGCGAACTCCTCGTTATCAAATTGTGTTCCATGGTCTGTGATGAAAGCATGAGGAAGACCATTGTGACACCCCGCCTAATTAAATACGGGGGATCACTCCTTTATTAAATTAAAATCAAGGTGAACAGTTGGTTCATTCTTAGCATCACTGTCGTAAAAATACTTTTCCAATTTAAACACCCTAAATAATTAAGCTAAGTGTCAAAACCATTTAAAACCTTATTCTCATTTTATTAAATCCGGTTATAAAACCTTTAACCATTTACATTTTTAAGAGTCACACAATAAGTAGAAGAATAAAATGAACATTTAAGAGTTTACCCAACAAGAATAAATCCCAACATTAAAATACTAAGGAAAACATCCTGACAGTAACAATCCCGAAATAAAGATACTGAAATATAAAAGAATTACAATCTCTGACAATACCAACAAAATAATGAAAAAGGGCGACACATGCTCCTACTGGATAAAGCTGAACTAGAAGTAGAGTCAACAATGAGGTCGTCTAAGCAATGGCCTGCAACTCCCACAAAAGCTACAGTACGTTCCATCCAAAGAATCCTAAGTAAGACACCCCTGTGGCTAGGCACCTGTAATACATATATATATAGACACAAGAGAGGAGAAGTAACAGCAAACGGGTCAGAGCCCGAATGTAGAACCATTTTAAAAATAGTTTAGCAAGTATTTAAATTGATTACAGGCCAATGCAACAACATATTAGTGTGACACTCTCTTGAGAAATTCTCACCTCTCTTCTAATGTGCACACTTATCGCACTAACCTTCCCAATGGTCTATCTCGTCGTATACCACACTATCTTTCCAATGATTTGACTTATCTTAGGTTATTCGCAGGATTTACAACTGAACAACACAAGTATTTTAAAACGTAAGATTTCAATTTGTAACCAAAACTTTTTACTTTATTAATCAATAGAGTTTTCCAGTGTCATATTATACTTTCTCAACACAAGTATTTATAATTTGAGTCATCAACTAAGTCCTACATATCAAATCACAGTAGGCAGTTCCAGATTTCAGAATTTCATATATATATTTACTACTCGTATAATATATATATCATAACGGCACCCCACATAAAAACTATGGTGCGGGCATACTCTGCTATCGAATCCCCGTATCAATCACACTAAAGGGAATACAAGTTCGGAATCACTCTCGAACTGTACAAATACATACACAAACAATATTGAGGCGAAGCATAGATTCCAAGTCCAAGAGGTCAGTACATACCCTCACGTCTCTTAGGACCGTCCGACTATCGATCCGATAGACCGTACCTAGGATTTCTATCTTCTAGGGTACGAGTCAATATCCCCCATAAGGCAACACAGGATAAGATCGTCCCAGCGCGATAACCTCCGGGATAACAAGTAGCGCGAGCATGATTTTCACAAGTATATAATATATGCATACACAATCATATAAATATACTACTTTTATCATATCAATTTAGGTTTATCCCATAACCCGTATTCACAACATTTATCCTTATTTTCCCATTATTAGTTATCACGTATAATGGTTCGTTTCTCACTTTAATTCGAAGGGTTTCTCCAACTTACTACGTAGCCCTCATGGACTCTATTCTTCCAAATGTACAATTCAGTAGATATCCATTTATGTTCCAACGTAACTCTCTCTTACGTGTCTCTCCCCTTTAATATATACTTACATTATCCCTTATGCAAAATATCCCAAAAATATAGATTTCGCCTTACATTAAAGGATTTTGAATTTTATTTTCAAAGATGAGAATTTCAAATGGTTTCGAAATCGGAATTAAAATGGAGTTTTAATTGAATTTTTTTATTATTTAGAAGAGTCCTCAAAATATAAAACTCTCTAAGAGTCCTCAAAACATAAAACTCTCTAGTAAAAATAATATTTTTAGAAATCCAACCGTTCGATCAAGCTGAATTCTTGTCAGCAGTCCTGTCTCGCCGTTCGCTACAACATATTTAAATTTCAAGCGATTCCAATGGTCCGATCATTCGGAATAAATTTTTTAGTGTTTGTATCTAATTAGAACTCTTTTCTTAATCAAACTCTTAATCCTTTACATGACAAAGGGTTTCCAGAATATCATTTAAGTCATCACTACATGCAATTTCCTATCTCAAATTGGGTTTTTCTTCCATACAATTCATCCTAATCATTCCTAAACCAATATGAAAGATGCATAAACGAAATAAGCAAGATAAACACTTGCCTGGGATTTTCAGAAGTCTGGTTTGGTACCAAAATTGGTGTGGTTGCGTTCCCCATCTCGCGATCTACGCGTTGGTGGTGGAGGCGGTGCAATCGGAGGTGTTCTTGGCCTAGAACTCCTTGGAGAGCTTCCCCTCTTCCTCTCCAATGGCCGTCATTTGTCTTTGGTTTTTATAACCCTAGAAGACAACCTAGATATCTTATATAACCCTTATAATTTTCGTAGGTTTAATTACCCATAATTGCGAAATGTCCAAAACGCCCTTCCGGGGTACTAATTAGGCCTAAAAATGCCCCGAGACCCAAACTAAACCCCCGGGTACACTTTTCTGACCATCTCGACCCTTCCGGACACGTTGGCGCACTCAAAATGACCATACGAACAACTTATAAAATATTCACTTTTATTAATCAACATTTAGTCCCGACACGACACAGGCGCGTCCCGACTTAAATTTCCATAATCGTCATTTTATTCACACGTGACAATATTATAAAAATGAAACTCATATATTACTATACTCATTCAGTAATATTCAACAAATAACAAATTTCCAATAATTACTAACTCTCATTACGCTAGTAAATATTTAAAGCAACATTCCGGATTAAAATTAAATTAATTTATCTCAATTAAATTTAATAAATCCCATAATTTAAAAGCTATAAAAATACGGGGTATTACAACCATATCGACAAATGATGTTCTTCCAAATAAATTGGTACACTTTCTCGTACGTCATATCAATGAGAGGCTCAGCTTCCACCCATTTAGTAAAATAATCCACTGCGACGACGAGGTATTTGAACCTTCCTTTAGTCGTTGGCAGTGGTCCAACCAAATCTATTCCCCACATGGAAAATGGCCAAGGGGAAGTGATGGGTGTCAATAATGCTTGTGGAGTTCTTCTAATGGAGGAAAAGCGCTAGCACTTGTCACATTTCTTGGCATAGGCTACACAATCAGCCCTCATCGTCGGCCAGTAATATCCCTGCGTCATCATCCTTTGCAAAAGCGTCCGACCTGCTACATGGGCTCCACAGGACCCTTCATGGATCTCTTCAATTAATTCTTTCACCTCGGAGGGATGTACACATCTTTGCAAACCTGCCATAATTCCTCGTCTATATAAAATACCGTTAGTTAATACATACCGAGCAGCTTTAAACTTCAATTTCTTGGCTGCGAGCTTATCAATTGGTAATTCTCCCTCCTCAATATATGCCCTGATACGATCCATCGAAGATGGTCCTAAATCAAGGGTGATCAAGTTCATCGCCAAATCTTCATCTATACTCCGACCAGCCAAAACTTCAATTGGGATTATTCTTCGTAGCTCGGTACGAGTAGCTGATGCTAATCGAGCTAAGGCATCTGCTCTTGCATTCTTCATTCTCGGTATTCTGACCAGCTGAATAGCAGTAAATTCTGATACCAACTCCATCACCTTTGCATGGTATTTGATCATTAATTCTCCTTTCGCTGCATATATCCCAACATTTGATTTACAATTAATTGAGAATCACTGAAGATAATAATTTGCTGCGCCTCCATAATTTTCGCCAAATTAAGACCTGCAATCATGGCCTCATACTCAGCTTCATTATTGGAAGTTTTGAATTGGAAACGTAGGGCGTACTCCATGTCGACCTCGTCCGGAGTGCTCAAAACTATCCCTGCCCCACTACCTGTTGTGCAAGATGAGCCATCTACATACAACCTCCATATAAGTAACTCGTCTTCAAACTTCTGATCTGACAGAGTTCCTCGGTGAAATATTTTTTACTTTCTTTCATCTTCCCCTGATATTTCTCGCTCTTCGTCGACCATCTTTTCTTGCCCTTTTACCAACCGGAGTTGGTTTGAGCTCGAATTTGATGATCCTGTAACATCCACTTGCCCTTTTACCAACCGGAGTTGGTCTGAGCTTGTGTTTGTTGATCCTGTAACATCCACAGGTTGATCAGCGAGCAACTTTTGTTCCTCGGGGGTATCAGGATAAGTGAACTCTGCTATAAAATCTGCTATAGCTTGCCCTTTTAGCGATGATCTGGGTTCATAGACTATATCGAATTCTCCGAGCTCTATTGTCCAGTACATCAACCTCCCTGATTTTTCTAGTTTAAGAAGGGCTTGACTCAATGGCATATCAGTATATACGACTATAGTATGAGCCTAGAAGTATGGCCTCATTCTTCTACTCGCCTCAATCAGTGCCAGTACTAACTTTTCCAGCCTTGGATATTTGATCTCTGCTCCTCGGAAGGCCTTACTTGTGTAATAGATTGGTTTTTATACTCCATTCTCCACTCTTATCAATGCCGAGCTAACTGCATTCTCCGATACTGCTAGGTACAAGTATAATTTTTCTCCCATCACTGACCTGGATTACAATGGAGGTGCTCCCACGTATTTCTTCAAGTCTTGAAAAGCATTCTCACATTCATCATTCCACTCAAAAGTCTTTCGGAGTGTCTTGAAGAATGGGAGACATCGATCAGTTGCTCGTGATACAAATCTGTTGAGTGCTGCTACTTGTCCTGTAAGACTTTGCACCTCTTTCTTCGTCGTTGGAGATCTCAGCCCTAACAGAGCTTTGATCTTTTCAGGATTTGCTTTAATGCCTCATTGGTTGACAATGTATCCGAGAAACATGCCTTCTCGTACTCCAAATATGCACTTCGTCGGGTTCAGCTTCATTTGATATTTATCTAGTTGATCAAAAGTCTGACTTAAGTCAACTAGATGATCAGCAGCTCTTTTGCTCTTCGTCAGCATATCATCAATATAGACTCCCATATTGCAACTGATTTGTTCAGCAAAGACTTTGTTCATCATCCTCTGATATGTCGCACCTGCATTTTTTAAACCAAAAGGCATAACATTATAACAATAAGTTTCCCTAGGGGTAATGAAAGAAGTACTCTCCCTGTCTTCAGGTTTCATTTTAATCTGATTGTAGCCAGAATAATCATCCATGAAACTCAGCAGCTCGTGTCCCGAGGTAACATCGACTAGTTGATCAATTCGGGGCAGTGGAAAGTGATCCTTTGGGCATGCTTTGTTGAGGTCGGTGAAGTCTACACACATCCTCCACTTGTTATTTTTCTTCTTTACCATCACCACATTGGCTAACCAGTCTGGATATTTAATATCTTCAATGAAATGAGCTTTCTGAAGCTTCTCGACTTCCTCCTGTATAGCTTGATTCTTCTCGAGACTGAATACTCTTCTTCTCTGCTTCACTGGCTTGATCTCCTTATTCACATTGAGTTCGTGACATAAGAAATTTGGGTCTATCCCGGGCATATCCTCATGACTCCACGCAAAAGTTTCTTTCTGCTTCTAAAAAAAGTTATCAATTCCTGTTTTAATGAGGTTTCCAATGACGAACCTATTTTAGTAGTTCGTTCAGGGTGCTCGTCGTCCAGAATGATGTTTTCAGTAGCTTCCACCACTTGACCCTTCACGAGTTGCGACTCATCTCTAGGATCCAATGTTTCAATTTCTGCCCCTTCTTCCACTTGATAAGTAGTAGTCTTTTTCCTTGATTCCTCCAGTTCTTCTTGCTCGGCGGATGAATAATAGTATTCCCGAGCTACTTTCTGATCACCTTTAATAACTCCCACTCCAAAATTTATTGGAAATTTCAGGCATTGATGCACCGTAGATGGTACAGCCTCGAACTTCTTCAATCCTACTCTTCCCATGATGATATTGTATGATGATTGAATATTCTTATCCATCACGAAGAAGCGTATTCTTTCTGTTCGACAAGCAGGACACGTACCAATGAATATATCCAACTTGATCGTCCCAAGTGGAAATACTTTCTCGCCAGCAAAACCGATGAGGGGTCTATGATAAGGCTCCAGTTGAGATAGCTTTAGATTTAAACTATCGAATTACGAGTAGAACATGATGTCTGCCGAGCTGCCATTGTCGACCAGTACTCTTGAAATTATTACCTCCTTCATTCTCATCTTGATTACCAATGGGTCGTCATGAGGATATAGAACACCTGCAAGGTCATTCTTTGAGAAACCAATGACCAATTTCTCTTTATTCACCTTTCTCGGGAGATCCTCCTCAGCTAGATTTATTCGTTGAATGTACGAGCAAGCTTGAGCCTAACAGAGGTAAGCTTTTCTCTCGACAGTAAGGTCTCCTCCTCCTGCATCTCCACCTGTTATAATATTATAGTCAAATGACCCAAAGCGTATTGAAAATACCTCACGTTCTGGCTGCCTTGGTCTCTTGGGAAGATCGAGGTCGTCTTCGGGATCAACTTCATGGTTTCTTTTCTTATTCTCCTCTGCTCGACGAGGAGATCTAGACCTCTCTCTTGTTCGGTCGTTGTTCCTTATTTCGTTTCCACGATCAACATACTTTGATAGTTTTCCTCGTCTGATGAGTGTTTCAATCTCATTATGAAGAGCTATGCAATTTTTGGTCATATGGCCATGATCTTTATGAAACTCGCAATACTTCGCCTTATTCCTCTTGTCAGGGTCTGCCTTCATTTTCTCTGGCCAATTTAGTTCCTCGTTGTTCTTGATTTCCTCTTGAACATGGTTGATATCCTTCTTTAAAGGAGTATAATTATCATATTTCTTCATCATGTTCCATACCGACCTATTTTTTGAATGTTTGTCATTACTATTGTTCTTATGCTCTTTCTTCTTAGATTTTTCACCTTCCACCTTGGTTTCTTTGGCATCCATGTTCTTCTTCGCAGCCATAGCCTCCTCGGCATTCATAATCTTGGACGCTTTTCCCATCAAGTCTGACATGGTTCTCGGTGGATCTTTGACCAAAGTGTAGTACAACTTGTTGGGTAGTAGTCCACTCATCAAAGCAGTAATCGCTGTCTTCTCCTCATAATCAATGACTTCAAGTTTCTCGTTATTAAAACGAGTTATATAATCTCTGGTACTCTCACCAGCCTTTTGTCTAACACTTAACAGATGTGCTACTCGTTTAACTGGTTTCTGTCCCAAAACAGAAATTCCCAATGAATAACTCGGGCAGTTGAAGAAAGGTTGAGATCTTACCCTGAGGAAGATTATTATACCATATTTGAGCAGATTCGGTAAGAGTTCTCGAGAATGCCCTGCATCTCATCTCATTTGGAACAGCATAGATGTCGGCTGCAGCTTGGTATTGTTCTATATGAAGGACAGGGTCAGTTTTTCCATCATATTTGGGGGTCACAACAGGTACTTTAAATTTCAATGGTGTTGGAAAATCTACAATGGCCTGGACAAAAAGTGTTCCTCGAATAAAGGTTCGTTGTACAGGATTCTTAGCTTTAACCATCTCCCCCAATCTATCCTCCAGCCTTTGAATAGATCCTTTCCATGCATCATTTCCTTCCTCGGGCCTGTTGGTTCGAGCAACTGATCGCGTTGAGGTGACTTCCTGGGATCTCTCTTGACGAGCAGCTGGTCGCGACTGGGCAGATCCTTCCCTTAAGTCTGATGGTCATCGAAAACTCCTCGATGGGGCTCTAGGACTTTTGCTCCTCCTAGGACCTAATCGACCGAAAGGTGATACTCTGCTTAATCTTTCTAGCGCACTGGTCCTTTCTGGGGAGAGAGTGATACGTTGTTCAGTATCTGTGGCTCGCACTGACGAAGTTCGTCCAGGTTGATAAGAAAAATCTTCAGACTCCTCATTGCGATATGAATTGGTACGCCTAGTACCCGAAGAAGATGCACGAGTATTTCTTTGAATACTTCGTGGTCTTGAATGGGTTGGTGCACCGCCATGGAGGGTTTGTATGAGTTGACGCATAGTTTTTTGCATGACGGTTTGGCTTTGAGCCAGATTTGTCATTATTCCAGCTAGATCTGGAATACTTGGCAGGGCAGATGGATTTGGAGGGCTTCCAGCGTTTCGATTGCTAGATTCTGGAATATCAGTCATTTATGATGGATTGTTTTTGATGGAAAACGATATTATCAGCCGTTTCCCACAGACGGCTCCAACCTGTTGATGTAAAAAATTAGATCATATCTAATTATTCAATCACAGATAAATAAATGAGACAAAGAATTTTTAAAGTGGTTCAGCCTTATAAGAATGGCCTACGTCCACTGTTATGTTATTGCTGATTGTTGGGAATTCTCGATTACAAGTTATCTCAAGAAATTTCGGTCCCCTTACAATGAGGATTGTACAATTTATTTATAGCCCTGGGGCTGTAATGTGAAAGGGTAATACATTAAATGATGTACATATGAAAGGGTGATACATTCAATGCTCCTTAAGCGTATGCGTCTGAATGATAAGCATTTAATGAACAGTCAAACTGTTGGTTATCCCGCTATTAATGCTTTGTTCGAGGTGCATCTCGGACCACCTAAGATTCTCGGACCGCCTAAGCTTCTCGGTGCTCAAGAGTTCCTCGGAGAGTTCTCGTTCCTCGGGGAAACAGTGTTCCTCGTTGTAGTATGGTTCCTCGAAGCGTGTGAGTTCCTCAGAAGTGTTTGTTGTTGCCACATAGACTGCCACGTGTCTTCACTTTATTGATCCATGTCAGCAGGCTAAATTTGGTATCAACAATGAGATGATGTTATGTGTAATACTAAGTAAAGTACACGCATAGTACATGTTAAGTACACGTGAATGTTTTTGTTAATTTCACGTGTACTTTTCATTTTTATGCGTGTATTTTGATGATGATGTTATGTTGAATACAAACTAAAGTACACGCATAGTACATGTCAAGTATACGTGAATATTTTTCTTAATTTCACGTGTACTTTTCATTTTTATGCGTGTACTTTGATGATAGGTGTTGTTATTTAGAAATAATAAAGAGAAGTACATGTTAAAAATGTAAAGTACCTTTGAATGTTTTTGTTTAGTTCACCTGTACTTTACATTTTTATGCGTGTATGTTGATGTTAGTGTTGTTAATAATAAAGCCAAGCAAAAGATTGGAAAGTAACCGTGCATGTCTTTTTATCTTTATCATGTGTACGGTACATTTTTATGTTTTGTCTTGTTATTTACAAATAATTTAAATTAAACACATAATATATTTCCCATGTGTTTTAGGGTCTGCGCCAGCAGCATCAATTTACAAAGTGTTGTACATGGATATGTTATTTATTTTAATTTTGATATATTTTTATATTTTAAGACTTTTTCCTGTTGCATATGCTGTTGTTGATTCCGAAACCGAAGATAACTGGATGTGGTTTCTTGTCAATTTGCGTAGTGCAGTAGTTGAGCAATATCGAAACATAACATTTATATCAGATCGAAACAATGGATTACTTGAAGTTGTTTCGAGGGTCTTCCCGTTGTCTGCACATTCCTACTGTATACATCATTTACAAGGGAATATAAAAAAGAATATTCGTGAGAATTGTGCTGGATTTCGAAAGAAAATTGTTAAAGATTTTTTGTCTTGTGCATATGTTGTCTCAGTAGATGTATTTCAGAAGAATATTGAAGCATTGGAAAAGGAAGGAGGAGCTGCTATTGCCGATTTCATTGATAGTTTGCCTCCCGAGAATTAGTCCTGTGCATATTTCCCTGGTAAACGGTATGGTGACATGGCATCAAGTGTTGCGGAGTCATTCAATTCATGGATATTGGAGGAAAGGCATTTACCAGTAATGAATATACTTGATAAATTGAGAGTGAAGATTATGAATTTCAATGCAAACAAACTTGTTGAGTCTGACACTTGGACAAATGAGCTATGTCCTTTTTTTTTCAAAAGTTATTGAATGAAAATTGGAATAAAAGCCGACATTGGACTATTAGTCACTCAGGTCAAAATGTATTTGAAGTTCATTCAGAAGTGCGATCAACAGTTGACTTAGGAGAAAGGACTTGTTCTTGTAAGAGTTGGCAGATTAGATGTTTTCCATGTTCTCATGATGTTTGTGTTGTGCGGAGGAAAGGGACCAGTATTTATGATTATATTGAGGAGTACTATAAGGTATCTTTTTACTGAAAATCATACTCGATACCTATAGTTCCTATTCCTGATTTGATTTCCTTAGATATTCCTATTCTTGAAAATTCATCTGTCCTTCCACCAATGACTAAGAGACCGACAGGCAGGCCAAGAAATAAGAGAATAAAGTCTTCTGGTGAGATCACAGTAAGGGAAGTTATTTGCTCGAGGTGTAGTAAAACGGGTCATTACAGGTCTACTTGTAAGGAACCCATTTGAGTATTTTTAAAATTGTTGAATTCATTCATTTTAACCATTTGATTGAATAAATTAATTAATAAACCATTTGGTTCACACAAATGAATGTAATTTATTTTTAATTCTTATTTTTAGTTTGTTTTTCGTGTTGTTGTACACATATTTTTCATAAAACATACATGATCATTTTTCCTGATGTTCACGTGTACTTTACATTTGTATACGCATGTTATGTACAGTACACGCGCATTTTGATGTCCAAAGAAATTTTATCAATGCGTGTACTTGATGAAATATGCGTGTACTTTATTAAGTACACATAGAATACATAAATTACACGCATTTAAAAATGGATTTGGTTAGTTCAACATGCGTGTACTTTATAAAAGCATGCGTGTACTTTGTTAATGACATTTAATTTAGATTAACTTGATGAAATATGCGTGTACTCTATGATGTACATGCAGTAAGTACACGCATAATATAAATATAATATGCGTGTACTTGATGAAATGTGCGTGTACTTTATGAAGTACACGCATTGATAATTAAAGTACACGACTTTAAATATAAGTGTACATGCATGTTTTAGCAAAGTACACGCATATTGATATGACAAAAATATAATTCAATATACGTGTACTTTATGTATTCTGCATGTAATTTTATCAAGTAGACGTATATAAATGCGTGTAATATTTGGAAAATGGTTTTGGACATTACAATGTGCTTGTACTTTATAAAAGACATTTGTGTCACTCATATTCTTAAACTCCTATGTGTATTATGGTCCGTGCCAGCGGCATTATTATACAAGTATTTCAATAGGCGTGTACTTTATAGACTTTGCGTGTACTTTATAAAATACACCTGTAATATATAGAGTACACGCATTTATATAATATTTTGGGACAATATCTTATTTGTGCTTTATAAAAATTTGCGTGTATTATAATTTATAATACACGCAATCATATTTTGACATACCAATTTTTTTTACATGAAATGATATTAATGTTTACATTTTTTACAATACACGTGATCATTTTTATAAGGGTTCACGTGTACTTTACTATATTTGGCGTATGACATAAGTGAGAACACATGCATGAAAGAAATAAATTTTTTATTAAAAACAAAAAAATAAAGTACAATTTTTTCAAATAACGAAAGCTGAAAAAACTAAAGAAGGTTTCTATTAGGGATTTTTGTCAAAGGCATCTAGGGTGTCAGGAAGAGAGTCAATTAAATTCGACCAGTGTCGAATTTCTTCTTCTATGACAGCTACAAGGCCTTCATGGAGAGCCTTCTTCTCCTTCAGCTTGGTGATTTTCATGGGAACTTCTTGTGTATAGAAAGACATAAGGTCTTCATGTGTTTGAGGAGGGTCCTCATCCACATCAAATAAATCTATGGGATTGGGGGGAAGTCCATAATAGCCTTCCCTCACATATGTTTCAAACTGCTCAAAGGCAGTTTCATATGAGGAAATATTTTCCTCAATTTGCCTTATTTTTGTTTTATTTCTTTCATCTCTCTCAAGAGTTTCTTGCAAGTTTTCTGCTGGAATAGACATTATGTTATCTTTACCCTAGATGTAATGGTTAAGAAAGGAACAAATATTACTCTTTTATAGGAAAAGTTAAAGCTATGTATTTCTTGACCAGAAGTAGTTGGGAAGTGAGTAGTTGAGCTTAATAAATTGATTTTGGTTATTGTGTCCTGAATGAATTCTTCAAAGTAGTTTTCAATTAAAATAAAAAAAAATTATTATATTAACCAGTGCGTGTACTTTAGTAAAAATGCGTGTACTTTGAAGAATTCATTGGTGTACTTAGTAATTATCACTTGTATTTTTCATGAAAATTACTTGTACATTGTTTCATAACGCTCAGGTGCATTGTTTGTCTTAACCTTACGTGGATTGTGGTCGCGGCAGCGGAAATTTTTTTTTTTGGTGTAATAAATATCGTAAACAATAACCAATATAACACAAAACAAATTACAAATATGTTTTGTATTTGAATCACAATTTATAGAAGTTTTTTCTCCTTTCGGGGGAAGAAATATTTTGATAGAAGAATTTCCCCGAGCACATATGCTCTTTGTTTTAGCATGTCAGGGTCTTGAAACAATTTTTGCATTTCCTTGTTTCTGCTTATTTGTTCAATGTAGTACATGCAGAACACCCCACAGTCAACCCTAAAATTAAAATAAAACAAATATACAAATTAGTATGATGTGAATGAAATTTTTTGAAAAGATACAAATTAGTAATTTTTAGAAATGAAGTTTTTCTTACCCATTATATTGTTTAGGGCATTAATGATCTCTTATTAGGTCAAATTTGAGATCACTTTCCAGCAAGAAATCTACTGTCCTTTTTTCTTGCTCTTGTGACACCCCGCCTAATTAAATATCGGGTGATCAGTCCTTTATTAAATTATAATCAAGGTGAACGGTTGGTTCATTCTTAGCATCACTGTCGTAAAAATAACTTTTCCAATTAAGCACCCTAATTAATTAAGCTAAGTGACAAAAAATATTTTTAAGACATTAATCCCAAATTTCAATTAAAACCAATATTTTAAAACTTAACATAAATCTTAAATTAAGAATCACCCAATAACTATACTGGAACAAGCAATCCAGATAATTAAACATCCAACTAATTGATTCTAGCATTAAAACTTAAAGGAAAACATCCTGACATGAATAGATTCCAAAGTATAAATACTGGAAAAAACTAATGACAATATCTGATAAACAACTGAATAATGAAAAAGGGAGACACATTCCCAACTGAATAAATAGTGCTAGAAGTGGAATCAACAATGAGGTCATCTAAGCAAGAGGCCTGCAACTCCCACCTAAGATGCAGTGCGTTCCTTCCGGAGGATCCTATGCAAGACGCCCCTGTGACTGGGCACCTGTAATACATACATACATATACAAGAGAGAAGAGAAAATAGGAAACGGGTGAGAGCCCGATTGTAAAAACAGTTTAAAATTAGTTTAGCAAGTATTTAAAATGCTACCGACTAATGCAACCAACATATTAGTGTGGCACTCCCTTGAGAAATTCTCACCTCTCTTCTAATGTGCACACCTATCGTACTGATCTTCCCAACAATTTAACTTATCTTACCTTAAGTTGCTCGTGAGGTTTCAAACTGACGATTTCAAATGTTTAAGAGGTTAATTTTATTTAAAAACAAAGTTCTCATTTAAACCTTATTTAATAATAAATTTTCTCAGTAATATATAATACTTTTCAAACACTTATACCCAAGTTGAAATAATGATTCATTTCTTACTTACCGTAGACACAGTAGGTAGTTCCCAAATTTCAGATTTAAATATATATTAAAAACTCATATAATATATATATTCTAACGGCACCCCACATAACAATTATGGTGCGGGCATACTCTGCTATCCAGTCCCCTTATCACTTATACTAAGGGAAATACAAGTTCGGAATCACTCTCGAACTGTATTAACACAAAACACATACAATATTGAGGCGAAGCATAGTTCCAAGTCTCTAAGAGGTCATCACATACCCTCACGTCTCTTAGGACCGTCTGACTAGCGATTCGATAGCCTGTACCAAGGATTCCTATCTTCTAGGGTACGAGTCAATATCCTCCATAAAGGTCCCATCGAGATAAGACTGTCCCAGCGCGGTAACCTCAGGGATAGCAAGTAGCGCGGTGTGACACCCCAACTAATTAAATACCGGGTAGCTACTCCTTTATTAAATTAATTCAAAATGCCAAGTTGGCTCAGTTAATAGCATCACTGTCGAAAACATTTTATTATTACTAACCACCTAGTATTTAAAAAGTAAGTTGCCAAATTTTAATTAAAGTCTGATTAACATGCAACAAGTGTAGTGAAGAAATAAATAGCACCATTCACCATACTGAAATAAAACGAATAACCATCACATAGTGTAAATAAAGTCTGGAGGAAAACTCCTCACTACAATCCCATACTGAAATAAATAACCGAATACTAAAACAATACAAATCAAAGTCTAAAAACTGTAAATATAAAGATGTCTAATAGAAATGGGCAACATGCCCTACAACTGATAGATAATAACTATGGAATTCAAAAGATCGAAGCGTCTACAAGCAAAGTCCCTGTAGCTTCCACAAACAGCTACAGCTCGTCACCTGAATGAGTATCCTATGCTTGGTGTCCTTGTGGCTGGGCACCTAAAATGGTTTTACAAAGAAAAGTAGATTTGAAAAGCAAACGGGTCAGAGCCCAAATGTGGAGTTATATTTTAAAACCTGCAAGTGCTTTAAAAACATTAAATGCAAAGTATATGTTAGGACGTGCACTCACATGATATTCTCACCTCTCGTCTAACTGTGCACTCCTAACGTAAGTACCCATCTAGAGTGATACAAACTACTAGCTAAGTGACAACATATCTAGCTAGTCTATCATAGGACCTACCCTTATTACTCGGTTCTCTTAACATTATAATGCTCGTAATTAAGTAGGGGTTTAACGTAAACTCAGATGCTCAATATGCCATATGCTACTCTATCAGCTAACCCGTTATGTTTCTCAAAACAATACCGTAATTATTTTCACAACATTAACATGAAGGTTCTTATTAATTAAACGTATATTATTCACATCATAACTATACAATACAAACACCCCGAGAACTAAGCTGTGGTGCACACATACTCTGCTATCCATCCCGGTACATCACGTACATAAGGATTACATATTTTGAATCTCTCAGGAATAGTTCACAAATAACAACATCACAAATAATGGAGGCGAACACAGTCACATCACATGGGTCACGCACATACCTACGCTCCCACGATCAGCGGACTTATTAATATCCCAATAAGTCTTTCTATGACCTATGTTCATCGAGGTAACCAGTCTAAATCCGGGCAACACAAGGATTAGAGGGCCCTAAGCGAACGCAAACCTCCCGTGATAGCAAGTATGGTAGGTATGTCATACACACAATTCATATACCAATACTAAGTAAACACACGTCTTAGTAATCCGTAGTTTAATCGTAGTACATATCGCATTCTCGTACTAACTTATAATATCTACAACTTATACTATTCCGGTTTATAATCATACGCGCCATAATTTATTCTCACGTCGTAGTAGACACTCACGTCTCAACCCAAACCGTCCATTTAATTTAACTCTCGTATATAATTTCCTTCTCATAAATACCCAAATGTCCCAATTCTATCATTACAACATCAACGGAATGATATCTATATCCTCGAACAAGTTTACGGGACTCCAAAAATCAAAACAGTCCAAAAAGGCCCAGACTGCCAGCTCGTTAGAAGTCTCGTTCGAACGAGGCTGTTCGAACGAGATTGGACTGTCAGCTCGTTAGAAGTCGAACGAGACTGTTCGAACGAGATCCAGTTCGTTCGAACGAACTGTACCTTCTAACGATATCTCGTTCGAACGAGATATCGAACGAAACTACCCCTCATTAGAAGAGACTGGTCAACTCGTTAGAAGCTCGTTCGAATGAGCTCGTTCGAACGACCTGGGTAGGGGCTTCTAACGACCTGCCAGTTTAGTCCCAGATTTTCTTAGTTACGTTTTTCATCCATTTTATCACTCCTAATCTCTTCCAAAGTTCATCCCAACAACGTTTTAGGGTCTCTAATTCATCCTAAACATATTCAAGTCAACTCCTAACATGTTTTCAACGATTAAATCTCTTTAACATCAATCAAAATATAAATCTCTACACTTTTTCCCCAATTATTTCAAGAACATGAACCCTAACTTTTGAATCATGAATTAACTCACTATAAATCCGTTTTAATTCCTTCCTATCACAGATATCATGAGAATAATTATCTACCTATCATTCTACATGCAATTCTCCTCAATATTTTCAAGTTCTAAAGCTCCAAACTACATGGGTTTTCATTATCTTTCAAGAACAGTTGTAATTCATCAATTTTCTAACATGGAAGAAACATTCTACGAATTTAAATATGATTAAAACACTTGCCTTGATTGGATTTCTGATTTTGGTGTTGGTTTGGTGAAGATTTCTGCAGAATTCCCTCTCTCCAAGCTTCTCCTCCAATGGTGGCTTAAGGTGGCTAGGGTTTTCTTTGGGAAAATTTGTAAACCTAATGATAGCCTCCGTAGCTTAATGGGTTAATATGGGTTTAGTGGGTTAAATCCACATCAGATTAAAACTCCCAATTTTCGTCACTTTTAATTCCTCAAAATGTAAAATTACCAAAATACCCTTTATGATGCCGGTATGGCCTAAAAATACCTCGGAATCCAAACTACACCCCGGCTAGTGTTTTCTGACTATCTCGACCCTTCCGGATGCGTTGGCGCACTCAAAACGACCATACGGTTTATAGATTTTGAATTCACTTTTATTATCAAAATATTACACCGTGACGCGGCGGTCTCACGCGTCTCAACAAAATTTCTTAAATGCCGTATACAAATGTCACGACAAATTTCATAATTCCAAATTCATATATAATCATATATGCACATAATCAAATACCAACTCGCATCTCGTTAGTATTTTTAACCCGGATTAATTTTCAATTAATACGCATTTAATTAATTAATCCCAAATATAAATATAGCCAAAAATACGGGGTATTACATACTTCCCCCCTAATAACTGAATTTCGTCCCGAAATTCGAAACCAGAAAGTACCTGCTAAAAAAAACTCTGGATAACGTTCGCGCATCTCATCCTCGCGCTCCCATGTGGACTCCTCGACATTGTGATGTCGCCACTGAACACGCACTAACGGAACTATCTTTGACCGCAGTTTCTTCTCGCTTCGGTCCAAAATAGCAATCGGCCCCTCCTCGTAGGAGCTATCCGACTGGAGATCGATGTCCTCCACAGCAATGTGAGAATGAGCCAAATTATCTCTAAGGTATTTCCTCAGCGAGGAAATATGGAACACATCGTGAATCCGATGCAAATGCTCCGGTAACCCGAGTCTATACGCAACCGGTCCGATCCGCTCAATAATAGGAAACGGCTCCACATACCTTGGTGCCAACTTCCCCTTCTTCCCGAAACGCATAATCCCCTTCATAGGAGACACTCTGAGCAAAACCTGGTCCCCCACTTGGAACTCTCTGAAAAACCTCTTCGCATCAGCATAACTCTTCTGCCTGTCTTGAGCTACCCGAATGCGACTCTGAATCAACTCAATCCTTGCCGAAGTATCCTGAATCACTTCCGGCCCAAGTAGTTTGTTGTCCCCCACCTCTAACCAACATGCTGGGGAACGACAAGGCCTACCGTACAATGCCTCAAACGGAGCCATGCCAATAGTAAACTGATAGGAGTTATTATAAGCAAACTCCACCAGTGGAAGGTACTGCTCCCATCCATCCCCAAAGTCTATAATGCACATGCGTAGCATGTCCTCCAACATCTGATTTGTGCGCTCAGTCTGCCCATCAGTCTGCGGATGATACGCCGTACTCAACCGCAATTCCGTGCCCATGGCCTCCTGGAAACTCTCCCAAAACCGCGAAACAAATATCTTGTCTCTGTCAGACACGATATTTAGGGGTACACCGTGAAGTCTCACAATCTCTGAAATGAAGAGCTGGGCATACTGTCCCGCAGTGTAGTCAGTCTTTACGGGTAAAAAGTGAGCGACCTTGGACAACCTGTCCACAATTACCCAAACGGAGTCGTGATCCCTCTGCGACGTAGGCAACCCCGTGATAAAGTCCATGGATATGCTCTCCCACATCCACACCGGGACCTCCAATGGCTGTAGCAATCCTGCCGGTCTCTGATGATCCACTTTTACAAGCTGACAAGTGGCGCATTTCGAAACAAACTCAGCGATATCTTTGTTCATACCGCTCCACCAATACTGGCGTCTCATGTCTTGGTACATTTTATCCCCTCCGGGATGTACCGTGAGCCGTGCGACTCTGCCATCACATCGTGTCGCAATTCATCCCCTTCTGGAACTACCAATCTCCCATTGAAGAGTAATCCCCTGTCTGAGCTAACGGTATAGGACTCGGCTCCCTCTGCTAGCAATCGAACTATCTGCTCCTGACAGAACGAGTCATTAGCCTGTGCCCGTACTACCTTTGTGACAATCTGCGGTGTAACGGTCATCACAGACATGAAAGATTGGGCCACTGCATCCTGGTGTCCCAATTCCTTCCACTTACCCTTCCACACCTCTGCCACCTCGTCTGCTGGTCTACGGCTCAACGCGTCTGCTACCACATTAGCCTTACCCGGGTGGTACTGGATGTCGAACTGGTAGTCTTTCACAAACTCAAGCCACCTACGCTGCCGCATATTCAACTCCTTCTTCGTGAACAGGTACTGTAGGGACTTGTGGTCCGTGAACAGTTGGAACTTCTCCCCCAAAAGATAGTGACTCCAAATCCGTAGGGCGAATACCACTGCTGCCAACTCCAAATCATGCGTGGGGTAATTCTTCTAATGAGGCTTAAGCTTATGGGAAGCATAAGCTATGGCCTGTCTCTCCTGCTGCAATACACCTCCCAGTCCTTGCAAAGATGCATCAGTGTAAACCAAATACTCAACTCCCGGTCTCGGCAATGCTAACACAGGTGCTGAGGTCAATTTGTCCTTCAATTCATCGAATGCCAACTGACAGGCATCACTCCAGATGTAGGGCACACCCTTACGAGTCAGATGTGTCAAAGGACCTGCTATCTTCGAGAAACCCGAATAAACCTCCTGTAGTATCCTGCTAGACCCAAGAAACTACGAATCTCAGTCGGTGTCGTGGGCTGTCCCCACTCCCTCACCACTGATACCTTCCCCGAATCAATAGATATTCCCTGGTCGGAAATAATATGTCCCAAAAACTGGACTTCCTTCAGCCAAAACTCGCACTTCTCATATTTTGCATACAACTCGTTCTGACGAAGTGTCTGCAAAACCTGCCTCAAATGCTCGGCGTGCTCCTCCTCTGTCTGGGAGTAAACCAGAATGTCCTCAATGAAGACAATGACAAACTGATCTAGAAAATCCTTGAACACTCTGTTCATCAAGTTCATAAACACAGCTGGAGCGTTGGTCAAACCAAAAGGCATAACCCGAAACTCGTAAGAACCATATCTCGACAAGAACGCAGTCTTCGAGACATCCTCCTCCCGGATACGTAACTGATGGTATCCCGATCTCAAATATCTTTGTGAAGAAAGAAGCTCCTCTCAGCTGGTCGAATAAGTCATCGATTCGAGGCAACGGATACTTATTCCGTATCGTGACCTTATTCAACTCTCGGTAGTCCACACACAATCTCAGTGAACCGTCCTTCTTCTTCACAAACAAAACTGGAGCGCCCCAAGGTGAGGTACTCCTACGAATAAAGCCCTGACCTAACAGCTGCTCTATCTGATCCCGTAACTCTCGCATCTCAGCTGGAGCCATACGGTACGGTGCACGTGCTATAGGTCTCGTACCCGGTAGAAAATCTATAACAAAGTCTATCTCTCGACTGGGTGGTAAGCCTGATATCTCCTGAAACACATCCGAATACTCCCTGACGACTGGGATAGAATCTAAAGGAATCACAACCTCCTTAGAGGTATCCTCCTCTAGGTAATACAAATGAGCGGTCGATCCTCCCTCTGGGCGAGGCATCGCCACTACGAACATCTCTTGCCCCGGAATGGCAAAAATAATGCTCCCGCTGAAGTAATCAATCATGGCCCTATAATCTACGAGCCAATCCATACAGATGATCACATCGTGAACATGCATATCTAATACCAACATATCTGCAGGTAATACCAGACTACCAATCCCTACTCCCACTCCCTGGCATATAAAGAATATAAGTGACCCACTCCCCAATGGTGAGTCGACACACCCCATTGTGCTCTCTGCCGTAGCTAACAATCCTAAAGCTTTCGCGAAGTGTGTAGCTATAAAATAGTGTGTAGCACCCGTATCGAATAATACCCGACCCATAGTGCCATGGATAGGAAACGTACCCTCAATCGCGGGCGGTGCCTGTGGAACTGCAGCCTGGTGAACGTTGTAGACACGTCCATACTGTAGCTGCCCCTGCTGAGCTGGGACTGCTGGAATGGGTGGCAATGCTTCCATCTGTGGCGGTGCGGGAAGAGCGGCGGGAAACATAGGCCTCTGTGGTTCCTGGCGAGCACCCTGCTGCTGCTGCTGTGGGGCCCTGCCCCTATCCGGACAATCCTGTCGCTTATGGCCAGTATTGCCACAAACAAAGCACTTCCCTGGGAAGTTCCCTCCTCTCTGCCCCTGCTATCCCCGGCCCTGGTGGCCGTTACCGTTCCTCCCTTGGCCCTGCTGGCCCTGGTGAAACTGTTGCCCATTCTTCCCCTGTTGGCCCTGATGGCCGTTTGGACCCTGATGGCCCTGACGAAAACCTCCCTGTCCCTATCTATAGTTCCCTGACCGGAACCTCTTATTATCCCCTTTCTAGGAGCCCTGCTCATTCTGTCTCTGCCCCTGACCAGATTGTGCCCCGCTGGCACCATGTCCTCCAGTCCTGCCCTGATGGCTAGACTCCCCCGACCTCTTGCCCTCAGCCATATGAAAACGATGGTCCTGGCAGTGCAACAATGCAGCGTTAACCACATCAGAATAGGTGGCCAACGATAGGTTCCCTAGCAGATTCTGACGGATCCTCCAAGTCAACCCGTCCGTGAATTTCTCAATCTTTTTCTTCTATGTTGGTATCTCATCTGGGACGATATTCAACAGATTCGTGAACTCGGCCTCATGCTCGGCCACAGTCTTGCCCTCCTGCCTCAAACTCATCAATCTCCTCCTCATTTCCGTATGAACAGCTGACGGAAAGTACTTGCGGTCGAACCGCACCCAGAACTCCTGAATCGTGAGAGTATCCCTCTCCTCCATGGTGGTAATAGACTCCCACCAATGTAGCGCAGATCCAACTAGCTTGAAAGTAGCTAGCACCTGCTTCTGGACGTCCGTGCACTCATACATCCTTAAGTGCCTCTGCATATCCTTCCTCCATTGGCTCGAGACTACCACATCTGAGCTACCTGCAAACTCTGGCGGATGCGCTTTCTGAAAAGCTTCACGTACACGCTCCCAAGCAGACGGGAATGCATTAGCCTGTACTGGCGCGACAACCAGCGCATGAGGTGGTGCCTGCTGAACAACGGCAATGGCGGCATTTACCGCTTGGGCTACTATAGCTGCAACCTCAGCGGCGTTCATCATGCCCTGAACTGGAGCGGGCTGGGGTTCGGGCGTTGCATCCCTGGGAACTCGTCATGCACGTCGTGGAGGCATCTGAAATGAGAACAAAGTTTATAAGTTCGCTGTTTATAAACTTAATATAGCTGAAGAACGAAGCATACACCAAAAAGAGTACAACAGTCCTAAAATTTAGGGCTCTATATCAAAGAAACTTAGCGGAAACATAACAAGCCGTCAGATCCTAAAGGACACTAGAACCTAATGCTCTGATACCACCTGTAACACCCCGACTAATTAAATACCGGGTAACTACTCCTTTATTAAATTAATTCAAAATGCCAAGTTGGCTCAGTTAATAACATCACTGTCGAAAACATTTTATTATTACTAACCACCTAGTATTTAAAAAGTAAGTTGCCAAATTTTAATTAAAGTCTGATTAACATGCAACAAGTGTAGTGAAGAAATAAATAACACCATTCACCATACTGAAATAAAATGAATAACCATCACATAGTGTAAATAAAGTCTGGAGGAAAACTCCTCACTACAATCCCATACTGAAATAAATAACCGAATACTAAAACAATACAAATCAAAGTCTGAAAACTATAAATATAAAGATGTCTAATAGAAATGGGCAACATGCCCTACAACTGATAGATAATAACTCTGGAATCCAAAAGATTGAAGCGTCTACAAGCAAAGTCCTTGTAGCTTCCACAAACAGCTACAGCTCGTCACCTGAATGAGTATCCTATGCTTGGTGTCCTTGTGGCTGGGCACCTAAAATGGTTTTACAAAGAAAAGTAGATTTGAAAAGCAAACGGGTCAAAGCCCGAATGTGGAGTTATATTTTAAAACCTGCAAGTGCTTTAAAAACATTTAAAACATTAAATGCAAAGTACATGTTAGGACGTGCACTCACATGATATTCTCACCTCTCGTCTAACTGTGCACTCCTAATGTAAGTACCCATCTAGAGTGATACAAACTACTAGCTAAGTGACAACATATCTAGCTAGTCTATCATAGGACCTACCCTTATTACTCGGTTCTCTTAACATTATAATGCTCGTAATTAAGTAGGGGTTTAACGTAAACTCAGATGCTCAATATGCCATATGCTACTCTATCAGCTAACCCGTTATGTTTCTCAAAACAATACCGTAATTATTTTCACAACATTAACATGAAGGTTCTTATTAATTAAACGTATATTATTCACATCATAACTATACAATACAAGCACCCCGAGAACTAAGCTGTGGTGCACACATACTCTGCTATCCATCCCGGTACATCACGTACATAAGGATTACATATTTTGAATCTCTCAGGAATAGTTCACAAATAACAACATCACAAATAATGGAGGCGAACACAGTCACATCACATGGGTCACGCACATACCTACGCTCCCACGATCAGCGGACTTATTAATATCCCAATAAGTCTTTCTATGACCTATGTTCATCGAGGTAACCAGTCTAAATCCGGGCAACACAAGGATTAGAGGGCCCTAAGCGAACGCAAACCTCCCGTGATAGCAAGTATGGTAGGTATGTCATACACACAATTCATATACCAATACTAAGTAAACACACGTCTTAGTAATCCGTAGTTTAATCGTAGTACATATCGCATTCTCGTACTAACTTATAATATCTACAACTTATACTATTCCGGTTTATAATCATACGCGCCATAATTTATTCTCACGTCGTAGTAGACACTCACGTCTCAACCCAAACCGTCCATTTAATTTAACTCTCGTATATAATTTCCTTCTCATAAATACCCAAATGTCCCAATTCTATCATTACAACATCAACGGAATGATATCTATATCCTCGAACAAGTTTACGGGACTCCAAAAATCAAAACAGTCCAAAAAGGCCCAGACTGCCAGCTCGTTAGAAGTCTCGTTCGAACGAGGCTGTTCGAACGAGATTGGACTGTCAGCTCGTTAGAAGTCGAACGAGACTGTTCGAACGAGATCCAGTTCGTTCGAACGAGATCCAGTTCGTTCGAACGAACTGTACCTTCTAACGATATCTCGTTTGAACGAGATATCGAACGAAACTACCCCTCGTTAGAAGAGACTGGTCAACTCGTTAGAAGCTCGTTCGAACGACCTGGGTAGGGGCTTCTAACGACCTGCCAGTTTCGTCCCAGATTTTCTTAGTTACGTTTTTCATCCATTTTATCACTCCTAATCTCTTCCAAAGTTCATCCCAACAACGTTTTAGGGTCTCTAATTCATCCTAAACATATTCAAGTCAACTCCTAACATGTTTTCAAGGATTAAATCTCTTTAACATCAATCAAAATATAAATCTCTACACTTTTTCCCCAATTATTTCAAGAACATGAACCCTAACTTTTGAATCATGAATTAACTCACTATAAATCCGTTTTAATTCCTTCCTATCACAGATATCATGAGAATAATTATCAACCTATCATTCTACATGCAATTCTCCTTAATATTTTCAAGTTCTAAAGCTCCAAACTACATGGGTTTTCATTATCTTTCAAGAACAGTTGTAATTCATCAATTTTCTAACATGGAAGAAACATTCTACGAATTTAAATATGATTAAAACACTTGCCTTGATTGGATTTCTGATTTTGGTGTTGGTTTGGTGAAGATTTCTGCAGAATTCCCTCTCTCCAAGCTTCTCCTCCAATGGTGGCTTAAGGTGGCTAGGGTTTTCTTTGGGAAAATTTGTAAACCTAATGATAGCCTCCGTAGCTTAATGGGTTAATATGGGTTTAGTGGGTTAAATCCACATCACATTAAAACTCCCAATTTTCGTCACTTTTAATTCCTCAAAATGTAAAATTACCAAAATACCCTTTATGATGCCGGTATGGCCTAAAAATACCCCGGAATCCAAACTACATCCCCGGCTAGTGTTTTCTGACTATCTCGACCCTTCCGGATGCGTTGGCGCACTCAAAACGACAATACGATTTATAGATTTTAAATTTACTTTTATTATCAAAATATTACACCGTGACGCGGCGGTCTCACGCGTCTCAACAAAATTTCTAAAATGCCGTATATAAATCTCACGACAAATTTCATAATTCCAAATTCATATATAATCATATATGCACATAATCAAATACCAACTCGCATCTCGTTAGTATTTTTAACCCGGATTAATTTCCAATTAATACGCATTTAATTAATTAATCCCAAATATAAATATAGCCAAAAATACGGGGTATTACACGCGGGCATGATTTTTACACATATATAAGATATATGATTAATTACAGAGTCATATAGATATATAACTATTCACATTCATAAGTTAGGTACGCCCACGGCCCAACATTATATTATTTCATTCTTAGTACATTTTTATTCGATTATTTCTTATAACGGACTTATTCATTTTATTTTCGAAATTTAATTTATTCCAACTCACTTCTCATCTCTCGAAGTAATTCTCTTTACCTAAGTACAATTTTAGTAGGCCCTCTCTTACCTTCTAATCCAACTCCCAGACATTTCGATTATTAAGTCTATGCACGTTAGATTTCTTAGGTATGAATATTTCCTCGTTTACCCTTCATTTTCCCATTTCATTAAAGTTCCACTTAACGGGATTTACCTTGACCCTGCTGGTCCTTTTTATGTTTCATTATGTCCTAATAACATTAATCAAGGTTTATTACGCATTTACTCGGATTAAGTCAACACAAGGAAAAATCTAGTTTTCCCAGAAGGGGTCGATCGATCGATAGAAAGGGGTCGATCAATAGATCAGTCAATGATCGATGCTCTTGGCTCGATCAATCGATCAAGCATGTATGGCGAAAACTGCAGAATACCAGTTATGGGAATTATCATCCAAAATCATCCAAATCCAAGTCTTTAACTCCCAAACTCCCAGAAATTTATACCACAAGCATTATAAACCCAAATGAACAATATTCTACGTAAGGCATGCGAGTTTTCATCAAGTATCATGAATTAAAAGGGCCAAAATCTATATAAATCTCATGAACCCTAAAAATTTCTTTAACTTAGTTCTTCTCATTATTTTTCCAGAATTTCTACTTCTAACCCAATGTAAATTCGTGGTTCAACCTCTACACGTGAAGGGAATTTCCAGAATTATGTTTATATCTCTACAACATGCGATTTCTAACCTCCCACATAGGTTTTCTTTCATAAAAACTCATCATAATCAACCCTAAACTAATATGAATGAAGCATTAACTAAATTAATCAAGATAAATACTTGTCTGGGAATTTTTGTTTCTGATTTGTGGATGAAATCAGTGTGGTGGTGATCCTCATTGCGCGATCTAACGTTTGGCGGTGACGACGGTGCAAACGGAGGAGTTCTTGGCCTAGAACTCCTTGGTAAGCTCTTCCTTTCCTTCTCCAATGTCCGTCTTTTGTTTTTGGTTGTGTTAAACCTAGAAGACAATCCTAAGCATCTGATATAACCTAGAAAATTCATAGGTTTCCAAGCCCAAAAATACAAAATGCCTAAAACGCCCTCCCGGGGTGTTAATTAAGCCTAAAAACGCCCCGAGACCCAAAGTAAACTCCCGGGTTCATTATTTTGACTATCTCGACCCTTCCGGACACTTTGGCACACTCAAAATGACCATACGAATGACTTATAATTTATTCACTTTTATTAATCAAAATTTAGTCCTGACACGATACGAGCGCGTCCCGACTTAAAATTCCAAAATTATCATTTTATTCACTCGTGACATTTAATATAACCAATATTATATATTACTTTTCTCATTAGTAATATTCAACAAGTTTCCAATAATTACTAACTCTCATCATGTTAGTAATTAAAAATAATTAATTTCCGTATTTATATTAAATTAATAACTCACATCAAATTTAATAAAGCCCCAAATTTAGAAAGCATAAAAATACGGGGTATTACAGCTCCGTCAATGGATCATCATCCAATTTAAACTCATTTGGTGTACCTTCATCAAACTTCCTATGAATTTTGAAACCATTGTTTTTCATTGTTTCTGCTTCAGTCTTCAATAGGCATAGTGTTTTTTGGAAGACAAAAAACTGTTAAGAAGAGAAATATTTAGTGTATACAAATAAAAGAGGATATGAAGATTAAAGAGTGAAAAGTGAAAAGTACATGCATAATATTAAAGTACACGCATATTTTATTTTTTCATATCACGTGTTTAAAATATGATGCGTGTACTTTGCCTAATGAGTTAAAAATACACGCATAATATTAAAGTACACGCATATTTTATTTTTCATATCACGTGTATGTTAAAATATGATGCGTGTACTTTGCCTAATGAGTTAAAAGTACACGCATAATATTAAAGTACACGTAACTTGTATTGGTTCATTTCACGTGTATTTTAAAATATGATGTGTGTACTTTGATAATATGGGTAATTATGTGCAACTAATACAAAGTACACGCATTATATTATACACGTGTACACGTGTATAATATAAGCACAAGTTACATTACTAATTAAGTTTAGTCACTAACCATTTTTTTTGCATCATCGAAGAATATTGTGTTTTTTTCCTTGTCGTTCGGTCGAAGGGAATCCATGTGGACCACTTTATTTTCTTTTTTGTATATCACAAGTAATGTGAAATGTCCTACACTATGTCTTAGTATAATGAACAAATTATTACAAGTGCCTAAGTATTCAAATAAATCTCTGTATAACTCCCCCTTCTTATTGACTTCATTTGTGCTACAAGCTTCTATCTGAATAAAAATTATAGACATTGTGTTAATAAAAAAAACTGAAATTTTATTTCTCAAAACTTTTGGTTTAATTGTACTTACCCAACAATAATCAAAAAAAGTGTGTGAGTAGGAGAACCCTTCCTCTGACAATTTTAACCTCAATACTTCACTAAAGGCAAGTATTATCTGTTTCACACCATATAAAATGGCGAGGAAATAATAATGCTGAAATTTAATGGATGTCTAATATTTGGACTACATACTTGGCTTGAAATTTCTTGATTGTTGAGGACTTCAACAAAATCTTCCCATGAGACATACGAAACCAGCCCTTGGAAAATAAATTCCCTGCATTTTATATAATCAATCAGAATTGTATAATAATAATAACCTTATTCTTTTGCACCCAAAAAAATATAAATTAGCGAAGTGATAAATCATAAAATAATAAACTTTACCCTGGCTCATCCTTTTGAATAAACTCTTCAATCTTTTTCTTCGAAGCTTCATCGAGATATTTGTATACTTCGATTGCTTCAAGCTTGAAGTGAGTTTCTTTCATTTGTTGAGCTATTGTTAGATGGCCTTTTCTCAGCTTTGACTCTTTTTGTTTCTTAATTGGTTCATGCTTTTCGGTTTCGCTGTTAGCTTTTCTTTTCTTCTGCCCTCTAGTAATAGGTCCTTTTGTTTTGGATATTTTGGGGGTGCCCTAAATTGTCTTTGAGGCTAGTTCAATCTTCAAACTCGAAATTTCATCCATGAGTTGTTTATTAATGTCTTCCTGATATATTTAACAAGGAATGCTGGATTGCAAGCATTTTTTGAAACAATGATTCATTTTCTCTTACATGTATTTTATAAAGTACATGCCTGTATTTTAATACATGCGTATATTTTATAATATACACGCATGTATTATAAAATACGTGTACTTTATAAAATTTATAATATACACGTGTACTTTCAACATAATTTGCGTTTACTATAGAAAGTAAAGCATGTACTATATATCTATTGTATTTTATAGATACCTGGTCAGTGTTTTTCAATTCTAATTCTTCAAGCATTTTTTTCAACTCCGAAATTTCGTCAATTAAGGATTTTATTATTGTTTTTCTGTTATACAAAAAGAATGTTACATTATAAGCAATACTTGAATAAAACTACATTATTTTTAATAAAATAATGCATGTACTCTGCATTATTTCTAATATCAAATGAAACTGATTTAAAAATACTATGAAATAAAACTGCGTGTACTTTGGAAAAACTACGTGTACAATAGGAAAATTGCGTGTACTTTAGAAAAACTACGTATACTTTAAACGTGTACTTTAGGAAAACTGTGTGTACTCTAAATTCAAAAGTACCTGTTGAGTTCTTTTCAATTCCGACTCCTTAAGATTTGGCCTCAATGTCATCTTTTCTATGTCAGCATCTTTCTATTTTTGCAATGTATCATCATACTCTTTTTTTAGATCTTCATTACTCAGAGACAGATACCTATTTTTTCGTTCCAAAATTCGTGTTGATTCTGCCTGTTTTTTCAATGATTCATCCAATTCTTTAATTCTATCCGAGTCACTCATTGTGACTTGATCAAGATTTTCTTTTAAAGAATTGTTTAACTCAACTAGTTGGGCATTTTCTACCTCTAACTTATTTAATAACTCTTTTTCCTTCAAAAGGTTGGAATTCTCCACCTTTAACTTCTTCATTTCCTCATGGGCTTCAAAAAGTGAATCACGATCTACCTGCAACTGTACATTCAAAATATCACTCTCCATCTCCAAAGAGGTCACATTATCAAGTGCACCATTAATGTCTTCAACTGCTTTAGATAGTTGGTTATTTTTTTCAAACAATTCCCTTTTCAAAACAACAATTTATTCCTCCAAATTAACCTTTGATTGATCTTTTCACTTCTTTTTCTTTGGAGTCACAATGTTTTTAAGGGGAATATTCCAACCATGTGAAAACTCATTGTCATTAATATCTTCAACAACTTTTTCTAATGATGAATCAACATGTATACGACTTTCTGTAGATATGTTCAAAGAGTAACTTGGCCCTTCAAACTGAGATTCCTTTTGTACAGAATTGTCCTTACAAGCTGGTTCATTTGTAGCCTGCTTCAAAGTTGCTATTGCGATGTCATTCTTCACAAACCATTGTTTCAAAGACGACAATTTTCACTTCAGGAATTTTGGAGTATTTTCTTTAAATTCTTCAACAGGAGAAATAATTTCAAATTTCTCACATGCCCAATACTGTGATCATACAAAAAATAAAATAAATTTAATACTTATATTACCTAGGGATTCATAATGGAAAGCACAAGTGATTTGTTCAAAATACACATAAAATTAAACGTGTACGTTACAAATTTTACAATTATATATTGAAAGTACACGTGATTTTTACAAATTTAACATGTACTTTGTCAATATAAGTTCACGTGTACTTTCTAAAGTACATTTATAATACTGACAGAAAATATAACAAGAGTATTTTGAAAGTACACTGGTTATATTTACAAAACATAGTACACGTGTACTTTGTAAAATACAAGTGTACTTTCACGTGATATAAGATGTGTATTTTCAAAATACACGTTAAAGATCAAGTTTATTTTGAAAGAACAAGAGAAAATATCACGTGTATTTTGAAAATACACGTAATATTTTCAAAGTACAGGTAAGTATTGGTATGTAAATTTTGAAATATCAGGAATATCAAGTGTATTTTAAAAATACACGTGAAAATATACGTGTATTTTCAAAATACACGTGAAAATAAACGTGTATTTTCAAAATACAAGTGAAAATATCACGTGTATTTTCAAAATACATGTGAGTATTGGTATGTAAATTCTGAAATATCAGGATGTTTTTTTGCTCACCAGTAGGAAAATGACACATCCATTAACTG
This sequence comes from Sambucus nigra, assembly GCA_949130495.1. NCBI lineage: Eukaryota > Viridiplantae > Streptophyta > Magnoliopsida > Dipsacales > Adoxaceae > Sambucus > Sambucus nigra. The sequence goes on along the minus strand of OX422223.1, from coordinate 210,102,101 downwards.
TGCTAGGTTTTGAACTTGCTGATTTGTTAAGTGAATGTATGAGAAACTCATGCACAACAGATGCCCAATCATACTTATTCATTTCCTCAATATCATCGATGTATTTCAACCAAAATTCTCCAAGGGTGAAGTTTGAGTTGGAGAAAAACAACGTGTTCAAGAAGTGGAGACACACAAGTTTAACAAAATCAGAAATTCCTTCATCTGTCTCTAATTCAACTAATTTCTTCAAACCATTCAATATTTCTGACTTTCCTATTCTTTTTGTGAAGTATCGTGCTTGTAATCCAGATTTTTGAGCAGTATTCGGTCGCTTTTTCAGTTCTATTGATTTTAAACCCTCAACCAGGGGTATGCCAAATATTTCACTTATATCTATTGGCATTATTGGAATCCTACTCTTCATACGAAAAATTTTGGTTTTTGTATTGTACAACTCGATAATTGATAAAATATTTTTATCCGTCTTCTTGTGGTCCACTTCTACTACTTTCTTACTGTAGTAGGCATTGAAAAGCTCCTAAAATGGAGTCTTCTTAAGAAGTTCAATATGGCTATTATTTATTTTATCTTTAATCTGATGCAAATCATGGATAAAGCTAACAATATTTGACCGATATTGGTCATTCTTCTTTGCAGGATGTTTAGATTTCAATGCCACACTAGAACTGGAATTGGATGAAGAACTATCATCAGAACTGCTCTTTTTTGGTTTCTTTCCTCTTCTTGCCTTCATCTTCATCCCCATTATATTGATCTATAAACAAAATTTAAATTACTAACCTATAATGATACGTACAAAAAATAAAATACATGCGAATTAGAATAAAATATAGACTAAAACAATAAAATACAAGCGTATTTAACAAAAGTACATGCAATATTCTCACAAACAATTTATACAAGTCTCAACAAAATACATGCTAAAGGCGATAATATATATCGTCAGTTTCATGGTAATACCTAACAGAGGTTGTTCGACAAGTCAAAAACCAAGATTCTCTTCTCCTAACATATTCAGTAAAGAAGTGATACAATAGCTGAATGCTAAAATCTCCAACATTATCAAAACCCCTTAAGCAATACTGCTAAATTAGTTTAGCTAAATCCTTCGCTTTCGATTCAGTTACTTGAAGCTGTTGCACATCAAAAGTGCAGTAAATGTCTTCATATTAGTAGTAGAAACCAAGTAACCTTTTAGCTCTATCATTGATGCGAAGGAGAAAATGAATTTCGTCATCATTAGTACTATTGGCTCTCAATGTGAAATGTTTTGTATTGATAAGATCTTCGAATGTGCAAGTAGCAGTTTTGTAGTTGAACATGCTTGATCGTATGATTCTTAAACAATGACACAACAATACAAAATAGTACACTCATAATACACATTAGTACATGGATATTGGATTAAACAAATTGAATTTCAATGTGCGTGTACTTTCAACAAACTACACGCAAAAAATGAAAATGTACACGCAATAATTATGATTATTAGCTAATAACATATCATTCAAATGCAGATAGCGCGGACAAAAAACACTCCTAAATATTAACAAAATAATAATAATTCTTACAAACTCATGGAATATCATTTAAATGCCATTGGCGCGGACCAAAATAATATAGGGTTGATCAAATATGGATAAATAAATATTTTATAGAGTACACGTATAAAACATAAAAGTACACACATAATGAATTGAGAAATTCAATTTCAATGTGCGTATACTCTGTGTATTTTGCGTGTATTTTTTGAAAGTACACGCAAAATACACATAGTACACGCAACACAGGGCTTGTACATGTACATATTCCAATCATATATATATATTCATAGTCCTTGATAAATCCTCGATAAATGATGTATACATGAGGAAAAGTACAATGATGAAATACATATATCTAACATGAAAAAAGTGTGTTTTGAAATTAAAATGAGGGAAACAAATATATGATGAAATACAAATCATGAAGAAGAAGAATGTGATTTCATCAGTCCATGTGTCTACAAATTTATAAATATGAGAACACAAAATACACAAGGACAAAAAGGTGATAAGATAATGTATACATACTTGTTAGTGGTGTTTGGAAGAATTTGATTTAGAATGTAAAATGTAGAACTTCAAAGATTAGGGTTTGATTGAAGAGAGCTAGGGTTTTGATCGAACAGAGTTTTTAGAGCTTCGATCAGGAGTATTTATATATTGTTGTTGACCAAAATTTAATTGAGAATGATTCGTTTGGGGGTTTTGATCGAAGAGATGGTACGATTAAGGTTTTGATTCAAGAGAGAATACAGTGTTTTTAGCGCTTCAATTTCTTAATAGTGCATGTTTGTTTTAATTTTGGGATATTTATATGTTGGACCTAATCGTTTAAAATTTGTTCGGCCTGATTTTTTTATCCAAAATTGTTAGTCCAAGGACTAGACCGTAAAAGCCCCTTTTTAAAATGGGCGGGGGATTTACCAGTCGGTTAACCTTGGGTTTGAATGTTTAACTCACAAGGGACAGTTGACTGATCGGTCATTCCTTCCATTAATTAGAAACATATTTAATGTAGATGCTCATTTTTGTATTGGAAAAATTTGTTCCACTGACTTATAACGATGCTTATTTTCGCAGCTCATTCTATTTTGACTCACTTCACACCTATTTTTTGATGGTTCTGATCCTACCGCACTGTCATAGATAGGAGAAATAATTCAAGCTTTGGCATGTCGTATGTCCCCTTCCTTTTCTCATTGTCAGGTAGCATCCCTGCGGGGACAGGATAAGGGTCTCTTATTTTGTGCCGGTGCTTGCAAAGGACAACATTTCACTCTCTCTGGGTCTTGTTGCTCCGTCCCGATCAAAGACTCAGGTTGGTCGTTGTTCACTCCTGGGTTTTTCTGTCGGCATCAACACGACGTTGCTTTTGGCATGTTGGCATCGACCTTAGACCATTCTCTCTTCTCAAATGACGTAGGTTTTATTTTTTTCTTTTATCCTTGTGCCCTTTTCATTCCCGACATCTGAATGCTTTTTTTTTTATAAATTTCCAGTAGATAGATATTAGTCGATGCTGTCCATTTGAAGGATATAGTGACGCACTGGTCTTCTACGCACCTATTTGTATGCCAATTGACCTCTCAGATCTTGAGGGTCACCACTGCTCATTAAGGGAGGTTTTGAATAAACCCACCAATTCTTTCTACAGTTCCACAAAATTCTAATACGGGTTTTAAAAGAAAACGCTTGTAAAATTACAATCATATCCCTGTTAACAGCCACCAAACAAAGCAATCCTAAAAATTAGGAAATGAAGCTTACTCCATACCTATTATATATGAGCAAATAATACTAATCATAAGAGATAAAGCAAATTTAGTCTTTAATAAAATAATCTAGATCCAAAAAAGAGTCACACCCTTTATTTAAACAGAACCTGTAAATCCAACAAATTCAGTCTCAAAAAATTCAAACAGGAAGGAATTGTATATAGCTATGCAGCATTCTTTTAATACATCTTGAACAGGTGCAACCTTTTTTCCCCCTCAATTTCAGAGCCTTTTTCACACATGAACTATCAATAGGAGCGTGCAATCTCCAACGTAGAAGAATCTGTAATGGATGAGACGACGACAGTGATTTTCTGCTATCGTCGCCGGTGGTGATTTTCTGTTGAGAGGCTGCCTACTTCCTTCTCTGGATGTAGTCGTATGTGTTTATATATGTGTTTTGGCTTTTACTATCATCGACAGTGACTTCGACAACAATGATGTTGGCCGGTGGAAAGTTTGTATTGAGAGAGTTATGAGGCTGAAGTTTAACTCATTGATGGGTGAGAGAGAGGAAGAAAATGGGAGGTTGTGCCACAACCGTTGTGATCTTAAATGCCCGTTTTTGTTTTTTCAACTCAAACCTCAGTAGTGTGGGGGGTTAAAAAGGTTTTCACCCCAAAAATGGGGGGCGTACAACGACGGGGGATGTAAATAGAAGAATCATGTTCAAATAGAAACATCCCTGATTAATTGCGTTTGGCTACGACCTTTTTTAATGTTCGATTGGTTTTGTTCCTATGATTAGTGCATCCTTATTCCGGGTGGGGGCTAGTGCTTCAGACCCACATGCTACGGGTGAAAGTTACGTAGGTCGTCCGGGGAAGAGGCCTATGTGATAGTGTTTTTAGTGGGTATTTCTTTTGGGTGGGAAGTGATGTAACCTCCCTGAAAAGTCATTTTGTGATTATTTTGGACTTTGGGTATGCTCTACACACTTATGTAGTATGTTCCTCTAGGAGTAACATGAGGAATCCCCAATACACCTTTGGGCATGTATGTGGAATCTTATACAACCAGTTTATAAATAATAGCACTTAGCCTTTTGAGAATTCACACTCTGACATGTATTTTTTTCTTTAATTTATTCATGAATGGTGTGAATATGGATAGAACGAGTCGAATCTCCTTTATCAAAATGGTGATGACACATGAGTATACAACTTTTACGTCAAGAAAAAAAATAAAAATAAAAATAAAATAGTATAAAAGCAAGAAAGATATATACACTTGGAAACAAAGGTGCCCCGACTTTTTGATACTTTTCTTTTGGAAAAAGATAACTTTTATTTTGTCTCTAGGGAGCCATTTGTCTGTGTTAACATTGGAGTGGTGAGGGAAGGAAGTTCCCTTTTATTTGCTTGGTGATCAGGCAAAAGCCTTTTTGACGTAGTCTTGGAATCAAGGTGCCATTCTTTATCGCAGATAAGGTACGGTTTTGTGGTGAGTCCTTAGTGAGTCTACATGTTAATTGTTCGTCCCAAGATGTAGGGTTATTTGAGAAGATGGTGTTTAGTGTTTATTTTTTCAGGGAGGAAATGTCTAGAGGTAGTGTATTCTCTATTTTTGGCTTCTTTTGAGTGTTGATTTTGTAGCATCAACCTTTATATGATGTATTTGAATAAGGATGACTCTGCGGAGTCTTAAAATTCCATAGAGAACTGTTTTATTTCCTAACGTTTAGTTTATCCGGATTGTGTTGTCTCTTTTTGGAGTGAGGGCACAATGACCATAAGTAGGGTTTTCCCATAAAATGGGTTTTTTAGATGTTTATATAGATCGGGATTGAAGTGATATCTTGGGTCGCCTACGTATCGTTAATTCAAAGAAAAGTGGTTATTTGTATTGAATGCTTGCATGAAATATAACAGAGAATCAGGTTTATGTAGTTCTCTCGGGGCGATATGGTTAGGGGCTTAAAGTGTTTTTTGTCGACTTCAAGCAAAAGTTTAGTGGCTAAAGTGGTACTTTGATGTAGGACTGGGAATGTGTTTGCGCTTGCATAATCTTCCCTACTTGATACGACCGATTATTTTGGTGTTTAAAGCAGTCTTCTCCTTTTCACCGTTGGCAATATTAAGGAAAGAATTTCTTCAATAAGTTGATATTGAAGGACAATGTAACTCCGTTGTGATCAACTAAGGTAGCTGTCCTGTCGAAGTTTATTTTAATGACGTGATAGAGTACTCCCCAGTTGGGTGAAAATTTACCTCGGGGAGTTTAGGCAGGTTTGAGATTCTTTTTTATGATGAGGTTGACCTCTTGGATGTTTCGTTTCTTGACCCTCCCATTGGATGCTCAGGCTATATGTTAATGGTAGTCCTAATTATGATAAGTGACCTTCAATATCCTCTTATCGAGGAGATGGAGTTCATCGTAAGGGTCTTGGACCCAATTGACTTCGTCCACTTGGCTTTCAAGCATAACTCGTAAGGATGGTACCTCCAGTTTTATGGGTAGGATTTCCTCCATGCCATAAACTAAAGAGTAGAAATGGCCCCTATTAAGTTTCTCTATGTAGTGCAGTAGCCCAGAGAGCATATGGGAGTTTGTCTGCCCAATAGCTATAAGTCTCAGACATCTTTCTAATAATGTTTTTGACGTTATTATTAGCAACTTCTACTGCTCCCTTAGAATGTGGTCATTATAGAGAGGACTTGTGTTGGGTAATCTCGTATTCATGTATTAGGTTTGAGATCTTTTTCTCGAAGTGATACCCGTTGTCTGATACCATCTCATGGAATATGCCGACGTGACAGATAATGTTTTGACATATGATTTTGTCCACTTTCTTAGCGTTTATCACCATGTATGACTCAACTTCAACACATTTTATAAAATAGTTGATGGCGACTAGGATGAATTCGTGCCCAGTGGAGGCCTTATGAGTTACTTTCCCTATGATGTCAATCCCCTAGGATGAGAAAGGCTAGGTTAAGGTTATGCAGTTGAGTTCTCAGGGAGGTAGATGCTACTGTGGGGCATACAATTGACATTTGAGGCACCTTTGGCACAGTTCGTGCAATCCTTTTGCATGGTATGTTAGTACTATGGCTTTCAGAGGATTTTTTGGGAGAGGGTGTGCCCACTAATGTGTAGGCCACGTTCGGTGCCATGGATTTTGTCCATGATCTTAAAGGTCTCGTCTTTGGTGAGGCACCGTATGTGTATTCCGTCAAACCCTTTGTTGTAGATTTGTTCCTTACAAATGATGAATTGGTCTCCCAATCATCTTAGGTTTAAATAGTCATTTAGGAAATCGTTAGGTGGGTAATGGTTCTTATTGAGCAAGTTCCAAATGCCGTAATACCATATCGTGGGTCCTACGATTGTTTCCTCAATGTCAAAGACCTCAAATAAATAATGAGGAGTGCTCCGACTAGTCACGCTAAACGTGATTCTTGTGGTTCTTAACATGATGTCGATCATAGAGGCTGGGGTGGCAAGTGGGTCTGCAAAATTATTTCTAGCCCCCGAGAGGAAGTAAAATTCGAGATGTTCAAATCGCGACGCTACCTCTTGTAGGTAGCCATATTATGGTTGAAGTTTGTCATATCGGATTTTCCATTTACCTAATATTTGACTGATGACTAGGCTAAAATATCTATAGGCTTTTAGGTCGATCATTTCCATTTCCAAGGCAATTTTGAGACACGTGATGTAATCTGTAATACCACATATTTTTATGCATATTTATTTTATAATGAAATTATGGAAATTTGGATTGATTAATTTAAAGGGAGAAAATTTAATTTATAATTAATCCGAATTTAAGGGTAATAATTACTAGCGTAACGAGACATGGTAGTTATCGAAAATAATTATGTTGAAATCATGTTGAGTGTTAACTATGTTGAACATTACGTAGCGAGTAACGTAATATCGTTTCGGAAATAATAATATGACGGGGGACGAGATACACAGTAGTTAAAATATAATTATTTGGGACGCGCGTATGAGCCGCGTCAATATTTTACTTTTGAGGGTTAAAAAGTTAAATTATTTTTATATAACTCGAATGACTTTTTTGAGTGTGCCAGTGTGTCCGGAAAGGTCGAAATAGTCAGAAAATACTACTCGGGTGTTATATTTGGAGCCCGGGGCATTTTAGCCCAAAATGAAACCCCGAAGGGGTATTTTAATCTTTTGGGATTTTTGAGTCATTAAATGGACGAAATTAGGATTAAAATAGGAACACAGAGGGTTAGTGGTCTGTCAGTTGCAACCTATGTGATAAAGAGAGGGAGAACCAGGAGGAAGGAGACCCATTGGAGAACAAGCCAAAAGTTGGGGACTTCTGACAAATAGTTACACCAAAGTGTAGATCGTGACGAGAGGATCAACCATATACCAAATTCAATTAGAGAATCAGAAATCCACCCCAAGGCAAGTGTTTATCTTGCCACCTATTTAGCATTTATTATTCATGTTAACCTCTAGTTGATGAAATAGTCATATTACAATGAAAACTTGGGTTTAATTAGGTTTAATCGTAAAGAAACTTTAGAATTTGGAGATGGGTATGCATGTAGCTGATTTACCCTTTTGTAAATTGTTAAATATGGAGACTTTATGCTTTATTCACGAATTAAATTGAGGGTTTTGATTAATAAAAAAAAATAATGGGTTCATAGTTAAGAGATTATTTAGGAATTGAAGAAGTTATTGAATTTCATTCAAGTAGATAAGGGTTTGATCTTTAATTTGTATTAGAAAGTATCTTAGGGTAATTTGGAATAGTTTAGGATCATTAAATTAGAGTTGGGTTGAGTTTTGGATTGATATTGAAGTTGGAAATTTGGAAAAAACTATTTTGGGTAAGAACAGAGCCAGTTTGGAATTCTCGTTCGAAGACCTGCCTAGGTTGTTCGAACGAGAATTCCAACGAGTCATCTAATGAGATTTTGAGTTTGTTCGAAGTGAGGAGTTCATTCGAATGACCTCGTTCAAACGAGAATGCCTTACTTCTAACGAAATTCCAGAATCTAGTTTTAAGGTCGGGTCAAGTTAAAAATCATCCCAGGTTTATCCAAGTGAGAGAAATAACCCACGTGAGTAACGGGTAACGTAAATTCTGAATTATTAGTGAGTTGGGAGTGTGATTGTTCTTGGGATATAGAGAGTTTATAGAACCTGGGAGAGTAAGTATGTTCAAGAGAGGATTTATATGACTGAATCGCTGTGAGTGGTAGAAATACTACTACTACTTACGTACTATGAAAATCGGGTTGAGTGAACGCCTATTAAGTTATATAAGTTGTGTGCATGCTTATTACTTGGAATATTATGTGTATGACATACCTAGCTACTGGATATCGAACGGAGGTTAACGCATTGTGGATGACTATATCTTGTGTTCCTTCGGGGAATTTCGAGTCGTACCACTAGAGTATGGAACCTAGGTACGGGCTATATGTGAGAAAGATAGTGTTGATGGTCATATGGGTGCGTAGGTATGTACGTAGCCCATCTTCTTGGAACTATGTTCACCTCCAATATGTGTATATGTTTTATTGGTTCCTAAGAGATTGAACATGTTGTCCTTCATGCATGAGCGTTGCAATGGGACTAGATAGTCGAGTATGCCTAACACCAAGGGTTTCGTAACCATGGGTGCAATATTTATATATATTTATATGTATACATAGTGAGATTTTATATATGTATGTCGAGTTCCTATTCTGTGTTTCATATTGGTCGCTTTATTATAGTATATACTTATTGGGTCACCAGATGAGAATAATGAATGTTATGAGAATGAGTTAAAGCATCTTTAAACCTACTCCTAAATAATAGAAAGATATTATCTTCGGGTTATTTAGATATTTTATCCGGCATAGTAATTATACTACGTATAGTCAGGCAGAGTATCATGACTAGTATGGGTAGTTAGGCTCGTTAGGCGTGCACATTAGATGAGAGGTGAGCATCTCAAGTGAGTACGCTAAGTTAACATGAATAATATTTGTGCTAATTAATCAATTTAAGAACTTGTTATATTTAAATTGTTTTCTACTTGGGCTCTGACCAGTTTTTCTGCAAGACTCTTTTCTTGTTCCTTTATTTTAGGTTCTCAGCCACAGGGACACCAAACTTAGGAGATTCCATTCAGTTGCCGAGCTGTAGATGTTGTGGAAGCTACAGGACATCGCTAGTAGATGCTTCATAGTCTATTCTTATTTATCTATCAGTTATTTACTTCAGTTGGACATGTCGTCCCTTCCTATTTTATATTAAAAAATTTAGATGTTTTATTATGATAGTAGACTTTTATTTCATGGCTTTAGATTATTGTATGGGATTTTGACTGGAAGTGTTTACTCTAATTCTTTATTTTAATTCAGCTAGTTCGTTCCTTATGCTTTTGGAATGAATAGTATTAGTTAATTATTTCCTTACTTGATGTTGGTGAATAACAAGATAGAATTTTGACATCAATCTTTTTAAATATTTGGTGGTTAGTTTTTATTAAATAAAATCGATGATTTTCAACAATGATGCATTATCTGAACCAACTGGATATTCTGAATTTAATTAATAAAGGACTGATCACCCGGTATTTAATTAGGCGGGATGTCACAGGTGGTATCATAGCATCACGTTCTAGTGTCCTTAGGATCTGTACGGCTTATTATGTTTTCGCATAACGTCCTTTTTTATAGAGCCCTATATTTTAGGATTGTTGTACTCTTTATGCATTTTACATTCTTCAGCTATTTTGAGATAATAATTGTAGACTTATGAAACCTTTCTCTCCTGCCAGATGCCTCCTTGACGAGTACAGAGAGTTCCCAGGTATGTTCAACTCGAGCCTCAGCCTGCACCAGCTCAAGGTATGATGAATGCCACTGACGTTGCCATCATTGTAGCTCAGTCGCTAAATGTTGCATTGGCAGTTGTGCAGCAGGTAGCACCTCAGGCACCGATGGTAGCTCCAGTTTAGGCCGAGGTCTTCCCGTCTTCTTGGGAATGTGTTAGAGATACCTTCCAGAAGGCGCATCCTCCAGAGTTTACAGGGAGTTTCGATGTGGTGGTAGCGAGCCAATGGAATAAGGACATCCAGAAGCATTTGAGGATGCATGAGTACACGGAGGTACAGAGTCAGATACTGTCCACGTTCAAGTTAGTGGGAGCAACACTGTAGTTGTGGGTCTATTACCATCGCTGAGGAGAGATACACACTCACGATTCGAGACTTTTGGGTGCGGTTTGATCGCATATATTTCCCCTCTGTCGTCCAGACGGAGATGAGACGAAAGTTGGTGAACTTGAAGAAGAAGGGAAAGACTGTGGCGGAATATGAGGTAGATTTTATCAACCTTTTGAACATTATACCGGATGAGATCCCGATTGAGGAAAAGAAGATTCAACGTTTTATGAATGGGTTGACATGGAGGATCCTCTAGCATTTGATAGGTAATCTCTCTTTGGCCACCTATTCGTACATGGTTAATGCAACACTACTCCACTGCCTGGACCACCGTTTTCATCTGATAGAGGTTAAGCGAGTAGGAGAGTCCAGCCAGCAGGGCAGGACAGGAGGAAATGGTGCTAGTGGGGCACATGCAGTTTAAGGTCAGCATAGACACATTGATCAGCCGACAAGGGGGATCCTAATAGGTTCAGGTCAGGAGGTTTTATACATGGGAAGGGAGGCTTTAGACATGGCCAGCAGTTCAGCAGGACCAGCATAGCCAAGGGAGGGGTGGTAACGGCCATCGGGGCCAATTACAACAGGGACAGAGGGGAGGACCCTTCCCAAGGATATGTTTTACTTATGGAAACACTGGCCACAAGCGTCAGGACTGCCCTCAGAAGGGTAGAGGTCAGCAGCAGTAGCCGCAGGGTGCTCTCTAGGAGCCCCAGAGGCCATTATTTCCCGTAGCTCTCCCTGCACCCCCACAGATGCCAGCACTGCCACCCATTCCAGCCATCCCAGTTCAGTAGGGTAAACTTCAGTATGGACGAGTCTACAATCTCCATCAGGTCGCAGTCCCGCAGGACCCGCCCGTAATTGAGGGTATGTTTTCTATCCAGGGGACTTTGGGGAGCATTTTATTTGACACAGGAGCCACACACTGTTTTATTTCCACGGGGTTTGCATATACTACGGGATTATTTGATACAACAGAGAGTACGGTTACTTGTGTGGATTCATCGTTGAGTAGAGGTTCCATGATTTCTTTTATTTGTCGAGGAGTGGGTATAGATATTGGGAGGTTTATCTTACCCACTGACATGCTTATTTTGGACATGTTCGAGTATGGCACGATTATAATTATGGATTGGCTTGTCAGGTATAGGGCTATGATCGATTGTTTTAGTAGGAGTATAGTTTTTATCATACTCGGTCAGGAGATGTTCCTCGTGGAGATGCCTCGCCCTGAGGGAGGATCGTCCAAACTTTTATACTACATAGAGGAGGAGACCTATATGGAGGTGGTGGTACGACTGGACTCTATTCCTGTTGTTTGAGAGTTCACCGATGTGTTTCAGGAGATTCCAGGGTTACCACCGAGTAGAGAGATAGACTTCGTCATTAATTTAGCGTCGGGCACTCGACCGCTAGCCCGCGCACCTTACCGTATGGCTCCAGCAGAGATGAGGGAGTTACGTGACCAGATTGAGAAGTTATTGGGGTAGGGGTTTATCCATAGGAGTACTTCACCGTGGGGTGCTCCCGTACTGTTCGTTAAGAAGAGGGATGGATCATTGAGGTAATGTGTCGATTATCGAGAATTGAATAAAGTCATGATACATAATAAATATACGTTCCCTCGAATCAATGACTTATTCGATCAGTTGAGAGGAGCTGCCTTCTTCTCGAAGATTGACTTGAGATCGGGATACCATCAGTTTCATATCAGGGAGCAGAATGTATCGAAGACTACCTTCTTGACAAGATATGGTTCCTATGAGTTCAGGGTTATGCCTTTCGAGCTAACCAACTCCCCAACCATGCTTATGGACTTGATGAATAGGGTGTTCAGAGAGTTGCTGGACCAGTTCGTCATTATCTTCATAGATGACATTCTGGTTTACTCGCAGACCGAGGAGGAGAATGCCGAAAACTTGAGGCAGGTTTTACAAACACTACGCCAACATGAGTTATATGCAAAATACGAGAAGTGTGGGTTTTGGCAGAAGGAGGTCCAGTTTTTGGGACATATCATCTATGATAGAGGGATATTTGTGGATCCGGGGAAAGTGTCAGCAGTGAGAGAGTGGGGATAGCCCACGCCACCGATCGAGATACACAGTTTCTTAGGCCTAGTCGAATACTATAGGAGGTTCATTCAAGGGTTTTCAAAAATAGCGGGTCCGTTGACACATTTGACTCGCAAAGGGGTGTCGTTTATCTAGAGTGATGCCTTTCAGTTGGCCTTTGATGAGTTGAATGATAAGCTGACCTCAGCACCAGTGTTTGTATTACCCAGGCTGGGAGTGGAGTATCTAGTCTACAATGATGCGTCCTTATTAGGACTTGGGGGTGTACTTCAGTAGGAGGATCAGGCTATAGCTTATGCCTCCCGTAATCTTGAGAGGAATTAACCCACCCACGACTTGGAGTTGGCGGCGATCATGTTTGCACTTCGGATTTGAAGACATTACCTCTTGGGGGAGAAATTTTTCTTGTTCACGAATCACAAGTCATTACTGCACCTCTTCACATAGAAGGAGCTGAATATGCGTCAGCACCGGTGGCTTGAGTTTGTGAAGGATTATCATTTTGTTATCCATTACCACCCGGGGAAGGCTAACGTGGTAGCAGACACGTTGAGCTATAGGCCAATAGGGGAGGTAGCAGAAGTGTGGAAAGCAAAATGGAAGGAGTTAAGACACTAGGAGGCGGAGGCTTGATCATTCATGTCTGTGATGACAATTACGCCCCAAATTATTACGAGAGTAGTATAGGCTTAGGCAGCTAATACGTTCTGCCAGAGTCAGATAGTGCAACTTCTAGCAGAGGGGGTCGAGTCTTACACCGCAGGTTCAGATGGAGGTCTACGTTTCAATGGAAATTTGGTTATTCCTGAGGGAGAAGACTTGCGACACGAAGTGATGACAGAGTCGCACGGTTCACGATTTGTGGTACATCCCGGTGGGGATAAGATGCACCAGGATATGCGAAGACAATACTGGTGGAGATGGATGAAGAAAGATATTGCCGAGTTCATCTCGAAATGTGTCACTTGTCAGCTAGTAAAGGTGGACCATAAGAGACCGACCGGACTTCTACAGCCATTAGAGGTTCCTATGTGGAAATAGGAGATCATTTCCATGGACTTTGATGATGCTTTAAACACGACCACCAGTATGAGGTGTTGGTAAGCTCAAATTAGCAATTATAATGGCAGTATAAGAGTAAATATCTAGTTGAAGGTGGTGAGGAGAAGAGGAGAAACACCAGTATATAAGTGGTTCAACCAATCTGGCCTACATCCACTATGAGTGTGTGAGCAATTTCACTATAATGAGGGCACTAATGGCCTATGATACAATCTATCACTTTCTCTCTCTACTATGTATATCAACAGAGTTTCAGCCAGGGTTCTAATTATCGATCCACTTCCAAGGTAGGAGAAGGCCCCTATTTATAGTGTTTTGGGGGTGTAATGTACCCCCAAGCATGCATTGAGAGTGTATGAGTTGAATGTACTAATCATAAGTGGACACCTGGATGTTCCATATGTAAGGAATGATGACCAAATATTCCCCCACGTGAGGGGAATTATTTGGTTATAACTGAATCGCTACGTGCTCCAAGTCTTTTATTTACTTGAGTATGCTCGGACCTGTAATATCATTTGTTATAACCTCGTCTTGGCCAAGTACGAGGTTGCAGGAGTCCGATAGTTGCTTTATCATATCAATCATCAATATGGCCTCAGCCTAGAAGACTGGCCAAGGTTATGTAAGAGGTAGGATGTAACATCGGCTTAGGCAGAGTACGATGTTGGTAATACCTTGAGCCCATGAGATGCTGCTGACCTTTGCCGATGGCCAGTCGAGGTTGGTCAATGAGGAGTCGACCTTACAGAAGACGACCTTTCTGATGGCTGTTATAAGCTTCTTGTCAACTCGGTTGTGAGACAGTCCGAGGTACGTGACCATGAGTACGAGGGTGCACTTTGGGTATATAAATCACCCCAAGCCCTTAGTCTCATATATGAGTAGGTGATTGAGGGGTATGTAGGTTAAGCCGAGGCTGGGTTTCCTTTGGTGCCTTGGGGCGTGAAGTGATTCCTTGGCACATGTCACTCATTGAAGTGGCTAACGTATTCCCCATGGTATGATAATTTTGACAATACCTTTTGGGTTCTCTCGATTAATGTTGGGTGTATTGGTAATCGTGCCCCATCTTTGAAAAGGTTTAAATGGCCCTTCTCTTTCCTAACTTTCTCTTTCTTCTTCCAGCTTTCCCGCCTTTATGTTTTCTACAACTGTAATTTTCTCTTAAGCCCTCCATTATTTTACCGCGATTCAAGGTTTTCCTTGCCTCTTAATCTCCTCCTTCTTTACTCGCGACTAGCCAGGTATTGCTCTTCGACCTTTCTTTTTCCATTTCTGGTCATTACTTTTATAGTTTAGTTTTTCGATGATTTTTTTCCTTTTTTCAGCGAGGCTTTCTGCCGCTGTTGAGTGGCTATAGGGTTAGTTTTGTAAAACTTGAGTGACTTTGGGGCCATTCTAGGTCGTCTAGGGGTTATTTCAGCCAAAAACACTTCTTTTTTGGCCTCCCGCAGACCCTCCGGTCATGTTCTCCGGTGACCCTTCTTTGGGAGTTCTTAGTGTTCTTGTTTGAAACCCTTTGGATTCCACATTTTGATCTTAGTTTGAGTAGCACAAATTATTTTCCTTCTTGTCCTTTAGTTCGAACCAAAGTGTAGTGTCATCTTCCAAATTCTCAGACCTTTGTATAAACTCATTAAAGAATTCCAATCTCTGCGTGAAAAGACCTTTGAGAAGATTAAGCAGATAGAGTCAGCCCAAGAGTAAGCTTGTAGGGATGAGGCCTTTCCCCCCAGACCAATCTTTCCTCCTCCCTTAAAGTTCATATACCCTGAGCCTGCAGAGGTTCTTGAACCAATGTGTGAGGATAACGCTTCTTCAGACCCAATGCCAACGTCCGAGGCAGGCAAATCTGTAGACTATTTTCAAGAGGCTATGGATTATTCTCCCAAGCAAGGTGAGGCTTCGAAGGACGCCGAGGTTTCAAGATGATCCTTGTCCCATAGAGAGGCTAGCACCTTGCGTAGATATCCTTCTATAGAAATCTTAGGGCCCAGCGTAGCAATTCTGCCTCTCATTAATGCCATTCCTCTCTCGACTGCCACCGAGGTTGAGTTTGCAAAGCGGTTTCCTGGTGGTGGCCCTACAAGTGCCCAGGCCGATGTTGTTGAGGATGTTAATGATGGTGAGGGGATTGAACTCGATACCTCTGATGCGGAAGAGTATGAGAGTACCGTGAATGATGACGACCTTCTTTCCTTCAGACACCTGTATTCCATAGATTACTCAGTCGTCCTTAGGAAACCTCTTAAAGATGAGAGGGCCTTTGATGGCCGAGATGGAAAAATCTGCATCTATGAGCAGATGTTTAAGTTGGTCTTTCATCTTCCTATCCACCCAGTTATCAGAGCTATACTCTCACACATATATCTTTCCCCTTCCTAATTTTCCCCTAATGCTTAGAGGGTTATGATTCGAGCCATCGTCCTTTGGAAGGTTGTTCACCATTCAGACCTTCCAGTTAGAGTTTTTACGATTTGTTACATCCCTTCGTCTTCCAAAAATCATCCTAGCTACTATCGCTTCTTAGCTAATAAATCTGAGAAGAAGATGCTCTTGGTTACCCAAACTTCAAATCATAATTTGAAACCACGCTACTTCTTTATTTCTGGGGTATGGGAGTTTGGTTCAGATGAAGCTTGTGGAACGTCGGTTCCAAGGACCCCCCTGAGATGGGGTAAAGTCTCCCTCGTGGCTAATGCTGACCCTAGTCTTTTCCAGGACAATTACAAGAACGTTGAGAACCTTCACAATCAAAATGAGAAAGTCTGTCTCGTTAAATATGAATATCTGATGACCCCCTATTACCTTTCTCAGACAGGATTGGGGGGGGGGGGGGGGGGTCCCCTGAAAGAGCTTCATAAGTCTTCAATATTTTTCTTCCCCAAGTTATGCCTCTTATATTTTTTATCTCTCCAGCAGGCATACCAGACGCGTTTTGGGAGATGTATGCTCCTAGTTTTATGAAGCTTATGGATAAGCAAGGTGGTAAAAATGTACCCCCACCCAATACAAAAAAGAGCGTCGGCGTCTCTAAGGCCGATGCTAGAAAGAAGAGGAAGCCTTCCACTGAGCCGATGCATACGAGGCCGAGTAAGACTCAGGAAAAAGACCGTACCATACCCATTTCTACTGACGATGCCCTGGCTGCTCGTCTATCTCAGCTCAAAATTGGAGATAGCGTGATCGGCCATAGTCTGAAAGCTGCCGACGCTATTAGCACAATAATGACTGAGGAAAATAAGCATTTCCTTCGTGCATTATATGTCCCTTTATTGGCCGAGTTTTCTCTTCACAAGTCAATCCAGGTATTAGTTTTTAGTTCTCCCAAGTGTTGTCCGGGCTATGTAAAAATTGTTACTCATATGGTTCGTACATCTGATCTTTTTCTGCAGGGTGTCTTATCTTTTCATCGTCTTATTCTGAAAAAGATGCCCCTTATTGAAAAGGGTAAGGAAGCTGAGAAGGTTAAGGCCTCTCTGAATGCAAAGGTTGAAAAGTTAAAAGGAGTCATCTAGGAGAGGGACAACCAAATGTCTCAGCTCAAGAGGGACCATAGTAAAGCTCTAAAGGCAAAGGATGACGTTCTATAATCTAAGGTTAATGCTGCAGTCAAGGCTGTGCTTGAAGATGCCTCAGAGAAATCCAATGAGTACTACAAGGTCTCTGATGAGTTTGTCATCTTCGGCTTTGAGTACCTAGAGAGGGGTATCAAGGCGACCAGCATATGGTCGACCATGAAGCAGAATGAGTCTGGGACCTTGACTGTTGAGGACTTTGTTGGTCTCATCTTTGGAGATCCTCAGTTTTCTCAGTCTTTGAAGGAGGTTGAAGAGAGTGAAGCTGCACCGATCGAGAAGGCACCTCTTGAGGTCACGGAGACAGAAGATGGTACCCATTATAATGACGAAGTTAAAGTTACAAACATCAACCTTAACCAGACGACTGCAGGTGTTGGTGGGTCGGCTCCTGCCGAGGCATAGGCTCTTTTGCTGCCCAATAACTTTTCCCTGTGAAGATTTTCAATAGTTGTAATTTTGATAAACTTTAGTTGTAATTCTAGTTTTTACGAACTCTGATGGAGGCACTTGATACTCTGTATTGTAATTCTGAACCCTCTTGATGATATAATTATAAGTAGCTTGGCCTTTTTTGATTCTATTGCTTCATGTGATGTTTT
Organism: Sambucus nigra; assembly: GCA_949130495.1. Classification (NCBI taxonomy): domain Eukaryota; kingdom Viridiplantae; phylum Streptophyta; class Magnoliopsida; order Dipsacales; family Adoxaceae; genus Sambucus; species Sambucus nigra. Next base: position 210,084,306 of record OX422223.1, on the reverse strand, counting down.
GTTGTTCTATAACTGTGATACTCCACACATTCACAAATTTCACCACATCAAGTTACGATGTTTACTAGTGATGTTTTACCCCATAATTTCACCTCACTAATGATGTTAAAGGTTTGAGGTCACCAAATTATGGCGTTTACCCTCATATTGTCACCAAACTAATAATGTTAAAGGTCTGAGGTCACCAAATTATGGTGTTTATCCTCATAACTTCACCAAATTAATGATGTTTAAGGTCCGAGGTCGCCAAATTATGGTGTTTACCCTCATAACTTCACCAAACTAATGATGTTCAAGGTCCGAGGTCACCAAATTATGGTGTTTACCCTCATATTGTCACCAAACTAATGATGTTAAAGGTCTGAGGTCACCAAATTATGGTATTTTACCCTCATAACTTCACCAAACTAATGATGTTAAAGGTCCGAGGTCACCAAATTATGTTATTTATCCTCATAACTTCACCAAACTAATGATGTTCAAGGTATGAGGTAACCAAATTATGGTGTTTTACCCTCATAACTTCACCAAACTAATGATGTTAAGGGTCTGAGGTCACCAAATTATGGTGACCAAACTAATGATGTTAAAGGTTTGAGGTCACCAAATTATGGTGTTTATCCTCATATCTTCACCAAATTAATGATGTTTAAGATCCGAGGTCACCAAATTATGGAGTTTACCCTCATATTGTCAACAAACTAATGATGTTCAAGGTCTAAGGTCACCAAATTATGGTGTTTTACCCTCATAACTTCACCAAACTAATGATGTTAAAGGTATGAGGTCACCAAATTATGGTGTTTATTCTCATAACTTCACCAAACTAATGATGTTTAAGGTCTGAGGTCATCAAATTATGGTGTTTATCCTGATATTGTCATCAAACTAATGATGTTAAAGGTCTGAGGTCACCAAATTATGGTCTTTTACCCTCATAACTTCACCAAATTAATGATGTTAAATACATACATTGAAACAAAAGTATGAACACAACGTTGCTACTTTTTCATTGACAACCATATAAGTTGATACATGTATTACAAGAAGATAGAATAATTACAACATCATAGGTAATATTTTTTCAAGTGGTCGGCGTTCCAAGGATTGGACAAAGGTTCCCCATCTAGGTTTTCTAGCTGGTAGATACCATGTACAACCTCATCGATTACCCTATAAGGACCATGCCAATTAGGATAGAGCTTATTTATTTTCTGCCACGTCTTCTTTAACACTAGATCTCCCATAGCTATCGGCCTTGACTTTACCCTCTAATTGTAGAATTTCGCAGTTCTCTGCTGATAAGCTGCCTATCTTATCTCTGCATCCTCTCTTTTTTCCTCAATCAAATCATGATCAAATCTTATTTCTTCCCCATTCGACTAAGGGTCATATTTTTAGACTCTATGAGTAGGAAGACCTATCTCTGTAGGGATTACAACCTCTGAACCATGAGCTAACATAAAGGGAGTTTCCCCTGTAGGTGTAATCATCGTCGTCCTGTAAGCCCAAAGCACAACATATAATTCTTCTATCCACCTTTCTTTGGCCTCTTACAGCCTCTTTTTTTATCCCATCAAGGATTGTTCGATTTGTGACCTCCATTTGTCCATTTTCTTGGGGTCGAATAGGAGAAGAGAAGAACTGCTTGATCCCTACTCTTTTGCAGTGTTTTTCTAAGGATATATTCTGGAATTGGGTTCCATTATCTGAGATGAGCGTGCTTGGAAGACCATACCTGCGTATGATGTTCTTCCAAATGAACTGGAAAGTCTTCTGCTCAGTGATTGTGATCATTGGCTCAGCCTTTACCTATTTGGAGACATTGTCAATTGCCACTATTAAGAACCGATAGTTATTTACAGCTCTTGCTAAGGGTCCTACGAAATCAATACCCCATACTATAAATGGCCAAGGGGAATTGATAGAAGTCAGAGGTTAGTGAGGGTGATGGGGAATGGTGGAGAAATTTTGGCACTTATCATATCTTTTCACATATGCAACTGCGTCTTTAGCTAATGTCGGCCACCAAAATCCCTGAGTGATTACCCTCTTAGCCAATGATCTCCCCCCAATGTGACTTGATCAAGAGCCTTCATGCACATCTTGCAAGATGTATGGAACCTCTGAAGGGTGAACACATCTGAGAAGAGGGAGGAAGAATCCCTTCTTGTACAGGACATCTCCTACGATAGAGAATTTAGCATCTCTGAACCTCAGCTTTCTTTTTTTTAACTTTAACTCTGGCAGCTCTCCTTCTCTGATGTATCTTATAAGAGGATCCAGCCACGAGGCTCCCCTAGTCAGATTAAGGCAAGGTTTAGTAACCTCTTCCTCTTTAATTGTCGGCTTGAGCAGAATTTCAACCGTTATTATTCTCCTTATGTTTTTTCTTGTTACTGAGGCCAACCTCATGAGTCCATCAACTCGACTATTATCTAGTCGAGGTATCCTCTTTATCTTCACTTCCTTGAATCTTTCTAGCATCTATCTCACCCTCTCCAAGTATCTGTCCATCCTTTCGTCTTTGGCCTCATATACCCCCAACATTTTGATTCACGACCAATCTTGAGTCGCTGTGGACTGAGAGCCTGCCGACATTGAGGGCTTTTGACAAAGAGAGACCTGCTATTAATTCCTCATACTCTGACTCGTTGTTGGAACCTTTGAGGTTGAAACTTAGGGCATACTCAATATTTATACCATCAGGTGCCGATACTATCAGCCCTGCTCCACTTCCGCTTTCACAAGACGACCCATCAATGAAGAGGTTTAGATGGTTTCACATGAAGAGAAGTTACCATCTGCTAGGGTACCCTGCCTGAAAAGGTATCTCTCTTCTTTATTCTCAATTATTCTTTGTCTGAAAACACTTGTCTCGACCTTATTCAAAGTTCGACCGACGTTTCTCTCTGTTAGCTCATTTGCAGCCTCTTGGTTCTTCTCAACCTCGGCCTCATCCCAGGTAAACTCAACCTCAAAATATGTGAGTGCCTGTCCATTGATGGAAACTCTGGGTTGATAAATAATATTGTACTACCCCAACTCGATTGCCTATGTCATTAGCCTTCCTGACTTTTCAGGCTTATGAAGGACTTGTCTTAGTGGGGAATCAGTGAGGATTATCATGGAATATGGCTGGAAGTATGGATTTATTTTCCTAGAAGTATGTATCAAATCATAGGATAATTTTTTAATCCGAGGGTACTTCTTCTCAGACCCTTGGAGTGCTTTGCAATTGAAGTACACTAGTCTCTGTGCTCCACCCTCTTCTCTTATAATTGCAGCACTGATGTCTAACTCTGAGATAACTAAGTATACATACAACTTTTCATCCTGAATTGGACAAGATAGGAGTAGAGGGGATCCGAGGTATGACTTAAGATCTTTAAAAGCTTTGTCACACTCCTCATTCCATTCAAAGGCCTTTATGAGAATTTTGAAAAAAGGAAGACATTTATCTGTAGCTCTTGAGACAAACCTGTTAAGTGCAACAACTCATTCGGTTAGCCTATGAATGTCTTTGATGGTTATGGGTGTCTTTATTTCTAGCAAAGCCTTGATTTTCTTAGGGTTAGCCTCTATTCCCCTTTGATTAACGATGAAGCCCAAAAACTTTCCAGCTCCTACCCCAAAGACACATTTGGCCGGGTTGAGCTTCATTCTGTATTTGTCCATGGTGTCAAAAGTTCTTTCAAGGTTAGCTACATGAGTGTCGGCCTTAAGACTCTTAGTCAGCATGTCATCCACATAAACTTCCATGGTCTTGCCTATCTGATCTTTAAACATATTATTTATAAGACGTTAGTAGGTGGCCCCTGCGTTCTTTAGTCCGAAGGGCATGACCTCGTAGCAATAGGTCTTCTTGTCTGTAATGAATGCTGTCTTCTCTGAGTCTTCCGAGTCCATAAATATCTAATTATACCCCGAGTATGCATCTATGAAGCTCATGAGCTCATGTCTAGCTGTGGCATCCACCATCTGATTTATACGAGGCAGGGGAAAATTATCTTTTGGGCAAGACTTGTTTAAATCAGTGAAATCTACACACATCCTCCATTTCCCATTAACTTTGGGCACTATGACAGCATTAGATAACCACTCAGGATATATGACCTCTATGATGAACTTGGCCTCTTCAAGATTTCTAACCTCGTCTCTGATGACATCATACTTCTCTCTTGAGCATATTTTTCTTCTCTGCTTGATGGGCTTGGCATCGTCTACAACATTGAGTTTATGGCACATAATCTCAGGATCAATACCTGGCATGTATGCATGGCTCCAGGAAAAGATACTCCGTCTCTTCCTTAACAACTTTACTAGCTCCTCCTTCACCTCAGGCTTTAGGGCTTTACCGATTTGGATGGTTTTCTTCGGCCCGTCCTCATTGAGGATGATAGATTCTACATCTTTCGTGGCCTCTCCCTTCTTGAGTTTGGTTTCATCTCTAGGATCAAGGGTGCTAATATTGTACGTGGTTGTTTCCCTCTTATGAGCCTCTCTCTCTTCTGCAGAGTTGAAGTAACATTCCCGTGCCGACGTGTGGTCACCTTGCACTTCCACTACTCCATAGGGAGTCGAGAATTTTAGCATCTGGTGGACCGTTGAAGGCATGACCTTAAATTCCTTGAGGGCTACTCGTCCCATGATGATTTTGTAAGCTGAGAAAACATTTTCATCCATCACAAAGAAATTGATTTTCCTGGTCAACCTCTTAAGCCATTCATCTCCCATTATCACATCCATTTCCTATATACCCAATGGATGGAATTTTTCACCGCTGAAGCCAATCAAGGGATGATGATAAGGGACAAGTCTAGCTATGCTGAGGCCCAAGCTCTTGAAATAAGACCAGAACATAACGTTTGCAGAACTGCCCCCATCAATAAGGATCCTCTGAACTTCACATCCATGCACCCTCGTGATGATGACTAAAGGGTCATCGTGGGGAGCTAAAATACCCTTAAAATCAAGTCGTGAGAAGATGATTACGAGGGTGTCCATATCTACCTTATTCCTCTTCTCATGTTAACCTCTGTAGATGCCAAGTTCACAACCTTGGCTTTAGTCGCTTCTTTGGCCTCTGCTACATGAGCCTTGCGATCAGCTACCTTTGAGACACCCCCTGCTAGTCCTCTACAGATAATGCTCACACCAAAATAGATCATATCGACTCTCTTTACTAGGGCATTATCATCCTTTGATGGGAGGTCAGGGTCATCGTCATCATCATCATCTGAGTCATCGGCTCTTATAATAGGAGCATCTTCCTGGCATTTATCATTTCTTTTCTTCTTGGGGTCATCTCTTCACCCCGTAGAAGCTCTACCATCCACATACTTTCTCAGCTTTCCAGACTTTAACATTTTTTCAATCTCGTCCTTCAGCACAAAACACTTCTCAGTCAAATGGCCATGATCTTGATGGAACTTGCACCATAAGTTCTTATTTCTCTTATGTGGTGGAGCCTTAAGCTTCTCCGGCCATCTGAGACTTATCATTCTTTATTTTATTGAGGATGTGTTCGCAGCTCACAGTTAAAAGAGTATAGTTTGTAAACTTATCGTCTGCATCCCTCTTATTTCCATCCTTCTTTTGAAACTTCCCACTGCTACTTCCATTCTCATCCTCATACTTTGTGGCCATCGCTTCTTCTGCGTTCATGACCTTTCGAGTTGTTGCTAACAGCTCATCCATAGACTTAGTTGGGTCTTCAGCAAGCTTCCAGAGTAACTTTCCCTTCTGAAGTCCTCCTATAAGGGCTGCCATGGCTATACTCTCTTTATAATCTTCTACCTCCAGCTTTTACTTGTTAAACCTCGCGATGTAGTCTCTAAGGCTTTCATTCTTCCCTTGCTTTATGTAAATCAAGTGTGTCTTTTTCTTCTGTGGTCTTAATCTACAACAAAAGTTGTGAATAAACCGCTCAGCCAAACCTTTAAAACTTTCAACTGATTTTTTAGTATAGAAGTGAACCAGATATGTGCAGCCCTAGTTAGAGTGCTTGAGAAAGCTCGACACCTCATCTCATCAGAGTTTGAATAAATGTTTGTCACAGATTGATACATTTCAATGTGATAGACTAGGTTAGTACTTCCATCGTACTTGGGAGACACCACCGGAGGTTTAAACTTGGTAGGGGTCGGGAAGTTGACAATCCTTGCAACAAATGGTGAACCCTCTGAGTACCCCCTTTGTAATGGCTCTCGGATTTTTATGAGGTCCTTTATCTTCTCTTCCATCCTTTGAATGGAGTCGTTACAGGGCCTAGCAACGTCGGCCTGACCGAGATTATCCCCAGCCACCTCTAAAGGGTGGACTAAGGGTTCCCCAGCTGCTGCACAATGTCGACTATTGATCTCGTCCTGACCATAGTCTCGGCCACGTGGGTGTCAACCATGACGAGGTCGACGATCGTCACCTCCTTCCCTTTTAGATCTAGTGAGACTTCTTGATCTGGACAACCTTTCCCTCAGATCATTAACTGGGCTGAGCCTTTTAAAGGCCTACCCTCTACTCAAGCGATTAATAACTGATCCTCTTTGGCTTGCATCACCATCTCGTCTCTCACACTAACCTCGACTCTGCTGCATAGGACGTATAATGTTGTTTGAGACCTCATACGGCTTCCAACAGTCTACCAGAGCATCCTCTTCCTCAATGTCATCGTACCTATCCTCAGGACAAGGGTTTTCTTGCCTCCCCCAAGCATAAATGCCTAGGGTCATCAACATCTCTCCTCCGCTGAGGAGTAGGTAGGTCCTTTAGTGGTGCCTAGGGTGGTCCCCTAGCCTTATGATGTGGCTGAGCAGCTGCCAGAGTTATCATCTCTGATAAGACCCCAGGTGGTCTCATTATTATGTTCTGGCTTAGCTGGTCAAATTTCTCTCGCATCGCTAGTTGAGTTGCAGCTAAGGACTTTACGGTTCCTGCCACCTCAGCCATTTTAGACAGCGGTGGTGCTTGACTAAAACTAGGACCTCCAACACCAGATGCTGGAGGTGGTAAGTTTGGTGCCATGGAAAAATACTAGAGATCTTGTAAATGGAAACACTAGAGAGCATGATTCCTTTGAGGATATTTTTCAATGGTGAAATAACTCTACGCAATGGGGGAGGACTGGTGCACCATCAGAGTCTCCGATAAGTCCAAGTTTCAAGAAGGATAGATATAGCTTCTCGTTACCACAGACGACACCAAAATGATGATGCTCTAAATAGCACCACTAGAATGAGGTGTTGGTAAGCTTAAATTAACAATTATAATGGCAGCACAAGAGTAAATATCTAGTTGAAGGTGGTGAGGAGAAGAGGAGAAACACTAGTATATAAGTGGTTCAGCCATTCTGGCCTACGTACACTGTGAGTGTGTGAGCAATTTCACTATAATGAGGGCACTAATGGCCTGTGATATAATCTCTCACATTCTCTCTCTACTGTGTATATCAACAAAGTTTTAGTTAGGGTTCTAATTATCGATCCACTTCTAAGGTAGGAGAAGGCCCTTATTTATAGTGTTTGGGGGTGTAATGTACCCCCCAAGCATGCATTGAGCATGTATTAGTTGAATGTACTAATCATAAGTGGACACCTAGATGTGCCATATATAAGGAATGATGACCAAATATTCCCCCACGTGAGGGGAATGATTCAATTATAATTGAATCACCACGTGCTCCAAGTCTTTCATGTGCATGAGTATGCTTGGACCTGTAATATCATTTGTTGTAACCTCGGCCTAGCCGAATATGAGGTTGTAGGAGTCCGATAGTTACTTTATCATATCAATCATCAATATGGCCTCAGCCTGGAAGACTGGCTGAGGTTATGTACGAGGTAGGATGTAACGTTGGCTTAGGCAGAGTACGATGTTGGCAATAGCTTGAGCCCATGAGATGCTGCTGAGCTCTACTGATGGCCAGTCGAGGTTGGTCAATGAGGAGCCGACCTTGCAGAAGACGACCTTTCTAATGGTTGTTATAAGCTTCTTGTCAACTCGGCTGTGAGATAGGTCGAGGTACGTGACCATGAGTACAAGGGTGCATTTTGTGTATATCAGACTTCATCACGATATTACTTACATCGCAGAGGGGCCACGATTCTATATGGGTGATCGTGGATCGATTGACCAAGGTAGCCCACTTTCTGCCAGCCCAGATAGATTACACCACGGGACAATACGCTTAAATATTCACAGCAGAGATAGTGAGACTTCACGGGGTGCCTCTCAATATCGTGCCTAACAGAGATAAAGTGTTTGTGTCTCGATTTTGGGAGAGTTTTCAAGAGGTGATGGGTACGGAGTTGCGGTTGAGCACAACCTATCACCTGTAGACAGATGGACAGACTGAGTGGACAAATCAGATGTTAGAGGACATGTTGCGTATGTGCATCCATGATTTTGGCAGTGGCTGGGAGCAGTATCTCCCGCTGGTGGAGTTTGCCTAGAACAACTCCTACCAGTTTACTATTGGTATGGCTCCATTCGAGGCACTATACGACAGACCTTATCGTTTCCCAGCATGTTGGTTGGAGGTGGGGGACAAGAAGTTACTTGGTCTGGAGGTGATTCAGGATACTTTGGGGATGATTGAGTTGATATGGAGCCGTATTCGGGTTGCTTAGGATCGATAAAAGATATACGTCGACACCAAGCTATATTTCCTGGAGTTCAATATGGGGGACCAGGTGTTACTTCGAGTGTCTCCTATGTAGGGAGTTGTGCATTTCGGGAAGAAGGGAAAGTTGACGCCTAGATATATAGGGCCATTCCCTATTATCGAGGGGATTGGGCCAGTTGCTTATAGACTTGGGTTACCGGAGCACTTATATAGAGTACATGACATGTTATATATCTCTTCGCTGAGGAGATATCTTCGATATGATGTGGCCAATACTCACATTATGTTGGAGGAGATCGAGTTATAGCCTGATGGATCCTATGAAGAGGGTCTGGTTGCTATCCTAGACCATAGCGAGAGGAAGTTGAGGTCGAAGATGGTACCATTAGTCCGTGTTCAGTGGCGACACCATAATGTTGAGGAATCTACTTGGGAGCGTGAGGATGACATGCGTGAATGTTATCCAGAGTTATTCCTGCTAGGTATATTTTCAATTCCGAATTTCGGGATGAAATTATGTTATTAGGGGGAAGTATGTAATACCCCGTATTTTCATGCATATTTGTTTTGTTATGAAATTATGGAAATTTGGATAAATTAATTTAAAGGGAGAAAATTTAATTTATAATTAATCCGAATTTTAAGGTAATAATTACTAGAGTGACGAGAGTTGGTAGTTATCGAAAATAATTATGTTGAAATCATGTTGAGTATTAACTATGTTGAACATTATGTAGTGATTAACGTAATATCGTTTCGAAAATAATAATATGGTCGGGGACGAGATACACGACAGTTAAAATATAATTATTTGGGATGCACGTATGAGTCGCGTCAATATTTTACTTTTGAGGGTTAAAAAGGTAAATTATTATTATATAACTTGAAAGACTATTTTTATTGCGTCAATGTGTCCGGAAGGGTCGAAATAGTCAAAAAACACTACTCGGGTGTTATATTTGGAGTCTGGGGCATTTTAACCCAAAATGACACCCCGGAGGGGTATTTTAGTCTTTTGGGATTTTTGAGTAATTAAATGGACGAAAATAGGATTAAAATAGGAACATAGAGGGTTAGTGGTCTGTCAGTTACAATGTACGTGAGAAAGAGAGAGAAAGAGATGGAGAATCAAGGAGGATGGAGACCCATTAGAGAACAAGCCAAAAACTGGGGATTTCTCACAAATAGTTACACGAAAGTGTAGATCGCGACGAGAGGATCAACCACATATCAAATTCAATTAGAGAATCAGAAATCCACCCCAAGATAAGTGTCTATCTTGCTACATATTTAGCATTTATTGTTCATGTTAATCTCTAGTTGATGAAATAGTCATATTACAATGAAAACTAGGGTTTAATTAGGTTTAATCGTAAAATAACTTTCGAATTTGGAGATGGGTATGCATGTAGAGGATTTACCCTTTTGTAAACTATTAAATCTGGAGATTTTTTTCTTTATTCACGAATTAAATTGAGGGTTTTGATTGATTAAAAAAATTATGGGTTCATATTTAAGAGATTATTTGGGAATTGAAGAAATTGTTGAATTCCATTTGAGTATATAAGGGTTTGACCTTTAATTTGTATTAGAAAGTATCTTAGGGTAATTGGGAAGAGTTTAGGATCATTAAGTTAGAGTTGGGTTGAGTTTTGGATTGATATTGAAAGTTAAAAAGGAAAAACGATTTTGGGGAAGAACAGGGCCAGTTCAAAATTCTCGTTCGAAGACCTGCCTAGCTCGTTCAAATGGCCTCGTTCGAACGAGAATTCCAACGAGTCATCTAACGAGATTTTGAGCTCGTTCTAAGCGAGGAGTTCATTCGAATGACATCGTTCGAACGAGAATCCCTTGACTTCTAACAAAATTCCAGAATGTAGTTTTAAGGTCCGATCATGTTAAAAATCATCCCAGGTTTATCAAAGTGAGAGAAATAACCCACGTGAGTAACGGATAACGTAAATTCCAAATTATTAGTGAGTTGGGAGTGTGATTGTTCTTGGGATATAGAGAGTTTATAGAACTAAGGAGAGTATGTATGTTCGGGAGAGGAATTATATGACTAAATTGTTGTGAGTGGTAAAAATTATAATACTACTTGCGTACTATGGAAATCGGGTTGCGTCACTACACCATATGGAGAAATTAGTAACGGATTTTTTTTACGATTAGTAACAGATTTTACCCATTACAAATATCTAACAGACATAATTCGTTAGTAATGTTACACAACCGTTGCAAATATTCAAAAAGTATAAATATTAATTGATTTCCTATAAAAAAACAGGCGCGAGCGGGGAAACTCCCCCTTCTTATTTTCGTTGAGTTCAAGTTGTAACAAGATTTTTCCTCTTCGAACACCTTCTCCAATTTCCCCTCCTCCATTATCCCTCACACTCACTGGAAATTGAGATTTTGTAAACCCTTTGCTCGGCTCAATTCCATTAATGATGTTGAAGCCATCCATCAAGTTGTCTTCAACCCAACACGGGGTTTTTGAAAATCTGTATTCCTCACTCCTTTTTCTACTACGTCTCACTCCTCGAAGATTCCCCAAACTATCTCTATATATATACCCACATACTGAGAATCTCAACCAGGTAATCACTCATTCCACCAACGCTTTTGCACTTTTTTTTATAAGTTAATGCCATTCGATTGATGAAACCCTAGTCCTGATGCCTTTATTATTTATTACGGAGAAGGCTGAGAAAAGAAACCTGCAGGAATGAGCTCTCTCAAGTTGTGCCTTTTATAATCGCAATCGGTGCTTGGATTCTGATGATGATTCCTTGATTGATTCAACTGATTCCGGGCTAGAAATCATGGGGATCATAAACTTCATACCTTACTTTAATTGGCTGGTTAGGTTTATTGTCTATTTTATATGCCTTTTGATTCTTATTTATTGAGTTCAGTTTCTTTACGGGTTTTAACCCTAGTGTTGGCTGTTTGCGTGAATATTCGAAAGCATGTATATTGTGTATGTGATTGTCTAATTGGATCCTTACATCAGGTTTAGCTCTCACATTTTTCTTGTATGGATTTGATTTTGTGTTCCATTGTGTTTGTATATTTCATTGCATCCGGATTTGTGTATACGTGACTTGAAATCCAGTCATAAAATTAACTTAGAATGTAAAATTATGTGTGGCAATCAGAAATGCATTGAAAATTACAATTTATCCATCTTCTCCGCCTCCAATAGTCCACGAGCTGGACTGGTGTTGTCACCTGATCAATATCAGGAAATCTTAAGCTCGTCAGGCCTTGATAGGCCAACACTGTCATGCGTGTCTATTTCTCTTGTTCTTGTAACACATCCATCGCCAATCCAAGTCGGAGATGCAGTTCCATCTGGTTGTACCACCCACAATCCCTATCATCAATACTCAAGAACCACGAATGCATTCAGAGTGAAAGATGCTTTAATACCAATTTAATGAAAACGCATCTGAATAAGAAACACAATAGCAAGACACAAGAAAGTAGGGTTTTCATTCCAATCTCTCATTTTCTCCTCTGAAAAAATGTAATAATGAATACAGAGAAAGGACCCTTTATAAGCTAGGGCTGGACTAAGTTGTATCTCATTTTGTTAGTATCAAGACACCTCCAGCCCCACCCTTATGACATCTATGTGCCTTTTCTGTCCAGGAGCTGACCATTTGTCAATTCTATCCATCTTGGCACAATCAGTACACCGTAGACATCATGACTTTTCGATAACTTCAACTCTCCCCGCCCCCTCTCTCTCACACACAAGCACACATACAAATGCATTTTTTCTTCTCGTTTATTTATTTCCCATTCAGTTAGTATCATGCCAATCCTCCTATTGATCAATTGCATGCGCTGCGCAGGAATCGACCATTTAACAACTTATGTTATAATATATATAGAGAGAGATTGAAGATGTTGAACCATATTTATTGCACGACAGAAAGATGGACCAGGAGTCCCAGGAGGACAATCTTGGACAATGCGTTGGCTAAAATTTGACAATTCCTACTTCAAGGTGTGATGTGTTAACAATTATTTTGTATTAAGATATAGACAAGGGGATGATTTTGTATTGCTAATTGCAATTGATTGATACAGGATATCAAAGAAAAAAAGGAATGAAGATCTACTAGTTTTGCCAACAGATAATGTTTTTTTGAAGACCCATCATTTAAGGTTAATCAGAATGAGATTTAAATTCCAAGATTAGTTTTAGCGTAAATTGCACCTCGTGTTTATATAAAATGTATCGCATTCTGTAGGTATACGCTGAGAAATATGCTGAAGATAAAGAGGCCTTTTTCAAGGATTACGCAGAGGCCCATGCCAAGCTCAGCAACCTTGGATCCAAATTTGATCCTTCTGAGGTTTGTTAATCTCATTTTTTTTATCATCTTTAGTGTTTAGAGTGCTAAGTCTCAGATAATAATCTCCCAAATCTTTGGTTTTCAATAAGAATGTTGTAATCTAGTTCGCAGAAGAAATCCTGAACTCTAATTCTTAAATCTTATAACTTTAGTTGGTGTTACTCATAGACTTTGAAATTGTTATTCTACAAAAAAATGACGAAGCTCCCATATTTATCACTCCGATTTTAATTCATCCTCTTTGAAGATTGGGGACTTTAATCATGGAAACCTTTAATTAGGGATAAATACGAAACTTGAAAACTCTACTAACACTAGGTAATTTCTATGGAATTTTCTGATCAGGGTTTCTCAATAGATGATGGTCCCACATGACATGTGCCTGAGAAGTTCGTGGCAGCCAAGTACTCATCGGGAAAGGTTGTTGCATTCAAAAGGTCTTCTTACTCCTCAAGACTACTGTGGCCATATCTGGAGTGTCTTTGGTTTTCCAGCTCATCATTGAAGAATTATCATCAACCAATTCAACAATCTATCTTTCCTCAGGAATAAGACTTAATACCATGGCCATATCTTTCCAGCTCATCATTGAAGAATTATCATCAACCAATTCAATAATCTGTCTCTGCTCAGGAACAAGACTTATAACATTATTGACAACAGTTTATTCTTCTTCTTCTTCTTCCTGATCCTTTTCATCAAATTCAGTTTTAGTCTCTGCCCAATTTTCCTCCTCAACTTGATCCATAATTTCACTTTTCTTCTGACAGTCTGGTGAAGAATTTCCAAACGGGTCCCAAATTTTCACCCTTTCTTATTTATCTATTCTCGAGGCCATTCAACCCATTTCTTAATATTCTAGATTGCAAAAAAAAAATTCTTCTACATATAACTATTCCAATTTGTCAATGTAACGGGGGGAAATAATATAGCAGGTGCATATCAAATTTTGTGTATCTCTATACCATAAAGATCCAATCACCAGCAAATTTCATATGCATATACCACATTCATATATCAGGTAGAATTGATGGATTCATTGTTCAAATTTACACATAAACATATAACTCTTAGCCCTGTTTGGTTTGGGTGTAATGTTTGGATTTAGGTGAAAAGTAAATATAGCATTAAGTATGTTCACTTATTTAGAGTTGAAAGAAAATCGTATAAAATTTTAAACAAGTGTTCACATTATAATTACGTGATTTTGAATTAAATAATTAACAAAATTTAACTCTAAATAGACGAAAGTATTTTACACCAGTATAGCATTAGTGTTTCACTTTAAACCAGATGTGGCATATATGATTTGGCATTGTTAGAATTTTTGGTGTTATATCTTGTAACTTGACATATGATTACGTTTGATGTAACAGTGCGTGCGACGCTTATATGAGGAGAGTGATTCCATGCATGCACTTAATGGGCTGAAATACTTCTCGACAATTGATGCGGTTATAATGAGGACACTTCATATTCAGATAGATCATGGTTGTAGCCACTTCGAGAGTGGATACAATCACTAATACATATTGGGACATTGTCATATAGATTGGGGTCTTCTCCAAAAGAATTATAAAAACCCTTGGCTGAGAGACAAACTCCTTATATAAAAAAAATTTGTTTACTTTGCAGCCATAGTAAGTACAAATGTTAGTGTTTTAAAAATATAGTAGGTTATTTTTCCAGTTAAAAGTTCAAATCTTATGTGGAGATGAACTGCAGGTGTTGAATATGATACTTAGGCTTGCATGGATGCAAACAGTTCTAGGTTTGCATGATGCACTTTTCCTCCATTGAAAGGCCTTATTTGCTATAGTTGCGAGTTTGGAGATTATTCATCGTGGTGTTTGGAATTTGTTTCGATTTGTTTATTATCTCTGTTCAACTCTTTATCAGTTTAAACCAAAAGAAAAATGGTCGTTGCCCAATACAGTATGCGAAATCCCTGTTTTAAAGAGAATAAAGTTTTATATAAGAGACTTCTTCTAGAATTGATACAAAAGAATATAGTGGTGTACAAAATAAATTTTTTATATAAGAGACTTATTCTGGACTTCTTATTTGCATTTCCTCATAACATTGATTAACTGGGATTCCTCTAATTTTTCTAGATCCAGCGGTGATTTATTCAGCCTTATGTCATTCAATCCACTAGGATTATAACAAGTTTGATCTGTTTGGGATGATCGAACTTGTTATGGTGGTGTCACTGGCACCGGGTCATACAATTTGATTTGTTTAGGATGACTACGTATTAATACATTGGTTCTTTTTAATTGACTTGATCACGAAAATTTCTAAAAGTGTCTTCGTCCTTAGTTGCGAGAAATTTATGAAAGTGACTAACAGAGCAAACAATTAAGCAGTTGGCGCATTACAAGTGTTTTCCTCCCTAGTTGTAAGAAATTTTTGAAATTGGTTACATTCTTTCTTGGATTAGTTGATGTTCTAACTGCTTGATATGTACTTTGGGTTTATATGTTATGTACGGGATTCTCGTGTAATCAGTTAATTTATTATGCTCGATATAGATTTCGTATGTGTTGTGTGAGCTTGAATAAACTAGAAATCAGCCTGACTTCCCTTTTTTTTTTTATCTTTGCCCCTGGATCAAATATTGAAAAAATGATCACTTTGTTTAATTCTTTAATTATCAATAAAACTTTCTTTCTTATGGAAAAACATTATACAGTTCTTAGAATGTAATTATCTTATATTTGTCTCTCATACAACAATTGTTTCTTACATTTTTTATTGCATAAGGGTAAAACTCGATCCTCAATTTTAGTATGTTCAAAAGTGAATAAATTAGTAATCAAGAGAAATTGGATAAATTGGATCATCAGGAGAACGAAGAACATTCACTAAAGACGTGGTTGAGGCTATGGCATCCTTCAACAAGGTATTACGCTGTAAATGTTCGTCTTTCGTCTGCTTATTCCTGTATTATCCAAGATGTAGCTGAATTTTTGCAACTGGTGTTATGCAGAAACCTGTTATATTTTCTCTTTCCAACTCAACTTCATAATCAGAATGTACTACTGAAGAAGCTTATACTTGGAGTGAGGTAATTTAGTGCGCAACTTCTATTTCTTGTGCATCCAAGAAGACGTACTCTTTTCGTTCAATCCAAATTTCTTTCTATCATGGTCGATTGTGTGTTTAAATAACTTTTTTGTTACCTTTTTATTGGTTTCCAGGGTTGTGCCATTTTTGTTAACGGGAGCCCCTTTGACCCTGTTGAATATAATGGCAAGGTCTATGTCTCTGGCCAGGTTCGTAGTCCTCAAAACTTACTGATATTTTTTTTCCATATTATTCTAAACTTTGAGGACTAACTTTGGTACAATTATTTTTCGTCCAGGCAAATAATGCAAATATTTTTCGCCTTTCTCTTTTCCCTCTCACCCAGAAGTTAAGGCCGCTGGTTTACTCGTGCTTCTTGCCTTCACTGATGATTTGTCTAGCTGCTAGAGCTGTCGTGGACAAAAAAACTAATGCATTCTTATAATGAGCTATCCCTGTTGAACCTAGTGAATAATAATACACCGGGGGGGGGGGGGGGGAGGGAGTGTCCCTGAAAATTATAAGAGAATAAAATAAGTAATAATTCATTTTAATGCTCAGTTGTTATGTTTCTCTATTACCAATGCACGTATAAATGGTTTGTCTTTTGTGTAGGAGGAGGATGAAGAAGAGAGCGATGACGACGAATCTCAGGTGTAATCTACATTATGTACCTGTGTTCTCATAGTGCCATGTTTAATTATGCATGGTGTTTTAATATATCAGTCTTGCATTTCGTTATGTATATAATTTAGGAATGAGGCTATTGCCATGTTGCTACATTATAAAATTTTAGTGGTCGACGTACTCCAATAGACGATGAGTCACTTTAAATTACACATTTATGATTAAATGTGTGTCAATGGCATGAGAATGTACTAGTCTTTTGTGTTATTTACTCATTTATGATTGCGCATTTACTGAGGTTGATTTTGTTCAACAGGTTCTTATTGGAAAGTATGAAGATTAATTTTTGGAGAATGAAGTCTACTTTTGCAAGGAATATAATGAAGACTACTTCTGGGGGAATAATTTGTAGAACTTTAATGATGTTAGACTTCGTTTCAATTTTGTGGTTAAAAGCTAGATGGTTTTTCTTGTACTACATTTTGTTTTCATAATTTTAATGGTTATGAATGGAATATAGTTTTGAATTGGTTTAATATCATCGAAATGTAGTGTCATTCCTTTTGTCATGTGTGTTTTGGAATTATGTTTTGAGTGAAATTTGTGGACATTGGTTTTACATTGCCATTGGTTGAGCACGCGAGTTATTACTAATGTATTCATATCTATTTGTTTAATGAGAAACTAATATATTTTTTTAAATATAATAATATTGTTAACGAACTTTAACCGTTACAAATAAAAACATTTGTTACAAATATATGACATTCCCATTCCGTTATAATGTATTTTGTAACGGTTTTATCTGTTACAAATTCTATATTTGTAACGGGTCAAAACTGTTACAATTTAGTTAATCCTAACTAATACATGTGATCTGTACTAACGCCAAATCCGTTACAAAATAAATTGCAACAGTTTTAATCCGTTACAAATACTAAATTTGTAACGGATTTTTTCCGTTACAAATTTTGTTAGTAAAATAAATAACGCCGATTTTCTAACGGATTTAATCCGTTACAAATATGTTTTGAATTTTTGCCCGTTACAATTGACCTGTTTTGGTGTAGTGCGTGAATGCCGATTAAGTTATATAAGTTGTGTGCATGCTTATTACTTGGAATATTATGTGTATGATATACCTAGGTACTGGCTATCGAACGGAGGTTAACACGTTGTGGACGACCATATCTTGTGTGCCTTCGGGAGATTTTGAGTCGTACCACTAGAGTATGGAACCTAGGTACGAGCTATCTTTGAGAACGATAGTGTTGACGATCGTATGGGTGCGTAGGTATGTACGTAGACCATCGGCTTGGAACTATGTTTGCCTCCATTATGTGTATATATTTTATTGGTTCCTGAGAGATTGAACCTGTTGTCCTTTATGCGTGAGCGTTCCAATGGGACTAGATAGCCGAGTATGCCTAACACCAGGGGTTTCTTAACCATGGGTGCAATATTTATATATATTTATATGTATACATAGTGAGATTTTATATATGTATGCCGAGTTCCTATTCTGTGATTCATATTGGTCGCTTTATTATAGTATATACTTATTGGGTCACCAATTGAGAATCAAGAATGTTATGAGAATGAGTTAAAGCATCTTAAACCTACTCCTAAATAATAGAAAGATATTGTCTTCGGGTTATTTAGATATTTTATTCGGAATAGTAATTATACTATGTATAGTCAGGGAGAGTATCATGACTAGTATGGGTAGTTAGGCTCGTTAGGCGTGCACATTAGATGAGAGGTGAGCATCTCAAGTGAGTACGCTAAGTTAGCATGAATAATATTTGTGCTAATTAACCAATTTAAGAACTTGCTATATTTAAACTTTTTTCTACTCGGGCTCTGACCCGTTTTTCTACAAAACTCTTTTCTCGTTCCTTTATTTTAGGTGCTCAGCCACAGAGACACCAAACATAGGAGATTCCATTCAGTTGCCGAGCTGTAGCTGCTGTGGAAGCTACAAGACATTGCTAGTATACGCTTCATAGTCTATTCTTCTTTATCTATCAGTTATTTACTTCAGTTTGACATGTCGTCCCTTCCTATTTTATATTCAGAGATTTAGATGTTTTATTCTGATAGTAGACTTTTATTTCACGGCTTTGGATTATTGTATGGGATTTTGACTGGAAGTGTTTACTCCAGTTCTTTATTTTAATTCAGCTAGTTCTTTCCTTATGCTTTTGGAATAAATAGTATTAGTTAATTATTTCCTTACTTGATGATGGTTAATAACATGATAAAATTTCGACATCAATCTTTTTAAATATTAAGTGGTTAATTTTTATTAAATAAAATTGATGATTTTCGACAATGATGCATTATCTGAACCAATTGGATATTTTGGATTTAATTAATAAAGGACTGATCACCCAGTATTTAATTAGGCGGGGTGTCACATAATCCTCATAATTGTCCATGTTTTTGGTGCATTCATAGGTGAGTTTTATAGTAGTGGGGAGTCATCACGAGTCAAGAGAGATAAGGAGCATTTCGATACAGAATCCCCTTATTTTGGAGGCCCCATCGAAGTAGAGTTCCCAAGTTGTTCTATCATTTAGGGCGAAGAGATTCTAGTCGAGGAATTTTACCTCATCCTAGTCTTCTTCATCTGTCAAGTGTTGTCCTGCGAGCATGTCAGAAATGGACCGACCTTTGGTGGCTTTTGGCGTGACATACGTGATCTTGAATTTGGATAGCATCAATATCTATTTGTCCATTAAGCATTAGCGAGTGAGTTTCTCAAATAAGTATTTCAAGGGATCCATCCTGGAGATGGATCGTATGATGTAGGACACCATGTAGTATTGTAGTTTGTGGGTGATCCATACGAGGGATACACAAGCCTTTTATAAGGCGATGTATTTGATCTCAAAGGAGACTAGCATTTTTGCTTACATAATATATAGCACATTCCTTTGGGTAACTCTATACGTATTGGGCCAATATGGCTCTTAAAGCCGTATCGGCTATGTTCATGTAGAGTAGGAGAGGTTGCCCCAGTTGGGAAGGTACTAACATAGGTGGGTGGGTGAGGTACTCTTGTATTTTCTCGAATGCTTCTTGGTATTGAGCGTTCCATTCTTTGGGTGAGTATTTCTTGATTATTTGGAAGATGGTTTCACTGATAGTGGTAAGTTGTTTAATGAATGGAGTTATGAATTATATATGGCATAGGAACCCTTAGACCTCTTTTTCTATTTTGGGTGGTGGCATTTCTTGTATGGATTTGACCTCTATGGGGTCTACCTCAATTCCCTATATACTAACAACGAATCCAAGCACTTTTCCTTTAGTGACTCCGAAGACACATTTTTGCAGATTTAGCCTCACTTTGAAGAAGTGCAACCTTTGAAATAATTTCTGAAGTGCTAAGATGTGTCCTTCTCGGTCCTTGAATTTGATGATCATATTATTTATGTAGACATATATTTTCTTGTGTATGAGGTTGTGTTCGCTTTTTGGTAATTTTCACCTGCATTCTTGAGGCCAAAGGGCATGACTATATAATACTATGTCCTTTAAGGGGTGATGAACCAAGTTTTCTCTTAGTGGTCAGAGTGCATTTTTATCTGATTGTAGCTTGTGAATCCATCAATGAAGGACTTGATCACGTTACTGGCTATAATATGTATAAATAATTCAATGTGTGGCAGGGGAAAGTATCTTTAGGGGTGGATCGATTAAGATCCTTATAGTCCACGCACATTTTGACTTTTTTCTAGCTTTGGGTACTATTCTAATGTTAGCTTGCCAAATGGGATATTCAATTATTTAGATGAAGCCGACACTGAGTTATTTCTCGACCTCCTCCTTTACTTTCAATAACCAACCGGGTATCAGCTTACAGAGCCTTTTATTTATGTTTTTCCTTCAAGGATAGTGGATTTCTCATGGATGATGATAGTCAGGTTGATGTCGAGCATGTCGGCATAAGACCAAGTAAATACATCTATAAAGTTGGAGAGGAGATTTGTGAGCTCCTTTTATTTATTCTCATCTAGGGAGGACCTTATTTGTAGTTGTTTGGGGATTTAGGGAGTTCCCAAGTTTATGGTTATGGTGTCATCCTCTTTGGGAGACATACATCTATTTTGACTTTGGTCAAGTTTTTTTTAAGAGTTTTAAGTATTTATTCTGCAAAGTTATCATTATTAGGTGAGTTTTTATCCATTGTTGGATTTGTAATCATCACACGCAACACATATAAGAAAATACTGAAAATCACTATTTATTATGCCATCAAAGGGAGGAAGGACAACGTTGATAATGTAAAAAAGTCTACTTTTATAGGGATACATTAGGATAGGGGATAAGGGGGGACGTTTCTGCTAACATAACAAACTCAAAGGTCCTCTGAATGACAGGTGTTAGGATGCATTTGACAAAAGTCCAATTATTAAGTACTAAAGATCCCACAATGTTAGTGATAAGGTGGGTCAAATTATGTTGAGGGACCTTTAGAACCTTGGCATAGAGGACATGATGGAGAAATTGGTGTTTTTTAAGTTGGATTGTATCCCCTAATAGATTGTAACAGAATCCTTTATTGGTCTGATTAAGGGGTGAATGTATAGGATTGCCTTGCAGAGGGATTGTAGAAAGAGCTGGTGGCTTTCTTCATTCCACTTATAATCCCAAGATGGTTGATGGGTTGTATCCTGAGGCTTGATCGAAGGCAATGTTTCAGTGGGTGGTGCCGTTGAGTCCGGAACTCGTAGGTAGAGATTAAGTTCAGTTATGCTGACTAATTGTCCCTTTTTAGTAGTAATACCTCGGGTTGTCGAGGTTCCTAACATGTCTATCAGGGAAATATCAACTGGAAATAACGCGGTGTGATACCCCAATTATTAAAACAACGGGTGACCAACCCTCTACTAAAATAAACAGGAATATCATTTGGCTCATTCTTAGCATCATTATCGAAAATCCAATTAATTACTAACCACTTACTATTTAATCAAGTCGTGTGTCAATTTTAACTTTCTTAAAATGCCGTAAATAAAACCATTCACCATAAATCATTCAGATAAATAATTAAATCTACAATCACATAATTAAAACTTCATATTGGCATAATATAACAATCCATTAGACGAATAAACCATCAGTATACAATCCCATACAATAATTTAAATAAATCGAATTAAATAAAATTGAAATAAAAGCTGTCATTGGGCGACATACCCGGATAGTAACTAATTAAGTCCTATTTAGAATCTCAAAGATATAAAACGCCTATAGCAATTCCTGCAAGCACTCCACAACTGCTGCAGCTCTAATAACCTTGAAATGATACTCATGCTTGGCGTCCCTGTGGCTAGACACATAAAAGTTTTTGAAAATATTTTGATACGGGTCAGAGCCCAAATATTTTGCAGGTAATAAAAATGCATTAATAAATATGAGTGTATTCTTTCATATTTAAACTGGTGTCGCACTCCCATGAGATAATACTAACCCTTCAACTATAGTGCATACCTAACGAATGCATTTTAACATCCTAGTTATGCTAATCAACCTAACTAGTCTCAATATACCCTTAAGTCCATATGCTATCTTGTGCCACGTGTATTTTATATGATTATCTTTCACATCCGCTTAATAATTATAATTAATCAATTCATTTAATATAACATTCACTAGTTATTAATCCAATATTGACACCTTAGTGTCTTATGCCCATATAATATTTTCTTCAGTTTTATATATGTATTTTCATATCACAACAAGTACACACACGCACACACACACACACACACACACACACACACACACACACACACACACACACACACACATATATATATATATATATATATATATATATATATATATATATATATATATATATATATATATATATATATATATATATATATATATATATGTATGTATAACCGGTAATCCCTCAGAGTAATAACTCACTGGATGCGAATCTCTAGTATGCTATTAGTCCTAGAGCATACACACATCATCCTGGGCCACCGGTTCGAAATCTCACCATCGAACCCAAATTGTGAATGTAACTAGATGTGGTCATAGCCTTAAGTTAGTGGATCATAATCATACCGTATTATTCCACTTGGACTCCAACCTCACATAGAGTGAGCATGCACAGACCTATAACCCTGGGGACCAATACTACACCTGCTAGGATTTGTCAGGAGAGATCGCCCATGGCGCCAAACCTCCACCGATAGCATCCCCACTAGAGTGGTATGTTTAATATACACATATATATATATATATATATCCTCTCTATACCCGTATATATATTCAATGCCCTAACTAATCGTGCCTATCACTCGCATATACCCCCGGTCTAAATCCGACTCCAAATTGTTAAATAATCACTTATTTAATTAATTTGCCCCTTATAATAATATTCTGTGTATGTAACCATTATCAACCAGACCATATCCCCTTTGTACCGAATTTTCATCACGAATTCATTGTTACATTTCCCGAGTATTATTCACCCTAAATACTCTACATCTCACCCCGCATATATCCCAATCATCACAAGGTATTTTTTTCACTGTTATAATAATATTTTCTGAGGTTCTAATTCATTCATAGACATCCTAAATCAGTCAGGGATTAAACATTTGGCAAAAGACATTGAATAAACTAACTTGGGCATAATAGGGTTACCTAACCGTTTGGCTTGAGGGAGAATCAGTTCGCCCCTGCAGAATAGCCCAGGTCTGCATATTTGAAATTCTGCAAGAGTTTCATCAATTCAATTCACCAATAAAACAAATTCCATACATAATTTTTTTATCTATCAATGCTAAATATGATTCTACTCAATTTCATATTTAAATCCATTTAAACATCATACAATTCATGGGATTAAATACCTTAATAAATAATTGCACCATTTCTTAATTAAATCACAAAATTACACTAATCTTCTATCTTTATCATTCAAGAGCAAGTCTTTCTATTTAGATTAAACTCAGATTTCATATGGAAAAATTATCACTTTCACTTTTATGAAATCATTTCCAAAATCTCATATTTTCACATGTGAATCCCACCCAAAATAATTGTGACCAACTCTAATATGAAATGAATTGCGCACATCAAATATTAAGAAAGTTGATCACTTGCCATAGTCAACTTGTAAAGTCTGAATTTGTATAAAGAAATCCCTTGTGATGATCCAAGCCCAGAATATCTTCAAGCTCTTCCCAATTCTTGCCTCTATTGATCACCCCCATTGAGTTTCCTTTTGAATTCTTTAATATTCTTCCTCTTTTCCCTCTACATTCTCTCATAGGCTTTTTATATAGTAAGGAAAGCTCTTGATATGATAAAGTGGCTATTCTCGCACCATAACCTTTCATTATATAAGCCTAATCCCAAAAATAGGTTAACCTGCATAATTAAAATGACTTGAATACCCCTATACCCGTTTAATCTAAAATGTCCCTAAAACACAATCACTACCTTCGAATACTTAATTTTGAGTATTTTGACCTATTCCAGATCAACCGTGCACTCGAAATCATCATTTTAGTAACCAATCACAAATATTCCATCTCAATCTAATTTTACCCACACATGTGTCCCGGTTAAGATACAGTCAAATACCGTCGCGTTTACCCACTTATGACGTAATACCATTGGACATTAATTTATTTACTTTATCACACTATTAAATATTAAATCACTTAAATATTAGTCCATTTTGCGCTAATTAATATTTATTTTAAATTCACATTATTCCTTTATGTATTTAAATTACGTGCACATGTGTAATTTAAACGCCTAATTATAAATGCTCAATATTACGGGGTGTTACATACTTCCCCTCTTGAAAAGGAATTCCATCCCTAAAATTCGGGCATACCTGGAATAAAGAGCTCGGGATATTTCTCACGCATATCATCCTCCCACACCCATGTCAACTCATTAGCGTTGTGATGTCCCCATTGAACACGAATGTGACACCCCGACTAATTAAATACCGGGTAGCTACTCCTTTATCAAATTAATTCAAAATGCCAAGTTGGCTCAGTTAATAGCATCACTGTCGAAAACATTTTAATATTACTAACCACCTAGTATTTAAAAAGCAAGTGCCAAATTTTAATTTAAGTCTGATTAACATGCAACAAGAGTAATGAAGAAATAAATAACACCATTCACCATACTGAAGTAAAATGAATAATCATTACATAACAGTAAATAAAGTCTGGAGGAAAAACTCCTCACTACAATCCCATAACTGAAATGAATAACTAAATACTGAAACCATAAATGCTAAAGTCTGAAAACTGAAATATAAAAGATGTCTCTAAATAGAAATGGGCAACATGCCCTACAACTGATAGATAGTGACTCTGGAATCCAAAATATAGAAGCGTCTATAAGCAAATCCCTGTAGCTTCCACAAACAGCTACAGCTCGTCACCTGAATGAGAATCCTATGCTTGGTGTCCCTGTGGCTAGGCACCTAAAATGGTTTTACAAAGAAAAAGAGATTTGAAAAGCAAAAGGGTCAGAGACCGAATGTGGAGTTATATTTTAAAAAACCTGCAAGTGCTTTAAAAACATTTAAAACATTAAATGCAAAGTACATGTTAGGACGTGCACTCACATTATATTCTCACCTCTCGTCTAACTGTGCACTCCTAACGCAAGTACCCATCTATAAATACTACTAGCTAAGTGACAACATATCTAGCTAGACTACCAAAGGTCCTGCCCATAATACTTGGTTCCATTTACATAATAACGCTCGTAACTAAATAGGGGTTTAACGTCAACTCAGATACTCAATATGCAATATATATAACTATCAGTTAACTCGTTATATTTCTCGAAACAACACCGTAATATATTTTTACAACATTAACATGAGTATTCTCATTAATTAAATGTATATTAATCTCATCATATATATACAATACAAGCACCCCGCAACTAAGCTGTAGTGCACACATACTCTGCTATCCATCCCGGTACATCACGTACATAAGGATCACATATTCCGAATCTCTCAGGAATAGTTCAGATAACACAAATCACAAATAGTGGAGGCGAACACAGTCACCATCACATGGGTCACGCACATACCTACGCTCCCATGATCATGCAGACTTATTAATATCACAATAAGTCCTTCTATGACCTATGTTCATCGAGGTACCAGTCTATATCCCCCCCCGTAGGCACACAAGGAATAGAGGGTCCTAAGCGAACGCAACCTCCCGTGATAGCAAGTATGGTAGGTATGTCATACACACAATACATATACTAATACTAAGTAAACACACGTCTTAGTAATACCGTATTTTAATCGTAATACATATCGCATACTCGTACTAGTTTATACTTATCATGATTCATACTATTCCGGTTTGTAATCATACGCGTCATAATTATCTCACGTCGTAGTAGACACTCACGTCTCAACCCAAACCGTCCATGTAATACACTCTCGTATGTAAATTCCTTCTCATAAATACCCAAATGTCCCAAACCTATCACTACATCATCATTGGAAGGTTAATTATATCCTCGAACAAGTTTACGGAACTCCAAAAGTCAAAACAGTCCAAAAAGTACCAAACTGCCAGCTCGTTAGAAGTCTCGTTCGAACGAGGCTTCGAACGAGTTTGGACTGTCAGGTCGTTAGAAGTCTCGTTCGAACGAGGCTGTTCGAACGAGATCCCAGTTCGTTTGAACGAACTGTCCCTTCTAACGATATCTCGTTCGAACGAGATATCGAACGAAATCCCTACTCGTTAGTAACGACTGGTCAACTCGTTAGAAGCTCGTTCGAACGAGTTCGTTCGAACGACCTGGGGGCTGCTTCTCACGAGCTACCAGTTTCGGCCCAGAATTTTCCCAAAATCGTTTTTCACCATTTTTACTCCTCAAACCTCTTCTAAAATTCGTTCCTACAATATATTGAGTTCTCTAATCATCCTCAAACATGCCAAGGTGTTATACTAACATCATTAAAGGGTTTAATACCTTCTAATCATCATTAAATCACGAATTTCTACATAAGTTCCCAATTTTCTTCAAGAACATAAACCCTAGGTTCTTCTCATCAATATTTCCCAGATTTTAATCCGTTTATACATCACATAGATATGAAATCTCTGAATTAAATCTTCAAACAATGTTTCTACATGCAAACCTATCCCAAAATTAAGCAACAATCTTCCAATTTCATGGGTTTTCTTTTAACTCTTATATAAGCTTGATTAACAATATTTCTAACATGGAAAAAGCATTCACTGCATAAGGAATGTAATTTAAATCACTTGCCTTGGTTTGATTCCGGATTTGGTGTTGATTTGCTGAAGAATTTCTGCAGATTTTTCCTTTCTCCAAGCTCTCCTCCAATGGTGGCTTAAGGTGGCTAGGGTTTTGATTTGGGGAAACTTAGAAAACCTAAATGACACCTACGTAGCTTTCTAGGTTAATATGGGTTGGTTATGGGCTTAGTGGGCCAAATTCCACATCAGATTTACATCTCCAATTTTCGTCACTTTTAATTCCTAAAAATGTAAAATTACCAAAATACCCTTTAAGTTGCCGGTATGGCCTAAAAATACCCCGGGACCCAAACTATACCCCCGGCTAGTGTTTTCTGACAATCTCGACCCTTCCGGACGCGTTGGCGCACTCAAAACGACCATACGGATTATAGATTTTAAATTCACTTTTTTTTTATCATCAAAATAATATACTGTGACGCGGCGGTCCCACGCGTCTCAACAAAATTTCTAAAATGCCGTATATTAATCTCACGACAAATTTTATAATACCAAGTTCATATATAATCATATATGCACATAATCAAATACCAATTCGCATCACATTAGTATTTATAACCCGGATTAATTATCAATTAATACACAATTTAATTAATTAATCCCCAAAATAAATATAGTCAAAAGTACGGGGTATTACATACTTCCCCCCTAATAACTGAATTTCGTCCCGAAATTCGGAACTAGAAAGTACCTGCTAAAAACAGCTCTGGATAAAGTTCGCGCATCTCATCCTCGCGCTCCCATGTGGACTCTTCGACATTGTGATGTCGCCACTGAACACGTACTAACAGAACTATCTTTGACCGCAGTTTCCTCTCGCTTCGGTCCAAAATAGCAATTGGCCCCTCCTCGTAGGAGCTATCCGGCTGGAGATCGATGTCCTCCACAGCAATGTGAGAATGAGCCAAATTATCTCTAAGGTATTTCCTCAGCGAGGAAATATGGAACACGTCGTGAATCCGATGCAAGTGCTCTGGTAGTCGAAGTCTATACGCAACCGGTCCTATCCGCTCAATAATAGGAAACGACCCCACATACCTCGGTGCCAACTTCCCCTTCTTCCCGAATCGCATAATCCCCTTCATCGGAGAAACCCTGAGCAAAACCTGGTCCCCCACTTGGAACTCCCTGAAAAACCTCTTCGCATCAGCATAACTCTTCTGCCTGTCTTGAGCTACCCGAATGCGACTCCGAATCAACTCAATCCTTGCCGAAGTATCCTGAATCACTTCCGGCCCAAGCAGTTTGTTGTCCCCCACCTCCAACCAACATGCTGGGGAACGACAAGGCCTACCGTACAATGCCTCAAACGGAGCCATGCCAATCGTGAACTGATAGGAGTTGTTGTAAGCAAACTCCACCAGTGGAAGGTACTTCTCCCATCCACCCCCAAAGTCAATAATGCACATGCGTAGCATGTCTTCCAACATCTGATTGGTGCGCTCTGTCTGCCCATCAGTCTGCGGATGATAAGCCGTACTCAACCGCAATTCCGTGCCCATGGCCTCCTGGAAACTCTCCCAAAACCGCGAAATAAATATCTTGTCTCTGTCAGATACGATATTCAGGGGCACACCGTGAAGTCTCACAATCTCTGAAATAAAGAACTGGGCGTACTGTCCCGTAGTATAGTCAGTCCTTACGGGTAAGAAGTGAGCGACCTTGGACAATCTGTCCACAATTACCCAAACGGAGTCGTGACCCCTCTGCGACGTAGGCAACCCCGTGATAAAATCCATGGATATGCTCTCCCATATCTACACCGGAACCTCCAACGGCTGTAGCAATCCTGCTGGTCTCTGATGATCCACTTTTACAAGCTGACAAGTGGCGCATTTTGGAGACAAACTCAGCGATATCTCTCTTCATACCGCTCCACCAATACTGCCGTCTCATGTCTTGGTACATTTTGTCCCCTCCAGGATGTACCGCGAACCGTGAGCCGTGCGACTCTGCCATCACATCGTGCCGCAATTCTTCCCCTTCCGGAACCACCAATATCCCATTGAAGCGCAATCCCCCGTCTGAGCTAACGGTATAGGACTCGGCTCCCTCTGCTAGCAATCGAACTATCTACTCTTGACAGAACGTATCATTAGCCTGTGCCCGTACTACCTTTGTGACAATCTGCGGGGTAACGATCATCACTGACATGAAAGATCGGGCCACTGCATCCTGGTGTCCCAATTCCTTCCACTTTGCCTTCCACACCTCTGTCACCTCATCTGCTGGCCTGCGGCTCAACGCGTCTGCTACCACGTTAGCCTTACCCGGGTGGTACTGGATGTCGAATTGGTAGTCTTTCACAAATTCAAGCCACCTACGCTGCCGCATATTCAATTCCTTCTGCGTGAATAGATACTGTAGTGATTTGTGGTCCGTGAACAGCTGAAACTTCTCCCCCAAAAGATAGTGCCTCCAAATCCGTAAGGCAAATACCACTGCTGCCAACTCCAAATCATGCGTGGGGTAATTCTTCTCATGAGGCTTAAGCTTACGGGAAGCATAAGCTATGGCCTGTCTCTCCTGCTGCAATACACCTCCCAGTCCTTGCAAAGACGCATCGGTGTAAACCAAATACTCAACTCCCGGTCTCGGCAATGCTAACACAGGTGCTGAGGTCAACTTGTCCTTTAATTCATCGAACGCCAACTGACAGGCATCACTCCAAATGAACGGCACACCTTTACGAGTAAGATGTGTCAAAGGACCTGCTATCTCCGAGAAACCCCGAATAAACCTCCTGTAGTATCCTGCTAGACCCAAGAAACTATGAATCTCCGTTGGTGTCGTGGGCTGTCCCCACTCCCTCACCGCTGATACCTTCCCCGGATCGACAGATATTCCCTGGTCGGAAATAATGTGACCCAAGAACTGGACTTCCTTCAGCCAAAACCCGCACTTCTCGTATTTTGCATACAGCTCGTTCTGACGAAATGTCTGCAAAACCTGCCTCAAATGTTCGGCGTGCTCCTCCTCTGTCTGAGAGTAAACCAGAATATCATCAATGAAGACAATGACAAACTGGTCTAGGAAATCCCTGAACATTCTGTTCATCAGGTCCATAAACACTGCTGGAGCGTTGGTCAAGCCGAAAGGCATAACCCGAAATTGATAAGAACCATATCTCGACAAGAACGCAGTCTTCGAGACGTCCTCCTCCCTGATACGCAACTGATGGTATCCCGACCTCAAGTCAATCTTCGAGAAGAAAGAAGATCCTCTCAACTGGTCGAACAAGTCATCGATTCGAGGCAACAGATACTTATTCCGTATCGTGACCTTATTCAACTCTCGGTAGTCCACACACAACCTCAGTGAACCGTCCCTCTTCTTCATAAACAAAACCGGAGCGCCCCAAGGTGAGGTACTCCTGCGAATAAAGCCTTGTCCCAACAGCTGCTCTATCTGATCCCGTAGTTCTCGCATCTCAGCCGGAGCCATACGGTACGGTGCGCGTGCTATAGGTCTCGTACCTGGTAGCAAATCTATAACGAAGTCTATCTCTCGACTGGGTGGTAGTCCTGGTATCTCCTGAAACACATCCGAATACTCCCTGACAACCGGGATCGAATCTAAAGGAATAACAACCTCCTTAGAGGTATCCTCCTCTATGTAATACAGATGAGCGGTCGATCCTCCCTCTGGGCGAGGCATCGCCACTATAAACATCTCTTGCCCCGGAATGGCAAAAACAATGTTCCCGCTGAAGCAATCAATCATGGCCCTATATGCTACGAGCCAATCCATACCGATGATCACATCGTGAACATGCATGTCTAACACTAACATGTCTGCAGGCAATACCAAACCACCAACCTCTACTCCCACTCCCCGGCATATAAAGAAAATAAGTGACCCACTCCCCAATGGTGAGTCGACACACGTCACTGTGCTCTCTGCCGTAGCTAACAATCCTAAAGCTTTCGCGAAGTGTGTAGCAATAAAACAATGTGTAGCACCCGTATCAAATAACACCCGACCCATAGTGCCATGGATAGGAAACGTACCCTCGATCGCGGGCGGTGCCTGTGGAACTGCAGCCTGGTGGACGTTGTAGACACGTCCATACTGTAGCTGCCCCTGCTGAGCTGGGACTGCTGGAATGGGTGGCAATGCTGCCATCTGTGGCGGTGCGGGAAGAGCTGCGGGAAACATCGGCCTCTGTGGCTCCTGGCGAGCACCCTGCTGCTGCTGTTGTGGGGCCCTGCCCCTATCAGGACAATCCTGCTTCTTATGGCCAGTCTTGCCACAAGTAAAGCACTTCCCTGGGAAGTTCCCTCCCCTCTGCCCCTGTTGTCCCCGGCCCTGGTGGCCGTTACCATTCCTCCCTTGGCCCTGCTGGCCCTGGTGAAACTGCTGCCCATTCTGTCCCTGCTGGCCCTGATGGACGTTTGGACCCTGATGGCCCTGACGGAATCCTCCCTGTCCTTGCCTGTAGTTCCCTGACCGGAACCTCTTATTATCCCCCTGCTGGGTACCCTGCTCATTCTGTCTATGCCCCTGACCAGATTGTGCCCCGCTGGCACCATATCCTCCAGTCCTGCCCTGATGGCTAGACTCTCCCGACCGTTTGCCCTCGACCATATGAAAACGGTGGTCCTGGCAGTGTAACAATGCTGCATTAACCACATCAGAATACGTGGCCAACGATAGGTTCCCTAGCAGATGTTGACGGATCCTCCAATTCAACCCGTCTGTGAACTTCTCTATCTTCTTCTTCTCTGTTGGAATCTCGTCTGGAACGATATTCAACAGGTTAGTAAACTCGGCCTCATACTCGGCCATTGTCTTGCCCTCCTGCTTCAAACTCATCAGCTTCCTCCTCATCTCCGTATGAACTGCGGATGGAAAGTACTTGTGGTCGAACCGCACCCAGAACTCCTGAATCGTGAGGGTATCCCTCTCCTCCGCGGTGGTAATGGACTCCCACCACTGCAGCGCAGATCCAACTAGCTTGAAAGTAGCTAGCACCTGCTTCTGAACATCTGTGCACTCATGCATCCTCAAATGCCTCTGTATGTCCTTCCTCCATTGGCTCGAGACTACCACGTCTGAGCTACCTGCAAACTCTGGCGGATGCGCTTTCTGAAAAGCGTCACGTACACGCTCCCAAGCAGACGGGAATGCATTAACCTGTGCTGGCGCGGCAACCGGCGCCTGAGGCGGTGCCTGCTGAATCACGGCAATCGCGGCATTTACCGCTTGGGCTACTATAGCAGCAACCTCAGCGGCGTTCAACATGCCCTGAACTGGAGCGGGCTGTGGTTCGGGCGTAGCATTCCTGGGAACTCGTCGTGCACGTCGTGGAGGCATCTGAAATAAAAACAAAGTTTATAAGTTCACGGTTTATAAACTTAATATAGCTGAAGAACGAAGCATACACAAAAAGAGTACAACAGTCCTAAAATATAGGGCTCTATATCAAAGAAACGTCGCGGAAACATAATAGCCGTACAGATCCTAAAGGACAATAGAACCTGATGCTCTGATACCACCGTGACACCCCGACTAATTAAATACCGGGTAGCTATTCCTTTATCAAATTAATTCAAAATGCCAAGTTGGCTCAGTTAATAGCATCACTGTCGAAAACATTTTAATATTACTAACCACCTAGTATTTAAAAAGCAAGTGCCAAATTTTAATTTAAGTCTGATTAACATGCAACAAGAGTAATGAAGAAATAAATAACACCATTCACCATACTGAAGTAAAATGAATAATCATTACATAACAGTAAATAAAGTCTGGAGGAAAAACTCCTCACTACAATTCCATAACTGAAATGAATAACTAAATACTGAAACCATAAATGCTAAAGTCTGAAAACTGAAATATAAAAGATGTCTCTAAATAGAAATGGGCAACATGCCCTACAACTGATAGATAGTGACTCTGGAATCCAAAAGATAGAAGCGTCTATAAGCAAATCCCTGTAGCTTCCACAAACAGCTACAGCTCGTCACCTGAATGAGAATCCTATGCTTGGTGTCCCTGTGGCTGGGCACCTAAAATGGTTTTACAAAGAAAAAGAGATTTGAAAAGCAAACGGGTCAGAGCCCGAATGTGGAGTTATATTTTAAAAAACCTGCAAGTGCTTTAAAAACATTTAAAACATTAAATGCAAAGTACATGTTAGGACGTGCACTCACATTATATTCTCACCCCTCGTCTAACTGTGCACTCCTAACGCAAGTACCCATCTATAAATACTACTAGCTAAGTGACAACATATCTAGCTAGACTGCCAAAGGTCCTGCCCATAATACTTGGTTCCATTTACATAATAACGCTCGTAACTAAATAGGGGTTTAACGTCAACTCAGATACTCAATATGCAATATATATAACTATCAATTAACTCGTTATATTTCTCGAAACAACACCGTAATATATTTTTACAACATTAACATGAGTATTCTCATTTAATTAAATGTATATTAATCTCATCATATATATACAATACAAGCACCCCCAACTAAGCTGTAGTGCACACATACTCTGCTATCCATCCCGGTACATCACGTACATAAGGATCACATATTCCGAATCTCTCAGGAATAGTTCAGATAACACAAATCACAAATAGTGGAGGCGAACACAGTCACCATCACATGGGTCACGCACATACCTACGCTCCCAGGATCATGCAGACTTATTAATATCACAATAAGTCCTTCTATGACCTATGTTCATCGAGGTACCAGTCTATATCCCCCCCCGTAGGCACACAAGGAATAGAGGGTCCTAAGCGAACGCAACCTCCCGTGATAGCAAGTATGGTAGGTATGTCATACACACAATACATATACTAATACTAAGTAAACACACGTCTTAGTAATACCGTATTTTAATCGTAATACATATCGCATACTCGTACTAGTTTATACTTATCATGATTCATACTATTCCGGTTTGTAATCATACGCGTCATAATTATCTCACGTCGTAGTAGACACTCACGTCTCAACCCAAACCGTCCATGTAATACACTCTCGTATGTAAATTCCTTCTCATAAATACCCAAATGTCCCAAACCTATCACTACATCATCATTGGAAGGTTAATTATATCCTCGAACAAGTTTACGGAACTCCAAAAGTCAAAACAGTCCAAAAAGTACCAAACTGCCAGCTCGTTAGAAGTCTCGTTCGAACGAGGCTTCGAACGAGTTTGGACTGTCAGGTCGTTAGAAGTCTCGTTCGAACGAGGCTGTTCGAACGAGATCCCAGTTCGTTTGAACGAACTGTCCCTTCTAACGATATCTCGTTCGAACGAGATATCGAACGAAATCCCTACTCGTTAGTAACGACTGGTCAACTCGTTAGAAGCTCGTTCGAACAAGTTCGTTCGAACGACCTGGGGGCTGCTTCTAACGAGCTACCAGTTTCGGCCCAGAATTTTCCCAAAATCGTTTTTCACCATTTTTACTCCTCAAACCTCTTCTAAAATTCGTTCCTACAATATATTGAGTTCTCTAATCATCCTCAAACATGCCAAGGTGTTATACTAACATCATTAAAGGGTTTAATACCTTCTAATCATCATTAAATCACGAATTTCTACATAAGTTCCCAATTTTCTTCAAGAACATAAACCCTAGGTTCTTCTCATCAATATTTCCCAGATTTTAATCCGTTTATACATCACATAGATATGAAATCTCTGAATTAAATCTTCAAACAATGTTTCTACATGCAAACCTATCCCAAAATTAAACAACAATCTTCCAATTTCATGGGTTTTCTTTTAACTCTTATATAAGCTTGATTAACAATATTTCTAACATGGAAAAAGCATTCACTGCATAAGGAATGTAATTTAAATCACTTGCCTTGGTTTGATTCCGGATTTGGTGTTGATTTGCTGAAGAATTTCTGCAGATTTTTCCTTTCTCCAAGCTCTCCTCCAATGGTGGCTTAAGGTGGCTAGGGTTTTGATTTGGGGAAACTTAGAAAACCTAAATGACAACCTACGTAGCTTTCTAGGTTAATATGGGTTGGTTATGGGCTTAGTGGGCCAAATTCCACATCAGATTTACATCTCCAATTTTCGTCACTTTTAATTCCTAAAAATGTAAAATTACCAAAATACCCTTTAAGTTGCCGGTATGGCCTAAAAATACCCCGGGACCCAAACTATACCCCCGGCTAGTGTTTTCTGACTATCTCGACCCTTCCGGACGCGTTGGCGCACTCAAAACGACCATACGGATTATAGATTTTAAATTCACTTTTTTTTTATCATCAAAATAATATACCGTGACGCGGCGGTCCCACGCGTCTCAACAAAATTTCTAAAATGCCATATATTAATCTCACGACAAATTTTATAATACCAAGTTCATATATAATCATATATGCACATAATCAAATACCAATTCGCATCACATTAGTATTTATAACCCGGATTAATTATCAATTAATACACAATTTAATTAATTAATCCCAAAAATAAATATAGTCAAAAGTACGGGGTATTACAACGAACTAAGGGTGCCACATTAAACCGTGACTTATACTCACTACAATCCAAAATAGCAATGGTCTCTGATCATAAATCAATTTCCTCCAATGGATTGTGCTAATAATCCGTCTCACTTCTCTGATACTTCTTTAGAGATGATACATGAAACACGTCGTGAATCCTCTATAGATGCTCTGGCTATGCTAGCATATATGCAACCGTCCCTACCCTCTCTATGATCGAAAAAGGCCCCACATACCTCAGTGCGATCTTCCCCTTATTCTTGAACCTAATAACTCCTTTCATAGCAGACACCCGTAGTAAAACCTGGTCACCCACATCCAGCTTTACACATCTCCTATCAGCATCAACATAACACTTCTGCCTATCCTGAGCAATCCTTTTGCAACCTTGCATGAGCTCAATCTTGGCAAAAGTATCTTGGATCATCTCAGATCCTAGGAACTTATTGTCCCCCACCTTTAACCAACAAGTGGGCGACGTCGGCTATATAATTCCTCGTAAGGAGACATACCGATAGTGAACTGGTAAGGATTACTATACGTAAACTCCTCCAGTGGAAGGTATTGCTCCCAACCTACTATAAAATCAAGTATACACATACTGAGTGTTGATACCAAATTTAATCTGCTGACTTGGACCAACCATATGAAGACACGTGGCTATCTACATGGCAACAACAAGCACTTCCGAGATGATCATACGATCCAAGGAACTCTTATGCTCCGAGGAACAAGACCTCTCCGAGGAACAATTATGCTCCGAGGAACTCATTAGCACCAAAAAGCTCAGGCGGTCCGAGCTGCATATCGAACAGAGCATTAATTGATGAATAGCCAACAGTTCAACTGATTCATTAAATGCTTATCATTTAGACGCACACGCTTAAAGGGCATTAAATGTATTACCCTTTCATATGTATATCATTCAATGTATCACCCTTTCAGATGACAGCCTCAAGGCTATAAATACATTGTACAATCCTCATTGTAAGAGGACCTGATTCTGAATCCAAACTTTGGGATCCAGAACGCAATTTCTCACAAATCGAGAATTCCCAAACACTTAGAAATAAAACAACAGTGGACGTAGGCCATTCATACAAGGCTGAACCACGTTAAAAATATTTTGTCTCATTTATTTATCTGTGATTGAATTATTAGAGTGATCTAATTTTTTACATCAACAGATTGGCGCCGTCTGTGGGAAATGACTGGTAAAATCGTTTTCTCATAAAAAACAATCCATTATCAATGGCTGATATACCTGAATCTAGTAATCGAAACACTGGAACCCCTCCAAATCCATCTGCTCCACCAATTATTCCAGATCTGACTGGAATGATGGCGAATCTGGCTCAGGGCCAGACCGTCATGCAAGAAACGATGCGACAACTCATCCAAACCCTCCATGGCGGTGCGCCAGCCCGTTCCGGGTCACGAAGCATTGAAAGAAATATCCGTGCGCCTTCTGTGCGTACTAGGCGTACTAGTTCATATCATAATGAGGAATCTAAAGATTTTTCTTATCAACCTGGACGAACTTCGTCAATGCGAGCCACAGATACTGAACAACATGTCACCCTCTCCCCAGAAAGGGCCAGTGCGTTGGAAAGATTAAGTAGGGCTTCTCCTTTCGATCGATTAGGCCCTAGGAGGAACAAAAGTCCTCTTAATGCAACGTCGAGGAGCTTTCGACGACCATCAGATTTAAGGGAAAGATCTGCCCAGTTGCGACCAGTTGCTCGTCAAGATGGATCCGCTGACCGACCAACTGCTCGTTAAGATAAATTCCAGGAAGCCACTTCAACGCGATCAGTTGCTCGAACCAATAGGCCCGAGGAAGGGAATGATGCATGGAAAGGATCTATTTAAAGGCTGGAGGATAGATTAGGGGAAATGGCTAAGGCTAAGAACCTTCTACAACGAACCTTTATTCGAGGAACACCTTTTGTCCAGGATATTGTTGATTTTCCAACACCATCAAAGTTCAAAGCACCTGTTGTGACTCCCAAGTATGATGGGAAAACTGACCATGTCCTTCATATAGAACAATATCAAGCTGCTGCCGACATCTATGCTGTCCCCGACGAGATGAGATGCAGGGCATTCTCAGGAACTCTTACCGGATCTGCTCAGATATGGTATAATAATCTTCCTCGGGGTAAGATTTCAATTTT
Organism: Sambucus nigra; assembly: GCA_949130495.1. Classification (NCBI taxonomy): domain Eukaryota; kingdom Viridiplantae; phylum Streptophyta; class Magnoliopsida; order Dipsacales; family Adoxaceae; genus Sambucus; species Sambucus nigra. The sequence goes on along the minus strand of OX422223.1, from coordinate 210,046,623 downwards.
TCTTCAACTGGCCGAGTTATTCATTAGAAATTTCTGCTTCGGAGCAAAGCCAGTTAAACGAGTAGCACATTTGTTAAGTGTTAGACAAAAAGCTGGTGAGAGTATTAGAGACTATATAACTCGTTTTAATAACGAGAAGCTCGAAGTCATTGATTATGAGGAGAAGACAGCAATTACTGCTTTTATGAGTGGACTGCTGCCAAATAAGTTGTACTACACTTTGGCCAAAGACCCACCTCGAACCATGTCAGACCTGATGGGAAAAAAATCCAAGATTATGAATGCCGAGGAGGCTATGTCTGCGAAGAAGAATATGGACTCCAAAGAAACCAAGGGGGAAGGTGATAAAGCTAAGAAGAAAGAGCATAAGAACAATAATGATGATAAACATTCCAAAAGTAGGTTTTCATGGGAGGTCTTGAAGAAATTTGATAATTACACGCCTTTGAAGGCAAATATCAACCACGTCTTGGAGGAAATTAAGAACAGCGAGGAGTTAAACTGGCCAAAGAAAATGAAGTCAGACCCTGACACGAGGAATAGAGAGAAATATTGCGAGTTCCATAAGGATCATGGCCATATGATAAAAAATTACATAGCTCTTCAGAATGAGATTGAAACACTCATCCGACGAGGAAAGCTAGCAAAGTATGTTGATCGGGGAGGCGAAAGAAGAAACAACGACCGAAATTGAGAGAGGTCTAGATCTCCTCATCGAGCAGAGGAGAAAAAGAAGAGAAACCATGAAGATGATCCAGATGATGACCCCGATCTTCCCAAGAAACCAAGGCAGCCAGAACGAGAGGTATTTTCATTACGCTTTGGGTCATTTGATTGTAATGTTATTACAGGAGGAGATGCAGGAGGAGGAGACCTTACTGCAGAAAGAAAAGCTTACCTCGGAGAGGCTCAAGCTTGCTCGTACATTCAGCGAATAAATTTAGCTGAGGAAAATCGCCCGAGAAATGTGAACAAGGAGAAATTGGTCATCGATTTTTCGAAAAATGACCTTGCAGGTGTTTTATATCCTCACGATGATCCACTGGTAATCAAGATGAGAATGAAGGAGGTAATGATTTCAAGAGTGCTGGTCGACAATGGTAGCTCGACAGACATCATGTTCTACTCGTGTTTCGATAGTTTAAATTTAAAGCTATCTCAACTGGAGCCTTACCACAGACCCCTCATCGGTTTTGCTGGCGAGAAAGTGTTTCCACTTGGGAGGATCAAGTTGGATATATTCATTGGTACGTGGCCTGCTTGTCGGACAGAAAGAATACGCTTTTTTATGATGGATGAGAATGTCCAGTCATCGTACAATATCATCATGGGAAGATTAGGGTTGAAGAAGTTCGAGGCTGTACCATCTACAGTGCATCAATGCCTGAAATTTCCAACAAACTTTGGAGTAGGAGTTATGAAAGGTGATCAGAAAGTATCTCGGGAGTGTTATTATTCATCCGCCGAGCAAGATGAATTGGAAAAATCAAAGAAAAAGACTACTGCTTATCAAGTGGATGAAGGTGCATAAATCGAAACCTTGGATCCTCGAGATGAGTCGCAACTCGTGAAAGGTCAAGTGTTGGAAGCTACAGAAAATATCATTCTGGACGACGAACACCCTGAACGAACTACTCAAATAGGTTCATCATTGGAAGCCTCACTAAAATAAGAATTGATAACTTTCCTTAGAAGCAGAAAACAAACTTTTGCCTGGAGTCATGAAGATATGCCTAGGATTGACCCAAACTTCTTATGTCACGAGCTCAATGTGAATAAGGAGATCAAGCCTGTGAAGCAGAGAAGAAGAGTATTCAGTCCTGAGAAGAATCAAGCTATACAGGAGGAAGTCAAGAAGCTCCAGAAAGCTTGTTTCATTGAAGATGTTAAATATACAGATTGGTTAGCCAATGTGGTGATGGTAAAGAAGAAAAACAACAAGTGGAGGATGTGTGTGGACTTCACCGACCTCAACAAAGCATGCCCAAAGGATCACTTTCCATTGCCCCTAATTGATCAATTGGTGGATGCTACCTCAGGACACGAGTTGCTGAGCTTCATGGATGCTTATTCTGGCTACAATCAGATCAAAATGAAACCCAAAGACAGGGAGAGTACTTCTTTTATTACCCCTAGGGGAACTTATTGTTATAATGTTATGCCTTTTGGTTTAAAAAATGCAGGTGCGATATATCAGAGGCTGATGAACAAGGTCTTTGATGAACAAATCAATGACAACATGGAAGTCTATGTTGACGATATGCTGACAAAAAGCAAGAAAGCTGCCGATCATCTAGTTGACTTAAGCCAGACTTCTGATCAACTAGATAAATATCAAATGAAGCTGAACCCGACGAAGTGCGTCTTTGGGGTACGAGAAGGCATGTTTCTCGGGTACATTATCAATCAGCGAGGCATTGAAGCAAATCCTGAAAAGATCAAAGCTCTATTTGGGCTGCGATCTCCAACAACGAAGAAGGAAGTACAGAGTCTCACAGGACGAGTAGCGGCACTCAACAGATTTGTGTCACGAGCAACTGATAGATGTCTCCCATTCTTCAAGACACTCAGAAAGACTTTTGAGTGGAATGATGAATGCGAGAAGGCTTTTCAAGACTTGAAGAAATACTTGGGAGCACCTCCATTGTTGTCCAGGCCAATGATGGGAGAAAAACTGTACTTATACCTTGCAGTATCCGAGAATGCGGTTAGATCGGCGTTGATCAAACTGGAGAATGGAGTATAAAGGCCAATTTACTACACAAGTAAGGCCTTCCGAGGAGCAGAGATCAGATATCTAAGGCTGGAAAAATTAGCACTGGCGCTGATTGAGGCGAGTAGGAGAATGAGGCCATATTTCCAGGCTCATACCATAGTAGTATATACCGATATGCCATTGAGACAAGCCCTTCATAAGCCAGAAAAATCAGGGAGATTGATGTACTGGGGAATAGAGCTCAGAGAATATGATTTAATTTATGAACCCAGATCATCACTAAAAGGGCAAGCTGTAGCAGATTTCATAGCGGAGTTCACCTATCCTGATACCCCCGAGGAGCAGAAGTTGCTCGCTGGTCAACCTGTGGATGTTACAGGATCAACAAACACAATCCCAGACCAATTCCGATTGGTAAAAGGGCGTGTGGATGTTAAAAGATATGATGCAGAGATAGTTGGGAGGACTCCGGACGAGAAACAAGAATTGCTCGCTGATCAACCTGTGGATGTTACAGAATCAACAAACACTGGCTCAGACCAACCCCGATTGGTAAAAGGGCAAGTGGATGTTATGAGGTCATTAAATTCGAGCTCAGACCAACTCCGGTTGGTAAAAGGGCAAGAAGAAATAATCGATGAGGAGCGAGAAAAGTCTGGGGAAGATGAAAAGAAGCAGCAAATATTTCACCGAGGAACTCTGACTGATCAAAAATTTGAAGACGAGTTACCTATATGGAGGCTATATGTAGATGGCTCATCTTGCACTGCAGGATGTGGCGTGGGGATAATTCTGAGCACTCCAGACGAGATCGGCATGGAATACGCCTTGCGTTTCCAATTCAAAGCTTCTAATAATGAGGCTGAATATGAGGCCATGATTGCAGGGCTAAATTTGGCAAAAACCATGGGGGCACAACAGGTGGTGATTTTCAGTGACTCTCAATTGATTGTAAACCAAATGATGGGAGTATATACAGTTAGAGGAGAATTAATGATTAGATATCATGCAAAGGCAAAGGAGTTGCTGTCAGAATTTACCGCTATTCAGCTGGTCAGAATACCAAGAATGGAGAATGCGAGAGTAGACGCCCTAGCTCGACTAGCATCAGCTACTCGCACCGAGCTACGACGAACAATCCCAATTGAAGTGTTGGCTGGTCGGAGTATAGATGAAGATCAGACAATGAACTTTATCACCCTTGATTTAGGTCCATCTTGGATGGATCCTATCAGGGCGTATATCGAGGAGGGAGAAGTGCCAATTGACAAGCTCGCAGCCAAGAAATTGAAGTTTAAAGCTGCTTGGTATGTACTAACTAATGGTGTTTTATATAGACGAGGAATAATGGCAGGTTTGCAGAGATGTGTACATCCCTTCGAGGTGAAAGACTTAATTGAAGAAATCCATGAAGGGTCTTGTGGAGCACACGTAGCAGGTCGGACGCTTTTACAAAGGGTGATGACACAAGGATACTACTGGCCGACGATGAGGGCTGATTGCATAGCCTACGCCAAGAAATGTGACAAGTGCCAGCGCTTTTCCTCCATCCGAAGAAATCCACAAACATTATTGACACCCATAACTTCCCCTTGGCCATTTGCCATGTGGGGAATTGATTTGGTTGGACCACTACCAATGACCCGAGGAAGGTTCAAGTACCTCGTCGTCACAGTGGATTATTTTACTAAGTGGGTAGAAGCTGAGCCACTTATTGATATGACGTATGAAAAGGTGTAACAATTTGTTTGGAAGAACATCATTTGTCGATATGGTCTCCCTAATGCCTTCATCACAGACCATGGAACATAATTTGATAACGAGGAGTTTGTCGCCTATTGTCATCAATCAAACATTTTGAAGGTTCATTCAGCACCAGGCCATCCTCAAAGCAATGGACAAACTGAAGTGACAAACAGAACGCTGTTGAACGGTTTGAAGAAAAGATTGGATGCTGCGAAAGCGAATTGGATCAACGAGTTACAATCAGTACTCTGGGCTTACCGAACTACTCCCCGAGTAGCAACTGGAGAATCACCATACATGCTGGCGTTTGGAAGTGAAGTTGTCATACCTGCCGAGTTGGGTCTCCCAACACATAGGGTACTGAATTTCAATTCCCCTGTTAGTAATTTAATGAGAAGACTAGATTTAGACATGCTCGAGGAGGTTAGAGAAGAAGCAGCCATTAGAAATACTGCTTACCAGCAGTGAACAACTTTTTTCTACAACAAGAGGGTGAAGAAGTGCGACCTGAAAGAAGGAGACTATGTGCTGAAGAAAGTAGTTCAAAAGCATAACAAACTGGAGGCAAACTGGCATGGACCATACCGAGTTACAGAAGTTGTTCGACCAGGAACTTATCGAATAGCCACTTTAGAAGGCGAGGAGTTTAAGAATGCATGGAATGCAGAGCATCTGTGCAAGTATTATCAGTGATGTATATGTAAAGCAGTTTCCATCAGTATGAATAAAATGAAAATATTCTGCAACTCTCTGTTTATTGAAAATTTTTCGGGGAATACTAGTGCTATGCACTACTCGGCACTCGGCAGACTCAGACTGCTCAAGAAAATATTCCTAAAAATGCCAACCTGTTTGGCTAGGAAACGAAATACTCCAAACTGTACCAACATAGTTGGTCGACGACGAGAAAATATTCCAAACTGTACCAACTTAGTTGGTCGACGAGGAGAAATATTCCTAAAAATGCCAACCTGTTTGGCTAGGAAACGAAATATTCCAAACTGTACCAACATAGTTGGTCGACGAGGAGAAAATATTCCAAACTGTACCAACTTAGTTGGTCGACGAGGAGAAAATATTCCAAACTGTACCAACTTAGTTGGTCGACGAGGAGAAATATTCCTAAAAATGCCAACCTGTTTGGCTAGGAAACGAAATATTCCAAACTGTACCAACATAGTTGGTCGACGAGGAGAAAATATTCCAAACTGTACCAACTTAGTTGGTCGACGAGGAGAAAATATTCCAAACTGTACCAACATAGTTGGTCGACGAGGAAAAAATATTCCAAACTGTACCAACATAGTTGGTCGACGAAGAGAATTTATCGACTTTGGTTAGTCAGACACATTTTATGAAAAAGATAAAAATTTACCAAGTATGGTTAATCGGGGATAAACTCTCACTAACTATAATTGGTCGAATAGCACAATTTAACAACCTTGGTTGGTTGGAAAAATTTTAAACATTTTTATACTCATTGCTTTGTTATTAAGTGATCAAGCAATATTACTGATACTTGTAACTTTTTATTACTAAGATTGGTCGATGAACAACACAGTATTATTATCTTTTTAACAAAGAGATACATGAGTATAAAGTATTTGATAACTACAAGATAATAGCAAATGAGATTTGCAAGCAAGAATGAAAGTCTTTTATTAAATTCAAAATAGATTACAAGTTACATTGATAATAAAATGAAAATTACATTGATATGTATACTAAATGTTACATCAAAAATTCCTATTCTATTGGTATTTTCCCCTCAGCTTTCGATACAGGTTCCTCGCCAGCAGGCGGATCATTTAAAGACTGAGGAGAATTGATGAAGTTGAAATCCTTCAGCATCTTGACGTTCATCACAGAAGGTCGATCTAGAAGATGCCCGGGACGAGATACCTCAAATTGAGAATGTAAACTGTAATCACCGAGGTATTTTGCAATTAAGCTTCGAGGAATGGCACGAGCTGGGATCCATTCCATGTCCAAATTATACGGTGGCACAGGCAAGTCGAGCAACCCGGGATTATGGTAGTCCCACAGATAGTGTCCTTATTCGAGCTTCAGCATACCTAAGGCGTTCAGCCATCCTTGCTTGTAGCCCTCATTATTGGCATTCTGGATACGGTCGTCCAAGTGAAATAATGCCTCATTGTATCCAGCCATCTAAAACTCCCTGGGCTGTTTGTGGAATTGATACGTTAGCCTTTCAAGCTTCTCGTGGAGACTATTGACAAAAAGCTCATTAGTCTCCAACACTGATATCTTTGCAAAGAGTTTTTTTTCCAGGTCTCGAATCTTCTTTGACATATCAGATAACGCCTGGTTCTTCGCCTTTAGTTGGAAGGCCTGATTCTCTAAGGCAGATGTTGTCCTCTGTTCCTCGAAAAGAACCCGAACTGCTCTTCCTCGACCCCGAGAAGCTCTTGCTCATCCCCGAGGAGATGTGGAAGTGCCCGACCTCCTCAAGGTGTCCAATTCTTGCCTCAATTTGGCATTCTCAACCTCTAAAAATGAAAATCCCTCATCAGTCACTGGGATTATAGCTATTGAAGAAGAGGCTGCAAAATTCAACTGTGCTAGCTCTTTCTGCAAATTGTTATTCTCTTTCTCCAACAGCTCGGCAATCTGTCTACATGCTTCAACTTCACCCTTTAGGGTTCTCTCCCTGACATCGTACCCGGCGATGAGCTTCTCGTAGCCCTTCTCGGCAGAAAGCTGCTGATACCTCTTCTCATACCCTTCATGCAACAAGGCAGTTGATTCCTTGTACTAATTCTGAAGGTCTTCTAGGTTACATTGAAGATCCTCAATCATTTCATAGTAAGCCACATTATTGGCCACAACTCGATCAAGTAAGCACTTCAGGTATTGATAAGCTTCGACTGCTTGTTCTGAAGCATCATGACCAAGGATGTCAGCAACTTCTGATGCACTCAGGTCTGTGTGACCAGCCTTATAATATTTATGACATTGCTGCATCAGCTTTGTATCATTGGCAGATAGCAGATCCATCCTGGCCAAAAACTAGCAGAGAAAGAAAAAGTAATCACCAAAAAGAAGATCAAGACAGAGTACAAATAGAAAAGAGACAATCGTATGGAAGAAAAGAACTCAAGTTTTATTAGATCATGAAATTTGAAGTTACAAGTTTTGAGTTACATTTGACAAGAAAAAAGAAAAAGAGAAAGAGAAAACCGAACGACACTACACCTTTTCCTTATCTCCCAAAACCTTCTCGGGAGGTTGGGAAGAGGAGGCAGGTTGCTCGAAAGGAACTATGACTTGTTCGGAGAGCACCAGCTGTTGCTCGGAAGAAGAAACTCCTTGCTCGATAGCACGCTGACTGGTTAGGGCATCTTCTCCCACTATCATTGAAGACTCCTCAGAGGTAGCTTCATCCTCTTCTAATTCTTCTGGAGTAGGAGGGGACCAGGGATGTGTCTCTGAAAGAGATCGGATGACTCGTCGACCTTCAATTCCTGAAGGGCAGTAACCCATCCGTCCCTGAAATACTTGACACTGCCATAATCCACTTGAGAGACCATGGCAGTACATCCCTTATCCCAACCTTTGTCCCAGCCAGAGCTGAAGGACTTCTTCACGAAAGCTTTCCTTTTGGCCTTCTCCAAGGCAAGCTTCTCGGACAGCAAAATATCAGCAGCCTTCAGTTTTTGTTCAGCTTCCTCCTTCTGCCGAGTTACTTCCTGGAGTTGGACCAACTTCTCCTCAGCAGCCTTGAGTTTATTTTAAAACTCCTCAACAGTCTTGAGCTTCACATCGAGCTCTTTGTTAGCCTTCTCCAAAGCATTCACTTTCCTCTCCAAATCCCTGGAGGCCTCAGCAATCCGAGTTTTCTCCTGCTCGGAGGAAGCAAGTTTCCTCTCCCAGACTGCTTTATCAGTATCGTACCTCTGGTGAGATTCCTCCAAGGACTTGGTAGCTTCTTCCAGAGCTCCCTCCACACTGGACGAGGAGCAAGAAGCTTTGATTGCTTCATCCTTCTTAAGGATTATGTTGAGGCAGCTCGTCAACTGTAAATAAAAAGAGAAAGCCAAGTCAGAAACAAAAATGAGAAATAACAAAGGAAAATATGAAAAGTTCAAAGTAAAGGTACTTACTGAAGCAAGATGACGAGCAGCCAAAGAAGTAACCATATCCCGGGTAAGGTTATCTTCATTACCATGCACCTCGGGAATGGTCAAGGACTTTACCGAGCTCATGTCAGAGCTCGGGGGAACAGATGTTGGAACCTTAGTCCCAGCAGCAGGGGGCTGAATGATGGTGTCAGCCAAATTGACCGAGGAGCTCTTCTTCAGCCTCCTCGGGGGAACAAGTACAACCAAGGAAGAATCCTTGGTCGGTGATATCACAATCACCTTTCCAGGAGCAGCATAGCTACTCGGAGCCACTGCGGGCTTATCAGCAACCTTCTCAGAGACTTTAGCAGGAGCAGCTGGAGGATTTGCACCAGTCTTCTTTGTCCCCTCCTTTGGGACATCAATCTTAATCCTTTTTACCTCCCCAGAGCCGGAGGCAGTTTTCTCAAACAGAGCAGGAGTCCTTCTCTTCTTCATCCTTTCACTCAACGGAACGTGAGATTCTGGCGAAGAACTTACAGAGGGTGGTACTGGCTCTGCTTCACTGATCACTGGACGAGCAGTGAAAAAAGTTGTATAGCTCTTGTATTGGAGCAGATAGGAGGCTGATCGAATGTGCTCGTCAGCAACCCTTTGATGTAGACCCCAGATAAGTCCCAAATGCCTTAGATTGACATCTGTTTCTTTTGGGCACTTTCCCTTACTATCAACTGCAAATAAACGACATTGTTATCAGTAACACATTTTATCAAACACCAAACAGACATGATTTCAAGATAAATAAAATAAAAATAACCTATCCCATTGCCATAAGGAGGGCATCTGGGACCCTGGTAAACCTCATCTCCGGTTAAAGGAGGGTGTTGCTAATTTTTTACAACAACCCCATGTTCAAAATAATCCCTGTTGGCATCAGGGAGATTGACTACTAAAGCTCTATTTATAAACCTAGTTTTTAAATAATAAATATTATCATTAACTGCCCATCTATAGAAGTACATGATTTCTGGAATTCCTATACGAGTTATATGCACTTGATTTAATTTATGCACCCCATTAACTATTCTCCATGTGTTGGGGGCTATTCATGCAGGAACAACATCAAAGTACTGACAAAATTCTAGACACAGAGGATTTGGTGGAAAAGAAAATCCACACTCAGCAAAAAAGAGACTGGGAAACCAATGTCCCTCAGCCAAATTGAAATAGTTGGAAGGCTCAGAAAGCTCTTCCAAGACGACCCAAGAGGGAATGGAAAAATCAGAATGAAATTTCTCAAGAGACTCAACAGGATAAACCATGGTGAATAAAGAAATAAAGATGAAGGAAGAAGATCTTACAGGAAAAGAGTAAAGCTGATGACGACAGACGATGGAAGAGATGAATACACAAGAGAGTAGAAGACGATGAAAAACTCTAAGATAAAAATTTGAAAAGATAGAAGACGATGGAAGTCTCTGTGAAGTTTAAATACCTTGCCTTGGGAACTGGCGAAGTAATGATTATAACAAGGACGATTACGTTACCGGCGGCTAAAAAGGCATTAAATATTGACGCCGGAATCAAAGCAAACAACAGCGGCTAAAAAAGCAAAAAGTGATGCGGGAAACGAAGCGAGCAGAAAAGTCCAAAAAAGCATGATTCTACGAATTCAGATGGAGAAATAAATACAAGGGAGATGATCCTAAAAAACAGGAAGAACTATTTAAATCTACCATATTCCGAGAAAGAATGTTCCATACTCCTCAAATTTCGAACTATGAAACATTGGGGGCTTCTGTTGATACCAAATTTAATCTGCTGACTTGGACCAACCATATGAAGACATGTGGCTATCTACATGGCCACAACAAGCACTTCCGAGATGATCATACGATCCAAGGAACTCTTATGCTCCGAGGAACAAGACCTCTCCGAGGAACTATTATGCTCCGAGGAACAGAACCTCTTTGAGGAACTCATTAGCACCGAGAAGCTCAGGCGGTCCGAGCTACTCAGGCGGTCCGAGCTGCATATCGAACAGAGCATTAATTGATGAATAGCCAACAGTTCAACTGGTTCATTAAATGCTTATCATTTAGACGCACACGCTTAAAGGGCATTAAATGTATTACCCTTTTATATGTATATCATTCAATGTATCACCCTTTCATATGACAGCCTCAAGGCTATAAATACGTTGTACAATCCTCATTGTAAGAGGACCTGATTCTGAATCCAAACTTTGGGATCCAGAATGCAATTTCTCACAAATCGAGAATTCCCAAACACTCAGAAATAAAACAACAGTGGACGTAGGCCATTCATACAAGGCTGAACCACGTTAAAAATCTTTTGTCTCATTTATTTATCTGTGATTGAATTATTAGAGTGATCTAATTTTTTACATCAACACTGAGCATATCCTCCAACATCTGATTAACTCGCTCAGTCTGCCCATAAGGTTGCGGATGATAATCCATACTCAACTGCAACTTAGTCCTCATCGTCTCCTAGAAACTCTACAAAAAATGGGACACAAAGATCTTATCCCGATTGGACACAATATTAATCGGTAAGCCATGTAGCCTCACTATCTCGACAATGAATATGTGGGTGTACTGTGCCATCGTATGGTCTATCCCTACTAGTAAAAAGTGGGACACCTTGGTCAAATGAACCATGATTACTCATATAAAATTATGACCCTCTGATGTCGTTAGCCTCGTGATAAAGTCCATCGATATACTTTTCCACTTCCACACCGGAATCACTAAAGGTTGCAATATCCCGATTAACCTACGGTGGTCTACTTTCACTAACTGACATGTGGTAGACTTCGAGACAAACGCAACTATGTCCAGCTTCATACCTGTCCACCAATACTATCTCTAATCTCGTCGGTATGTACCACAAATCTTGACTCGTGGGCCACTGTCATAACAACATGCCTCAAATACCCACTATCTGGGACTATAAGTCTCCCATTGAAGTGTAATCCTCCCTCATAACTAATTAAGTAAGACTCTGCCCCCTCTACCAATAACTGACGCACCCTATCTTAGTAAAACTGATCCCCGGCCTGCGCTTTCACAGCTTGCATAATAATCTCAGGTGTGATAGTCAATAATGCCATACAAGCCCTAATGAATGCGACATCCTGGCGAAGATCACTCCACTTAACTTTCTAAAACGCCGCTAATTCCCCCGTAGGCCATTGGCTAAATGCGTCTGCTACAATGTTAGCCTTCCCCGAGTGCTACTGAATATCAAATTGATATCCCTTCATGAATTCCAACCATCTACGCTGTCGCATGTTGATATCCTTATGTGTGAATCGATACTGCAGAGAGTTATGATCCATGAACAAATTAAATTTCTCCTCAGGAGATAGTGCCTCCAAATCCATAAGGAAAAAACTATCGCAGCTAAATCAAGTTTATGCATGGGGTAATTCCTCTCGTGGAGCTTACGCTTGAGAAGCATAAGCTATATCCCGATCCTCCTATAATATCACACACCCAAGTCCTTGTAAGGATGCATCAATAAATACAAGGTACTCCACTCCCACCCTAGGCAGTGTAAGCACGGGTGATGAAGCCAACTTGTCTTTTAGCTTATCGAAAGCTAATCGACTATAATAATCTCACACAAACGAAACCCCCTTGTGAGTAAAATTCATCAACGGAACCGCAATATTTGAAAAGCCTTTATGAAATGGCGATAATACCCTACCAATCCCAAGAAACTGTGGATCTCTATCGGTGTATTGGGCTGAACCCACTCCCTTACTACTATAACTTTACTTGGGTCCACCGAAATGCCTCTGTCAGACACAATATGACCCAAGAACTGCACCTCACGTTTCCAGAATCCACATTTCAAGAACTTGGCGTACAACTGATGATCCTGTAATGTTTGTAAAACCATACGCAAGTGCTTTGCGTGCTCGTCCTCAGTTCGAGAATATACCAGACTATTCTCTATGAATATGATCACGAACTGGTCAATGAAATCTTTGAAAACCCTATTCATAAGATTCATAAATATTCTTGGGGCATTGGTTAGCCCAAAAATCATGACCATGAACTAAAAAGAGATATACTCAGTGGCTTGGAGAGCTCATTGTTTATATATATGTAAGTTTATTAACAGTTTATATATATGTTAGTTTAGTTTATATATATAACAGTTTATATATATAACAGTTTATATATATGTAAGTTAGTTTATATATATAAAAGTTTATATATAAAAGTTAGTTTATATATAAACTATAACAGTTTATATATATATATATATATATATGTTAGTTAGTTTAGTTTATATATATAACAGTTTATATATATGTAAGTTAGTTTATATATATAACAGTTTAAATATATAAGTTAGTTTATAAATAAACTATAACAGTTTATATATATATATATATATATATATATATATATATATAGAGAGAGAGAGAGAGAGAGAGAGAGAGAGAGAGTTAGGTTACAACTATTCGGGTCGGGTCTCTGGGTCCTTAACGGATCCGGATCTGGATCCATTTTCTGAGACCCGACGGGTAATCGGGTAAGACCCGATCCGCTAAAAAAATACCCGACTCGGATCTGGATATACCCTTACCCGATCCAGACCCGACCCGTTTACACCCCTAGCTGGGATGATATGGTAGGGGTTAATGGTGACATTTGGCTTTGGTATGTGAGGCTTTCGAAAACAATGAGGACTTGGATAGAAAATCTTAGGACCTTTTCATTGTCGATAATATGGCTGGGTCCTTAATGGAACTTTTAATGGGCATTGTCCCACTTGTTCTTATCTTGGAGTACAGGGGGTGGTTAAGGGTTAAGATGTCTCGAGAGACCATACATTTTTTGGGTGTCATATACTAAACTAAGAGGATACTAAAGATTAGTGAGTTTCCTATGTTGGGCTTTAAACTCTTTAGGAGGAGGCATAACTTGGTAGTTTCTGAAAGGGGGTCTTGGTTAGAAGGGCGCAGTTGTAGCTACCAAAGCTTGGGAAATATTAGAAACTGGGTGTGATTCTTGTTTCGTATTGACCACAAGGGTGGTGATGTGAGATGTACAAAAATCCAAGCGAGTTCTTTCTGGCGAAGAACATATTTGCAGCTCAATGAAGTTTCTCAGTAGGTTTGGTAGCCTTAGCCTCCAAACTTTCCTCGATTTTTCACTTAATGTTGTTGAGTGTTTTGAAATTGCGGATCCATGTGAGACCGAGTTCATTTTATACCTCTTGTCGCAGGTTCCTGATCACGATCTCTATCTGATCATTTGGCGGGGGAGGTTAACCATCTGTTTCACTTTCTCTCTTTAACGAGTGATGATGTCACCAACTATCTTTCCCTCTTCCTACTTCATCATCTCTAAGTCTTTGCGGGTGACTCCAAGTTCCTCATTACATTAGTACTGCTTCAGGAAAGCACAACATACATTTTCCTAAGTTTTGGTGGTCCTTTCTTATTTTATTCCCATATACAAGGTAAAGGCTCACCCGAACAGAGTGGACGAGAACATTCTCTCTAGAACCCGTAGGCCTATATTTTAGACCATCACCTGAAGGTAGTAGTTAGATAATGGGGTGGTTGGGCAGCCCCGTCCTTTGTAGGTTTTGAAGAATTTCATCTTGAACTTCTTCAGGAATCGAACTTTAGAATAAAGAGCCATTTTATTGATATTAGTGAGCTTATCAGTGTTTAGATTGAACCTACGTTATCTCTTCATTTGAAGGTTGAGGGAAAAACCTCATTGCCTAGTAAAGGAGCTATAAATTTGGCTCGTGGGATTACTTGGTGGGTGGTTACTCGGGGTACTATTGGTAGGGTTCAAAGTATCCCTATGGGTCAAATAGTACTTGAAAATAAGGGGCGTCGATGTTAGTAAGGGAGCCGATGTTGGGACTGGTGTAGGAGGATCTTAGGAATTAACTTGTACTGCTTTATCAACTAGAACAGGCGGTGTTCTGATGTTGGGGATGTGATAAGGAAGTACGTTTTCTCCTATAATGATTGTAGCAGTGGCCTCCTATAGGAGGATCTGTGCAAGGTTAAGGGACCTGATCTCTGATTGCAAAAATATTCTGTGAGGCGGTAATTGTTTCAAGCTGTCTCAAGATCTGATCTATTATGGATGGAACCTGGTATTCTTTGGTAGACATTGGGCGTACTAAGGACCAAAATTTTAACCGTATGTGGATGACATTTATTTTTTGTATTTTTGGTTTGGTAGTATCTTTTGAGGGAAAGAACTGAACAGACTCCTGTTAGATTCAGTTAAACAAAGGTGAGATCTCATTTATCATGCGAGGAGTGAGGAAGTAATAGATTGTTGTCTATTATTTTCTCAAAATAAATAAGTGGGTGGGGGAATTCAACATAAGAGAAATCTATTTTGGTGATAACTTGGGGATTCAAATTGTTTACCTTCCACCTAAAAATGGGAAGATATTCAGCCTAAAATCTGAGGGGTTTTGGACTAGCCTCCTATCGTCTGATAATTTTTTGAAATTTTTTTATCAAAGCAAATGTCCCGTAAGTATCTATTCTTT
Organism: Sambucus nigra; assembly: GCA_949130495.1. NCBI lineage: Eukaryota > Viridiplantae > Streptophyta > Magnoliopsida > Dipsacales > Adoxaceae > Sambucus > Sambucus nigra. The sequence continues at coordinate 210,031,509 of OX422223.1, read as the reverse complement.
TTATGAAATAGGTTGTGTTCCTAGAGATTTTCTATATAACATGACTCGGTGATTGGTGGATCACTTCTTATTCCTTTAAGTATGTGTGAAAAGACTTTACCCCAGTACTGAATAACTTTGGGAGCTTATTCGATATACCCTAGTACTAAACAAACTTCAACTGATCCCTATCACCAGGACTTTGGGATCAGGAGAGAAATTTCTTGATATACCAGATGGGTGGGCTAAAAGAGTGAGAATCCATCAGTGACTAGCGTTTCGGGGCAGCGAATTTTCAAAAGTACAAACTTCACTCGAGGAAGCGATTTCTTAAAAGTAAAAACTTCACTTAGGCACAAGTAATTTTATGAAATACGATCCTCTTTTTGGGTGAAGCAACTTTTTTAAGGTATGATCATCCTCTCGGTTAATATCTTTTCATCTCGAGGGTATAGGGTTTAAATAAAATGAAAATCAAAACTATGTAATGCGTAATGTAAAATAGGTAATCTTTATTCTTATGTACTTTGATGATTATTTTATCGCGAGGTCCTTCACGCGTACCCATATGTTTGGAAAAATGTACGATGTTGTACATGGGTACCTAAGAACGTATCTACGTTATGAGGGACACTAAAACTAAGGCCGCTAAAAAATTCTAAAATTAACGTAAAGTAGTCATGCATGGGAGTGATATTAAGTATATTAGGAAGGAAGCATAAAGACAGTTCAGTTATCTTGAGTTATCTCCAGCGGAGTCTCTACTGTGGCGTTGCGGGGCCCGAGAGGTAATGCACTTGGGGGACTTTTATGTGAATGGTGGATGTCCAGGAGTGCTTGTCCCTCGGTCCTCTGCGTCCCCCCGAGGTTGGGTTATAGGTTCAATATGGGTCAAATAGACTTTGTCTTTGTAATATGTTTGACATCATATCCAGTTTGAGTTGAACACCCCCGGTTTTAGGCCTAGGCCTAAGAGGTTAGGTTGGTTTATTTAGGGTCTCCAAATTGTTTTATATAAAAATAAACAAAAGATGTAGGTTTTTCCTTTCAGGCTAATCCTAAGGCAGGTTTAAGCATGTGGTTGGTCCAGAGATTCTAGTCATGAGGGTATGAAAACCGAGTTACGAGTGGGGAAGGTATAAGGCACCCCACTTGTACTTTATGCTTCCTTAATCATTTGTTTATTTTTTCTCTTAACATTAATTTATTACTTTTTAGTTATTTTTAAAACTATTTTAGAGACCTTAGGTTGAGAATCCCTTAGATGTTGGTAGGTGATTAGGTATGAAAATGGTATCAATGAGAGGTGTAGGAACGTCATTTCAACCGATGAAGGTACACAAGGGTGATTGTGCATGACTCTGTAATTATATAACGGGTGGTCGTTAGTATGCATTTAAGTGTGCAAAAGAGCTCAACTTTTAAATAGTTTGATATCTCTTTTGAGGTTTGAGCAAAGATAGAAAGATAATATGTGAGATGGGTGCATCTCTGTTGTGACAGCATATTAAGATATACGTTTTCTAGGCTCATGCTCATGGGAAGGACTCAGTATTGCACCTACGTTCCAAAGAAGACTTGGGACCAAAGCCTAAGTTGTTTAGTTGTATAATACCTATATGTGTTTGCATGTTCATATGGGACGCGCAAAAGATCGCGGATTTTAGATAGTTTGATATCTTCTTATGATATGAGAGAGATAATGGGTGGAGGTTGAGATATGGTTGCATCTCTATAGAGCAGAAGTTAGGGGAGTTTGGACATGGGATGAAAGCATACCTAAGAAATAATACATAAAATGACTTATTACGAGGCTTGGTCTTTACAGGTTTAGTTTGGTATAACGCCTACATACTTAAGGAAACTTAAGATCAAAGCCAATGTAGTTCAAACAAACGGGGCATATTTATGGGTGTAGGTAACGACATTACATTATTTATGGAGCCTTGTCCTTAATATAGCATTTTCGTTGTGTTGGATTGATATATTTGTATGTTAAAAGTATGTTTAATTATAGGTCGACGTTTGATAAGTATTTGATATGAAAACACAAATTCGGGATGCCTCCATGGGGATGGGCTTTGTTCATTTGGATAATGAGTGGGAATAACCATATTTTAGACTTTAGCTTGGGAAAAGTTTTGAACTGATCACCTCACGGACACTATCTTCAAAGCGATTTTGAAAAGTATATTTTCATGTTTCGTAATGGTTGTTGTGGCATATGATTAACATTGTTTTAAGATTTGAGCATGTGAAGTAAATTAATAGAGGTTTTGGGTTAAAAAGCATGTTTTAAAATATAAAAGTTGTAAAGTGCATACCCATTCCCCTAAACGGGGGCTAGGTTAAAAGATGTAAATATATATATGGGAGTATTTTCTCGAAACTTGGGTAAAAATACTTTACCCTTGTGGTGTGAGTCAAATTTTTTTGGGGGATTGTCCCCACTTTAGGTATCAGAGGTGGGCAAAGATCCATTTTTAGTTGGGCAGGGCTTCATTTAAAAGCGTCGGCTTTTGCGGAATTTTCTCAGAGTTTTGCCTCTGTTTTTTTATCGGAGGTGACTTTTCGTAAGTATTAACCTCTTTCGGGACTATAGTGACTCTACAAAAGTACGAGTTTTCCTTTATAGGAAAGAGAATTTTTTGAAGTACGAACTTTTTTATACTTTTGAGAATGATCTCGAGCATCTCGGATGCTTGGAGGAGAAAAAAGTGAAAAAATCGGATTGAAGTAGGGTTTTGGTGACATTTTCTTGGTTGGTGGGGACATCTATTTATAGGGGTCTGGCTCGGTGAGTTTAATCGATCGGTTAAAGACTTGGATGGTAGATGTGATGGGTTCGACACATGTATGGTTTAAAATATATTCCAAAAGATCTCGTAATGATTACTATGGGAGGGTTTAGTAGATTGGTTCTTGGTTTGGAGTAAATTTAATCGATCGGTTAAACGTTTTGAGAGTTCTTTAACCGATCGATTAAAGGATCCAGAGGCAATGTTTGGCTTGCCTTTTTGTGACTTTTCTTATTTCCATTTTAACCCCTTGGAGGTTTTGTTCTTGGTTTTTTGACCCCTTGAACTTCTATTTTTGGTTTCGGGTGTTGGTATTTTTGTGGATTTTTGAGGGTACATGTTCGTGGTCATTTCTAATAGGAAATTATGTACTACACCCTGATTGCAGATCAGGGTGACCACATTTATGTACCTCAATATGTTTAACATGGTCAATTTGAGATCAAAAGATCTACAAGAAGTGATTGTGCCTTTATTTGGATTTGTAAGGAAGATGACCATGCCTCTTGGGAAGGTCATCATCCTCGTCCGAGCAAGAGGATTATAAAACTCATTGAGTTACTCATGGTGGACACAGATTCCCCTTACAATGACATACTTGGGAGAGGATGATTTCACATAATGAGGGAAGTTCCTTCTACCTACCATTATAAGTTGAAGTGCATCACTTAAAAAGGAATAATGGAGATTAGGGGAAACTAGGTTTTAGCTCGGCAATGCTTCATAGTTTCCATCCGACCAATAAATTAAAAGAAAGAAAATTTTATGCACCCTAGAGAGAGATGTGTGCCCTCCAAGTAGTAGTTAAAATATGAGCAGCATAGTGTTGAGGAAACCATGATTCCCGGAGCTGATCGGGTCATGGAGCCACTTAGAGAGGTGATCTTTGAATGCGATCAACCTATGAAGAAGTTTTTGATCGACAACACCCTTACCTGGAAGGAAAAGTAATATTTTGTTACTTTCCTCAAAAGCAATCATGATGTGTTTGTTTGGAAACCCTATGACGTACATATTGGGCATTGATCCAGAAGTTATGTGTCACAAGGTTTACGTGGATACTTCACATCCGCATGTGACCGAAAAGGCGAGGGGAATAGACCCTGAGAAACCAAGGGCAATAGAAGAGGAAGTGGGGAAACTTCTAGAGGCATGTTCCATCAAGGAACTTCAATTCCCCAAGTGTCTATCAATACTTGTGGTGGTTAAAAATAGCAACGCAAAGTGGAGAGTCTGAATAGACTTCACGGACCTAAATAAGGCTTGCCCCAAGGATAGTTTCCCTTTGCCCAAGATCGACCAGTTACTCGATAAAAATGCAAACCACCAGCGTATGAGCTTCCTTGACGCCTACTCGGGGTACCACCAATTCCCATTGTTCGAACTCGACCAAAAAAGACCTATTTCATCACCACATTAGGACTATACTGCTATAAGGTGATGTTGTTTAGGATAAATAAGGTTGGGGGAACTTATCAGAGGCTTGTTACAAATATGTTTAAGAAATAATTACAAGACACGATTAAGGTGTACATAAATGACATGACCGTGAAGAGAAAAAAAGAGGATCACATTGTCGACCTAGCATAAACTTTTGAAGTCCTCCATTATTATATAATGAGGCTAAATGCTCTTTTAAAGTGATGTCTGAAAAGTTCCTCGGATACTTAGTTAGCCAACGGGAGATTGAGGCAAACCTCGACCAGATTGAAGCAATAAGGACTGAACAACTCCAAGCACCGTGCATGAGGTGCAAAAGTTAACTGGCATGCTCACTGCTCTCAACAAGTTCATTTCAATATCTTCAGAAAAGGTGCCAACCTTTTTTTCAGATATTGAGAAAGGAAATGAAAGAGATATGGAACGACCAATGCACCCAAGCACTAGAGGAAGTGAATAAGTATTTGAGCCAACCACCATTGTTAACAATCCTTAATGTAAAAGAACCCTTATACTTGTACATGGAATTATCCATTTATGAAGTCACCTTAGCTTTAGTCTTCAAGAGGAAGGAAAGACAAGATCCCATCTACTATGCGAGAAAATAATTTCTCGACATCGAGAAAATATACCTCTCCTTAGAGAAACTTGCATACACAGTCGTGATAGCCTCTCACAAGTTGAAATATTACTTTGAGGCATGTACAATTATTATCATGACCTCCTTCCACCTAAAGGCAATTCTCTGAAAGGTCGAACTATCTGGATGAATGTCCAAGTGGTCGGTGGAGCCAGGAAGGTTCATTATCTAGTATAAACCTAGGACGTCAATCAAGGGGCGGGTTATAGCTAAATTTATTGCCAAATTATTCAACAACCGAGACCTAAAAGAAGTTAGCATCAAAAGTGAAAGAAATGTTCAGTAAGAGCTGGAAGAAAGGAAAGATGGACCCGCCTCCAATTCTAGGGGGTGGGGAGTAGGGATAGTGATAGTATCCCTAGAAAATACCATCCTTGAACATATATTTTCCTTAGGATTTGAAGCCTCCAATAATGAAGCAGAATATGAAGCTTTAATTTGTTAGTTTGAATAAGCCAATCTTATTAGGAGCATGTCATGTTGACGTCTTTTATGACTTAAGGATAATATCCAATAAGATATTAAGAAACTTAAATTCCCAGGACCAATGCATGGTTGCATAACTTAAAGAGGCCCAACGCTTGGTCGCTCAGTTCCAATATGTACAATTGCAATAGTTCCTAAGAGGGAATAACAGTCATGCTGAGGCCGTAACCATACGTGCTTTAGCCATAGAGAGAGATATTAAATGAACAATTCAAGTAGAGTATCCCGATCAACCCAGTATTAATAAGGGGAAGCTATCTGAGCAAGTTATGTCCATTGAGAGGGGTTCAAGCTAGATGGATCCAATTGTGCATTTTATGAAAGATGATGTTTTCCTCGAGGATAATAAGGAATTATACAAGACAATGGTAAAGTCTGCTCGCTTCCATTTGTCATCAGATGAAAATATTTATTGGTAATCCTTTTCAGGATTGTATCCGTGGTGTGTTCACCCAGATGATGTCGTCCAAATCCTTTACAAGATTATTGAGCGGATATGTGGAAGCCACGCAGGAGCAGATCAATGGTATTCATGAAAAAAAGGATATTGGTGTCTGTATATGCAATAAGACACGATCATATACATTAATAATTTCAAGAATTGCTAACTCTTATCTCCTTTGGTGCATCTGCCTGCCAGTGACCTCAAATCCCTCACAAGTCCTTGGCCTTTTATGCAACGGGGAATGAACATTATTATTACATTACCCCTTGCGTCTAGTAGCATGAATTTATTTTAGTCAGTAGTGATTGCTTTTCTAAAGGGGTTGAATGGGAACCACTTAAAAATATCCGAGATGTTAACATGATCATGTTCATTAGGAGGAACATCATAATACATTTTGAAATTCCTTCCATCATCATAATAGATAATGCGATAGAGTTTAAGATTTTCATCTTTTGATGTTTTTATAACGAGAACAATATTAGGCACTACTACAATTCGGTGTCCTATCCCTGGAGTAATGGGCAAGCAAAATATTCCCAAAAGACAGTCCTCGATGGGATGAGGAAGAAGTTCAAAAAATCAAAGGACACATGGGTTGACCATCTTCCTTACGTTCTTTAGGCATACCGAACTACGTTTAGGAGATCCATGGGGAAAATAACCTTTACTTTAGCTAATTGGATGGAAGTCATCATTCCACCAGAGGTAGGTCTGCCTACCATGAAGTACTCCTTGGTCGACTAATGTCTTAATAGTGAGGCAACTAGAGCAGAACTTAACTTGGCAAATGAAATGAGATAAGTGTCCCTTATAAAGCTTGCTTCCTATTAATATGGGGGACTACATCCTAAGGAAGATTGTGGGAAATACAAAGAAGCCCTCAAACGAAAAGCCCTGGCTTAATTGGGAGGGCCCATATAAAGTTGTCATAGATGATCTGTGGGGAGCCTAACGGTTAGAAATAATGGAGGGAAAGCAAGTTACCCGAGCATGGAATGCAACCAACCTTAAAAAGTTTTACTTTTAGTTTCAATTTATCCCAATTTTGAATTACTTTTTAGAAATTCTCTTAGCTTTCTTACAAATTTCTATTCATCAAGGTTTAATTTAGAATGTTGTTTCAGAATTTATGCTTTTATCTCTTTGCATGATTCTAAGTGGTAGGCCATGAGTATTTAATAAAGAATATTATTAGCCAAATGGATTATGTTTGGCTTATTTTCTGTTACCCATGTGTTTATCTTTTTTTAATGTCTTCTTTAAGTGTAATTCACTCATCGACCAAGGACCATCATTGGGTCCCAAACAAGAGAATCTTCTCCAAATGTCTTCTTTAAGAGTGATTGACTGGTCGACCAAGGACCACCATCTATTCTTCAACCAGAAAATCAAAATTGTTTTGTTATTTAACAAAATATACATGATTGCTCATAAGAAAATAAAAGGCATATGGGGAAACTATAGGAATCTAGTATCGACGTGGTCAGAAAAATCCTAATTGTGAGATGACCCCAGAAGCAGGTGCATTCTTACTTTTCTTGCTATAGTCCTAAGGTTTGATGTGACAATATCTACTAAAAGGTAAGACCAAGGGCCGCACAACATATAGGAAAGAAATATGTTAAAATTTCCATTAATACTCAAAGTTATTACAAGGAAATTGGAAATGTGAATGATCTATAACAAAAAGTAATTACAAATGGGTTAGTTTTGTGACTCGAGTTACCTAGACTTAGAATATTCAACTTTATTGGTCTGATTATTTAACCTAGGGAGCTTGATGGTATCAGCTAAGTCTCTAAGTCCCGATGGACCTCCCTGAGTCACCTTGTTGACTCCAAGGGGAAGTTGATGGAGTTCACCATACCCTTCAAGTGCATGGTTAAACAAACATTGCCTTGTCAAACTTATCATAATGGCATCCACTATGATCCATAAAGCATCAATTCTATAAGGGGCAACCAGTGTCAAATACCATAACTTGGAATCTTTTGGAACTTTTGTATTAGTTAAAGCATTAAGCCATACCTTTTAACAGGCAACATTCCAAGAATCGATGAAAGCAATGTCATTATTAAGAAGAGCATCATCGTAAACATCATTCCACACTTGGGCAAGGTTTCCTATGTAACTAAAACATGATATGATCAAGTTTCTAAGATAGTCCTGTAATGATCGCCTACTTGTCGTGTAAAGACATTTTGGCCTTCTCAACCTTTTCCCTTAATTGACCGTTCTCGTTCTCAAGAAAAGAATCACCCTCCCTGAATCCCATATTTGGTAGAGCCTTTTTGGTTATCTCAAGCTCAGCCCTCAAGTAACTATTTTCCTTCTCAAGGATAGAATCAACCTCCCTCACTCCCAAGAGGTCGGCTTGCAAGATAAAATTCTTCTTGGCATACATAGACTCTACACTGGACAACTTCTGATCAAGCCCCCCATCTTTATCCATGTCGGCTACATCCTTGTCAAAATTGGCCTTCAAATTGGCTAACACTTCACTAAGACTGGACCGGTTGGAACGAGTCACCTCATAATAAATGACATTGTCCACCACAGCTTGATTGAAAAATAAACCTAGTTTTGAATATGATTATTTTTTTTTGCAAAGATGCATGAGAACCCAATATCTGATCAAGTTTTCTAGGTTCATCAATATCATCATAACTGGTAGTGAGGAGTCTTGTGCCCCTCTCCTTAAAATAATAAAGTGTAACAACGAGTTCTGCACGTCTTGTCTCAAAATGAAAAGGGCAAGGATAAGTGGTCGTTCATTCATCTCAACAAAAGAAAAATTATAGAGAACACTGCAAGACAAATGGATATTGAAGTTGATTAAAGCTTTGGATTTCACCTTTGAGAGACACAAACTCCTTTTGATATTTTCTTTCTTTGATTTTAAACATTTGGTGCTCTTTTTCAAGTATACATTTCATTACAAGGATCTCACCTTTTTATTGTAGTAAAGATGAATTTTTTTCATTAACATGCTTTAACTCACATTTGAGTTATAAAATCATTATTGCTACTTTTAATAAACCCCTCTCTTCCTTAAACACTTTGATTTTATCCCGCATTTTTATGTTTACCTTTTCAATTCAAGTGATTCATGAAACAACATATTGTAAGCATAATTGATTTCCCTCACTTCCTCTTCATCACTCACATCATTTTCATTTTGAGGAATTTTAAAACTCGACACACTTGATGCATGCAAAGTGTTTTTAGCAAATTATTAACATGAGGAATATTGCATGTTGTCTATACTTACACCTATTGCATAAAAATATGATATATCCATGGATAGTCACAACCAAAAAAATAGACACAAAAAACAAGTATTTACTCAGTATGTTAAGCCAAATGGAACAACCTTGCTCTAATACCAATTGAAAATGCTAACGTGCAAAGCTCTAAAATAACCTAGATTGGGAGGGGGGGGGGGGGGGGGATAGGTGATTTATAAGAATATCCCAATTTTAACTTTCAATTTCAATCAAAACATAGATCTAAGAATTTTTCATATCCTCAACATCTAGTTGAATTACAATCATCCAAACATATATAATCAAATCAAAATGATAACCAATCACACAAAGAGCTCACAACACCGGGTATACGAGGAACCCCCCCCCCCCCCCCCCCCCCCCCAATTATGGGTAAAAAACCTTGGTGTGACCTAACATCTCATTAAATTTGAAAAGTTATTTTTACTCAATATAAGAAGGAAAATCAATCAAAATCTCTCACATGAATTTTCCTGCGCATTTATACAATACAAGAAGGCAAACTGTTCAAGTGCACTCACAAGAATTTACCTATGAATATTGCGACTCTCCCCCAATTTAATTACAAATTCTATAGAACTACATCTTTCAAACACGAAATTCCATTATGCTCCCTTGATCCACATGATGCTCCACTTTTCAATGGCTAGAGCAAATCCATTTTAGATCTCGGAGTATATATCAATTGAATGAATCGGAATTCAAATATAATATTGGATAAAAGTGGATTAAAACCTCTCAATTTAACTTAAAATGAAGATCTCATGGTAGATCTAAAAATATCAAAAACTCTCAATTGAAAATGTTTAAATTTGAATTAAAGAGAGAAGATAAACCTCACAAACATGAAAAATGATTCAGAGAGTTTATGTTGAAATGTGTGAAAAAGTTCTTAACAAATGGAGGGAAAACAAGTCTATTTATAAAAAAAAATTAAAATTCCATCTCCGCCGTGCACACGACTGTGTGTTTTCGTATGTACGATTTTGGACAATGTGACCAAAGTTCGAATTTGACCCTGGGCCATGCCACGGTTGCCAAACACAGTCGAAGTAAATTGTTTACCCTAAACCTGCACAAACTGTGTGAACCGATTAAAAACCTTATCGTTTGAACTGTTACAAATAAAATCTCTTCAAAAACAAATTCAAATGTATATTTGAAAATAAGCCTATATCCCATTTTATCAAAATAAATACAACAGTCAAAGAAGTATTTTTCAAAAACAAGTTTTATAAAAAATTCTTTAATTTAAAATTTTATGAGTGTGTTCGATAACCAAAGTTTAATCGATTTTGTAAAAGGATATAGTTAAATCTCACCAACGGATGGCTTCAGACTTGAGTTATCTTCATGTCTTCAAGTCACAATCTTCATAGGTGAAGGACAAAGCACTCTCACTTATTTAATGTACTAAGATTTTAGGCTTGACATCGTGCATGACTCAAATGTTTTATCACGAGAGATAGCCGCTAATATTTATTTTAGATTTTACATTTTCATCATTATCCTATACATTTAGGAATTTTAGAACATAGTTTATTGTGAACTCATAAAATTTGGAAAGTAAGTACAAATCCACCTAGTTTATAAGGTTAAACCTTTAATATATATATATATATATATATATATATATATAATTGTCTTATGACTAACTGAGAATCCCCATAGATTTCATTTAGAGAAGCGCTACAACTTTGAAGGATCTCTAAGCCCATTATGAAAACTTCATATTTCTCTTTATTATTGTAACATGAGTTTTCTTCTAATCTATACCTATGTTTGGTTTTAATATGCACAGGGTACTTAATAATCACTCTATTCCTGACCTTATTTTAGTCTTTGAACCATCAACCTACAACTTCCATGGGATTAAGGATATGTATCCTACCTCATATTCACCTTTTGTCTCAGTTCCACATACACTATCTGCTAAAAAGTCATCCAGTGCTTGGCCTTTTATATCTCTTTGGGCTACATAGTGTTAGTAAAACTCAAATATAGCTAAGACTCATTTACTAATCATATTGTGCAAAATAGGCCTGGTCAGCATATACTTAATCAAGTCAACTTTAAAATGACATACACCTTTCTCGAAAATAAGTAATATCTTAATTTCATTGATAAAAAATACGTAGTTAAACAAAAAATTTCCATTACAAAGTATCTACATTCATAATCATTTAAAAATATACTTAGGTAGTACACAACCTGTTCCTTGTTCTTCTCATAGTATTGTGCTAACAGAACTCCAATTGAGGTATCAAAGGCAAAAATGTACAACTTCAGTGGCCTATTATCCCTTGAAGGTGCCAAAACTGTTAGCTTAGCCAAATATCTCATGAGTATTTAGAAAGATATCTCATGCTTTTCCTTTCAGTCCAGTTCTCCTTGATATTTTAGCTTTAAGGAAGGATAAAATACTCCAATTTTCCCTACATCATTAGATATAAATGTATGGAAGAAATTAACTTATCCTAAAAACCTTTGAATTATTTTTTGTTATTAGGGGATATATTTTTAATTATGTCATGAGCCTAATTCATATTAACTTGGATTTCCTTTTGTTGTACCAAATACCTTAGGAAATTCCCTGCAAAAACTATAAAGACTCATTTTAAAGGATTCATTTTAACTTGATCAAGTCTCATTATTTCGAAGGATTTTTTTAGGTGTGTTATATGATCAATCATTTTTTTTATTTAATGATTATGTCATTAATATAACAATCCAAAAAGTTATCAACCTTGTCTTGGAAACTAGTGTTCATTTTCCTTTGGTAGGTGACTCTTACATTCATTAATCCAAATAGTATTTTAATCCATTCAAAGGTCCCGAAATTACCAGGGCATCTAAAATCAATCTTTTACAACTCTTCTCTAACTATGTATATTGTGTCATATCCTGAGTAGCCTATTATAGATATGATAGCATGACCAAAATATCTATCAACCAATAGATCTACCACTTCATTGGATATTCATCCTTTGGAGTGGCTGCATTTAAATACCTGAAGTTAATGCATACTCTTAATTTTCACTTTTCTTAAACACTAGAACTATATTCGAGAGCCATTCAACATATTTGACAGTTCCAGTGAACAGATCATTCAATAGTCTTTTAATTTCCTCTTTTATTTTTACTGTGACTTTTGGATTCACTTGGTGTGGCAGATGTTTAACAGGCTTATATCCTTCTTTGATTGGAAGTCTATGCTCCACCAATTCTCTATCTAAATTAGGTAAATCATCACATTCTCAAGAAAAACATTCCTTATACTGATGTAAAAGTGTTACAAACAATTAATAGGCTTATTTGCTCAGGTTTGCACTGATAAATGTCACATTTTTATTTTATTTGGTCCCAAATTCATTTCTAATAAAGGATTCAATTGATTTACCAAGAATTCTTCATTTCCTGTTGGAAATTTTTTTAGATCACAATTATCTTGAGGTTTTTCGCCCTTTCTATCTTCTTTGAATTCATAGTCGGCCCACTTAATGATCATTTTGTTACTAATTTTGGTATTCAGGTCTAACTCTCTGAATTTATATTGCACAATGTCCAAAGCTTCACTGGTATTTTGTAATCAATAGGCGTGTTACCCATTAATCAACCATTTTATATTTCTCATTTGGTCCCATAAAACCAAAGGTTAGTTCTTACCAAACTTCATTTGGACTTCACCTTCTGATGCCTCAGGTATTAGTGTGCCCACACTGACAGGCCCCATATTTTCCTAGCAGAGTTCAACTTTAACACAAATATATCTAGTTTGGAATGGTAATGGATATGCTTTCAGGTCCTCTATGTTCCCATCCTCCTTCATTAACAATAATTTTTTATGCATGGAGAAAGAATACATTTGTTATAATGGATCTAATCTCTACCATGTAAGTCATTAAAGTTTGATTTACCATTGACGATAAAAAAATTAGACTTTTTTTGCGTACTTCAATATTTATTCGTATTACACCTTTTGTCAAATTTTTATCTCCATCAAAACTAGAGATAATGATTTAATTCTGGATTAACTTAACATTTATATTTATTTATTCTAAAAAGTATAGAGTATGGCATTATGTTAACAACAACACTACTATCTACCAATTTTTTATTTATTAATACTCCATTCACCTGAGCCTTTATTAATAAAGGATTAATGTGATTGGTTATATATTTAGTAGGCTCTTCGGACCCATGTATGAGATCTAAAGCACGTACAAAAAAATCAAGGTTGTCTACCTCTGAATGATCATCTTCATCCATCTTTAACTCTGGGACTTCTTGCCCCTATCCATATTCTAACCTCTATGAGAGGATCACTACCATATCTATTGGAACTTGGTATGCTAGAGATCTAAATTGGATGAATTTCTATCAAGTAGTCTCTTGAGCAGGTCATATTACATCCATAATCATCACCTTTTCTTTTAATTTTCACCCAAGGAGATATCTCCAGATGTGTTATCTCCATCCACATTCATAGACTTTTCTAATTGTCTAATATTATGGACCAACATGTTTGAAGAAGGTTGACTCCCTTCTTTATTTCCATGGAATCTTAGATTTTTCTTCGAAGATGAAGGTGCGATACCTTTTGATCCACTTAGATGCAAAATCTTTGAGGCCTCTTACCAGACCCTATATTTTCTTTGAATCCGCCTTTATTAAGTGTGAGAGATCATAATTTCCTACCCTCTTTTCTTTGATTTTGGTGGCTCCATAAGATTCCACATCCCTAGGGACACCTATTGAGGCTTTATAGGCTTTGGCCTCCTAGGCATCTTATTGAACTATTAGGAAACCTTTGGGTCTTGGAACACGAACCAACCTAACATTCCCTTTACAATATGAATTGATTTTATAATCCTCATGGGCCATGGAGCTCCCAAGTATTGATGAGATTTTGCTTTTTTAAAGCCTGGTTTAATAACCCTAGGTTCTTAATAGGCTACGACAATATAAAAGGCCATATCCACAAGTGTTCAGTGTTGAGGCCAAGGACTTGGAGTTATAGACTTTAGATGTATAAGGATGGCCACAAACGAAGGGAATAGGCCGCACTATTTAATGTCATAGGCTTGCGAAATCTCAAGCATGTAAGGTGATGCCTAGCGTAATTAGTTCATAACTTAAGGGACAAGCCTTAAAGGCTCTAGAAGCCATTTTGGAGGGGTAATTTTGTAAAGGCTATGTCATCAACAGAAACCCTAGGTTCCCTAGTAATTCCTATAAACAACCAGTGTTGATATTTTGAGAGAGAGAGGGAGATGAGTTGATGTTGAAGAAGAGGTCATGGACAATAATTGTTCACTGTAGAAGCGTTTAAAGGCGATGGAAGGTTAATGTTCCTCGAAGAAAAATCCATTAAGGTAGGATCTATCATCTTCCTCTTCTTCATTGGTTAAAAATATAGTTTCCATATTTTTTTTATTAATTAAAATGAGCCTTTGTATGTATTCTAGGTTTATGCCATGGCTTTTTACTATTGATTGAGTTTTCTAGGTTTATAAGCCATGGATACCTAATGTTCATTAGGGTTTAGAGGACATGAAGTTTTACTGTTCATCTGGGATTTTAGAGACCTGGGAATGTTATTGTTCATCTTAAATTCATTGCTTTAGTAAATTTCCCTTAGGTTTCTTGTGTAGAGATTTTGTGTTGAGAACACGGGACTTTGAGGATATTCATATTGATTTTAGAAGGTCTTACTTAGGGGTTTACCTTTCATCTTTGAGGATTTGAGTTGTGAGACAATTAGCTTTAAAATAAATATTTTATTAAAATACCCCTGTTAGTTGCTGATTAGAAGTTCTAACTCATTTTTTGAGGTCGCGGAGTGTAGGCGGCATCATATTGTGCCTAGATTATTTTTAGATGAGATTCAACGCTAAGGTCGCGAAATAACTTTGGCGAGGCTACGATGTTATTGTCTGTTGAGGGCCTCCTGCTTAGTGCTTGAGGTCAAAATGGTTAGTTCTAGGGATACTGATCCAAGTACTAACTATGGAGGTTACACCGTGGAAAATCTATACTAAGGTGTGGAGTTGAAAGTAGACCGTGAATCATCCATCTTGGATATGGGCTGGAGGGGAGGCCATGGCCTGTGGCATGACTAGGTCAAAAATACCTAGAATAAGTTCATGAAGGATGAGATGCCGTAGGTCATAAAATAATGGTCATGAATCAAGAGAGAGAACCATGACAGATTGATTCATGGGGGAAGTAGAGGTAAACCAAGGGAGCTTGAGTCTTAGAAGAAGCCGTGGTGTGGTAAACTAAGGGAGATTGAGACTTAGGTCATCAGCGTAATCTGAGGGGTTGGGATTTATATTATTTTCCTACTTATTTGCTTATATTGCATCATTTTGCATATTGGATCTATTATTTTTCATTACCTTGTTAGTATATCTTTTATTTGTTCGTACTGACATCCACAGGTGGGATAAGGACTTTGATTTAAACCTTGGTGAGATATTTGATCTCATCCCTTCTGTGTTCTTTGTTACCTCAGGATAGAGGCCACATAGATTGTATATAAATGAGTAGAATTTCCAAGGCCACAAAGGTTAATAGAAATAACGAAGGCATTCATGATCTAGAGATTTATATTATATGTTTTTACTTAGATTTCACTCTTAGTTGTAATTAAAAAACTTTATAGTTTATGTTGAGGATGTATTAAGAGAAACTTTAGTACGACATTTATCGAAAAATTTATATATATATATATATATATATATATATAAGGACACAAATTTCCAATTGAGTCCTTTGTAGTTTTGGCTCAATTCCGAACAAAAATGTTTGAGTCATAAGATATAGCTATTGGCCTTCAAACATATGACATACTTGAGTTGAAGATGTAGCGGATAAGATAGTAAAGCTTCATCAAATGTCGTGTGTATTGTGCTTCGTTTCTACGTCATCAACATGGTTCCATTGCTCCTAAGGTATGAATGCATTTTAAAATATATATATATAGGAGCTTGGAACAATATTTATATGGGTGTACCTTGTTTTAAAACTGTTTTTTATTTTCAGAATGTTTCATTAAAATTTTAAAATAAAGTTTTTGGGCTAAAATCGAATTTTTAAACATTCTGGAATTCATTTGAAATTGTTGTTCGAACAAAAATGTCGTTCGAACGAGGTTTGCCAACAACCTGCCTCTGGAACATCGTTAGAAGTATCTTTCGAACGAGACTTCGTTCGAACGAAAATCTCGTTCGAACGAGATTTGGTGGGAACAGTTTATTTGGCAGTTTTTGACAGTTTTCCCACTTTTCCCACTGCTTTACCCCACTACCTTTTGCCAGATTTTATTAGTGCGGGACCCAATATTTTTGGATTAACATTTTCACTATCCTCCATCTCCTAGAGAGAGTTTTGAGAGTTCAATCTTCCAAGAAAAAGTTCATGTTTATAAGTGTCTATTTTTCAAGAGAAAATTATTAAACACTCTTGTTTTCACCCATATTGCTTATTCCAAGTTTTAATATATATACATCTTTCTTGGAGTATTTTGGTACCGGTTTTTACTCTACCATTTGAAGAGTTCGTTTGGGTTTGCTTATAAATCCCTCAAAGAAGAAGTTCGTTTGTTGTGTCTTTCCCACTTGGAGAAAGGCTCCTTGTTTGGGTGACGGTGTCCAGATAAAGTCTCATTGGTGGATTCCAAGGTTCCGATGGAGTTTCGAGATTGTCAACTAAGCGGAGGTCGGTACAAGAAGGATCATCGGGGCTTGAAAGGAGTCGAGTCGAGTGTTGTAAGTCTTTTTACTTGTACTTGTAAAATACCATACTTAGTGGACATAAGGCTAGGGCCGTCCGAGGTTTTTTTCCGTTATGGGTTTTTCCTCGTACATCACGGCGTAGTGGTTCATTGTTTATTTTATCTTTTGCAAAATCACTTAGAATGCATGCTTAGGTAAAAAGATAAAATTGGTTTAAATCACTACTCATGTTTAATTTGGTGCTACATCATTATTTGGGTAAATGTTAATTTGATTCAAGTCATCATTTAATTTGTTAAAATTGGTTTGATCTAAATTAGTGACTTAGGCAAATTTCTAGGACTTGGGTTGAATTAAGTTGGTTTAAGTGAAATTAAGTTTGTGTGGATTTAATCTTATTTAATTTTAATTTGAAAATAAATTAAAATTTGGTGTGTGTGTGTGTATGTTTAATTGAACCATCTCTCTTTGGCATATATTTAAAAAGGAAATTATCTTTTTGTAGTAAGATTTTTACTTTTTGTAGAAAAAATCTTAAAATTGGGGGCCTCGCGTTGCAACAAGTGGTATCAGAGCATTGATAGAGCAAAACTATCGATTTCAATATATATATATATATATATATATATATATATATATATATCTATATATATATATATATATAAAATAATAATAATAATAATAATAATAATAATAATAATAATAATAATAATAATGCTCTTGTGAAGACTAGTCCGCATTTTAAAAATGCGGACCGGACATGTATCACCTAACGGTGTGCCTAGAAATTATCGCCTAAATTATTGGCTCTCTCTTTTCTGGGCTCACCACAGGTGACACATGTCCGGTCCGTACAAGGGCAGGATTGTGTATATATATATATATATATATGTGTGTGTGTGTGTGTGTGGAATTACTATTGGTTTAATAATTAGTTTATATTGTGCATTATTAAACAATGTTGATTTATTTTTTTGCAAACTCTTATGATGAGGTTGAGTCCCTTATAGAGTTCGCGACATGCAATTTGCATTAGTAGTAAAGTTTTAAATTTTTCCATGTCAGAATAAGTTATATAATAGTCGTAGCCTAATAGGCCAAGTCGCGAGGAATTATAATTTGTATCAGAGCGTTCGACCATGGAGACTTTAGGAGCATTAGAATTTATCGTCTAGATAAACGTACCTAGTAAATCGTATTAGAATAATAGACTTATACGTATGTGATTCTTGTGAGGGAACTATGACAATAGGTAATCGTAGATCTAATGGTTCCATGACAAATAACAACGTGGCCATGAATCCAATACCAAAAGCAGTAATCAGGTTCAGGAGGCCCTAACTATATCCATAGATGCAAGTATAGATGAGTAAAGGCTCGTGGGTTCACCATTGGGCATTTTAAGAAATTAGGACTAAATCCTTTTAAGGGGAGG
Source organism: Sambucus nigra (assembly GCA_949130495.1). Classification (NCBI taxonomy): domain Eukaryota; kingdom Viridiplantae; phylum Streptophyta; class Magnoliopsida; order Dipsacales; family Adoxaceae; genus Sambucus; species Sambucus nigra. The sequence goes on along the minus strand of OX422223.1, from coordinate 210,013,257 downwards.
CGGACTCATTGAAGATTGATGCCTGGATGAGAAAAATAGAAAGGTTTCTTAACATCCTTAATTGTGCCGAGGAGCAGGAGTTCCCTTTTCCTATTTTAGGCTTGAGGCTGCGATACATCACTGGATGTCTATGGTCAAAATGTCCCAATTAAGAGGAGATGTCGCGACCATTTATTGGTCCAGATTCAAAGTGATTTTCCTTGAAAATTATTTCCCTGCCATAACCAAGGAAAAGTTAGAATTGGAATTCATAGAGTTCACTCAAGGAACTATGCCCGTATCCTAATATGAAACATAATTTTTAGATTTTTCACACTTTGCACCTATCTTGATGACATTAATGAGAAAAGGGATAAGAAGTTCAAATGGGACTCGAAGCAAGGACTCCATGGCAGAGTGGTGGGACTAAGGTTGCGGACTTTTGCAGAACTAATTGAGGTTATTCAAATCATGGAATAATAATTTGAGGATGCACTAAAGTCTAAGGGGGAAAAGAGAAATGAACGAGATTAAGGTGCAAAGAAAGAAGAAAAGCCACGACACTTGGCGTAGACATGGGGCTGCGAAAGTAAAGTCATAATAAAGGGTTGACATGACAACCGTAACCTATTTTAACTGCGGCATGAAGGGGAATTTTTCTAAAGCTTACCCATTGGGAATGAGTTGTTAAAAAATTTGGCAAGCCAGGTCATCAAGTCAAGGACTACATATTATCAAATAAGGAAATGGAAAATCCGCGGGATCCAACCAGTGTGAAGAAAGTCAAGGATGTGATAGTATGTACTATTAAAATTGATGAAAGAAATGTCTATACAATTTTTTATTCAGGCGCCACATGCTCCCTTTGTGTCCAACGCTTTGGCACAAAAATTAGAAAAAGGCTGCAGACCTTAAACCCTCAGTTAATGATTGATGCTCCTATAGGAACTTCATCAAAAGTCGTGATAATATAGAAGGGATATGCCTCAAATATTTGAGATCAATGTTTAAGAGTTAATTTAATTCCTTTAAAAATGGAATACTTTAATGTAATCCTATGTATGTATTGGCTATCTTCCCACCTTACTAAGATAGATTATACAAGTAAGGAAATCACCTTACATAAACCTAGAGAGATCGAGGTGAGTTATAAGGAAAATAAACCTTATAGTAATCCTTTGTTAACATCAACTTTGAGGGCTAGGAAGATGTTAAAGTTTCGGTGCTATAGATACGTAGCCTATGTGAAGGATCTAGAGAAGACCGCGACCATCTTAGCAGATGTTCCCGTGGGCTCAAAATTTAGTGATGTTTTCCTAGAAGAATTGTTCAATTTTCCCCCGAATAGAGATATCGAGTTTACCATTGATCTTATGCCTGAGATCGTTCCCAATTCAAAGGCACCTTATAGGATGGCCCTCATGAAGTTTAAGGAATTAGAGGAACAATTAGCGGATCTGCTAGGCCGTGGTTTTAGAAGGACTTCCCCTTAGAGTGCCCCGGTATTTTTTGTAAGGAATAAGGATGGGTCTATGAGGATATGCATAGACTATAGATAATTGAATAAAATTACCTTAAAGAATATGTATCCTTTGACTAGGATTGATGATCCTTTTGACCAATTGAAGGATGATAAATATTTGTCTAAGATTTATTGAGATTGGGATATCACTAACTTAAGATAAAGGATGAGGAAATTCATAAAAAACCCTTTAGAGCTATATATGGCCATTATGAGTTTGTGGTGATACCATTTAGGTTAACAAACTCCTCATTTTCTTTTATGGACTTGATGAATAAGATGTTTAGGCCATTCCTAGACAAATTGGTGATTATTTTCATTGATGATATATTGATCTATTTTAACACCATGGAAGAGCATGAGGAACACCTCCGCAGAGTTTTTGAGGTTCTTAGGAAATAAAGGTTATATGAATTTATTTTTAAATGTGAATTATGTGCTGAAGAAATAACCTTCATCGACTATATTATAATGAAAGATGGGTTGGTCGTGGGCCTAGGAAAGGTCACAGACATTGTTGATCGGGAGAGATTGACCACCATGATCGAGATTATAAGTTTTCTCAGGATAGCAGGTTATAAATGGATATTTTTGGAAGGGTTTTCTAAGATTGGCATGCCCTTGAACCAATTTACGCACAAGGATAAGAAATTCCTATGGTTTATGGAGTGTGAAGCAAGTTTCCAAAAGTTAATAGTCAAGCCTATTTTGTCTTTACCCAAAGAAAGTGGAGGTTATGTGATATATAGTGACACCTCAGGCCTTGACCTTGGATGTATATTGATGCACAATGGAAAAGTCATAGCTTATGACTCTAGAGAGTTGAGGCCACATGAGAAGAACTAATCCACCCACAACGTAGAGTTAGCGACAATAGTTTTTTCTTTGAAAATTTGGAACCATTATTTATATGGCTAGACTCATGAAATATTCATAGATCATAAGAATTTGACCTATATCTTCACCCAAAGGGATTTGAACATGAGGAAAATGAGGTGGTTAGATCTAATCAAAGACGGTTAAGTATCACCCCGGGAAGGCTAGTGTAATGGAAAATATCCATCGTAGAAGGGTTTCCCACAGTTCTTTTATGATTACTAATCAATAACACATCTAAAAGGATTTATAGGTGGGTATTGAAGTCATAGGCCCCAAAATCCGCACATATTTAGGGTCCTTCACTATGGAACCAAATTTGATTAAAAATATAAGAGTCATGGAGGTCGCGGACATTGAGATAATCAAAATCCGCGAACAAGTAGAAAAAGAAGAGATCCCAACCTTTAAGATTGATGTCCCTGAAACCTTATAATTTGGGATAAGGATTTACATGTCGTGAAATGACTAGATTAAGGTTGAGATATTAGAAGGTGGCCATTCCTCAACCTTTGCAATTCACCCCGAAAGTACTAAGATTTACCAAGACTTAAAGGAAAACTAGTAAGGGATTAACATGAAGAGAGAGACTACAGAGCCTTATTCTAAGCTCCTACTATATCAGTAAGTTAAAGTCGAGCACCATAGGCTAACTGGGTTATTGCAGCCTCCAACTATCCTAGAGTGGAAGTGGGAAAATATTCCCATGGATTTTATTATTAGGTTTCCACGGAAACAAATGGGAATGGATTCCATTTGGATTCTTGTAGATAAATTGACTAAGTCTGTGAATTTTTTATCTATCAAGACCATGAACAATTTTGATTATATAATCAAACTTTTTATTGATAAAATTCTAAGACTCCAAGGCGTGCCTGCCACCATAGTATTTAACTGCGACCCTAGAGTTACTTGAGGATTTTGGAAGAGTTTTCAAAGGTCAATAAGGATGCAACTAAATTTTAATGTTATCTTTCATTCGTACACAAATGTATAAATAGAGAGGACCAATCAGACCCTAGAAGATATGCGGAGGGCTTGTGTTGTGGACTTTCACGCAAGTATAATAAGACCACCTAACCCTATAAAAATGGCTCCTTACACGGCCTTATATGGGAAAATATACTTCAATTCTTTGTGTTAGGATGAAGTAGGAGAAAGACAACTTTTGGGAACTGATATTGTAGAATAGGTCGTGGCCAAGGTGAGACTTATTCAAAAAAGGTTATAGAGTATTCAAAGTAAGCAAAAGAGATGAACCAATATAAAAAGAAGAGATGTTGACTTAGAGGCCGTGGATCATGCATTTCTTATAGTTTCCCCTTAAAATGAATTATAAGGTTTAGAAAGAAGGGAAAACTGAGTCCACAGTACGTTGGACCTTTTCAGATATTTGAGAGGATTGGAAAGACTTCTTATATACTTAGTTTTCCCCAAAAATGTCCCATGTACACAATGTGTTCCATATTTCATTGTTGGGAATCTATATTAGAGACCCCATCCATATTATTAAACATGTGCCTATTGAGATCCATGGCGATCTGAGTTATGACGAAGCCCTAGTTGAAATAATAAAGAGGAAAGAACATCATCTAAGTATAAATACCATTTCTTTGGTCAAAGTATTTTGGAGACGCCAGGCTGCGAAAAAAGCTATTTGGGAATCGGAGTTAACCATCAGAGAAAATTACCCACATTTATCCCAAGGTATAGGTTAATTTATTCTTTAAATTATTAAATTTCTAGGACATCATTTCCTAAATTGGGGAGGTTATAATAACCCTAGGTTCTTAATACACTGCTAAAGTATAAAACGCCACTACCACAAGTGTTTCGTGTTTAGTCCATAACCTTGGAGTTATAAATTGCGGACGTATATGGATCGACATGACCTGAGGGAACAAGCCGCAACATTTAGTGTCCTATTATTGAAAAAGCTCAAGCACATGAGGTGACGACATGGACTAATTAGGTCATGACTTGAGGGATAAGTATTAAAGGTTCTAGGATACTTTTTGGAGGGGTAATTATGGAATGGTGATGTAATAAGTGGAAACCCTAAGTTCCCTAGTAATTCATATAAATAATATCTCTTGGCACACTTCCCAAAGCTGTTAAAACCCTATTTCCCACTATAGAGAGACAAAATGAGATTTTGAGAGGAGGAGGAGATGCTACCAGAGAAGAGACCATGGATATCTACTATTCACCGAAGAAGTTTTTAGAGGTGGTGGAAGGTTACTTTTCATTGGAACAAAATCAAGGTAAGGGATCTGTCCTCTTCCTCTTATTCTTTAGTTAAAACCCTAGTTTCCATGTTTTTTCTTGAATGATATGAGCCTTTGTATTTATTTTGGGTTTAGGCCAGGGAGTTTTAATATTCATTGAGTTTTCTAGGTTTATAGGCCATGGATAAGTATTATTCATTGAAGTTTATAGGCCATGGAGTTTCACCGTTCACCTGGGATTTTAGAGTCATGGTAATGTAAATGTTCATCTTAAATTTGTTGACTCATTAGGTTTCTTGTGTAGAGATTTTGTGTTGAGAACATAAGACTTTGAGGATATTCGTATTGATCTTGGAAGGTTTTACTTCGAGTTATACCTTCCATCTTTAAGGATTTTAGTTGCAAGACACTTAGGATTTAAAATAAATATTTTACTAAATACCCTTATTAGTTACTGATTAAGAGTTCTAACTCATTCTTTGAGGTCACGGAGATTAGGCAGTATCATATTATACCTAGGTTATTTTTAGAGATGAGATTCAATGCTAAGGCTGCGACACTATTTTTTCTAGGCCGAGGTGTCATCGTCTATTGAGGGCCTCCTGCGTAGTGCTTAAGGTCAAAACTGTTAATTCTATGAAGATTGAGCCTAGGATTAAGTATGGGGCTTACATCACAGCAGATCTCGACTAAGGTGTAGTGTTAATAACAGATCGCATATCCATCATCCTAGATTTAGGAAGGAGTGAAGATCACGGCCTATGGCGTGACTAGGTCAAAGATACTTAGTATAAGGTCGTGGATGATGAGATGTCCTAGGTCATAAAATAAAAGTCGCAGACCAAAAGGGCAAACCATAAGACATTGAGTTATGGTGGAAGCTGAGGTGAACCAAGGAAGATTGAGCCTTGGGAGAAGCCGTGGAGTCGTGAACTAAGTGATATTAAACCTTACGTCATTAGGGTAATCTGAGCAGTTGGGATTTATATTATTTTCATACTTATTTTTTTTTATATTGCGTCATTTTTACTATTGGCTCTATTATTTTTCATTACCTTGTTAGTTTATCTTTTATTTGTTACTACTAATATCCATGGGTTGGCTGAGGACTTTGATTTAAAACTTTCTGAGCTATTTGAGCTCATCCCTTCCATGTTCTTTGTTTCCTCACGATAGATGTCACGAAGATAGTTAGTAACTGAGTCGAATGTCTGAGGTTATAAAGGTTAAAAAAAGTCGCGATGGCATTGATGAGTGCTTAATGTTTTATTACATATGCCCCAATCTAGGCCCTGTCAGGCCCCGTGTATCACAAATAATGAGTTTGTTTGGTATTCATTTAAAACTAAACGAGAGTGTGTTTCAAACCTTCGACTTTGTTTGAAAAATCATTTTTTTAGTGTGAGTATTTTTTGATGGCTTATACTTTTATTAAATTAATTCATATCTTCTTTTATGCTTTGAAATTTAAAAGTGAACTTTTTAAGAGAATATGAATTTGGGTCGTATAAGTTTAGAGACGTTAAATTTTATTGTGAACTTAACCGTGTTATTTTTTGAATTAAATGTGGCGAGAGTGGATTTAAGTTGAGTTATAAAATTAGAAATTACGAGTTTAAATTATTGCATAGTATTAGCTAAATATGATAAATGGATCCAATGTCTTAGTTTTCTTGCACACTTAATTATATATTTCGTATTTGCACTTTTTATTTGTGTTAGCTTGGTTTAATATTTTATCTCATCTCCAAATTCATTTTGTCTAGTTGGATAGTCATCATTTAAACGAATAATTAATAATTTTTTTTGGGTTCAATTCGTACACTCGCTATTTTATAATTGTTGATACCAAATTTAGTCTGCTGACATGGCTCAATTGAGTGAAGACACGTGGCAATCTGCGTGGCAATAACAAACACTTCCGAACAACACCTTGACCCACTCAGATACTCCGAGCAATAGATGCTCTCCGAGAAACCATACTGCAACGAGGAACTCTGCTTCCCCGATCAACTCAGACGCTCCGACCAACAAGAGTTCTCCGAGGAACTTTAATACACCGAGCAACTTATGAGTACCGAGCTACTTAGGCGGTCCGAGCAGCTTACGCGGTCCGAGTTGCACCTCGAACAGAACATTAATAGCAGGATAACCAACGGATTAACTACGCATTAAATGCTTATTATTATCATACAGATGTATATGCCTAATGGACAACTATGTATTACCCTTTCACATGTACAGCCTGAGGGCTATAAATACATTGTATCATCCTCATTGTAAGGGGACTGGGAATTTCTTGACTAAACTGGTAATCAAGAATTCCCAAACAGTCAGCAATAATAGAAACAATGGATGTAGTCCATTCTTATAAGGCTGAACCACTTTAAAATTTCTTTGTCTCATTTTATTTTATCTGTGATTAAATAATTAGATATAATCTAATTTTTTACATCAATAAATTGGCGCCGTTTGTGGGAAACGACTGGTAATATCGTTTTTCATAAAAAACAATTCATTACAAATGACTGATAATCCAGAACCCATCAATCGAAACGCTGGAAGCCCTCCAAATCCATCTGCTCCGCCAAAAGTCCTCCTAAGGCTGCATCGAGGAGCTTTCGACGATCATTAGACTTAAGGGAAGGATCTGCCCAGTCACGACCAACTGCTCGTCAAGATAAATCACAGGAATCCACCTCAACGCGATCAGTTGCTCGAACCAACAGGCCCGAGAAAGGAAATGATGCGTGGAAAGGCCCTATTCAAAGGATGGAAGACAGACTAGGGGAAATAGCTAAGGCCAAGAACCCCCTACAACGAACTTTTGTTCAAGGGACACCCTTTGTTCAGGCCATTGTGGATTTTCCCACACCGTCAAAGTTCAAAGCACCTGTTGTGACTCCCAAACATGATGAAAATACCGACCCTGTTCTTCATGTAGAACAATACCAAGCTGCAGCTGAAATCTATGCTGTTCCAGATGAGATGAGATGCAGAGCATTCTCAGGAACTCTTACCGGATCTGCTCAAATATGGTACAATAATCTTCCTCGGGGTAAGATCTCAACTTGCGTTCAACTGACCGAGTTATTCATTAGAAATTTCTATTTTGGGGCAAAGCCAGTTAAACGAGTAGCGCATTTGTTAAGTGTTAGACAGAAAGCTGGTGAGAGTAACAGAGATTATATAACTCATTTTAATAACAAGAAACTCGAAGTTATTGATTATGAATAAAAGACAACGATTACCGCCTTGATGAGTGGGCTGCTTCCCAACAAGTTGTACTACACTTTGGCCAAAGATCCACCCAGAACCATGTCAGAACTGATGGCAAAAGCGGCCAAGATCATGAATTCCGAGGAGGCTATGGCTGCGAAGAAGAATATGGACGCCAAAGAAACCAAGGTGGAAGGTGATAAAGTTAAGAAGAAAGAGCATAAGAACAATGGTGGTGACAAACAATTAAAAATAAGGTCGTCATGGGAGGTATTGAAGAAATTTGATAATTACACTCCTTTGAAGATAGACATCAACCATGTTCTAGAAGAAATCAAGAACAACGAGGAATTAAACTGGCCAGAGAAAATGAAGGCAGATCCTAACAGGAGGAATAAGGAAAAATATTGCGATTTTCACAAAGATCATGGCCATATGACCAAAAATTGCATAGCTCTTCAGAATGAGATTGAAACACTTATTAGACGAGGAAAATTGGCAAAGTATGTTGATCGTAGAAATGAAAGAAAAAATAGCGACTGAACAAGAGAGAGGTCTAGATCTCCTCGTCGAGTAGAGGAGAATAAGAAAAGAGACCATGAAGTTGATCCAGAAGATGACCCCGATCTTCCCAAGAGACCAAGGCAGCCAGAACGTGAGGTATTTTCAATACGCTTTGGGTAATTTGATTGTAATATTATTACAGGTGGAGATGCAGGAGGAGGAGACCTTACTGCAGAGAGAAAAGCTTACCTCTGTGAGGCTCAAGCTTTCTCATTCATTCAACGAATAAATCTAGCTGAGGAGGATCGCCCGAGAAAGGTAAACAAAGAGAAATTGGTCATTGGTTTCTCAAAGAACGACCTCGCAGGTGTTCTATATCCTCATAATGACCCATTGGTGATCAAAATGAGGATGAAGGAAGTAATGATTTTAAGAGTACTGGTAGACAATGGTAGCTCGGTAGACATCATGTTCTACTCGTGCTTCGACACTTTAAATCTAAAGCTATCTCAACTAGAGCCTTATCATAGACCCCTCCTCGGTTATGCTGGCGAGAAAGTTTTTCCACTCGGGACGATCAAATTGGATATATTCATTTGTACATGGCCTGCTTGTCGAACAGAAAGAATACGCTTCTTCGTGACGGATACAAATGTTCAATCAACCTACAATATCATCATGGGAAGGGTAGGATTGAAGAAGTTCGAGGCAGTGCCATCTACGGTACATCAATGCCTAAAATTTCCAATAAATTTTGGAGTAGGAGTTGTGAAAGGTGATCAAAAAGTAGCTCGGGAATGTTACTATTTATCTGCCAAGCAAGAGGAACTGGAGGAATTAAGGAAAAAGACTACTACCTATCAAGTGGAGGAAGGTACAGAAATTGAACCATTGGATCCTAGAGATGAGTCCCAACTCGTGAAAGGCCAGGTGGTGGAAGCTACTGAAAACATCATTCTGGACGATGAGCACCCTGAACGAATAACTCAAATAGATTCGTCGTGGAGGCCTCACTAAAATAGAAATTGATAACTTTCCTAAGAAGCAGAAAGCAAACTTTTGCATGGAGTCATGAGGATATGCCCGGAATAAACCCAAATTTCTTATGTCACGAACTCAACGTGAATAAGGAGATCAAGCCAGTAAAGCATAGAAAAAGAGTATTCAGTCCCGAGAAGAATCAGGCTATACAGGAAGAGGTCGAAAAGCTCCAGAAAGCTTGCTTTATTGAAGATGTTAAATATCCAGACTGGTTAGCAAATGTGGTGATGGTAAAGAAAAAGAACAACAAATGGAGGATGTGTGTAGATTTCACCGACCTCAACAAAGCATGCCCAAAGAACCACTTTCCATTGCCCCAAATTGATCAATTAGTAGATGCAACCTCAGGACACGAGCTGTTGAGCTTCATGGACGCTTATTCTGGATACAACCAGATTAAGATGAAACCTGAAGACAGGGAGAGTACTTCTTTCATTACCCCTAAGGGAACTTACTGTTATAATGTTATGCCTTTTGGTTTGAAAAATGCAGGTGCAACATATCAGCGGCTGATGAACAAGGTGTTTGCAAAACAAATCACTTGCAATATGGAAGTCCATGTTGATGATATGCTGACAAAGAGAAAAAAAGCTGCTGATCATCTAGTTGACTTAGGCCAGACCTTTGATCAACTAGATAAATATCAAATGAAGCTGAACCTGACGAAGTGCATATTTGGAGTACGAGAAGGCATGCTTCTCGGGTACATTGTCAATCAACAAGGCATTGAAGCAAACCCTGAAAAGATCAAAGTTCTGTTAGAGCTGCGATCTCCAACGACGAAGAAAAAAATGCAAAGTCTTACAGGATGAGTAGCAGCACTCAACAGATTTGTATCGCGAGCAACTGATAGACGTCTCCCATTCTTCAAAACGCTCCGAAAGACTTTTGAGTGGAATGATGAATGTGAGAAGGCTTTTCAAGACTTGAAGAAATATCTGGGAGCACATCCACTATTGTCCAGGCCAGTGATGGGAGAAAAATTATACTTGTATCTGGCAGTGTCAGAGAATGCAGTTAGCTCGGCATTAATAAGAGTGGAGAATGGAGTGCAAAAACCGATTTATTATACTAGCAAAGCCTTCCGAGGAGCAGAGATTAGATTTCCAAAGATGGAAAAATTGGCACTAGCATTAATCGAGGCAAGTAGAAGAATGAAACCATACTTCTAGGCTCATACTATAGTCGTATATACCGATATGCCATTCAGGTAAGCTCTTCATAAACCAGAAAAATCAGGAAGATTGATGTATTGGGCAATAGAGCTCGGTGAATATGACATAATTTATGAACCCAGATCATTGCTTGAAGGGCAAGCAGTAAAAGATTTTATAGCAGAGTTCACCTATCCTGATACCACCGAGGAGCAAAAGCTGCTCACCGATTAACTTGTGGATGTTACAAAATCATCAAACCTAAGCCCAGACCAACTTAGGTTGGTAAAAGGGCAAGTAGATGTTACAAAATCATCAAACTCAAGCCCAGACCAACTTAGGTTGGTAAAAGGAAAAGAAGTGATGATCAACGAATAGCAAGAAATATTAGGAAAGGGTGAAAGGAAGCAACAAATTTTCCACCGAGGAACTTTGTCAGATCAGAAATTTGAAGACGAGTTACCTATATGGAGTTTATATATGGATGGCTCATCTTGCACAACAGGCTGTGGGGAAGGGATTGTTCTTAATAGTCCAGACGAGGTCGACATGGAATATGCCCTACGCTTCCAATTCAAAGCTTCGAATAATGAGGCTGAGTATGAAGCCATGATTGCAGGTCTTAGTTTGGCAAAAACCATGGGGGTAGAGGAGATTATTGTCTTCAGTGACTCGCAATTGATCATAAATCAAATGATGGGAGTATATGCAACCAAAGGAGAATTAATGATCAGGTATCATGCAAAGGTAAGGAAATTGGTATCAGAATTTTCTGCTATTCAGCTGGTCAAAATACCAAGAATGGAGAATGCGAGGGCAGATGCCTTAGCTCGATTAGCATCAGCTACTCGTACCGAGCTACGAAGACCAATCCCAATTGAAGTTTTAGCTGGTCGGAGTATAGATGAAGATTTGATGATGAATTTTATTGCCCTTAATTTAGGACCATCTTGGATGGATTCCATCAGGGCATATATTGAGGAGGGGGAATTACCAACTGACAAACTTGCAGCCAAAAAACTGAAGTTTAAAGCTGCTCGTTATGTACTGAATAATAGTATTCTGTACAGATAAGGAATTATAGCAGGTTTGCAGAGATGTGTGCATCCCACCGAGGTGAAAGACTTGATTGAAGAGATCCATGAAGGGTCCTGTGGAGCCCATGTAGCAGGTCGGACGCTTTTACAAAGGCTTTTGACGCAAGAATACTACTGGCCAACGATGAGGGCTGATTGTATAGCCTATGCCAAGAAATGTGACAAGTGTCAACGCTTCTCCACTATCTGAAGAACTCCCCAAGCGTTGTTGACACCCATTACTTCCCCTTGGCCATTTGCTATGTGGGGAATTGACTTGGTCGGACCACTTCCAACGACCAGAGGAAGATTTAAATATCTCGTCGTCGCAGTGGATTATTTTACTAAGTGGGTAGAAGTTGAGCCTCTTGTCGACATGACGTACGAGAAGGTGTATCAATTTATTTGGAAAAATATCATCCGTAGATATGGTCTTCCCCATGCATTCATTACCGACCATGGAACACAATTTGACAACGAGGAGTTCGCTGCCTATTATCATCAGTCAAATATCTTAAAGATCCACTCAGCACCAGGCCATCCCCAAAGCAATGGACAAACTGAAGTAATAAACAGAACGCTACTGAATGGCTTGAAGAAAAGACTGAATGACGCAAAAGCAAATTGGATCAACGAGCTACAATTAGTACTATGGGCTTACCGAACTACTACCCGAGCAGCATTAGGGGAATCTCCGTATAAGCTGGCATTTGGAAGTGAAGCCATTATACCTGCCGAGTTGGGTCTCCCGACACACAGAGTATTGAATTTCAATTCCCCTGTCAGCGACTTAATGAGAATATTGGATTTAGACATGCTCGAGGAAGTTAGAGAAGAAGCAGCCATCAGGAATGCTGCTTACCAACAACGAACAACTTTGTTCTACAACAAGAGAGTAAAGAAGTGCGACCTGAAAGAAGGAGACTATGTGCTAAAAAAAGTGATTCAAAAGCACAACAAATTAGAAGCAAACTGGCATGGACCTTATCGAGTTACAGAAGTTGTTCGACCAGGAACTTACAGAATAGCAACTTTAGAAGGGAAGGAGTTTAAGAATGCATGGAATGCAGAACACTTGCGCAAGTATTATCAGTGATGTAAACTCTCATGTAATACATTTTCGTTAGTATGAATAAAGTGACAATGTTCTGCCCAGTTCTCTCCTTTTGTTGGAATTTAATGCGGAATACTAGTGCTACACACTACTCAGCAAAACTCAGACTACTCAAAACTATTCCTAAAAATGCCAACTAAGGTTGGTTAGGAAGTAAAACTATTCCTAAAAATGCCAACTAAGGTTGGTTAGGAAGAAAAACTATTCCTAAAAATGCCAACTAAGGTTGGTTAGGAAGTAAAACTATTCCTAGAAATGCCAACTAAGGTTGGTTAGGAAGAAAAACTATTCCTAAAAATGCCAACTAAGGTTGGTTAGGAAGAAAAACTATTCCAAAAAGTGCCAAAGTTGGTCGGTAAGAAAAAATCCACTAACTATGGTTGATCGGGAATAAAAACCCACTAACTGTAGTTGGTCGAGAAGGAAAGTTTACAGACCTTAGTTGGTCGGAAAGTGATCGAGTAAAATTTTTGATACTCGTAACTTTTTAAATTACTACCAAGTTGGTCGAGAAACAAAACATCATTAAGTTTGGTTAGTTGTCAAATGATTACCACAAATTCAAACTAGTCGACAATAAGTTTTAATCAACTCTAAGTTGATCGACAAATAACACAATGTTGTTATCTTTTTAACAGATATACATATATAAAGTGTTTTACAACCACAAGGCAATGGCAATCAAGATTGCAAACAAAAATAAAAGTCTTTCATTAAATCCAAAAACATAATACATTGAGAATGAAATACAAATTAATTATTACATCAAGATTCATATTCTATTGGTTTCTTCCCCTCTGCTTTTGAAACAGGTTCCTCGCCAGCAGGAGGATCGTCTAAAGCATAAGGGGAGTTTATAAAATTAAGATCTTTAAGCATCCTGATGTTTATCACAGATGGTCGATCGAGTAGGTGCTCGGGGCGAGATATTTTAGCATTGGAATGGAGACTATAATCGCCAAGGTATTTGGAAATCAAACACTGAAGGATTGCCCGGGCAGGGATCCAGCTCATGTCGAGTTTGAAGGGTGGCACTAGCAAGTCGAGCAACCCAGGATTATGATAATCCCATAAGTAGTGACCTTGTTCCAGTTGCAGTACACCCAGGGCATTCAACCACCCTTGTTTGTAACCTTTATTATTCTCATTTTGGATCCGATCATCCAAATGGTAAAGAGCCTCATTGTAACCAGCCATCCAAAATTCTCTGGGCTGCTTGTGGAAATGATAAGTCAACCTTTCCAACTGCTCGTGAAGACTTTTTATAAAGAGTTCTTTATTCTCCAAGGCAGACTTCTGTGCAGAAAGCTGCTCGTCCAGATTCCTGATCTTCTTAGACATCTCAGCCAATGCCTGGTTCTTTGCCATCAGTTGGAAGGCCTGGTTCTCCAGAGCAGATTTAGTTCTCTGTTCCTCGACAGTAATCTGAGCAGCTCTTGCTCGTCCCCAAGGAACTCTTGCTCATCCCCGAGTAGATGTAGAAGGGCCATCTCTCTTCAAGGTTTCTAATTCATCCCTCAGGTTAGCGTTTTCGACCTCCAAAAAAGAGAATCCTTCGTCGTTCACAGGAACAAAGCGTTTGAGGTGGAAGCTGAAGACTTCAACTGAGACACCTCTCTTTGCAGGTTATTATTTTTCTGCTCTAACAACTCAGCTATTTGTCTGTGCTCTTCGACCTCAGCCTTCAAAGTTCTCTCCCTCACATCGTAAGCAGCAAACAGTTTATCGTTTCCCTTATCAGCACTGAGTTGCTGATACTTCTTCTCGTATCCTTCGTGCAAAAGGGCTATAGATTCCTTATATTGTTGTTGAAGCTCTTTAAGAGTTCCTTGGAGATCTTCAATCATTTCATAATATGCTACATTGTTAGCCACTGTACGATCAAGCAGGCACTTCAAATACTGGTAGGCTAAAATTATTTGCTTTGAAGAACCTTGACCGAGGATGTCAACGATTTGTGCTGCACTCATATCTGTATGACCAGCTTTGAAGTACTCATTGCATTGCCTCAATAATTTTGTATCATGAGCAGTCAATAACTCCATCTTGGCCATAAACTAGTAAAGGAAGAGAAAGAAAGAATCAATAAGAGTTCAAACAGAGCATGAAGAAGAGAAACAACAGTATGAATAGGCGAAACTTCAAATTTTATTACATCATAAAGGAGAAGTACAAAATTCAGAGTTACATTTGATAAAGAAAAATAAACAGAGAGAAAAATCCGAACAACTCTACACCTTTTCCTTGTCTCCCAAAACTTTCTCAGGAGGCTGGGACGAGGAGGTAGGTTGCTCGGATGGTACAAATGGTTGCTCGGGGAGTGCTGAAAGTTGCTCGTTTGAAATAATGGATGATTGAAGTTGCTCGCTGGTGGACTGGATAGCTGGGGAATGAGGAATTTGATCTCCCATCACCATGGAGGATTCCTCAGAGGAGGATTCGTCCTCTTCTTCTTCTTCAGGAGTTGGAGGGGGGCCCGAGATGTGTCGCTGAAACAGGTTAGAATTTTCATCGACCTTCATCTCTTGCAGAGCAGCGACCCAGCCATCCCTAAAGTATTTGTGGCTATCATATTCCACCTGTGACATCATGGCAACCAGACATTTATTCCACTCCTTATCCCAACCAGTGCTGAAAGACTTTTTTATAGCCAACTTCCTTTTCTCTTTCTCCAAGGAAAGCTTTTCGGAAAGAAGATTCTCGACAGCCTTCAGCTTATTCTCTATTTCTTCCTTTTAACGACCTACTTCACGAAGTCGGCCCAACTCTTCTTCAGCATTTTTTAGCTTACTTTCAAGCTCCCTAGCATTTTTGAGCTTCCCATCGAGCTCTTTATTCTTCTCTTCCAAGTTTTTTATTTTCTTCTCCAAACCTTTGGAGACTTTAACAACTTGGTTTCTCTCCTGCTCGGTGGAATCAAGTTTCTCCTCCCAAGCAGCCTTATCATCATCATACTTCTGACGAGAATCTTTCAAAGACTGCGTCAGGCCCACCAAAGCTTCCTCTACACCAGACGAGGAGCTTAAGCTTTAATAGCTTCATCTTTCTTTAAAATGGTATTAAAACAGGTTACCAACTGGGAAAAGAAAATGATATCAAGTCAGTACACAGATGTAACAAGGGAAAAGTGAAAGTTGAGGACAATGATATTTACAGAAGCTATATGACGAGCAGCTAATGAGGTAACCATGTCCCGAGAAAGATTTTCTTCCATACCTTGGATCTCGAGAATGATCTAAGACTTCATCGAGCTCATGGCAGAGCTCGGGGAAATAAAAGTGGGAACACCACTTTCAGTAATCGGGGGCTGAGAGATGGATTCAGCCAAATTGACCGAGGAGCTCTTCTTCAGCTTCCTCGGGGGAATAGGAATGGTCTCGACTAACGATGTAGTCTTAGTCGGAGAGATAACAATCACCTCTCTTGGAACAGCGGCCTTGCTCGGAGCCACTGGGGGCTTCTTGGTAACCTTCACAGTAGTAGCCGTAGGGAGTGCATCAATCTTCTTTGACCCTTCTTCTGGAACATCATGTTTACTTCTCTTTGCCTCTCCAGCAACAGAGGCATATTTCTCAAAGATGGTAGGAGCTCTTCTTTTCTTCATTCTTTCACTCAAAGGGATATGAGACTCAGGTGAAGAACTTGCAGAAGCAGGTACTGGTTCTACCTCACTTATCACCGGACGAGCAGTAAAAGATGAGGTGTAACTCTTATACTGCAATAAATATGAAGCTGACCTGATATGCTCGTCAGCAACAGTCTGATGCAAACCCCAGATAAGTTTTAGATGTTTTAAATTAACTTTTGTCTCTTTTGGAGACCTTCTTTTGCTGTCAACTGCAAATAAATGAAAATTAAAATATCAGTGACACATTTTATCAAACACAAATGAAGCATAATTTCAAAAATAAAATAAAATAAAATAAAATAAAAACAACCTATCCCATTGCCATAGGGAGGACATCTAGGACCCTGGTACACATCATTTCCAGTCAGTGGATGGTGTTGCCAATTTTTCATAACAACCCCGTGCTCGAAGTAGTCCCTATTGGCATCGGGGAGATTGACCACTAAAGCCCTATTTAAAAACCTAGTTTTTAAATAAAAAGTATTGTCACCAACAACCCATCTATAACAGAACATAATTTCTGGAATTCCTATACGAGTTCCATGAATTTGATTTAATCTATGAACTCCGTTAACTATTCTCCACGTATTGGGGGCTATTCTTGCAGGAACCACGTCAAAATATTGACAGAATTCCAGTCATAAAGGGTTTGGGGGAAAAGAAAAGCCACATTCAGCGACAAAGAGATTGGGGAACCAATGTCCCTCAGCCAAACGAAAATAATCTGAAGGCTCAGAAAGTTCCTCCAATATAACCCATGAAGGAATAGAGAAATCAGAACGAAACTTATCAAGTGACTCTACAAGGTAAACCATGATGAGTAAAGGAAATCAAAGAGAAAGAAGAAGATCTTACAGGAAAAAGGATGAGTCTGTTGACAACGAATGATGAAAGGGATGAACGCATAGGAGAGATAGACAATGAAAAACTCAAAGAGAAAAATTTGAAAAAGTAGAAGACGAGGGGATTTTCTGCAACGCTTAAATACGTATTTCCTGTCTTGGGAATGGGTAAAGATCACTGTTCTAAAAAACCCGCCTAGGCTCCGCCTAAGCACGCCTAGGCTTGAGGCTTGGGAGAAACGCCCCACCTTAAGATTTTGACGCCTTATTCTTGGTAAAATCCTTAAGGCGTACTTTTTCTCTAAAAATAACAATGCTTTAGTGAAACGATATTGCCTTTTAAAGATTTTTTTGCAAATCGAACCATTATCTCATCCAAAATAATCAAATAGTATTTTTATTTGCAAATATTCAAACATATTTTTATGATATGTACAATTTTAGTATTTTAATAGCCTTGTTATGCTTAAAAAATATTAAAATATATTAAAAAGACCTAAACGCCTTTTCACGCCTTTTTACGTCAAGGCCCGCCTAGGCTTCTAAGGCTTAAGGCTTGGCCTCCACGCCTCGATCACGCCCCGCGTTTTTTAGAACCTTGGTAAAGATAATGATTACAAAAAGAGACGGTTACGTTACCAGCGGCTAAAAAGACAAAAAGGGCGCGGGAATCGAAGCGGTTTTAAAAATTTAAAAAGTCCGATTCTACGAATTTGGAAGGAAAAATAAATACAAAAGAAAATACTCCTAAATTTCAGGATGACCATTTAAAACCGCCATATTTTGAGAAAGAATATTCCACACTCCTCAAATTTCGAACTGTGAAACATTGGGGGCTTCTGTTGATACCAAATTTAGTCTGCTGACATGGCTTAATTGAGTGAAGACACGTGGCAATCTGCGTGGCAATAACAAACACTTCCGAACAACACCTTGACCACTCAGATACTCCGAGCAATAGATGCTCTCCGAGGAACCATACTGTAACGAGGAACTCTACTTCCCCGACCAACTCAGACGCTCCGACCAACAAGAGTTCTCCGAGGAACTTTAATACACCGAGCAACTTATGAGTACCGAGCTACTTAGGCGGTCCGAGCTGCAGCTAGAACAGAGCATTAATAGCAGGATAACCAACAGATTAACTGCGCATTAAATGCTCATTATTATCATACAGATGTATACGCCTAATGGACAGCTATGTATTACCCTTTCACATGTACAACCTGAGGGCTATAAATACATTGTATCATCCTCATTGTAAGGGGACCGGGAATTTTTTGACTAAACTGGTAATCAAGAATTCCCAAACACTGAGCAATAATAGAAACAGTGGACGTAGGCTATTCTTATAAGGTGAACCACATTAAAATTTCTTTGTCTCATTTTATTTTATCTGTGATTAAATAATTAGATATAATCTAATTTTTTACATCACCAATAATATTCCTTGCACTTGTGGTATTTTATAAATTGAAAACAAGTTTTTAGCACCGTTGTCAGAAATTTGTTCATTTTTTTAAAGGAGTTGTGCCTTTCAGACTAGTTATTTTTTACCTTTTGCATTATTGTCTGTAGAAATTTCATTAAAAAAAAATAGGAAATATAAAAAAAACAGTTGCTAATAATTTTTGTTTTTTTGTTAGTTAAATAAATCCAATTAATCTTTTTTTTTTGTAAATAGTAATTTTAGCACTAGTCTATCACCAAAATGCATAAAAATTTGAAAAAATCCAAAGAAAAATTCTTAAAATTTCTAGAATCGTTTTTTTAGTAAGTAGTCCCTAAAAAATTAAAAATTCAAAAAACTAATTTTTATTTCTAGTAGTAATTTTGCTATCTCCAGAATATAAAATATATAAAAAGATTTAAAAGTTTATTTCATAAGCGTGTTTGATTGTTTTTGTTGTTTTGTGTCAAATATACCACTAGTGTGTGTGTCGTATTATTTTTTTGTGTCACACTTTACAATTGGTGTAGTTTTTTTTGTGCTATTTTTTAGTTGCACATTAAAAAAATACAAAAAAAAAATGAGGAAAAAGTGAAGAAAAATTCGAAAAAAGTGTGCAACGCTGACCGAACGTGAAAAAAACTTATACAATCTTGCCACTGTAGAGTGAGTTAAATGAATTAACCACCAACACTCTAATAAATTGACCCACATATTTAATCAAATATTGATTTATGATTTATCAAGTTTGATTACAATAAAGATCCTACATGGGCTAAAATATTATTATGCCCAATTTAATATATTGCGTAGACTCTCCATATGATGAGTTAAGTAGACAATACTCTAGTAGTAATTTAAATTAATTATTTAATATGACACCATATATATTGTGACAAGTGGCCCTATAAATATTGGACACTTGGTTCCATAGAGAACATGACATGTGTCAAGCCCACTTGGGGCATTTTTTCTATAAAAGAGGGTTTCTCCCCTCATTTGATGGATGATGGTCTTGGGGGCAAAGTAAGGAGAGAAAATATAGCGCTCCCCCCCCCCCCCCCCCCCTCCACGCACCTTTGGAGCTCCATCACGGGAATGATAGTGACGAGAGGATTTTCATAGTTTCACATGGTATATGGGCGGTCGAGAGGCGGATAGCCGAATTTGGCTCCCCCACGTACCAAAACTATCAAAACTGGGTGTTTGAGAGGCGTCTCGCCCGGATTAGGCACCCCCATGCACCAAAACTACAAGAAATCGAGCTCTCTCCGGCGTATCGTACGTACCTACGAACTACGCTGACTTTGATTCCGCAAATACGGATACGTTGGCGCAACCATGTTTCTAAAGTCTAGAACACGCTCGACGCGGTGCTTCCTCAAATATGCACTTATATCTTACATTTGACGACTCCGCTGGGGTGGTATTCGTGATTCTGGTTACATAACGCCTCATGTGCACACATGGAGAACTCGATTTCAGATAAGCATTCTAATATTTTTATTATTTAGCGTTCTGTTATTACATGAAATGGCATGATGTATATTGATAAATCTTAGCTGGAAAAAAAATAGTATATACTATTTATTTCAAAGGTTAGCGGAAATATGACTTAAACATCCATTTTCATAAAATGCGGTGAATACACTTCGCGTGATATAATGCCTGTATTGGTTCATAAATATTATAAAAACTAATTGAGATATATGAAACATGTATATACAATAAATTATGTCAAATCTATCTGCTGTGTATTGATTTGAAAAATCTTTGGAGATATGTCTTACTACATTGATCATATTTAAGATATGTCCAAATGTATTCTCCGGCATGATTGCTATGATCATTTCGACGAAACCAATCACCATCGAAAAATATTCACTCCAGCCATAAATGGGAAACAAAACCCAAAAATCAACACAAGTGGGAAACCCAACCCATTTGGAAAACTCGAACAACTATCTCTGAGAAACCTCAATGGCCTCCCTCAACCCTAGCCACCACTGAAATTTGACGAACTTGGTGCTCTTCGAGTAAACTTGGAAATATCTGAGGAACTTGGCACCGAGGAGCCTTGATCTTTGAGAACCTTACCTCCGAATTAGTTAAACTCCGAGGCACTATGAATTCCGAACACCTGAGGGCCTCGAACCAACGACCCAGTTGAAATCAAACACACCTTGGTTTTCATAAATGAGATTACATCTGATAAATCAAAATGCGATTCACCTAATATAAAAAGTGGGTATTGTTGATCTTTTGAGGAAATGAGAAAGGGTGGGGTTATTACGAGATCCACCTCAGCCCTCGAACACCCTCGACGGGACCTCCGAAACACCCTCGCACGCTGAAACGCACTAGCTGCCTTCAGGAGGGGTTTTGTACAATTGAGAAAAATACAGTCCATTTGGACTCCAAGTGGGTTTGCTTTTTATTTGTGACGGTGTGGAGAAATTTGAAGTACTCGAGGTACCTCCTTTATGGGTACCTATACAGCGGCGGTGAACTCTTCTCAAACATTTTCAAAATTATGCACCATATTATTTATATGTGATAGATGCTAAATATCTTTATTTATATGTGAAAGATGCTAAATATCTTTATTATGTGATATCGTGAAAATAGGCCAAATAAAACATATTGTTATTTTTATTAATTTCGAAGGTTATGGTATTTAATTTGTGCGTGTTTTATTTAGACACCTTGAAAATTACTCTTCAAAATATTTGTAATCTCGCACGAATTTGAGTTGCTCGAGTAGAAAAACATTCATTTATGAAAAAAAAATCATATCCCTTGAAATTGTGAATATATATTGTATGTTATCCCCTAAGGGACCATTTAAAGATTTAGTACGAGAATGTACTCGAGCAATATTGTCAGAATAGAATTTTTGAGCAACCATGTCAAAAATGACATCCTTCGAACAACCATATCAAAATGATATTTTTTAGAATGACCTTGAAAAATAATATTTTGCTTAAAAATTAGCATTTTGCTCAAAGTCATGGTACGTCGAGCAGGTTCCTCGAACATCCTCATTCATGGTACCTTGAGAATTCTCGTCCGAGTGACTCGAGCAGCGTTGTCATAGTGCCTCGAGCAACTCACAAATAAAAATATTTTTCAAACTTTGCTTTTTTCGTAAGTCATGGTACCTCGAGCAACCTCAACCGTTGTGGCTCGAGTTTCCTCGCCGTAGTGGCTCGAGCAGCCTCATCCTAGTTCCTCGAGCGGCCTCGCCCTAGTGGCTCGAGTTGCCTCGTCCTAGTGACTCGAGCTGCCTCATTCACGGTTGCTCAGAGCAACCTCCTAAGCAACCGCATCCATGGTCGTCCGAAACAATTTTTTACATTTGTATTCGATTTATGCTAAACTATAATTTATTCATATTATGATGTTAGTTACATGAAAATTCAAGTCTGATGTTTATTACTCACCTCGAGGTGACCGAGCATGCTTATTGACTAAACTATTCTATAAATGATTTAATGGACCATTTCTGAGTTTTTCTCAGCTTTGATAAAATAGTGGGGGCATGAGACAATCAGATCAACACTTGGTATATCTACACTCTATCGACTGCATATTGTGGCATATTAAATTCGTATCATAAAGCTGCACAAAATAATATGTTTATGATTCCTCGACGCATGATTTCGAGTTTATTTTATTTTATTAACATATAATAAAATAAAGGCGGAAGATATACCCCACATGATTATATATGGCATTATAATATGCCTTACGAGTTACTAGTGATTTTTGTGCCAGAATTCGAGATGATTTCTTATCCTTGTAGATATTGAACGTAGATGATCAAATCGAGCTTGAGCAATTACAGCAGGTCTTAAAGATGTCAAAGCCAAACGCTCGAGAGATTTTATTTTAATTGGGGGCAAATACCCCGTGGAATGTATTTAAATGCTTTCAACTCTTATATGGTGTTGTAACTAGTAGCTATATTTTTCTTTACTTTACTTTATCTTGAGATAAAAGACAAAGCAAAGTAAAGAGGGAGAAAAGTACTGTATAGTGTACCACTTGTAGTTAGATGTAAACACAGGTGACAAGCATGCTCAGATTCGGTCCCAGAATGGCCATTATTGATGAAACATCCCCACGAGAAACATCAGAGTTGTTCAGCATAGCCACCGGGTGGCTCATATATAGCACTGGCTACATTACATTATTTCTAGTAAAGCAACAGGGGGCAAACAAAATTGCCCGCAAAACCTGGAGCATAGATAGAGAGTTTTCATACAAACCTTACCAATTTTGAGTTAAGTCGTCCATAGAAGTGCATTATATTTCTCACAAAACCTTACCAAAATTGTGGTAAGTCGCCCACAGAGGTGCATTATAGTTTTCACATACCTTACCGATTTTGAGGTAAGTCGTCCACAGAGGTGCATTACAGTTTTCACAAATCTTACTAGTTTAAAGGTAATTCGCCCACAAAGGTGCATTATACTTCTCCCCAAACCAATTTTTTGGTAAGTTGTCCACAGAGGTGCATTATAGTTCTCTCAAACCTTGCCACTATTGTGGTGAGTTCCCCAAAGTGATGCATTACGGTTATCATAAAGTCCTACATTAGTAGGCTCGCCTGACCCCCGGTTATGGGAGATTTTATGCCAATAAGACTTGGCTCGCCTGACCCTCGGTTCTGGGAGATTTTATGTCAATAAGACTTGGACCGCCTGACCCTCGGATATGGGAGATTTAAGTCCTACTTTACTAGGTCCGCCCGACCCTCGAACATGGGAGATTTAAGTTCAACATGACTTGGCCCGCCTCCACCCTTGGTTATGGGATATTTAAGTCCAATATGACTTGGCCCGCCCACATCCTTGGTTATGGGATATTCAATCCAATATAACTTGACGTGCCTGACCCTCACTCATGGGAGATTCAAAGTCCTATATTACTAGGCAACAAAGGCCAATATTACCTGGCACGTATGACCCTCTTAAGGAAGATTTAAAATCCCTACATTACTTGGCATAAGACTGATTTTAGGGAGCCTAAAGTCCTACATTAAGCCCCTAACTTGTGGGTACACTTACAAAATATGTTGGTTTAAAAACCCCAGTTCACTCGAAGCACTTATAGTTACTCGACCGAATACTGTCAATAGGTTTTTGATCTTATGATTGCAAAAGATCCATTATACTTAGATAACCCTCAATTGGTTGCTCGGGCCAATATATCTGGCAAGTTTGTTGTTCAAAATCTTTACAACCACAATAAAATTGTGGAGACGTGCTCATTCGAGAGGAATGTGGGCAACCCCCAAAATACTCCTCTAAAAATGAAAAGTAGAGGAAGCAACAATAGCCCCCCAAACTACTTACACAAGATATGTGCATATACACGCATGATAACAGGAGAACACGGTTGATGATTTTCAGGTCGAACAGGCTAAACGATTCATTTCGTACACATAGTTGATATGTCTCAGCCGAGGCCTCAACACACCAACTATGTCTATGAGGGGGAAAATGTAGAGTGGGGTTAAATGAATTAACCACCAACACTCTAATAACTTGACCCGCATATTTAATCAAATATTGATTTATGATTTATAAAGTCTTACTACAATAAAGACCCTATACAGGTTGAACTATTATTATGCGCAATTTAATATAGTGCGTATACTCCGCATTTGATGAATTAACTAGACAATACTCTAGTAGTGATTTAAATTAATTATTTAATATGCCACCACATATATTATGACAGGTGGCACCATAAATATTGGACACTTGGTAGAACATGACATGTGTCAAGCCCAACTGGGGCTCTTTTGCTATAAAACACGGTTTCCCCCTCATTTGATGGATGATGTGAAACACCTTATACTCTTGACTCACTTGAGTCTACATTGTATAAGTGCTCATCTAGTTTGGAAATAGAGATAAAATTGAGTCCCCATCCTAGATACCAAAGAGCCTCAGAATCTTTAATTCAATTTATTCCTCTTGTTTGATTGATCAAGGTATATTCACTGACACTCACACACTTTAGAACTGCATACATTGTTCACTTATTGTTTAAATTGTTTATATGTGTGTTGTGTGTGTTAATTTTCCTTAAAAATATTTTTTATAATTCTTGGGGAATTTTTAAAACATTTTAAAACATTTTTTTCTTAATTAAAAATGCAATTAAGAAGTGTTGGGCTCATTGTATAATTCCTGATTGTTGGTTTTATCCTTGTAAAGTTCACTTGAGTAGGAACCGAAAGCTCTAGAGAAGTCAGGGTGTCTATGTAATTAAGTTTAGACGCACGTTTGATAGCCGGTGTTTGCCTTACACCTGTTGCTTCCCTATTGGATGTATGTGTGTTTCTTCTAAGAGAGTAAACTAGCGTGTTTTATTAGCCCTTGGATTGATCTTATCGACGATCTGCATGCATCCTTGTCCTAATCCTTGCAAACATCTCTCATCCAATCACAAGCCTCATAACCAACCGCTTATCTTTAACCGTTGGATGGAAGTCAAGGTTGCTTCACTTAATCTCAACCCTCTATTTACCTATACCTTCTCGATCCTTCTCAGCCCCTATATAAGGAGGGTAACCCTCAGCCATAAGAAGACTTTTGCCACTTTTGTTATTTTAGAGAGAGAAGAGAGAAGAGAGAGAAGAGCGAAGAGAGAGAGAGTGAAACCAGAGTTAGAAACCCTAACTCTAAATTCGTCCAAACCTTTTTCAAACCCTAATTTTTTTTTTATCAAAACCCGTTATATACCAAACATAACCTTGAGTGTTTGAGAGTTTTGAGAGTGGTTTGATAGTGGTTTCGTATTGTAACCTCTTCGTTTTAAGATATTGTTTCCAACTTAAGCATTAAGCTAGATCTGCGTTTCTGTTTCATAGAAATTTTAGATCTGAACATTTTATGTTACATTACACCTAGATCTGCATATATTGTTTCTCCTCTTGAGAAATTTGTTGTTGATTATTTTCTGTAAATGTTTTCATACTCAAAATCAACAATAACATTTTCTGTTTCTAGTTCTTTTGAAACAAGACCTTTGACCTAGTTGGAAATAATATGATTAAGTGTGAAAGGTGTGCGCGTGTAAAGTGCACAGTCGTTGTTTTCGTTTCGCCAACTCAATACAAAAACCTAAGTTACTACTACACTTGCGAGGCAAGCACAGCGGTAAGTCGGGTATCGAAAATCCACAGAGACGAGTTGCTAGAATTCAAGTGATTTAATATTCCAAAATAAAAGTGTAAAAGATGATTACAAACTAAAAGGAAAAGTTAATCTAGGCAATGTGTTGAAACTAGATTATGAAAGCGAGTAAAACTATAGGTTGCGTCGAATATCCCTCACCCGAGTTAATTAGTATAAAATGGTCACATGGGTCGACGAGTTATTACAAATGCGTCTCGTTTCGACAGTTAATTAAATCAAGGGTTGTTACGCCCTAAATCGTCATAAAGCCTAATAAGATTTTGGCGTCAACAAATACCCCGGAAATTACGCGCGAAAGGTCGTAAGCACGGGACATACATGATATGCCCCGTCAAATCTCCTAGGCGTAATAACTAGGAAAACACACTCGAAATAGACCCGTAAACTCCATCACCAAAGCAAAACAACGCGTCAACCCGAGTGAGTTCAATTCAAACACAACCTAATTTAAGTTACCTAGAAAGCATGTTAAAAATGCGGTAAATGGAAAGCGGTAAATAAACGCGGTAAATCTATACTAGAAAGCGTGTAAATCAAAGCGTGTAAATAAAGCAAGAAAACCTAAATTACAAAGCTTGTAAATTAACTAGAAAGCAAGAAATGAAGAAATACAACTATATTCAAATGGTAGGGGAGATGAATAGTCAACTTACAATCCAAATGGGGTGTCAAACCAAAGAGAAATGAAGAAGAACCAAGCAAAAACCCCAAACCCTAAGCTAAACTAACCTAAAATCGTGTGTCTCTGCTATTAAAACCAAAAATGGGTTTATATAGTAAGTGGGAAAAGATAAGGGAAAAAGGAAAGAAAGAGGAAAGAGCCCAAAATATCTGGCACTACCGGTCGACCGGTCGCAGGGGCGCGGTCGACCGGTCCCTTAAGCCAAGGCATACTGTCTCCTTCCCACGGCAAAAGTTGAAACCGCGGTCGACCGGTCCCTTGTACGCGGTCGACCGGTACTCTATTTTCAGGCTGCATTTGGTCCATGATGAGGGGGAAAAGGTCCATTACGGAAACGAGCCTAGCTTCTTCGTCCGAACTCCAAACGACGCACCGTTTGCGGCCACACGATGCTAACTCAATGAACTACGCATCCGTGGAATATCCAAGAGCCGAATAAGAAATGTGAATTGACTAAAATGCCCTTGAAGTAGCGTCCAGCGACAGAACTTCTCCGAAATGCAACCGAACCTCACTTTTAGCGTTCCAATACCTACAAAAGCACAAATAACCCCTGCAAAACATGTATCTATCCAACTCCAAGGTTGTCTGGTTAATGAGCATAATTATAGGCATTTAGGACCGTAAAAGCGCTAGAATGCATAAGGATAACGGGCGGAAATATGCAATATTCGATACGAATCACACCCCCTAACTTACACATTGCTAGTCCCTAGTAATGAAACAAAGAAAACCAGACCACAGAGGGTGGTACAAAATGTGTATATGCATCGAAATATAATTGCCACTTTCGTAGGGAACACGATTGCATTTAGCATATGCAATAAGCCGTTAAACCCCTAGGTTACCCTAGTGGACGAGTGTCGTCTCGTGAGGGTTTTCAGGGATGATACCCACAAACATCACATGGTTTCCTCAAAATATGCCCAACCCAACATGCGACAAGCCCAATAATGGAGAAAAGGATTTCATACGCATTATTAGCAAAGTGAATGAATTCACACAAAAGTCCAAATCATTAACATTATAGAATGCACCTCATAGAATTGAAACCTTAAATGTGGGAGGGGAGCGAGCACATGCAAAGTGTGATTTGGCAAAAACTTAAATAAACCGGATAAACATTAAAGCAAGAATATATTCAATCCTCACGGGCATTACGCTCATCAAGCGAATTCACTCGAAGCAGGGAGGTAACACACGGAACATGCGGGCTAAAGAGTAATTGTAAATGGAAACTAGGTCGCGCACATGTCACAAAAGAAGAACGCTATATATAAACTGAAAAATGTAATCTCAATGAAAGGATACCGCACACTAAAAGAGGCGAAATGCATTTTCACAGATTATCAAAACTATTATGACTTTTAAATTACATCAACCTAAGATCACATAGGACTTTAATAGGGTTATAATGTAGGTATGGCTAAGGTACGAAATGAAGGAATATATGTACGAATTCAAAGTGTTCGGAATGAAAACTCGGGATAATGGGATAATGCGGGAAATATCAAAATCGGAAAACAAGTTCCAAAAAGGCATTAGATATATCATCGGGGAGAGTAATCAAAGCTTATTGAACTATATACAACATATACAAACTTCTCTTTCTTTTTCTTTTCTTCTTTTTCTCATTTTCTCTTTTGTTTTCTTTTGCTTTTTGCTTTCTCTTTTTCTTCACCTTTTTCACTACTTTCTTTTCTATACTTATCAAACTCTCATATGCCTAAATTGCAACCGACATCATAACAACATCATTCAATCCCAAGTAACATTCCAAACAAAGGTATGGAAAGTGTATGTATGGTTTATAACTCCAATGTAGAGTTGGTTATGGGAATGGGGTATGAAATGAAAGGCTATATTTAGGCTCAAAAGGGTTAACGAGGGTAAACATATAAGGGTGAGGTCAAGGCTAATATGGGTGATATAACAAAGATGGCCTATGATCATTTCAGAAAGTTTACGCAATTCTCGAATCAAAACAATATATGAAAATCATGCTCAAGTAACACATTTCAAGTATGAACTCAATTAATGAACGGTCAAATGAAAGAATAGTGAGATTACCAACGAATTCAACGTTTTCAATGAGGAAAGAATAGTGTATACACTCACAAACGACGAAAGGTACAAAGCTTACTCGGTGTAAGTATATACAATGCAACAAAAGATTACCGAGTTATAAAAATCTTAAACCAAAACAATAAAGCAAGGAAAGTGCATGTGCTCACGGGATTAAAGTTTAATTCATGAAGTTATTCATAATATCAATAATTGAGACTAAAGTCTAATAACTTCTAAAATCGAGAACATGCATCATTGGGTTGTCTATTAGATCGGGCAATTATTAAAATTTATCATCGGAAACAAAGGCAAAATTCCCAAAAAAGGAGAAAAAATAAAGAAAATCTTTTTGAAATTTTTGAATTTTTCTAAGAAAAGCATACTAAGTAACTAACATGTGAGCAAAAACATGGACTAAATAAAGAAATGGATAGAATATCCCACACCCCCTAACTTAAAACTTGACATTGTCCTCAATGTAAATTAAGAACCAAGTCAAAGAGAGGAAAAGAGCGATATTACCCAAAATTGGAGCGATCCCCATAAGAACAAGTCCAAAGAATCTACAAAACAAGTTAGTACCGAGCATAGCAAAAACAAATAATAAAGATTTTACTAATTACACTAAACTAAATTAACAAGGAAAGAAAAAAAAAAAAATAAAAAGAAAGAAAGCTAACTATATACAACCTACTATTTAGGCGTCACACTAACTGTACACTAGAAGTCTAAATAGGTGAGGGTCCACCGTGAAAACGATTTGACTTTGGAGGATAACTGGTGTACCCTCACATACAAGCATACCTTCCAAAAAATATGAATTCCGTTTTAACAACGGAAGGCATGTGTAAGGCGGAAGAAATGAACCATCGCCAATTAAAAGTTTTGGTGGGACGATGGGGGGTTTGGATTGAACGGGTGACAAAAACAAGTGGGGACCGAGAAAAGCTGAATATCCTCCCAATGATTTTGAAGTTAGAATGGGAGGCGGCGCACACAAAGGCAAAGATGCGATCGTGGAGGGCGACTCGAGCAAGTACTCCTCATCGGCGATAGGGTTTAAAACATTAAAGTTCGAAACCGAATCATCGGGTACTTGTTTTGGTGGGGTAATAAAGAATGAAAACGGGGATGAAAGAAATTCAAACTCATGGGATGAATCATCATCACATGAAGTTGGAATTTCAAAGGAAATAATATCATTTTCAATGAAATGTTCTTCTTTGGGGGCCAAAGAAGAAATCATTTCATTGCAAATAGATATTACGTCATTATCATCCTCACTTTCAATATCTATTACGCAATTGGCAAAGTCTAGAATGGCTTGTTCCAAAGTAGGTACAAGTACCTCATTTGGTTCGAAACATTCCTCGACTTCAAAAGTCTCGGAAGCAAAATCGTCGTCGGACTCAAATAATAAATCCAACTCATGTTCCCACGAACGATTTTCTTCCCGATAGCGATTTTCAATTTTCTCATTCTCATACATACGCAAGCCCTCACCGAATGTCATGGGTCGAGGTGCGGATGCATTAGAATGGGAACTTTGAAAATTACCATCGGACTTAAACGAAAACTCATTATTATAGGAATTTTGAAAACTATTCGAATTCGTTTCAAAATTCCTATTATAAGGAGGTAAAGGCCCAAAATCATTGTCATCATCATCAAAATTCCAATAACCTAAGTTTTGACTTTCGTTATACTCGCCCAAAGTCATATTTGAATTTGTTATACTTTAGGATTCTAAGTATTCACCGAAAGTCATAGGTTTGCGAGAATTTTGAGAATTATGACAAGGATTACCGAAAGAATTGGAATAAGACATGCTTACCCCAAAAATGGCTCGAAGTGGCGAATTCCACAAAGTAGGTGCGCGGGAAAGATTCGAGCGTTTCTAAGTGCTCAAATGTGGAAGTCCTGCAAAATATTAGCAAATAATACAAATAGAAAAAAAATACTACGAAATACTAAATCAAATAAATTCTAAAACAAACTCATCCCCGGCAACGGCGCCATTTTGATTATGTGCGAAAGGTGTGCGCGTGTAAAGTGCACAGTCGTTGTTTTCGTTTCGCCAACTCAATACAAAAACCTAAGTTACTACTACACTTGCGAGGCAAGCACAGCGGTAAGTCGGGTATCGAAAATCCACAGAGACGAGTTGCTAGAATTCAAGTGATTTGATATTCCAAAATAAAAGTGTAAAAGATGATTACAAACTAAAAGGAAAAGTTAATCTAGGCAATGTGTTGAAACTAGATTATGAAAGCGAGTAAAACTATAGGTTGCGTCGAATATCCCTCACCCAAGTTAATTAGTATAAAATGGTCACATGGGTCGACGAGTTATTACAAATGCGTCTCGTTTCGACAGTTAATTAAATCAAGGGTTGTTACGCCCTAAATCGTCATAAAAGCCTAATAAGATTTTGGCGTCAACAAATACCCCGGAAATTACGCGCGAAAGGTCGTAAGCACGGGACATACATGATATGCCCCGTCAAATCTCCTAGGCGTAATAACTAGGAAAACACACTCGAAATAGACCCGTAAACTCCATCACCAAAGCAAAGCAACGCGTCAACCCGAGTGAGTTCAATTCAAACACAACCTAATTTAAGTTACCTAGAAAGCATGTTAAAAACGCGGTAAATGGAAAGCGGTAAATAAACGCGGTAAATCTATACTAGAAAGCGTGTAAATCAAAGCGTGTAAATAAAGCAAGAAAACCTAAATTACAAAGCTTGTAAATTAACTAGAAAGCAAGAAATGAAGAAATACAACTATATTCAAATGGTAGGGGAGATGAATAGTCAACTTACAATCCAAATGGGGTGTCAAACCAAAGAGAAATGAAGAAGAACCAAGAAAAAACCCCAAACCCTAAGCTAAACTAACCTAAAATCGTGTGTCTCTGCTATTAAAACCAAAAATGGGTTTATATAGTAAGTGGGAAAAGATAAGGGAAAAAGGAAAGAAAGAGGAAAGAGCCCAAAATATCTGGCACTACCGGTCGATCGGTCGCAGGGGCGCGGTCGACCGGTCCCTTAAGCCAAGGCATACTGTCTC
Source organism: Sambucus nigra (assembly GCA_949130495.1). Taxonomy (NCBI): domain Eukaryota; kingdom Viridiplantae; phylum Streptophyta; class Magnoliopsida; order Dipsacales; family Adoxaceae; genus Sambucus; species Sambucus nigra. Next base: position 209,981,590 of record OX422223.1, on the reverse strand, counting down.
CTTCCCACGACAAAAGTTGAAACCGCGGTCGACCGGTCCCTTGTACGCGGTCGACCGGTACTCTATTTTCAGGATGCATTTGGTCCATGATGAGGGGGAAAAGGTCCATTACGGAAACGAGCCTAGCTTCTTCGTCCGAACTCCAAACGACGCACCGTTTGCTGCCACACGATGCTAACTCAATGAACTACGCATCCGTGGAATATCCAAGAGCCGAATAAGAAATGTGAATTGACTAAAATGCCCTTGAAGTAGCGTCCAGCGACCGAACTTCTCCGAAATGCAACCGAACCTCACTTTTAGCGTTCCAATACCTACAAAAGCACAAATAACCCCTGCAAAACATGTATCTATCCAACTCCAAGGTTGTCTGGTTAATGAGCATAATTATAGGCATTTAGGACCGTAAAAGCGCTAGAATGCATAAGGATAACGGGCGGCATATATTGTTTCTCCTCTTGAGAAATTTGTTGTTGATTATTTTCTGTAAATGTTTTCATACTCAAAATCAACAATAACATTTTCTGTTTCTAGTTCTTTTGAAACAAGACCTTTGACCTAGTTGGAATCACACTTGGCAATTTTCAATTTCAAAAATCTTTTCAAAACCCTGAGATTGATTAAGATCTTGAAACGTCATCTGAGCAAGATAGCCGTGGATTATGGGTTTATTTTAAAGGTCAAACAAGGTTCAAGTTTCCTAAGAAGAGAGAAATTGAAAATCACAGCATATAGATCTGATTTGTAATTTTCTAGGACTGTTTGTAAAAATAAGTGTGAGTATGTGCATGCATGTGTTAGATCACCATCACAAACACTTACACATTACAACACTGAAAGTGTTGGTAATAAGATCTTAAAACAAGAGTCGGCGTAAAAACTGGAGAAAAGTTGAAGTTAACAAACTGGGAGAACAACATCAACAATCAGAACTGCAAAAAAGTTATAAGGACACCAGTGGGTACATTCTTAAACTTGTATAGGTCTGATTTGTGTGCTTGTGTGTTATATAGTTTGTAACTGTTATATTTTGTTTTAGTGGATTTTTCTTTTTACTCCGTAGAGGGAGTCGTGGATGTTCCCTCAGTTGGGTGAGGTTTTACCATGTTAAAAATCTCTTGTTAATAATCTTTCTACATCTCCTCATCTCATTCTGATAAGTGTGCTGATTTAAAACTGTTTTGGTTTTGTTTTTCAAAACTAGTTAGCAAATCTTGAACTGATCTCGTGCAAATTTTAAACACATCCTGTGATTAAAAACTGATTTGATTTCTAGAAAAGAATTTCTTCAAAAAACAGTTCGGAGTTACTTAAATAGTTTAATCTTGTATTAAATGGCTTTAGTAACAGTTTTTCATGTTGGTATTAGGGGCAAAGTAAGGAGAGGAAATAGACTTCCTCCCCCACGCACCTTTGGATCTCCATCACGAGTTTGATAGTGACAAGAGGATTTTCATAGTTTCATACACTATATGGGCGGTCGAGAGGCAGATAGCTAGATTTGGCACCCCCACTCACCAAAACTACAAAAATTGGGCATTCGAGAGGCAGCTCGCCGGATTAGGACCTACAAACTACGTAGACTTTGATTTCGCAAAGACGGATACGTAGGCTCAACCACCCTACTTAAGTCTAAAACATGCTCGATGCGGTGGCTCCTCAAATCTGCACTCACATCTTACAGCTACAAGCGCAAGGAACTCTCGGGGACGATTGAAATGTAGGCGATGATTAGGCATAGATTCTTCCTAATTTATCCCATTAATTTAGGGAATATAATCATCTTGAATAATGTAAAATGTGTGGATTTATCTCTATTCGTTTCTAATGACTCCTTCTAACAAGTACATCTAGTTTTGTGTATTTCTCATGAATTTTGCAGGCATTTAAAGTATCGAGAAAGAAAGAAATTGGAAAAACATTGAAAGAAATCAAAGAAGGAAAGTCAAAAAGGGCAATTTCATAACTTTATAGCCTTAGTCCAGAGGTGGGTCCAATTTTAAAGTTGAAAATATTTTAATTACAAGAACACTGGAAAAAACGGTACCTCAATCCGAGCTACGGTGAAGAAGTTATGATTAGTTGAAGATGAGAAAAGTTAAGAAAAAAATTTATGGAGGAATTTCAAGGGCGATCCGGACCAATTAAAAATAAAAGATTCGGACCGATTGGCAACAAGATATCTGAATGAAAAATAAGAGCGATCCGGACCTATTAAAATCAAAGGATACGAACCACCCCTTGTAGATTCCCGACTCAAATAAGGGAGAAATCCGGACCGCCCAGTCTCACCGATCTAGACCGTTTTGGGTTTTCTCAAAAATTCATTTTCTTTCTTAAGAGTTTTACGTTGGCTCAATCTTTTGTAAATTCCGGGTGCTATTTATTCAAGGTTATTACATAATATTAGGGGTTCGAAAAAATTATATTTCCAGTAGTAGTAGAAGGGTTTTTTAACCAAAAACCCTAGTTTTGTCAAAGAGTGAATTTTGAGTGAAGATTGAAGTTTTATTTCTGGGATTTCTTCAATACATGTAATATTTTTCCTTTAATCCTTCAGTGTTTACTTAGATTAGTTATTTATTTTGATTCAACACGTTCTTCTTCCCCATTCTCCATATAGTATGATGTTTTGTTTTTTTAAAATTGTGTTTTTATTTCGTTTAGTTGTGTTCGGCTAAGTTTCCAAGGGTTGGGATGCATGAATCTAACCTGATGTTCTTTACATATGTATAAAATTAAGTTTTTGAATTAAATAATTGGTCAAATCGTGTTGTGTGGTGATCACAACCGTTGTAGAAATTTTGAACTCGTTTTCCCTAGGTAATCGGGATGCTTAAGAATGCAACGCGTGTGTAGCTATCTCGACACCGCTTTATTCTTACTTTTAATTATATATGATGCGGGCTTGAACCTCATATATATAATGCTTGATATTTATAAATACTGGATTTAATCATTTATTTCAATTCGAGAGTTGATTTTAACATCGATAAATGCACTAGGGTTGGAGGATTGTGTCCTAACCTATTATTCTCATTCGTAGTTAAGTCTTTCATACATTTGTCATCTACTCTTAGATTAAGTAGAATAGCTGCATTTCATTAGTATTTAGTTTAGTTAGTTGTTAATATTGCATTTAGATCATAATTAATCTCCCATTCAAAGCATCTTTTCACTTCTTTTAGAGTCAAGTTAGGGTTCTCCGTCTCTCCAAACGTCTTCACGATTTTCTCGACCTATTTCCCTGAGTATCGATACCCGACTTACCGGGATTATTAACTGAGCGACAGGCTTGTACTTGAGCCTAGATAAGCACGCACTTTAAAACCCTTTTTAAGCCACGTCAAGTTTTTAGCGCCGTTGCCGGGGAACTAGGTAGACTGTAGGTTTCCCAAACCTTGACCCCCTAAAAAATATTACTACATCTCTTAGAATCTTGTAAATGCAAAATCCAAAATGAAATCCTCAAGCTACTCCTAATCACATTCACGAAAATCCGATAGTTGAGTACGATCTAGATAGCCCACACACTCCTGTTATTGCTTAATTTTGGGTTCCACCTCCTACACCTCTAAACTCAACATCTAGTTACCCATCAGGTTACACTTCAGGTTACACTCCTAGTGCGCCGAGTTTGGATACTGAGTTAGTTAGTGAGAGAATCATGTCACAGCACGGTAGCGTAGGCGTGGGCGAGAAAGATGTACCATATCGACATTTGAGAGAATTCCTATACCCTGAGAGGTCAGTCACTCCTGGATGAATTTTGCTCCCATATAATGCAGGGAAATTCCGTTTTAGGAATGGAATGATCCAAATACTTCCCACCTACGTTGGAATGGAATCGGAGAAGCCATATCTCCACATTCGGGAGTTTGAAGAGGCGTGCGAGACCTTCAGTGATCAAATATACACAAAAGATGTGATCCGCCTCAATATCTTTCCATTTTCTCTCAAGGATAAAGCTAAGACCTGACTATGGTCTTTACCTCCTAATTCTATTATGTCATGGAACGAGTTACAATCCAAGTTTCTCAAGAAGTTATTTCCTCTACATCGAATGAACTTCATTAAGGCTCAAATGCAAACCTTTCGACAATTAGAAAATGAGCCGTTAGATCGATGTTTTGAGCGTTTCAACGAGTTAGTTACTGCATGCCCTCATCATGGACTTGATAAATAGCAAATCATTTCGTTCTTCCATCATGGGATGAACGTCAACTCCAAACAACTTGTTAAAACAATGTGTGATGGCCGATTTATCGAATTAGACGCTAATGATGCTGAGCTCTACTTGAGTTATGTCATCGACACCCCTCAAGCATGGGATACATCTGACCCTAGCGCTCAGAATCGAACTCACCAAGCGGCCACCAATCCATTGGCATTCGATATATCTAACGTAGACAAAGATACCATGATGGACTATCGACCCTATCAAATTGAGAAAGGCATGAGAGACTTACTCTCTGCACGCGTGAGAGAACCAACTGACCCCATCCACACACCCATTGAGAAGGTATGTGTTATTTGTGAGGCGGAACATTCAATAGAGGAATGCCTGAAGATATCTGCCTACAAGGTCATGCTTCAAGAGAAAGTGAGTGGTTTAGGAGAATTTAAGGGTAATTTCGGTGCCCTACACATAAATTCTTACAACCCCTTATGGAAGAACCATCCTGGTTTTAGTTATGGGAAATAACATGCTGCGTTGAATCCTAATTCACACGTTGCCCTACCTCTACCCCCTCCTCAATTTTAGCAAGCACCACCTCCAGGCCCATACATTACCCCATCGCGGAGATCTATTGAGGATAATTTGAATCAATTCATCCAATCCCAAAATGTAACCAATGCTAGATTTGAGCGCATGTTCATCGACATAAATATGAATATCTCTATGTTGCAATAATCTTTAAGTATCCAAGAAAAGGGTAATTTTTCGGCCCAAGGACAAAGATCGCCCCAAGGTCAAACTAGTGTAAGCTCTATTTCTAATGAAAATCAAGAGCAATGTTGCGCGATAACCACTCTACGTAGTGGGAAACTTATTGATTTATCACCTTTTTTGCATGACACACCTAAAGGCAAGGAGGTTTCGACTGACACAAAATAGATCGAAGATGCCTCCTTGAACAAGAGTGATAAAGAGAACACTAGTGATCTCGAAGTCATAGTGAACCCCCCCCCCCCAATAGCCGCGCCGTTTCCATAACAATTAGTGTGTCACACCAAAGAGACCTCTTGTGAATATGTGTTAGACGTTCTTAAGCAAGTAAAGATTAATTTACCTGTTCTCGATACCATAAAGCAAATTCCCACGTACACTAAGTTTCTTAAGGACCTACTTACGATGAAACGAAAGCTAAAGGTAAAGAAAAATGTGTTCCTAGCACAAAATGTCAGCTCAATACTATCAAGTGACCTTCCACCCAAATTCAAATATCCAGGTGCACCCACTATTTCGTGCATTATGGGGTAATTCGATTTGAGAGAGCGCTAATAGATTTGGGGCGAGTGTCAACATTCTCCCATATTCCATCTATAATCAATTAGGTTTGGGTGGCCTTAAGCCCATAAACATGACGCTCCGGCTCCCAGATAGTTTTGTAAAGATACCTCGAGGAATCATTGAGGATGTGATCATCCAAATTGACACATTCTACTTCCCAATGGATTTTGTAGTTTGGGACGAGGAGCCCTCCATTGTACCAAGTAATCATGTCCCCGTTATTTTAGGCTACCCATTCTTAGCTACAACTAATGCTTTGAACAACACTCGAAATGGGCACATGAAACTTACGTTCGGGATTATGACCCTCGAAATAAATATCTTCAACATCATCGATCCCGAGGGTGAGGTTGTGAGAATAGAGAGAAATGGATCTTATAGAAGAGACGGTACATGAGCATGAGAGGTACCATAAGCGAGAGCCTCTAGGGGTGTGACTTATTTCATCAAGTGAGAGCAGTAGTTTTGACAATGAGAGAATGGTGGGGGAGGTGTGTGTAGTGACTACGATTGAGAGAAAGAAAGAGTGGTTAGAGGAGAGAAAAATAGTGGTGTTAGAAATCGATCAGGTAAGCGAGGACGTAGGCATTATTTGCGAGAGAGTTTTGGGACGTGAGCATGGAAGATTTTGAAAAAGAATATGGGCATGTGGATGAGAGCTTGAATGTAGAAGTCCAACCTTTATTGGACTCGTTTAGTTAATTGGATGAGAGAGAATGGCAAGATACAACAGATGAATTCCTTCGTAATGACTATCCGTCCACATCACAGAAGTCTTCAGAAGAGAGTGAAAGAGAATGTTCGAAACACACTCGAGATAGAGAATTAGGAGATATAATTCTTGAAGACATTGAAAAAGAATTTGGTCCGGGGGAAGAGAGCTTTACCGTTGAAGTCCAATCCCTATTGGACTCTTGTAGTCACTTAGAAGAAAGCGAATGGAAAGATAAAATAGATTAATTCCTTCTTTGGGACCATCCACCCATACCACTTGAGGTACCGTAGGCGATTGAAGAGAAAAGTTGTGTTTCGCCCGACTTAGAGCCCGACCAATGCGTTCAAAAAATTGAAAGAAACCTAGGTGTTCCCTACGAGTCGGCGCACGCAGGACACGCTTTGAGTAAGCATCATGAGGATACCTTTCCGATTTGTCGCGACGAGTCTCCCTGCCTTTCCTTTATCTATAGGCGAGGTCCCAACTTGTTTCGATTATTGGTTTACGATATTAAGACGAGAGAGGTGAGGAGAGCATTGGACCCCTTTCATGGGGTAGGGTGAGTTTGTGGAGAGATGAGAGGTCGTCGCATCCCTGACGCGTACGGGGTGATTTTTGTTTTATTATTGAGTCATGTGTTAGTGTCATTTAGTGTCTTTTTGCATTTTAAATATTTACTTGTTTTAGCTTCACACTTTTTATTTACTCTTCTTTAGATTTTTAGTCCTTTTGATTGAGGACAATGCAAAAGTATAAGTTGGGGGCGGGGGGTAACAAGTGCATATTTTAAAAAAACTTCACAAATTTTAAAATGCCCCTCCAAAAAAAATTAAAAAATTTCAAAATTTTCCAAAAAAATTGAAAACTTCTGAAAAAGCCAAAAAAAAATTTCTTCAAAATAAATAAAAATTTTAATTTAAAATTTTCAAAAATATCACTAAAAATTTGTTTGAAGTCTTAAATTGTAAAATTCAAACGCACAAAGACAGAATTGACCAAAGATGGAAATTGAACGAAAATTAATGACTTAACGAATAAGTGTGGCGATTAATCAATCCAGTGAGATTTCAAGCATATCGATTTTTTTGAGTTTTTAAATCAGTCCGAGTTTATGATTAACTCAAAGTTCTTTTCATCGTTTTAATAAGTCGTTGATGATATCTATTTTATTGTTTTGATCGGTTATGGGAAATGTGTGAGATATTGTCTTGACTAACGCGCACTAAAATATCTCTAAACTAAATTATTCTCGAGATGCATATGGTAAAGAAACTCGCATTTGGACAATGAAGTAGGCCATCGTTTGTTACCCAAAAAGATTAGCCATAAAAAAAATTTCCCTTTTCGTTTGATTAACCCGAAAAAAACCAAATTGGCCCGAAATTGTGAAGATGAAAAATTCAGAAATTTAGTCCAAAAGTGCATAAAAAGGGGGGAGAGAAAAATAGAAAAAGAAGAGAAAATGAGCAAATGCCCGAAAAAGCACTTACGGACATCACAAGAAATTTTCCAATTTCAAAAATATCCAACCATCTCCTTTTACCCCTTATACCTTATAACCCGAAAAAGTCCTAACCGAATCCGAATTGCAAATTTGATTCCCACGTGGAGAGTTAAGGAATAAAAGAGATTAAATGTGTGAGTAGGAGGCGATGTTTCCGTTTTTCAATAACCGTATTCCGATGATGAGATCTTTTCACCATAAATATTCCGTCTTTTAAATTTGTGTGCGTGAACTTGTGTTCCATTATATTTGCTCTTTATTTCATGCATATCGAGAGAATAGCCACATTTCGAGTGATTCGTTTGTGAGAGTATTCCGTGAGCATGTGAATCAAATGAAATTTTTGAAAAACTAACGTAATGATCAATCGATGGAAATTAACGATTAAATTTTTGCCTTCGCACACACACACACACTATGATTTGAGACTTTTGAATATGAATTTGCGGTGACTATTTTCTGAAAACTTTAGATTGTACAATTTTTAAATAGTTTGACTTTACTTTGAGTCGAATTTTGTGGGTATATTCACTGCAAACCCTCACGAGACACAACTCGTCCTATTAGGGTAACCTAGGTGTTTAAAGGCTTGTTACATATTCTAAATACAATCGCTTGCCCGCGAAAGTGGTATTTTACTTCAACAAGTGAAATTCGAGAATTGAGCTGAGTTTAAGATTCTTTTTTACTTTGCTCGGGATGCGAAATGTTTTAAGTTAGGGTGATTTGATTAGGCATAAATTCTTTCGAATTTATCCCCTTAATTTAGGGAATATTATAATCTCGAATAATGTTAAATGTGTTGATTTATCTCAGTTCCTTAATAATGAATCCTTCTAACAACTACATCTAATTTCGTGTATTTCTCATGAATTTTGCAGGCATTTAAAATATCGAGAAAGAAAGAAATTGGAAAAACATTAAAAAAATCAAAGAAGGAAAGTCAAAAAGGGAATTTTCGTAACTTTGCAGCCTTAGTCCGGAGGTGGGGCCAACTGGAAAGTTGAAGATCATTCAATTACAAGACCACTGGAAAAAACGACACCTCAATCTGAGTTATGGTGAAGAAGTTATGATCAGTTGAATATGAGAAGTCAAGAAAAAATGTTATGGAGGAATTTCAAGGGTGATTCAGACCTATTAAAAATAAAAGATCCGGACCGGTTAAAAAAAAAATCTCTAAATAAAAATCAAGAGCGATCCGATACTCTTAAAATTTAAGGATTCGGACTGTCCATGTGCAGATGCCTGACTCAAATGAGGGAGAGATTAGGAACGCCCAGTCCCGCCGATCCGGACCGTTTTTGATTTTCTCAAAATTTCATTTTCTTTCTTAAGAGTTTTATGTTGGCTCAATCTCTTGTAAATTCTAGGGGCTATTTATTCAAGGTTTTTACACAATATTAGGGGTTCGAAAAAATTAAATTTTCAGTAGTAGTAGAAGGGTTTTGTAACCAAAAACCCTAGTTTTGTCAAAGAGTGAATTTTGAGTGAAGATTGAAGTTTTATTTATGAGATTTCATTAATAAAAGTAATATTTTTCTTTTAATCCTTCAGTGTTTACTTACATTAGTTATTTATTTTGATTCATCACGTTATTCTTCCCCATTCTCCATATAGTATGATGTTTGTTTTTCAAAAATTGTGTTTTTATTTAGTTTAGTTATGTTCGATTAAGTTTCTAAGGGTTGGGATGCATGAATCCAACCCTATGTTCTTTACATATATATAAAATTAAGTTTTCGAATTAAATAATTGGTCAAATCATGTTCTGTGGTGATCACAACCATTATAGGACTTTTGATCTCGTTTGCCCTCGGTAACCGGGATGCTTAAGAGTACAACGCGCCTGTAGCTATCTCGACTCCGCTTTGTTCTTACCTTTGATTATATATGATGAAAGCTTGAACCTCTTATATATAATTCTTTAGATTAATAAAGACTGAATTTAATCATTTATTTCAATTCGATAGTTGATTTTAACATCGATAAATACATTGGGGTTGGAGGATTGTGTCCTAACCTATTGTTCTCATTCGTAGTTAAGTCTTTCATACATTTGTTATCTTCTCTTAGATTAATTAACGTAGCTTCATTTCATTAGTATTTAGTTCAGTTAGTTGTTAATATTGCATTTAGTTCATAATTAATCTCCCTTTCAAAGCATCTTTTCATTTCTTTTAGAGTCAAGTTAGGGTTCTTCGTCTCTCCAAACATCATCACGATTTTCTTATCCGATTTCCCTGAGGATCGATACCCGACTTACCGGGATTATTACTTGAGCGACAGTCTTGCACTTAAGCCTAGATAAGCATGCACTTTAGAACACTTTTTAAGTTACGTCAGGCGAATTTTTCACCGATCAACGTCAACTTAAACTTTGGCCTGGCATAAATAAATGACCGTGAAAAGATCACATTAGAGGTAAGTTTTTGTACGCTTCTTCGTTGTTTAATTTCACAATTAAATTAGCATGTTGCATAAATAAACTTAAGGGAAAAACCCATCTGAAAGATAATGTAGAGCTTTCATCACCCTTCCTTTGTCCCAAAATCATTAATTAATCAAGTATTTTCATATCCCAAGCCATCACGTTTAATTTAATATCATGTGGACGTTGGCCTTAGGATATCACATAGTTCATCAGAAACCTCTTAACAAGGCTAGAATTAAAAGTTACACCAGCGTGAACATATCAAATCGGTTCTGTTTTACCTTGTTTAGGAATAATAATTTTTACTTACCTGAAGGTAAAATTGGTATTTGAGGCGATAGCCGTAGTTGCCCATCTTTTAAATTCTCCCTTGTAAAAAATTAGTAGCTGTCTAGTTAGCGAGTTTAATTCTGAGACCCCCATTATCATCCATTAATCTATAGAGAACTAGTTTTTAAAATTTAAATTCTCCTTACCTAAATTAGATAATTCAAATCTCTTTGCGTTAGGTAGGAATTATGTGATTTTGAGTCAAAGTATTTGCTTCTGTTTGCCTTAAAAAATCAAAATGAAAATAAATAAATAATAAAAAAATTGAAAAAGCAAAGATAAAAAAAGAGAAATTCAAGTGAGCTTAGTGTATATGAAGTTGGTTTTGAGATCATGCCGTTCGTTTGTCGAGTGTGGATTCTAGCATTCCCGATACTTATGTAGGTAAATTTTTAATATTCACCGATTTAAGAGACAAGTTAGCACCGCGCGCCCTCAAAATTACCTTTATTTGACTAGGTCTAGTCAGCCTTCATGCATACTTCTACCTGAGCATAACGCAAACAATTTCCAATTCTATTCGGGAACAATCCAATTGTTGCCCGGGTTTTAGGAAACCAAAAAAGAGGACCCCTACTTCCAAGTGTGTGATTTTGAAGAGATTTGTGGGATCATTAAGTACCAACAACTCACTGATGAGATTATTAAACTTAAATTGTTCATGTTTTCATTTAAAGACAAAGCAAAAAGTTGATTCAACTCATTAGAACCCGAGTCCATAACCACATGGAATCAAATGAGTGTTGCATTCTTAAAAAAATTATTCCCTAACCAAAAAGCGGCGTCAATACGTCACACCTTCAACACATTTAACTAAAAGGAGGGAGAAGCCTTATAAATATATTTGGAGTTATTCAAGGACTTGATACTGCAATGTCCGCACCATGGGATTAAGATGGGACGCCAAGCCCAAACTTTGTATGAAGGGTTCAATTTTAATACTCTAACTATGCTCGAGTCACTATGTAATGATGATTTTACCGAGAAAGTGAGGTCAACTTGTGGGTATTCCTAGAAGCCATAGCGAAAAACCCAGCGATGGGCACCCAATAGAGAATCTAGGTCCACCATGTCCAATGAGGGTTTCTCTCACTAAGTCGAACAAATTTATGATTTAAATGCTAAAGTGGCCACATTGGCTCGACATTTAGAAGCTTTAGAGATGAGCAAAGAGGGAAATTTAACTTCGCCTGAGGTTATGCATCACGTAGGTTCACTTATGTGTATAATTTGCGAAGCATTCGATCATTTAGTCGAGAATCGCTCCGTCCTTTCGGCCCATAAGATACTTATCGAGAAAGCCAATGCCCTCTACCAAAATAGTCCAAAGTATGACCACTATTCTAATTTTTATAATCCGGGGTGGAGAAACCAACCAAAAATTTTATATCCAATGGTGAATACCAAGGAAATGGAGGTCAATCATCTAGTAACCCACTCTTGGGTTCACAAAATAAATCTCCCACGCCATCATATCACTCATCCTAAAAGATCCAATGTTTATAGGATACAATAAACCTCGTTGCCTAAAGTACCCTTCAATTCCAGCGAACCATCAAAATGTACTCCAATTCACCCACCATAGCATGCATGCGAATACACGAGCCATTACCAAACTTGAATTTGAAATGTGCCAACTAGAAAATGCGTTGAGTAAAAGGAACAAGGATCATTCCCGAGTCAGCTCGGACCTAATCCAAAAAGGAACATGCCTGGGTCAATTTATTATTCAAGACCACATAATCACGTCACCCACCCAAGAGCATAAGAAAGCCATCATCACGCTTAGGTTCGGTAAGGAAGTAGAGAATAAAGGTGCACCACCCGTCGAGAGTGAATTCTAAAAATGTAAGGAGAAGGAAAATCCACCCGTGGATCCAACTTCCACCCTACCCTTATCTTCCGAGCTATCTATAGAGATCTATACCCCAAAAACTTCATTTCCCCAACTTTTAGTGCGACAAAGGAAGAATATGCATGTTGATAAGATGTTGGAAGTATTCAAGCAAGTACATATCAACATCCCATTACTTTATGATATTCAACAAGTCCCGTCCTACACTAAATTTCTAAATAACCTTTGTACCTTCAAAATAAGAACCAAAGTACCCAAATAAAGAATTTATCACTGAGCAAGCAATCTCGATCATTTCTTTTCGAACTCCCATCAAGTATAAGGATCCCAAAACTCCGATGATCACTATCAAGATAGGGAGGCACATCATTGATAAAGCCTGCCGTTCTATGAAAATTCCAAGACATATCATTGAGGACGTCCTAATTATAGTGGGAGAATTTGTATTTCACGTCGATTTCATTATCTTGGACACCCAATAAGTTCAAAATCTTATTGCATAAATTCCTATTATATTGGTACATCTCCATTATTAGGTATTATAAAGGTCAATTGAACCTATCCTTTGGGAACACGACTATGGACCTTAATGTGTTCAATTTAGCAAAACAACCACCTGATGATGATGAACCCATGGACATCGACATGATTGATAGAATCATCTAAGAGACTTTCAAGAAAACTTATAATGACGACCTTTTAATGAAATGTCTCACCTTTTTCGGGTCCGAATTTGATGTCGAACAATCAATCAAATAAGTAAACATCCTCCTCGACTCTGCACCCATCATAAACGTAGGAAGTTGTAAGTTTAATCTCGGTCCACTCTCGCTCTCCACATCACATATTCCTCCCTCGATTGAGAAAGCTCTCTAGCTTGAATTGAAGCCATTATCTGAAACATTCGAATATAGGTTCTTCGGACCTTTTGACACCTTGATTGTTATCATTGCATCTGACTTGGACAAAAAATATGAGGGTAAGTTATTACATGTTCTCAAGGAACATAAGGAATCATTAGGATTCACCATAGATGACATTAAGAGGATAAGTCCCTAAGTGTGCATGTAGAGGATACACTTAGAAAATAATGCTAAAACATCCCGCGAAGCACAATGTAGACTTAATCCTAATATAAAAGAGGTAGTTCGAGATGAGGTGCTCAAATTTATCGTTGTGGGTATCATTTACCCCATCTCTAATAGCCAACGGGCCATCCCTGTTCAAATTGTTCTGATAAAAATCGGTGTGGTGGTGAAAAACAACAATGATGAGTTAATACTCACTAGGATTCAAACTGATTGGTGTGTATTGATTATATAAAGTTGAACTCTCTTATAATGAAGGATTACTTTCCTCTTCCTTTCATAGATTAATTGATAGAGAGATTATCCAGCCATCCCTTTTACTATTTTCTTGACAGTTATTTTGGCTATAATCAAATTCCCAACTCTCTCGAGGATCAATAGAAAACTAAATTCACTTATCCATTTGGTACTTTTTCTTAAAGATATATGTCCTTTGGGTTATGAAACACACCCGCTACCTTTTAGTGGTGTATGATTCATATCTTTTCGGATATGGTGGAGCGGTTTCTCGAAGTATTTATGGATGATTTTTCGATATTTGGGTCTAGTTTTAATGAGTGCCTCCATCACCTCACCAACATTTTGATGAGGTGTAAGGAAACGAACATTGTGCTTAATTTGGGAAAGTGTCACTTCTTGGTCAAACAAGGCGTAATGCTAGGTCACATCATTTTTGAAAAGGGTATCGAGGAAGATAAAGTTAAAATTATTCTCATTGCTAATCTCTCACCCTCGAAAATAGTGCGTGAAGTTCAACCAGTCTTAAGAAAAGTCAGTTTCCACCGGAGATTTATTAATATATAAGCAAAATTTCTTGACCCTTGTATATTCTTGTTAGCAAGGACCCCCTTTCAATTTTGACGATGTGTGCCTTAAAGCCTTTGAAAGGCTAAAGAAAGAATTAACCTTTGCACCCATTATGCGAACCCTGAGTTGAGTCAGCCCTTCGTGATTATATGTGATGCTTCTGACTAAGAGTTTGATCCTCTTACTGCAAGATTTTGATCTTAAAATTTGGAATAAGAAAGGATGTGAGAATATAGTGATAGATCACTTGTCTAGGTTAACCATTGAATCATCCGATAACCTGATACTGATAAATGAGTTCTTTCTTAATTGACAATTGATGATTGTCTCCTAACTTTTGTGGTTTGCCAATATTTTGAATTATCTCGTGACGGGTGAAATGCCTCCGCAAAGGCCTAAGCAAGATCATTACAAGTTTTTAAAGGAAGCTAGGCCTTTCTTTTGGGAGGACCTGTACTTCTTAAAGTGTTGTCTTGATTAAATTATTTAAAAGTGCATCCCTGATCACGAGATTCAAACCGCAATCTCTTTTTGCCATAACCAAGCCGGTGGAGGTCATTTCAGTGCTAAAAAGATCGTTGCAAAAAATTTACAGTGTGGATTCTATTGGCCCATCATTTTTCATGACTCAGACAATTATAATAGGAGTTGCGGACATTTCCAAATGTTAGGAAATATCACACATAGGAACATGATGCCCTTAAATCCCATTTCGATTATCGATGTTTTTAACTGTTTGGTCCATTCCCAAATTTTTACAAGAATATCTACATCCTTTTGGAAGTTTATTACATGTCTAATTAGATAGAAGCCATACCGTGTAGGACGAATGACTGCCACATGGTGGTCAAATTCATTCGAGAAAATAGTTTCTCCCATTTCGTATGCCTCAAGCCATTATTATCTATCGGGGTGCCCATTTTTGTAATAAATCCTTTGAGAATCTCATAAAAAATACTCGATCACACATAAAGTAGGATGACCTTATCACCCTCAAACCAGTGGTCAAGTAGAAGTTTCCAATAGGCAAATCAAGAAAATCATCGATAAGATAGTGAATTCTAACTGAAAGGATTGGTCCTTAAGGTTGTTAGATGCACTATGAGTTGATCACACTGCCTATAAAATGCCAGATAGTATTTCACCAAATAGGCTTGTCTATGTAAAAGCCTGTCATCTTTCGATAGAGTTAGAACACAAGCACTATTAGGACATTAAGACCTTCAATTTTGATTTACCTTCTTTGAGTGAGGTCCGAAAACTCCAACTCAATGAGTTGGAAGAGATTAGGAATTATTTGTACGAGAATGAAAAATTATACAAAGAGAAAATGAAAATATTCCATGATAAGTCCATCCTACAAAAGTCATTCAAACCAGAACATAAAGTCTTTTTTATACAATTATAGGTTTCATATCTTTCTCAGTAAGTTGAGGTCTAGGTGGTCCGTTCCTTTTGTCGTTAGGACAACCTACCCACGTGGAGCGGTTGAGTTAGAAAATCCAAAAGATGGTGAAAATTTTAAAGTCAATAGTTAAACCTTGAAGTTATATCTGGAAATTCGATATCAGTTATTGGAGGACATTCTCCTCCAAGACACTGTATATGAGGAGTGAACATGAAATTGGGTCATTTTTGTTGTATCACAGTTTTTGTTTTTCATTTGTTCAAGAATTGTGCGTTGAAAAAAGCCCCTCAATATGGTAATATCTTTTTTGCCCTTTTCAATTTTGTTTTTTACACCGAGGACAATGTAGAAATTAGGTTTGGGGGTATTGGGGTCATTTTCCCCACTTTGAAAAATAAACATAAAAATCAGATTTTTTTTCAAAAATTCAAAAAGATTTTTAATATAATTAGTTTTTGAAATAATTTCTTAATATAAAATTAATTCACGAATCTCTCAACTTGTGAAATTCTTACACATTAGCCAAATAATATAATCGAAAATGGATATTGAAGTAAACGTTAATATGCTTTGCCAATAAATGTGGAGATTTTAACCCGGTGAGATTTTATGCCATTCATTTATTTTGAGAGATTTAAATCAATCCAAGTTAAAATAACTTAAAATTTCCTTTGGTCATAGATTTGTTGATGATCTCAAATTCTTTGCTTTGTTTTATTACTAAAAAAAGTCAAGGTATAAATATTAAGCACTAGAAGTATTAGTAAGTCGTCTTGAGACACAAATTAACTTAACGAAACTTACGAAATGAGATTAGGCCATTGTTTGAAGCCCAAAAAATAAGTCTAACTCCAACCTTTTTACATCATTCCATTGCAAGCCCACTTTAGCTAAAAAGAAAATAAGTCTTTTATTGAAAATAACTTGTCTTACCCAACTATATCTGGAAGTTAAAAACTCATAAAAAGAAGCCATACCCATTTTTTCTAAGAATACTAGGGTAGAATTATGCTAGCAAAAAGGGCAAAAAGAATAGGAGGTTGCAAGAATGACGTGTGCAAAGAAAAGAATAAAAAAAGGAAAAGAAATAAAGAATGATACATGAAAAAAATATATGTGAAGTTGAAAAGAAATAGAAAAGAGAAAAGAAAATTGAATGTTAGAAAAAGTGGCTAAAAGTCAAAATACCAAAAAAACCTTCATATTCTCAAAACTTTTGAACTATAAAATTCATTCTTTATCTAAAACCTGAGCGTACAAGACAACCTGAGAAAGTCCTAATTGATATCAAGTGAAGTTAGTTATAGCGTGGAGTAAAGATGAATAGGATTTATGATGTGATTCAATGTTATCAAAAAAGTAATCAATAATATGTTCTTGAGATCATATTCACACATTATAGAAAGTCCATTTTGATTATGTATATGTGAAATTTGTTCATTTAAATTTACTCTTTTATTCACATATATTTAGAGAAAATAATCAATTTTTGAGTGTTTCGTTGTGAGTGCATCCCGTGAGATTTTGATTAAATTTTATACTTTTAGGGGTTGATTTTGAATTAATAAAAGTTATTTTTTATATTTATAGGTATCCTTGAAGTTTGGTGAAGATCCGAGATAGCTTGTAAGAGTTGTGAAGATAGTGTGAAGAGTGGAGGCGAGTTAAAAGAATTAAGAAGTTTTGGGATCAAATTAAAAAAAGGATAAAAAGGAAATTTTGCTTGGTTTATAAATAAACCAAGAAATATATTTTATGAGAAGGCTCAATAGCCTGATGGTTATTGAACAGAGGGAGCCAACATAAGGTCAGGGGTTCTAATCCCATGACCACATTTCTTTTTGGTAAAAATTCCCAGGTCAAAAGATAAGCTAAACAAGGCTTTAAGCCTTAGCACGTGACATCTATGCATGGCCTGTCTACCTGCCGTCCTTTACAAGAATTTAGCTTTTGTTAAATGCTTTAAATAAGGGAAAAAATCTATTGGCCAAAGATTTTAAGTATCACTTAACTTCTCAAAGCCTTTGGACTTATGAAATCAAATCAGATTGCCTTGAATTCAAATCCTCCAAGCGTTAAACACTCAATGAAGGATTGATATTATCTAATCAAGATAATCAGTGAGCAAGTATCTTAGGTTACTCTTTAGAGATATATTTTGGATGTAAACGATAATCCATTACCACGTCCTCAATATGGGTCTATGAACATGGTCGTTGCTCATAATCTAGAAGATATGATTGACTCCACATAATGGAAAGAGAATCATCAAACGTGTGATAATTTGCAATGAGATCTGGATAGCTTGGATTATAAATGTAAATGGGATGAGGAGATCGAGATTGAACAAGGGAATGTGAGCATAGTTCTCACGTTTGATGAAGGGGTAACTTTAGAAGCGAAGTACGTTTTTATGCAAATACCTATAAAGTGGAGTTAGACTTGTAATGTGCAAAAATATCTAAAAGTACAAAATTTAAATGGTTCTTCAACCAAATATAAGTTAGAAAAGAAACAAGTGTGGTTATCAGTAATAAGAATCTAAATGTTGTTCAAGACAAAGGAGATCCCTCAATAAATTAGCATGGGCTAATTAGGAGGCTCATCAACAGGTCCACATCAAATATAGTATTCTCAGAGGATGATAAATAAGTATTATTATGTTGTAAAAGGCCTCAATATGTGATTGCTTTAGTAAATGGGATTGGTTTCCCATGAGCATTGCTAGATGGAGGGGCTTCAGTTAATATCATATCCAATAACACACTTTATGAGATAGGAATACCTGAAGGAAAGATTATCCAAATTCTTTTAGTGATTTTAAGGGTTGATAATGCAGGGTTACAATCTATATGGCATGTGAATTTGGGTATAAAATTAGGTAATTTTACTTACCACATCAAATTCTATGTCATCAATGCTACCGCGAGTTATTAGCTTCTGATTGGAAGGTTAGATGCATACAAATGGGATTATTACCTATATATGTAATCAATGTGCAAAACCTAATATTTGAGGAACATATATTATTATAAAATCCACATAAAGTCCTTTCTCGGTGGAAGAAGCTAAGATGGTAGATGGGACATTCTATACCGAGTTAAATGAAGAGTGGAATGCTCTCTTGATAAAAGATGTTGAAGAACCACGAGTAGTTCATATAAGGAATCAGGCGAGAAAGCCCTTCCAAGATAGGTTGGGACCAATGGTGGTGCCCATAAAAGAAAATAATAAAGACAAAAGAACGGTAGAAGAGAAAACGAGGCATGGTCAAACTTGTAAGAAGGTGGTCTTTCCTAATGGTAAGGTGATATACCGTTTGTAATGCTATGATCGGGAATTATTTTGTTATGATCATGCTCACTTGATGCCAGAATTATTTATGATCGATGACTCTCATATATTAGAGCACAATGAAGAAGAAAAGGATGCTTTGAAGTGCATGCAGGATGGACTGAAAGAGAAACTACAAGAACTAAAAGAGTTGAATTTGGGAGAAGAAGGTGGGGATGAGAGACCCATATTTATATCAAAGATCTTGAACCTCAAATAAAGAGAAAACATTGTGAGGGTATTAAAATAATTCATTGATCTATTTTCATGAAAGTACCTAACGATGATAAGAATAAATTCTTGGGTACGTTCTCATAAATTAAATGTATTAACTAACGCTTTGCCTATGAGACAGGCCACTCGAAATTATAAATTAAAGTTAAATTTAAAGATAAAAGAGGAAGTAGAGAAGCTACTCCCAACGAGTTTTATCAAGACCAAAAAAACCCCACATAGTTATATATCATTGTACTAGCAGCTGAGAAAGACAAGAAGCAAATTCGAATTTATGTGGATTTCAGAGACTTCAATCGCGCATGTTCAAAAGATAAATTCCCATTATCAAACATAGATAGCTTGGTAGATGCAACTACTGGTCCTTATATCTGTAGATTTATATATGGTCATGTTGGGTATAAGGTGGATTTTTGAGCCCCTATTAGGAATTTTCACCATGCCATTTAATTAGAAGAATGTTAGTGAAAAATACCAACGAACTATGATGTCCATATTTCATACCCTGTTTGATGAAGTATTTTAATTTTATGTAGACAATCTAATGACAAAGTTCAAGAAAGAGGACAAACATATTAAAGACTTGAGGAGAGTCTTCAAATGGTGCAGGAAATATAAAATGTGAATCAGCCCATCCAAATGCTATTTTGGTGAAAGTTCCTTGCTTTTGTTGTCAATATACAAGGTGTGCAAATGGACGTGGAGAAGAAAAAATAGTTATGATGATGCCACCTCCGAAGAACCATCGGCAACTCAAAATCTTAATTGACAAAGTTTTTACCTTAGAAGATTTATACCCGCTGTAGTAGAGATCACTCATCCTTTTTTCCACTAACAAAAGAGAAATTTAAGTGGAATTAGGGAAGAAAGCAATAAAAATAGTAATTCAGTAGGATCAAAGAAACCTTAACATCTCCATCAACAATGATTCCATCGGAGGTAAGCCTTTTCTCTTATATCTAACTTCCATAGATAAATATATTGGAGAGTTTCTCACAAAAGAAAGAAAAGGGCCAGAAAAAATGAGTAAATTATTTATCTATAGTTATATCTAGAACTGCTTCCAGATGTACGATCATGGAAATAAATTGTCTAGATTTATTATTTATGGCAAAAAAACTAAGACACTACTTGCTCTCATTTATGGCTCACATCCTTACTAAATGTGACCCGATCAAGTGTTTTCTGGCTAGAGCTACCCTCGTTGTGAAAGGAGACACATATTTTTTCAATGTTTTTTTAGTATGATATAAATTTCCTCGCACCAAAAGCCATCAATATTCAAGCTCTAGATGATTTGATAGCCAACTTCCCTAGTCAGTTATTTGAACCTCCAAATGAAGAATTTTTGAGGGATGATTTCCAAGGCTGTGTATGCGATGAAATGGAAGACTGGAATATGGATCTTTTTTGCAAGGCATCGGGGGAGTGGGAATCATACTCTAAAACACTAAGGATAAGGTTACCCTTTCTTATAAGCTAACTTCAAGTGTTTGAACAATGACGTTGAGTATGAGGCATTTTAAGGAAGCATTAACAAAAGGAATAAAATTTCTCTGTATATGAAGATATTTCAAACTCATGATTAAACGAATCAATGGTGAGTTTGCTTTAAAATATGAAAAATAACTCCTTACTGAGGAACTATTTAATGATTGTTGAAGCAGTTCCTGTCAGTAAAGATTGAAAGATATCCTCATTTAATGAGTAGACATCCAAATGTGCTAGAGACAATAATGCAAAAATAAAAGATGGATGAGACCATGGACACAATCACGATTCGTAAAAGAACAATGAACACAACAATCAAGTCTTTGTTTCCATAAAAGGAACCCCAAGATTGGAGAACTTCAATAGTTAAATCGCTAGAAATGCGTGAAGGGACAGTGAAGTTATTAGAGTTATCAAATTTCTTCTTATTAAAGGCACTTTATACTTCAAAAATTCTTGGGGCCTCTTAGAAAGATGTGTAGGAGATGAAGTATCCCAAGAGAAGTTGTGGGCAATGCATTATGCCCATTGTGGAGACACTGATATCCTTATATATAAATGTTTACAATGAGGGGGTACTAATGGCCCAGTATGAGTAAATATATTGCGCAACTACAGAAAAATTATTTAAAGTACTAAACTCAATTTGATCAACCATAAGAAGCAAATTTGTTGAAGCTCTAGATGATTGGATGCAACTAGACATAACTTATTTGATAGATGTGGAGTTTCCCATTAAAAGAACATATGAGATTTACTTAAAGAAACTGGTTGCTCATTTTATTTAGTCAATGAGGAACTATATATGAATTGTTATAATGGAAAGGCCTTGTGATGTATAGCCAAAGAGGAAACTGAGATGTTGTCAAAGAATCTCATGAACCATCCTATATAGGTGGTGACAAGTTGTAAAATCAATTGATGACATTGGGATATTATTGGCCCACAATGGAGGTTGATTCCATTAATTTTTTAAAACAATGAAATGCATTCCAAAGGCATGGGAATATTGTACACGCTCCATTATTAAGCTTGCAATGTTTTATTTCTTCATACCCTTTCATATACAAGCGTTCGATTTAGTATTGAAGATAACACAAGATTTTTAGGCAAAACTTTCATTTTGGTTACCACATAGTGAAGAGAGGAAATCCCTGTAAGGAGGATAGCCATGCAGGTGGTAACCTAATTTATTACTGATTACATCATTTATAGATTTGGCATTCCAAAAGTCATCATCGCTGATAAAGGGAAACAATTTTTGTGTAAATAAATGGGTTGGTTGACATGCAAGTAAAAGATCATTCATAAAACTCTACCATTCCCATCCAAAAGGGAATTGGAAGGCAGAGGAAACTAATAAGACCTTGATAAATATTCTCAAGAAAATGTTAGAAGACTTCCCACGGAGTTGGGGGGACAAGCTACCAATGGTTCTATAGACTTATAAGGCTTAAAAGATGAAGACTACAGGATTTACTCCATTTTATCTTGTGTATGGAACATAAGTTGTCTTACCAATGGAGTTAATGCTACCCACCTCAAGGATGGCATTGAACCATTACCTACTACCGGGCTATATACACGTGCAGCTGGAAGTATTGAATGAGAATGAGAATAAAGAGAAGAAGAATTTAAATATCTACACCCAATAAATCTCGCTTCGAGCATCCACTCATCATATGAGGAGCATGTTTGCTTATAAATTCAAGCTTAATTGGGAAGGACCATTTGTCGTTAGAGGAGTATGAAAGTCAAGGTATTGCTAAATTTCAGAGCCAAAAAGTTAATGGATCCAATCAATTAATTGTGAGTAGATCAAGAAGTATTATGCTTAAAAGGCCACAAAGTTAGATTTTGTTTGTGAAGTTTTAAGTTTCCTTACATAAACAATCCTTAGTGCGCTAAGATTACATTGTTCGATTTTTTTTCTTGGTTATAACAATGAAGTTTACCTGACATTAATGTTTATGGTTCTGAGTGAATTAAACATATTATACTATTATTTGTGGACAATGTGTTATAACCAAAGATAATGACATTTATTCTACTTAAATAAAGTATTCCCACAGTCCTCTTCTTTCACTATTATGGATGTACAGTGGAACACTTTATGTTATAATTGTTATGCTCAAATAAAATGTTGTGAGTAATACAATTTACAAATTCCCAAAGTATAAGGAAGGAACAACCAAGTAATTGACCAAAGATTAGTCATTTGCTCGAAAGATAATAAAGGAATGTGAAAAGTATATGCATAATAAACAAATTACGAATAATAATGTTCATTTTCATTTCACAACATGACCAGCTCGAAAGAAGGAAAAACATTACAAAACTTTAAAAATGTATAAAGAAAAGGTGCATACTTGTCGCTAGTTACAAGAAAGAGGAATTTTTTTCTATTATAATAATTCCACCAAAGGGTACCTATCTATTACGGTGTTATTCTTAAAACCATGTTAAAGATATTTTATTTGTTAATGAAGAATCGTCTTTATTATTTTAAAATGACAATCATTTGTGTGAGAATTCTTTATATTTATGCTTTTAAATATATTGTTCTATATCTATTGGTTCATTGTACTTAGTAAGAATTATGGTGAGTTAGGTTTGATTAGATCACAAGAGATCAGGATTTCTGTTCTAGTATTATTAAATAATTCACAACCTAGATAATGAGTTAATATCTTTTTGAAATGGTTAAGATAGAATCCTAGTGGTTTATCTCGAACTATGAGAACCTGCCTAATGGTTGGATAACTTGTACGATATATCAAAATAGAGTTGTGATTGGTATATACATGAATGTATTGAATATAACCACCTATGAGATTTAAGTCTAAAGGGTTGTCTTGATTAGATTTAGTTAATCTCATAATATTTTCATAGGGTGCACATAGTCTTAATCCCGAGAATTGTAAGAATTGGAATGATTGCACAATTATCACTTTGACTATCATGGGAAATATTCAATTTAATTGATCTCGATCTCCACAAATTGATTCATTATTGTGTGAGTAGGCCTGAGTTCATAATTGATAGGAATCCTCATTTGGGGATACCTTGGATTGCGATACCCCTTGATGGACTTATAAGATTTATTTCCACCAGTTATCAATGGATTATTTTATAATCCGGTGGAGTAGAAAAATAAGTTAAGTTTGAGAATCAAGGAATTGATTAGATCTTGGTTGAGTCAATTGGTAGTAAATTGATTTGACCAGGAGGGTATCAGAAGCTTAACGCGGGGATTGATATTATGTATTATTATCAATTTTGCAAATAAGACCTCTTTATATCCGAGTGATTTTTGAAATAATTAAGTTGGAGCGTAGTCTTAATCATTTAGTGAAATTAATTATGATTAAATAAATAGAGAAAATAAATTATTGAATTTGTAACTTGGATTTTCGAGTATTAATTTGGAAACCAATTTAATTATTTATCTTGGATCCCTAGTATAGTCCATATACCTAAGTAGTTAGGCCCTGATTATCAAGAAACCCAGTTTGGACCAAGCCCACTAATTAAACTAGTATATATTGGCTTAAGTTAGGTTTTCAGGAGAATAATTAATTATTAGGTTTTGGGAGTGGGAGATAAAACATTATTCACATTTTTGTGAAGAGGCAAAGAGAGAGAGAGGACCATACGTCACTTAAAATCAAGAGTTTTCTTCTTTAAATTTACCTACTCACCTACCTAGATTTGGGAGGATCATATACTAGAAGATCCAAGAATTTCAATATAAGAGAACAAGATTTTAGAGACCTAAAAGAACGTAGCTTGTCATCACCAATAAATACTTTTTCTACATCGGATTGTAACTGGATCTGCAAAGGTATTGTATTTGTAACCTTAGGTTTGACTTTCAAACTTAGTTTTATAGTTTGTTCTTTCTATTTTATAATCATTCATAGGTTCATGGGCACAAAATTTTATTTTACGTATATTGATCCCCAATAATATCTCCTTCTTCACCTCATCCTTATCCTTGGCCACTTAGTGACCACCCTCTTCTTTTCCGGTGAACACTTTGGCATGATGGAGTTTAAATGACTTTATTTCCTCTTAGAGGTCTGCTTATCGCTTTTAGCATTCTTTGACTCTAGATTATTTAGTGGAATTAAATTTTACTAACCGTTACACGGATGAATGAATGATATCGATAATAGAATCATACAACCAATCTAATTTCAACTGGAAGAAATCCTCTAAATTATTAATGGTAGCTAGAAAGTGGCGAGTATTTGTAGAAGTTAGAACTTTAGGGGACCCAAATGTAAATCATCCGATTAAATACCACCTCAGATTAATTATAAGGCCATCCACATTTTGAATAAATTCACCTATAATGGTATCTTGGTGGTGTTCATATACAAGTTCAAATATTGTCCTATCTAATGATATAGAATATCACTCAATGGATTCACATTAGAGATGGATCTTGAACTAATGCAAATATACTATAAATAACTAAGAAAATTCATATAAGCGATGAGAGAAAAGAGATGAACATAGGTGTTTAAATGGTTAGGCCTTGGCCTACATCCACTGTAAGAGTATGAGACTGGTTTTCACTATATTAAGGCACTAACGGCCATGAAAGACATAATTTTCACTACATTTAGGCACTAATGGCCATAGAAGACATACAAGAAAGATTTTTCTATCCAATATAATCTAATCATAGTAACGATAGGGTTTTGGGAATTCGATCCAAGTGAAGAAGACATAGTGTGCCTTATATATGTTGGGGGTGCATAATATCACCCCCAAGCATGCATTCCATGCCGAGTTGAGGTCATGACCAATGAGAGAGTGCCAGTTGTGTGTGCATAGAGAAAGATCATCATGAAGAATATTCCCTTACATGGGTTATTGATCTTTAATAATGGTTTTGTGTAAGTATGCCTAAAATTACCTTGCCATGCTTTCCATGCTTGTAATATGTGTCGGAGGTAGGAGGTATTGATTGAGTCAAGACTGCTGAAGCCTTCTCCATGTTATAGACTGAGATGAGACTTGATAGTCATTTGTGAGTGACGTACCCATCTCAGACCGATGCTACTATCTTTTAACATTAGTGTCATCTGAGTCCGATACTTATGTAGTTGTAGATGAAGTTAGTTTCTGTGATGTGATGAGACTATGGAGCCTAATAGGTTGCCTGTATATCATCCAGAAGAGTCCTTTATAGGATGAGACATCTATGGTACGATACTTCTCACGTGGGCTTGGGTGAGT
This sequence comes from Sambucus nigra, assembly GCA_949130495.1. Taxonomy (NCBI): domain Eukaryota; kingdom Viridiplantae; phylum Streptophyta; class Magnoliopsida; order Dipsacales; family Adoxaceae; genus Sambucus; species Sambucus nigra. Next base: position 209,955,626 of record OX422223.1, on the reverse strand, counting down.
GCATTAGTATCTTTTGAAGGATGAGCCTGTAGTAGTCATTTTCTGGGGTGTCGCCTGGATGAGATAACACTTATGTATATCAATTACCCCTAGACCTTAGCCTTTGAAGTCAGTAGGAGGTTAAGGTTTAAAAGTGGTTATGTCTATCATGTTTTGTCTTGATATATAGTCCACAGATCATGTCCGGGGATACTGAAGGGTTAAGTAAGATGTAATGGTCATATCAACCTATTTATTTTGTTCTCATCCACTTATGATAAGTTATACAACTTTGGTCCATTATGTGGCTGTGACAATGGCAGCACAACTTTCCAGGCATGATTTGACATGCACACAGCCCTTGCATCATTCCATGCCTTAAAAATCGTGCCTAATACTCACCCCCATTTGAGATTATATGGGTTTAGTTTAGGAGATACATATTATTTATGCTACTTCTCACAAACAAACCATAGCCAAATACTGCAAAAAAATTCTCTCTATAGCTTCTTCCCATAAACTTCCCTCTGACCACCTTATCTGAAGTCTTCATTCCTTCTCAGGTCGTTTTCAATTTTCTAGGTACTCCTGACTATCCTTTCCATATTTTTCATTCTTTCATTTCAATTTTTACGACATCCTTATGTATTTTCTCACTTTTATTCTTGTGCTTTTACCTCTTGTTATGGTGGTTGTTTGGTGGTAGCTCTAGGCGCGTAGACATTTAGGAGGCCGATTTGTAAGACTAAGGCACTTTGAGCAAAGCTTAGGGTTATTTTAGGGTTCTCCAGTGTCATGTTTGGTGTAGGCTACTTCAAATTGGGTTTTGGGTTCTTGAGTGTTCTTCCTCAAACTCATCCCTTTTCACTTATTTAATCCTTTATCATTGGAAACCCTTAAGAATAGTAGTTTGTTAATGTAATAAAGTTTGTACGAGACTTGGGCAGAGTTACAATACTTTTGTAACTCTGTTCGTCTAGATTTGGAAGAAGCTGAGGCTAGAGTCAACAGACCAAAGTCACCGATACCATCGACTCCTACACCCTTGGCAGTTGTAAAACCTTCTATGGGTCTGACCAACTATCCCCACTATAACACAACACTTCATCAACCATGTGTTATTACCATTAAAAGTGATTCTATATTGTCTTCCTCTAAGGGGAATATTCCCTCTAAAAGCTTAGGTTTCCCTGATGACATCGTAAACTCTGGCCATGAATCTTTTGAAGAGGCCATGAGGGTGATAGTGGCTCATCCTGGTATAGTTGAATTAATAAATTTTCTTGAATCGAGGAATAGAGGTCATCGAAGCTACTTCGACGAAGCACCTCGTCTCGTCAGTGGGGGATCCTAAACTCCCAATTAATTTATCCCTAACAACGAGCCATGAGATCATATTCTACTACCCCTAAAATACTTAGCCCTTGACTGCTCTGACTGGGGTATAATTTTAAGGTTGAGACCCTCATAGAAAACCTCTTGTTATTGAAGGTGAAGAGGATGAGGATGGCTTCATTATTGACACAAGTACTGCCTCGTCCTACCCAAATGAAGTACATGAGACTGACCTTATTTTATGGAGGCACTTATATATAATTAACTCATTTATAAATATGAGGGTGTCGATCGAGGACGAGAGGGCATATGAACTTATAAATAAGGATGAGATTAACGTATACGAATAGATGTTCAAGGTTGGCTTTCGCATTCCATTTAACTCAAATATTTGAGCTATTCTCTCCATCATTGACATTGCCCCTTCATAGATGGCCCTAAATTCCTAGAGATTCATATTAGGGTCGGCATTCCTTTGGAAACATTCATACATATGTCTTTTGAGTATGTTACTCGGACGTCTCCACAAAATTTAATCCTCGCTACTACCATTTTGTAGCCCACTGCCCCGATAACGAAATTATACATATAAACCAGAATTCCAACGACGACTAGAATTCTAGGTATGTATTTATCTCTAGCACATGGGAGTTCGACGACAATGAGTCATCTAGTATCAAAGAGATTACGATGCCCCATAAATAGGACCTAATCATGATCTCGGCCAAGGTCGACCCCGACTTAAGCATGGAGAATAGGAAAAATATTGACCAGTTGAGAGGATCCCAAGGCTTAATTCTCTTTGAGGATCTGATGACTCTCGAGATCCTCAAATTCATTAGTATGGGCGTAAATCCATTGGAATCCATCCATTAGAACATTATGAATTATTTGCATTTTTCTAACTCAACTGTCATATTTCTTTAATTTGGTTGATACTGATAGTTTTCATTTTTCAGATCGTCCAATAAATATTCCCAATGATATTTGGGAAACAGATGCCCTTATAACTATAAATATTCTAGCCAGACTTTAAGGGAAGGCAACACATCCTACCCTACCCCGACATAAATCTATAATTGTTGCCTCAGAACGATCGAGGGGGACAAGAAGGGAAAATAGGCTGGTGGATCTTCAACTGCCCCCATCCAATAGAAAAATCAAGGGGTATGCCGAGATTACCCTATGCTCCCAGTGTCCCAATTTCAAAGAATATGTCGGTTTCAATGCGTCTAGCCTAGTTGGCCCTAATCCCAAACTTTCTTCTCGATAGTCAATTTAAGGCTACGGAGGGCATTTCCTTGGTGAACCTCGAATGCGATAGCCGATAATTCGAGGCACAAAACATCAATAGGGTGGCTGGATTTTCCCTTCGCAGGGCCACCCATGTATTAGTTCCATTTCATCAACTTCTATCGTTCAAATTTTTCTCAATTATTTCAAAGTGTTGTTTTGTCTTTTAATCTTTACATGCTGACTTTTCGCATTTTTCTATCTTCATTCTACCCTTTATCTTCAACATCTACACAATAGGTGTTGGAGGCCGAGCCCAAAGTTAGGCTTGCTGAAGAGGTGGCGTCTCAACTGATCGACCTGAAGAAATAGTTGATCGACCAAAAGGTAGCTCATGAAGATGATACTCAGAAGCTCTGAGATCAATAAAGGGAGAATTTTTGTACTTTAAAATAGAATTAAAGAGCTCAAGTAACATTCTCAAAGAGGATTTGAATAAACAAGAAAAGTTCGAGAAGGATCGTTTTTGGTCCAGTGCTAAAAAATGTGGACGAGTTTAGGAAAAATGAGTAGTTCATTGGCTACACCATCCAGTTTTGGAAAGGGGCAAAGGAAAATTACAAATGAGTGCTCAATCAATTATTTGACCTCATCTCCAAGTATCATCAGCTTGATAAAGTCATTAACTCCTTCAGCGTAGTCTATCTGTAATGTATTTCTTCTCTCAAAGAGTTTCAATCCGAGGTCGATAATACCGGGGTTATGGAGCCAGAAGTTGCTAGGGACGAGATGACGTAGATGGTCAAAGAAAAGGAGTACACTAGTGAATAGGATGCCACCGCCATAGTTCAAGAAGAGGATACAATCGTCCCTGAAGTCAGAGCTACTAAAGGATTGGAGATCTAGACACAATTTATTCCTTTTCTACTTCTTGGGTAACCGTCTGTGGTCTTCGATCCCCCTTATCTGCAATTCTTAATTTTTTCCTATTTTGGGATCAACATTAACTTCAATTCTTTCCCCCCCTCTGTTGGGGTGTTTTTTTTGAATGCGTCTTCTTTAATATACTTTGATTACTTCATTATACATTCAAATCTAGTGTGTGCACTCTTTTCCTATCTTTCTCCATTATTCATTAAGCTGCCATGATAAAAAGAATTTGGACTACGAGACTTACCTCTTTTTGCCAATTCTAAGTAACGGTTGCCCAATTTCTTCTTAGCCAAGAAATGATATGAGACAATATTTTTTGACTTTCAACTTGCTGACAATCCTGTAATACCACGTATTTTTACGCATAATTATTTTTATGGAAAATGGGGATTGATTAAGTTAAAGGGAGAAAATTTAAATTGAAATTAATTCGATTTTATGATAATAATCACTAGCGGGATGAGAGTTAGTAATTATTGTAATAATAGTATGGTCGGGAATGAGATACACGGCAGTTATGTTATAAATAATTGGGAAGCGTATGAGTACAAGTCGCGTCATTTGTATATATTTGGAGGGTCAAAAGATAATTTATTTTATATAACTCGGACGACTATTTTGAGTGCGTCAGAGTGTCTGGAAGGATCGAAATAGTAAGAAAACACTATTCGGGTATTTTATTTGGAGTTCGGGGTATTTTAACCCAAAATGACACCACAGAGGGGTATTTTGATCTTTAGGAATTTTAGGGTAATTAAATGGACAAAAATTGGATTTAATTAAAAGACATTTTGGGTTAGTGGCAGTCAATTTCAACCTACGTGAGAAGAGAGGAAAAAAGAGAGAGAACCAAGGAAGAATAAGGAGACTCCATTAGAGCCTTAACCAAGAACTCAACCTTTCACAATAAAAATTACACCAACGCATAGATCGTGTTAGGAGGATCGTTCCTATACTAATTTCAACCCGCGAATAACAAGTTCATTTTTAAGGCAAGTGATTATCTTGATTTTCTTTTAGCAATTATTACTCTTGTTAATGTATGTTGAGGTTTTAGATAAACAAATACCAATTTGGATCTACCTATGTTGAGATCATGTAGGAAAGTTACAAAATCTGATGGGGGTTTGCATGTAGAGGATTTTCCCCTTAATAGGAATGAGAAATTGTTGAATTAGATGTTAATCACGAAATAAAAATGGAGTTTTATGGACAAATAATTCTAGGTTTATGTTAATATGGTTGATGGTAAAAATTTAGGAATTTATTTAAATTAAATGATGATTAGAATGATTTAACCTCAAAAACTATGCTAAGAAGTGTTCTAAGGTCACTTAGAGTAGTTTGGGAACCTTGTAATTGGGTTGGAATGGATATAGGGTGAGATTGGAGAAGAGAAAATCCGGAAAAATGAACTTTGGAAATGACCTGGGCGATTTCAAAAATTTCGTTAGAAGTCCAACCCAGATCGTTAGAACGACCTTGTTTGAATGAGACTTCTAACGAGATTCCAGTAGCCCTTCTAATGAGTTTGGTGTTTCGTTCGATGTACCTTCGTTCGAATGACACTCGTTCGAACAAGATTTTTGGGTCTTCTAACGAGGTTCCAGAATGACCTTTTTAATCCCAATTTTTGTTTCGAACTTCCCGTAGGCTTATTTGGATGAGTACTAAACCAATATGATTGCCAAGTGACTTATATTAACAATTATTAATGAGAGAAGAATAAGTCGACCCTCAAAAAAGTACAAAAACCCATAGAATTAAGGAGGTGCGAAAATACAAGCGAGAGTATATACGAATAGGGTTCGGGTTATGATAAGAGAGATTATACATACTGCAAGTACTAGACTGTGGGAAAGCTAATGAATTTATATAAGTTGTGTGCATGCTTATTGTTCAAAATATTATTTGTTTTACATACCTAGCTACTGGCTATCGAACGGAGGTTAACGCGTTGTGGATGACCTAATCTTGTGTGCCTTCGGGGGATTTAGAGTTGTACCACTAGAGCATGAAACCTAGGTACGGGCTATTCGTGAGAATGCTAGTGATGATGGTCGTATGTGTGCGTAGGTATGTGCGTATCCAATCAACTTGGGACTATGTTCGCCTCCAATAGGTGTTTATGTGTTATTGATTCTCGAAAGATTGAACCTGTTGTCCTCTATGCGTGAGCTTTGCAAAAAGGACTAGGTAGTCGAGTATGCATAGCACCATGAGTTTCTCAACCAAGGGTGAATATTGCTATATTTATATAATTTAATATTTATACATTAAGTGAATAATGTGTGTATACCGGAAATCATGTTTGGTGTCTTATGCTGTTGACGCTATTTTTATATGTACACATATGGTACTATCAGTTGGGCATTTAGAAGAATACGAGAATAACCTAAAGAAATCCTAATTCTATATCGAAATCATAAGTACATCGGTTTTGAGTTATTTAGGGAGACTTTCAAACATCATATTATACACTTAGTAGCCATTAAGGGTATCATGACTAGTATGGGTAGTTAGGCTCGTTAGACGTGCACACTAAATCGAGGGGTGAGTATCTCAAGTGAGTAAGCTAAGTTAACTTGATTAATAATTGTGCTAATTGAATCAATTTAAGCACTTGCTATTTTAAACTGTTTTCAACTAGGGCTGTGACCCTTTTTTCTGTATATCTTTCTATTGCTCCATTATTTTAGGTGCCCAGCCAGAGGGACACCAACCTTAGGAGACTCTTTTCAGTTACCGTGTTGTAGCTGCTGTGGAAGCTGCAATATTTTTTTGCTATTAGATGACTCAGCTCATTCTTTCCTTTTAAGTTATCCATTTTGTTGGACATGTCGTCCTTACTTATGTTTACTTTCAGAGATTTAGTCATTTTAAATTCTCTCTTAGATTTGGTTTCTTTTATTGGATTTATGGTATGGGATTGTACCTAGAGATGTTTACTCCAGACATTTATTTTACTTCAGTCATGTTTTACTTATGTTACTGTGATGCATGGTATTTATTGGTATTCTTTTGGTAGTAGTAATGGCAAGATAAAATTTGGACATCACCCTTTTAAATATTAGGTGGTTAGTTTTATTAAATTAAAATTTGAGTTTTCGACAGTGGAGCATTATCTGAACCAACTTGATATTCTGAAATTGATTAATGAAGGACTAATCACCTAGTAATTAATTAGGCGGGGTGTCACAGGTGGTATCAGAGCATCAAGTTCTAGTGTCCTTAGGATCTGTACGGCTTATTATGTTTCCGCGTAGCGTCCTTTAATATAGAGCTCTATATTTTAGGATTGTTGTACTCTTTATATGTTTTACGTTCTTCTGCTAATTTGAGAATATAACTGTATACTTATGAAACTTTTCTCTCTTTTAAGATGCCTCCTAAACGTGCACAAAGAGTTCCCAGGGAAGCCCAGCCAGAGGCTCAGCCTGCACCTACTTAGGGTATCATGATTGCCTCTAAAGTGGCAGCCATTGTAGCTCAGGCGATCAACGGTGCTTTGGCCATAGTGCAACAGGCACCACCTCAGGCACGATGGTGGCTCCAGTTCAAGCCTAGGTTCTCCCATCTTCCTAGGAGCGTGTTAGGGATGCCTTCCAGAAGGCGCATCCTACAGAGTTTTCAGGGAGCTCCAATGTAGTCATAGCGAGCCAATGGAAAAAGGACATCAAAAGGCAATTGAGGATGCACGAGTGCACGAAAGTACAGATTTAGATTTTGGCCACGTTCAAACTAGTGGGGGCAACATTATAGTGGTGGGAGTCCATCACCACCATCGAGGAGAGAGACACACTCAGTATCTGAGACTTTTGGGTGCGGTTCGATCGTAAGTACTTTCCCTCGGCTGTCCATACAGAGATGAGTCGAAATTTAGCAAATCTGAAGCAGGAGGGAAGGACCGTGGTAGAATACTAGGCATAGTTTACGAATCTTCTCAATATTGTACCGAGTGAAATTCTAACCGAAGGGAAAAATATTCAGTGCTTCATGGATGGGTTGACGTGGAGGATCCACCAGCATTTAATAGGCAATATCTCCTTGGCCACCTATTCAGATGTGGTCAACGCATCACTACTCCACTGCTAGGACAACCGCTTCCACTTATTCGAGGTTAAGAAGGTGGGAGAGCCCAGCCAGCAGGGCAAGGAAGGAAGGAATGGTGCCAGTGGGGCACAAACAGTTCAGGTCCAACATAGGCATAACGATCAGGGTTCCCAGCAAGGGGATACTAAAAGGTTCACGTCAGGAGGTTTTAAACATGGGCAACATGGCCATCTGGGCTAACATGGCCAACAGGGCCATCAGCAGTTTTAGTAGGGCCAGAATGGCCAAGGGAGGGGTGGTAACGGCCAGCAAGGTCGAGGACAGTAGGGACAAAAGGGAGGACCCTTCCCAGGGAGATGTTTCACGTGTGGCAACACTGGCCACAAACGCCAGGACTTCCCTCAGAAGGGTAGGGGCCATCAGCAGCAGCAGGGTGTTCGTTAGGAACCCCAGAGACCGTTATTTCTCGCATCCCTCCCAAGACCTCCATAGATGGCAGTAATACCACCCATTCCATCCGCCCCAGTTCAGCAAGGGCAGCTTCAGTATGGACGAGTTTATAATCTACACTAGGTCATAGTCTCGCAGGACCCACCAGCGATTGAGGGTATGTTTTCTATCCAGGGGACTTTGGGGCACATTTTATTTGACACGAGAGCCACACACTATTTCATTACCACGGGATTTGCACGTACTACGGGGTTATTTGATATAGCAAAGGGTACGACTAATTGTGTGGATTCTCCGTTGAGTAGGGGCTCCGTTATTTCTTTTATTTGTCAGGGAGTAGGTAGAGAGATTAAGAGGTTTATCTTACCCGCTGACATGCTCGTATTAGACATGTCCGAGTACGACGCGATTGTGGGTATGGATTGACTTGTCAGGTATAGAGCCATGATTGACTCTTATAGTAAGAGTATAGTTTTTTCGATACCCAGGCAGGAGATGTTTTTGGTGGCGATGCCTCTCTCTGATGGAGGATCATCCATGCATTTATACTATATAGAGGAAGAGACCTCTACGGAGGTTGTGGTACCGCTTGATTCGATTCCTGTAGTTCGAGAGTTTGTCGATGTGTTTAAGGACATTCTGGGGTTACCACCGAGTAGAGAGATAGACTTCATCATTGATTTAGCGCCAGATAATTTACCGATAGCATGCGCACCTTACCGTATGGCTCCAGCAGAGATGAGGGAGTTGCGTGATCAGGATGAGCAGTTGTTGGGATAGGTATTTATCCATCGGAGTACTTCTCCGTGGGGTGCTCCCGTATTGTTTGTTAAGAAGAGGGATGGATCGTTGCGGTTATGTGTTGATTACCGAGAATTGAATAAATTCATGATACAGAAAAAATATCCATTGCCTCGAATCGATGACTTATTCGACTAGTTGAGAGGAACAACTTTCTTCTCAAAGATTGATTTTAGATCGGGGTACCATCAGCTACGTATCAGGGAACAGGACGTGTCAAAGACTGCTTTCCTAACGAGATATGTTTCCTATGAATTCAGGGTTATGCCTTTCGGGCTAACCAACACCCCAGTCGTGTTCATGGACTTGATGAAAAGGGTGTTGAGAGAGTTCTTGGACCAATTTGTCATCGTATTCATAGATGATATTCTAGTTTACTCACAGACCAAGGAGGACTATGCTGAGCACTTGAGGTAAGTTTTGTAGACACTGCGCCAGCATCAGTTGTACATAAAATACGAGAAGTGTGGGCTTTGGCTAAAGGAGGTACAATTTTTGGGGCATATCATCTCTGATAGAGGGATATCCGTGGATCCGGGGAAGGTGCCAGCGGTGAGGGAGTGGGGGCAGCCCACGACACCGACCGAGATACGCAGTTTCGTAGGTTTAATCGGATACTACAGGAGGTTCATTGAAGGGTTTTTAAAGATAGCGGTTCTGTTGACGCACTTGACACGCAAAGGGGTGCCATTTATCTGGGGTGACGCCTATCAGCTAGCCTTCGATGAGTTGAAAGATAAGTTAACCTCAGCACCTGTGTTAGCATTACCCAGGCCGGGAGTGGAGTATCTAGTCTACACGGATGCATCCTTATTAGGACTTGGAGGTGTACTTCAGCAGGAAGATCAGGTTATAGCTTATGCTTCCCGTAAGCTTAAGCCTCACGAGAAAAATTACCCCACCCACGACTTGGAATTAGCAGCAGTCGTGTTCGCGGTTCGAATTTGGAGACACTACCTCCTAGGGGAGAAATTTTGCTTATTCACATACCATAAATCACTACAATTCAGAAGGAGTTAAATATGCGTCAACATCGGTGGCTCGAGTTCCTAAAGGATTATCAATTTGATATCCAATACCACCTGGGGAAGTCTAACGTGGTAGTAGACGCGTTGAGCCGAAGGCCCGTTGGTGAGATGGTCGAGGTGTGGAAAGCAAAATGGAAGGAGTTAGGGAACCAGGATACGGTGTCTCGATCGTTTATGTCTGTAATAACGGTTACGCCCTAGATTATTACGGGAGTAGTGCAAGCTCAGGCAGATGATCCGTTCTTCCAAAGTCAGATAGTGAAGCTTCTAGTCGAGGGGGATGAGTCTTACACTGTGGGTTCAGACGGGGGCTTACGTTTCAATGGGAGATTGGTTGTCCCCAAAGGTGAAGATCTGCGACACAAGGTAATGACAGAGTCGCACGGTTCCCGATTTGCCAATTCTAAGTAACAGTCTCCCAATATCTTCTTAGCTAAGAAATGATATGAGACATTATTTTTTGACTTTCAACTTGCTGAGAATCCTGTAATACCCCGTATTTTTACGCATAATTATTTTTATGGAAAATGGGGATTGATTAAATTAAAGGGAGAAAAATTAAATTGAAATTAATCCAATGTTATGATAATAATCACTAGAGGGATGAGAGTTAGTAATTATTGAAATAATAGTATGGCCAGGAATGAGATACACGGCAGTTATGTTATAAATAATTGAGAAGCGTATGAGTACAAGTCGCGTCGTTTGTATATATTTGGAGGGTCAAAGGATAATTTATTTTTGTATAACTCGGACGACTATTTTGAGTGCGCCAGAGTGTCTGGAAGGATCGAAATAGTAAGAAAACACTATTCGGGTACTTTATTTGGAGTTCGGGGCATTTTAACCCAAAACGACACCCCGAAGGGGTATTTTGGTCTTTAGGAATTTTAGGGTAATTAAATGGACGAAAATTGGATTTAATTAAAAGGCATTTTGGGTTAGTGGCTGTCAATTTCAACCTACGTGAGAAGAGAGGAAAAGAGAGAGAGAACCAAGGAAGAAGGAGACTCCATTAGAGCCTTAGCCAAGAACTCAACCTTTCACAACAAAAAGTACACCAACGCATAGATCGTGTCAGGAGAATCGTTCCTATACCAATTTCAACCCGCGAATCAGAAGTTCATTTTTAGGCAAGTGATTATCTTACTCTTATTTTAGAAATTATTACTCTTGTTAATGTATGTTGAGGTTTTAGATAAACAAATACCAATTTGGATCTACCTATGTTGAGATCGTGTAGGAAAGTTAGAAAATCTGGTGGGGGTTTGTATGTAGAGGATTTTCCCCTTAATAAGAATGAGAAATTGGTGAATTAGATGTTAATAACGAAATAAAAATGGAGTTTTATGGACAAATAATTCTAGGTTTATGTTAATATGGTTGATGGTAAAAATTTAGGGATTTATTGAAATTAAATGATGATTAGAATGATTTAACCCAAAACACTATGCTAAAAAGTGTTCTAGGGTGACTTAGAGTAGTTTGGAAACCTTGTAATTGGGTTGGAATGGATTTAGGGTGAGATCTGAGAAGAGAATATCAGAAAAAATGAACTTTGGAGATGAATTGGGCGACTTCAGAAATTTCGTTAGAAGTCCAACCCTGGTCGTTCGAACGACCTCATTCGAACGAGACTTCTAACGAGATTCCAGTAGCCCTTCTAACGAGTTTAGTAGTTCCTTCGAAGTACCTTCGTTCGAACGACACTAGTTCGAACGACCTCGTTTGAACGAGATTTCTGGGTATTCTAACGAGGTTCTAGAATGACCTTTTTAATCCCGACTTTTGTTTTGAAGTCCCCGTAGGCTTATTTAGATGAGTGCTCAACCAGTATGATTTCCAAGTGACTTATATTAACATTTATTAATGAGCAGAGAATAAGTCAACCCTCAAAAAAGTATAAAAACCCATAGAATTAAAGACGTGCGAAAATATAGGCGAGAGTATATACGAATAGGGTTCGGGTTATGATAAGAGAGATTATACATATTGTAAATACTAGACTGTGGGAAAGCTAATGAATTTATATAAGCTGTGTGTATGCTTATTATTCAAAATATTATTTGTATTACATACCTAGCTACTGGCTATCGAACGGAGGTTAACACGTTGAGGACGACCGAATCTTGTGTACCTTCGGGGGATTTAGAGTTGTACCACTAGAGCATGGAACTTGGTTAAGGGCTATCCGTGAGAATGATAGTGATGACGAATGTATGGGTGCGTAGCCCATCGGCTTGTGACTATGTTCACCTCCAATAGGTGTTTATGTGTTATTGGTTCTCTAAAGATTAAACATGTTGTCCTCTATGCGTGAGCTTTGCAAAAAGGACTAGATAGCCGAGTATGCATAGCACCAAGGGTTTCTCAACCAAGGGTGAATTTTGCTATATTTATATAATTTAATATGTATACATTAAGTGAATAATGTGTGTATACCGAAATAATGTTTGGTCTCTTATGCTGTTGACGCTATTTTTATATGTACACATATGGTACTATCAGTTGGGCATTTAGAAGAATACGAGAATAACCTAAAGAAATCCTAATTCTATATCGAAATCATAAGTACGTCAGTTTTGAGTTATTTAGAGAGACTTTCAAACATCATATTATACACTTAGTATCCAGTCAGGGTATCATGACTAGTATGGTAGTTAGGCTCATTAGACGTGCACACTAGATCGAGGGGTGAGTATCTCAAGTGAGTACGCTAAGTTAACTTGATTAATAATTGTGCTAATTGAATCAATTTAAGAACTTGCTATTTTAAAAATTTTTCAACTCGGGCTCTGACCCATTTTTCTGTATATCTTTCTATTGCTCCATTATTTTAGGTGCCCAGCCACAAGGACATCAGCCTTAGGAGACTCTTTTCAGTTGTCGTGCTGTAGCTGCTGTGGAAGCTGTAGGATTTTTTTTGCTAGTAGATGACTCAGTTCATTCTTTCCTTTCCAGTTATCCATTGTGTTGGACATGTCGTCCTTACTTATGTTTACTTTCAGAGGTTTAGTAGTTTTAAATTATCTCTTAGATTTGGTTTCTTTTATTGGATTTATTATATGGGATTGTACCTGGAGATGTTTACTCCAGACATTTATTTTACTTCAGCCAGACTTATGTTACTATGATGCATGGTATTTATTGGTATTCTTTTAGTAGTATTAATGGCAAGATAAAATTTGGACATCACCCTTTTAAATATTAGGTGGTTAGTTTTATTAAATTAAAATTTGAGTTTTCGACAGTGGTGCATTATCTGAACCAACTTGATATTCAGAAATTGATTAATTAATGACCGATCACCCAGTAATTAATTAGGTGGGGTGTCACAAATCCTTCTTGATAATGTTTAGTTATCCACCTCTCAGGGTTTTCATTGAGATATGTTTAGGAGACGAGACTCAAAACACTATTGTACCGTCAAGAGAGAGATTTAATTTGACTTTTACCATACATTAAAGTTAGGATAAAGATCCTACCTGATGCATTCGATCCTTCACCAGCTACCCCAGTTGGCAAAGAAATGCAAACATAAGCATGGGGGATGCTCGTAACAAATGAACAACCTTGACTAACACTCCCATAAATTGGGGCACCTAGGAACATAAAAATAAACGTTATGAGAATTAGTGCTAAAGAAACGAGCGATCAATGGTTAACGAATGAATAACTAGGATTACCTCTATAGTAGGGATAAAAGTGTTGACCGTTGTCTATGTAATAGGGGTGCTCAATGAAGTTTTACCCTCAACATTACGAACAATGACAGGTTAAGATAACGCCTATCAATAGACAATACAATGACAATACAATTAATATAATGTAAGCATTATCGCAAAAGAAAGTTATGCAAATAAAAGTACCTGCAAAATGGGTGTTGTAAGGACACAATTCTCCAATTGAGTCTCATTGCAGTTTTGGCTCAATTCCGGGCAAAAACATTTATGTCATAGGATAGGGTTCAATGTACCTATTCAAGCCTATGATGTGTTTAGTTGAAGACGTAGCGACCAAGAGTATAAATCTTCATCATATGCCGCGTTCCAGTGCCTCGTTTTACATCATCAACATGAGGATTTCATAGTCTCCAAAAGGTATGAATGCATTAATATATATATATATATATATATATATATATATATATATATATATATATATATATATATATATATGAGTTTGGAAATTTATTTTGGGTGTTAGTACTTTTTTTGTTAATTTTTTTGAATTCATAGTTCTAAAGATTTTGTTCTAGGACACCTTTCCGTAGAAAAATCATATCAAATCCAAAAAAAATCAGAAAAATACGAAACTGGAGGCCACGCGTTCGTATCGAAATTATCTAGAATGTAGGTTTGAAATATCATTAGAAAAGTCGTTCCAACGACCTCGTTCGAATGAGATTTCAAACAAATTTCAGAATTTGTTTCTGTCTCTTCGTTAGAAGTTTCGTTCGAACATACTGGTTCGAACGAGATTTCTAACAAAAATATAGCGGGAACAGTTTTAAGCCAGTTTTTTCCACTTTCTCACTACTTTGCCCCACTTCCTTTTTGACATACTTCTTAAGTGCGGGAACTAACTTTTTGAAGATAATTTTTTACATTTCCAAGAGTCATTAGAGCAAAATACTTTGAAGAAAAAGTTCCTTTTTATGTGTTAAGTTTTATGGAGTAAATTCCTTTCAAAACACATATACACCCATATCTTTATCCAAGTTTATTTATATATATACTTTGCTTGGAGTTTTGGCACCGGTTTATCTCTACCATTGGAAGAGTTATGTTGGATTTTCTTCTAAATCCCTCAAAGAAGAAGAAGTTCATTTTTGGCTGCGGAATTCTCACATAGTGAAAGGAACTATGTGTGGTTGACGGTTTCTTCCTAGTTCCTCATTGGTGGATTCCAAGGTTTTGGTTGAGTCCAAGATTATCGACTAAGCAGAGGTATTTGCAGAAAGATGCGTCGGGGCTTGAAGGAGTCGAGTCAAGGGTTTTAAGTCATCTTGCTTGTAATTGTAATTCTGTACTTAGTGGACTTAAGGCTAGGGGCGTCCGAGATTGTTTCCCATTGTGGGTTTTTCCTCGTACATCGCGGCGTAGCGATTCATTATTTATTTTATCTTGAAAAATCACCTAGAACGCATGCTTAGGTAAAAAGATAAAATTTGGTTTTAAGTCACTACTTATTTAATTTGGTGCTAATTAAATATTAGGTAACGTGTAGTTAATTCAAGTCATTAAGTTAATTTGTTAAAATTGGTTTGGCCTAATTTGGTAATATGGAAAATATGACTTAGGAAAATTTCTAGGACTTGGGTTAAATTAATTAGGTTTAAGTGAAATTAAATTGTGTGTGTGTTTCATCTTAATTTCACTTGGTTTAATTTTTATTTAGAAGAAATTAAAATTTGTTGTTTTTTGTTGAACCATCTCCCTTCCACATCTATAAAAGGAAATAATTTTGATAAGATTTTAAAATTGGGGCCCTACGCTTTTTCAAATTGGTATCAAAGACAAAAATGATAAATTACTTCGTTAAGATCTTTTAAATATTCTTGGCTAAAATGAAAATTTTCCCATTTTCTAAATTTCCTATTTTCGATGGTTCTAACTACGCGTATTGGAAAACGAGAATGAAATCGGCACTAAAATCTATCGACGAGAGAGTTTAGATGTTTGTTGTTAACGGGTGGTCCCCACCTACTCATTTAGTAGATAATGAGTGTGTTCCCAAACCCGTCGATAGATGGAGTGAGAGTGAATTTAAACTTTCTAATTTTAATTCCCGAGGTTTAAATGTCTTGTTTAGCGCGATCACACCGGGTGAATTCTGACGCATTATGATGTGTGAAACCGCTAAAGAATCTTAGGATATTTTACAACTCACTCATGAAGGAACTAGTGTCGTGAAAGCTTCAAAACTCCAAAACCTCACCACTCAATTTGGAACCATCAAAATGAATGAAAAAGAAACTTTTGATGAATTTTATGCTAGACTTTCCGATATTGTTAATTCATCTTTTAATTTGGGAGCGAAAATATCCGACAACCGAGTAGTAAAGAAAATTTTAAGGTCCCTACCCGATATATTTATTTCAAAAGTGACTGTTTTAAATTCTTTACCAACTTTAGCCTCTATGAAATTAGAAGAGCTCATAGGTGATTTACAAAGCTATGAACTGGACATGTTTCCCTCTAAAACTGAAAAGAAAATAGAAAAGGGCGTTGCTTTAAAAGCCCGAAAAGAGGAAAAACAAGTAGTAGAGTGTGACAGTGATAGTGACTCGGAAGATATGGCTATGTTTGTTAGAAAGTTTCAAAAATTTCTTAAATTTAACAAAGATAAATTTAAAAATAATTTTAAGAAATTTGAAATATCTACGCATGACAAAGCTGAGAAGATCCCTTAAACTCCTAAATAAAATTTAAATAGGGACGAGTCAAATAGATGTTTTGGTTGTGAAGGGTATGTCCATAGGGCTTTTGAGGGCCCCACTAAGCTACGAAAAGAAGGTAAGCAACCAATGTCTTTTAATGCAACCCTTAGTGATAGTGAAAATGAAGAGGGACCCGATTCCCCCACTAAGCCCAACTTTGTGGATTTTATGGCTAGTCATGTGAGTGATAGTGAGAACTCGTCTATTGATGAAATTTTAACACATGACACTTCCAAGGTCAATGTTTATGATTCCCTTGTTTTTTTATGGTAGTGAGAGTGAAAAAGAGAGAGAGAGTGAAAATGAAGATGAGGTTGATGTGATTGAACTTCAAAATGCTTTTCAAGAATTATATGAAGAATCTATTAAATTAAAAAGAGAAAATTTGAAGTTAGAAGATTATTTAAAATAGCGTGTCAAGGTCGTTGATGATAGTGCGTTAGTGGAAGACCTTAGGACACGAGAGAGGACTCTTCGAGAGAAGCTATAATATATAGAAGGCGAGAGAGATAGCCTTAGAGGTTTAATGGAATCCTTGAAAAAGGAACTTCTCGAGTTTGAAGAGAGAAATGTTTTATTAGAGTTTAGAATTTTAGAATTAGAAAATAAATTAAAAGACTCTAGGAAAGTCAAATTTAATTTGGAGTATCGTTCGTAGAAATTAGATAAAATTTTAGGAACGGTCCAAATTAAAAATCACACTTGTGGTTTAGGCTTCGATACGTGTAATGAATCAACTCATAAATCCAAAACCAATGTTTTAGGAGAATCACCTAGAAAAGCCTTTAGATATCACTCCTTAGGTACATCTTTTCACCGTGACTTTAGATGTTCACATTGTGGTCGAAAAGGTCATCTTAGGAAATTTAGTTTTGATCTTAAACGAGGTCCTAGAAAATCCCAACGTAATGCAACCAAGGTAGCCAAGATTCCTACTCCCCGAGATAGTCATTCGTCACTAGTTTGGGTCAGGATATCCGACTTGGTAGCTTTACAAGATAGGGTTTTTGATTCTCATTTACTTTCACGTGCTTCCTCTCTTGCTAAATCTAAAGGTTGAATGTGTTAGTTTTATTTGCATACTTTAGCTTTTGTTCTTCATGCTATATTATCATGCTAAATGTATTCTTGTTTAGTCATTTTCTTGTCATTGCTTTATTTCATATCTCATGCTAGAAATCATGACTTGTTTATCTATTGTATTATACTTCTTTCATTTTAGGTTGCATTAAATAAAAAATACAAAAATATTTTTGTTTATCATTTGTGTTTACCTTGTTAGTAATTTAGATTTTATGAAAAATACAAATGATTTTGTGTGTCTTTTGAGTAAATATTTTTGTTGTTTTGGACTTAAAAATTTCAAAAACTCAAAAATATTTTTTTTGTGTGTATTTTAGTTTGACACACTCTATGTGGCACATACTTGTGTTTGAATCCCATATTTTATGCTCCCATGTGGCTAAAACTTTTGGTTTATATTATCAATCCTTAAAATGTTCTTTACCAGGCTTACATGGAGTAGTTGGATTTTGTGTTGATTTAAATGGATTCTAATTTTATATGCCTCTATTCACACATGCACAAGCTCTTTTGAAATTTAACTTCATATGTATATTTGAGCTTTGTGAGGTGTTCTCCTACCAATCTTGTTATCTACATATTTGTGACCTAGGAGGACTAGTGCATGTCAAAATCCGTTGCACGTGAGATTTGTGAGAAATAAAAATAATATATATATAATGTGTACGGGAAGGGCTCCGAAAGGATTTATTATCCTTTGCGAATAGTAAGCCACCGTTTGAAATGGACCTAAAAGAAATACGTGGTCCAAAGGCCTAAATAAAAAATATGGCATCAAAAAGAAAAAATGCCAAGGCCTATGTTTAATTGATATATTCATTTAAAAATATATGCTTATTGAGGGAGATTGGATGGTATATCAACAGTTTTCACAATGTCCGTTCATCCTAGTTGCGCTTTCAATGTCACGACTCTATTGGTTTGTAGAATCATCAACATGCTAGGTTTGTATGCATTGTGTATATTTGTTCATTGAGTTCAATCTATATTGTCACATGAGGTTATATTCAAATGTGATGAAGTTTGCAATCAAATGAGAACTCCGTGAACATGTTTTAAGTGATTGGGTCTAAATTTAGTTGTTACTAGTTCACACCCCAACACTTTCGTTTCCATATGACACATTTATGTTATAAGAGTATGGAAGACTCATATTATATTTTGTGTGTTTTATTTTGGTGTTTATATTTATATATGTGTACTCGTGTCTATTTGGTATCTATTATGTATACATATATTTGATATTTTTTTGGTCTTTGCCTTGATTTCTAGTCCATCTATGCTTCAATTTAAAATTTGTATCAATCTTGTTGCATTTCTTGTTCATATCACATGCTTAATACGTCATGTATCTTATTGGTATCATTTTCTTGCATCTTAGTTGTTATCGGTTCTTATTTGTTGAATTAGTTATGCTTTTGTTGCCTATATGCTTTCATGTTCTTATCACCTTATGCATCATGTTTAAATTAGTTTATCCTTTGTTTATTCCTGAACAAAAAGGGGTAGAATGATAGGGAGAATGGTATCTAATCCTATTGTAATCATATCTTAGTTTGGGAGTTTTAACTTAGGGGGAGTCGCGACGTTATTAGGTAGATCATAGTTGATAAATGGGAGAATTAATTTAGGGGGAGTAATTATTTTAATTGCATTTAATCTTTTGATATTCCCTATGCGTTTGATAGTTTGCTTAAGTGTGCAGGAATTATTCTAAGCGGCAACTTTCACTGGCAAAGATTTTGATCCTTGGTTCTTGAGTCAAATTTGGGTGGGATGTTTTATGTCCAGTAGAGCTTGACGGCCCTTTAGTATTTTTGTTTAGTTTTTGTCCCGGAATAGCCAAAGGGGGAGATTTGTAAGGACACAATTCTCCAATTGAGTCTCATTGTAGTTTTGGCTCAATTCCGGGCAAAAACGTTTATGTCATAGGATAGTGTTCAGTGTACCTATTCAAGCCTATGATGTGTTTAGTTGAAGACGTAGTGGCCAAGAGTATAAAGCTTTATCATATGCCGCGGTCCAGTGCCTCGTTTTACGTCATCAACATGAGGATTTCATAGTCTCCAAAAGGTATGAATGAATCAATATATATATATATATAGGAGCTTGGAAATTTATTTTGGGTGTTAGTATATTTTTTGTTAATTTTTTTGAATTCATAGTTCTAAAGATTTTGTTCTCGGAAACCTTTCTGTAGAAAAATCATATCAAATAAAAAACAATCAGAAAAATACGAAATTGGCGGCCACGCGTTCATATCGAAATTATCTAGAATTAAGGTCTGAAATCTCGTTAGAAAAGTTGTTCGAACGACCTCGTTCGAACGAGATTTCAAACGAAATTTCAGAATTTGTTTATGTCTCTCTGTTAAAAGTTTCGTTCGAACATACTCGTTCGAACGAGATTTCTAACGAAAATACAACGAGAACCGTTTTAAGCCAGTTTTTTTCCACTTTCCCACTACTTTTCGCCACTTAATTTTTGACATATTTCTTAAGTGCGGGAACTAACTTTTTGAAGATAACTATTCACATTTCCAAGAGTCATTAGAGAAAAATCCTTTGAAGAAAAAAATCCTTTTTATGTGTTCAATTTTATGGAGTAAATTCCTTTCAAAACACATATGCACCCGTATGTTTATCCAAGTTTCTTTTTATATATACTTTGCTTGGAGCTTTGGCACCGGTTTATCTCTACCATTGGAAGAGTTCGTTTGGGTTTTCTTCTAAATTCCTCAAAGAAGAAGTTCATTTTTGGCTGCGGCATTCTCACATGGTGAAAGGCACTATGTGTGGTTGACGGTTGCTTCCTAGTTCTTCATTGGTGGATCCCAAGGTTCCGATGGAGTCCGGGATTGTCGACTAAGCAGAGGTATTTGCAAGAAGAGGCGTCAGGGCTTGAAGGAGTCGAGTCGAGTGTTGTAAGTCATCTTTCTTGTAATTGTAATTTCGTACTTAGTGGACTTAAGGCTAGGGCTGTCCGAGTCCCGTTGTGGGTTTTTCCTTGTACATCGTGGCACAGTGATTCATTGTTTATTTTATCTTGCAAAATCACCTAGAACGCATGCTTAGGTAAAAAGATAAAATTTGGTTTTAAGTCACTACTTGTTTAATTTGGTACTAAATAAATATTGGGTAATGTGTAGTTAATTCAAGTCATTAAGTTAATTTGATAAAATTGGTTTGGTCTAATTTGGTAATATGGAAAATATAACTTAGGCAAATTTCTAGGACTTGGGTTAAATTAATTGGGTTTAAGTGAAATTAAATTGTGTGTGTGTGTTTCATTTTAATTTCACTTGGTTTAATTTTTATTTAGAAGAAATTAAAATTTGTTGTTTTTTGCGTGAACCATCTCCCTTCCGCATCTATAAAAGGAAATAATTTTTTATAAGATTTTAAAATTGGGGCCCTACCCATTTTCAGGTGTGTTAGTCGAATGACCCCCATAACGTGTAGTTGCTGTTGGATCATCCGTATGGGTAGAAAACACAGTGGAAACTTATAAAGATAAACAATAAATTTCAATTGGTAAAGATGAAAACACCAACTTGATATTTTACCTAAACGTAACTTGGAAAGTAAATTCGCCTAAAGAGTAAGACTCAGTGATGCCACAAGCATAAAATTTATTACTCGATGAAAAGGAAAACGAATATGCGTGAGATCTGATATAGTGAATAAAGGGGAAGTGCTCACCGCTGGGGCCACACTCTCCTTGGCATAAGCAACATTTTAAGAACAACATGTCACTTAGTTAAGACTATGGTTTAGAAGTAATAAAGAACATCACGAGCAATAAACACCATTTATTGTATTTTGGAGAGTAACTTGTTTATAAGGTAGCAGTCCAGTGGTGGGACTAGTAGTTCTGGGAGAAGGAACCATTACCTCATCTCGGTGACTAGGAGAATTATATCTAAGATCAAATATCACTTCCTCGTGAACTGGTGTAAAAAAATAATTAACAAAATAATCTTCAACAATTGTGAGAGACCCAATGTCATTTGAAGACAAACTACATTAATCATAAGAAAGATTACGTCCATATTTAACAAATTATTCTTCAGATGAAAATGATATTGAACATGCATTTATATCCCCTTTTCTTTTTTCTTTATAAAAAGTTCGAGAAACTAAAAAAGTACCTTATATATATGGATATGTGGTTAGGACATGTGATTGAGAAGTTCTTACTTGAAATGCATCATACCTCCTCTAGATAATAGTTTGGTATGTTTCTTCCATGCTAGTTGTGTAAGTGTCTGAGCTTTGATCAGTCAACACAATATCCCTATCAACTTTCATCACTCGCTTATTCTTTATTCATGCTAGAATTTGAATAGGTTACAATGGTGATGAAGATCCCACGCCCGAAGTAGGAACAAAATTAGAAACATCTAAGTTCATAAGATCTCTTTTGCTTACGACCTTGGTTTTATTTTTTTCCTGCCTCACATCCACGCTAGGATGTATTGAAGAAAAATTTACCTCATGAAGGGGCCTAACAAGGATTGGAGTAATAGATACCAATGATGGACTTGTTACTCATCTATAATGACACCTCTCCTTGCATGTGCGATTGATTAAAAAAATTCTAAAGAAGGGATGACTTTAATAAATGTCTTTTGAGGCAAATTTTGAATGCATGCTTTAATACTCTTCACTTCGCATTGCCACAGAGCAAACCAGGCACCATTAATTGTGGTCAAATAATCACGTGCCATAATATAAAAATATCTCAACTTAGAAAATTTATTAAACACAACCACGGGGATGAAGTTTACATAAAAGCTACCATACAGTTGATATGCTAGACGAGTTTCCGATGAGATGAAGAAGTCCTTTGATCATAATCTAGCTGCGTCCTTGATTATTATGGGTTATAAAATTCAATGCATTGGCTTAATTTAGTTAATGACGGAAATACACAAGGAAAAATGATCTCCATAGTATTAATAAAAGGGTTTCTTGATACACTTTCCACAGGGGGAAAATATTCTTATTGAGCAAGGGGAAAAAAGTTGCACGTAAAAACACATCCCTTCATTTGTTATATAAGTACATAAGAAAAATTCTTCAACATCATCCAAAATGGGGTTAAGAGGGTTCTTCGGTTCTTTCATATGTCATATACCAATACGAGCAGTATGGCCAGATAACGAGTAGGGCTCGGGGGCCCAATTTGGGAAACACTCAAATAAAAATCCCAATCAAAATGAAAGTATTTGCAAAGTTTACCACATCAAAATGTCCATGAGAGATTTCCATAGTAATATGGGCACGGTCTAATTAGGTATATAATGTTCCCAAGGTTAGAGAAACTAGAGGATCCTTATTTCCATGATATAGCCGAATAACCAAACGGATGAGGAGTTCAAGAGGAGACTCATTTGGTCTCCCAGGAAATAAAATATTAGATAAAAATGAGGAAAAAGGCAACTAAATGGACAGGTGCATTCAAATTAGGGTCATCCAAACTTTTGGGGGCTTTTGTGAGAACTTCTTCTCTATACAGAGGCTCAAAATATCTAAACCAATACCTTTGCCATTTGGCAAAAGTATATTTTATCGCTTCAGTCCGAGTAAGGCCAACATGATGTGCACACTTAGTCATGGCCTTCTCAAGTTCCTTGCGTAATGTTTTATCTTCAATATCCTTATACCCATCAGAAAACATACATGTTTCTAAGACTGGCAAATAAGTCAACTCACAAATGTCTTCCAAGGTGATAGTAAATTCCCCCAACCTGTTAAGAAAGTGTGAGTATATAGACTTTATCCAGAGACTAGGGGATTGAGGATGTTCATGTTTTTGTTGATAGTACAACTCTCTAAGCTCTTAATGGCGCTCCCCAGACCTTATTTCTCGATCATCTCATGAAAATTCTCCATGGAGATCACAAAATTTATCCATAATGCCCATTGCTCAGGGGCCCCTCCATACACATCAAAGTTTATATTAGAGAAGTTACAATCACCCCTGTCTACACTCACCCTCAGAATACTGTCTAGAACTAAAAAATTATTAAGTGTAAAACCCGATTAAGTGTAAAACCCCTAAACTGACCCCTGCCCTGTTTTCGATACACGGGTAAAAAACTCGCTCAGGGCAGGTTAAACTTGCATACCGCATACAAAACTTATACTTATGTACGGAGGCATAAATTAGAGAAAGCCTCCCTAGTTAATAGAAAAGACCTAAGGGAAGGAAGCAGCATGAAGTCAGTAAGACAACTCAGTGAGGTAGCTTAGCATGGCAGTTCGGCGAGAAAGCCCAGTTACACAACCCAACGAGGAGATTGGCCAAGTTAGCTCATCCTTTATCTTTTTTTTTCTTACTTAGTTAATGTACCTTTAAGTAACATTCATTGTAATGCTGTAACGATTATAGTAATCTGTGTGAGGTTAAATGGTACTCACGAGAGACCAGGCCTGACAAGGTCTGGGAGAGCTTACATGCCCTATCGAATGACCTCACCGTGGGAACTTTAGAGCGACTTGGCTTGGAGGATTGAGAAGTGAAGCAATATTAACTCTTGTCCTGACCATCTTATATACTCCTGATAAAACACTGAATGACCTTTTCACTATGGAAGCTCATATAGAGCAAACTTGAGTTCCATCGTTTATTGAGCCTTGAGCCAAAAAGTCTTTATTACATGTCACATCTACTTTAAGTGATGTCACCAGCCATCTAAACACCGTCCAATCCAAACTCGAGTGAACCACTGTGGTATTGGGGCTATCAAACAGTTTGGTGAGCCACCATTGCGGTGATAGTCCTTTGACACATAGTGGTTAGGCAAAAGTCATTCCTTGGCATTTAATGTTTATGCCGTAGGACATGCTGGCCCATTCTGCATTTCATGTTTGGGATGTAAAGTGTGATAGGGAGGCCTTTCATGTGCAAAGAGATTGAGACATCTCGGGAAAGGGTGTGGGGCTATTTATGGGCCTCAACCACTTCATAGATGAGGGAGTTCTTTCTAGAGATTTATTGCTAGAGAGAGAATATACCATAGGAAAGTTATTGGAAACCATAGTTCTTACTCACCCACCACTATCATTTATTGTGAAGTTTTTAATAGATAAACAAGAGATATCTTAAAGGTTATTAGTGTGTCGGCTGCCTGCCAAGGTGTATCTAGGGTGCTTATTTCTCTTTCCCTTTAAATGAGTTGCTTATAAGTTTCCTTTATTATCATTTGAGTTATACATGAGAGACTTGTGAGTTCAATCTGAGTGTTGATTATATATAATATTATGTGTTCATTTTGTATTTGTTGAATAGCTCTTGGGTTATCGATTATCACCATACCTATAGGGGTTACATCTCAACTAGTATTACCATACTCCCAGGCTTCAAGGGGACTACCCTCTTACATTTGGCGAATCCATTGGGGAGGTATCATTTTAAAAGTATGGTGCAAGATAACATTAACCGTACCATAGAGTTTGACGCTATCCAGCGTAACGAAGAACAAACTGCGAGGGAGATTGAGGCTTCTAAGGATGGGGTTCCTCTTGTTCAAACGGTGACAGGAGCCCCAACGATGACATAAGCTTCAACCAGTGTCGTGTTGGTCCAAGCATAGATGTCTATTCTCATGGTAAAGTTCTATGAGTTCTTGAAGACTCCTGTAGCTGCAACAGATTTGGGAGGTGGATTTGACCCCTGCACCTTCATAACACCAATGGCAGATCCGATAGCCCCATCAAGCATAATTGTAATGAGAGTTGTCCACATGAACATAGTACCTACCCCTATCCCAACGGTGGGTATCCCAGGTGTGATAGGTATTCCACCTATGGTAGGTACCCCAGGTGTGGCAAGTATTCCACCTGTGGTCCCTCATCCCGTTGCTCTAGTGGCTGAGAAAACACTTGCATCTGCCTTGGAAGAAATGAGGAAGGATATGCATAAGGAGATGTTAAAGATGATCGTAGTCAGCCAATGAGGTAGCATTAGTGTACGATGATTTTTGCACTCCTTACCCTCAGGAATACAACGATGAACCTTACCTAAAGGGCTATATTCCTCCCATATTTGATAAGTATATAGGAAAAGGAGGAAACCCGATGGAACATATCAAGCGCTTCATTAAGTATCTGGGGGTTCATTGCAACAACAAGAAGCTAAGATTGAGGGAGTTTTCTAAATGCTTAACCTATAAGGCTTACACCTGGTACTCTCACTTGGCACCAAAAAGTATCATAACGTGGGAGGAAATACATGTTTTGTTTGTCCAGAAGTTATTTCTAGAAGAAGATGAATTCACGCTGACCTAACTAGACAGGGAGAAGCAATAACCATGGGAGGATGTAGTGGCGTATGTTCGAAGCTTAAGGGAAATGTCTCTCGATGTAAGAGAAGAGGCCAACGAGTCCAAACTGCTTCAGATTTGTGCTGAAGGTTTGCTCCCAGAGTACATCTGCCACTTCATCAATGAAATGCACAAAGGGGTTTTTGCGGCATTTTTAAAGACAACATGGAGCATATCGTTGGCCGTTCGACCCAGTCCCGTCGTGGTGCCTATGATGTTTAGACAGTCGATACGCCCGTTGGGACACGAGGCCAGCCCTCACGGGTGGGATATGCCGATGGAGGAGAAGGGGCTATGCGATCGAAGAAGTAAAATAAGAGAAGGTTTGGTAGAGACATAGAGGATCTACCACCACTGCCTTGTACTGTCGAGGAGGCTGGCAATTGTTACAACACCATGGTCCAAGGGGGGACAGTATATGAACCCAAGGGTATTCCAACCGTGGAACTAGACGTAGAGATAAGATATGATCCCAAGTGTTGCCAGATCCATCGAAAGTTCAATCATCCAACGGTAACCTGCTTTACACTAAGGAAGATCATAAGCAAACACACGAAGATAGGGCCTATGCAGATCCCTCAAGAAAATGTCAACGACAACCCCCTTCTAGCACATGGGGCTAATTTGATGGTTGCTTATGATGAAGAGGCTGAATGGGAGGCGAGGGAGTTAGAGATTAAATGGGAAGAGTTTGAGGAAGCATTGGAGTAATGCACTAGGGAAATGGCCAACGTAGTGATAGCTTACGATGGATCTAGTTCTAGAGATGTGGAAGATGTGTACAATCTGGATAATGAAGAGATAGACTAGGGGCTAGAGTTCCAGGTTGTATCTCAGTCACCCAAGTTCTCATGGTTCTTTAACCAAGTGGGGATGATGAAGGAAAGTCGGATAAAGATAACACAAGCCATCCTGGACATTGCACGGAAGAATGTAGTGCCATTACTGAGGTAGAGAGGGACTATGTCCAGATTAGTAATAAAAGTTTTGTTCTAAATGACTTTTAGTGTTGTCGATAGTGCTGTAAGGTTCCCATATAATTGTCCCTTATATGTAACTGCTAGTATTAACATTGTAAGTTTTGTAAGAGACTTGATGGATGGGGGAGCACTGATAAACATCATGCCCATCAGTTCCTTCCATGCATCCAACATTCCTAAGGCAAGTTTGATACCAATGCCTTTGGTAATTTCTGGTTATGATAACTAATCCTCCAAATCGATTGGGTATGTGAATGTTGGAATTATGATGAGAAACCTCACTTCACACATTAAATTCCTTATGATTGAGAGTGTTACTTCTTACCATCTTCTGATAAGAAGAGTATGGATGCACAATCATGATTTATTCCATTCGACATATCACCAATGTGCAAAGGCAAGCGTGAAAGGTACTGAAATTATTATACATGCAATGAAGAAACCTTTTACCATAAAAAATCTCCCCTACTTGACGCAGCATTCTACACAGAGTTAGAGGAAGATGCCAGGGTCCAAACGAGAAGAATGGAGGGAGCTAGAGTTCCCTATATCAGAGAATGAATAGGGCCTGTGAATGGTCAGAGCAGTGAGGGAGCTGGAAGAAGAGAAATAGCTGAGGAGGTTCATCATACTGATCTTAAACCTAAGAATATCTCAAAATAACTCAAAGATAGAATGCGGTCCAGGATAGACTCGATGGAGCTCGAAGCCTAACGTCAGAGCATGCTGAGTAGATTTTCTCAAAATAAACCAGCAAAAACTTCGAGGGAAAGGAAACGAAAGGCTGTTGTAATGGACAATAGACAGTGAAAGAAGAAGATAACATAGGATGGGAGGGTGATTTATCTCCTCTCAAGGTGTGAGCGGGTGGTCGAAGGAGCTGCTCTAGAAGCTGATGAAGATTTGACTCTGTGTATGAGTATTTCTTAGTAGACTAACAGGGGAAATGTATAGTGATAGACAACTCTAAAATACAAGAGTTTATAAAAAAAAGTGGGAGAAGAGCCAGAGAACATGACGAATAGGTTGAAGCCACAAGTGTAGGAACTGGAACAACTGGACTTAGTCGAAGAAGAAGAAGACCCAAGGCCTATCTTCATTTTAAAAGATCTGAGCAAGGAGAAACGAAGGGCCCTGATTGAGATAATTTAGGAGTACAGAGACATCTTTGCATAAAAGTACACAAAAATGGAGGGGCTAGATGAATAAGTAAATTACCATAAGCTTAATGTTATGCCTTCAGCCATACTAGTGAAGCAAGATACAAGAAGTTACAAGCCCGAGATAGGTCTAAAAATCAAAGAGGAGGTGGAACGGTTTCTAGCGACGGGGTTTATCAAACTGATACAACCCTCACTTTAATTATCAAGCATCGTCCCAGTAGGAAACAAGGACAAAAATCAGATAAAGATCTGTGTGGACTTCAGAGATTTGAATAGAGCTTGTCGAAGGATGAGTTCCCTCTACCCTCCATTGATAGCCTGATAGATGCAAATACTGGGTATAAAATGTATAGTTTTATGGATGGGTATGTGGGATACAACCAGATCAAAATGGATCCAGCTGATGTAGAGAAGACAATGTTCAGAACCCCGTTAGGAAATTTCATATACAAAGTGATGCCCTTTGGGTTAAAGAATATTAGGGAAGCATATTAAAGGACGATGATGTCCATTTTCCATGACTTCTTTCATAAGTTTTTAGAATTTTATGTGGATGATTTGGTCATCAAGTCGAAAAAGGAAGAGTCCCATCTGGATGATCTGAGGAAGGTGTTTATCCAGTGCAGAAAGTATAAACTAAAGACGAACCCGCTGAAGTGTGCTTTTGGGGTTACAGGCAGGGAGTGAAGATGGGCCAGTACAAGCAATGAGTGATTCTGGAGATGCCATATCCTAGAACAACGAAGGATCTCAAGAGTTTCCTCGGTAAAATATCCCACCTTAGGAGATTTGTGCCAGGGCTAGTCGAAATAACTCATCCACTGATGGAGTTACTGCGAAAGGGCATAAAGTTTAAATGGGAGGAAGATCACCAAGAATCGTTAACCAAGTTGAAGAAGATATTCACTTCTCCACAAACGATGATTCCTCCCAGGGCAGGGATACTGTTGCAGCTCTACCTCACATCTACTACAAGGTCTATTGGTCTCTCTTGGCGCAAGAAATCGATGGAAAAGAAAGATCGGTCTACTACCTGAGCAGGATCATACATGGACCAGAGGCAAGGTACAAAGTATAAAAATACATTGTTTAACCTTGATGTTTGTAGCACAAAAACTTAGACATTATACTCTATATTTCACAGTTTACATTGTGATAAGATGTGACCCAATTAAGTTTTTGTTGGTGAGAACTATCTTTATTGGAATAGAAGCTAGTTGATCTATTATCTTGTCAGAATATGACTTAAAATGTTGTATCCCTTACTTGATCAAGAGCTAGGCATATACAGACCTATTGGCAATTTTCCCATCTCGGGTATCTGAGCCACCCCGAGAGAGCATTCTAGGGGATGATTTATAGGCGAATTTTCTGGATGCCAACCTTGAAGAATGGATGATGCAGTTTGATGGTTCTTTGACAGAAAAGAAGGGAGGAACATGGGTTATCCTTTCTAAAGGGAATGAATAATTTTGACTTTCCTACAAGTTAGATTTTCTTTGATCCAGAAATAAAGCAGAGTATGAAGGGTTAGTACTGGATTTACTAGAGTCCCTTTGAAGGGGCATCCATTCACTGTGCATTAAAGGTGATTCAAACTTGGTGGTTAAGCAAGTGAACGGGGAATATGCGTTGAAGCACCTCAGTCTGGAGCCTTATAGAATGATTATCCAATGGATGATCAACCAGTTCCATCAGGTCTGTATAAGAAGGCATCCAAGAACGATGAGTAGACATGTTTATGCTTATGCCACCATTGCTCAGAAAGTGGCTATGAAAACTGACACAACGATTGTGGTTTACAATGGAGAACAACTCCCTCGGTTGTGAAATCGATCAACGGATGATAATTATAATTGGAGGGGCAAGATTAGGAAGCAGTTAGAGTCTGGGGAGGACAAGATGGAACTGAAAGAGCTTGTGCAGTATTTTGCCAATTAAGAAAATCTATACTTCAGGACTATTAGAGGATGGATGTCAAAATTCATTGATCTAAAAGAATTTAGAGAGAGGGATATTTCTGGCCAACGATGAAGCAGGATGCAGCAGAGTTATAATGAAGGTGCGATAAATGTTAACTTTTCTTTCAGCAGCTGAATGCCACTTTATTGAGACTCAGACGGATTGGAGGTAGCCTTACATTGATTTTATCAAGGATGGAGTTGTTCATATAGAAAAAATTGATGACTCAAGCGAAGGTCCCCATAGTTCTACATTCAAGAGGAGCAGCTCTATCACAGAGGATACTTCAACAGGCCATTAAGATACATCACGAAGAAGGAAGCAACAAAAGTTTTGAAGCAAGCTCACGATCTTGTTCATATTGGAGGGGCAAAGCTGTATGACCAGTTAATGACCTTAGGTTATTATTGGCCAACTATAGAGAAGGATTATGCTGAGTTTGTACGAAAATGCAAGGCGTGCTAGCTACATAGAAAGATGATCCATGCTTCTTCGATGTAATTACACTATTTGGCCACTCCTTACCCATTACAAACTTGGGCGTTTAACCTAGTAGGGTAAATACACCCATCTTCGAGGGGAAATATTTGGATACTCATGGAAACAAAATGTTTTACGAAGTGGGCTAAGGTGATACCACGTAAAAGAGAAACTACAGGTGTGGTGGCTAACTTCATTAGAGAGTACATTATTTGCAGGTTTAGGATTCCAAAGGTTATCCTCTATGATAACAGGTCCCCATTCATCAATAAAGAAGTAACGGTGCTTATAGACAAATACTTTAACATCCATCATACCTCAACGGTGGCATATCCTAAGGGCGGTGGTCAAGTCAAAGCAACTAACAAGACCTTGATTAATATCTTGGCCAAAATGATGGAAGACTTCCCAGGATCATGGGATGAAAAAGTTTTAGCAGTCCTGTGGGCCTATCCAACAACGAAGAGAAAGCCTACAGGGTATACCTCATTCTCTTTTGTGTTTTGAGCTGAAGCAATCCTTTCGATAGAGCAGGAAGTTTCTTCAGCCCGATATGCCTTGCGAAGTAGCATGCTTCCTCAGAAAAAACATGTATAGTTGGAAGCACCGGATGATCACATGGATAATGAGATGCAACACTTCCAAATGTACACAAAATATCTTTCCAAGGCATATGATAACTTGCTGAGGCCAAGAAAATTTGTAGAAGGGGATTTGATTTTGAAGGCAGTAGTGAAGCACATTCAGGGGATCCCATTGCCTAAATTTGTTGCGAATTGGGATGGACCTTTCATTGTAAAGGAGGATCATGATCCAGGTTACTACTTAATCTTTACATGGGAGAAGATAAACCTTTTAAGATTAATAACAAGTGGTTAAAGGTCTATCATGTTTAAGCGGGTAGCCTTAGTTATATTTTTTTTATGTGCTAGAGTTATGTTGCAATTCGTTGTATGAGTTCTTTCTTTTGTAATGAGATAAAAATAAAAGACTTTGCTGGTAAATTATAAGAGTTTGAACTTTGTAAAGAATAAAATTGTTGCAACAAAGTAGTGCATGATAATGAAACACTATTTCTTTCATTGATATACTCAAAAGCATTACAAAATTGGGAACTACTGCCCAAGAGTTACATTTAAGAAATAAAGAAAAAATTACAACGCAAAAAGATGGGACTTTAGCCCACAAGGAACCACAGATCAGGTTGGGAGAAGAATTCTATAGGCAATCCCGAAGAATCCTCCAAGCATGTTCTCTGAGTAGCAAGGCAACCTTCAAGCCTGGTCTGCACTTGATCTCGTTTAATCAATAGGGCTTCACATTCTAGCTTGTCCTTTAATAGAGTTTCTTTGGCAACCCTCACTTTATCATCAGCTGCTACTAACAAAGGGGCCAACTCTGATAGTCTCTTCTCCTCAAACCATTGGCCCTCTAACTGTTTTAGATAGAGTTCCTTCTAGATCTCCAACTATTGGCTCTTCAAAATCTTCAAGTGGCTAATCATCCAGTTCAGTTGGAAAACATCATTTCCCATCTCCTTTAAGCTTCCCAGGTGACGATTGATGATGGTCCTGGTAAGATTAGATGTTTGAATATTGACGACCTGAGTAATGACGAATTCCAGACCTTAGAGCCTATGGCTCATCACTAACACATTTGAATGCACACAGTTAGTGGTAAAGGTTTGAAGGTGGTTGATGGCAATCTATTTGATGATAGAACGATCGCATGCAGATATTTGAGGATATTAGTGAAAACCCATGAGGTTGAACTCGTGAGGATCCATGTTTGGTGGAGGAACCTCACAACGTGACTAACTGTCATCTGGAAAGTTTATAATTAAACCATGGTTGTTATGTCTTGAATCCTCAGAAGGGACTGGTTCTTGATGTGTGGATTCAATAGGCGAGGGATCATACTGAGTTGCCATTCCAATAATAATAGGCTCCCTCACAACCTGCAACGTGATAAAGAAGAATGAGTTTGCGAAAAATCTTACCAAGTGGTTTTTATTATTTAGTCACTGTTTTAGGTGGAGTTTATAAAAAATCTTAACAAGTGATTTTCATTGTTAAGTCACCATTTTGGGTGGAGTTTATGGAAAATCTTAACAAGTGGTTTTCATTGTTAAGTCACCGTTTTAGGTGGAGTTTATGGAAAATCTTAGCAAGTGGTTTTCATTCTTAAGTCTCCATTTTAGATGGACCTTATGAAAAATCTTGATAAGTGGTTTTCATTGTTAAGTCACCGTTATAGGTGGAGTTTGAGAAATATTTTTTTAACAAGTGCGTTTTCATTATCAAAGTTACCTCGAAGGCATACAGAAAAGACTTGTGCAAAAAAGAGGGAGGAAGCACCAAAATACCTTAAGGATGTTTGATGCAATAACGATTGCTAGAGAAAGAACCCCAAAGGAAGAAACTGTAGGAGTAAGTTCAACATCTCCCTGAGCCTCAGAGGAACCTTAACCCTTGGTGACGCACCTTCATCCAAAAAAGGCACAATATCTAGCATGGGGGAGGGGTTCATAAAAACTATTTAAACTTCCAATGGGGCATCAAACCTCATAGGGGTCAAAGGAACCCCTAGGCCAAAAGAGGATCAAACGGTAGTTTGAGGGACCTGAGGGGTCCCAGAGGGAGATGGAGGAGTTAAACATGGATAAAGCTGCACACAATAACAAAGTGTTAGGCAAAAGCAACACAACATGAAAATGCAAAAAAAAGCACAAGGAGGGAGCTTACCTCAATAATATTGATAAAGGGAAACAACACAATTACAGGCATCACCAGAGGGAAATAAAGAAGTGACCTAGTAAGAGATGTGGCCATGTCAGGGGCAATTACAACATGAAGGCCAAAGAAGATGCTAAGTACATAATCATATAGGGGGAAAGATAATTAAATGACAATCAAGCTATTACCTCTGAAGGGCTGGAAGAGGATGGAACAACATCCAGAGGAACCATAGGAATAGCATATGAGTTTGAAAAAGACAAAGGAGTTTCCTTTCGCTGAGGAGAGGCTCCAATGGATTCTCCAGAGGCAGCAGCCCTCCTAGTAGCCTCCTCTACACGTCTGAAGGCAGATCAATGAGAGTAGGCTAACCCATACATGGGTGAATGGGGAGGAGATGCATCGACAGAAGTGTTCCCGAAGCGTCCTCCCACGAAGGGGATCAGTATTGGAGAAGACCTTTCTCTTTCATTTTCCTGCTCAAACAGAACAAATTTTGGCCAAGTGTTAGAAAATACACCTCACTAATCTTGAAATGGATAGGTGTTGGAAAACATACCTCTTGCTTTGGAGAAGAGTGGGATGATATGACCATGGGCGAAGCAGGAGGCGATGTAACTAGAGAAGCTCTCTTAGTTAGACCACATTTAGTATTAGGGTTGTCGTTAAGGGTAATAACCTCAACGGGAGCAGGTAAAGGATAGTCCCTAAGAGCAGAAGCAGCAAGTGTTGGTTGCACCTCATAAGCATGTTTCCTTTGGGTTTTTGTACCGAGAGTCTTCTTCCTGGCATTAGATCCACCAGAAGTAGAGGGGAATTTGGAACTTGATGATGGTGGGGAATAAAACGACGGGAGGAATAGGAGGAGTGTGTTGTTCAAATGCGCATTGCACCCATTTTAACTCAGTTTGGCACTTGGCTCTTATTTCCTCACTCAAATCTGCATACATTTCGGGGGTAACAGAGACAATATATAAGACATAGGCTCAGACTTAGATTTTGAAGAATTCCCACTTTTAGAAGTCCTATTTTTTTGGAAGGATGTTTTGAAGTCCCCTCACTAGAAGAACCTTCAACAATGATAATTTATATGTGCGTGGGAGCTTTCTTGGCCTTGGTTGTGGCAGTGGGGGTCACTTGGCAATAGGGAGGTAGCTCGCTTGGGATATCCTTAGGAGTGCGGATCACAGGGAACTCAACGCCAAGAA
Organism: Sambucus nigra; assembly: GCA_949130495.1. Classification (NCBI taxonomy): domain Eukaryota; kingdom Viridiplantae; phylum Streptophyta; class Magnoliopsida; order Dipsacales; family Adoxaceae; genus Sambucus; species Sambucus nigra. The sequence continues at coordinate 209,921,432 of OX422223.1, read as the reverse complement.
CATAATTTCCTTTGAGGCCCAGTTCTGAAGCAGGAAAAGATAGAACTGGGGATACACTAGTGAGCTTTTAATGAACTCAGTAATTTTGGCCAGCTACATCGGCCAGTACTTAGTTGTAAACAGAGAAGTCATATCCCCCTTTCTTGTAATACTTGGGATGGTGATTCACCTGATGAGTGTTGAGATAATTGACCAAGGGGCAGAAGAGGTATAAAAACAACAAGTCTCAGTAAAGCTGACCTTGGGATGGGACATCTAGAAAATTGGGCGAGGAGCCCCTTAGTCGAAACCAAATTGAGAGTTACATCGATTGGGGTTGTAATGCTCTGAAGTATATATCCACTCAGTGTAAGAAGGTAAATATCTTGGAGAGAACAGAAGCACCACAGCTAGCAAGGGATATTCAATGATAAGGTCCACAATAGTTGGTTGGACCATTCTTGCTTCATGTTGGAAATAACCCCAAGTGTGGAGGAAAATTTCTTCATAGTAAGTCCTCATAACAAAACTGCCAGGCTTGTAAAAAATAGGCAGTATGTCCTTAAGAATTTATTTTTTTGGTGACGGTATAAGCGATATGGCTTGATAGATTCCCCAAAGGGAAGATGGATGGAGTTAGCTAATATTACAGGGAAACAGGTGTAGAGGAAACTCGTTAGGAGTATGGTCTTGGTGAAGTTTGTTAGGTTATAACGACCAAGGGACCGTTCTATATCCAGAATGGTCCTGTCTAATCAGGTGTAAAGGGACCCCAAGGCCATGGCTGCTAGAGGAATCTTGACACCTCTGGACAAACGGATGGATACATTGATGAGGTCCTTTTGGGGCTGATGATTCAATTTCTCTGGCAGCACAAAATGGGAAAGAATGACAAGTATGTAAGCCGGTAGTTTCAAAGATGTACCTCGTCCCTTACCAGGTGCAGAAGAACCATCCTTTTTCCGAGGGATCTTGAAAGAAGTAGTTTATGAGAGGACTGAAGGTGGATTTATTTGAAGAACCTATGCACCTTCAGCATATCTTATCTAACTCAGCACGAGTAGCATCTTCTTCGACGTCTAGAGCCTAATCAAAATAAGGTATGGCATATGTGGGATCAAGCCCCAGTAAATCATAAACATCCTCCAACATTATGGTAAACTCACCCCATGCATCCATAAACGTGTGGGTGGTAATATTCCAGCGAGAGAGAATTATGCTTGGAAATAGTGAACTCACCAAACCACTTTGCTCGATGGAGCCCAATCTTAGTGAGGGAATCGACATAAGTATTTTGCATATACGTGTTCCAAATAGCAAAGTTTGTTGGGGAACCTCCTGGCTCTTCGAAATCGATCTGAGAATAGGGGAAGTCGCCATGATAAAGACGAAAATGCATAGCACCTCTTGGTGGTGGTGGGGGGGGGGGGGGGGTGGGGGGGAAGAAACCCCAATCGTCAGCATTGTCATCTTCATCACCATGTGTTAAGGAGTCACACTTAGCGTTGAGAACAACGGTTTATCACATGGTTGAGTAATCAAACCCCTTGCCAAAAATAAGAGAACCAAGGTAGAAGTGCAGTTTCTTTTGATGAGATGTCATCGGGGCGGTGGCAACCAATATAGGGGTAGGTGTGGTGGTGATGGAAGGTGGAGCAGTGGTGGTAGGGATGACTGGTACATCTGGAACACTAGGAGAAGACACCATGGGAGAAGTGGGTGAAAATATTGAAGAAAAAGAGAGTGGACTGGAAATGACAGAGTAACAGAGGTTGAAGATCACAAAGGAATAAAGAACCAGAAGAAAATCTTGAGCAACAATGGCGGGTAGCACTTTCTCTCTCTAAAAAGCTTTGTTAAGACAGGTATGGAGGCAAATAAAGAGACGAAGAAGAAAATAACTAAGTGTTAAGAATAAGGCATTTGAAAATCAAGTGGACGTTTGAGTTTCCCACAAAGGCCCGTGTTAAGCCATCAAAATGATTGGAAGTGGACACGTGGTGCTTCAAGGCACGCTTTTACAGTTGAAAAGACAGGCTCACATCATTAATGAGGTGACGTTTAGGAAAATGTGTTTTGCTTTAAAGAGAAGTTAAGTTTTGGTGCCAATTTTTTTTAACCATATAGAGTCCTCATGCTGAAAACCCAAACTAAAATAAAATGGGTTGAAGAGGCATCGGGGAGAATATAAACTTTAGAGGAAAGTATCCACGAAACACAGTTCAAAAATTTCATGATGTCCCCTAGCCACAAGCCCGATCGGAGTTACTTCTGGTTCAGATACATCGAGGAGAATTTTACTTTTTGAACAAGATGAAATGGGGAAGAATAATGGATAAGGCAAAATGATGAGAACTCTTTTCACTAGGTGTATTCCTAATGATAAGGTCCCCTCATTAAAGGTTCATTCAGTGGGGGAACGGAATTAAAAGGCTGGTGAGAATTTTGAAGTTCAATAGTTACTCTTGGGAGAATTTTACAAGTCCAAACATTAGGAATTTTAAGCGGGGATAATTCATACAACTAGGGGAAGTCCTAAAGAAAATTCCCACTTACTACAAGTTAACTACATGTATGAACGGAATAATGCAGAAATGGGAGAATTTAACATTCGAAAAGCTAGAACGGGTGATTGGCAGTTTCCTTAGATATTTTGAGAGAATTCCAACCACTAGTGGAGAAGTCAAAAGGGATGGGATATAACAACTAGAAAAAATTTACGATGTCCCCTCTCCATTCGCCAAGGATTTACAGAGCTTTAATTCAGGTACATTAAGGAGAATTTAACTTTTTTCTAGTAGAGATGACGACATAAGTCGTAACAAAGGCAGAGATGGAAGAATTTTTTGCTCACAATTGGACGTTTCATCAGATTGAGAAGTTTTTTGCTCACAATTTGAGAAGTGCTCAAATGAAAATCCCATCAAAATAAAAGTATTCGCAAAGTTTACCATATCAAAATGCCCATGAGAGATTTCCATATTAATATGGGCACGATTTAATTAGGTATATAATGTTCCCAAGGTCAGAGAAACTAGAGGAACCTTATTTCCGTGGGATAGCTTATCAACCAAACGGATGAGGAGTTCAAGAAAAGACTCATTTGGTCACCCAGGAAATAAAACATTAGATAAAAATGAGGAAGAAGGCAACTAAATGGCCAGGTGCATTCAAATCAAGGTCATCGAAACTTTTGGGGGCTTTTGTGAGAGCTTTTTCCTTAGATAGAGGCTCAAAATCTCTAAACCAATACCTTTGCCATTTGGAAAAAGTATACTTTATCGCTCCATTCTGAGTAAGGCCAACATGATGTTACACTTAGTCATGGTCTTCTCAAGTTTCTTGATTAATCAACATCCTTATACCCATCAGAAAACATACATGTTTTTAAGACTAGAAAATAAGTCAACTCATAAATATCTTCCAAGGTGATAGTAAATTCCCCTAACCTGTTAAAAAAGTGCGAGTATCTACACTCCATCGAGAGGCTAGGGCATTGAGTCTGCTCGTGTTTTTATTGATAGCATAATTCTCTAAGCTCTTGATAGCGCTCCCCAAACCTTATTTCTCGATCATCTCATGAAAATTATTAATGGATATCACAGAATTTACCCACAACTCCCATTCCTCAGGGGTCCCTCCATAAACATCAAAGTTTATATTGGAGAAAGGAAAATCACCCCTGTCTACTCGCACCCTCAGATTACTATCTAGAACCAAAACCCAATTAAGTGTAAAACCCCTAAACTTTCCCCCACCCCGTTTATGTTATACGAGTAAAATACCAGCTCGGGGCAGGTTAAACTCGCATACCGCATACATAACGTATATATATGTAGGGGGCTTGAAGATAATATCTAAATTAGAGAAAGACTCCCCAGTTAATAGAAGAGACTCAAGGGAAGGAATCAACATGAAGGTAGTGAGACAGCTCAGCGAGACAACTCAGCGTGGTAGCTCAACGAGGCAACTCAGCGTGGCAACTTAGTTAATAAGTCCAGTGACACAGCCCAGTGAGGAGATTGGGCGAGGGAGCTCATCCTTTACATTCTTTTTCTTACTTAGTTAATGTACCTTGAAGTGACATTTATTGTAATGCTATAACGATTGAAGTATTAAGTATGAGGTCAAATGGTACTCACGAGAGACCAGGACTGACAGGGCCTGAGAGAGCTTACATGCTCTATCGAATGACCATGTCGTGGGAACTTCTGAGGGATTTGGTTTGGAGGATTGATAAGTGAGGCGACGTGAGGGCTTTTCCTGACCATCTTAGATACATCAGGTAAAACACTAAATGACCTGCCATATGTCACATCTACTTTAGGTGATATCACTAGCCAACTAAACACCGTTTAATCCAAACTCGAGTAAACCACTGTGGTATTGGGGCTGTCAGATAATTTGGTCAGTCACCTCTCTAGTGACAGTCCTCTAACACACAGTGGTTAGGCAAAAGGCATGTCTTAGCATTTAATGTTTATTATTTAGGACAGGCTGGCCCAGTCTTTATTTAATATTTATGACGTAAAGTGTGACAGGGAGGTCTTTCACGTGTAGAGAGATTGAGACATCTAAGGAAGGGGTGTGGGGCTATTTACACCTCAGATAGTATTACCATACTCCCAGGCATCAAAGGAACTACCCTCTTACAACATATATAAGGTTTTGGTGTAAATAATATATCCAAGAAGGTTATTATTTATTACATGTTAAATAATATATCGTGTAATAAATAATTATCTTGTTGGTGTAAATATAAGACTGGTGTAAATAATTATCTCACTGATATATTATTTACCCCCAAATCTTGACCAAGGCCTCCTACTATTATAAATAATATATCAAAGAAGTAAATATAAGAAATAAGTGGGGCGGGGCATAACTATTTATGCTTATAAAGAGTAAACCTGAGCCCGAACCGTTTAATTAAAATGTTTTTTTAAACACATACCCTCTCCGTTTATTTCAAACGGGTTCTTAACCAGCCCTATTAGGGGCAACGAGGGGAAGAAACTCGACGAGTCAAGTTAAATTGCCATTCCTATTGACATGTGGCAGTCCATCACATAAATAACATATGTTGAACAAAGTTAAGTGTGATGAAGCATTTAATAACCTGCATACGTAATGAGGGAAAATATTCAACAAAATGATTTATCAGACACTTCATACACAACTATCTCTTTACACAAAGAACGAGATACTTCAGTATGAGGGGTATAATGTTGAGGGGTTCATGGGCAACCCCTTATTAACTATTAAGGAGTACATGAGTAACCCGTCATTAGAATAATAATTATATTTCTTATTACATGTTAATTTAGTAGGAGGCCTTGGTCAAGCAAAAAGGTCTTAAGTAACTCGTGTAATATCCCGCACTAATAAATTAGTTAAATTATATTTTGATTATAACTGATGAGGGGTTAATTATAATTATGGAGGATTATGGGTGAAAAGTTAGAGAAAAATAAAACGAAAAAGAAATGACTGTCGTTCGAACAACAGTACACAGGTCGCATGATGTTGTTATAAGGGTTGTTAGAAGCAGGGCTTCTAACAACGTGCTACTAGTTTACAGTAGCAGGTATCACGTGAAAGGTCGCACGATCTATATATGGAATGACATAGCATAAGTCGTTCGAATGACATAGGGAAGTCGTTCGAACGACATTGGTCGAGTTTTTAGATCTGATTGCCCTTGTGCGCTGTTACAATTTGGAGTGTTAAATCATTGAGTTGTCGAGCACAAATCATCCTAGGGAGGGTAAAACCGGATTTTTGGTGTTACGAGGGATTTATAAGGGTTTGTTTGGGTGTATTTCGGGTTTATTTGTGTTGAGAAAAAATGGAAGAAGGAGAGAGAGAATGAGAGAGAAAAGAAAAGGTGGGTGGTCTTCCACCACCATCAACCGCCAAGCCACCACTCCTCCACCCTGCACCAACTATAAACCACCATTTTTAGGGTATGTTCCACCATATTTGAACTAAAATACCCATTTTTACCATGGACAAAATAGAGCCACGAATTTTTAGAAGAGTATTGGGGGGATTTTGGAGAAGAAGAAGGTGGATTTTAATGGAGTAGAAGGGAGTTCTTAGCTTGGAGCTTTGGATGACGCATTGGTAACCCCTTGGGGCCACCTTTGAAGGTGGGGGTTTCTCCTCCTACACCAACACGACCATTGAAGCCGTTAGAGGTGGGTAAACCTTACTCTTAGTGTAAAATTGTTATTTTGCATTTATAGTCTTGTATTTAGACTAGTTGAGTAGGGTGTAATCAGTTAAATGGTATAATTGTTGTTTAGAAAACAATAAATATTTTTATAGAATACAAATATTGGAAAATGTTGGTTTTGTTAAAAATAAGAAATGGGTGATGATTTTAATATTTTGAATAGTAAAAGTGGGTGTTTATGAAAATAGTGTATTTTCTAGTAATTTTGATGAAAAACATTTTATGAAATAAATTGTTTGCAAACGATATAATTTTGTTGGAAAATGATGTTTTGTTGAAATTAAAGAGTAAGTATATATTTCAAGGTTTGGAATATTGAAAGGTGGTCTTTTATGAAAATGGGTATTTCTAGAAATATTGGTGTTAAACATTTTATTAAATAAAATGTTTGAAAATAAAGAATTACCTTGTAAATGTTTGGTAAAAAATATGTTCAAATCATGTAGTAGGATTTTGGGGTTTAAAATCCATCTTCTCATGCATATAAACTTGTAGTATTTTGACATAGAATGTATAAACAAGTTTAAAGAAGATTTTGTTGGATTGAAACAAGAAATAATAAAAGCTAGAATTTTAGTCTTCAAAGTTTGTGTAATTGGGACTAAAAGACATGATGAGAATGAGGTTAAAATACTATATGTTAAATAAAAAGAAATGATAATTTTCTTATAAAAGTTTTCTTAAGTGTATTTGGACTTCTTGAATGAAGAAAGTAAAGGAATGTATATTTTGAAAAAATATTGATAAAAGTGTTCAACATGGAAACTTTAGGATGCAACTTAGTAATATGGTAAATGATTAACACTTATGGAATTAAAATGGGATTAAAGGTGTAAAAGTGTTTTCAATCAAGTAAAACGTTGATCCAAGTGTGAAAGGGTTAAAAACACTTAAGAAGTTAATGTGAATGACTAAATTATATTTTTGAAAAATTAACACTTGTGAAAATGGAGTAAAATGTAATTTTGAAAACAAATGGGTACAATGGTAATTTTATTTAAAGTGGGACAGTTTTATGAAATAAAAATATTGAAAAGGGTGTTACACAAAATAGTCCTAAACGAATATGATTTTTGGAATAAAAATCAAGGCTAAAGTGTGAAGGACATGAAATGACAAATTTTCAAAGTGTAACACAAATGGGGTGGTAAAGTCTCAGGTTTTGACTTCGGCAGGGTAAAAAGGAAGTGGAATAATGTGGACATTTGTAAAATGTTAAAACACATAAAAAGAACTCGGATGACATTGGGATCAAGCAAGAAGGGACCGGAGCCCTTGGGTGAAAATTCTTAAATCACTGTCCAGAGCATATGGTGCGCATAGCCGTCAGTGTGGAGCTTGTGTAATTACGTCGTATAGGAAGATTTCGAGAAAAGATAAAGAAAATATGAAACATGTAAAGAAATGGGTTGTGTGGTAAAATATGTTAATATAACATAACTTGAATGAATATAGTAAATATTCCGATAAAGGTGAAATGGACAAGTAAATGCGTAAATCTATTAATGTCCATAAGATAAGGTAAAAAGGATAAAGTAATAACCAAGTTATTAAACCCATAATTTGCATAAGCATGTATTGAAAATGTATTCTAACGACAAATAAGTATTTTCTAATACGGTGAATGCATGCGTTGGAATGGTGCTTTTCAATAAAAATACTCAAATATATCTGCATGAATAAAAAGGGTGATTATGGTAAAGGAATGGGTTTGGATAAATCAAGTGTAATGGTTTCAAGTGTTGAACCAGGTCTGCTAAATAAAGTGCGAAATACTAAGTGTGAATAAAGGAAGTCTTCACAAGATTAAGGTACATAAATTTGGAATGTATATTTTTCAAAGGTATACGTATGTAGATGTATACATATTTTCACATTCATGTGGTTGCAGCGTGTGAGTATTCCTTTCTGCCATTCATTTCTATCATGCTTGTATAAATCCCACTGGGCATAGGCTCACACCCTCGCTTTGTTACAACAGGTTGGGATCAGTTTCGTATTTTGAGGGCGATATATAGGTAAGTATACTTTATTTATTTTTACGTTTGTAGCTCTGTTTACTTGAACTTCGGGGTGCTCCGTATGGGTCCCACACGTAGTTTATCTTGAAACTGAAATCGCATGCTAAACAAGTGAAATGATAACTAAAACAAAACTGGATTAGCAACATTATGTAGGTTGTTCCATTTCACTTCACACCTAACGCTCGGGTCGAACCGAGTTTACCCACGGGTAACCTATAAATCCGGGTCGGGGCGTTACAATCGGGCAATATGGGGTCTTTTGAGTGTTTTGGTTTGGAGGATGAGAGGTAAGACTTGTTAATTGATCTAAGACCTAACTACTTCAATACTTAGAGAAAAAGAGAATAATAGTGTGAAACCCCCTAAAGTCCACTCGTATAAACACACACGGTGTGACTATCTAGGTCACTTGTACACAAACAAGCAAGCGACCACACATGTCACTCACACAAACACTAGTTACAAAGTAAAGTATACAACCAAGGCGATCGCTCGCAGATTCATACAAAATCATAACAACGAGTGACCTTTGAGGCCACTCGTAAGATTTCATACTTGCATGTTGATAAGCATCCAAAGGTGTTTAAATAAAACCTCGAATATACTATTTTTACATGCTAATTCTCAATAAAATTGGTCTTATGCGCGTTCATGTCTGTTTTATAGGCCAAATGCCATTTGCGATTTCAAACGCTTCAATTCATGGCAAATGTGCATTAAAATGAGCTAAACCCCAATCCCCATACCTATTACCCTATCCCCTAACCGAGCTCAGACCTCCCTAATCTTGTCCCTAGCCTCATGTGTGTTTAATTTGCACCTTCTAGATTTTTATTTGAGTCGTTTATAATTTTTATAATTTATTTTGATTTATTTATATTTTTAGGATTTATTTGTGCGTATAACTGTATGTATTAGAGTCTGTATCGTGCGTCTTTATTTTATATTTTTTTATGTAAATATAATAAGCGTGAGTTTTATTTTTATTTGATTTTAATTGTTAGTTTTAATTAGTTTAGTTTTATTTATATTATATTATATTTTATTAGGTTAGGTTAGGTTTATTAGTATTGTTTTATTTTAGTCTTTAGATTAGAAATTTAACCTTCTAATTTTAATAAATTTTGTATTTTATTTAATTTTATTTTATTAAGATAGAATTTTAATTTTTAATTTTTTATTAATATTTTAATACATCTAATTTTTTTAGTTGAATCTTAAAAAAATTATTTTTATTTTTAAATCGGTGTCCATTTAAAAAAAAATTAATTATTTATTTCTTTTTTTTACTTGTTCTTAATTTTATTAATTTAATTTAATTTTAATTTCTTTTGAATATTTTATAATTAAGTTAGAATTTTAATTTTTAATTTTTAATTTTAATAGATTTTATTAATTTTATCTTTTTTAAAGATGAATCATAAGTATTTAAATAATTTTATTTAAAATTTTTTCATCTCACACACACACAGACACACACACACACATTATCTTACACCCTTTCACATCCAATCTCTTCTCTCACATAATCCTCTCTCCTCCTATCCATCGTCTTCTCCCATCTCTCTCTAAATCTCCCTTACTAACACTTCCCTTATCACTCCAACAGTCCTAACTGATGGATTAATTTCTATTTTGTGAAAACTATCCCACAAACAGGAACATTCATATTGAATTATCAAGAAATATGAATATTGATTTTATGGAAGCGTACCTGAATCCATGACAGAAAGTTAAAACATTTTAGTCTGAGGTCTTATGCTCTTCCAGATCAACACTTTTATTTCCTCTCTAAATTTCTCTCTGACAATGAGAATCAGAAGATTGGTGTTGTGTGATCTGGGGACCATGACCCCTATTTATAACACAATCGTGTCTTTTCATATTTCGTTTATTTCTATTTTAACCCATAATAAAAATAGAAATTACGCTTGTCTTTACACAATAAAACCCACACTTTAATAATACATTAGTAAGGCCCCAAAACTTAAATTAATCACTTTAATTGGCCTACTTTTATTTGATAGCCTATAATTCATATTTATTTTATATATAAGCCCATATATTAAATTTTACTCTAACAATCTCTCACTTGGGCTATATATATATGTAACTTTATAAATTTGAATTATACTTTATGAGCTCATGAGTTTTAGCTATCAAAACTTTATGTATCTTAACAATCTTGTCCATTAATTGCACCAATATAGAATTAAAGCGATCGTCATTACACATTTCGTAAGTAGACCCATCAATGATCACATATATCAATGCAACTAATGACAAAGATCAAGTGTGGATGTGTAGCATGGAAATTTCATGCAATGTGATCTTAACATGCCTATTTCCAACTGGTCCTCCTTAAACCTTAGTGAGATCAAACCATATAAAGTCAGAGTGAATATAAACTTAATACTTTACTGCAGTAAATAACCATACAATATCCATTAAATCAAATATGTCTATGAAAGCATATAAAATACAAACTCCCACTAAACTGACATATCCTGAAAAGAAATTACACCCATATGAGCAGTGTGCTCATGAAAGACCTTGGGTGGTAATCCCTTAGTTAGCGGATCCGCAATCATGGAGTTTGTTCCAATGTGCTCTATAGATATAAGTCCACTCTGAACTCTTTCTTTTACAACTATGAACTTAATGTCAATAAACTTTGACTTCGTAGAACTCCTGTTGTTGTTGGAATACAGTACTGCTAATTTATTGTCACAAAATAACTTAAGTGGTCTTTCAATGCCATCCACAATACGTAGCCCCGTGACAAAAATTTCACAACCATATTCCTTGATTGGACGCCTCATAACAAGCTACAAACTCAGTTGCCATGGTAGAAGAAGCTATAATAGACTGCTTAACACTCTTCCACGATACAGTACCTCCAGCAAGTAAGTAGATATAACCTGAAGTAGATTTCATGCTATCTTGGCATCCAGCAAAATCAAAGTCAGAATATCCGATGATCTCTAACTGTTCTGACTTCTGATAGGTGAGCATGTAGTCTTTTGTTCTCTGTAAGTACCTCATGACTCGCTTGGCTTCTATCCAATGATCTTTTCCAGGATTACTTAAGTATCTTCCCAACATGCCAATAATGTACGCAATATCCGGACGCGTACATACTTGAGCATACATAAGACTTCCTACTGTTGACGCATAAGGAATCTTTAGCATCTCCCGAATCTCAAAATCATTCTTGGGACATTAACTGAGACTAAATTTATCTCCTTTAGCTACAGGGGTGTCACCTGGTTTACAATCATGAATGCCAAATCTTTTAAGAAATTTCTCGATATAGCTCTTTTGTGATAAACTAAGTGTACGCCGAGAGTGATCTTGGTGTATTTGTATACCTAACACAAAAGAAGCGTTACCAAGATCTTTCATATCAAATTTCTTTGAAAGAAATCTCTTGGTTTCGTGCAACATACCTATATCGTTGGTGGCAAGAAAAATGTCATCAACATATAAAACCAAGTAAATATGCTTACTCCCACTGAACTTGTGGTATATACAATCATCAACCAGATTCATCTCAAAATTAAACGAGATGACAACTTGATGAAACTTGTAATACCATTGACGAGAAGATTGCTTAAGCCCATAAATGGATTTCTTTAATTTGCAAACTGTTTTCTTTGCATCTCCCGACCCAAAGTTTTCTGGTTGCACCATATATATTTTTTCATCAATGTCACCATTGAGAAACGCAGTCTTAACATCCATCTGATGAAGCTCAAGGTCAAAGTGCGCCACAAGTGCCATTATTATCCTAAAAGAGTCTTTCGATTAAACTGGAGAGAAAGTCTCTTTATAATCGATGCCTTTTTCTGTGTAAAGCCTTTAGCGACAAGACGGGATTTGTATCTCTCCACATCACCTTTCGAATCCCTCTTGATTTTAAATATCCATTTGCAACCAATGGGTTTTTTACCTTCAAGTAATGGGACAAGATCCCAAACGTCATTGTCCTTCATGGACTTTATCTCCTCATTCATGGCATCAATCCACTCTTAAGATTTAGAACTTTCCATGGCTTGACGGAAGGTGATCGGATCATCTTCCACCGCACTAATGTCAAACTCATGTTCTTGTAGAAATACAATGTAATCATCTGGCACATCACTTCTTATTTCTCTAGTGGATCTCCATAATGGCATAGGTTCTGGAGGTGGTAGAGTTTGTTCTTCTAGAATGGGAGATTCTTGGATATTGTTTTTATTAGGATCTTCTTCTTAAACAATGCCAGGAATTGGATCCTGATCAATGTTAATAACAGCTGTGGGAATATCAACATATTCCTCTTCAAAACCAAAATCCTTAACCTTATCCCCCTCGACAAACTCAACATCCTCAAAGAACCGGGCATTTCCAGTCTCAAAAATTATTTTGGTAGTAGGATCATAAAATTTGTAACCCCTAGATCTTTCAAAGTATCCAACAAAATAGCAACTAACTGTTCTGGAATCTAGTTTCTTTTCATGTGGCCTATAAGGCCTCGCTTCAGCTGGACATCCCCAAATATGAAGGTGCTTCAGACTAGGTTTCTTGCCTGCCCAAAGTTCAAAAGGAGTTTTAGAAGTTGCTTTAGTTAGTACTCTGTTAAGGATAAACACTGCAGTCTTTAATGTTTCACCCCAGAGTAAATCTGGTAAGTTAGAGTAACTGATCATACTCCTTACCATGTCTTTAAGCGTTCTATTTCGCCTTTCAGCAACACCATTCATGCTTGGAGAACCTGGCATGGTGTACTACGGGACGATACCGCACTCCTTTAGGAATTTAGCAAACGGTCCTGGGCGTTGTTCACCTGAACCGTCGTACCTACCGTAGTATTCACCACCACGATCAGATCTGACGCTTTTAATCCTTTTGCTGAGTTGATTTTCAACTTCAGCCTTGAATGACTTGAACACGTCCAGAGATTGGGACTTTTCATGGATGAGATAAAGGTAGCCATAACGTGAAAAATCGTCTATGAATATGATAAAATATTGTTGACCGTTCCATGAAACCGTAGGGAATGGCTCACAAATATCTATATGTATCAGTTCTAAGACGTCTGTAGCCCTATTAACACCATATCTCCTTATATTTGTTTGTTTTCCCTTTATGCAATTTTTGCAAATTTAAAAATCTGAAAAATCAAGGGAATCTAGAATTTCATCTGACACAAGTCTTTCAATTCTCCTTTGGGAGATGTGACCTAATCTCTTATGCCATAATGATGCAGAATTCTCATAGGTTAATTTTCTTTTAATACATCGAGTACTTAATTACAAGGTTTCATGATATGAAGCAATAATATCAAGCATATAAAGGTTATCTACATAAGATAAAGAACCAGTACCAACCAAATTTGAATTATGAAGAAGACTAAATTTATTATTTCCAAAGGAACAAGTATAACAAAATTTGTCCAATACAGAAATAGAAACCAAATTCCATCTAAATGACGGTATGATAAATATCTCATTCAAATCCAAATAAGTACTAGACTTCAATAATAACCTAAATATTCCAATTGCTTCAACTTCAACCTTCTTTCTATCGCCCACAAAAATGTATCTTTCACCATCATTTGGGTTTCGACAACTCAGGTAACCCTGCCTAGACACACTGATGTGAGTGGTTGCACCAGAGTCTATCCACCAAGTGTGTTCAGGTACCGAAGTCAAATTAACCTCAGAACAAACTAGGTTAAGAAGTGTACCTTTCTTTACACGCCAAGCATGATAGTTGGTACATTGCTTCTTCATATATCCCGCAACTCCATAGAAGAAACAACCATCAACAGTTTTTTCTTTATGTTGTTTCTTTGGATATGGAACCACTGCAGCTTCTTTATCCTTCTTTCTTTTCTTCCCCTTTTCCTTGGAAGTACTAGCCAAATGAACACTTTCTGTCTTATCTTGCTTCAGTCTTTCCTCTTCTTGCACACAATGTGAGATGAGCTCATTAAGAGACCAAGTCTCCTTTTGGCAGTTGTAGCTCACCTTAAATTGACTGAATTGTGTGGAAAGAGATATCAGAACCAAATGCACAAGTAAATCCTCAGAGAGATCAAGCTTAAGTGCTCTTAACTTTGAAGCGAGATGAGACATTTCCATAATGTACTCCCTAATGTTCCCATTACCTTTATATTTCATTGAGATGAGACTTGCCAAAAGTGTACTAGTTTTAGTCTGTTCATTTTTGGCAAATCTGTTCTTAAATTCTTCTAGGAACTCTTTGGCTGTCTTTATCGTTTCTGATATTGTGCGCCTGAATGCTTCTGGAATGCCCTTCTTTATGATCATCAAACACATGCGATTTGACTTCTCCAACCATTCAAAATCCTTTTTGTCATCAGAGGAACTTTTATCCGTAAGAGGTGCAGGAGAAGGAACCCTTAATGCAAGGTCCAGATCCATGACACCGAGAACTATATGAAGGTTCTCTTGCCATGACTTAAAGTTTGTGCCATTAAGCATGGGAATAGAATTAATACTAGCAGTAATGTTGGAAGTCAGAACTGATAACTGAATCAGAGAACAATAAACAAATAAAACTAGCTCATATAAGTCTTAAATCAAAAATAAATTCAAATAAATGACAAATCCCATTTTAAGATATCGGACACTCTATTAATATTTGATCTTTGGAAAAAATATTAACTTGTAAGTGATATCTTGCCGTAATAATCAAACACTGATAATAAGAACATATTGCATAATAATTCTTCTTTTGGGCCGATTTATTATTCATATGTAAAACTAAATAATTATCACGTGCTTATTATTAAAGTGGCACATGTAATTTTGTTAAAAAATAATCTTCCTTTGGGCCGATTAATATTCACATAAATTACATGCACGTAATTCTTTTTATATTTCGAAATAAAATTAATTTTTTGAACAAAAGAGGTCACTTTGGTGACATATTGTTTAAATTAATTTATCTCGAAATATATATATAAATACTCCGAAATTTGAATTTAAATTTGAAAGGTCATGGGTTCAAAACCTCTTTGGCTCCAGACTTGAAAGGTCATGGGTTCAAAACCTCTTGAGATCCTTCATAATTTTCATCATTTAAGAGGCTTAAATATGAAACACCAAGAGTCAAAAACCTTTAACCTTCCCATCAAATCAACCGCTAGTCCAAATTTCATGAATTTTATATCATTGGAATCGTAATGAAACGAGAATATTTCTGAATCCAAATTTTTTTTCTGACAAATTAAACCATTTTGAAAAAATATTTGCAGCTGAAAATTAATATCAATACCTTCCTAATATATTCTCAACAATTCAACATGAAACCTGACTCTTATACCACATGATGGATTAATTTTTATTTTATGAAAACTATCACACAAACATGAACATTCATGTTGAATTATTAAGAAATATAAATATTGATTTTGCGGAAGCGTACCTGAATCCATGACAGAAAGTTAAAATATTTGAGTCTGAGGTCTTATACTCTTCCAGATCAACACTTTTATTTCCTCTCTAAATTTCTCTCTGACAATGGGAATCAGAAGATTGGTGTTGTGTGATCTGAGGACCATGACCCCTATTTATAACACAATCGTGCCTTTTCATATTTCGTATATTTCTATTTTAACCCATCATAAAAATAAAAATTACTCTTGTGGGACACAATAAAACCCACACTTTAATAATACATTAGTAAGCGCCAAAACTTAAATTAATCACTTTAATTGACCTACTTTTATTTGATAGCCTATAATTCATATTTATTTTATATATAAGCCACTGTTCTAAAAAACCCGCATAGGCTCCGCCTAGGCACACCTAGGCTTAAGGCTTGGGAGAAATGCCTCGCCTTATGCTTTTCACGCCTTATTCTTGGTAAAACCCTTAAGGCACACTTTTTTCTAAAAACAACAATGCTTTAGTGAAACGATATCGCCTTTTAAAGAATTTCTTTACAAACTGGACTGTTGATGTAAAAAATTAGATCATATCTAATTAT
This sequence comes from Sambucus nigra, assembly GCA_949130495.1. NCBI lineage: Eukaryota > Viridiplantae > Streptophyta > Magnoliopsida > Dipsacales > Adoxaceae > Sambucus > Sambucus nigra. The sequence goes on along the minus strand of OX422223.1, from coordinate 209,905,190 downwards.
TCAATCACAGATAAATAAATGAGACAAAGAATTTTTAAAGTGGTTCAGCCTTATAAGAATGGCCTACGTCCACTGTTATGTTATTGTTGATTGTATGAGAATTCTCGATTACAAGTTATCTCAAGAAATTCCGGTCCCCTTACAATGAGGATTGTACAATGTATTTATAGCCCTGAGGCTGTAATGTGAAAGGGTAATACATTAAATGATGTACATATGAAAGGGTAATATATTCAATGACCCTTAAGCGTATGCGTCTGAATGATAAGCATTTAATGAACAGTCAAACTGTTGGTTATCCTGCTATTAATGCTTTGTTCGAGGTGCAGCTCAAACCGCCTGAGTTGCTCGGACCGCCTAAGCTTCTCGGTACTCAAGAGTTCCTCGGGGAAGCAGTGTTCCTCATTGTAGTATGGTTCCTCGGAGCGTGTCTGTTCCTCGGAAGTATTTGTTGTTGCCACGTAGATTGCCATGTGTCTTCACTCAATTGAGCCATGTCAGCAGACTAAATTTGGTATCAACAGAAGCCCCCAATGTTTCATAGTTAGAAATTTGAGGAGTGTGGAACATTCTTTCTCGTAATATGGTAGTTTTAAATGGTCCTCCTAATTTTTTGGAGTGTTTCCTTTGTATTTATTTTTCCTTCCAAATTTGTAGAATCAGGCTTTTTTGAATTTTTATAACCGCCTCGATCTCCGTGTACTTTTTGTCCTTCTAGCCGCCAGTAGCGTAATCGTTTCTTTTTGCAATCATTAATTTTTTCCTTTTCCCAAGGCAAAGTATTTAAGCGTCATAGACAATCCCATCGTCTTCTACTTTTTCAAATTTGTATCTTTGAATTTTCCATTGTCTTACTCTCTTGTGCGTTCATCCTTTCCATTGTTCGTTGTCAACAGATCCACTCTTTTTCTGTAAGATCTTCTTCCTTCTTCTTCATTTCCTTCTTTCATCATGGTTTATTCTGTAGAATCTCTTGATAAATTTTGATCTGATTTCTCTATTCCCTCCTGGGTTATTCTGGAAGAGCTTTCTGAGCCTTCTGACTATTTCCGTTTGGCTGAGGGACATTGGTTCCCCAGTCTCTTTATTGTTGAGTGTTGATTTTCTTTTCTGCCTAATCCTCTATGTCTGGAATTTTGTCAATATTTTGATGTTGTTCCTACAAGAATAGCCCCCAATACATGGAGAATAGTTAATGGGGTTCATAGGTTAAATCAAATTCATGGAACTCGCATAGGAATTCCAGTCTTCATGTTTTGTTATAGATGGGTAGTGGGTGATAACACTTTTTATTTAAAATCTAGATTTTTAAATAGGGCTTTAGTGATCAATCTCCCGGATGCCAATAGGGACTATTTTGAGCACGGAGTTGTTATAAAAAATTGGCAACATGCTCCTTTATCAGGAGATGAAGTGTATCAGGGTCCCAGATGCCCTCTCTATAGCAATGGGATAGGTTATTTTTATTTCAGTTTATTTATTTTGAAATTATGCTTCTTCTATGTTTGATAAAATGTGCCACTGATATTTTAATTTTGATTTATTTGCAGTTGACAATAAAAGAAAGTGTAAAAAAGAAGCAGACGTTAACATAAGGCACTTGAAACTTATCTGGAGTTTGCATCAAACTGTTGCTGACGAGCACATTAGGTCAACTTCATATCTGCTTCAGTACAAGAGTTACACAACTTCTTTCACTGCTCGTCCGGTGATAAGCGACGCAGAGCCAGTACCATCTTCTACCAGTTCTTCGCCTGAGTCACATGTTCCTTTAAGTGAAAGGATGAAGAAAAGAAGACCTCCCACCCTGTTCGAGAAACCTGCCTCTGGTGCTGGAGAGGCAAAGAGAAGTAAGTTTGACGTCCCAAGAGCGGGGACGAAGAAAATTGATGTACCTTCCTCGGCTGCTCCTGTGAAGGTTGCCGAGAAGCTCCCAATGGTCCTGAGCAAGTCTGCTGCTCCAGGAGAAGTGATTGTAATATCACCGACCAAGAGTTCTTCCTTGGTCGAAACTATTCCTGTTCCCCCGAGGAAGCTTAAGAAAAGCTCCTCAGTCAATTTGGCTGACACTGTCTCTCAGCCCCCGACTAGTGGAGTTCCCAGTTTTGTTCCCCCGAGCTCTGCCATGATCTCGGTGAAGACTTGGATCATTACCGATATCCAAGGTATCGAAGAAAACCTTTCTCGGGATATGGTTACCTCTTTGGCAGCTCTCCACATTGCTTCTGTAAGTCCTTTTATTTTGAACTTTTCGTCTTTCCTTTGTTATATCTGTCTCTGACTTGCTTTCATTTTCTTTTCACAGTTGGTGAGCTGCTTTAATACAATTTTGAAGAAAGATGAAGCTATTAAAGCTTCAAGCTTCTCATCTGGTGTGGATGAAGCTTTGATGGGCGTGAGGCAGTCTTTGGAAGATTCTCGTCAGAAGTATGATGCTGACAAGACTGTTTGGGAGAAGAAACTTACCTCCACCGAGAATGAGAAGGCTCAAGTTGTTGAAGTCTCCAAGGGGTTGGAGAAGAAAATAAAGGACTTGGAGGAGAAAAATAAAGAGCTTGAAGGGAAGCTCAAGAATGCTGAGGAGTTTGAAGATAAACTCAAGGTTGCTGAGGAAGAATTAATCCAACTTTGGGAAGTAAGTCGGCAGAAGGAGGAGGTTGAGAATAAATTGAAGACTGCTGAAAACCTTCTGTCCGAGAAGCTTTCCTCGGAGAAGTTAAAGAGAAAATTGGCTATGAAGAAGTCTTTCAGCACTGGCTGGGACAAGGGGTGCAACAAGGGCTTGGCTTCCATGATGTCGTAAGTAGAATATGGCAGCCTCAAGTACTTTAGGGATGGATGGGTCGCTGCTCTACAGGAGATGAAAGTGGATGAAATTCCGAACTCTTTCAGCGACACATCCCTAATCCCCCTCCAACTCCTGAAGACGAAGAAAAGGATGAAGCTGCCTCCGAAGAGTCTTCCATGGTGATGGGAGATCAGGTTTCTCTTCCCCCGACTATCCATCCCGCTGACGAGGAACTTCAACTACCTGCAACTTCCTCCGAGCAACCTCCAGCACTTCCCCAACCACTATCTGCTCCATCCGAGCAACCTACTTCCTCGTCCCATCCTCCCGAGAAAGTTTTGGGAGACAAGGAAAGGTGTAGAGTTGTTCGGATTTCTCTATTTTATTTTTCTTTAACAAATGTAATTATGAACATGTAACTCTGAACCTTATACTTCTGACCTTTATGATATAATAAAACTTGAACTTGTGTTTATTCATACTGTTGTCTCTTCTTCATGCTCTGTTTTGATTATTGATTACTGCTTTTTCTTCCTCTACTAGTTTCTGGCCAGGATAGAATTACTGTCTGCTCATGATACAAAGCTGTTGTGGTAATGCAATAAATATTTTAAAGCTGGTCACACAGATCTGAGTGCAGCAAAAATCGCCGACATCCTCGGCCAAGATGCTTCGGAACAGGCAATTGAAGCCTACCAATACTTGAAGTGTCTACTTGATCGCGCGGTGGCCAACAATGTAGCTTACTATGACATGATTGAGGATCTCCAAGGCATTCTTGAAGACCTTCAACAACAATATAAGGAATCCACTGCCCTCTTGCACGAGGGGTACGAGAAGAAGTACCAGCAAGTTATTGCCGACAAAGGATACGAGAAGCGTTTTGCTGCTTACGACGTACGGGAAAGAACTCTGAGGGCAGAGGTCGAAGAGTGCAGATAAATAGTTGAATTATTAAAGCAAGAGAATAACAACCTGCAAAGAGAGTTGTCGCAGTTAAAGTCTGCAGCTTCCACTTCAAAATCCTTGATCCTAGTGACTGATGAGGGATTCTAGTTCCTTGAGGTCGAGAACGCCAACTTGAGGGACGAGTTGGAAACCTTGAAAAGAGCTGGGCCTTCTTCTTCTTCCCGTAGACTAGCAAGAGCTCCTCGGGGATGAGCAAGAGCTGCTCCGATTCCTGTCGAGGAACAGAGGACTCAATCTGCCTTAGAAAACCAGACCTTCCAATTAATGGCGAAAAACAAGGTGTTGATGTAAAAAACTAGATCGCTCTAATTATTCAATCACAGATAAATAAAATGAGATAAAGATTTTTAAAGTGGTTCAGCCTTATATGAATGGTCTACGTCCATTGTTATGTTATTGCTGAGTGTTGTGGAATTCTTGATTACAAGTTCTCTCAAGAAATCCCCCCCCCCCCCTTGAATGAGGGTGATACAAGGTATTTATAGCCCTTAGGCTGTTCATGAAAGGGTTGATGCATTAAATGATATACATATGAAAGGGTAATACATTTAAGGCATCGCATGCGTCAAGATGATGAACATTCAATGAATAGTTGAACTGTGGATTATCTGGCAATTAATGATACGACCGAGATGCAGCTCGGACCGCCTTAGTTGCTCGTTGATCAGGAGTTCCTCGGAGCGTTATAGTACCTCGGAGTGTTGACGTTCCTCGGTGTATCCTCGTTGCTCGGAGAGACTATGAGTTGGTCGGGGAAATGAACTTCCTCGTTGTTCTTGTGCCACGTAGATTGACAAGTGTCTTCGTATGATTCGTCCACATCAGCATATTAATTTTGGTATCAACCGAAGCCCCCAATGTTTCATATTTCGAACTTTGAGGAGTATGAAACATTCTTTCTCGGTATATGGCAATATTGAATGATCTTCCTGGGTTTTAGGAGCATCGTATTTGAATTTATTTCCAAATTCACAGAATTCGCCTTTTTTCAAACTTTTAAGAGCGCTTCGATCTTTGTGCCCTTTTTGTCCTTTTAGCCGCCGGAAGTTAAATAGTTTCTTTTGCGTAATCATTTCTTTCGCCGCTTCCCAAGGAAAAGTATTTAAACTTCTTAGGTAACCATACCGTCTTCTTCTTTTTCCAATTTTCTGCATTCAAGCTTTCTATTCTCTCTTTCTCTCTTGTGCGTTCGTCGTTTCCCTCGCTAGTTGTCAGCTCTTCCTTTTTCCCTGTAAGATCTTCTTCCTTTCTTCTGTATTTCTTTTATTCAGTATGGTTTATATTGTGGAGTCTGTTGAGAAATTTCGTTCCGATTTTTCCATCCCTTCCTGGGTAACTCTGGAGGTTCTTTCTGAGCCTTTAGATTATTTTCGATTGGCTGAGGGACATTGGTTCCCCAGTCTATTCATTGCTGAATGTGGATTTTATTTTCCGCCAAATCCCTTATGCTTAGAGTTATGTCAATACTTTGACGTTGTTCCTGCAAAAATAGCCCCCAATTCATGGGGAATAATTAATGGGGTGTATAAATTAAATCTAACTCATGGAACTCGTATAGGGATTCCTGAAATTATGTTTTGCTATAGATGGGCTATTTTAGATAATGTTTACTACTTAAAAACTAGGTTTTTAAATATGGCTCTTGTAGTTAACCTCCCTGATGCAAATAGAGATTATTTTGAACATGGGTTAGTTTTCAAAAATTGGCAACATGCTCCTTTAGTCGGAGACAGAGTGTATGAAGGTCCCAAATGCCCCCCATATGGCAATGGGATAGGTTTATTCTCATTTTCCTCTACTTATGAAATTATGCTTTCATCATGTTTGACAAAATGTATGACTGATATCTCATTATGTATTTATTTGCAGTTGATAGCAAAAGAAAAACTCCAAAAGAATCAGAGGTTAATATTAAGCATCTGAACTTATCTGGGGTTTGCATAAGAACGTTGCAGACGAGCACATCAGGTCTGCATCATATTTGCTGTAGTATAGGAGCTATACGACTTCTTATACTGCTCGTCCTATTGAGCCAGCTTCAACTCCAGAGGATTCTTCTTCAGATTCTCACATCCCTTTAAGTAAAAGAATGGGCAGGAAAAGAGCTCCCCCTGCTCTATTTGATGACATTACTTCTGCTGCTGAAGCCAAGAAAAGCAAAGTTGATGTCCTAGAAGGGACTAAGAAGGTGGATGTTGCACCTTCCAAAGCTGCCGAGAAGCCCCCAGTGGCTCCGAGCAAGAAGGTTGCTCCTATCGAGATTGCTATCTCTCCGACCAAGAGCTCTTCCTTGGTTGAAACTACCGAAGTCCCTTTGAGGAGATTGAGGAAATCATCCTCAGTCAAGTTGGCTGAAAATGTCTCTTCTCCACCATCTGGTGTTGTTGGTGTTCCAACCATCATTCCTCCGAGCTCTGCAATGAGCTCGGTAAAAACTTGGATCATACCCGAGGTCCAAGGAATTGATGAAAATATTTCTAGGGATATGCTGACATCCCTAGCTACTCGTCACCTTGCTTCGGTAAATTTCTCACATTCTGAATTTCCTTTCTATCTTTGAATACTTGTATTTTTGCACTAACTTGTCACTTTTTCCTTTGTTTAGATGGTGAATTGTTTTAATAACATTGTGAAGAAAGACGAAGCTATTAATGCTTCCAGCTCCTCGTCAGGTGTAGAGGATGCTCTGCTGGGTTTAACCCAATCTTTGAAGGATTCTCGTCAGCAGTATAACGAGGACAAAGCTGAATGGGAGAAAAAGTTGTCTATAGTTGAGGCCGAGAAGGTGAAGTTGGCTGAGACCTCCAAGATTTTGGAGGATAAGGTGAAAAGTTTAGAGGTCGAGCATCAGAAATATGACGACAAGCTCAAGAACTTTGGAGAGCTTGAAGATAAGCTGAAAAAGGCAGAGTAAGAGTTGTCCGCCCTGCAAGATATCAAGGGACAGAAGGAAGAATTGGATGTGAAGCTCTCCTCGGAGAAACTGAAAAGAAAGCTCGCAGTTAAAAAATCCTTCAGCGCTGGCTGGGATAAAGGATGGGACAAGGGGATTGCTGCGATGACATCCCAAGTTCAATACGGGAAGTTGAAATACTTCCGAGATGGCTGGGTAGCTGCCCTGAAGGAATTGAAGATCAAAGAAGATTCTGGGCTATTCCAGCTACACCTCCCTGGTCCTCCTCCACCAATTGTGGAAGAAGAAGAAGATGAGCCTATCTCTGATGAATCTTCTGTGGCCATAGGTGATCAAGTCCCTGCTTCTCTTCCTTCTGCCAATGAGAACATTTCTTCCATGCTTCCTCATCCTGAGAAAATTTTGACTCCTGCTGATCAGGCTGCTGTTACCACCGAGCAACCAAGCTCCCCGTCCCAGCCTCCCGAGAAAGTCTTGGGAGACAAGGAAAAGGTGTGAAGTTGTTCGGTATCATTTTTATCTTTCATTATTTGTAATCGAACAATGTAATCCTTTTGTGATCTAATAAAATACATCTTTGTTCATCTCTGTTGTTGATGATTTGTTTTTGTTGATTGTTGTCTTCCTCTCATCCTTAGTTTGTGGCTAGAATGGAAATGATATCTGCACATGATACAAAGCTGATGCAGCAATGTCACGAATATTATAAAGCTGGTCATACAGACCTTAGTACATCAGAAATTGCTGACATCCTTGGTCATGATGCTACAGAGAAAGTAATTGAGGCTTATCGTTACTTGAAAGATTTACTTGACCGAGCTGTGGCCAACAACGTGGCCTACTATGACTTGATTGAGGAACTTCATTATTCCTTAGAAGATCTCCAAGGTCAGCACAATGAATCAATTACTTTGCTGCACAAGGACTATGAAAATAGATATCAACAGCTTTCTTCTGAAACAGGCCATAAAAAGATCCTTGCTGGATACGATGTTAGGGAAAGAACTTTAAAAGGTGAAGTTGAGGTCTGCAGACAGATTGCTGAGTTGCTGGAACAAGAGAACAATAATTTGCAGAAAAAGTTGGCATAGTATGAATCTGCAGCATCATCTTCCACTGCTTTAGTACAAGTTACCGATGAAGGTTTCTCGTTCTTAGAGGTTGAGAATGCCAAATTAAGGCAAGAACTGGATAACTTAAGAAAATATTTTATTTCCACTACTGCTCGGGGACGAGGAAGAGGGTCTCGTGGGCGAGGAAGAGATGGTCAAAATGTTGTCGAGGAGCAAAATTCTCCACCTTCTCGGAGTCGATCAAGAGTTCTCAGCTGTAATGTTGAAGAATCTCGTACTCTGTCAACATTGGAAACTCAAGCATACCAACTGAACGCCAAAGATCGGGATTTATCTGAAATGTCCAAGAAAAATCTATCTTTGGAAGATCAACTTACTGCAACGAAGTCTGCTTTGAATGATAAAGATGTTTTTTCCAGGAGCCTTCACGAACAATTGGATAGATTAACCTTCCAATTCCATAAACAGCCCAGGGAATTTTGGATGGCAGGATACAATGAAGCCCTTGTTCATTTAGGTTCTCGTATTGAACATGCCAATAATGAAGGTTATAAGCAGGGATGGTTGAACGTCCTGGGTGTACTAAAATTGGAGCAAGGGAATTTTTTATGGGATTATCATGCTCCAGGGTTACTAGACTTGCCTGTGCCACCTTTCAAATTGGACATGGAATGGATCCCAGCTCGTTCCATTCCTCGGAGTTTAATTTCAAAATACCTTGGCAACTATAATCTTCATTCTCAGACTGAATTATCTCGTCCCGAGCATCTCTTGGATACACCTTCTGTGATGAACGTCAGAATGCTCAGAGATATTAATTTCATCAATTCTCCTCTTTGCCTGGAGGACCCTCCTGCCGGCGAGGAACCTGTTTCAAAAGCTAAAGGAAAGAAACCAATAGAATAGGTTTTTCAATGTAATAATTAGCACATATATGTAGCTTGTAATATATTTTGATCTTAATGAAAGAATTTCATTTTCTGTTTGCAAATCTGTATTGCTATTGTCTTGTATTTATCAAACATTTTTACATTTGTGCATAGGTATTTGTTAAAAAGATAACAATATGGTGCTGTTCATTAACCAACTTAGTAATCAAAATTACAAGTATCAATGTTGCTCAATCACTTAATAATAAAGTAATGAATATAAAATGTTTAAAATGTTCCAACCAACCAAGGTTGTTAAATTGTGTTTGTCGACCAACTACAGTTGATGGGTTTTTATCCCCGACCAACCATACTTGGTAAAATTTTTCATAAAATGTGTCCGACCAACCATGGTCGATAATTTATCCTCGTCGACCAAGTATAGTTGATCACCGACCAACTATACTTGATTCAGTTTGGAATTCTTTGTATTTTCTGGAATGATTTTACCTTCCGACCAACTTGTTGGCCTATTTTCAAATCAAATGATATTGTTCTTCCCTCAACCGTAGTTGATTATTGAACTATCAGATTCTTTCGAACTATCTTGTCCACTAGTTATCTTACCAACCTTAGTTGGTCACGCTAGTGTACACCTCCTAACCAAAGGAGTATATTTTTTGGTTCTTTCGAACTATCTGTCCACTAGTTAACTTACCAACCTTAGTTGGTCACGCTAGTGTACGCCTCCTAACCAAAGGAGTATATTTTTTGGTTCTTTCGAACTATCTGTCCACTAGTTATCTTACCAACCTTAGTTGGTCACGCTAGTGTACGCCTCCTAATCAAAGGAGTATATTTTTTGGTCTCGCCCTTTTACCAACCGGAGTTGGTCGTGGGTTTGAACTATCGTCTTCTTTTTGCTGTCGAGCAGCGTAGTGTACAACACTCCTAACCAAAGGAGTATATTTTTTGGTCTCGCCCTTTTACCAACCGGAGTTGGTCGTGGGTTTGAACTATCGTCTTCTTTTTGCTGTCGAGCATCGTAGTGTACAACACTAGTATTCCCCGAAAACTTTCAAACAAAGGAGAGGAAAATGGTGAAAACATCATCGTTTTATTCATATTGATGGAACCGTTGTACATTTTACAATCATTGATAATACTTGCGAAGGTGTTCAGCATTCCAAGCATTCTTGAATTCTTCTCCTTCTAGAGTTGCTATTTGGTAAGTTCCTGGTCGAACAACTTCTGTAACTCGGTAAGGCCCATGCCAGTTTGCTTCTAATTTGTTGTGTTTCTGAATTACTTTATTTAGCACATAATCTCCTTCCTTTAAATCGCATTTCCTCACCCTTTTGTTGTAGAAAAGAGTTGTTCATTGTTGATAAGAAGCATTCCTAATGGCTGCCTCTTCTCTGACCTCCTCGAGCATATCCAAATCCAATCTTCTCATCAAGTCACTTACAGGAGAATTGAAATTCAGTACTCTATGCATTGGAAGACCCAACTCGGCAGGTATCATAGCCTCACTTCCAAATGCCAGCATATATGGTGATTCTCCAGTCGCTGCTTGGGGAGTTGTTCGGTAAGCCCACAATACTGATTGTAGCTCGTTAATCCAGTTAGCTTTAGCTTCACTTAGCCTCTTCTTCAAACCAATTATCAGTGTTCTATTCGTCACTTAAGTCTATCCATTGCTTTGAGGATGGCCTGGTGCTGAATGAACCTTCAAAATGTTCGACTGATGACAATAGGCAGCAAATTCCTCGTTATCAAATTGGGTTCCATGGTCTGTGATGAAGGCATGAGGGAGACCATATCGACAGATGATATTCTTCCAAACAAACTGGTATACCTTCTCGTATGTCGTATCAATAAACGGCTCAGCTTCTACCCATTTAGTAAAATAGTCGACTGCAACGACGAGGTACTTGAATCTTCCTCGGGTGATCGGCAGTGGTCCAACCAAATCAATTCCCCACAAGGCAAATGGCCAAGGGGAAGTTATTGGTGTCAACAATGCTTGTGGAGTTCGTCGGATAGAGGAAAAACGTTGGCACTTGTCACATTTTTTAGCATAGGCTATACAATCAGCCCTCATCGTCGGCCAATAGTATCCTTGAGTCATTACCCTTTGTAAAAGTGTTCGACCTGCTACATGAGCTCCACAAGACCCTTCATGGATTTCTTCAATCAATTCTTTCACCTCGGAGGGATGTACACATCTCTGCAAACCTGCCATAATTCCTCGTCTATATAAAATACCCTTAGTTAATACATACCAAGCAGCTTTATACTTCAATTTTTTGGCAGCGAGCTTATCCTCTGGAAATCCTCCCTTCAATATATACCCTAATGGGATCCATCCAAGATGGTCCTAAATCAAGGGTAATAACATTCATCGTCAAGTTTTCATCTATGCTCCGACTTTCTAATACTTCAATTGGTATCGTTCTTCGCAGCTCGGTACGAGTAGCTGATGCTAGTCGGGCCAGTGCGTCTTCTTGTACATTCTCCATCCTCGGTATTCTCACCAATTGAATGGCATCAAATTCTGTCAGTAACTCCATCACCTTTGCATGATACTTTGCCATTAAATCTTCTTTAACTGCATATGTTCTTGTCATCTGATTTACAATTAATTGAGAATCACTGAATACAATTACTTACCGTGCTTCCATAACTTTTGCTAAGTTTAAACCTGCTATCATGGCCTCATACTCAGCCTCATTATTGGAGGCTTTGAATTGGAATCGTAAAGCATATTCCATGTCAATCTCGTCTGGGGTGTTCAAAACAATTCCTGCCCCGCAACCTGCTGTGCAAGATGAGCCATCTACATATAATCTCCATATGGGCAACTCGTCTTCAAATTCCTTATCTGACAGGGTTCCTCGGTGAAATATTTGTTACTTCTTTTCATCCTCCCTTGACACTTTTCGCTCCTCGTCGACCATCTCTTCTCGTTCTTTTACCCACCGGAGCTGGTCTGAGCTAGAAATTGATGATCTGTCTTCATCCATAAGCCCTTTTACCAACCGGAGTTGGTCCAGGTTTATGTCTGTTGATCCTGTAACATCCACAAGTTGGTCAGCGAGCACCTTTTGCTCCTCGGGGGTATCAGGGTATGTAAACTCTGCTATAAAATCTGCTACAGCTTGCCCTTTTAATAATGATCTGGGTTCATACACAATATCATATTCACCGAGTTCTATTGCCCAACACATCAGTCTTCCTGATTTTTCTGGCTTGTGAAGGACTTATCTCAATGGCATGTCGGTATATACGACGATGGTATGGGCCTGGAAATATGGCCTCATTCTTCTACTTGTTTCAATTAATGCCAATGCCAATTTTTCTAACTTTGGGTATCTGATTTCTGCACCTCGAAAAGCCTTACTTGTGTAATAGATGGGTTTCTGAACTCCATTCTCCAATCTGATCAATGCTGAGCTAACTGCATTCTCTGATACCGCCAGATACAAGTACAACTTCTCTCCTGTTATTGGCCTGGACAATAATGGAGGTGCTCCCAAATACTTTTTCAAGTCTTGGAAGGCCTTCTCACATTCATCAGTCCACTCAAAAGTTTTTCGAAGTGTTTTGAAGAATGGGAGGCATTTGTCAGTTGCTCGGGACACAAATCTGTTGAGCGCTGCAACTCGCCCTGTAAGACTCTGCACTTCTTTCTTTGTTGTGGGAGATCGCAACCCTAAAAGAGCTTTGATCTTATCTGGATTTGCTTCAATGCCTCGCTGGTTGACAATGTATCCGATAAACATTCCTTCTCGTACTCTAAATGTGCACTTCGTCGGGTTGAGCTTCATCTGGTATTTATCCAGTTGATCAAATGTCTGAGCTAAGTCAACTAAATGATCTGCAACTTTTTTGCTTTTTGTCAGCATATCATCGACATAGACTTCCATGTTGCAACTAATTTGTTCGGTGAAAACTTTGTTCATCAGCCGCTGGTATGTCGCTCCTGCATTTTTCAAACCAAAAGGCATAACATTATAGCAATAAGTTCCCCTAGGGGTAATAAAAGTACTTTCCCTGTCTTCAGGTTTCATTTTGATCTGGTTGTAGCCAGAATACGCATCCATGAAGCTGAGCAGCTCATGTCCCGAGGTAGCATCCACTAGTTGGTCAATTCTGGGCAATGGAAAATGATCTTTTGGGCATGCCTTATTGAGATCAGTGAAATCAACACACATTCTCCATTTATTATTCTTCTTCTTTACCATCACCATATTTGCCAGCCAGTCTGGATATTTCACATCTTCAATGAATTGGGCTTTCTGGAGCTTCTCGACCTCCTTTTGTATGGCTTGATTCTTCTCGGGGCTAAATATCCTTCTTCTCTGCTTTACAGGCTTGATCTCCTTATTCACATTGAGTTCGTGACATAAGAAGTTTGAATCTATTCCTGGCATGTCCTCATGACTCCATGCAAAAGTTTTCTTCCTGTTTCTCAAGAACATTATCAACTCTTGTTTTATTGAAGCATCCAATGACGAACCTATCTGGGTTACTCGTTCAGGGTGCTCATCGTCCAGAATAACATTTTCTGTAGATTCTACCACCTGTCCTTTTACAAGTTGGGATTCATCCCTGGGATCAAGAGTTTCAATTTCTGTACCTTCCTCCACCTGGTAGGTAATAGTCTTTTTCCTTGATTCCTCAAGCTCCTCTTGCTCGACAGATGAATAATAGCATTCCCGAGCTATTTTTTGATCACCTTTCACAACTCCTACTCCAAAGTTTGTTGGGAATTTTAAGCATTGATGCACTGTAGATGGAACTGCTTCGAACTTCTTCAAACCAACTCTTCCCATGATGATGTTGTAGGCTGATTGCACATTCTTATCCATCACAAAGAAGCGTATTCTTTCTGTTCGACAAGCAGGCCAAGTTCCAATGAATATGTCCAACTTGATCGTCCCAAGTGGAAAAACTTTCTCGCCAGCAAAACCTTCCTCGGACGATCATCCTCGGCAAGATTTATTCGTTGAATATATGAGCAGGCTTGAGCCTCTCCGAGATAGGCCTTTCTTTCTGCAGTAAGGTCTCCCCCTCCAGCATCTCCTCCTGTAATAACATTACAATCAAATGACCCAAAACGTATGGAAAATACCTCTCGTTCAGGCTGTCTTGGCTTCTTTTGAAGACCGGGGTCTTCATCTGGATCATCTTCATGATCTCTTTTCTTTTTCTCCTCCGTCCGACGAGGAGATCTGGAACGATCTCTAGTTCTATCATCATTCTTCCTTTCACCTCTGCGATCTACATATTTTGACAACTTTCCTCTTCGGATGAGCGTTTCAATCTCATTCTGAAGGGCTATGCAATTTTTGGTCGTATGGCCATGATCTTTATAGAACTCGCAATATTTGGCCCTATTCCTCAGGTCAGGATTGGTCCTCAGTTTATCTGGCCACTTGATTTCTTCGTTATTCTTGATTTCTTCCAAAACATGATTAATACCCATTTTCAATGGAGTATAATTATCGTATTTCTTCAGGACTTCCCATGACGTCCTATTATTCTTGGAATGCTTGTCACCACCATTACCTTTTTGCTCTTTCTTCTTAGATTTGTCAACCTCCACCTTGGTTTCTTTATCCATATTCTTCTTCGCAGCCATAGCCTCCTCGGCATTCATGACTTTGGCCGCTTTTGCCATAAACTCCGACATAGTTTTAGGTGGATCTTTGGCTAAAGTATAGTATAACTTGTTAGGCAACAATCCACTCATCAAAGCAGTGATCGCTGTCTTTTCTTCGTAATCTATGACTTCCAACTTCTCGTTATTGAAACGAGTTATGTAATCTCTAGTACTCTCACCTGATTTTTGTCTAACACTTAACAAGTGCGCTACTCGCTTTACCGGCTTTGCTCCAAAACAGAAATTGCCAATGAACAACTCGGCTAACTGAATAAAAGTCGAAATCTTACCCCGAGGAAGATTGTTGTACCATATCTGTGTAGATTCGGTAAGAGTTCCCGATAATGCCCTACACCTCATCTCGTCGGGGACAGCATATATGTCGGTAGCAGCCTGGTATTGTTCTATATGAAGAACAGGATCTGTCTTTCCATCATATTTAGGGGTCACTACAGGTGCTTTGAATTTCGATGGTGTAGGAAAATTCACAATGGCCTGCACAAAAGGTGTCCCTTGAACAAAAGTTCTCTGTAAGGGATTCCTTTCTTTAACCATTTCTCCAAGTCTATCCTCCAATCACTGAATGGAACCTTTCCATGCTTCATTTCCTTCCTCGGGCCACTTAGTCCAAGCAATTGATTGTTCTGACGTAGCTTCCTGAGATCTATCTCGACGAGTAGCTGGTCGTGATTGTGCTGATCCTTCTCTCAAACCTGATGGTGGTCGAAAGCTTCTCGATGGGGCTCTAGGTGGACTCATATTTCTCCTTGGTCCTAACCGACTAAAAGGAGATACCCTGCTTAATCTTTCCAGGGCGCTAGTTCTCTCCGGAGAGAGGGTGATATGTTGATCTGTATCCATAGCCCGTATCGATGAAGTTCGCCCAGGTTGATAAGAAAAATCATTAGATTCTTCATTACGATATGACCCAGTACGCTTGGATCGTGATTGCCCACGATCACTCCTTTGCCTTGAATGGGTAAGTGCACCGCCGTGAAGAGTTTGAATGAGTTGCCTCATTGTTTCTTGCATGGCGGTTTGTCCTTCAGCCAGATTCGTCATAATTCCAGCCAGATCTGGAGGTGCAGATGGATTTGGAGGATTTCCAGCATTTCCAGCATTTCGATTACTGGATTCTGGATTATCTGCCATTGATGATAAATGATTTTTGGTGAAAAACGATAGCAACAGTCGTTTCCCACAGACGGCGCCAATCCGTTGATGTAAAAAACTAGATCGCTCTAATTATTCAATCACAGATAAATAAAATGAGATAAAGATTTTTAAAGTGGTTCAGCCTTATATGAATGGCCTACGTCCACTGTTATGTTATTGCTGAGTGTTGTGGAATTCTTGATTACAAGTTCTCTCAAGAAATTCCCCCCCCCCCCCTTGAATGAGGGTGATACAAGGTATTTATAGCCCTTAGGCTGTTCATGAAAGGGTTGATGCATTAAATGATATACATATGAAAGGGTAATACATTTAAGGCATCGCGTGCGTCAAGATGATGAACATTCAATGAATAGTTGAACTGTTGATTATCTGGCAATTAATGATACTGCCGAGATGTAACTCGGACCGCCTTAGTTGCTCGTTGCTCAGGAGTTCCTCGGAGCGTTATAGTACCTCGGAGTGCTGACGTTCCTCGGTGTATCCTCGTTGCTCGGAGAGACTATGAGTTGGTCGGGGAAATGAACTTCCTCGTTGTTATTGTGCCACGTAGATTGACAAGTGTCTTCGTATGATTCGTCCACATCAGCATATTAATTTTGGTATCAACACCAGGCGTTGGCTGAAATGTCAAAGAAGATCAGGGACCTGGAAGAGCAGCTTTCTGCACAGAAGTCAGTCTTGGAGAATAAGGAACTCTTCATAAAAAATCTCCACGATCAGCTGGAAAGATTGACATATCAATTCCACAAACAGCCCAGGGAGTTCTGGATGGATGGGTACAACGAGGCTCTCTACCACTTGGACGATCGTATTCATAATGCCAATAATGAGGGCTACAAGCAAGGCTGGTTGAATGCCTTAGGTGTGCTGCAACTCGAACAGGGTCATTACTTGTGGGACTACCATGATCCTGGGCTGCTCGACCTACTCGTGCCACCATTCAAACTTGATATGAGTTGGATCCCTGCTCGGGCCATTCCTCGATGCTTAATTTCCAAATATCTCGGCGACTACAATCTCCATTCAAGTGTCGAGATATCTCGTCCCGAGCACCTCCTGGATCGACCATCCGTGATGAATATCAGGATGTTGAAAGATCTTAATTTTATAAATTCTCCTCTTGCTTTAAATGATCCGCCTGCTGGCGAGGAACCTGTTTCAAAAGCAGAGGGGAAGAAACCAATAGAGTAGGAATTTTGATGTAATAGTTAGTATATATTTCATTCTCAATGTAATTTGTTTTTCATTTTAATGAAAGACTTTTATTTTTTTTCGCAATCTTAATTGCTATTGTCTTGTAAAACACTTTATATCTTTGCATGTGTAAAAGATAACAATATTGTGTTGTTTGTCGATCAACTTATTGTCTACTAGCTTGAATTTGTGGTAGTCATTTGGCAAAAATGAAGTTTTGTTTCTCGACCAACTTAATTAAAAAGTTACGAGTATCAAAAATATTGCTCGATCACTTTCTCGTTTTCATAAAATGTTTCCGACCAACCAAGGTCGGTAAATTTTCCTTTTCGACCAACTATAGTTAGTGGGTTTTTATCCCCGACCAGCGGGTTTTTATCCCGACCAGCCATAGTTAGTGGATTTTTTCTCTATGAGCAACTTTGGCACTTTTTGAAATAATTTGACCTCCCGACCAACTCAAGTTGGCATTTTCGAGAATATATTTACTTCCTAACCGACATAAGTTGGCATTTTTAGGAATACTTTTACTTCCCGAGGAACATATAGTTTTACTTCCCGTAGGAATACA
Organism: Sambucus nigra; assembly: GCA_949130495.1. Taxonomy (NCBI): domain Eukaryota; kingdom Viridiplantae; phylum Streptophyta; class Magnoliopsida; order Dipsacales; family Adoxaceae; genus Sambucus; species Sambucus nigra. The sequence goes on along the minus strand of OX422223.1, from coordinate 209,887,968 downwards.
AGTTTTACTTCCCGAAGGAATACAAGTAGCTTTACTTCCCAGAGGAATACATGTAGCTTTACTTCCCGGAGGAATATAGGTAGCTTTACTTCCCAGAGGAATACAGGTTTAGGTAGCTTTACTTTCCGGAGGAATACAAGTTTTACTTCCCGGAGGAATATAAGTTTTACTTCATGGAGGAATATATGTAGCTTTACTTCCCGGAGGAATATAAGTTTTACTTCCCGGAGGAATACATTTATTTCTCGACCCACCTTAGTAGGCGTTTTTGAGAAAAATTTTGAGTAGTCCGAGTTTTGCCGAGTTTTACCGAGTAGTGTGTAGCACTAGTATTCCCTGAAAAACTTTCAATAAAAAGAGAGATTATTCATTACTGATAATACTTGCGTGGGTGCTCTGCGTTCCATGCATTCTTAAACTCCTCCCCTTATAAAGTTGCTATTCGGTAAGTTCCTGGTCGAACAACTTCTGTAACTTGGTATGGTCCATGCCAGTTTGTTGTGCTTTTGAATCACTTTCTTCAGCACATAGTCTCCTTCTTTCAGGTCGCACTTCTTCACTCTCTTGTTGTAGAACAAAGCTGTTCGCTGCTGGTTAGCAGCATTTCTAATGGCTGCTTCTTCTCTAACTTCCTCGAGCATGTCTAAATCCAATCTTCTCATTAAGCCGCTGACAGGGGAATTTAAATTCAGTACCCTGTGTGTTGGGAGGCCCAAATCGGCAGGTATAATAGCTTCACTTCTAAACGCTAGCATATATGGAGATTCTCCAGTTGCTGCTCGGGGAGTAGTACGATAAGCCCACATTACTGACCGTAACTCGTTGATCCAATTGGCTTTCGCATCGTCCAGTCTTTTCTTCAAGCCATTCAGCAGCGTTCTGTTTGTCACTTCAGTTTGTCCATTGCTTTGAGGATAGCCTGGTGCTGAGTGGATCTTCAAAATGTTTGACTGATGACAATAGGCCGCAAACTCCTCGTTATCAAATTGTGTTCCATGGTCTGTGATGAAAACATGAGGAATACCATATCGACAAATGATGTTCTTCCAAATAAATTGGTACACCTTGTCGTACGTCATATCAATGAGAGGCTCAGCATAAACCCATTTAGTAAAATAATCCACAGCGACGGCGAGGTATTTGAATCTTCATCTCGTCGTTGGCAGTGGCCCGACCAAATCTATTCCCCACATGGCAAATGGCCAAGGGTAAGTGATGGGTGTCAACAATGCTTGTGGAGTTCTTCGGATGGAGGATAAGCGTTGGCACTTGTCACATTTCTTGGCATAGGCTATACAATCAGCCCTCATCGTCGGCCAGTAATATCCCTGCGTCATCATCCTCTGCAAAAGCGTTCGACCTGCTACATGGGCTCCACAGGACCCTTCATGGATCTCTTCAATCAATTCTTTCACCTCGGAGGGATGTACACATCTTTGCAAACCTGCCATAATTCCTCGTCTATATAGAATACCGTTAGTTAATACATACCGAGCAGCTTTAAACTTCAATTTCTTGGCTGCGAGCTTGTCAATTGGTAATTCTCCCTCTTCAATATATGCCGTGATGAGATCCATCCAAGTTGGTCCTAAATCAAGGGTAATAAAGTTCATCGTCAGATCTTCATCTATACTCCGACCAGCTAAAACTTCAATTGGGATTGTTCTCCGGAGCTTGGTACGAGTAGCTGAGGCTAATCGAGCTAGGGCGTCTGCTCTCGCATTCTCCATTCTCGGTATTCTGACTAGCTGAATAGCAGCAAATTTCGACACCAGCTTCTTTGCCTTTGCGTGATATCTGATCATTAATTCTCCTTTGACTGCATATACTCCCATCATTTGGTTTACGATCAATTGAGAATCACTGAAAATAATAACCTGTTGCGCCTCCATAATTTTTGCCAAACTAAGACCTGCAATCATGGAATCATACTCAGCCTCATTATTGGAAGCTTTGAATTGAAAACGTAGGGCGTATTCCATGTCGACCTTGTCCGGAGTGCTCAAAACTATCCCCGCCCCACAGCCTGTTGTACAAGATGAGCCATCTACATATAGCCTCTATATAGGTAACTCATCTTCAAATTTCTGATCTGTCAGAGTTCCTCGGTGAAATATTTGTTGCATCCTTTCATCTTCCCCTGATATTTCTCGCTCTTCGTCGATCATATTTTCTTGCCCTTTTACCAACCGGAGTTGGTCTGAGCTCGAATTTGATGATATTGTAACATCCACTTGCCCTTTTACCAACCTAAGTTGGTCTGAGCTTGTGTTTGTTGATCTTGTAACATCCACAGGTTGATCAGCGAGCAACTTTTGCTTCTCGGGGGTATCAGGATAGGTGAACTCTGCTATAAAATCCGCTACAGCTTGCGCTTTAAGCGATGATTTGGGTTCATAGACTATATCGTAATCACCGAGCTCTATTGCCCAGTACATCAATCTCCTTGATTTTTCTGGTTTATGAAGGGCTTGCCTCAATGGCATATCAGTATATACGACTATAGTATGAGCCTGCAAGTATGGCCTCATTCTCCTACTCGCCTCAATCAGCGCCAGTGCCAACTTTTCCAACCTTGGATATCTGATCTCTGCTCCTCGGAAGGCCTTACTTGTGTAGTAGATTGGTTTTTGTACTCCATTCTCCACTCTTATCAACGCCAAGCTAACTGCATTCTTCGATACTGCTAGATACAAGTACATTTTTTCTCCCATCACCGGCCTGGACAATAGTGGAGGTGCTCCCAAGTATTTCTTCAAGTCTTAAAAAGCCTTATCACATTCATCATTCCACTCAAAAGTCTTTCAGAGTGTCTTGAAGAATAGGAGACATCGATCAGTTGCTCGTGATACAAATCTGTTGAGTGCTGCTACTCGTCCTGTAAGACTTTGCACCTCTTTCGTCGTCGTGGGAGATCGCAGCCCTAATAGAGCTTTGATCTTTTCAGGATTTGCCTCAATGCCTCGTTGGTTGACAATGTATCCGAGAAACATGCCTTCTCGTACTTCGAATATGCACTTCGTCGGGTTCAACTTCATTTGATATTTATCCAGTTGATCAAAAGTCTGACTTAAGTCAACTAGATGATCGACAGTTTTCTTACTCTTTGTCAGCATATCGTCAACATAGACTTCCATATTGCAACTGATTTGTTCAGCAAAGACCTTGTTCATCAGCCGCTGATATATCGCACCTGCATTTTTTAAACCAAAAGGCATAACATTATAACAATAAGTTACCCTAGGGGTAATGAAAGAAGTACTTTCCCTGTCTTCAAATTTCATTTTAATCTGATTGTAGCCAGAATAAGCATCCATGAAGCTCAGCAGCTCGTGTCCCGAGGTAGCATCCACCGGTTGATCGATTCGGGGCAATGGAAAGTGATCATTTGGACATGCTTTGTTGAGGTCAGTGAAGTCTACACACATCCTCCATTTATTGTTCTTCTTTTTCACCATCACCACATTTGCTAACCAGTCTGGATATTTAACATCTTCAATGAAGCAAGCTTTCTGGAGCTTCTCGACTTCCTCCTGTATAGCTTGATTCTTCTCGGGGCTGAACACTCTTCTTCTCTGCTTCACTGGCTTGATCTCCTTATTCACATTGAGTTTGTGACATAAGAAATTTGGATCTATTCCGGGCATATCTTCATTACTCCACACAAAAGTTTGCTTTATGCTTCTTAGGAAAGTTATCAATTCCTGTTTTAGTGAGGCTTCCAACGACGAACCTACTTGAGTAGTTCGCTCAGGGTGCTCGTCGTCCAGAATGATGTTTTCAGTAGCTTCCACCACTTGACCCTTCACGAGTTGAGACTCATCTCTAGGATCCAATGTTTCAATTTCTGCACCTTCATCCACTTGATAGGTAGTAGTCTTTTACCTTGATTCCTCCAGTTCCTCTTGCTCGGCGGATGAATAATAGCATTCCCGAGCTACTTTCTGGTCACCTTTCACAACTCCTACTCAAAAATTTATTGGAAACTTTAGGCACTGATGCACTGTAGATGGTACAACTTCAAATTTTTTCAATCCTACTCTTCCCATGATGATATTGTATGATGATTGAACATTCTTATCCATCACGAAGAAACGTATTCTTTCTGTTCGTCAAGCAAGCCACGTACCAATGAATATATCCAACTTCATCGTCCCAAGTGAAAATACTTTCTCGCCAGCAAATCCGAGGAGGGGTCTATGATAAGGCTCCACTTGAGATAGTTTTAGATTTAAACTATCGAAGAACGAGTAGAACATGATGTATGCCGAGCTACCATTGTCGACCAGTACTCTTGAAATTATTACTTCCTTCATCCTCATTTTGATCACCAATGGGTCATCATGAGGATATAAAGCACCTGCGAGGTCATTCTTTGAGAAACCAATGACCAATTTCTCTTTGTTCACCTTTCTCGGGAGATCCTCCTCAGCTAGATTTATTCGCTGAATGTAAGAGCAAGCTTGAGCCTCACAGAGGTAAGCTTTTCTCTCTGCAGTAAGGTCTCCTCCTCCTATATCTCCACCTGTAATAACATTACAATCAAATGACCCAAAGCGTATTGAAAATACCTCTCGTTCTGGTTGCCTTGGTCTCTTGGGAAGATCGGGGTCGTCTTCTGGATCAACTTCATGGTTTCTTTTCTTGTTCTCCTCTGCTCGACGAGGAGATCTGGACCTCTCTCTTGTTCGGTCGTTGTTCCTTCTTTCGCTTCCACGATCAACATACTTTGCCAGCTTTCCTCGTCTGATGAGTGTTTCAATCTCATTCTGAAGAGCTATGCAATTTTTGGTCATATGGCCATGATCTTTATGAAACTCGCAATACTTTGCTTTATTCCTCCGATCAGGGTCTGCCTTCATTTTCTCTAGCCAGTTTAATTCCTCGTTGTTCTTGATTTCTTCTAGAACATGGTTGATATCCTTCTTCAAAGGAGTATAATTATCGAATTTCTTCATTGCGTCCCATACCGACCTAGTTCTTGAATGTTTGTCATTACCATTGTTCTTATGCTCTTTCTTTTTAGCTTTATCACCTTCCACTTTGGTTTCTTTAGCATCCATATTCTTCTTCGCAGCCATAGCCTCCTCGGTATTCATAATCTTGGCTGCTTTTCCCATCAGGTCTCACATGGTTCTTGGTGGATCTTTGGCTAAAGTGTAGTATAACTTGTTGGGCAGTAGTCCACTCATCAAGGCAGTAATCGTTGTCTTTTCCTCATAGTCAATAACTTTGAGCTTCTCGTTATTAAAACGAGTTATATAATCTCTGGTACTTTCACCAGCCTTTTGTTTAACACTTAACAAATGTGCTACTCGTTTAACAGGCTTTGCCCCAAAACAGAAATTCCCAATGAATAACTCGTCCAGTTGAAGAAAAGTTGAGATCTTACCCCGAGGAAGATTATTATACCACATTTGAGCAGATGCATATCATCTCATCTGGAACAACATAGATGTCGGCTGCAGCTTGGTATTGTTCTATATGAAGGACGGGGTCAGTCTTTCCATCATATTTGGGGGTCACAACAGGTGCTTTGAACTTTGATGGTGTTGGAAAATCTACAATGGTATGGACAAAAGGTGTTCCTCGAACAAAAGTTCATTTTAGAGGGTTCTTGGCTTTAGCCATTTCCCCTAATCTATCCTCCAGCCTCTAAATAGAGCCTCTCCACGCATCATTTCCTTCCTCGGGCCTATTGGTTCGAGCAACTGATCGCGTTGAAGTGGCTTCCTGGGATCTATCTTGACTAGCAGTTGGTCGCGACTGGGCTGATCCTTCCCTTAAATTTGATGGTCATCGAAAACTTCTCGATGCGACTTTAGGAGGACTTCTACTCCTTCTAGGTCCTAATCGATTGAAAGGTGATACCCTGCTCAACCTCTCTAGCGCACTGGTCCTTTCTGGGGAGAGAGTGATACGTTGTTCAGTATCTGTGCCCGCACTGACGAAGTTCGTCCAGGTTGATAAGAAAAATCTTTAGACTCCTCATTGCGATATGAATCGGTACGCCTAGTACGTGAAGAAGGTGCACGGGTATTTCTTTGAATACTTCGTGGTCCTGAATGGGTTGGTGCACCGCCATAGAGGGTTTGTATGAGTTGACGCATAGTTTCTTGCATGACGGTCTGGCCCTGAGCCAGATTTGTCGTTATTCCAGCCAGATCTGGAATATTTGGCGGAGCAGATGGATTTGGAGGGCTTCCAATGTTTCGATTGCTAGATTCTGGAATATCAGTCATTTGTGATGAATTGTTTTTGATGAAAAACGATATTACCAGTCGTTTCCCACAGACGGCGTCAATCTGTTGATGTAAAAAATTAGATCATATCTAATTATTCAATCACAGATAAATAAATGAGAAAGAATTTTTAAAGTGGTTCAGCCTTATAAGAATGGCCTACGTCCACTGTTATGTTATTACTGATTGTATGGGAATTCTCGATTACAAGTTATCTCAAGAAATTTCGGTCCCCTTACAATGAGGATTGTACAGTGTACTGTAATGTGAAAGGTTAATACATTAAATGATGTACATATGAAAGGGTAATATATTCAATGCCCCTTAAGCGTATGCGTCTGAATGATAAGCATTTAATGAACAATCAAACTGTTGGTTATCCTGCTATTAATGCTTTGTTCGAGGTGCAGCTCGGACCGCCTAAGCTTCTCGGTACTCAAGAGTTCCTCGGAGCGTATGAGTTCCTCGGGGAAGTAGTGTTCCTCGTTGTAGTATGGTTCCTCGGAGCGTGTCTGTTCCTCGGAAGTGTTTGTTGTTGGCACGTAGATTGCCATGTGTCTTCACTCAATTGAGCCATGTCAGCAGACTAAATTTGGTATCAACATGGACCATTATCTCATCCAAAATAATCAAATAGTATTTTAATTTACTTATATTCAAACATATTTTTATGATATGTGCAATTTTTGTATTTTAATAACCTTATTATAGTTAAAAAATATTAAAATATATTAAGAAGGCCTAAACGTCTTTTCACGCCTAGGACCGCCTAAGCTTATAAGACTTAAAGCTTGACCTCCATGCCTCAATCACCCCCAATATTTTTTAAAACCTTGATATAAGCTCATATATTAAATTTTACTCTACACTAACCCTTTATAACCAAAGACCCCAAACCTGTCAGTGAGACGCACTGTTGAAACACCCATAACCCGAATTCAACTGCCCCGATTCTCAACCCGAACTCAATTCCCCTTCTGTGACCCCGAAATCCGGCCAGCTGCCCAAACTCCGATGCTGCAGCCTTATACCTTCGGCGAGTTACCCATTTCCCAAAGCAACCAAGAAACCAATACCGGATGAACTCCCAGCTGTCCTACTCCTAATCGGCCTCTCACCTGCTCCGGCTGAACTCCCCGCTGTCCTTAACCCATCGAACCCTGAACCTTCCACCTAGTCTAAACCCAAATCAAATTCCGACCCAGCACCTCCTATGCTAACCCAAAACTCGGTTTCAACCAACATCTGACCCATAAACTCGAACCCCCTTACCCTACATGAACCCTGCTGCCCCACCTTCGACGCAAACTACCAGACCCCATACCCCATACCCCTTCCCTTGCTCCAAAACCCAGCTTCTACCCAAACCCATATCTCAACCCAAAACCCCATACCCACTTTATCTTATTCTCCCCAAGCTAAAACACGAACCCTAACTAAAACCCAAACCCAAACCAAACATAAAAATAAAGCCCATGTATTCCAAATGCCACCTCTCACACACATTAAAACCTTCCTTTTTCGATTATGCCTTTTAACTAGAGAGATATTTTTAAGAGAATGAAAATATAGATCCAAGGCTCATTTAAGAGAATGAAAATAGAGGGAGAGTTCTAGAGAAACTAGAGAGATATTTTTAGGTAGAAATAAATTTTGGGGAAAGTATTTTTAGGATCATCGCAAATAAATTTTAAATATTAAAAGAATTTCGATAAGTTTTAAACACTTAGATCCACTAATTCTTTTCTTGTAGAAGTACACGGTAATGGCATAACAAGTAACCCTAATAGTAAATTGTCCTTAAATATTTATGAATTGTCAATAAGGGACCTAATTGTAAATTGTCCTTTTTTCAGATTTAATTTGAGGGAATTAAATTGTACTGAGATTCAAATTGAGTGTGAGATTTTCATTTATATTTTTTTTGATCATTCAATTTGAGGGTTGCATGCTTCTCATTTAAGGATTGGAGTCAATTGGATTAAAAAAGATTTTGTTTGATTGTTCTCTAATCTATTCTTTTATTTTAATGGCTTTGATTATTTGTTTATCATATTTCATATCATGTTAGGCTAAAAACCCCTTTCGAGGGTGTTGATACCAAATTTAGTCTGCTGACGTGGACCATTCACTTGAAGACACGTGTCAACCTACGTGACAATTACAAACACTTTCAACGAACAACATACTGTCACCGAGCTACTCAAGCGCCCCGAGCAACTCAATCATACCGAACAACTTAAGAAGCCCGAGGAGCTTAACGCCTCGAGGAGCTTAAGGCTCCGAGCAACTTAAGCGTACCGAGCAACTCAAGCGGTCCGAGCAACTCAACGTACAGAGCATCCAAATCAGGAGAATAAAAAAGACGACTGCGCATTAAATGCTCATTATTATCGTACAGATGTATATGTCTACTAGATAACAGCGCATTGTCCTTTCACACATACAACCTCAAGGCTATAAATACATTGTAACTTCCTCATTAGAAGGGGACTCTGTATTTCTTGGTAAAATCACTTATCAAGAATTCTAGGCAAACAGTCAGCAATACAAAAATAGTGGACGTATGCCATTCTCATAAGGCTGAACCACTTTAAAAATCTATTGTCTCATTTAATTATTCATTTTTATTTGTGATTAAAATAATTAGATCAAAATCTAGTTTTTTACATCAACAGATTGGCGCCGTCTGTGAGAAACGACTGTAATTAGCGTTTTTCACCAAAACAATTCATCATCAATGGCTGATCATCTGGAATCCAGTAATCGAAACGCTGAGATCCCTCCAAATCCATCTACTCCCCCAAATGTTCCAGATCTAGCTGCTATAATGGCTAATTTAGCCCAAGGGCAAACGACCATGCAAGAAACCATGCGTCAACTTATACAAACTGTTCAGAGTGGAGTGCCGGCCCAATCAGGACAACGAAGCGTTCAGAGAAATACCCATTTGCCTTATTCAAGAACTAGGCGAATGTTTTTCCCAGAGGAATCTCAATCTAGATGTACTGACTCATATCGTACCGAAAGATCTAGTGATCCTTCGTATCAACCAGGCCGGACTTCCTCAGTACGAGCTACTAATTCCCACCGAAATGTCACTCTATCTCCAGAAAGGACTAGTGCTCTAGAAAGATTAAGTAGAGTCTCTCCTTTTGATCGTTTAGGCCCTAGGAGGAACATAACTCCTCCTAGGATTGCGTCGAGGAACTCTCCACGACCATCCAATCTAAGGGAAGGCTCTGCCCAGTCACGACTAGCAGCTCGATCCCAAGAGGAAAACTCAATACGATCAGTTGCTCGAATAAATAGGCCCGAGGAGGGAAACAACGCTTGAGAGGTCTGCAAAGAACTTTTATCTAAGGGACACTATTTGTACAGACAATTGTGGATTTTCCCACACCATCAAAATTCAAAGCTCCTATGGTAACGCCTAAGTATGATGGAAAGACTGACCCTGCCCTTCATATAGAGCAATACCAAGCTGCTGTCGATATCTACGCAGTTCCAGACGAAATGAGATGTAGGGCATTTTTAGGAACTCTCACCGGGTCAGCCCAGATATGGTACAACAACCTTCCTCGGGGGAAGATCGCGACTTTCTTTCAACTGGCACAGCTCTTTATTAGGAATTTCTATTTTGGAGTGAAACCAATCAAACGAGTAGCACACTTGCTGAGTGTTAGATAGAAGACATGTGAAAGCACCAGGAACTATATTACTCGTTTCAATAACGAGAAGCTTGAAGTAATTGATTACGAGAAAAAAACAACAAATACTGCTCTGATGAGTGGATTATTGCTCGATAAGTTGTACTACACTCTATCCAAAGACCCGCCTAGGACCATGGCTAAATTGATGTCAAAAGCAGCTAAAATCATAAATGCCGAGGAAGTTATGGCTGCGAAGAAGAATGCAGACACTAAGGAGACCAAGGTTGAAGATGGTAAAATTGAAAAGAAGGATCAGAAGAATAATGGTGGCAACAGGCAGTCGAAAGGAAAGCAAGTACTGGAGCAGATGAAATTTTTTGGAAATTATACTCCTTTGAAGGTAGATATAAACTATATTCTGGAGGAGATCAAGAACATCGATGAGCTAGCTTGGCCAATGAAAATGAAAGCAGATCTTGACAGAAGAGACAAGTCCAAATATTGCGAATTCCACAAAGACCATGGTCATACGACCAAAAGTTGTATAGCTCTCCAGAATGAAATTGAAGCACTCATCAGACGAGGAAAACTGGCTAAGTATGTGGGTGGATCATTTGAATGTAATGTTATTACAGGTGGAGATGTAGAAGGAGGATATCTGACTGCGGAGAGAAAAGCTTACCTCAATGAGGCTCAAGCTTGCTCGTACATTCAATGAATAAACTTGGCAGAAGATGATCGCCCGAGGAAGGTGAATAAAGACAAACTGGTCATTCATTTTTCTAAGAACGACCTGGAAGGTGTACTATATCCTCATGATGACCCATTGGTGATCAAGATGAGAATGAAGGAAGTGGTGATTTCACGAGTACTGGTGGATAATGACAGCTCGGCAGATATCATGTTCTATCCATGCTTTGACAGTTTGAATTTGAATCTAGCCTAGTTGGAGCCATATCATAGGCCCCTCCTTGGCTTTACTGGCGAGAAGGTTTTTCCCCTTGGGACGATCACGTTGGATATGCTTATCGGTACATGGCCTACTTGTCGAACATAAAGAGTATGCTTTTTCGTAATGGATAAAAATGTCCAATCAGCTTATAATATCATCATGGGAAGTGTCGGTCTGAAGAAGTTCGAAGCAGTACCATCTACTGTACATCAATGTTTAAAATTACCAACCAACTTTGGAGTTGGAGTGTTGAAAGATAGGGGTGCAACCGGTACGGGTTTTTATTGTACCGTATCATTTTGGACCAAGAAAAAATGGTTTTGGTTTCATATTATGAAATACCGAAAACCGATTTTATCGAAACCGAAAATAGCGTAAAAAATTTGGTTATTTTGGGTTTTAGATATAAAAAATCGATTTACCGAATTTATCGTACCGACTTATCGTACCGAATTTATCGTACCAAAATTACTGAATTTATCGTACCGAAATATCGTACCAAACTTACCGCATATTACCATATGAATTACCAAATAAAAATTGTATTTAAAAAAATTTATATATCCAACCCAACCCAATTATCAAGACCCTTAATTTTTTCAAACTAATCTCCACCATTCATTTCCCTACTATAAATACCAACAAACCCTAAACTTATGCACAAAAATTAGCCGCTCACATACACGGATACAACACAACAACAAACCAGAAATATCTCTCTACAAATCACAAGGTAATTTCTTATTTTTTTGGACCTATCTCTATTTTTTTCCTTATGTTTTTTACACAAATCATCACTACAATCAGCCCCGGTTGCATCGTCCTTATGTTACACACACTTACTGCTGCGTTGACTCGTCCCTGTTGCGTCGTCCCTGTTGCATCTTCTCACACACCCGTCGAGAGCAAAATATTTGTTTTTCAAGCCAAAACAAATATAACTTCATCGTCGTCCCTGCTGCGTCGACTCGTCCCTGTGGCATTTTTTTTCTTATATTCCTTATGTTAGTTAATTGTTAAAACCTTCAGCCTTTTTTTCCTTATGTCCCTTGGGTGATGCACGGACACTGTTTGAGGAAATGTCCCAAAGAAACATTTCTACTTGGAACACTATGATTGAAGGTTATATGAAATCAGGTGACAAGGAACAAACATTGGGTTTGTTTAATTTAAGTTATGCTTTCATATTTGTAACTAATTTAAGTCCCATAACTTTAAGTCCCATACAGTATATTAATTTCAGATTTGAAATTAGCTTTTGATGCATAAACCGGAATCATATTATGGAAATATCGGATTTACCAAATGCATAAATCGATATGAAATTCTGGTATTTACCGGGGAAAAAACCGAATTGAAACCTAAATTACTGAAACTGAAATTAACCGAAAAAACTGAAAAAACTGAAAAATCGATCGGTTTGGTTTTTATTTTGATGTACCGATCAATAAATTGGTAAGGTACGATTTTACCATTTAGATTATGGTTCTGGTATTGGTAAGGGGTCGTTACCGACCATACCATACCGATTGCACCCCTAGTGAAAGACGACTAGAAAGTAGCTCGAGAATGCTACTATTCATCTGCCGAAAAGGAGGAACGTGAAGAATCCAGAAAGAGGACTACTACTTATCAAGTGGATGAAATATAAGATGCAAAGATTGAAATGTTAGACCCTAGAGATAAGTCTCAGCTTGTGAAGGTCCAGGTTATGGAGGCTAGCGAAAATATCATTCTGGACGACGAGCATCCAGAACGAACAACTCAAATCGGTGCATCACTGGATGTATCGATAAAATAAGAATTAATAGCATTTCTAAGGCGCAGAAAGAAGACTTTTTCACGGAGTCATGAAGACATGTCAGGGATAGACCCGAGTTTCCTGTGTCACGAGCTCAACGTAAACAAGGAAATCAAGCCAGTGAAGCAGAAAAGAAGAGTGTTCAGTCCTGAGAAGAACCAAGCCATACAGGAAGAAGTAGAGAAGCTACAAAAAGTCTTTTTTATTGAGGATGTCAAATATCCTGATTGGATAGCAAATGTGGTGATGGTAAAGAAGAAAAATAACAAGTGGAGGATGTGTGTAGACTTCACTGATCTTAATAAGGAATGCCCAAAGGATCATTCTCGTTGCCCCGAATCGATCAACTAGTGGATGCTACCTCGGGGCATGAATTGTTGAGCCTCATGGATGCTTATTCTGGTTATAACCAGATTAAAATGAAGTCAGAGGACAGGGAGAGTACCTCTTTTATCACCCCAAGGGGAACTTATTTCTACAATGTTATTCCTTTTGGACTTAAAAATGCAGGTGCGACATATCAGCGGCTGATGAATAAGGTGTTTGCAGAGAAAATCAGTCATAACATAGAAGTTTATGTTGACCATATGCTAACGAAGAGCAAGAAAGTTGCTGATCATCTAGTTGACCTAGGTCAGACCTTTGATCAACTAGAGAAATATCAAATGAAGCTGAATCCCACCAAATGCATATTCGGAGTACGAGAAGGCATGTTTCTCGAATATATTATTAACCAACGAGGAATTGAGGCGAACCCTGAAAAGATCAAGGCTCTATTGGAGCTACGATCTCCAACGAAGAAGAAGGAAGTGCAAAGTCTCACAGGGCAAGTTACAACACTTAATAGGCTTGTGTTACGAGCAACTGACAGATGCCTACCATTCTTCAAAACACTCCGAAAAACTTTTGAGTGGAATGATGAATACGAGGAGGCCTTTCAAGAGTTGAAAAAATATCTAGGGACACCTCGATTGTTGTCCAGACCAGTGATGGGAGAAAGATTATACTTGTATCTGGCAGTTTCATAGAATACAGTTAGCTCGGCGTTGATAAGGGTGGAGGACGGAGTACAAAAACCAGTCTATTACACCAGTAAGGCTTTTCGAGGAGCAGAAATCAGGTATCTAAGGTTGGAGAAGTTAGCACTAGCACTGATTGAAGCAAGCAGAAGGATGAGGCCATACTTCCAAGACCATACTATAGTGGTGTACACCGATATGCCATTAAGACAAGCTCTGCATAAACCGGAGAAATTAGGAAGATTGATGTACTGGGAAGTAGAACTTGGTGAATATGATATAATTCATGAGCCTAGATCATCGCTCAAAGGGAAGGCAATAGCATATTTTATCGCAGAGTTTACTCAAGAACATGACTCCGAAGAACAGGAGTTGAAGACAGACCAACCTGTGGATGTTACGGGATCATCAAATTTTAGCCCGGACCAGCTCACGTTGATAGACGAGTAAGAGAAGATGATCAATGAGCAGTGAGAAGTGCCGGAGGAGGACAAAAAGAAGCACCAAATATTACACCGAGGAACTCTGTCTGATAAAAAATTTGATGATGAAGTACCTACATGGAATTTGTATGTGGATGGCTTTTCGTGCACTACAGGCAGTGGAGCAGGGATTATTTTAAACAGTCTAGATGAGATTGATGTGGAGTATGCTCTGCGCTTTCAATTTAAGGCTTCTAGTAATGAGGCCGACTATGAAGCAATGATAGTGGGTCTAAGTCTAGCCAGAACCATGAAGGCAGAGCAATCCGTTGTATTCCGTGATTCGCAGTTAATCGTAAATCAAATTTTGGGGGTGTTTACGACAAAAGGAGAATTAATGATCAGGTATCATGTAAAAGCAATGGAGGTTGTATCAAGTTTTACTGCAGTTCAGTTGATTAGAATACCAAGATTGGAAAATGCAAGAGTAGATGCCCTAGCTCGGTTAGCATCAGCCACACGCACCGAGCTACGAAGAACAATCCCAATAGAAATCCTGGTTGGTCGGAGCATATATGAAGATTTAATGATGAACTTCATTCCCCTCGACTTGGGACCATCTTAGATGGACCCCATCAGGGCCTATATTGAAGAGGGGGCTTTACCAACTGATAAACTCGCAGCCAAGAAACTAAAGTTTAAAGCTGCTCGATATGTATTGACCAATGGCATTTTATATAGACGAGGAGTTATAGTAGGGCTACAAAGATGTGTCCATCCCTCCGAAGTGAAGGATTTGATCGAAGAGGTTCATGAAGGGTCTTGTGGAGCCCATGTAGTAGGTCAGACGCTTTTGCAAAGAATAACAATGCAGGGGTATTACTGGCCAACGATGAGAGCTGATTGCGCAGCTTATACTAACAAGTGAGATAAATGCCAATTCTTCTCTTCCATCCGAAGAACTCCCCAAGCATTATTAACACCCATAACGTCCCCTTGGCTATTTTCCATGTGGGGGATAGACTAGGTCGGGCCACTTTCAACGACCAGGGGAAGATTTAAATACCTCGTGGTTGCTGTAGATTATTTTACTAAATGGGTGGAAGCTAACCATCTTATTGATATGACATATGACAAGGTCTATCAATTTATGTGGAAGAATATCATTTGTAGATATGGTCTTCCCCATGCATTAATTACTAACCATGGAACCCAGTTTGACAACGAGGAGTTTACTGCATATTGTCATCAATCTAATATATTGAAGATCCACTCTGCACCAGGCCATCCCCAGAGTAATGGGCAAACTGAGGTGACAAACAGAACGCTACTGAATGGTTTGAAAAAATGACTGGATGATGCAAAGGCAAATTGGATTAACGAGCTACACTCTGTGTTGTGGGCTTATCGCACAACACCACGAACAACAACGGGAGAATCCCCATACATGCTGGCATTTGGGAATCAGGCTGTCATACCTGCTGAATTGGGTCTACCTATGCATAGGGTGCTTAATTTCAATTCTCCTGTCAGTGATTTGATGAGAAGATTAGACCTGGATATGCTCGAAGAAGTTAGGGAAGAAGCAACAGTCAAGAATGCAATAAATCAACAACGAACAACTTTATTTTATAACAAAAGAGTGAAGAAGTGTGATTTGAAGGAAGGGGATTATGTGCTGAAGAAAGTGATCCAAAAGCATAACAAACTGGAAGCCAACTAGCATGGACCCTAAAGAGTAACAGAAGTTGTTCGTCCAGGGACATGCATGATTGAAACCTTGGAAAGAGAGAATTTAAGAATGCATGGAATATAGAGCATCTGCGCAAGTATTATCAGTAGTTGAAATTCCTATGTAATGCAATTTCTTCAGTATGAATAAAGTGATGTTTCACCCAGTTTCTTTCTTTGTTAAATTTTTTTGGAATATTAGTGCTACACACTACACATCAAATTTAGAGCAATTACCACCAACTCCGGTTGGTCGGGAACTCAATTACCACCAACTTCGGTTGGTCGGGAACTAATTACCACCAACTTCGGTTGGTCGAGAATCAATTACCACCAACTCCGGTTGGTCAGGAATAAATTACCACCAACTCCGGTTTGTCGGGAACTAATTATCACCAACTCCGGTTGGTCAGCAAATCAATTACCACCAACTCTGGTTGTTCGGAAAATTAATTACAATCAACCCCGGTTGGTTGGTACTAAACTAGGCAAGAAGCTGAACAACCTCTCGGGGCATCCACTATCTAGGTAATAAGGTAATCCATACAAGATCACTACAACTAAGTAGGAACATGGGATGCAAATCATTCCATTGCTTAGGCACAAAGAGTGACAAGTCACTATAATCAAATAACAAATGGGATAAGTATAATATATATATATATATATATATATACCAATCAATAAGCAAGGACATTCTACAAATTATTTAGAAGAAAATAAAATGGCAAAAGACTAAAAATTTCTTCATTCAAATCAAGCAGAATTACATATGATGTGAAAAATATACTTCATTACATAAAAAACGCTATTCTATTGGTTTTTTCCCTTCTGCCTTTGAAACAGGTTTTA
Source organism: Sambucus nigra (assembly GCA_949130495.1). Taxonomy (NCBI): domain Eukaryota; kingdom Viridiplantae; phylum Streptophyta; class Magnoliopsida; order Dipsacales; family Adoxaceae; genus Sambucus; species Sambucus nigra. Next base: position 209,871,296 of record OX422223.1, on the reverse strand, counting down.
CCCCAGCAGGAGGATCATCTAATGCATAAGGGGAATATATAAATTTTAGATCTCGCAGCATTCGAACATTCATCACGGAGGGTCAATCAAGTAAGTGCTCTGGGCGAGATATCTTAAAGTTTGCATGAAGAATATAATTGCCGAGATACTTAAAGATCAAGCACTGAGGAATTGCCCGAGCAGGAATCCAACTAATGTCAAGCTTACAAGGAGGACGGGAAAATCGAGCACTCCAGGGTCATAATAGTCCCATAAATAGTGGCCCTGCTCCAATTTTAGCACACACAGTGCATTCAACCACCCTTTCTTGTACCCCTCGTTATTTGACTGCTGGATCTGAGCATCAAGATGGTAAAGGGCTTCATTATACCCAGCCATCCAAAACTCTCTGGGTATTTTATGGAACTGATAAGTTAACCTCTCCAGTTTATCATGAAGACTCTTCACCAGAATTTCCTTATTTTCCAAAGCAGAACTCTGGGAAGAGAGTTAGTCAGTAAAATTCAAAATCTTCTTGGACATTTCTGCCAAACCTTGATTCTTCGCCATCAACTGAACTACCTGATTCTCTAAGGCTAATTAATTTCTCGCTTCTTCAATAGAAACTCGACCAACCCTTGCTCGTCCACGAGATGAGGATCTTGCTCATTCATGATTAGATGTGGAGGGTCCAACTCTTTTTATAGTTTCCAACTCATCTCGTAAGTTGGAATTTTCTACCTCCAAGAAATAAAAACCTTCATCATTAACAGGGACCAAGGCTCCCGAAGAAGATGCAGCAGATTTGAGTTATTTTATCTCTTCTTGCAAAACAATGTTCTCCTGCTCCAACAACTTAGCGATATGCCTATGATCTTCAACTTTAAGCTTCAGAACACTCTCTTTCTTCTCATGAGCAGATATGAACTTATCATCCTTTGTCAGCACTCAATTGCTGATATTTCTTCTCGTATCCTTGATGCAAAAGTGTGGAGGAATCTTTGTACTGATGTTGAAGTTCCTCGATCGTTCCTTGGAGATCTTCAATCATTTTGTAGTAGGCCACATTGTTGGCAACAGCACGATCAAGCAAGCACTTTAAGTATTGATAAACTTCAACTGCTCGTTCAGAAGCATCTGAACTAAGGATATTGATTACTTGAGCCTCATTAAGATCTGCATAACTAACTTTAAAATAGTCATTTCATTTCTTCATCAATTCTGTGTCATGAGCTGATAAGAGCTCCATTCTGTCCTTAAACTAACAAAGAGAAGAAATAAAAAGAATCAATAATGATGCAGACAGAGCAAGTAAAAGAGAAAGTCAAGACAAAGATCCAAAGTTCAAATTTTTTTTCATCATAAGAGAAGATACATAGTCTAAGGTTACATTCAAGAAAGCAATAAAAAAGCCCAAATAACTTTACACCTTCTCTTTGTTTCCTATGACTTCCTCATAAAGTTTGGAGGAAGGGACTGGTTGCTCGGAGGACAAGGGTAGCTGCTTGGCAGAAGTGCTGGTTGGTTGGAGTTTCTCGGTAGGTTGGACAATAGGAACAGAAGGGACCTGATCTCCAGTCATCATAGAAGATTCATATGAAGAAGCTTCAACTTCTTTTTCTTCTCCAAGAGATGGAGGAGGGCCATGAGTGTGCTGCTGGAATAACTCGGAATTCTCAGCAACCTTCAGCTCCTGTAGGGCTGCTACCCATCCACCCCTAAAATATTTGACGCTGGCATACTCCATTTGAGAAGACATGGTAGCTAAGCCCTTGTTCTAGCCTTTGTCCCAACCAACACTGAATGATTTTTTAACTGCATTTTCCTTTTTTCCTTCCCCGAGGAGGTCCTTTCCCTAAGTACCTCCTTGGTAGCTTTTAACTTCTCTTCCACCTCCGTTTTCTGTCGTTTAACATCTTGAAGCTTAACAACTTCCTCTTCAGCAGACTTGAGCTTAGCCTCAAACTCCTTGTTGCTCTGTTCAAAATCCTTATTGCTCTGTTCAAACTCCTTTAATTTCTTCTCCAAATCTTTGGAGGCATTCACAGCTTGATTTCTCTCTAGCTCGATTGACTTGAATTGCTTCTCCCAAGCAACTTTATCTTCCTCGTATTTTTGACGAGAATCTTTCAAAGATTGGGTCATCCCAACAAAAGCTTACTCTACTCCACCCGAGGATCTTGAAGCCCTAATAGCTTCATCCTTCTTCAAAATTCTGTTGAAACACGTCACCAGCTGAAAAAAGAAATAACTTTAAGTCAATACATGAACATAATAGTAGAAAGTAAAAGATTCAAGCCAACAATACTTACTGAGGTAATGTGTTGAGCAGCCAGGGTAATGATTCTCTCACGAGAAAGAGTATCTTCAATGCCTTGGACTTCTAGGATAGTCCAAGATTTTACCAATCCCACAGTAGAGCTTAGAGGAACAAAAGTTAGAACACTACCTTTAATATTTAAAGGTTAAGAGATAGGTTCAGCAGGTCTCTCAGAAGAGCTTCTCTTTAATCTTCTCAGAGGAGCTGGAGCATTTTCAATTAAGAAAGTTGTCCTTATTGGTGAGATGACAATAACATCCCTCGAAGGAGAAACAACAACAGTCTTGCTCGGAGCCACAGGGGGCTTCTCGCCAGTCTTCTTGGCAGCAACAGGAGGGGGAACATCTATGGTTTTTGTCCCTTCTTTTGGGACATCTTGTTTACTTTTCTTTGCCTCTACAGTGGCAGAGGCAGATTTGTTAAAAAAGGCAGGAGCTCTTATCTTCTTCATCAAATCACTGATGGGAATACTCGACTTAGAGGAAGAACCTTCTACACTAGTCTCAGAGGCTGGTACTTGGTCAAGATTAACTACCACTGGACGAGGATGAGCAGTGAAAGATGAAGTATAGCTTTTTTATTGCAACAAGTAAGATGCATATCTAATATGATCCTCATCAACAGATTGATGCAAATCCCATATAAGTTTTAAATGCTTTAAATTAACATCAGCCTCTTTTGGAGGTTTTCTTTTATTGTCAACTGTAACAAATAAAAACAAATATCAATGATGCATTTTATCGAACACAAAGAAAACAAGATTTCAAAAAATAAAAACAACCTATTCCATTGCCATAAGGTGGACACCTGGGACCTTGATATACATTACCCCCATTTAATGGAGGGTGTTGCCAATTTTTGATAACAACCCCATGATCAAAATAATCCCTATTGGTATCAGGAAGATTGACAACTAAAGCTCTATTCAAAAACCTAGTTTTTAAATAGAATGTGGAATCACTGACAACCCATCTATAGCAGTACATAATCTCTGGAATCCTTAATCGAGTTCCATGAAGTTGATTCAACCAATGTATACCATTAATTATCCTTCATGTATTTGGAGCTATTCTTGCAGGTACAACATCAAAATATTGGCAGAACTCCAAACACAGGGGATTTGGCGGGAAAGAAAAGCCACATTCGGCCACAAAAAGACTTGGGAACCAATGTCCCTCAGCCAAAGAAAAATAATCAAAAGGTTCAGAAAGTTCTTCCAAAATAACCCACGAAGGGATTGAAAATTCAGACCGAAATTTATCCAGCGACTTAACAAGATAAACCATGATGAACAAAGTAAATAAGAGAAAGGGAAGAAAATCCTATAGAAAAAGAGAGATCAGTTGACAATGAACAATGGAAAGAACGAAGGCACAAGATAGAGAAGAAATGAAGAATTCAAAGATACAGATTTGAAAAGTGAAAGACGATAGGATTTCTTCCGCGCTAAAATACTTTATCTCGGGAATAGAGAAAGCCAATGATTACAAGGGAAGACGTTTGTGTTTTCGACGGCTAAAAGAATCAAAGGGCACAAATATCGAAGTGGTTATGAAAATTCAAAATATTTATGAAGCCTGATACTATGCGTTCAAAAAGGAGTTATATACAATGAAATTTTCCTAAAAACCATAAAAACCAATAATCTGAGTAGTTTTGGAGCAGAATATTCCACACTTTTCTTCAACCTCAAAGTGTGAAACATTGGGGGCCTCTGTTGATACCAAATTTAGTCTGCTGACGTGGACAATTCACTTGAAGACACACGTCAACCTATGTGACAATTACAAACACTTTTAACGAACAACATACTGTCACCAAGCTACTCAAGCACCCCGAGCAACTCAATCATACCGAGCAGCTTAAGCGCCCTGAGGAACTTAAGGCTTCGAGCAACTTAAGCGTACCGAGCAACTCAGGCGATCCGAGAAACTCAACGTACAGAGCATCCAAACCAGGAGAATCAAAAAGACGACTGCGCATTAAATGCTCATTATTATCGTACAGATGTATATGTCTACTAGATAATAACGCATTGTCCTTTCACACGTACAGCCTCAAGGCTATAAATACATTGTAACTTCCTCATTAGAAGGGGACTCTGGATTTTTTGGTAAACTCACTTATCAAGAATTATAGGCAAACAATCAGCAATACAAAAATAGTGGACGTATGCCATTCTCATAAGGCTGAACCACTTAAAAAATCTATTGTCTCATTTAATTATTCATTTTTATCTGTGATTAAAATAATGAGATCAAAATCTAGTTTTTTACATCAACAGAGAGGTAGGATGAACCCTAATTTAATGTTCTTGTAATTAATTAATTTGATTATTTGAAATTCCCTTTGAATTTAATTTTAACCCTTCACCTTTCAATTTATGCCTTGAGAGAGGGTAAATGATTTTCGAGAGAAAATTGAAATTCGAGATATAATATATATTTTAGAATTGAACTAGAGATAGGGGTTTCTCAAGTGTGGTATTATTCCTTGAATTTCAACTTTAAATTTTATTTTCTATTATTTATATGAATTTTGGTGAATCGATCCTAGCGGGTGATTTATTAAAATGAGTACAAATCTATTTTCTAAGAGTTGCGGGAGCTTGAATTTAATTTTCTAAAAGGTCGGTGTTAAAATTACATTTATGACGAGAGTTGACTTGTAATTTCAATATTAACTTGGGGGATTTCAAATGAGTGAATTAATTAATTAGAATAACTAGAATATGTGGTGTAGTTCCATTCCTTGATTGTTCTCATATTTATTTACCTCACTTTATCTCTTATTTTATTGTTTGATTTTGTTCATTTATTTTAATCACATAGTTACTTGTCTAATTCATGTTTTAAAAGCAAATTAAAAAAATAAAATAAAAATATGTGATAGTGGATTACATTTATCTTCTCATTTTAGCATGAATCTCTCTTGAAAGGTGGATTAATATCTGTACTTACCATGATACAACTTGTTTAACAATTTTTTTGGGTAATTTAAGGGGTTTTGATCTGCTTGACTTTGAAGACAACAACATACACATAAACTAAGTTATCACACAACAAGTTTTTGCCAAAATACTAAAAAAATATTTTTTTAGGCCATTAGCCGATAAGATTACCTTTTTGTCAATATTGTACTAGGTATCACACCACTAAAAGGTAATAATGGTTTGACAATGATAAATAATTTTAGGGGACAAATTTTTTTCCAGATATTTATCACGAAAAATATTCTAGAGGCGCACAATGACATGTCAGCCCTAGGATTTTGGTATAAATGGAACCTTAGTTACACACTAAGGGCCATGACATAATGTAGCACTGTTATATTGTGCAAAATCCCACAAGCACAAAGATATTCTCTTCTTATTTCTCCTTTCTCAAAGAATCATCACCCTAAAAAAAGCCTAGTATTGATTACTCTAAAGATGTTGTGTTAAAATGTGGTTGTATTCAATCATTAATATCCTTATGTAGCAAGAATCAAAATCATTATAAAGAAAAGTTCATTCTTATTCACTTTCAAGCATTTATTTAGTCTTATCTGACAAAAGTATTTAATTAGTGAAGGTCATGCCTCTCCATTAAACAATATTCATAGACCCGAGTACCACTAACCTCTTACTTTTTTGTTAATTGGCATAGATATTAGTTTAAAGATTTTTGCTGATTTTATTTTAACCTTCTTTTCTCGCTTTCGATTACCTAGAAGGCCAGATGATTCATCTCGTGAGTTTCTTGTTTGTCTGGCTACTCATTTTTTTAACCTTTTATACATTATGCATTTGGCTCCACTAAATCCCCATTGACAAGAATGATCTGGTGGGAGGTATGATAGTGAACTACTTCAAAATCCTCCTTATAATGGGATTTATTTTTGAGAGATTTCTTAACTAGTCTCCTAAAGTAAAATCCATAGATAATTATGCCTCTTGTGATACACGATGGAATAATAAAACAACCAAGAACTCTAATTTGAATATCTTGGATGATATTAACGAGTTCTCCTTTCGTCCTTATATTCGAATACACGGGGGTATTTTATCTAATTATTTATTTCCTTCCATTCCTCAATCAAACATGTCTATATCCATCATCGATGGATTCAATAACTTCCATCTTTATGCCAGCATGTCAGTCATGTTCCCTTTCACCCTTCCCTCTTTATTGGAGTTTTATCAAGGAATTGAGTATTATCACCCTTAAAGGGTAATAGGACAATTTAGCTATAATGTTAGGTATTCTCTTAATGATTTCCGCACATATAATAATTTCAATAAACTCTATCCGTCTTGTTATTCCAACTTCATCCATGAGGGGGTATCAAGAGGGTTTCTCGATTGTGGAGATTTCACATCGTTGATAAAGATAGTCTCCCCAAACTCAGTATTGGGTGGTTCATTTAATAGTGGCATCAAATTGCAAGTATACAAGATTATTTCCCTACTTTTCCTCATTAAGTACAACCATAACTTATTGCTCTACCTAATGGATCCTTGATTTAAGTAACCAAAAATGGTATTTTCAATTACTTTAAGGTCGACAAACTTGATCTAAAATCGGTTACACCAGTCATTTTTAAGCCTCTTTACGAAGAAACTGTTAGCTCGAAATAGTCAGTGCCTGAGGAGAAGAAGACCAAAGGAAATGAGAAAAGAAAGCATCCAAAGGACAATATGGAAATTTTTATTCCTGTTCCATGTCTTGATTACTCATACGAAGTAGGAAGAAAATGAGGGTCAATAAACCCATTGAAGAGATCCCCATTCATGAGCAAAGTGTATAGGCTAATTTTTCCAATATGGAGTAAACATATGAAAATGTATTCGAGAAAGGCTATGAATACTAGAAAATATGCCTTATATTTCTTTGTCTAACACTATACTTCTTTCCTCGTGAAAAGGTACTTGCCTTATTCATTTAATTATATCTCAGGGTCTCCAGTCTGATAACTAACATGATTCCTTATGCACAAGTGAATCATTGGGTGGGGTAAATGTTTCCATTATTAATTTATTTACTTCTCATACATAGTCTGTTATGTATCCTAAAATGTTTTTAGTGTATTAGGTTCCTAGTTCTACTCGAGTAAGTGACATCACCGGGGTTAACATTGACCCTTATTTATCATTTCTTATATTCTTCATATTAAAATCCCATTCCAATTTGTGATGAAATCAATGATTATTATCTCACTAAGCCCATCTTATGAGGTAATCATATTATCTTTTCTTATGTATTCTTGGTTTATGAATTTATATTTACTGACTCGCATATTACCTTCTACCTATATTTTTCTGTATGATGTTTTTTCCACACACATAGGGGTTTTCTTAGGATGATCTCATATATGGTGTCCATGATTACTTCCCCAAGCATTGATTTTAGGCATTATGAACAAATAATTATGGTTTACTTATATTTCTTCTGTTGTTTTCTAACAGTTTTAATAATTATTTTTATGAATATTATATCTCGAGTTATAGGAACAACTTTCCCTCTATCTTCCCAATCTGGAGCTTCCTCGTCCTTGTCTAGCAACCCCTAAAAATGTATAGATGTTTTCCTTGGATTATTCTGTATCATAATATTTTATTTATTGAATGTATAAGAGATTTTATTTTAGTTCGGGAACATAACCTTAATAGTCTGTGTGTGTTTTTATGCCTGATTTCCTTTTACTCCCCTATTTTCATCTCACCTGGTTTGCACTGTATGTATTCATCAAATTCAGAGACTCCGAGTGGATTGTTCGACCTTTTTGATGTGTTATATTGACCTCAATACACATTAGGTTTACTCAATATTTCCTTTATGTTGACTCATGCACTTATTGTTGTCCTCAAAATCTTATATTTCTCAAATGTGTGCAACAGGAGCCTTTCAGAATCATTGACTTTGAAAATTCCTTTAAAATGGCATTTTTGGTAATTTTGTGTCTTTAGCCATGCAAATGGACAAAATCCATTTGTGAGCACGGTTATGACCAATAGGTTCATTTTTGCTCATTTTTAATGGGCATGCACACGGCTAAAAAGGCATCCCTATGCACAGACTTCGTAGAAGCACGAAAATGATTTTTTTTATAAAGCTCATTTCGGCTTCAATTTTCAATTAGAACCCTTATTTATCTTTGGTGAAATTTTAATTTCTATGATCTTATCTTTATCTCTATAGAAATCCTAAATGAGATTTATTTTTCCTCACTTCAAATTAAAATATTTTATGAGAGACTTTTTAGTGATTCATCAAATCAACCCTAGAAATACGTTTACTATCACTTGCCATTGAAGATCTTCAGTTGAGAGGTCAACAAGGAGGAAAATCTAAAGAATTGAAGATGTTATCTTCAAATTGGATGTGTGGAAGTTGATTGGAGTGGATTCGTCTCTCTTTACAAATGATATTTTGATGATATATGCTAGATCAGATGGATTATTAAGGATTGGTGCATTATGAGGGATTGTAAGGGAAGCAAGGCTAGTTAAATGGATGATGTCTTGAAATATCGTTATTTTACTAGGGGAGTAGTTGTTGCTCCCCATGTTTTCCCCCCTACATGCGGTTTTTCCTCGTACATCTTGGAGTTGTGATCATTTTTTAATTTACTTTTATAAACAAGTCCCAACCTCAAATAATTCCATATCTACATTTGATTTTGGTTGCTAATGTTTAGATTTCACCTAATTTCAATTGAATTAGGTTAATTTGGTTAGATCTCACTTAATCACAAATTAACACGGATTTGGATATAATTGGATCTATGTTAGATTTCTCATCTTATTAAGTTATGATTGAACTCTAATGATTTTGATTTGGATTTGAATGATATCATAACACTTTTGTTGAACACAAATTGTATCTAATCATTTTAAGGTTAAGTGTTTGGTAAATTTTCTAAGTGAGTGTGAGTTTGAATTTCATTGTGTAAATTAATTGTTGGTGTCGCATTTTTAAACAAGCAAAATATTAATTGACCATTAATTATGAGTATGCACTATTCACCCCCTCTAAGATATTAGCACACCGGATTTCACATTTTTAATTAGTATTAGATCACGATTTCTCTTTTAAGGCTTAACATCCCGAGTTAGATCATTTTGTTCTATTTTGTACTAGTTTGCAATTTTATGCTTTCATTTTACTTCTTCTAGTTTTGCTTATGTAGTTGGTTGATCGTTATTTTTAAAGTGTATATGAATTCAAGTATATTAGACTTTATTTGTTCTAATTATATTAGTACATCTAATAATAGGCCTTCTGTGAGGATAAATAGATCAAATGCTTTATTTTCAAAATTAATGAGAATTATAATTCTTCTCATATGAACTTAGTTGTTTAAATTATCATCTTAATAATGACTATTGTGATGATGAAAATAATACAATTTTACGTCTAGAATATCACAAGGTCGTGAAAAATTATTTCAAATTGAAATAGTTGAATGATAAAGTGGCTACTAAACTCAAGTTATTTGAAAATGAAAAACTTCCTTGTTTGAGAAACTCGATGATTCTAGACAACTTATCACTCAAAGAGTTGCCTTAAGAAAAAAATGTCAAAGTTGTTGAAAAAGAAAAGTGTTAACTATTGAACTTGATTTGTGTTTTTTAGAAAGAGGTGAACACTTTAAAAGAGGAAAATGAATCTTTGAAAAATTAAAAATTTTAAAGTAAAAGTGTTTTTGAAAAGTTTGAGTTAGTTGAAAAAGAAAAAAAATGACTTTTTTTACACTTTGAAATGTAAAGAAGGCACTTCATATGCATGAAGTGTCCAAATGTGATTTTGTGAATAAGATTACTTCATTTGAAAATGAATTAACCTTCTCACATAAAGTTAAATTTGATATTGAAGATCATTCAAGGAAACTTGACAAAATGCTTTTGGAAATGACTTAAGTAACAAATGACAAGTGTGATTTAGGATTTAACAAACTTAATCCTTTTTCTTCTCAATCTAATAATGTTTATATAAAACACGTGAACTAATAAGAATGATTCAACCCTATTTGAATACGAATTTGAAAAATTAATATTTGAGGGAAAATCTGTTTGTTTCCCTAAGGGTTTTGAACAAAAAAGGTCAAGAAAGTTTGAAAATACCTTACCAACCCTACACTTACACATGTTGTCATAAAAATAATCATTTGAGAAAATTTCTCCCTAATTTGTATAATAATGAATAAAAGACGAGAATTGTTCCTAAAAGTCATCCTAATATGGTTTACCTTGAACATTATGTGCTAACTCATAGTCATAAGAACAGACACCTTAGAGATTGTTGTTTCATGATTAGGAATTCTCGTGTTGGTTCTCTTTATCCTGACCACGATTCCATTGATATCATGAAATATGATTTGAATGTGCATTTACCAAAGTCAATGAGATGACTATGGAGTGTGGTAGGGATTTTTCATGGAAAACCACTTTTAGAAGAAATATGAATTTTAGACCACAAGGAAATATTGTCTTGGGATAAACTTGAAATATGAACCTCCTTACTTGCGTGAAAATAGGATATTTAGGGTGAAACATAATATTGTAAAAAAGGATTTTTTTTTAAAAAGAATGACATGCAAAATTTGTGCCTCGAGTTATGACAAGGTTTCTCACCAAACCTAAACAACCCATTTTAAGGGATGTATGGAAAACAAAGTCATTTGGTTAATGGTATGTATATTTCCACTTCTAAGATTAAGTTGAAATCAAGTGTTCCTTTAAATCTCATTGTAGACACCATATTCTAGGACCCCCTCAGCCTCTCCTTAGGTCCCTAGAACCTCCTCATTTCACTACAAACTCTAGGTCGCACTCCGAGTACCAATCTAGAGGCCACCGGGCACCCTCGGGCCTCGATTTGAACCCGATCAACTTTGTTGTCAGGGAAAAATATCTTTGAATCTTTGAAAGTAACTAAAACCCCTTTACAATGGTCTACCCCGTGTATGAAACGGCATAACCGTTCCGATGAATGATCAATTTTCCCCTAATAATCAATCCGGAGGCCACCGGGTGATCCCGATATCCATTTGACCAAGGTCAACCCTTCAACTCAAATGAGACTGAATGAATCTTTGAAGGCACTGAATACCCTTTCCAATGGTTTACCCCGTGCACAATTCAAACTTACGGTACGAATGAATGATCCATTTTACTTCGATAGGTCACCGGGAACTTGTGGTCCTCAGTTGACCAAGGTCAACTATTCAAACCGAGCGAAACTCTTTAGAATGTCGAATTATATATCTTAAACTTGCCAACGGTACCCCACGTGCGTGATTCTGACATACCATACGGACGAACGATCCATTTCGGTCTGATGTCTCCCGTCCAAAAGACTAACGGGCTCTTTCGTGCCACATTTGACCCGAAGTCAACTCCCAGACCCGGGGGGCGGCCCAAAGGAATCTTGAAGGTATCTAAAGTAACTTTGTAACGGTATGATTCATGTGAGATTCAGATCAACGGATTACGTTCTATGACCATTTTTTTGGGAAAATCTGCACGAGACTATCTATTGGCAGGTCCAGATCCCTGCCTATCGATAGTGTGTTTAGGGTCACCTTCCGATAGGCAGGACAAGGTCTGTGCCAATTGGTAACCCCTTGACCATATAAAATGAGGGCATGACCTCACTCCCAAGGATACCAAGACCAGAGATCCATCAACATGAGTGGTCTTAACAACATTCTCTCGAAAGCAACGAAGTTTCCCATGTGAAGTTCCATTCAAGCTTACATTCCCATTATTTTCATACCCAATTTGGTAAAATCATATTCTTTCTTATCCAACATTCATCTCACATTCAAGTGAGTTCATCCAAGATCAAAGATCAAGCTTCAAAGAAGGTCCAATTCCTTCCCCCTCTCTTTAAATTCCTTATTTTTGCATAAATTTCATTAGATTCATAATCTAGTTCCTACTTTAGTCATACACGTTAATATCTAAATTTTTATTAGTATATTACACATACTTTAATTTCTATAAAAACTCCAAAACAAACAAAAGAGGGTTACGCCCATAAATTCCGAACGGAATTATCCATCACACTTTTTCAAAACCAAAAACACATTTTCTACACACACACATCTATAATAAAATTTCGTTCAGATCTATGGGATAAACCCCACCCCCATGCCGCATTCGAACTATGTGGACTTTGATGCCTTTACACGCTATGTACGCATTTTAGATTAAAGCCTGAGACTCGAGTTCAAAATTTTAATTTTCCAATTCTTCAACTTCCCAAATTCTAATTTTCTCAATTTCATAAATTCCCCACTTTTCCTAAAATCTCTCATTTCCACATTTATTATGTTCTTGCATTACATAGTATGCTTGTTTGCATTTCATCCAACGCTTATTATCATTTCATAATAACGATTAATATCGTGATAAACACAGAAATCATATTTTCTATATACATTATTTTGGAAACATTCGTACGGATGACCAAACTCTACCTTGTCCATGGTATGAGTTAAATGATTCTGATGTCCATTATATAAAACGTACACACACTCCATGAAGCAATAAAGGAAAATAATAATACTAGCCTCTGATAGATCGAAAGGGCACAATGAGTGCCTAACACCTTCCCATTCAGTAGCTTAGCCCCCGAACCTTTGATCTATTGGTTTTATATGCATCAGTTTGTCCTTGGTGCCGCTATCTTGAAGTGGCAACATGTTATTTTTATTGTTTTATACAAAATAGTCTGGTGACTCCATCTCTTTACATTTAACCCACACCGACGACGGTCGAAGCGCCTCGAAAAGGGCGCGAGACCACTATCCTTTGAGGGATTCTCCACCCCCTTCCCCTCGAAGATTTATCGGGATGGCCACACTCATTAATACATGAGAGGTTATTCCTCCCACTTAAGTTTCTAAGTGTTTTTCATAGCTAGGATCTTATTATATCATGTTTCATATCATGTCCCAGGCTATATTTTTGGGAGTCCTTGCATTGTGAGGTTTTGGTTTGTGTTCCTTGTGTTTTAATACTTTTATGAGCGTGCTTTTTCCTAGTTTCGGGTGAGTATTTTACATGTCATTTTGATTTTTTTAGTGTTAGAGTTTTCATTCATTTTGTTATACATGTATTTTGCATATATTTCTTTGTTCTTGTCTCTTTATTTTGAAAAAATCAATAAATATTTTGAGTTTATTGGTTTTTATGTTAGAGTGTGTTGTTATCCTTGTGTGATTTACTTCTCTCATACTTTTTCATGTATATGCTTATGTATATACTTCGGCTTATGTTTATACATGAAAACTCTAAAAATATTTTTGTTTTCTTTAATGTTGATTTGTGATTAATCATACTAAATGTCAATGGATTAATCTTATTAATGAAATATAATTGGATAATTTGATTTTCATGTGTTTATGTGCTTCATGTAAACAATATCCTCAAAATACCATGAAAATCATTTTTGCAAGTGTATTGGTAGTTTATCCGGACTAATTATAATAATTTAACTTAAATTATTTACTATCACTACAAAAAATTACACATTTAACTGCGAAATTTTTCGTAGCCAAAATTTCATATTTCGTTGCAGATATTTATTGGCAACGAAATTTATTTCGTAACAGGTTCGTGGCCAAAGGCCCGTTGCTAAATGTATATGGCCACGAAATTAACTTTCATTGCCAATTGTTTAGGTCATTTGCCACGAAATTATTTTCGTGGATAATTATCATATTTAGGCTATAATTTATTTCGTAGCTAAAAGTTCAACATTTCGTTGCTAAATATCTTAATTTCGTTGCCAATTCTATATGCAAACTACTACTATAAACTTTTAGCTACGAAATTTACAATTTATTTTGTAGCTAATTGTTGAACATCTTGTTGCTAAATGTCTACCTTTCGTTTCCAATTCTATAAATAGAAATTTTTAAATACAAAAATTGTACCTTCCCTCAAGATCTATTGGCTACAAAATTCAATTGTTGAAGAATGTTTCTTAATCATTAATTTTTCAATAATAAACTATCAAATCTTAAACTACACTTTTATTTATCAATTGCATATTTAACTACTAAAACATTTATTTTGGTAAAGGAATGTTTCCAAATATATATTTTTTTATTTTGAAATTGGTAAATTAATGTATACCACCAAATTTACACAAATTACCATCTAAAAATAACACATTCGTTAAAATCCACAAAATAACTAAATTATCATAAATAAAATCCACATTAAGCCACATACACATACATTGTCAAGTCAACTAAACACTAGTTAAAGGACGTAGAAATCCCACATTTCATCCCCTTACAAACGACAAATATCCACAGTGCAAAAAAATAACTTAAACTAGTTAAAGGACTTAAAAGTCTCCAATTCCATTTGCAAATGTCAAATGTTAATGGTGCCCCAAAAATAGCTTCCTGTCACGTCAAATCTGCAATTAAGAGAATAAAATATCATTAGCTAAAATAAAGTGGGATTTGATTCGTCTTTATCATGAAAAAGTTATAACAATGAACGAAATTTGATAATTAAAGAGATAATAATCGATTACGAATCATTTTAAAAGCATACGAGTAGCAAAACTAAAGGATGTCTAGATTACCATTGTTCGCAAGATGAGGAACGTGATGCGATCAACGACTGAATCAACTTATCGGACTTCGCTTATCGAGCTAGAATATCCTCTAGCATTGCACGTTGATTCTCCATATCGGCCTTTTGTGCCACTGACTCTTCTCTTTGAATTGTTGCCTCTATCTCACGAGCTTGTAAACGCTCCATCAAATCTTCTTGAGCTTTCATAGACTTCTCAAGTGCCTCTTCCAATTCAACATTCCTCAATCGCAATAGATTAATTCGAGAATTCTTTTTTTTGGACCATACCCAAGCCCATTAATATATCCCGGTCTTATGCCAAGAACTTTATCTGCTATCTCATCTGAGCTCATCATGGTACCATTCTCGGATATTGATTCAGATTCAAGGCGTTTCATCTCATTCTGCAAACAAAATAGAAGAAAAAGGATTACAGGTTTAGCCAAACTGTCGAGATGTCTATAATTTTTAAGCTAATTAAAGACAATAATTTTAACTACGTGTGTAATTTTTATACCGAAGATAAGAGTACCAAAGGAATTACAAGCTAGCAGTGTTTGTTGGTTTGTAATTCAGCAACAACAGGGTAAATTCAAAATAAAATTAATAAGACTTACATAGATCGTTTCGGCTTCGGGAGATGTCCACTTTTCATCTTTACAATGAGTTTCTTTATAAAACTTGATCCTATTCGTCTCTTGACTGTGCATCTCTTTACTCTGCTATTAAAAAACAAATAATTAATAATTGTACTTGTAAAATAAAATTCTCAATTGACACACCAAAACAAGTTGATATATTACCAGTTCATGACAAACCACCACAAATGCTTTTGACCCTTGATTATGCTTTACAACTTGTTTAGACTTGTTAATCTGATTTACAATACATTGTCTCTGCAGTAATTTTTCAAACATCATAAGTATGCATATTTTAATAAAAGAAAATATTTACAAGTTACAACATCAACAATAGTTCAAATCTGATATCTTGGACTTCCATAAAGATCGCATAGACTAAGCCAATTATCCTTGGTCATATTAGCAGGGACATTTTCTCGAGCCTCCTCCGCTGATCCATATTTTTTATACAGTTCACGAAGCTTGCTCCGTTGACTCCTACTTCTCCCTTTCATTAGCTCTTGCAAACACTCCTTTGCATGATCATCCAAATCAATGTCGAATTTCTCCTAAAATTTTATACTCAATCAGTAACTGATCAAATGAAACGATGTAAGAGAAAGAGTCCATGCCTTCTTTATATTGACAGTAGAGAAAATAACATTGCTTGTAAAAATAGCTCATTTGCCAATAAACACATTGCATCTGTCTAGACTGATGAACTACCTAGAATCATTGTTATATGTGTGGAGTAAATTAACTAGAGATATTGGAGAAGAAAAATCCCCTCGGTAGAAAATCATAATATCAACAGCAAAAC
Source organism: Sambucus nigra (assembly GCA_949130495.1). Lineage (NCBI taxonomy): Eukaryota > Viridiplantae > Streptophyta > Magnoliopsida > Dipsacales > Adoxaceae > Sambucus > Sambucus nigra. Next base: position 209,854,974 of record OX422223.1, on the reverse strand, counting down.
AACAAGTGAGATGGATCTTTGAAACCTCTAGCAACCTTGTGAAAGTATGAAGAGATCAATTTTGTAAAATAAAATACAATTTGCAGATTCACTACAGTATGAAGAGATCATTGATCTCTTTAATTGGATGGCCTTAGCACATGTTTGCAAAATAAAAAATATTAAAAACTAAAATGAATAACTGTACAGGGAACAAAATAGAGAGACACGTAGAATCACTGTACAGAGAACAAAATACCATTTGACATCAGGTTTTTCAACCCTGATTCCCTTTCTAGAACAAGAAGACCACTTCCCACATAACATTATGTGCCAACGGGTATTAAAACAGGTCTTGGGAACCAAAACAGGTCCTGGGAACTGGTTCCATCGTCTACGAGAAAGAGAGAGATTAGAAATTAAACTAACGTGCCACATGGCAGACTTAATATGAATATTTCATATATCTGAATCAAGTCAAATTAATCCCCCAAAAAGGGATTGATCAAAAGAGAGGCCAAGGCATCAAGCAGTCTATTGATGAAGGTTTCAACACTGATGAAGGCATCAAATTAATTTCCCATTTATGTATTGTCTGATCAACAGAACAAAAATGTATCCAAATTCATTGTGAAAATACCCTTAATTGCGAAGAAGGTTTCAACACTGATGAAGATCAAGAAGAAGAAGTAATGGCCGGTGTAAAAAAAGAAGCCTGCCTATTAAAAAGTCATTTCAAATGGAGGATCTTAACACCTCCTATAGGCTTCTTGAATCTAAGAAATTAAGAATTAAGAAGTGTAAAGAGTATAAAGGAGCAGCATCTGATTCAGAAGAAGACATAAAAGTTCCCAAAATTGAAGACCTCAAATTATTTTCCTCCTTAGTTAACAGTAAACTAAAAGCCTACAACAAGAAGAAAGAAGCAGTGAGTAAGCATAAGAAAACTATGAAGGCCAATCCTATAGGAAGTGTCTTTTAGTCCAAAAAGAAACAAAGTTAGAGGAGTAGGTAATATCCAAAGTTTTCAATAATCAACACACTAATATGGACTATTAGAGGAGTAGGTAATAAACCTATTAGAAAAAGATTGGAAAAGCTCTGTAAGTCTCATAACTTTTCTTTCCAATCAATTCTTAAGCCAATGATGGATGGGGAGAGAATTGATTATTTGAGAAATAAATTGGAACTTTGATGATTGTTAAGCTAGTAATTCAAATAAAATGTAGTATTTTTAGAGCCAGGGAGTATGAAATTAGTTATATAACTTGGATACCAGTTATACAATTCACTACAATTATATAACTTGGATATAAGTTATACTATGAAATAGTCATGAAATCCTGAAATTCCAGTATGAAATCAGTTGTATAACTTGGATATCAGTTATACTATGAAATCAGTTGTATAACTTGGATATCACGAATAGAAAACTGTCAACGATGACATATGAACACACACTGAATCAAGTCAAATTAATGATGAAATTCACTACAGTACATCCAATTAAAGAGATCGATGATGAATGATGCAATTCACTACAGTTATATAAGTTGGATATCAGTTATACTATGAAATAGTCATGAAATTCTGAATCAAGTCAAATTAATCCCGAAAAAAGTGATTGATCAAGATAGAGGCCAAGGCATCAAACCCCAAACCATGGGCCATGTTTGTTGATGAGCACACACTGAATCAAGTCAAATTAATGATGAAATTCACTACAGTACATCCAATTAAAGAGATCGATGATGAATGATGCAATTCACTACAGTTATATAACTTGGATATCAGTTATACTATGAAATAGTCATGAAATTATGAAATTCTAGTATGAAATCAGTTGTATAACTTGGATATCAGTTATACTATGAAATCAGTTGTATAACTTGGATATCACGAATAGAAAACTCTCAACGATGACATATGAACACGCACTGAATCAAGTCAAATTAATGATGAAATTCACTACAGTACATCCAATTAAAGAGATCGATGATGAATGATGCAATTCACTACAGCTATATATATAACTTGGATATCAGTTATACTATGAAATAGTCATGAAATTATGAAATTCCAGTATGAAATCAGTTGTATAACTTGGATATCAGTTATACTATGAAATCAGTTGTCACGAATAGAAAACTGTCAACGATGACAAATGAACACACACTGAATCAAGTCAAATTAACGATGAAATTCACTACAGTACATCCAATTAAAGAGATCGATGATGAATGATGCAATTCACTACAGCTATATATATAACTTGGATATCAGTTATACTATGAAATAGTCATAAAATTATGAAATTCCAGTATGAAATCAGTTGTATAACTTGGATATCGGTTATACTATGAAATCAGTTGTCACGAATAGAAAACTGTCAACGATGACATATGAACACGCACTGAATCAAGTTAAATTAATGATGAAATTCACTACAGTACATCAAATTAAAGAGATCGATGATGAATGATGCAATTCACTACAGTTATATAACTTGGATATCAATTATATTATGAAATATTCATGAAATTTTGAAATTCCAGTATGAAATCAGTTGTATAACTTGGATATCAGTTATACTATGAAATCAGTTGTATAACTTGGATATCACGAATAGAAAACTGTCAACGATGACATATGAACACACACTGAATTAAGTCAAATTAATGATGAAATTCACTACATTACATCCAATTAAAGAGATCGATGATGAATGATGTAATTCACTACAGCTATATAACTTGGATATCAGTTATACTATGAAATAGTCATGAAATTCTGAAATTCCAGTATGAAATCAGTTGTATAACTTGGATATCAGTTATACTATGAAATTATTTGTATAACTTGGATATCACGAATAGAAAACTGTCAATGATGACATATGAACACACACTAAATCAAGTCAAATTAATGATGAAATTCACTATAGTACATCCAATTAAAGATATCGATGATGAATGATGCAATTCACTACAGTTATATAACTTGGATATCAGTTATACTATGAAATAGTCATGAAATTCTGAATCAAGTTAAATTAATCCCAAGAAAAAGGATTGATCAAGATAGAGGCCAAGGCATCAAACCCCAAACCATGGGCCATGTTTGTTGATGAGCACACACTGAATTAAGTCAAATTAATGATGAAATTCACTACAGTACATCCAATTAAAGAGATCGATGATGAATGATGCAATTCACTACAGTTATATAACTTGGGTATCAGTTATACTATGAAATAGTCATGAAATTCTGAAATTCTAGTATGAAATCAGTTGTATAACTTGGATATCAGTTATACTATGAAATCAGTTATAACTTGGATATCAAAATCCTAAGGCGATCCATTCTCGTGACATATAAACAAAAGAGATATATGAATTAATTCCAAGGTTGATTGTATCATTATCAATAAAGAAAGGCAAATAAGAGATTTGGAAATAAAAAATGTTTTGACCATCACGAATAGAAAACTGCCCACGATGACATATGAACACGAAAACTTGAGCCCACTATAATATGAATCTTTCATATATCTGAATCAAGTCAAATTAATCCCAAAAAAAGGGATTGATCAAGATAGAGGCCAAGGCATCAAACCCCAAACCATGGGCCATGTTTGTTGATGAGCACACACTGAATCAAGTAAAATTAATGTTGAAATTCACTACAGTACATCCAATTAAAGAGATCGATGATGAATGATGCAATTCAATATAGTTATATAAGTTGGATATCAGTTATACTATGAAATAGTCATGAAATTCTGAAATTCTAGTATGAAATCAGTTGTATAACTTGGATATCAGTTATACTTACATTAAGTCTGTCGAACGCTCTTGTCTTATCAGCTTCAGTGAGGTCTTTCCATTTGGTTGGGACTGGAATTAGGTTACGAATGATAATCCCTAGTTCATTTGATAATTTAGCAGACTGTTCTTTGTCAAGTGGCCTATTTTTCTCCTTCGATATCTCAATACGCATCTTTTTCCCAGTAGCTTTGATAATCTTCTGAAGCCCCTTGCCACGTGTAGGTCCACGAACTTTTTTTGTTATGGTAGAATCTGTATTTGAAACTTTAAAAGCAAATAAACAATATTAGCAACAAATGAACAATAGTAAGAAACATTTCAAAATTAGTTTTTGTACCTGCATGGCTTGTGGAGGTTTCGAGACTAGTCTGTTGTGTTGATTGCGTGATATTTGCAGATTCTACATCCATTACGTGTTCAGTCATGGGTGCTATGGGAGCTATGGGAGTCGTGAGTGCCAGGGGACCTATGGGAGCCATGGGAGCCGTGGGTGCCGTGGGAGCTGTGGGTGCTGTGGGAGCCGTGGGTGCCGTGGGAGCTGTGGGTGCCGTGGGTGCCGTGGGAGCCGTGGGTGCCGTGGGTGCTGTGGTAGCCGTGGGTGCTGAGGGAGCCTCCTTCATGCTATTTGACCGAAGACGTCTTCCTGGCGCCATACTGAAAAAGAACATCAAAACATAATGTTTTTTTTTCATATTTAGTAATGAATAATAAGAAAAATAACATGTAGTATTATAATAATATTGTAATTTCTACAACACTTTACTGAAATCAACAAAAATGACTATCATCATCCATTCATTATAAAGAACATGTTTTATTTGACAAGGGTAGCACATTATCCATTCATTATAGTTTGATCCAATATAAAGAGGAACAACAAACACATGCATGGTCATTCATAGCAAATCAACAAAAAATACAATGGTAAAATGGAGGCAATCAATATCACTATCATCATCCTCAACCAGCAGTACATGCCATTACATATTTTCCATTAACAAAGTTAATCTATATCACTATCATCATCCTCAACCACTACGAGTTCTTCCGCATTTTCACAATATTCATCAAGTGTTTCTTCTTCATCATCAACGGCATCAAGGGAAATAATGTCTTCGTCCGATGGTACTCCCTTGTCTATATCCATAATTCCAGCATCAATAGTGTCCGCCTCTGCATCGTTTCTCTGCAACTGACCAACATCAACTTCTATAATCTCATAAGCCTCTGATGAAGCATTTTCCTGGTACACAAAATCGTCTGTTTCTGATACATCTGTGTCCATTTCTTCCACCCCGAGATCATACAAGTGTCTATGCTGGAATTCCTGAACAACTTGCCAATTTTTTCCCAATTTTGTGTCATTGAGATAAAATACTTGTTTTGCTTGAATGGCTAGCACATAAGGATCACTCTTGTACCACCTACCATTAGCATTGATGCTTGTAAAGTGATCATCGATTTGTATTCCTAATTTTTTCTTTTTATCAACTTCAAACCAGTCACACTCAAAAAGGAGAACTCGATTTCCTTTGATATACTCTTACTCAACAATATCGTTCAATACACCATAAAAGTTATCTCTTCGTCATTATGATCTCCTTTAACAAATAAACCGCTATTTTGACTTCTTCTGCGATTGTCACGGTCTTTAGTGTGAAATCTAACTCCGTTTACTATACAACTTTTGTACTTATTTGCCCGTATGTCAGGACCACATGCTAATGCATATAATTGCTCAGTACATTCTGGAGACTTCTGGCCGTACAAGTTTTTCATCTATTAAAGAAAAAATTTGAATGATATAAGTTAGACCAATTATATTACTTAAAAAATAATTAAATTTATACATCAATATTATGTTATGATAACTTTACTTAAACTTACGCGTTCTTCAAACCAGCTAGGGAAATTCCTTCGAGTTCTCTCTTCTAAATTCAAAGGGCTTTCTTTCTTCAGCTCCTCTATATGCTTAATAACAATGGTAATAATTATAACAATAAGCTTCATAGAAGTTGGAAAATTAATACTTATGAAGATTACTTTCTAGTTGTTAACTTACTCTATAAATGGATCCACTTTCTCACAATTATTCAACGTATACCACCGCATCATTTCCATCCCAGTCACTATGAGAAAGTCAAAAGTACATGCCCCAAAAGGGCGTTCCTTTTGAGAGAATACATCCAATCCCTCATCTTTCTCCTCCCCGTCGTAATTTCTTTCCGAGCGGTTGAGTTTAGTTTCAATCCCGTCAAAGTACATTGAGCAAAATGTCAAACATTCATTAACAATGTAGGCTTCTGCTATAGAACCTTCCGGTCGAGCTTTATTATGCACGTAACCCTTTAATGTTCCCAAGTACCTATTATCATTTACAATGATTTAAATTACCACATGTTAAATTTATAAACTATACGTAAAAAATAAGTATTTTGACTTAAACCCCCACTTTTAATGTCAAGTTTGACTTAAAAATTAGGGGCTATGTCGAAATAGCCCTAAAATATGACTATGAGTATATTGACATACCTTTCAATAGGATACATCCACCTATATTGCACCGGTCCTCCAAGCGTAGCCTCTCGCGGCAAATGAATAGCTAAGTGGACCATTCTATCAAAAAAATCCGGTGGATAAATCAATTATAGTTTGCACAAAATCACGACAATGTCTTTCTCCAACCTCTTCAGTTCTTCTACATCTAGTGTTTTACAACACAAATCTTTGAAAAAATTCCCCACCTCAACAATTGCACTGTATACTTCCTTGCGCAAATATCCACGAGTTCCAACGGGTAATAAACGTTGTAATAGAACATGACAATCATGGCTTTTCAACCCCGATACCTTACCATCACCAATGTTCACACACCGTGAGATATTTGAAGCATATGCATCTGGAAACTTCACTGATTTCAAGAACTCCCCAAAACCTTATTTCTCTAACTTACTAAGTGTATAACATGCAGGCAGTATTATATATTTATCCCCATTCCGCTTCAAATGTAATTCCTTCCTTATCTTCATATCCTCCAAATCTTGCCTCGCCTTATATGTGTATTTTGTTTTTCCCTCAATATTTAATAAAGTTCCCAACACACTCTCACAAATATTTTTTTCAATATGCATGACATCAAGGTTGTGTCGAAGTTTTAATGTTTTCCAATATGGTAATTCAAAAAAATGCTTTTTCTTCTCCAGTTGAGCTCTTCAGGTGTACATTTCCTCTTTTTATTACCCGAATGTTTCCCCGATATATAATCATTGACATGATTCAATTGTCGCAACAAATCATCCCCATTTAAGTCCATGGGCTTTAACCGGAGCTCTTGCTTACCATCAAATTTTCTACTCTTCCTCCATATATGGTTGGGATCCAGATATCGATGATGGTCCATATAACATATCTTACTCCTTATTCTTTTCGAAGAAGTATCTTTGTTACACATAGGACAAGCCATATAACCCTTAGTGATCCAACCAGACAAATTAGCATACGCCGGAAAGTCATTTATAGTCCACAAAACTGCCGCATGCATTTGAAAATTCATTTTGGTGGATGCATCATATGTTTCTACACCAACTTACCATAACTCATTCAACTCATCAATTAATGGTCGTAAATGCACATCCATATCCTTACCTAGTGCCAGAGGTCCTGGAATAAGTAATGACATCATAAAAAATGACTCTTTCATACATAACCAAGGTGGCAAGTTATATGGCATAAGTATTACTGGCCACATGCTATATGAGTTGTGCATATTACCAAAGGGGTTAAAACTATCACTTGCTAGGCCAAGCCTTACATTACGAGGGTCTTGAGAAAACCACTCAAGCTCCTCATCAAAATCCTTCCATGCACTAGAATCTGCAGGATGTCTCAATAGAATATCTTTGACACATTTTTCTTTATGCCACTTCATATCATCAGCCATTTTTATTGACATAAACAGTCTTTGAAGTCTTAGCTTTAGTGGAAAGTAACGAAGTATTTTGTGAGGGATGCGTTTACTCCCGTCATTATTAACCTTCTATCTAGACTCTCCACATATTGGACACTCATGTTTATTTTCAAGCTCCTTCCAAAATAAACAATAATCATTTTTGCATGCATGAATCGATATGTATCCTAATCCCAAGCCACGCAACATGCTCCTTGCCTCATAATCTGACTTTGGAAGTGTCTCACCATCGGGAAAAGCTTCCTTCAATAGTTCAAGCAACATCTTGAGTGATTTATTACTCCAGTGATTGATCACTTTCAAGTGGAGCAACTTTACGTGGAAAGACAGTACAGAGAATTTTTTGCAACCAAGATATAATTCACGCTCTGCATCTTTCAATAATTTGTTAAAATTTGTCTTAACCCCGACACAAACTTGTATAGGAGTACCGGTTTCAAACTCTTCAGCTAGACCAACATCAAAGAAAAACCCTTTTTGCATGTCTTCCAACACTTCTTGTATCTCGTCCCCTTCTTTATTTTCATTATCAATCCAATCATCGACATCAATATTAGCATCATTAGCATCATCATGAACTATATAATTAGGGCATTCCCGGTGATATGTCCATTGTGTGTAGGTGGTACAAATTCCTTTTAAGAAAAAAGATGATCTTCTACTTCATCAATATTTCTAAGATCGATGTTAAGACAATTACAACATGGGCACCTAATGTAACTGTTGGGTCCTATATGATCCTTTGCAAATAGAATGAATGATCTAACACCCAAGACATACTTTTCACAAAATCTATTTGTTTCTTTCATCCAACTCTTATCCATCTAGTTCACATGAAAATCAAACACATTAAAATATTAGTTTATTATTTCATATAATATTTTTGTTGTCTAAGATTCTAGAGCATAAGACAGAATATGTTTATTCATAACCACTAATAAATATCCATAAAACTAGAGGATATAGGGAAGCCCTCAAGTCAAAACACAGTATTTCTAATTAGGTTCCCACTACATAAACCTAAGTCCCCTTATCAATGAAAAAGCAACACACAACATTAACAATAAAACAGGTGTTTTCGTTAATCTTATTAAATTTTTTCTACATATATATACTACCTATTGGGCTGGCGCGCTACATATACGCTGCGTAGCAAGTTAAGTAGAAAAAAAAGTGGGATCTAGTAATATACTAAACAAAGTCGTAGTAAATACCTTGAAATTATAATCCACAATTCGAAGGGTACAAGTCATTGGAACAAATAAATTACATATTATTGTTACAAAATAGGTCTTAACAATGGTTTAGTACTAGAAAAAATAAATTAGTGATTTCATTATGATGACTGTTAATCAAACACCCAATTTTCACCAGTTAGAAGTTTAAAAAAATAATAATCATATTATATATTTATATTCAACAGATATCTCTTCACTAATTAACATACTGGAGATAAAAATTATATTTTTTGAGTAATCTAATAGGAATCTAATTAACTATCACCCTAAATAGGACCACAAACTTGATTTCTTTTAAAACTATTTACCCGTCCTATTAAAACTTTCTTAATGTAACATGCAAGACATGGTAGAGCGTCAATGTTGGTAGATTTAAAGGAGCACGGAAAAATAAACTTTGAATATACGAATTTTGAGAACAATGTCAAAATTCATGTCTATATCTAAAACAATAAAAGTACATAGGTATGCACCAATAAATTTAACATAAACAAGATATTATCAAGATCCTACTATTAAACAAAATAAAAATATGAATGAGATAGGGGTTATCACAAAAAATCAGCAAACACAACAAGAATAAATCAGTACATGCAAACAAGAAAAAATCAGCACACACCAACAAGATTAAATCCCCAAAACTTTATTTCAAGATTAAATCCTAAAAAATTTATTTCAAGATTTAACAAGATTAAATCTATAGAATTATGTCAAACAATATTTGTTTCGAGATTAAATGTGTCAAAATAACCCAAAACCCACTTAAAAAATGATTTTATTTTTCAAATTCTTATAGATTGTATACTAATGTGTTACAAAACAAGATTACAGAGAGAGTGTGTTACAAAAGAAATCACAAAACAAGACTAAGGGTATTACAAATATTACAAAACAATACTTCCAATCGTTTTGGATAAAAAAATGAAACCTAAGCGATGAAATTTAAGGGGTTGTCTGGATTTTATCCTAAAAATTACAACACGAATGTGGGGATTTTGATGTGAGAGAATTAATAAAGACCCAAAATCATACCTAACCCCTTTTTTTCCCAATCTGAGATAAAGATCTAACCGAAAAGTTTTACCATTTTGGACTCCCAAACGTTTTGGCCATGAACTCCCAAACATTTTGGACTCCCAACGTTTGGCCATGAACTCAAAGTTCACCGAGAGATGGACTCCCAAACATGTTCAGATCACCGACAGAGAGAGAGAGCGAGAGAGAGAGAGAGAGTACCTGATTGAGATCGTTTTGGACGAAGGGATTAGAGGGGATGAGATGGAGATCGTTTTGGACTCCCAAACGTTTTGGAGCGGCTGAGCTAGAGATCGTTTAGTTTTGGAGGGATATTAAAAAAAAGAGTACCTTTTACCACAAAAGAAATGGTTGTCAAAAAACATATATATTAGACCACGAAAGTAATTTCATGGCAAAAATAATATATTAACTACTACGAAATATTTCGTTGCCAATAATAAAAATTTTGTTGCTAAATATTTCGCATTTAGACCCAAGCACGGGAAGACGGGGGAGCCAATTTTTTGGGACCTATTATCAACGAAATTTTAATTTTCGTTGCCAAATCTAATACTTGCTGATATTTAGACACGAATTTTTTTTTGTAGGTATGAAAATTGCAGCTAAATGTAAGTTTTGTTATAGTGATCGTATGGCTTGCTTGTTAAGTCTCCATGGTCCACTTTTATGAGTTTAAGTGTTAAATGTGTGTATGTGTGTTTATGTGTGTGTATGTGTGTGTGTGTGTGTGTGTGTGTGTGTGTGTGCGCATATCTGTTGGAGTTAAAAAATTGTCATTTAGATGCATTGATAAGGGCTACCATTAGAGTGGTAATACCTAACTTGAATTTAAGTATCACTGGGTTTCATTAAAAGCATATGTGGAAGCCTAATCAATGAAAAAATCCTACATTTTGTGTAAAAGCCAATAGCCAAAAGCTAACAAAGTCCATGAAAAACGAGTTAGGGCATGCATTTCATAATATATCTTTTTTAGATTGCATAAAATATTCATACAACATGTCCTTGAGAAAGTTTATGAAGTGGATGAAAACTTCTCGCCTAGTCCATAGTATGATATTTTGTCTTAATATATAGTTTTCTCATGATTTGAATCCATGCTATTTGAAACATTTGTACCTCAGTTTGATCTCTTGCACATACATGATAATATGTCTAACATAATATGCTAAGTTAAGTTTTATGTAAATTAAGATGATTGTCATATATTCTTGGATAAATTCACATGTTTAATCAACTTTATGGTTTCTAGTGCCAAAAGAAAGTAAAAAGTTGATGTTCAATTTTTGGTGAGAAAAAATCTTGTGATTGTGTACATATACCCTATATGTTTTACCTATAATGATATCTCTTTACTCATTTAAAGTGTTTTTTAGATATTTTGGTTGGATTATTCGATTTCCTTTCTCTATTTGATTCAATCTTGTGTATCATGCATGTGAGTGTTTTGAGTATTTAGGGGTATTGAGTTTATATTGATATTTTGAGTGCCCCACTCCATTTTTAGTCATGTTCAAGGGTTTTTCATTTAAGAACAAATTTATTTGTTTGATGAAGGGAGCGTGTAGTATGAGAGATGAGATTAAGGGGATAAATTTTTAAGAGGAATGATAAGGCTGGAAGTTGGTTTTTGAACTATTGAGGAATTATGCATTATGAGATCTTGTAAGAGAACTCAATCCAAGTAATGGTTGATCTTGTTGGGATTTTTCCTCGTATATCTTGTTGTGCTCATTTTCATATTTACTTTTATGCAATACACACAACCTCACATAATTTCACATCCACACTTAATTTAAATTGCAATATGTTTAGATATCACATAGTTGTAATTGAATTGAAGTAATTTGGCTATGTCTCACATAATCACAAATCAACTTGAATTTGGATGTAAATGGATCTATGTGTATATTTCTCATCTTGTTGTTGCAATTGAAATCAAAGGATTTGAATTGGACATAATCATTTTAAGTTTAAATGCTTGTTAAATTATTTTAAGTTTAAGTGTTTGTTAAATTATATAATGAGTGAGAGTTTGAATTTGATTGTTTAAATCAATTGTTGTTATTTCATTTTTAAACATGCAAAATTTTAATTGGCCATTAATTTTGAATATTTCCTATTCACCCCCTTTAGAACACTAGCACATCGAATTTTATGTTGTTAACCCCTGAGCTTCTGTTTTGTCATTTATGTAACTTTTTCAATTATTTAGGTAAAAGTTTTATCCCCCTTTTCATATTGTATCGTGGGAGACATATACTATTTTCATTTGTTAAACTTTGTAAATTTTTATTGCTAAATGATATTTTTATCATTCTTGTTAAATAATTTCCCTAGTTTGGGGTTGATTTATTTTGAGGGGGTTAATTATAGGGGACTTGTTTCCTATAGACAACAGTCCATGAAGGGGAAATAAATTTGAGTTCATCTAGAAAGAGACACGTGACACATGTTGGCTTAAATATTATTTAGTAAGCTATGCTAAATATCTAGCAGAGGCTAATTTTAATTAAAATGTATTAAATAAACAAGATAACTACAAACTACTTAAAAGGTATATCATCACCCTACTAGAAATTAGCCACCCCCGACACTTATGAGGATGACACATTGTGAACATTATGTTGACAAGAAGCTTTATAAACTTGGAATGGTCTGTAATGCCCCGACCCGAATTTATGGGTTAGCCGTAGTTAACTCGGTCCAACCAGAGCGTTAGGTGTGAAGTGTAATGAACAACCTATATAATGTTGCTATTCTATTTTTATTTTAATTAATGTTTCACTTGCTTAGCATGCGATTCCAATTTCAAATCAAACAACGTGAGGGACTATGGGGAACAACCAGGAGTCCGAGCATATAGAGCTACTAACATAAACTAAAAGAGTCTCAAAATACGAAACTGCACCCAACCTTCCATAACACAATGAGGGAGTGAGCCGAATGCTTAGTGGGAAATATACAAGATGTAGTATATAATCGAACGACAAAAATAAGACTCTAATATGTTATGCCTACGTGCACATGCAACTTCTTTGTATATACATATGTACATATACGTATATTTAATGCATAAAACTGATTTACTTTCGAAACCTTATTTATACAGATTAATTCACTTTAATCTTGTAAAAGGCTTCCTTTTTTACACTTTGACATTTACCCCTTTATTTAACACACGGTTAAAATTCGAAACAATTGCACTTAGTTTGACCAAAGCTATTTCTTTACTGAAATTACCCTTTTCATTTGAAACATTACAAGTTAGTATTTTCATTGAAAATCACCCTTTCAACACATGCGAACACTATGTTAGAATAGCCTTTGTATAACCTTTCACAATTCACCCTTATGTTGATTACAGGTTAAACCTCTTAGGTTGCTTGACCACTCATTTACTCACTTACTTTACCTTTTCCTTTACCTTATGGACATTAATCAATTTCACTTTTACTTTTCCATTTTATCCTTTACGGAACATTTATTAATTCATTCAAGTTAGACTGTCTTTACACAATTTCACCACACAACCCATTTCTTGACATATTCCTTATTCCTTTATCTTTTTCTCGAAATATTTTAATGAGTGCATACTTTAACGGGCTCCACACCGCAATTATGCGTACCATATGCTCTGGCCTGTGGTTTTGGGTCTTTTACCCCAGGGCTCTGTGCCCTTCTTAGTTATCCCGATGGCATTCGAGTTCCATTACATGTGTTTTCACATTAACCTTTTTACCCTTCATCGACCGAACCCAAAACTCGGGCTTTATCGCCCCCATGACCATGTTACACTTGAAAAATCATTTCATTCCTTTAAGTCCTTTTCTTTCACTCTTAACGTTGATTTCAAGCTAAAAATCATTTATGATTAAGGACTTATGCTAATATTTATATAATTACTCTTCTTAACTCTTAAATTACAAACTTAATGGAAGGCCCTTTAATTTCACATATTCAATATTTCCACCCACAAAATAAGTTTTTCAAACTAAAGACTTTTTGTGTGAAAACTCTCTTTTGCACATTTATTCACTTTCGTGTTGAAAACCCTCATAAAAATTCGTAAAAATGGCTTAACAAGGCCTAATAACTTATTCTTATGAAGATCACATTTTCAAGTGTACATACATCATTTGCAAACATTTTAGCTCATACAATATTAACTTTAATATTCTAAAATATCGTCATCTTTTAGACCCATTTGAAATCCTCTTTTATACCCATTTGAAATCCTTTCTTTCAACCCCATCTGCACATAAGAACAAAAGATAGTTAGATCATGAGTACAACCTACCCATATTAAACCTACTATATGTAAATAGCATGCTGAAAATTAACATAACTTAATCTTAAACTAAGGATAGTTTTCCCTACTTCAATGGCTTCAAATGGTGGAGGAAAGGTAGTGTAGGAGGAGCAACCCCCGCTCCAAAGGTGGACTCAAGGGGTTACCAAAATCTTCCTCTAAGCTTGATCCAATGGTGATCCAAAGAAGCTACACCTCATCTTCATAAAAAAATCCACCTCCTATTATTAAGAACTTCCTTAATGTACCCTCCAAAAACCTCAAGAACGCCTCCTTCTACACCCTACCAAGGACATCTAAGGTTTATATGTGTATTTGGGAGCTTGGATATAGTCTTTAATGGATAAATAAGAGCTTAGGAATATGGGAAGAGGGTGGATATCATCTAGGGCAAAACACTTTCCTCTATAGGAGCCACAAGCTAGTGAAAGAAAGACTTAGAAATCTGACGGGTTAAGTGTAAATGGCCCCCTATGGTTTCTCTCTCTCTCTCTCTCTCTCTCTCTCTCTTATAACCAAACTATTAGCCTCTTAGGAATAAATGGGAATATTATCATCTCACTATATTTCCATACCAGGTCTTAAGTTATCCATAAATCGACAACACACTAAATCCTAAGGTTAATGTAGTGACAATACAAAACGTTTTTACAGATTCAAGTTCCTAAAGTGATCGATTGATCAATCGAAACTTTTGTCAAAAGTTTCCTATATTCCATTTTTACCCCTAGTATTCAAGACCCGTATTTTATTTTCCCAACTATTGAGTTAGATGATTTTTCCCCTTTGGTGAGCCCTCTAAAAATCGCACCATGTTATAATTAAATGAGTCGTGAGCCGGTTAGATTTCCCACTTCACATATTTACGTACGTAAGCTAATAACGATCATGTTCCTCTTCTCCATGTGTTACCAACCCAATCATACTAACCTAATATGGAAATCACACATAACTATGTGTGCCTATGCAAGATAGACGAGCCAAGACAATACATGAAATACGTCATTTTATATGTAGTTCTAACCTGTTCATTCATGCATTTAATTATCCAAAAGTTTCCTCAAGTAAAATACCCAATTTATTATTAAAACTTATATTTCTTGGGGCGGGGTACTACAAGGTATCTCTCCTAGCATTCTTTATCACTTCAACCATCTCTCTCACATCTAGTGAAACCATCCTTTTTATTTTGGTGGGCGTGGATGATCGAGTTTGAACTACATATATTTGGTGTTATCTACATTGCATTTAGGGCTAGTTGAGGAAATTATAAATAATTTAGTTTTGAATCCCCTAGAATTGGGGGCCATTTATGGGAATTTTTTTTTATCCCCGACATTTGAGTCGGTAGACTAACACCATGAGAACTCAACCTTCTAACTAGTCTCATAGAATGAGACACGTCAATGTCGGAGGTCCATATTGATAGGATGGTTTAAACTCCTCCCGGAAGTCCTTTACCTAGTCATGCTACAATACACGAGAGATCATCTTACCAATCTAGGCCTAGACATTACCACCACAAGGATGACACTCCTATTCAAGAGCTAGCTGACATGAATCCTTTATACATACTTGTCAATACATATGATGAGAAATTATATGAAATAGACAAGGAAGTTTCCCGATTTAAGATACAATTAACTTAATGGACAAAGGGGCATGGATACTGTTCTCAAATTTCTTATTATCATCGAAGAAAGTGAGTTTGATATCCTAGGACTCCTCAATGATAAAGAAATAGAAGGATCTGTAGATACATGAGCTCGCTTACATGTCTAATTAATCAGGGTTAAGAGGAACACCAATTCATGCATAGATCAACCAGTAAGGTAGATCTACCTATTGAATAATCCCATGTCAGCCGTAGGAGTGCCACAAAAGAATTTATTCTCCACTAAGTAATTTACCAAGGTAGGATGATTTGTGAAACTTCATCACATAGGTTATAGATGCCCGATTATAACTAAATCATGTGTGCACACGAAAGGATCTTTCCCGAATGGACCTAAGTGAAGGATTTTTTGCACCATTTATAGAGGATATTGAGATGATGGATCCTCTGAGGAAGTTTTTTCTTCTAGAGATCAATACATATGGCAGTAAGAATGACACCGCTCATCACATCAGACACTTTAAAAAATGCATATCCATTTGGTATCGTAACGATCTCTTAATTGTGACACTCCGTCTAATTAAATACCGGGTAGCTACTCCTTTATTAAATTAATACAGAATATCAAGTTGCTTCAGTCTTAGCATCATCGTAGAAAAATATTTAATTAATTACTAGCCACCTAATATTTAAGAAGAGAGATGCCAAATTTTATTAATTAAGTTATCAAATAACCAAGAATTAAATCATTAACCATCAATCACATAAACAATCTCATATGAATAACCAACGAAATGAAATCAACTGAGTCTGGAGTAAACACTCCAATAATAATAATGCCAGAGTAAATAAAGTCCCAATACAAGAGTTTGAATAAATAAACCAATAACCGAAATAATGATAGACTGTAACTACAACCTCTAAATAGGAATGGGTGACATGCCCTAACTGATACAAATGACTCTAAAGGAACTAAGGATAAATATGAAGGTGTCTAATACCAAGAACATGTAGCTTCCACATCAGCTACAACACGTCATCAGAATGGAAATCCTATGATTGGCATCGCTATGGCTGGGCACCTAAATATGTTTTTACAAAACAAAATAGATTTGGAGGAAAACGGGTCAGAGCCCGAGGTGAAAACAGTTTAAAAGTTTAGCAAGTGTTTAAATTACAATTAAATAACACATATTATAAACATGTTAGTTATGTACACTCACATGAGTTTTTCATCGCTCAACTAATGTGCACTCTTAACGTATGCCTTTAACCCATCCTAGTTATGTTGCTAAGTAACTAGTCTGTTCCACTTCCTCTTTCGCATTCTACCACAGGATGTCTACCCTTAATATCAAGACAAGTTATATTCATAACCTATATTCGCATTCATTAAATTTCTTATCTAAAGTATTGATTAATTTCTCATTCTTAACCCATTCAAATATCTTAGTTATTCACATTTATTAAGCAACAATGAACCAGTCACAAGTACGTAAGTATAACACTCTCAGTACATAAATATATATATGACACCCCTAAGCTAAGCTGCGGTGCTCGTATACTCTTCTATCGAATCCCGATACATCGCGTACATAAGGACTACGAGTTCCGAATCTCTCAAGAATCGTTTCAATAAGAACACATATTGGAGGCGAACATAGTTCACATACCCATGGGTCATGCACATGTCTACTCTCCCATGGTCAGTTGACTTATTAACTCACAAATAATTCATTCACAGTCCTATTTCCTTAAGGTACCAGTCTAAATCCCCCCGAAGGCACACAAGGATAAGAGGGTCCTTTTTAAAAAAAAATCTAACCTCTCGTGATAGCAAGTATGGTAGGTATATCATACACATAGGAAATCCATTCATTATGTATTCACACAACCCTTAGTAATCATATTTTAGTATATATATTCACATTCTATCTAGTAAGTCTCGTACGTAGTAAGATTATCCCGAACATCATACGTAATTATGTATTTAACTTGATAACTTTCTCTTGTCAATTTGAGTACCTAAACCTACCCCAAAAGGTTACTAGGCCTCCTATTAGTTTCTAATGTTATCTTAGTAACTTAAAGCCCCTCCATTACCGTTCTTATCCTTACCTCAACGATTATTCCCATTATAGTTTCAATTTGAACGTTTTCTAACCGTAACTCACTCGGTAGTCCCTCTTATGCAATAGTATTCAAATCTCTAAGGTAATCCATTTTTCTGGGTTTCAACTAAGACCCTACTGACCTTAACTAAGTCCAAAAATATCAATTTAAACATCCTAAAAATCATCATCACCCTTGATATTTTTATTAAGACTTAAGGAAAAACAATTGCCAAAAATCAGAAGGGGTCAATCGATCGAAGAAAAGGGGTCGATCGATCGATCGACATTCTTGAGTCGATCGATCGATCAAGTAGGTATTAGCCCAAATTTTCTAAACAGTTACGGGTTTTCCTCTTTTTACACCTCTAATTTATCATTACAATGTCTTAAACTCTTAACCAAGTATACTAATTATCATACCAATATGTTTGCATCATTTCCCACGTTTTAGAATCATCAAATCAAAATGGAATATCAAATTCTTGGATCAATTTACCTAATTTTCATATAAAAATCCTAGTTCTCCTATTTCTTCAAGAACACTATATAATTCAATACAATTTCAAAATTCTCTACCCATAAATCATAATTTCGTGGCTGCTATTATCTCCAACATTAAACTATATGCAAGACCTACCCAGATTATGATTTAAATTCTTCAAATGCATTCAATTTTTATTATTTAAGGTTATTATTCAATTCTAACGTAACATGAATGATATATGCACTAAATTATTGCAAGTTAAATCACTTGCATGGTAATGACGATTCTGATCCGATGAAGTAGATGATATGGGTATGATCCTTGCTTTCCGATCTATCCGGTGGTGCAAAAGTCTCTAAGTGCCGGTTCTCCATTGGAAACTTCCTTTTCTTCCACTCTAATGGCCATTCATGATTTTTTTTGTTGAGAAACCCTAAGGAACTCAAATGTTGGCTGATATCAATTGTCTAAAATTCGTGGGTCACTATTCACCCAGAAATAGGAATGACTAAAATATCCTCCCGGGTTGCCGGTTATGCCTAAAAATTCCCTGGGACCCAAACTAAAGCCCCGACTAGTGTTTTCTTACTATCTCTAACCTTCCGGACAAGTTGGCACACTCAAAATTCTCATACGGATGACATAAAAATAAAATACTTTTAAATTCATTAAATTGGGTCCTGACACGACTCACACGCGCTCCCACTTTAATTACGGAAACTGTCGTATTTTTAACTCACGAAAATTTTAATGAATTCAATAATAACATTAAACAACATTATAACAATCAAATACTAACTCTCGTCTCGCTAGCATTTAAATCCAAATTATTTTCCAATTAATTATCCCAAATTAATTTTAATAAATCTCATAATTCAAGGAAATTTAATTTATTAAATCACATAACATAATTGAAAGCTACAAAAATATGGGGTATTACATACTTCCCCCCTAATAATGTAATTTCATCCCGAAATTTAGAAAATAGGCATACTTGGAAAAATTAGGTATCCTCCAGTACTCAAAACAAAATTCAAAATAAGGCTCAATCACTACAACCCTCACTTCACAACGAGTTTGTTGAACAGTCTCAATACTTTATCAGTTATAGGGTTACATCTCAATAAATTCACCTCACGTTGTGATCTTACTAAACAACATTCGAATAAGAATAGACTGTATATCATTGGCCGCATTATCTCAATATTATTGTGAGTCCGCACCTCACTACATATCAACCCTCGCGTTTATCTAGACACAAAACTCCCATCCTGGGAGAAATCGTATAACATCTAAATACTATTGTCCGTTATTTGAATCTCTATTTTTGGCGTTATGACTTTTACACAAGGGAAATCCACTCACGACTGATCTAGCTCTAACTCCTGACTGATCTAAAACTCTGATAATCTGCTCACCTCTAAACATCCAGAGAAAGAATGATAAGGTTTATCCACACAAAACCTCTGTCCACTATGAATAGGTACGGGTGTTTTCCCCCAACTCTACCATTAGGTAATATCTTTTCCCCATTACCACAATATACCTCACTTACTAGCTATACCCGTTTTGGAAATGAAATGATCACAATGAATCTAAAATTGCTTTCATGAAGTTCCACCAGTCGTCAATCACCTTGTGCCTACTCCGCGGGCTATTGGTGATACAACCTTCTCAGAACGAAATGTTATCTCCACTACTTCCTGGTACCCCACGTTGAATGTGGATTTTTGGGATCTCATCCTAGTTCTTAATAATACTGCGTAGGACCACGTACCGGCGTGTTCACTATCTAATAGTGTAATTTACCCAAGGATATAACAATTACTTTCCTTCCGAACAACCTACCCCACATACTCGAATGAACTCGTTACTTATCTATAAGTTGGCAACCCCTCAAGGAAATTTACCAACTTGACTCTTCCATCACTAGAACATCGGCTTGATACAAAATTATTCGGTTGATCATCTTACCCCAACCGATCTACTACTTACTATACCGATTTCAATTCCGACTTTCGCGTATAATTCTTCCCCTTAAGTGATACTTACTAACCCTCTTCTTCCCTCGACGTATCCCAAAATTTTAACACGTGCACCTTTCACCACGTTGTGCACATCTGGACTCTTATACCTTATCAACATCCTCACTCTATTTACGCGTAAGCCACTCTCAACATTCGATTGGGTGGAACCCCGCTCCAAATTATCGATAGTAGTTAACTATTTACCTTCTCAAGGGACACTCCCTTTTTAAATGGCTTCCCACTGCCTTTCAACCAATTTTGGACGTGTTATTCCGATTGCACAAGAATCAATAGATTGTCGTCCTTCTCACGACGCTTAATCCACTATACCACTTCCATTTTGTTATATTGGTCTCACAAGTAATAATTTCACCCATCTATGTTCCTTCTTCCGTTGATTAACACATAAGTGTCTACACCCCTTATAACCCAAACATACAGGTTTAAACATCATATACGCTCCATACGTACTCCAAACTCTTTATTGCCCCTGCATTTGTAACGTGGCTATACCACTTGGGCGTTCTCAATCACCCCCGAATTTGAAATCCTAAATCCTCCTTAACCTCAGTGCATCCTTTAACCCGCCGAAATAAAAACCCAAAAATTTTTAGTACTTCCTCACCACACCACAAGCTCTACTGGCCTTATATCATAATTTACCCTTTAACTTCCAGTTATAACTACATACTTCCATAATGATCGAGGTATCCAAATCATGAAAGAATGGACACACGTCTCCTTACTACCAATCTTATGCTAAGTTTCATGCATGGGGTGTCTCGCAAAGCGAAATCCAAACAAGGAACTCCCTCGATACACTACTTCCTAGCATTGTCAGTCATCGAAATCTGTAAGGCCCTCGGTCCATAACATGTACCCCTATATTCTCGCTTCTTGACAATAAATTTACATCTCCTTCCGCACTTACACTTAAATAAGGGACTCCTTCCGAAAGTCACTGTCTCTTAACATTGATGGAAATCACCTTCCATAAACATCATGCAAATATAATCTGGGTTCTAAAAATCCTATCCCCAGACTTAAAACTATGAGTATTATCTCCCACGTCTCTAAAGGGTGATATAACAATGCAATCTTCTTATTACTACATCCTGAGCATTAATTATAATAACCAGTTAAATCTTTCCGCTGAACGGTAAACCAAATACACTCCGATTTATATCAATAAGGTCCCTACACATACCGGGAACAAATATCTCAGACCATTGTACTTTTCGAAGTCTCAACAATATATATATATATATATATATATATATATATATACACACACACACACACACACACACAAATATACGATCGCGAGCTCGGCCCTCTCGTAGATGGGGCCTCGCCAGAACAAAACATTCTATACCAAAGTAGTAACCCCGATAAACTTACAATAACCGCACACTTTCGATTTAAACATTATAATAAAACTATAATTAGAATAATATCATACTCGTATAACACAGCACTAAAACGAGTGATTTCTATAAAGTATATACCACTATCAATATACCCATTCATCCTCTGTGTATAACACTAAAGGTAACCCCCTTATACTAGGGAAAAATATCTACATAAAGAATAACATTGCCGAGATACTCACTAAACTCGACTCTCATGCGAATATAGCCGTAATAAAAATGTAGTAACTCGTTCCTTACACATACAACATGCAACATCGTCTGAGGATATAACTCATACTTTTATCTTGTCAATTACCCTGGTTGCTCAAATGGTTCCTGGACTTAACACACCTGTCCGTACCAAACCGATTGTTTTTAATAACTATTGCCCTTGCTAGGCACCATACCCTTATCCCTATACTTGCTTCGGGAAACATTTATAACGCACGGTTTTTACTCCCCACAAAATACCTCTACACATACTCCACTTATCTCTGGTCACACTGACCATGTTAAGGCGGTCCTTCTCTCGAACGTTGGTAGTCTCAACTCTGACGACTACCTCCGTTGTTCCCTTATCTTGGATGGCCCTAAGGAACATGCTACTAGTTTCCACATCTCTTACTGAAATTACCATCGCTTAGTAACAATTCAGCTACCCAAATCATTTTAATGGGTCCCCCGATGGGTCTCCCCCTTGTGGTGATCCTCCAACACCGTTTCCCCCAGTCTTACTCTATATAAATTATTTGATTCTTGTATCTCCCCACACAAGGAATCATTTGCCCCATATTAACAAAACGCGACTTTATTTCCATCTGCATTGGCCGTCCAAGCAGAATTTCCCAGAAGTGGTAACAATTCTTCTTGTATGCAAATTCTCCCTTTAATGTCCTTTTCTCCATTTCACCTATTTCATCCAGTGTAAGGTTCGTTAAATAATGAAATTTATCCTCATAAGGTGACCTATGTCCGACCCTCTTGAGTAAGTTCAGAATAACATTCGCATCTCACTCTGAACATCTAATGAAGGAACTTATGGTCAAACCATACTTATGCGTCTTCTCTCGACGACACATTCCACTTCTAAGTGTGGTAGTTGCCTCTGTCATATGTTCAAGCCTTTGAATATTTTATGTTAGTTGGCTAGTACACGCCATCTCTGCATTTATGGTATTTCCACTGCTGGCTCTTTTCAATGTTTCGTCTGACTTTCTCCCAATCCAACCTTGCTGGGTGATTCTAATTTGACCCCACTTTCTACTATAGTTGTACCTGAAAGTCACAAGTCGCGCCTTAGTCGTCTTTACCGTCCGGGACTTCCGTTCCATAATATGGGTGACTTCAACTACTATAATCCTTCTTTAATAAATCAAGCAACCTCAACTGATCATGCCTCTTACTGTCCGACCAACTGTCTTCGCCTGACGTACTGCATTGTTCGGCACACGAACACACTCGAATGCAAATAAGATTCACTATCATATACATCATAGTTGGAGAATGAAATCTTACCAAAGAAATAAATAGTCCTAAAGATAGGGCTCTATATAAAAGAAAGCTACGCTGGAAGCATAATAAGCCGCACAGATCCTAAAGGACACTAGAACCTGATGCTCTGATACCACCTGTAACACCCCTTCTAATTAAATACCGGGTAGCTACTCCTTTATTAAATTAACACTAAATATCAAGTTGGTTCATTCTTACCATCACTGTCAAAAAATATTTAATTAATTACTAGCCACCTAATATTTAAGAAGAGAGATGTCAAATTTTATTAATTAAGTTATCAAATCACTAAGAATTAAATCATTAACCATCAATCGCATAAACAATCTCATATGAATAACCAACGAAATGAAATCAACTGAGTCTGGAGTAAACACTCCAATAATAATAATGCCAGAGTAAATAAAGTCCCAATACAAGAGTTTGAATAACTAAACCAATAACTAAAATAATGATAGACTGAAACTACAACCTCTAAATAAGAATGGGCGACATGCCCTAACTGATACAAATGACTCTAAAGGAACCAATGATAAATAAGAAGGCGTCTAATACCAAGAATCTGTAGCTTCCACAGCAGCTACAACACGTCATCAGAATGGAACTCCTATGCTTGGCGTTCCTGTGGCTGGGCACCTAAAAATGTTTTTACAAAACAAAATAGATTTGGAGAAAAATGGGTTAGAGCCCGAGGTGAAAACAGTTAAAAATTTTAGCAAGTGTTTAAATTAAAATTAAACAACACATATTATAAACACGTTAGTTACGTACTCTCCTATGAGTTTTTCACCTCTCAACTAATGTGCACTCCTAACGTATGCCCTTAACCCATCCTAGTTGTGTTGCTAACTAACTAGTCTGTGCCACTTCCTCTTTCGCATTCTACCAAAGGATGTTTAACCTTAATATCCAGATAAGTTATATTCATAACCAATATTCGCATTCATTAAATTTCTTATCTCGAGTATTGATTAATTTTTCATTCTTAACCCATTCAAATATCTTAGTTATTCACATTTACTAAGAAACAATGAACCAGTCACAAGTACATAAGTATAAAACTCTCAATACATAAATACATATATAGCACCCTTAGGCAAAGCTGCGGTGCTCGCATACTCTGCTATCGAATCCCGGTACATCACGTACATAAGGACTACGAGTTCCAAATCTCTCAAGAACCGTTTCAATAAGAAAAATCACACATATTGGAGGCGAACATAGTTCACATACCCATGGGTCATGCACATGTCTACTCTCCCATGGTCAACTGACTTATTAACTCACAAATAATTCATTCACAGTCCTATGCCCTTAAGGTACCAGTCTAAATCCCCCCGAAGGCACACAAGGATAAGTGGGTCCTTTTTAAAAAAAGAACTAACCTCCCGTGATTGCAAGTATGGCTGGTATGTCATACACATAAGAAATCCATTTACTAGGCATCCACACAACCTTAGTAATCATATTTCAATATAGATATTGACATTCTATCTAGTACGTCTCGTACGTAGTAAGATTATCCCGAACATCATACGTAATTATGTATTTTACTTGATAACTTTCTCTCGTTGTGTCAATTTGAGTACCTAAACCTACCCCAAAAGGTTACTAGGCCTCCTATTAGTTTCTAATGTTATCTCAGTAACTTAAAGCCCCTCCATTACTGTTCTTATCATTACCTCAGTGTTTATTCCCATTATAGTTTCAATTTGAAATATTTTTAACCGTAACTCATTCGGTAGTCCCTCTTAAGCAATAGTATTCAAATCCCTAAGGTAATCCATTTTTTCGGGCTTCAACTAAGACCCTACTAACCTTAACTAAGTCCCAAAATATAAATCTAAATATTTTAAGAATCATCATCACCCTTGAGATTTTTATTAAGCCTTAAGGGAAAACAATTGCCAAAAATCATAAGGGGTCGATCGATCGATTTCTTGAGTCGATAGATCGATTAAGTAGGTATCAGCACAAATTTTGTTAAACAGTTACGGGTTTTCCTCTTTTTACACCTCTAATTATTCATTATAATGTCTTAAACTCCCAACCAAGTATACTAATTATCATACCAATATGTTTTCATGATTTCCCACGTTTTAGAATCGTCAAATCAAAATTGAACATCAAATTCTTGGATCAATTTACCTAATTTTCATATAAAAACCGTAGTTCTCCTATTTCTTCAAGAACACTATATCATTCAATAAAATTTCATAATTATCTACCCAGAAATCATAATTTCGTGGCTGCTATTATCTCCAACATTAAACTACATGCAAGACCTACCCAGATTATGATTTAAATTCTTCAAATCCATTCAATTTTCATTATTTAAGGTTATTCTTCAATTCTAACCTAACATGAATGATATATGCGCTAAATTATTGCAAGTTAAATCACTTGCATGGTAATGACGATTTTGATCCGATGAAGTAGATGATATGGGGATGATCCTTGCTTTCTGATCTATCCGGTGGTGCAAAAGTCTCTAATTGGTGGTTCTCCATTGGAAACTTCATTTTCTTCCACTTTAATGGACGTTCATGATTTTTTTTAGAAACCCTAAGGAACTCAAGTGTTGGATGATATTAACTGTCTAAAATTCGTGGGTCACTATTCACCCTAAAATAGGAATGACTAAAATACCCTCCCGGGTTGCCAGTTATACCTAAAAATGCCCCGGGACCCAAACTAAACCCCCGACTAGTGTTTTATTACTATCTCAAACCTTTTGGACATGTTGGCCACTCAAAAGCCTCATACGGATGACATAAAAATAAAATACTTTTAAATCCATTAAATTGGGTCCTGACACGACTGACACGCGCGTCCCACTTTAATTACCAAAACTGCCGTATTTTCAACTCATGACAATTTTAATGAATTCAATAATCACATATTATCATAATCACTCAGTAATATTCAACAATATTATAATAATCAAATACTAACTCTCGTCTCGCTAGCATTTAAATCCAGATTATTTTTCAATTAATTATCCCAAATTAATTTTAATAAATCTCATAATTCAAGGAAATTTAATTTATTAAATCACATAACATAATTAAAAGCCATAAAAATATGGGGTATTACATTAATATGACGTGTTTTCTTGTCCACACTAGGGGATATCGACCTTAAGTGGTATGATAAGTTAGCCCCTAGTTTGATCTCCAAGTTTAGAGAATTGGTTGAATAATTTAATGCCCATTTTATTACCAGCAATAAGGCAATAAAGGAGGTCGATTCCCTAATCGACCTTTTCAAAAATCAATGGGAATCTGTTAGAATATATGAATATAGGTACTAGTAATTATTTTATAAGATCTACAACTATAATGAGTAGTTAGAGGTTTCCTCGTTTAAGTTCGACTCTGTGGAAATAAATGATTTGTACCAGTCCTTGATAAAGAAACTAAAATCTTCCATGAATGATCGGATGGATGGAATTAAGATGTGAAATTATAGGATAAGTTTTTTGTTTTAAATGATAAGCTTATTGATCGACAAAGACTATAAATAACCCCAAGTATAAGATTGAAAAAAAAGCAGTACTAAATTAGCCCCAATGAAAAAAGGTGGAAAGTAAGATAAACCTAGCAAGAAGAACAACTGTCCGACTAATGAGAAGGACTACGAGGAAATCGATAATGTATTCAAGGAGCATATATACATAGTTGTTCCTCTTATCAAGAATAAGAATTATTATAAGAAGTTTCCAAATATACTGACTGAACCTAGCGAATGTGAAACCAATTTGTGGAGCATCTACCACTAGGACAATGGAAATAGAATAAAGCAATACTGAATGCTCAAATGCCACTTAGAAGACTTAATTTAGGAAGGAAACTTCAAGGAGTATGTTGATATGGAGAAAATAAAATTAGTCAATTGAGTTAACATCATGCCAAATAAGGAGGACAATGATTACCTACCACATTTGGGGATAGTCATCGCTATCTATGGATACATAGATCCATCATAATGCATAAGAAAGAAACTTTGATAGAAAATTATATTTGAAACAAGCATACATGAATCCTTTAAAGTCGAAGTGTCGAAATCGATCCTCATAAAAAGGGATAAATATTTAACTTGACCCAGTAATCTTGTTCTCTAACTATGATATAGTTAGGGTCAATCTGCCTTACGAGGATGCTCTAGTCCTCACTTTGCGAGTTTTCAGCTATGAAGTGGAAATAGTTTTGGTTAATCAAGACAATTTCTTAAAGATTATATCTGTGGACTTACTCTATAAGCTTGGTTACAACATATAAGACATGGACATAAAGGTTGGTGCACTTATCAGCTTAGATAGAAATAATGAGAACTCATTAGGAAAGATCAAGTTACCAATCAAAATTGGCCTAATTAACCGTGAGATTACGTTCCATATAGTGGGATCTAAGTCATCATATAATGCCATCCTTGGTAGAGGTTGGATCCACATTATAAGAGTTGTACTAAATTCGATACCTATTAGGGAGTCATGGAGATCAGGGGTGAACACGCAATAACCATATAGTTTTTATCGACATTATCAAATGAAAACAAGAACAGATCAAGAAGGCCGTAGAGGAAAATGAATCTGAGGTCGATTAGTTTAAATAGAAACTAAAGGGTGATCGTCCAAGGGTCAAAGATACTAAAGTGGCCATATGGAACAAGCAATGGAGGAGTTGAATACAATTTCTCTAGATTTAAATCATTCAGATAAGTTCTTCTTAGTTGATTCAGAACTACCTGAGGAAGAGGCTAATAAATTAGTGGAATTCCTTACGAAGAATCCTGATGCACTTGTTTGGCAACCTTATAATATTATTGGCATAGATCTAAAAATATCTTGTCAATAATTGCACGTAGATCCTAAATGTCGATTGTTCAAGTAGAATCTTAGAAGATCAGCTCCTAAAAAGGTGAAAGTAGAGGAGGATATAGTCGATTAATGTATTTATGATAATTCTATTAGATAGGTCCAGTTCCCAGATTAGATTTCAGATATAGTGGTTATTTAGAAGAAGAGCAGTATATGAAGGGTTTGAGTTGACTTAATCGACCCCAATAAATCTTTTCAAAGGATATATTTCCTTTTCCAATGATTAATAAGATTATAGACTATATTTCCTTTGTGAAAGATTGGTAAGCTTATAGACTCAATCATCGGCCACCACCACATGAGATTTATAAATGTGTATTCTGGGTATCATCAGATACCACTATTTACCCCGATCAATATAAGACATATTTTATCACCACTTTGGGTTTATATTGCTACATAGTGATGACATTTAGTCCTAAAAACTCTAAGGCTACATACCAAAGACTCATCACCAATATGTTAAGAAAGGAGATCAGTTCAACTATGAAGGTGTATCTCAACGACATGCTTGTCAGGATAAAGTTTGCCCCTTATCATATTAGATATTTCTACAACACTTTTAAAATTCCCAGGAATTATAGGATGAAGTTAAACACCACTAAATATTCCTTCGACGTCAGTTCGAGAAAGTTATTGGCATATTTCATCATCCAAAGGGGCATAAATGCTAAAATCGACCAAATCAAGGATATACAGGAAATCAAGTGGCTCACAACATTTAGAGAGGTGAAAGTTCTCATTAGGATGTTGACAAAACTTAATGGGTTCATATATAAGATGTTAGAAAAATGTCAGCAACTTTTTTAATCCTTAAAGAAATATTAAACAACGATTGTGGGCACCAAAATATAAGCACTAGAGCAGCACACACACTGATTTAGTTACCTAACCTTACTTTGTAAACCAATAAGTGGTTAACATATCCACATATACTTAGTGGTTTCACGAGATGCACTCAGTGAGGAACTAGTCCGAATTTAGGACAAGGAAGGTGAGCCAATATATTATGTTATCCATGCCCTCTTAGATGCTGAAAAATGGTACATGTATATTTAAAAAAATGCTTTGGCCTTGGTGATGTATTCCATTAAACTGAGGCACTATTTTGAAGCCCACTCCAAAGTAGTCCTCACCTTCCATCCTCTTAAGGAGGTTTTGAAGAAGGATGACATCATAATTGAATAACCAAATGATCCTTGGAGTTGGAATATTATAACATTAACCATGAGCCAATAATATTGGTTAACTTTATACCAGATTTCTAATATGGGTTATAGGGTGAAGCACCTAACTGGATGGATCCAAAAATTAGCTACCTTAAGGGAGGTGAACTACCTATGGACAAGAAGGAAACCCATATATTGAAAATATAGTCGACTAGATTCTGCCTGAATTCAGAGGGGAATCTCTACCATCAATCATTCACGGGTTCACTACTAAAATGTGTACACCTAAATTAGGTGGAATGGATTATCAAAGAAATGCATGATGTAAGGATAATTTTTTTGATTGAGTTAATTTGTATGTATTGGTTTAATTCTGGATAAAGCATTTAGAGTCATATGTAAGGCTTTGTATGTTGACCTTTCAATCCTACGACATGTTTGATTGAAGACACAAAGGTAGAGCTTCAAAGCTTGCATTATCGTGCCATGTTTCGTGCAAAATTTTGTCTTTATGTTTCCAAGGATCTGTCATGTATGAATGCATATACATTTTGATCATTGAAACCTAATTTTGGGTGTTTTTTTAATAAAATGTTTGAGGGCTATTTATAAAATCTTTTAAAAGATTTTTTTTATTTTTAAGTCATTCAAATGAGTTTTTGTTGTTCGTCCGAAAGAGATGTGAATGTCGTTAGAGTGACCTTCCAACAAACATCAAACGAGATTTTTTTGTTACTAGAAAAAATGTCATTTGAAGCTCATTCGAAGTATGTTCAAACGAGATTACAATGTTCGTTCAAATGAGTTTTTAGTTAATTAGAACGAGATAGAGTTATCATTCGAATGAACCTTTATTTTCATTTGAATGAGATTTCTTAAAAAATGTGTTGCCTTAAAAAACATGTTTTCTATATAAAGGGGTCCTGGCATTTTTTTTATAGTGAGAATCTTGGTGAAAATTATTTTCTAATACATATCCAAAAGATCTCAAACCCTAGTTTCAACCAAACTCTTTAAGATCCAAGTTTCATTACCATATATGCTTTGAGATTTTATTGGTGGGCACTAAAAAATGTATTCTCTTCATCTTGATTAAGAATCATTTTGTGCGGTGGACTTCATACAAATTTGTTATTTACACACGATGGACTCCATGTTCCCTATCCATAGACGATCGTGGATCTTTATTGGTGGATACTGAGGCATGTGTGGATTCAAATATTATGGAACCTTAATCGGTGGACTTATGCATGTCACTGTGGTGAAGGTTAAGTAACGAAGAGCTTCAAGGTTATGTTCCCTTTTTAATTCCATATATAATGATATTTACGTGTTTGAGCTGCCTAAGGTTTTTTGCCCTGTGGGTTTTCATCGTACATCGAGCGTTTTGTGATTGATTTATTTTATCTTGTGCTACTCACCTAAATGAATGTTTACGATAAGATGAAATTGGTTAATCATTTAATAACCACAATCTATTTAAAATTTGTGCTAAGTTTTTCTTTGGTTTAATATTTTAAGTTTTGTATTTAATTTAAAAAATTAAAAATTGACTTGTGTTATAACTATCATCCGTGCTCCCATAACTAAGTTTTTGTGTTAGATCTATATTTAGGCATGAGTTTTAGTTGTGTTTATTCGGAGGGTCGGGTTCTAGGGCACCAATGTTTGATGGTTCTAATTACACATACTAAAAAATACGAATGAAATCATCACTCAAGGCGATAGATGAGCGGGTATAGCAAGCAATTATTAAGGGTTGGTCTACACCCACAACCTTAGATGGTGATTATAGAATTCCCAAAACTGTAAAATCATGTAGTGAGGAAGAGTATAGGTTAACAAATTATAATTTTTGAGGTTTAAATTCTCTATTTTATTCGATCAAACTAGAGGAGTTCCTTCGTATTATGACACATGAAATTTCTGAATAGGCTTGGTATATACTCTAACTCTCCCATGAAGGTACTAGTGTTATTAATGCTTTAAAACTCCAAAACTTCACCAGTCTTTTTGAAACCGTTAGGATGGAGGAGAGTGAAACCTTTGATGATTTTTATGCTAAACTATCATATATTGTGAACTCGTCTTTTAACTTGGGAGAGAGAATACTCAAAGCCCGTGTAGCTAAGAAAATCTTAAGGTTTTTTTTCTGAAAGATTTAATTAACAAGTGAGAGTTTTAAATTACTTGGGACCTTGTAGGTGATCTTAAAACTTATGAGCTCGATATATTTTACTAGAAAAAGATAAAGAAAGAAAAGGCCATTGCTTTGAAAGTTTGGAAAGAGGAAACACGTGTTTCAAATAATGAGTTTGACATCTATTTCGATGATGGGGCCATGTTTGCAAAGAAGTTTAGAAAATTTCTCAAGTCTGAAAAACAATTGAAAGATGTAAATAAGTTTGAGAAAAATAAGTATAAAAAGGTCGACTAATTGCCTAAAAATCATAATGATAATATTAAGAGGGATGAGTCGAATAGATGCTTTAGCTGTGAGGGTTATAGAAATGGGTTACCTGAATGTCTGACAAAACAAAGGAAGGAGGGTGAGAAACTAAAGGTCTAAAATTCTACCTTTAGTATAGTGATCTAGAATAGGGACCCAATTCCCCTATTGAGTGCAACTACACCGTGTTCATGGCAAGTCATGAGAGCTTTAATGAAAAATCTTCCCACGAATATAATTTTGAGCATGACACTTCTGTGGCTATTATTTATGATTCCCAGGAGAGTGATGGTAGAGAGAGTGGAAAAAAATAAGAGGATGAAGAAAAGGAGGAGAGTGAACTCCAAGTTTCCTTTCGTGAGTTGTATACCAAAATGTTGAATTAAAAAAAGGCAATATTGAAGATGGAAGCTAGATTAAAATAATGTTCCGTAGGTGATGATAATGCTAAATTGTTTTAGAATCTCAGGGCACGTGGGAGGAATCTTAAGGAGAAGCTCGATTATTTTGAGGGTGGAAGAAATAGCGTTCGAGGTTTGATGGAGGTTTTGTAAAATGAGATTCTTGAGTTTGAAGATTTGAGGCATTTACTCGAGTTTAGGATTGTGGAGTTAGAAGAGAAATTGAGAGACTTAAGTAATGTCAAATGTTTTTTGGAGTCTACATCAGAAATGTTGGATAAGATGTTAGGACCTGTTCGAATCAAAGATGACAAGAGTGTGTGTCCTCAATGATATAGATACTTTCGCTGCTAAAGCTAAGGCTATACTTTTGAGAGAGCCAACCAAATATAGGGGCGTTAGAAAATTTCAACTTAAAGGTAATATTACTCATGTCTACACTTGGACACATTACAGTAGGAAAGGTTTCCCTAGGCATTTTTCTTATGATCTTAGAAAAGGTTCTAGGAAGTCTAAGGCCAGTGTTACCATGGTTTTCCAAGACCAAGTTCTTCATGTTATACCTATGTGGGTTAGGAGATATGATTTGGAGGCATTTAATGTTAATCTTGTTGTTTCTCGCTTGCTTTCACATGATTAATCCAATGTTATATCTTACGAGTGATTACGATTGCATGTTTTCCATACACTAGTGTTGTGCCTTATGTTATATGTTATTGCTTGTATTATGACGTGTTTATATTTTGTATTTTGATTTTCCATTTTTTGGGTCTTAATTAGAAAAATTCTAAAAGATTTTATTTGTATTTTAAGTTGTTTTTTAAAATGGTTTCATTTTGAAAAATTTTATAAAACCCAAAAGTTTTTTGGTTTATGTGTTTAGTTTTACACATTTTTTGTGGCATATTGGAGTGTTTGAATCCACTTCATTCCATGTTTTAATGTGACTAGAACATTTTATTATAATTTGTGATGCTTATACTGTTCTTAATCATGCTTGCATGGAGTTGTTCGACTTTAATTTGCTTCATGGATTCACTTTTTATATGCCTCCACACACACATGGATAAGCTCTTTTGAGTTTTAACTTCATACGTTATATTTGAGCTAAGTGTTATGTTCTCCCATCAATGTTGTCATCTACATATCTTGTGACTATAGGGGATTTGTGCGTGTAAAAACTGTTGCCCGTGAGTATGATTATTTCTTATTGAATATATGAGGGTGCACAGTAAAGGGCTATGAAAGGAGAAAATCTCCTTTGCGAGAAAGCCTCCGTTAGGAAGAGCCTAAAAATGAGATGCAAAAAGAAAATATTAAAGGACAACATGTTTGTTCAATTAATTTTCAAAAATGGTATTTTCAAAAGAATATATGATATTTGTTTAGCTTTTAAGGGTGCTATATTTAAAGACCAATGGGTTTGCACAATCAATCCTAATTATGATTACCATGTCCGACGTTATTGATTCGTAGAATCATCAACATTCTAGGCTTATGTGCATTGTGCTTGTTTTTTCATTGAGTTCACTTTCTTTGTCACTTGAGGATAAATCTTAATTTGATAAAGTTGTGTGGTTAAATACAACTCTTTGAACATTTTTTAGTGAATGGGTCATAACTCATTTATATCTAGTTCATGCCACTTCACTCAATCCCACATGTTTTGACCCATCGATACCCTTCTAGTGTGTAAGACTTATGTGTTTTGTGTCATTTTGTTGTTATATATATATATATATATATATATATATATATATGTGTGTGTGTGTGTGTGTGTGTGTGTGTGTGTGTGTGTGTGTGTGTGTGTGTGTGTGCACCCGCGCGCATGTGTGTCATTGGTGTATATATATGGTATCGTTTTGTTTAGAGATTTTATGTTTTCATTTAATCCATGTTTACTATGCGCTTTATCTTTTGATCAAATTGACATGCTATATGATCATATTGGTATCTCTTACTGATTGTTTACATTGGTATCTCATACTTCATCGTGTATTTAAGTTGGTATCATATTTATATCAATATTAGTATTAATTGATCATTATTTCGATTATTTATCCTTCTGTTGCATGTTGTGTTTGTTACAATTCACACCGTTGCATGATATTATTCATGTCTATGTATTTCCATGTATATCATGTTCTCACATTTTGTGGAGATATGGTTTATGGGGGATAAATAATTATTATGCATTCTTACTTAGTCAATTCCTGAACAAAAAGGGGGAGAAACAATAGCATTCACTTTAGCGTTAGGAGGAGATATTTATCTTAGGGGAAGATGTCTTACCTAGGTGGGGATTGTTAGACATAGGGGGAGTTTATTCATATGCATATTTATATGGTTTATATATTCTCTTTGAATTTGAAGGTGTGTTTAAATGTCCAGATTTGCAATGTTCGACAAAGTTTACAAGCGTGAAAAGCTACTCAGCGTATGTGTCTTTCAAGTACGAAATTTTTCCTTTTAGGGTTGGGAATTGAGTCTTTTAGAGATATTGTCGACCCATAGATTTTTGTTTTGTGTTTTGTCCCAAAATAGCCAAATGGAGAGATTTATAAGGAAAAATTTCCTCTTAATTCTATTTGTATGTATTGACTTAATGTGGATAAAACATTTTGAGACATAAATTAGGCTATGTATGTTGACATTTCAAGCCTATGACGTGCTTTATTGAAAATGTAGAGGCAAAGCTTCAGAGATTGCATTATCATGTCGTTCTTAGTTCCACATTTCGTCTTCGTGTTTCTGAGGATCTCTTAGGTATAAATGCATATGCATTTTGATAATTGAAAATTAATTTTGGGTGCTTATTTTATTTAAATTCTTAAGGGCTATTTTTAAAAACTTATAAAAGAAAAACATTTTTTTTTGTTTTTAAGTCGTTCGAATGAGTTTTTATTGTTCATTCGAACGAGACGTGAATGTCATTAGAACGACCTTCCAACCAACATTAAACGAGATTTTTCTGTTAGCAGAACAAATGTCCTTCGAAGCTTGTTCGAATGTATTCAAACGAAATTGTCAAGTTCATTTGAATGAGTTTTTAGTTACTTCAAACGAGATAGAGTTTTTATTCAAATAAACCTTTGTTTTCATTCGAACAAGATTTCTCGAAAAATTTGTCACCTAAAAAATGTGTTTTCTATATAAAGGAGTCTTTGAAAAATTTGTTACCTCAAAAAACATGCGTCCAAAAGCTCCGAAACCCTAGTTTCACCCGAACTCTTTAAGGTCCAAGTTTCAATATCATATATGCTTTGAGATCTTGTATATGGTCAATAGAATGTTTATTCTCTTCATCTTGATTGAGAATCATTTTGTGTGTTGGACTCCGTACACAATTTTTTATTTGTACATGGCGTACTTCGTATTTTTTGTGTTACAATAAAGAAGAGGTGGATTCTATATTGCATATCTATAGATGGCTGTTGGGCCTTATTGGTGGAAACCAGGCCGTGAGAGGACTTACACATTGTGGCAGCTTTGCGAGTGGACTTATGTGTGTCACTGTGATGAATTTTGAGCAAAGAAGAGCGTTAAGGCTTGAAAGTAGGGGTGTGCACGAACCCGAATAGACCGAACGGACCGAAAAACCCGAATCGGACCGGACCTACTTTTGCGGGTTTTTTTAAATTCGGTTTTAATTCGGTCTAAAAATATATAGGACCGAATAATTCGGTTCGGTTTCGGTCTGGGGTTGTAAAAAGTGGGTTTGGACCGGACCGGACCGCTTTTATTATTTTTTATATATATATATATAAGCTAATAACTAACGAACGCAACCCACAAACATAACCCTAAAATCCCCCCAAATCCCATTCATATTTTCTCCTCTCTCTCTCTACATACAAACTCTACACAGGCGCACGCCTAACTCTCCTCTAACTTATCTCCTCCAGCTCCGGGAGCAAACCCCTCATCTCGTTCAACTCTAATACACCCGCAGGACTAGAGAGTTGAAGGTATACTTAGAACTAACAAAGATTTTTAACAAATTTCAATAAGATGTGCAAGGAAAGTGGGTCTTGTATTTCTATTGCTTCAATGAGTTTCAGAGGTGCAAAGAAAATGGATTCCTTCACTTCGTCAAATACCATGGTCTCTGCACGACTTCATCCTAGTAAAGAAAAAAATAAGCAAATAAATCCAAAACATTTATGTGCAATTGCAAAGAAATTGTAGGAAGGTAAATCCAAAACATTCCTATGCAATCACACATGACTAAATTTATAATTTTTTGTGTGAATCTGTTATTTTTTTTGTGAATCTTCTATATATTTTTGCTCTGTTTTTTTTTTGTTGAATGCTATTAATTGTTAAATGCTTTAACCAGTAATATTTTCTACCTGTTTCCCAAATCAGTTTTATGGTTAAAATGCAAGCTTGTTACCTATAAAGGAGACTTCCAAACCAGTCACTGAAATTTAAGAAGATAAACACTTGTAAATTAGTTCTATGGATACTTGTTAGCTGTTAAAAATTTAAGAAGACTTCCAAACATTTTTTTATATGGATACCTGTTGCTATTAGTTATTTATGGACCGAATAGGACCGAGACCGAGACCGGACCGCTTGAAAACCGAATAGGACCGAGACCGATTATTCCGGTCCAATCTCGGCCCGTAATTTTATAGGACCGATTAATGCGGTCCGGTCCCAAAAATACCTCAAAATCGGACCGGACCGGACCGCGAACACCCCTACTTGAAAGGGCATCAATTCGGTTGTGTATGTTTTCTTTTGTATCCTTTGTAATTCTGTATATAGTGAAATTTGCGTGGCTAGGTCGTTCGAGGTTTTTCCCGTTGTGGATTTTACTCGTACATCGGGCGTTGTGTGATTGATTTATTTTATCATGTGCTACTCACCTCTATGCATTAATAGGATAAGATAAAGTTGGTTAATCATTTAATCACAACAATCTGTTTAAAATTGATGCTAAGTTTTACTTTGGGCTATTTTTTAAGTTTTATATTTATTCTGAAAAAATTAAAAATTGACTTCTGTTTTGACCACCCTCCGCATATCCTTTATACTCCTAAAACTTCACATGAAGGAATTTGTGTGGCTAATGTTGATTGTCGATCAGTAATCTATAGATCCATTTCAAATGGCTATTGATGGCCCTTCATTCAAACGGATGTAATTCAGTTAATCCAAAATTGATGTAAATTCTAGGTGTTAGCTCCTACCATTAGACAACCAACTAGTGACTACAACCATCTTATAAGTCCCTAGTGATTTTCTAATGGGCGATGGATATATTCATCCCAATACTAAGGGCCCTAGTTGATATAAGACACCTTATCAAAACCATCGACTACTTAAAAAATGGATTGAAGCAGAACTTTTGACCAATATCTAATAGGACAACACCAGGAGAATTGTTTAGAGAAACATAATTACCATATTTGGGATACCTAGAGACCTTGTGTTATATAATAGGACCCAATTTGACAATGAACAACTCAAATTATTTTGTGTAGAATACGGGATTCGCAAACACTATTCCTCAGTGGTCTTCCATTAGAGTAATGGACAAGACAAAATCTCCAATAAGACTCTCCTTATCAGAACCAAGTGATGACTTAAAAAGCCAAAGGAAGATGGGTGGACAAGCTCCCTACTGTTCTTTAAGCTTATAGGACTATTCCAATGAAAATCCATTAGAGAGACTCCATATTCTCCATCTTATGGCAAGGATTCATCATTCCTCTCAAAATCAACCTACCAACAGTTAGGCCTGAAATATATAACACTACACCAAAATGGACAAATTGTCACCTTTCAGCCGGTCACCCTTGTCAAGGTCATTGATCGTGACAAAAAACACGCGTTTTATGTCACAGTCATTGACCTTGACACGACCGTGACAAATTTACTTGTCACGGACTTGTCACGATCAATGACCGTGACAATTCTTTAAATAATTGTCACGATCAATGACCTTGACACGACTGTGACAATGTTTGCAGCAAAAACCCTTTCCCCCTTCTTTTTTCCCTTACCGCCATTCCCTCCCTCTCTCTCTCTCTCGACGCTGCTCTCTCTCTCTCTCTCTACTTTCAGGTTTAATTCTCTCTCTCTCTCTCTCTTCCATTTATATATATGTTTGTGTGTATATATATGTGTGTATGTGTGTATATATGTGCGTGTGTGGGGGGTGGGGGGTGGGGGGTAGGGGGTAGGGGGTGGGGCAGGGTGGGGATAGGGTGGGGACAGGGTGGGGGGTAGGGTGGGGCAGGGTGGGGGTATGGGTAAAAATGTAAATAAATAAGTAATTTTCTATAAATTTCCAAAAATAATATCCAAAAATGTAAATGTAAATAATATCCAAAAATAATATCCAAAAATGTGGTGGGGGGAGGGGGTGGGAGTGGAGTTTTCTAACTAAAAATATGATAATATTTTGTTATAATTTGTTAAAACTATGTAAACCTTAGTATGAATGCAAGGTTAGTGATAGTTAGAATTGTGTAAATGTTAGAAAAGTTCTAGAATTCATATGTTAAATTTAATTATATAAATATTTAAATTGATAATAATTTTATTCATGGAATTAATTCAATTAGGTAAAACCTTAGATAATTTTTTAACAGAATTTGATAATATTATATAAAGTTTAGTAAATTCACAAAATGTTGCCAATTGTATGTTTTTAGGAATATCATTAGTTACTTTTGTGCCCAACTATGTAGAATCATTAGTTACAAAATGTTGCCAATTGTATGTTTTTAGGATGGGCACAACGACGATGGAATAACCCATGATCTGGGATTAGATGAAGAGAATAAGGAGTAATAACTCTTTCATTTATCATCCTATCAGCAATAAATCTATAAGTACGAGAATAGAAGGGTCATATACTCATAGTTTGAAGTGAGGGTCCTAGTACTAGAAAAATAATTACAAGGATCAAAGAAATAGTCTAATGGAAATTGTCCCCTAATTGAGAGGGGCATTATCGAATGGCCTCAACAGGAGGGACATGGTCTTATCACTTGGAATTAATGGATGTAAAGTTAGTACCCATGTCATGGATTGACATGAACGTAAAAAAGTTTAATCAGTAAACTTCTTAACTTATATCCTCTTAGCTTAGCTTTAGTCGAATAAATATTATAGCATATGTTGCCTATTAATGAAATTTTAATTTTTCCAACTTTATTTTTTTGTACATTATTCAACTTATAAAAAATACCTTCAATAGTGTTACAACTTGTAGCAAGGCGGTTGCCTATGATTGGCATCAATCCAAACTTCAATGGTGGTATGACTTGTACCAAGTCGATGGCCTATGATTAACATCAAACATACCTTTAATGGTGATACGAATTGTACCAAGTCGGTCGGATATGATTATCATCAAACCCACCTTTAACGGTGGTACAACTTGTACCAAGTCGATTATCTATGATTGGCATCAGACCTACCTTCAACTGTTGTATGACTCGTACCAAGTTAGTTGGAGGGTAATGAAGCATTCCATTCATAACAATAAATAAAAATGAAAGAAAATATAAACTATAGTACCTTATTTTTAATAACTAAATTGGCTAGAGGCCTATAACAAAGGAAATAGTACAAAACTGTGCCATGGCCTTACATAAAAGAAAGTAATTCCCTAGAATTAGGAAATAGGGGTGACATGTTCTTATTCTCCACCATCTTTAGACTGGATAACTGGACCTCAACATTATTGTTGGATGATTAGGCAAAAATATTCCATATTTATCTCCTTAATTTAGGTATTTTTATGATCCCGTGCAGTGTACTTAGATCAAATTTGTCCCCTGTTTATTCTACTAACCCTTTTTCGCGACGTATTTCATATTTTGTGTATTCTCTCTTATTTTATAGGTATTTCGTGCAAGTGGATGCGAGAAAAAAATCGAAAGAAATGGAAGAGAAGGGCACATTCATAATTTTTCAGTCGAAACCTGGAGGAGGAGACAACTGAAAAGTCTAATAATTCAAAGTCACAATCACGTTAAAAGAAATGACACCCCAATCTGAGCTACGATAAAGAAGTTATGCCCATTCAAAGTTGGGATGAAATTCTAGGGGCACAAAGTGTAAATAAGAGAAAATTGACCACAAAAGGAGAAATTGGGCATAGCAAAGGACCGAACCATTTTGGATGCCTTGGGCTAACTAGTTCGTCCTGCAGATGGGTTCGGCCTAAGAAGGGCGAATATGTTTGGGGTACCTGAAGCGAAAATTTTATTTTAGACCTATCTTTTAGCATAAAGAGTTTTGTAGTTTGAGGACTCTTCTAAACGAATTCAATCATTTGTATTTAGTTATTAGGAGTCTTCTATTATCATTGTCATTCATTAGAAATGTAGAATTCAAGGAGGAACATCTAGGGAAAACTCATTACTTTTCATGCATGCAATTTCCATAAGGAGTTAATTATTTCCGATTTTCTTTCAAGGCTTGGTTTATGCATGTTCTTCCTTCTCTACATCTTTGGTAATACCATTTTAATGCTTTATTTTTATTATTCAATCATTATTCCTTCATGCAACTTCATTAACGCATGCATATTTAACTTAAACTTGTCCGGCTAAATTTATAATTGTCTATAGAATTATTAGGTTTGATACTTTGTCGAGACTAATATTATATGTTTCTTAAATCCGTCTGTCGTAGGCAACCGAAGTGTTTAAGAATATAACATACATTTCGGTAATCTCATCATTTACGTCAAATTAATTATTGACTTAATAATATGCGGAGTAAAGTTCTCATATATTTAGTGCTTTGATGCATTGATGTTTTCTACTAATTATAGATATAATTATTGAAAAATTCATATCTAACGAAAATATTGACGGTTCGGGGGATTGAATCCTGGCCCTATTTTTCTCAAATAGTTTCCTAAAATCAAATTCCAGTTTTATTTTCTTTTAATTAAAATTGCATTTGCTAGATAGTTTGCTTTAGTTAAGTCGAAATCTTCACAAAAATCATCACCTTTTCTCTAAAGTCGATACCTAAGTTTTAGAAACCTACCTTGTTGTTTTCGTCACAATTTTATTCCTATTCCCTACAAATTCAACCCCAACTACTGGGTATTACTTGAGTGACCGACTTGCACTCGAGTTGTAAGTACACGCATAGCATACACATTCTGTATTGCATCAAGTTTTTGGATCCATTGCCGGGGAACTAAATAGATACACTAGGTTAGGTCGAATTAATATAAGAATTTGACTCTAATTCCCCAAAAGCCAAAAAAATTCATAATTTCCCAAAATTCAAAAAAAATCAAAAGATCCAAATTTTTTGAAAAAATCAGAAAATAAAAATAAAAATAAAAATAAAAATAAAAATAAAAATATTCTCTTGAGGCGTTAAATGCTATAACACTCCCTCTCTATAGAAATAACATTCAAAACACTATAAATTTATGGGTACCACCTCTTACACCAATTAGTCACACCTCAAGTTGAACTTTTAGGATCTTCGGTGGGGAAAGTGATTCTATAAGTGTGAGTGCAATGTCTGATCACGCTAGTTTTAGAATTGGAGAGGGAGTGATGTCGTATTTCCTTATAAGAGAACTCTTATATCTCAAGCGAACCGCTACTCCGGGAAGCATTATATTCCTGTATAATGTGGAGCAATTCCACTTTAGGAATGGGAGGATTCAGATTCTCCCTGATTTTCACAACATGCAGTTGGAGAAGCCTTAACTCCGCTTTAGAGTGTTCAAGGAGGCTTGTGAGACTTTTAACGATCAAGCTTGCACCCAAGACGTAGTGCA
The DNA here is from genome assembly GCA_949130495.1 of Sambucus nigra. NCBI lineage: Eukaryota > Viridiplantae > Streptophyta > Magnoliopsida > Dipsacales > Adoxaceae > Sambucus > Sambucus nigra. The sequence continues at coordinate 209,812,773 of OX422223.1, read as the reverse complement.
CCTCAAGATTTTCCCCTTTTCACTTAAAGACAGGGCCAAGACTTGTCTTTGGTCACTAGCACCGAATTCGATAACTATGTGGAGAGACACATAGGCTAAATTTCTCCACAAGTTTTTTCCTACACATAGGACCAACACTATTCGGGATCAAATTTAGATTTTGAAGTATAATGATAACGAACCTTTTGATAAGTATTGGGAGAGATTCAATGAGTTAGTTAACATGTTCCCAGATCATGGCTTTGAGAAGTGGAGACTTATCTCTTCCATCCATCATGGGCTTAGCCTAAGCTCAAAGCAACTCGTTGAAACTATGTCCCCGGGTGAGTTCTTCAAGTTAGACGAGGAAAATGTGAAGGCCCACTTTAAGTATGTTGCGAGACTACTCAATATTGGGACATATTGGAGTAGAACACCCAATCCAATGTTATAACTGCGTACACAACTCCTTTCGCATCCAAGCTCTATCACTTCGATAAGGAAGTCTAGCTGAAGCTCCAAATTAAGCAATTAGCCAAGCAGCTGGAAGACGCAATCTAAGCTAGGGGAGAGATATCTACTCCCTATATCGAATATTACCGAAGGAGAGTTACATAATTTGTGAGGTGGGACATTTAACGAAGGAATGTCTGACTATACCCGCCTATAAAGTTATGCTATAAAAGCAAGTTAAGGTGGTGGGAGCCTAAAAGGGTAATTTTAATGCCCCTGATGAGAATTCTTTTAATTCCTCATGGCAAAACCATGCCATTACAGGCAATCAAATGTAGCGATGAACCTGAATCCACACGTTCCCCAATAACCACTACCACTCCCACCTTACCAAGATGTGCCACCCATGCAAGCGCCTCCTCCTGCGCCTTATGGGATCCAGCAGCGAAAAAGTCTCGAGGGCACTATTGCTCAATTTATGAAAACTCAGTCAGCAATAAATGCCCAAAATTTTATTCGATTTAAAGTAATCGCTTTATTAGTTGTAATATTTCGTAAGCGTCCAAGAGAAGGACAAGCTTCCCTCCCAAGGCCAAAGACCTCCCTAAGGTCAAAACTATGGTATCTCTAACCCCAATGGAAGTAAATAAAAATGTTAAGCGGTAACCACTATATGTAGTGGGAGATTTGTTGACTTGTCACCAACCCTACACGAAGTGCAAAATGATAAGGTGGTTTCGCTCGAGACAAAAGAGGCCAAAGATGTCCCCTAGCTGGTAATGAAACCACCTATAGACACACTTTACCGTCAACGGTTGGTCCCTCCTCCTAAAGGGTCCTCCTGTGATGATATTTTAGAAGTTCTTAAGCAAGTGAAGCTTAATTTACCTTTTTTGAGTCTCTCAACAAAATTCCCGCATATGCTAAGTTATTAAAGGACTTACTCCGGGTGAAACATAATTTACAAGTAAATAAGTAGGTTCAAAATGCGAGTTCGTTAATTTTGAGCAAACTTCCACCCAAGTATAAAGATCCAATTGCACCAACCATTTCATTCATTATTAGAGAGAATAAAATTAAGAGAGCTTTATTAGATTTAGGGACGAGTGTCAACATTCTCCCTTATTCCATCTATAGGAAGCTAGATTTTGGAGAACTTAAGCCCATAAAAATTACTCTTTAACTCATGGATAGTTCCATGAAGGTACCCTGTGGGATTGCTGAGGACGTAATTGTCCAAGTCGACACTTTCTACTTCCCTGTAGATTTTGTAATTTAGGACCCGGAGCCCTCTTCTCCCTTGAGTCATCACGTTCCCGTTATTTTAGGGTGCCCTTTCTTAGCCATGGCTAACAAGTTAATTAGCACATGTAATGGGAAAATATAACTCATATTTAGAAATATGACACTCAAAACTAATATCTTCAACATCACCAAGGAAATGGGTGATGAGGATAAGTTACACGTGTCGGATCTTATTAAGGAAGTAGTACAAAAAAACTTTGAGTGTAATCATGTTAGTGATCCACTAGAAGCGTGCAAATATCCATCATACAAGATCCGATTACGACCCTTCCATTTGAGCTTATATACGATGAGAATGATTATACGGTAGGGGTTATTTTAGGACAAAGGAGAGATAAGAAAGCCCAAGTCATATACTCCGCTAGTCGGACTTAAATCGGACCTCAATTGAACTACTCCAGCACGGAGAAAGCATTTCTATCGGTAGTGTTCACCCTTAAAAAAATTTATACCTTATCGGGTCACCGATTACATGCTTTATCGACCACGCAACTCTAAAATATCTCCTTTCCAAAAAGAATGAGAAGTCGTGCCTCATTAGGTGGATCTTGCTACTACAACAGTTTGATCTTTCCACTAAAGATAAGAAAGGAGTAGAGAATGTCATAGTCGATCACTTATCTAGGCTCTTGTCTAATGTACCTAAATATCCCATACCTATATACGAGTACTTCTCGAATGAGTAATTATTTGCCACTTCCTCCCTTAGTTTACGAATATCGTGAACTACTTAGTCAAGGGGGTTGTCCCCTCCAATTGGACAAGCAAGAGAAGAGGAAGTTATTTACGTGGTCGCACATGTTTTTCTATGACGATACCTATTTGTTTAGATATTTTTCCGATCAAATAATCATGAGATGTGTGCCGGATGATGAGATCATGAGTGTCATCCGATTTCGTCATTTGGAAGCATGCGGAGGCCACTTTTCCATAAAAAAGACAGCCACAAAGATTCTTTAATGCAGTATCTATTAGGCCACTATCTTCTGGGGTGTGAACGTTCATTGCAAATCTTGTGATAGGTTCCAAAGGATGGGATCCATTACTCGATGTGACATGATCTCGTTGACCCATATTCTTACCATTAAGATATTCGACTATTGGGGCATCGACTTCATGGGACCTTTCCTTCCCTCTTTTGTTTCCTATACATCCTTATCGCGGTTGACTATGTGTCTAAATGGGTAAAGGACATAGCTTCTTAGACAAATGACAGTTTGGTGGTGGTTAAGTTCATTCATGAATACATATTTACTCGTTTCGATGCTCCGAAAGCCGTCATTAGTGACAACGAACACTTTTGCAATAGGTCATTTAAAAAGTTAATGAGAAAGTATGGCATCATCCACAAGGTTGGGATGACTTACCACCCACAAACGAATGGACAAGCCAAGTTATCCGATCATGAGATCAAGCACATTCTCCAAAAGACGTTGATCCCAACTGTAAAGATTGGTCTAATAGATTACTCGATGCACTAGGGGCTTATCAGACCGCGTACAAGAACCCCCTCAGAATTTATGCATTCCACTTTGTGTCTGGTAAGAATTACCATCTCCCCGTCGAGCTCGAGCAGAAAGCGTACTGGACCATCAAGAGATTGATCTATAATCTCGATAAAATCGATGAAGTGCGAAAACTTTAATTTCATGAGTTGGAAGAAATACCCAATGATGCTTATGAAAGCACCCGCATTACTAAAGAACGGATGAAACTAGAGCACAAGAGAAATATCAATCGAAAAGTGTTTAATTTGGGCAAAAAAAGTGCTTTTGTACAACTCATGTCTCCATTTGTTTCTCGGTAAGTTATGTTCATGGTAGACCGACCCATGGTGTTACCACACAATGTGATAGAATTTGAGAATCCTAAGGATGGGAACATGTTTAAGGTAAATGGCAACGCCTCAAACCATATCTAGAGGCTTGTGTTGAGGAAGCCGACACAATATGGTTGTCACACCCTATATATGAGGATGAGTAGGTTTTTAGATAGAGATCCTTGCAACTCGATGTGTATGGGTTTAGTTTTTGTTGTATATTTGAGAATTGTTTATCGGTTTAGAGCGTTTAGGTGTGAGTCGAGTCCTAATTATCAAAAGATACGAGTGTGGATTTTACCATACCACGTCCCGAGAGAGCTAAAGTCGAAAATTAGTAGATTTTGAGTGTCCTTGGTCACCATTAGTAAAATTAGGATCCTTGTGTAGATTTTGTAAGTTTCCCCCACCTCTGTGTCCGAACCTATGCAGAGAAAGAGGAAGAAGATAAGTTTTGACAGCAAGCTGAGCCAAACCAGTTCTCCCGTCTGAGCTGCCAAAACGTGGTTTCTTCCCCTTTTCTTCAAATCCCAACCAAAAATTCACCCCCTTCCCCCCCCCCCCCAATACACAAAATTCAACCCCTTTCACCTCCCTCCAACCCAAAACCCACCAAATTTCACCCCTCTCCAATTTTCCTACCAAACCTTTTATATGCTCACCCTTTCACACCCCCACACCTAAAAATACGCACCCACCCTAGCCTTCCCACCATACCAAAAATACTCAACTCTCTATTCCAAATTCTTCCAAGTTTCCTAGTTTCCTACTCCCATCATGTCTCGAGTGACTAAGCACAACTCTACCAATTTTATTGACGATGGCACAAATGAGGGCTTTCCCTCAATCCAAGAGCGCAATTGGGTTAAGGAATTCTTTGGCCCCACCTGAACGGTGTTCAGCAATAGAAAATTGGTGTGGGACAACCTTCCGTCTAAGGTCACTGCGCTTTTCAATCGCTTTGTGTGGTACCAATGGTTGACCTCCATCGACAAGTCCATGAGAAGATTGTCAGTTTGTTTTATTGGAACCTCATACTCAATTCCCTAGGAACCTCTGAGGCCTTTGTTAATGGGAAGAAATTTATGCTTTCACTTAGCATCATTAAGATAAAAAATGCAGGCCGAGGGGGTGACCTTGAACGATAATCACACATACCCAAATTTCGTTCCCCCTCACAAAGCAAGAATGTGAAGACCATTGGGCTCCCAGAAATGAATGGACCAATGACAATTTCCCTGTTGGTAAACTCCCCAAGAACATCCGCTATGTGAATCTCATTATGTGTGGCACGATACTCCCGATTACAAACGATTTTCCATTCGACGTAGGCACATCACATTCCTTTTTTAATTTCTTAACAAGCAAGTCCGCATTAGCCTACTGCACATTTATCTCCAAGAGATCACCGACACGACTTTTGACAAGATCAGTAAAATGTATTTTCTTTATGTGAGGTTAATTTGTTCACTTTGTGCTGAATATGCTGTCTCCAGATGGGGCTCTGCCATATATGAGCCTAATCCCATTAACTCCACTTCCATTGGGTGGAGCACCATCCAAACGAGGAATATGCAACCTCCTCCCCCACCTATTTTTGAAGATGTCAAAATGGAGGAGAGAGATGACGAGGACAAAAGTGAGGAGGAGGAAGAAGTTAGGGAGAGTAATACGAGGAACAAGAGGAGGTTGACCCCAACTACGAGGACGATCCCACCCCGATTACGAGGCCGAGTTGATGAGAATGCATATAATACGGTGGTCAATAAAGGTCGTATTGACCATTTGCAAGACTTTCCTTGATGGGTTTATTACCGAGTATCGAGAGGACCATGAGGTGAATCATCGTGACTATCGACGCAACATGAGCATGATCATGTGCCTTTAAGCGGACATGTATCGCTTGAACATGGGTCCGAACGCACAATTTTTGGACTATTTTTATGATCCATACACCCAGGACCCCGATGCAACCGACCCCTCTTATTAACCTGCTTAGACGTGTATTCTCTTTTGTTTGGTAGTTATTTACTTATATCAATGTATTTTTTCGAAGGAACTATGTAATCATTATGTTTTGTTTAATGCTATGTAGTTTGTGTTCTTAGTGTCATTTGCATTTTAAATTTTACTTTTTTCATTTTCGCCTATCTTTCCTATTTTGATTTTAGGGGGGGGGGGGGGGGTACACGTGCATCTTTAAACTTCACAATTTCAAAATGCCCAAAAAATCAAAAATTTCGTAAAAAAATTCCTAAAAAGTCAAAAGAGTATTTTTCTTCAAAATAAATTGAAATTGGAACTTAAATTCTTAAAAAATATCATTAAATTTTTATTTGAAGTCTCAATTTGTAAAAATCCAATGCATTAAGTCGATATCGACCAAAAATGGAAACTGAGCAAAAATTGACAACTTAACAAATAATTGTGGAGATTTTTAATCTTGTGAGATTTTTTAGTCAATAAATTTTTTCAAGTAATTAAATGAATTCGAGTTAAAAATATAATCAAAGTTCTTTTCAATGTTAAAAAGTCATTGTTGATCTCTAAATCTTTGTTTGATCCGTTACGAAAAACGTGTGAAATATTGTTTGAAAACGTGCTAAAAATGCCTCAAAATTAAAATTGATCTTGAGACGCATATGGTAATTGATTAGTAATTTGGATAAATGGAGTTAGGCCATCATTTGTTTGCCCAAAAATATTAACCATAAAAGGCCCATAAAAAAATCATCATTTTGCAAGCCAATTTGAGCCCAATAATTTATAACCCTTTTTCGTTTGTTAACCCAATATTAGCCAATTGTCCTAGATTTGTGAAAATAAAAAATTTATCAAGTAAGTTCAAATGGTACATAAAATGGGGCAAGAAAAAATGGAAAAATTCGCAAACAAAAATTTATAAAAATAAAAAAAATTGAAAAATGAAGAAAATATGAAAAATATAAGGAAAAAAGAGAAAAAGAGAAACTGAGGAAAAGCTCGAAAAAGTGTCGACGGACATCGCAAGAAAAATTTTCCAACTCCGAAATTCCCAAACATTCCCATTGTTACCCAAAACACCTTAATCCGAAAAAGTTCTTATCGAGTTCGATTAATGAAATTAATTACTGCGTGGAGAGCTAAAACACGAAAATATAATAAAGCGACAAAAAAGTAAGAATAAAGATGGTGTTTTTCTGTTAATCTATGATTGTAATCTGTTCATGAGATCTTTTCACCATAAGATTTCGTCTTTCAATTCGTGTGTGTGAAATTGTGTTTCATTACATTTACACTTAATATCATGAACACCAAGAGAAAATAACAAAAATTTGAGTGATTCGTTTGTGAGTGCATTCCTTGAGAAATTGAATTAAAGCGAATTATTGAAAAGTAACATAATGATCAATTGGTGTAAGTTAGCAGTATAATTTTCAGCTTTGCACACACACACACAAACATTAAAGATTGAGATTTATCGAATATAAATTTTCAGTGAATATTTTTCTGGAATTTAAATTGTAAGGTTTCAATTATTTTGATATTTTCTTTAAGTCATCGAAAAGAGAATTTTGTGGGTAAGTTTACTGCAAACCCTCACGAGACACAACTCGTCCTACTAGGGTAACCTATAAGTTTAATGGTTTGTTGCATACGCTAAATGTAATCGCTTTCCCGTGAAAGAGTTATAATATCCTATTAGTTGTTTAGAATTCCCTTTCAACTCATGCCCTTATTTGTTTACTTTTCTCGGGACGAGCAACGTTCTAAGTTAGGAGGATTTGATTACACATAAATATTTCATATTTATCCCCTTAATTTCAGTATTTTTATGGTCCCTTGCAATGTATTTAGACTAAATTTATCCCATATTCATGCTACTAACCCTTTTTGGTGAGTATTTTGTGTTTTGTGCATTTCTCTCTTATTTTAGAGGTACTTCATGCAAGTGGATGCGAGAAAAAATCAAAATGGTGAAAGAATTGAAAGAAAGGGGAGATAAGGGAATATTCACAATTTTTCAGCCGAAACCCAAAAAAGGATCCAATTGAAAATTCAAGAACTCAAATTCATGAGCATGATGGAAGAAACAGTACCCCCAATCCGAGCTACGGTGAAGAAGTTATGCACATTTGAATTTGGGATAAAATTCTAGGGGAACAAAGTGTAAATAAGTGAAAATTGACCATATAAGGAGAACTTGCGCAGAGCAAAGGACCGAAGCAGTTCCACTTCCCAGGGAGAACCGATTTGCCCTGCAAATTGGTTCGTCCTAAGATGGGCAAATGGGTTCGGGATACCTGATGCCAGATTTTTATTTTAGCCCTCTCATTTAGCCTAAAGAGTTTTATAGTATGATGACTCTTCTAAATGACTTGTATCATTTTTATTTAGTTATTAGGAGTATTTTATTATCATTATCATTCATTATAAATCTAAAAATCAAGGAAGAACATCTAAGGAAAGACTCGTTACTTTTCAAGCATGCAATTTCAATATGGAGCTAATTATCTTCATTTTTTTTTCAAGGCATGGTTTGCGCATGTTCTTCCTTCTGTACATATTTAGTAATATCATTTTAATTCTTTATTTTTATTATTCAATCATTATGCCTTCATGAAACTTCATTAACGCATGCATAGTTAACTTAAACATGTCCGACAATACCATTAGAGGGTTGGGGTACATGAACCCAACCGAAGTAGATGAGTTAGTTATAAAATAGGATATAATTGTATCTATAATTATTATGTTTGATATTTTGTTGAGACAAATATAATAGGTCTCTTTACTTCGTCTGTCATAGGCAACCGAAGTGTTTAAGAATATAATATATGTGTTGGTAATCTCGTATTCACGTAAAATTAATTATTGACTAAATATAGTGCAGAATAAAATTCTCATATATTTAGTTCTTGAAAAAATTGATGTTTTCTTCTAATTACATAAATAAATATTAAAAAATTTATATCTGACCAAAATATTGACGGTTTGTGGGATTCGATCCCTACTCCATTTTTCTCAAATAGTTTCCTTAAATCAAATTCTAGTTTTTGTTTCTTGTAATTAAAATTTCACTTGCTAGATAGGTTTATTTAGTTAAGTTGAAATCTTCACAAAAATCATCACCTTTTGTTTCTTTTCCCGAGAGTCGATACCTAGGTTTTAGAAGCCTACCTTATACTTGTCATCATAATTTTTGTCCAATTCCCTTTGGATTCGACCCCAACTTATCGGGTATTACTTGGGCGACCGACTTTCTCTTGAGCTATAGGTACACGCATAACACACACATTCTGCGTTGCGTCATTGGTAGACGGATTACCAGTGATTGTATGGTCAACTTCTTATCCATATGACAAATAAGCCTCCTCTTAACAAACTATTTGGTTTGGGGAGTGGTGGGTTCTCCTTATTGGCCTCATCTTTAATGGGGACATTTCCCCTTTGTAGGATGGAAACCTGGAATTTATTGAAGGTAATGGAATTAAAGTAGTCTAGTTGGATTTCCACTTGTTTTACTCCGACATCAAAGCCATCGTAGTACTCAACATCGTATATCTGCTCAACCTTGTTTATTTGGGTTTTTAAAGACTCCTTCTCACTTTGAAGGATGACCCTCTCCTATGGCCATTGAGCCTTTTAATTTTACAACTTAAGGACCTTAGTGTCAATTTTATGATACATCAATTGAAGGCCTTCCTTCAAAATGTCTGAACATAAGTCCACTAGTACAAAATATTTTACAGGATTTATACAAGGGGAATAGATGAATTATAACCCATATTTGATCTAGCCACAAAATCGTTGATGTTATGAACCTTTAACCTGCGCAGTAGTAGTTCAATTAATCTCCACCACAACTTTGACTTGATAGTCACAACACTTAGGCCTTGGTATCCACCAATTTAATGACTGGATGTGTTTGCTTGAATGCTTATCACAACTTCGAGTCTTGCCCCCCCCCCCCCCCCCCCCCCAGTTTTACAAATGTGTCTCCGACCACAATTCTTAACAAGTGGGTAACCAATGTCCATAATCCCATCAAGATTTGATCACAACCAAAGCTAAAGCGACAAGAACTTAAAAGTATCTATGAGGAAAAATTGATTTAAGAAAACATCGCTAAGATCTTTAATTTTTTGCAAAGTATTTCTTTAATCATGTAAAAGAACAAAAAATATCAAGTAGTGAGATTGAGAGATTTTTAAGGTTTAAAGGGTCACAAAAGGTTCTCTGGAGGAATGAAATGGGGTCTCTAAAAACTAATCACGAAATTCAATTTTTTTTAATAGAAATTTATAGATGAGATTTAAATAATTTCGTTAGAGAAACAATCAGATTATAGAAAGTAGTAATCATGCGGGTTAAAACTAAGATATTCAGTCCAAACAACCAAACAACATCCTTCTAACAACATCAAATCTCCTCACGATAAAGGTCATGTATGAACCAAGAGGGTCATGCTCGTGAATTAGAACTTTGCAATCGCGGTTTAGCCTGCTCGCAGTACACCTGTGCGAGGGTCACAGACCCTACTGGTTTCATTTCCTTTTTCTTTAAATCTTATATAAAAAGGGTGGTTTTATTTCGACCCACCCCAATTTTACTAAACCCCTACTATTGGGCTTCCTTCCTATTTACTGACCACATCCCTAGTGGTGGTTTAAAAAAGAACAAAGACTTCAGACAAACTCCTCTCGCTCTAAACAAAGACGGACTATTACACTACATAACACAATGATTCACTTCTTCAAGTTTATTTCATTTTTTTTAATTTTATTTCCTTTTTATTTTCTTTCACTTTTATTTCTTTCTTCTTTCATTCGTTCTTATAACCTTTCTTCATTTTCCTTCCCTTATATTTATGTTTTTTCTTTATATTTTTTCGTTTCTGTTCATTCTTATGCTTTGTATGTTGCACAACACACACACACACACACACACACACAATAGAGTAAGGCAGTAGGCATTCCCCACATAAATTTTTTTGTTTGGTTTTATCTGTGTTTTATGTGTATGCTTTGTAAGTTAGACCTCATAAACATACAAGAGATATTTTTTTTATTTGAAACAAAAGCCAAAAAGCTACATGTATCACCCACGCAACTTTTTTTTTGTTTCTTTCGTCATCTTTATATTTTTTCAAAATATTTAGTATGTTGCCACACTATACACAAAAAGAATCTACATATTCTTATTGGTGGCAGGGCATATGGAAGATTAACATTGGACACTTGAAGTGACATGCCATCTCTAACGATATTAGTGAATTATAGTTTGACAAAATACATTTTAGGGCCAATGCCAAAGTTCCTTCTACTATATGTTTGTACTAAAAAAAATCACCTAAAGATTTTTCAAATTGATTTACAAATTAAGATCGATTCAAATTTTATTACACATTATACTCCAAGTGCCTTTAAAACGCTTGAAGTCGTTAATATTGTATATTGATTAGAGAAATATTTTAAAAAAAATATGGTAAAATAGAATCACTTTTTGACATTTTTGATGATAATATATTTTTTCATATAACCTACTGAGATGATTTTATGAAATCATATAACTAATATATAAAACAAACGTTCAACGAGTACTACACTAAATGTTGCTTTAATTGTAAACCATCCTCGGGGTCGCATATCCCCTATTATTGACTACCCTTTTATACTTTATCTTAAGTGTTTAGTCCAATTTTTTAAGATTTATTTGTAGCCACTCCCTTGTCTTTATTTTTTTAGTTGTTGGTCTTATTGTAACCACTATAAGACAAGTGTCATTCTTTGGATAAAGGGAGATGGACAGTTACAGAGTAGTTATGAGTATTTTTGGATGGTTATGACTTATTACAATTTTAAATATACATGAGATGGGAGCCTACAAAATCTTAGAATATGGGACTAGAGGCAAAAAAAACTATTTCTTCTTCATCTTAAAAAGGTAGGTAGAGAGCATTACTCATTTAAGCTTTTGGCATTTTTATCTCACTTTCCCAGTTATGAGGAATCTTGTCATTTTCTTCATTCATCAACTTTGGCATCATCTTTTTCGTTCATCCTCTACTCTTCGCAACCATTATATTTCATATATAATAAATCGTTTCTCCTCCATGTAATTTTAAGTGCCGGGTCTCTCTCTCACACACTCTAGATCCCTGTTGAATAATGTATATAACCATAGGATATTATCACCTCACAACCACCTATAGTACGGCATGCATAAGATATATCTTTGACCAAGAGCGAGATAGAGACATTGACACTTGCTTCTTATCATTCACATGAAGAGAGAGGCACTCTTCTGACTCGAACGTGGACACTCCTTTTGTATAAATGTATTTGTGTGTGCATGATCCTCTTGTATTTTCACATTTCATAGATAATTTGTTTGTGCTTTTAAAATTCATTTCATAGCTAATGACTGCATTCTGTTGGGTGATGTTATAAGTAATTTCTTTATATCTAATAATAATTGTTGATACAAGAAATCAGACTCATGTCATTCTCATACTGCATTCTGTTGGGTGATGTTATAAGTAATTTCTTTATATCTAATGCTAATTGTTGATACAAGAAATCATACTCATGTCATTCTCATACCAGCAAGTTAAGTATAAAACATATGTAAAGCAAGTAAAGAGAGGCAAAACACAAGATATAGAGTGGTTCGGCTATTAAAATGAGCCTACGTCCACTTTGTTTCCCTACTCTCATTATATACACGTTATGGTATAAGTTTACATAGGCATTAAAGGCATACAATAGAGTTAAGATAGGAGAATACATGTTTGTAATGTTTTCGGGCAAGCCGGAGAGGTGACTACAAGGTAGACGAATATCGCCTAAGCTCTATTGGGGTTATGTAGAGAGTTTGGCAGGTCTTCGCCAAGAGTGATCCTCTCCCCCCTCTTGATGTGAGAACCTCTATTTATAGGAGGTATTCAAGATGTTCACCTGCCCTGGGCACATGGTGTATGAATACTCGAGGTACATCCCCCTTATATAGAGCTGCAACAGTGAGTGAGGACTGCGACATGTTGGGTAGACGTCTTGTAAGTGTCGTGGCCGTTCTTAGGACGAGACAACGGCCAGTAAAAGGGCAAACCATACGAAAATAAAGGTCGTGAAAACCTTGTTCTTAGGCAGCAACCTTTTATCAGTTGGGTCCGCCGAAAGAGGCCGTATTGGTCATATCAATAGTGTCAATGGGTGATTTTGTGCTGCTTACATACCGTACAAATTTTTAAATTGGCGATGGTTCACTTACCACTTCCCACATGCCTTTCATTGCTTCCGGGAGGCATGTTGTAAATAGTAGGTTGTAAATAGTTAGTTTTTTTCTTTCTTTCTTTCTTTAGGTTTTTCTTTCCTTTTTATTTAGTCTAGTGTAATTAGTTAACTTTTTGTTATTTGTTGTTGCTATACTTGGTACTAACTTATTTTGTAGATTTTCTTGGACTTGTGCTATGGAGATCGCTCCAATTTTGGGTAATATCGTTCTCTTCTTCTCTTTGTGTTGTGTTCTTAATGGACGCATTGAGGACAATGAAACATTTAAGTTAGGGGTGTGGGAAATTATGTCTATTTCTTTGTTCAGTCCATTGATTTTCTATACGTTTGTTACTAAGTATGCTTTTCTTAAACAAATTAAAAAATTTAAAAAGATTTTCTTTCTTTTTTCTCCTTTATTGGGCATTTTGCCTTTGTTTTCGATGATAAATTTCAATAATTGCCCGATCCAATAGACAATTCAATGATGCATGTTCTTGATTTTAGAAGTTATTAGACTTTAGTTCTAATTATTGATATTATGAATAACTTCATGAATTAAACTTTAATCCCATGAGCACATGCGTTTTTCTTGTTTTATTGATTTAGCTTTAGATTTTTATAACTCGGTAATCTTTTGTTGCATTGTATATACTTACACCGAGTAAGCTTTGTACCTTTCATCATTTGTGAGTGTATACACTAATCTTTCCTCTTTGAAAATGTTACAGTCATTGGTAATCTCACCATTATTTCATTTGACCATTCATGAAATATATTACTTGAGCATGATTTTCAAAGTTTGTTTTGACATCAAAAATTGCGTAAACTTTAGAAAATGATCATAGGTAATCTTTATTATATCACCCATATTAGCCTTAACCTCACCTTATATGTTTCCCCTCATCAACCCCTTTGAGCCCAAATATTAGCCTTTCGTTTCATTAACCCAAATCCCATAATCAACTCCAAATTGGAGTTTTAAACCATACATATTACCTTCTGTACCTTTGTTTGGAATTATACTTAGGATTGAATGATGTTTTCATGTGGTTACAATTTAGGCATATGAGAGTGTGAAAAGTAAACAAAATAAAGAAGTGAAAAAAAAAGTAAAGAAGAGAAAGTAGAAAACAAAAGGAAAAAATGGGAAAAAGAAAATAAAAGAAAGAGAAAGTTGTATATGTTGTATATAGTGTTCAATAATCTTTGTTTACTCTCCCCATTGTTATATTCAATGCCTTTTATGGATTGTATTTTCCATTTTTTGATATTGCCCATATTTTCCCATTATCCCGAGTTTTCATCTCCGAACACTTTGAATTCGTACATACATATCCTTCATTTCGTACCCTAGACTAACCTACACTATAACCCTATAAAGTCCTATGTGATCCAAGGGTGAATTTAATTTAGAAGTTGAAATAGTTTTAATAATCCGTGAAAATGCATTTCACCAGTTTTAATGAGCGTTATCTTTCATTGAGATTACAATTTTTCATTTTATAGATAGCGTTCTTCTTTTGTGACATGTGTGCGGCCTAGTTTCCATTTACATTTACTATTTATGTCCGCATGTTCCGTGTGTTACCTCCTTGTTTCGAGTAAATTCGCTTGATGAGTGTAATGCCCGTGAGGATTGAATACATGCTTGCTTTAATTTTTTAACTGGTTTATATAAGTTTTTGCCAAATCATACTTTGCATGTGCTCGCTCCCCTCCCACATTTTAAAGTTTCAACTCGATGAGGGGCATTATATAATGTTAATAATACGGACTTTTGTGTGAATTCATTCACTATGTAAATAACATGTTTGAATATTTTTTTCATATTGTTGGGCTTGTCTCATGTGATATGGCATATTTTGAGGAAGCCATATGTGTTTGTGGATTTCATCCCTGAAAACCCTCACGAGACGACACTCGTCCACGAGGGTAACCTAGGGGTTTAACGGCATATTGCATATGCTAAATGCAATCGTGTTCCCTACGAAAGTGGCTTTTATATTTCGATTCATATATACGTTTTTTATCGCCTTATATGGACTGGTTTTGTTTGTTTCATCACTAGGGACTAGCAATGTCTTAGATAGGGGGTGTGATACATCACGAATATTACTTATTTGCACCCTTTATCTTTGTGCATTCTAGCACTTTTACTTTCTTAATTCCTATATTTATGCTCGTTAACCAGACAACCTCGAATTTGGACATATATATGTTTTGTGGGGGTTAATTATGCTTTTGTAGGTATTGGAACACTAAAAGTGAGGATTCGTTGCATTTCGGAGAAGTTTCATCGTCGAACGCTACTTCAAGGGAACTTTAGTCAATTCACACTTCATCTCTGATTCATAAAATTTCTATGGAAACGTAGTTCGTTGAGTTAACATCGCGTGGCCGTAAATGATGCATCATTTCGAGTTCGGACAATCAAGTTATGGCCATTTCCGTTATGAACCCTTTCTCCCATGTGAAGACCAAAGAACACCAGCAAACAGAGTACCGATCGACCGCGCCCCTGCTGCCGGTCGACTGCATTTTGGGATTTTGCCTTGCGAAGTAACCAGTGGGCTTTAACTTAAGGGATCGGTCGACCGTCCCTTGGCCGCGGTCGACCGGTAATAGCAGTTACCCGACAATTTCCCTTTGTTCTGTTTCTTTTCTTTTTGCTTTATTTATTTTCCAACTGACTATATAAACCAATTTTGGTTTTGATTTTCAGATATATTGTAATAATATATCATTTTCCATAAGAGAGGGAAGCTAGGGTTTGGAGGGTTTGGGGAGTGTGCCATTTTCTCCCTCCGAGGGTTTGCTCGTATAGAGGGGTTTGCCCGTAGAGGTTGTGTAGAACACTATCCTCCATATTCTCTATCAATCCGAGTTTCCAATGTTTGTATTTCTATATTTACAGCGTTTTTATAGATTTCTAATTTAGATTTACTTATTTCTTTCCATGCTTTCTAGTGTAGTTTTATTGCATTTATTTATCGCGTTTTTATCATTCTTTCTAGGTTAATTTAGTCTACGTTGTGTTGGATCGAACTTGACTTAGCGTGTTGCTTTACTTTGGTGATGGAAGATACGTGTTTATTTCGAATGAGTTGCCCTAGTTATTATGCCTAGGAGATTTAACAGGGTATATCATGTATGCTTTGTATTTACAACCTTGCGTGCGTTATTTCCGAGGTATTTGTTGATTCCAAAATCTTAATAGGCTTTTATGCGAATTTAGGGGTGTGAAACTCTTGATTTAATTAAATGTTTAAATGATATGCAATAGAACCATGTAACCATTTATATGCGTTAAGCTGAGTTGAGGTATATCCGAGGCAACCTATAGTTTTTACTGTTTTTGTTAGTCTAGTTTAAATACATGCCTAGATTAATCTTTCCATTTTTTCACCTTTTCCTTTTGTTTTTAATTACCTTTTACACTTTTATTTAGAAGTATTAAACCAATTAAATTCTAACAACTCGTCTCTGTAGATTTTCGATACCCGAACTTGTCCGTTATACTCCCTTTTATTTAGTGTAGTCATATGTTTAGATTTTTGTATAGAGTTGGTGAGCCAAAAATAAAATGATCGGCACGTAGGCGACGCTCGCACCTCGGCAAAAACCAGGCCCTAATCAAAATGGCGTCGTTGCCAGAGATGAGTTTGTTTTAGAATTTATTTGATTTAGTATTTTGTAGTATTTTTTTTCTTTTGTATTTGTATTCTTTGTTTTAATTTTTTTTGCAGGATAACACATTTGAGCTCTAAAAAACTTGGATTCTCGATCGCGCACCTTCCTTATCGGATTCTCCATCTACAAAAAATTCGGTAACCATGTCCTATTTTATAGTTTTGTCTGTAATTCTAATGTTTCATTTGGGATATGATCTCGAATCTGACCCTGCGAATGTTTCATTTGGGATCTGTTCTCAAATCTTGAACCATTAGAATTACCGGTGGATTCCTACGAATTTTAAACCTTTTACCGATGAGGACTCTTTGCCGCTCTTATTTTCCATGATGGATGTTATCCCCACGTGTGCACCATCTCCCATTCCAACTGAAAAACCTGTGGGAGATGAGTCTATTTTTCTTGGACCTCAAGTGTGTCTTTCCCCCTTTTTATCCAAATCCCCCATCGTCCGCCCAAAATTTTAAATTGGCGATGGTTCACTATTTCCACCTCCCACATGCCTTCCATTGCTTCCGGGAGGGATGTTGTAAATAGTTAGTTTTTTTTTCCTTTTTATTTCGTCTAGTGTAATTAGTTAACTTTTTGTTATTTTTTCTTGCTATACTTGGTACTAACTTGTTTTATAGATTCTCTTGGACTTGTGCTTATGGAGATTGCTCTAATCTTGGGTAATATCGTTATTTTCCTCTCTTTGTGTTGTGTTCTTAATGGACGCATTGAGGACAATGCAACATTTAAGTTAGGGGCTGTGGGATATTTTATCCATTTCTTTGTTTAGTCCATTGATTTTCTCATAGGTTTGTTACTAAGTATGCTTTTCTTAAAAAAATTAAAAATTTAAAAAGATTTTCTTTCTTTTTTCTCCTTTATTGGGCGATGGTTCACTTTTACCACTTCCCACATGCCTTTCATTGCTTCCGGGAGGCATGTTGTAAATAGTTAGTTTTTTTCTTTCTTTCTTTCTTTAGGATTTTCTTTCCTTTTTATTTAGTCTAGTGTAATTAGTTAACATTTTTTTATTTGTTGTTGCTATACTTGGTACTAACTTATTTTGTAGATTTGCTTGGACTTGTGCTTATGGATATCGCTCCAATTTTGGGTAATATCGTTCTCTTCCTCTCTTTGTGTTGTGTTCTTAATGGACGCATTGAGGACAATGCAACATTTAAGTTAGGGGTGTGGGAAATTCTGTCCATTTCTTTGTTCAGTCCATTATTTTCTCATACGTTTGTTACTAAGTATGCTTTTCTTAAAAAAATAAAAAAAAATTTAAAAAGATTTTATTTCTTTTTTCTCCTTTATTGGGCATTTTACCTTTGTTTTCGATGATAAATTTCAATAATTGCCCGATTGAATAGACAATTCAATGATGCATGTTCTCGATTTTAGAAGTTATTAGACTTTAGTCCTAATTATTGATATTATGAGTAACTTTATAAATTAAACTTTAATCCCATGAGCACATGCGTTTTTCTTGTTTTATTGATTTAGCTTTAGATTTTTATAACTCGGTAATCTTTTGTTGCATTGTATATACTTACACCAAGTAAGCTTTATAGATTTCGTCATTTGTGAGTTTATACACTATTCTTTCCTCTTTGAAAACGTTACAGTAGTTGGTAATCTCACCATTATTTCATTTGACCATTCATTAATTGAGTTCATAGATGAAATGTATTACTTGAGTATGATTTTCAAAGTTTGTTTTGACTCGATAATTGTGTAAACTCTAGGAAATGATCATAGGCAATCTTTGTTATATCACCCATATTAACCTTGACCTCATCTTAATGGAGTTCATATATTCATGTATTTATGATCTTGTTAGAAAAATATAAAGTCTGAAAAAAGCATCTAAATAGAGTTTTTCAAAGATAAAAAAGTAAGGCATATATGAGGCATGTGGCCTATTGGTCAGTTGGATGTAGTGGTTCTGAGAGTTGTTGCATCCCTCATGTTGTCTTCAGGAATTGCTGTAGCATCCCCTGTCTCACAAGCCTTTCGATTTCATCTTTCAGTGCGAAGCATTTGTCAGTGCTATGGCGATGGTATCGGTGAAACTCACACCATGGGGCTGGGTTCCTTTTGTGGGAAGGAGCCCTCATCTTCTTAGTCCACTTGAGCAATTTTTCTTCTTGGATGATCTTGAAAATATCTTCAATTTGGTAAATCAGTGGGGTGTAGACCTCAAAGCCTTTTTCTGCCTTTTTTTTTTCTCGATATTCCTCTTTTGGTTCTCGTGTGTGGCCTCTAAGATAGCTGTTTTCGAGGCCATTACTATAGGGGTTGTGGCCTTTGGTGCTGTAGCTTCCAACATAAGTATCTTTTTAGTAAAAAATTTGACCTGAGTCTAAAGTGGGGCATGACTATCATACAGATAATTGAGGTGGTTGTATAGCTGAGCGATCGCATCCTTCATTTATGCACATTGGCTGGAATCTCCTTCTATTTCTGATTTGTTAGTCTTTAGAGATATACTCTGAGATGAACTAAATAGCGGTGACAAATCAAGAGTGCAGAGTAAATAACCAAGTATAGTAACAAGGATGTAGTCTTTGACAATTTGCCAATCTATACTGATGTGGTCGCGGCATATATAACACATAAGGTTATTATCGTGGCCTTTTTAAGGGAGCTCAACAGAGTGAGATCTAACAATTTTAGCACAACTTCTCCCTGGTAATGTAATGAAGTTATGCTTAATCCTCCCTAAAAAGGGTTGTAGCGCTCAGGCATTTTACATGACAGGCCGCATCCTGTGTGATGTAGCGCAGTGTAATTATAGGGACCCACAAGCTGAGTTTAATCCATCTAGTAATATGAAAAATAAACCGACTAGGGGTTTACCCAGGACAAATCAGTCTTCAAGTGCACTAAAAATAACACAATTATGGTAAACAATCCTAGATCATAGGCTAAGAAAGCAGGAGAAGTTGATAAAATTTATTTCTAGCTACCCATCTTTATAAGGCCATAGCCTTTTTGCATTTTTCAACACTTTCTAGGTAAGGTATCTTCATAGGGGTAAATAAATACATCGAAGGTCATAAAAGAAGATCAACGAGTAAATTTAAAAATATTCAGTACCCAGTTACAGGTGTGTGAAAAATACGAGCTCAATAACCAAACCTCATCTATGGGATGATGATCCGGGGGTTCCCATGAATGAAATAAGGTGCTAAGAACTCGAAATATATATAAGAACGATAAAAACACCTCATTTCCCACAGACAACGCCAAATTGTTGATACAAAAAATCGGATACATGTCGTTCTCATACCAACAAGTCAAGTATATAATAGATGTAAATCATGTAAAGGGAGGCAAAACACAATATATAGAGTGTTTCAGCTATTAAAATGAACCTACATCCACTTTGTTTCCCTACTCTCAGTAAACACACGTTATTTTACAAGTTTACATAGCCATGGATGGCGTACAATAGAGTTAAGAGAGGAGAATACACGTTTGTAATGTTTTCGGGAAAGCTATAGAGCTGACTACAAGGTAGACGAATATGCCCCAAGCTGTATTGGGGTTATGTAGAGAGTTTGGAAGGTCTTCGACAAGAGTGATACTATCCCCCCTCTTGAGGTTTGGACCTCTATCTATAGGAGGTATGTAATCTATGTCACGCTCCCTAAGCACATGGTGTATGAATGTCCTGGTTGAAGCGCCTTGTATAGGCCTGTAGAAGTGAGTGAGGATCGCGACATGTTGGGCAGACATCTTGTAAGTGCCGCGGTTGTTCTTAGGATGAAAGAATGGCCAGTAAAAGGGGGAACCATACGAACATGAGGGCCGCGGAAACCTTGTTCTTAGGCAACAACCTTTTATCAGTTGGATTCGCGGCAGGAGACCATATTGGTCATATCAATAATCATAGATTACATTTTAAGATGAAAAAGTGTGTTATTAGTACATGTAGATACACTATTTCATGTGTCTGTGTTTGTGTAGATGTTGTTTGTGGGATTTTTATATGTGTGTTAGAAACAAAATTTTTCTAATGGGTGAAAGTGTTTTGGTAGCCTTTTTATCATAAAAATATATTTTCACAATAGTGTGGGGAGTGATTGTTTAGACTAAAAATAACACGATACTTTGTGAGGATAATACATATTTTCTCGTTCTCTCTGTACAATACTCATATAAAGACCGTTTATTTATTTCTCTATAATTCACTTTCCAGTTCTTTAGAGGCAAATGGGTTTCGGTTTCGAGGCTACGTGAATGACAGAGCCACCATGACTCTGACGGACATGGCAAATGGGTTTTGGTCTTGAGGATCTGTGAATGACATAACAAATGGGCTTTAATTTTCTTATATGTAATTATTCTCATCTTTCTTTGTCCCCCTCTCTCTCGCCATAAAAAGACACTAAAAACCATTTTTTGCTTCTCACTATTTCGGGTGTGTGACTATGTATGAGCCTATACTTAAAGGTACTAGTTTTGTTTTCTTTATATCTGATTTGTGTGAATTGATGGTGTTATTGTGCTTATTTTTTATTGACTGTGGATGTTAGTGTTTCTTTTGTTTGGTTACCAAAAAACACATTTAACCAAATGTGATTTTTTTGTCCCCTGAGAGATAGGTTATAAAGAGATAATTATTATGTGTTTAGTTTCTGGGAGTGTTCATCTTCTAATTTTCATGAGATATAAAAGAAAACAGAAATAAAGACTTAAAACTAAAAAAAAAAAGTTTAGACAAGCTAGTAGGCATGGATTTTTCATTTATGTGAAGAACACTCGCGGATTTTGGTGTATGCTAAATTTGATTGACAATGTATGTATCTTTTAGTTTCTTTTTCTACTTTTCAAATTTTTTAATTAAATGTTTTGATCACTAAATTTGTATGTTGTTAATTAATATATGCTATTTGAAGTATGATTGTAAACAATACTGAAAGCAAATATTATTTTTTTTATTTTTTTATTTTATTAAATCAAGTTGGATGCATAATAATTGTTTTGCTGGCATCACCTTAATTGTAGACCTTTTGTCATCCACACAATTTATCTTCCTCAATAATGGATACAAAATCAATCCGAAATCAATTATTTATATGTAATATGTTGTGTTAAGGACTCTTTTTAGTTTTAATAGTTTTTTTTATATAGGGTGGCTTGATATTATTATAGATTGCAAGTAAATTTAATCTAAATGCGTTTTTATTTTATTTATTACTTGTCATTGAGAACAAAATAAGATAGGTAGTTATTTCTTTCAATATGGGTTTCCAACGCTATTTACTGAGATATTGAGGTTTTATGATTTTTTTTCTTCATTCTTAATAATCTATGGGCTAAGTTTTATGACGTGTTACATTTTATTAAAAGAGAAGCTAAATAGAGGATTTTGTTTTGTACTTTTGTTGTTCTTGAATTTCCTTTTTGGATACCACTAAAGTTTGGTTATT
This sequence comes from Sambucus nigra, assembly GCA_949130495.1. NCBI lineage: Eukaryota > Viridiplantae > Streptophyta > Magnoliopsida > Dipsacales > Adoxaceae > Sambucus > Sambucus nigra. Next base: position 209,790,841 of record OX422223.1, on the reverse strand, counting down.
CTTTACAATGTAAGTATGTTTTTTTGAATTGGTCTTCAGTAGTAAAGATGTATTATTTATATCACTCATCAAACCATTTAATCGCTTTTTATTTGTTTTGTTATCTCTAATTTGCCCCTTTTTATGGTATTATGTTACATTTATTGCTACAATACTAGTAACAAATTTTGTATTGCGAAAAAAACTTGACATGAAACCTTATCGTTTATGCAAAAATAAAACCAATAAAGATCTGAAGAAAATTAAGGCTCTGAATAAAGTTCACTATGAATGTTTTAGTTTTTTCACTCTCTGAAACTATATAATGTTATACATTTGAATTTCCCCAATGATTGTTTCATGTTCAAATAAATTTCGAGCGACAATTAAATAAATGTAGACTTTCATCTTGCTTATCTTGTTGTAATGGATTTTTCAATGCAACATTTTTTAAACTTATTACAATATTTTGTACCGCTGCAAGTTGTTATATCTTAATATTGATCACTATAAAGGGGAAGAATCTAGATGACACAAAGTAAACAGCTTAACATGTGAAATGACTTTCACAAATGCCTAGCTTGGGCATCGCACGAGTTTACACCTTGTTGGATTTATTTATACTTTAGTACAAAAAAGATACCTATATCTCCCGTGCACCAAAGGTAAATAAATAAATTATTGATCCATTTAATTGGGTGACCAAATCTAAAAAATAAAATAATTGGTTGAAGTCACTACTGTAAAAAAATTTGTGAAGTGTCTGATTTTTTAAAATTCTTAAACTAAAACGTATGTTATACCCATTAAACCTAGCTTGCACATCTAATCCATTTGAATAACAAATCGCCACTTTTTGATTTCCTATCTCCGACTCACTCTTTCTCTATTATCTGTCTCTAATCATAAAATTGATCTTCAATTATTGTATATATGTGTGTGAGTGCGTGCCTAGGTATATATGTGTGCAATTTATGTATATATTTCTTCAGTTGCACTACACCACAAATCGATAATGGTCATGACAGGTCGGTTATAGTCCATTAGCGTGACTAGATGGTCACGGCTCAGGATCGTGACCATAGAAAAAAGTGTGTGATAAAGGATGTGACTAATCCAAAAGGTGACATCCAACATATATGGTCACGACCATAGACCGTGACCATGGGGGTCATGGCCATGGTCCATGAGCAACCCATGACCAAATGAGAACCAAAATCCTACAAAAATTCCCTCCAAAGTGAATCGCGACCCAAAACCATGACTAGGTGTGTGAGAAATGTAAGTGATTCAGTTAAGTTTGGTAACGGCCTTGGGTCGTGACCATTTTTAAATAGTCACTACCCTATGTCACGATCCTTATTCGTGACCCCACTACGTGACCATTTATTTTTTTACATGCCACACAACATAGTTCAGGTCGAAGACCGTGACCATGTGCTGACATGTAAAAAATAAATGGTCACGACAGGTAGGTTACGACCTAGGACCGTGACCACAACCTTTACGTGTAAACACCCTAACCCATTCTCTCATTTCATGCGAACTCTTTCTCTCTATAAAATATTGCTCGATTTTCTTCTTCTACCACCATCTCTCTCTCTCCTCCGTCCACCACATTTCTAACAGGTACTCTCCCTCTGTCTAGCCAACATTAGTTTGTTATGCGTGTGTAATTGGGTGTCTATGTATGTGTATTTGGATGTCTATGTGTATGTATTTAGGTATCTATATGTGTGTATTTTATACCACTTACTAGTGTATGTGTGTGTATACTATTGTGTGTATTTTTTAAATATGTGTGTATTTTGTGTTGAATTAGTGCATGCATGTGTGTATTCAAATCTCTGTGTGTGTGTGTGTGTGTATTTGTTATGCCAACTTAAACCCTAATTTCTTTATATTTTAAATGATAACCTCTAATTTCTGTATGCTAACTTAAACCCCTTATTTATGGTAAGTGACACTATAACACGATATAGTAACACGATGACATGACACAAATTTAACCGAATAAATTGCGTTTGTGTTGTGATTTTTGACACAAAGTTATCTCGAAATTATAACTAATGTTAGTTGTGTTATTTATGACATGTCAAGTTTTCATGTTAAGGGTTATTTAATTGTGTTGTGTGCTAAAAAATCACTAATCACCCAAAATACAATTCTTGATTTTTACCCTCATCATTTAACTCTTGATTCACGTTTTAATTAGGTTCAAAACATCAAAGTGAGAACTTTTATGCATTTAAGTTATTTAACTTGGTGCACTCACGATTATGATATAAATGAATATTGAGAATGCAGGTTCGTATGGATGGTCCATATATTAGGTTACACACACAAATATTCAATTTTTTAACTAAATTTTATCTTGATTAATAATAAGGTGTGCATGAAAATTAAAGTTTAAATTAAATTTCATCCAATCGCACAATCATACAAGGAAAAATAACTTTCGGTTAAAATCTAGATTTAAGCACTATTAAGAGTTTAACACACATTAGACGACTTGCAGACTACTTAAATCTCCACTAAGTATAATGCATAGGTGTTCAAATCTTTAAAAAATACAACACAGTCCAACTTCGTCCATAGGAAGCATCTCTTCCCACGGTATCCACCGATCAGCCTCAGGATTATAGAACCCTTTCTTCTTAGCAGTAGAGTCTCATCTCCACAAATCAGTAGTAGAGTAAACTCTATAGGGGTTTGATGTAGTATTTGTAAACTAGGGTTTGAAACTCAACAAATCATACTAGGAGATGAGTGATATAGAAAAATAAAACTTATTTCAAAGAAAAAAAAGACAAATACTTTTGGAACAAGTATGGGAATTTCGTTTCAACAAAAGTTTTAAGGAAAAATATTCTCAAAAGCCTTTTTATATAGAAAAACACGAATTTTGAGGCGGCAGTCTCGTTTGAACAAAATTAAAATCTCATTTGAACAAAAAGTCTCGTTCTAATGAGTTGAAGTCTCATTCGAACGAGATGCCTATTTCGTTTAATCGTCCTTCAAACAAGCTTCCAACGAGACTGTGTCTACTAAATAGAGCTCCTTTCATTAGATGTTTGTTATAAGTAGGTTCGAATGAATTAAGCATTTCATTGTAATGAGATTTGATCTCGTTCGAAGGAGTTGGAATCTCATTCCAACGAACTGAAAAATAAAAAAATACTTTCAAAATAATTTTTTTAAAAATGCCTCAAGTAAAAAACAAACATCCTAGAATAATTTGACCTAGTAAAATCAAAACCACATGTTCATACACTTCCATAAAGTGTTCGTGACAATTCCAATGGCTTGAATATCTAACACGATGGCCGATCACTAACATGTCTTCAAATGATTATGGAGGCAAATGAAGGTATCATGTTCAGTTTTTAACATCGGTATGTAATGGGATATGCCAAATTAACTAAGCTATGACCAATTTTAAAATCTTTCTCTTACAAATCTCCCCCTTTGACCATTTCGTAAAAAAAAAAATCGAAATCAAATTACAATAAAACCCCTGAGACAATGTATCCTAATGTCCTCCCAACCCAAAATGAAATGACATTCAAGAACTTTGTCTTTAACTAAAATTGTTCATCTTGTGTAGTCCATGAAATCATCATCAAGGCCGAAGAGACCTACATACACAATAAAAAATAACATTGTGACGTGTACGAGAGTTTAAAGTAAAATAATTAAAAAACAACTCCCCCTCAATTTGTTCTGTCCCCTTTTTTGTTCGTAATAGACAAAGGGTAAGAAGCTAAACATGAAGAGTAAGCATAAAAAGAATCCAAAATAAATAATGTCACAAAGATAATTAAATAAACACACGCGATGAATTTCTAAAGGGCTTTCAAATATTTTTTTCAAAATTTTCAAGTATAAAAAATATGAAAGGTACATATAAGTACAAAATACATAACATCATGGAATCACCTAAAAATATCCGAATCATGAAAGTGAAATGTAATTATGTGAACATTTTACATAGGCAAATCAACATAGGCATACGTAACAATGTTACCCGAATTCATGAGATACTTCTAAAGAGATAACTCAATTTCAAGCTCAGATATACGAATGTTGAACTGAAATGTAATTGAGTCGACCTATGCAACATTTTATGAATTTAAATGATTCTCAAAATAATTACACCAAACTATTTAATGCTTTTTAAGATAAACCGTTGTATAAACCCATTGATATTTTACTTTATAACACCCTCAAAATCTCACATATATAAGAATTCACTATAAAATATTTTGATGATATCATAATGCTTATATGCAGCGAAGCATCAATGAAAAAATAAAATTAGCTTTGTCACTTCTATTCTTGGGTGCCATTTATCTTTTAGTCTCTTTTTGTAAATGGTGGCATTTAACACAAAGAGGATTTTTCTCATTTGTAGCCCGTTTCCGTAGCTTAACATATAACATTATTTTTGGGGAAACTAAATTCGAGAAATGGTTCTTTCAAGAAAAATTGGTCTGGGAGTTATTGTCAATTAGAATAGGCATCCTTTGAAATTACTCCATCAAACTTTGCGAAGTTTTGAACAAAAAAGATACTTACTCGTAAAGACTCTCAAAATCTCTACGATCATATATGTGAGCATGAGTAGGAACGCGTGTGGGAGTGTGTATGAGAAGTGTATGAACTTGTGGGGAGCATATCGGGGAACACGCTGGTAAGAAACTCTCCCAAGCGTAAAACAATACTCCCTGAGGTGTCCTATTTATTTCTAGTGGGATCCAAAATAAATCGGATTGGGCCTACCATGGTAAAAATGCCTAGGACACGCTCTCCTTGGTGGGATCGGTCTTCTAGATGGGTTAGGACAAGGGCCATAAGGATATATCACAAACTTAGGAACCATCTCGGGTGAAACATTAAAAGTGGATGCATCGTCATAATCTATTCCTCGCCTCTCGTTAAAACCTAACACAGGAGCGAGGAACGTCTTTCCAACCTTATTAGATGTGTCCTCTAAAGTGATCTTGACCTGACGAGCATGTTCGAGATCTTTCTCGAGTTTGGATACACAGACTTTAAGTTTATCATGAGTCTCTAACGAATCTTGAATATCCCTCATAAGACTAGCCATAGTGTTGGTAAAATCGATCTTCTCCTTGCCAACCACAGTCAATTGCTCACACAAAGAAACTTTTAACTTCTCAAGTTGACCTACAAATAATTCACATTCTTTTAAAAAATTTATCTCCTTCTCTAAATCAAATAACGTAAGAGTCAAACATATATTTTGATTTTTGGTTCACAAAGAATCATTTTAAAGTTCGTGGTAGGCGTTTGAATCCATTTTCTCCCTCACTCAAATTATCATAGTCACTCTCACTCTCTCTAGAATGGTGCAATAATGCGTCGAGGCTATCACATTTAGAAATGTTTTATTAGCATGGGACAAATTAGAAGTACTAATGTGGCTAAACATGAATGCAATAAAATATTCATACAGTGATTCTTCCTTGGAATGCACCGGCTCGACATCACTATCACTAAGAGTCGCTTTGTATAAAAATTTGCCTTTACCCTATCTTTTTATCCTAGTTACACACTCGTTGGATATATGACCCTTTTACTCATACTCAAAACATCTCACCTAATCTTTCTCACCAACATTCTTGTCCTCATTGCCATTTTTAATTTTCTCAAAACTTTCATTTATTTTGGACAAATTTTATCATATTTCGATTTGTCGAGTGTGAGGTTTGCATGGTTTTACTATGGGTTACTACAAGTATGATGTCTATATTATAGAAATAATCTCCTAGAATCTACTATATACATAAAAAGGCAAAAGGGTTCTTTAAGGTATATTAGGGCTATTCTAGATATGCCTTTTAGTTTATAAAAAAAATGGATCTGATAGACGGATGGGGTCTACGTCGTCTAGGGTGTACTAAAGAGAATGAAAAGGGTTTCCTTAAACGTAGTCACTAACATCTATTTCATTCATATGATGATACTACTGTGGGGAGGATGTTTATAAAACTATAGAAAAACTCGACGGATGTATATGCTGACGTGTATGAAGTTGTAGTCACTAATTTTTGAAATCTTACTAGAACTGAGTTGTGAAATCAAGGTAGCATAATGTTAAGTCATAAAAGGTTCAAGATAAACTCTTTTGCTTTGGGTGGTTTTATAATCTAAAAGAATATATCCTTACTCCAATATTTTATGTAGTCTGAGATTCTTGGTAAGACTATTTTTCTACTCAATGAGCTAATGTATTATTCATGCTAACCGTCTTACTATAAATCCTTATACTGGGCTTTTGGAAATAATCAACATTGAAGAAAATGGGCAAATTTGGGCGGGTTAGTCTACTATCATTCATACTGAACTGTATCCTTAGAATGTACAAGATAGACTACTAATAAAATCCATTGTGATATGGTCCCATTTCCATTCCGTGATTGGAAAAGGTTGGAGAAGTTCATTGGGACACTGGTTCTATTTTGACTTGGTGATAAGTGAAACATCTTCTCACAAAGTTCTTGATATATTTCTCATATTGGTATCGAATGGTATTTCTTTCGTACATGATATATTCTTAAGCTTCTGAGGTGTGTCATAAATCTAGAACACTTATCTTCTTTTGATATTATGGACATCCCCGATCCTCGCCGAACGGGAGGGTAGCGTGAAGGAAAGGATCCTTCGAGTCTCGCGCGTCCCTCTAGGGAGCGCTTCGGTCGGTGTCGTTTGAGATGTGGTGTAAAAATGTAGAGAGATTCAGAGTCGCTAGTCTATTTTACTCAAAACAGACAAAAGAAAAAGGGGAAGCCACCCCGAAGGATGGCATCCAAAGACATACTGGTGTGTGCAAAACCAAGGTGATTCGAGAAGGGTTCAGAGGCTTAGTTACGAAATCGGAAGGTGTTAGGCACCCATTCCACCCTTTCGGTCTCTCATGAATATTTTCTATTTTCCTTTTGTTTCCCTTCGTGATATGTGTGCATGTGTATATATATAGAATGGAGGTAGGAATCCTCGACTTGTATCATCGAAAAGATAAAGCGAGTCATCCGTAGAAAGATATAAGAATAATATTAGAAAAATAAGATTTATGAGATTACCCCTATGTTGACCGTTATAATGGAACGATAACGCATATGGAGCAATACATTATTGAGGGAAAGTATATAAAATATAAGGAAAATGGATTTAGAGAAGATAGAAAATGAGAGAAAAAGTGAGAAAAAGGACTCGAGTCTCGGGTTTCACCCCGAGACGCCTATGTAGCCTATAAAGGCATCAAAGTCCACATAGTTCGCATACAAAATGAGGACTGGGGTTTATCCCATAAATCCAAATGGGGAATCTCTTATTTGTAAGTGTGTGTGTGTGTGTGTGTGTGTGTGTGTAGAAAAAAATGTGAGAATCCCTACTTGGAATTTATGAGCAAACCCTCTTTTTCTTATTTTTTGGGTTTTATGAAAATAAAATATGTACAATAATACTAAATAAAAAGTATATTAGGATTTGTGAGATGAGATAATAAAAGTGACAAATAAGAAGACAAGTTATTGGGAATTTAAGAGGATTTAAGAGAGAGTTTGAGAAAGTTGGACCTTCTTGAAGATCTTGAACTTGATCTTGAATATTCGAGAGCATCCCTTTGCACTTGGATGATGATGGAGAGTGGCTTATTAACCAATTTTGATGAAAAGGGTGATGAAAAGTGGAAGTAAAAAAGGGATTTAGAAGTTGAAATCACGCTGCCTTCGAGAGAGGTTTCTGGGATTCGTTCAAAGAGATTTTTATCAGATCTGGGATCGCTTTGAAAATGAGGTGAAGGCCTCCTTTTATAGGCCCAAGTGAGTGCCGATCGGCATAGACCTGTTCCTGCCTATCGGTAGGTGCCGATAGGCAGGGTTTGGAACCTGCCATTTGGCAGTGCGCTTTAGGATTTTTCGGAAAATCATTCGCCGAGGGCAACCCGTTGGTCAGAATCGTGCACGGGGCATATCGTTGGAAAGGTAATTCAGATACCTTTGAAAGTACTTTGGACCGCTCATGGGTTCGGGATTTGACTTCAGGTTAAATATGGATTGAAAGCATTTGTCGGTCCATTGGACGGGGAATCGTTCGGATAAAAACGGATCGTTCGTCCGCATGGTAAGTCAGAATCACACACGGGGTAGACAGTTGGAAAGGTTAGGAGATGTAATTGGACATTCCAAAGAGTTTGACTTGATTTGGAGAGTTGACTTTGGTCAACCGGGCCCGAGAAGTGTTCGGTGTCTTCCCAGAGTCAAACGAATTATTCGTCTGCATGTAAAGTCAGAATCGTGCACGGGATGGATTGTTGGAAAAGGTATTCAGTGCCCATTTAAAGATTCATTCAGCCTCGGTCGAGCTGAAGAGTTAGCATAGGTAAAATAGAGCCCGAGAGCGCCCGATGGCCTCTAGGTCAAGTTTCGAACGCAAACGGATCATTCGTCTGCATGGTAAGTCAGAATCGGGCACGGGGTGGACTCTTGGAAAGGGTATTCAATAACATTAAATGATTCATTCAGTCTCAATCGAGACGAATGGTTTGACTTTTGGGTCAAACTGAGCCGGGGAGTGCCTGATGGCCTCTAGGTCAGTACTCGGGACATAACCTGAGTTTACAGTGATGAAGGGAGGTACTAGGGACCTAAGGAGACTTAGGGGTAACAGCATGGGGTGTCTATAGAGCCCCTCGACGGGTGAGTTTTGAATAAATGATGACCGTCGAATAGACATCACATGATGCTTTTGAGGGAGTATGACCGATTCAGAGGATCGAGGCCGATTCTGAGGACCTAAGGAGTGTACTGGGGATGATCAATTCTGTGAGTCAAAGCCAAATATGTGGGCTTAGGGTAAAGTTTTAATAACCGAGGTCAATTCCGACCTAAAAAGTGGTGACGAACGAGGACCGGGGTCAATTCTGACCCAAATCAGGTGACGATCCAAGACCGAGGTCAATTTTGACCTAAAGATTGGTGACGACCGAGGATCGAGGTCAATTCTGACCTAACTTAGGTTATGATCGAAGATCGAGGCCAATTTTAACCCAAGAATGATAACAATCGAGGATCGAGGTCAATTCTGACCTAACTCAGGTGACGATCCAAGACCGAGGCTAATTCCATCCCAAGAGTTGTGACGACCGAGGATCGAGGTCAATTCTGATCTAACTCAGGTGACAATCCAAGACCGGGGCCAATTCTGACCCAAGAATGGTGACGACCGAGGATCGAGGTTAATTCTGACCTAACTCAGGTGACGATCCAAGACTATGGCCAATTATGACCCAAGAATAGTGACGATCGAGGACCGAGGTCAATTCTAACCTAACTCAAGTGAAGATCCAAGACCGGGGCCAATTCTGACCCAAGAGTGGTAACGACCGAGGATCGAGGTCAATTCTGATCTAACTCATGTGACGATCCAAGATCGGGGCCAATTCTGACCCAAGAGTGGTGACGATCAAGGACCGAGGTCAATTCTGACCTAACTCAGGTGACGATCCAAGACCAAGGCCAATTCTGACCCAAGAGTGGTGATGACCGAGGACTAAGGTCAATTCTAACCTAACTCAGGTGACGATCAAAGATCGGGGTCAATTTTGACCCAAGAGTGGTGACGACCGAGGACCGAAACCAATTCTGACCTAACTCAGGTGACAATCTAAGACCGGGGCCAATTCTGAAGCAAGAGTGGTGACGACCAAGGACCTAGGTTAATTCTAACCTAACTCAGGTGACGATCCAAGATCGGGGCTAATTCTGACCCAAGAGTGGCGACGACCGAGGACCGAGGTCAATTCTGACCTAACTCAGGTGATGATCCAAGACCGAGGCCAATTCTGACCCAAGAGTGGTGACGACCAAGGATTAAGGTCAATTCTGACCTAACTCAAGTGACGATCAAAGACCGGGGTCAATTTTGACCCAAGAGTGGTGACGACCGAGGACCGAAGCCAATTCTGACCTAACTCAGATGACGATCCAAGACCGGGATCAATTCTGATGCAAGAGTGGTGACGATCAAGGACCGAGGTTAATTCTAACCTAACTCAGGTGATGATCCAAGATCGGGTCCAATTCTGACCCAAGAGTGGTGACGACCGAGGATTGAGGTCAATTCTGACCTAACTCAGGTGACGATCCAAGACCGGGGCCAATTCTGACCCAAGAGTGGTGACGACCGAGGAACGAGGTCAATACTGACCTAACTCAGGTGACGATCCAAGACTAGGGCCAATTCTGACCTAAGAGTGGTGACGACCGAGGACCGAGGACCGAGGTTAATTCTGACCTAACTCAGGTGACGATCCAAGACCGGTGCCAATTCTGACCCAAGAGTGGTGACGACCGAGGACCGAGGTCAATTCTGACCTAACTCAGGTGACGATCCAAGATCGGGATCAATTCTGATGCAAGAGTGGTGACGACCGATGTCAATTCTGACGTAACTCAAGTAACGATCCAAGATCGGGGCCAATTCTGACCCAAGAGTGGTGACGACCGAGAACCGAGGTTAATTCTAACCTAACTCAGGTGACGATCCAAGACCGGGGCCAATTCTGATCCAAGAGTGGTGACAACCGAGGATCGAGGTCAATTCTTACCTAACTCAGGTGACGATCTCAGACCGGGGCCAATTATGACCCAAGAGTGATGACGACTGTGGACCGAGGTTAATTCTGACCTAACTCTGCTGACGATCCAAGACCGGGGCCAATTCTGACCCAATAGTGGATAAAGGTTGGATTTTGATTCTGCTGGAGAAAGAGCTTTATGATTTTGATCTGAGCTAGGGAGCTGATAGTTGGGGAAGCCTTTAGGAGACCTCACAGGGGGGATAACCTATTGTGGGTTTTGTAAGAGAATTTCGCTGGGGAAGTGAACATGTGATCCTTAGGGATCCTCCGGAGCTTTGCCGGGAGGAGTTTTCACTTGGTTTTTTGAGGATTCCGCTGGGGAAGAGGGGTTCTGCTTGAGGGAATTCGAAATTTTCTTGGTAAAAAGTCTTTAAATACTTTTTGGGGTTTTTGGGAATTTTCTGGGGATTTTTCGAGTTTTTCTGGTATTTTTTGGTAATTTCTGTACGAAATTTAAGGGTGGTGCCGGTCGACATAGTATGAAGGATGCCATTTGGTAGTGGCACGGACTTTTGGGCTACCTCGGGAAAGCAAGGGGGAGGTTCCGATTGGTATGGTAGGGGGAGGTGCCGATCGGCATGCCTCTTGGCATCCTATATAAAGGGGGCGAATCCCCTCATTTTTGCACAGCTTCTTTTGCTTTCTCTCTCTCTGCGATTCTTCTGCAAATCGTTCTATCATTATGATCTTCAAGAAATGGCCGCCTTTGTGAGTACTACAGTCCACCGGGAGTGGTTGACCGCTGATGACTGGGCGAATGTGGAGTGGAGGGCTAGGGCGCCTCTTGCTTTGGGGAGTGAGAACTCCTTTGATGCGTTTGAGCCTATTACAGATGAGCGGACCTTGTTGCAGGAGCCATCGCATCATCGCTCTTCGAGAGTGATCCCCGGTGGTTATGTAAGTAACCCAACCTTTGGCAATCTTCTCTTTATGGTATTTTTCTTTCTTTCTTGACCTTTGATGAGACTTTTCTTTTTGCCAGTCTGATATTTCTTTGAAGAACATGCTTGCCCGTGGGACAACGGGGCTCAAGGATGTCTGGGAGCATCTCCCACCTGTGGTGCGCTGGGTGGTCTTATCAGCGGGTTTTGGGCAGTTGGCATCGACACTGGATGAGACGCCTCGTTCGATAGTGGTCTTTTGCGCTTTGGGAGAGAGGCGGTAGGACACTACCCACACCTTTTATTTCGGCTTCGGGGAGATGACTGTGACTCCCATAGACGTGCAACAGCTGCTGGGGCTGGATTGTGATGGAGAGCAAATAGAGGTGGATCGCTCTTTACGGGTGAGACCGAAGGCAGTGCGTGCGGCACTTGGTGATGTAGGGAGGATAGTCTCTAGGGATTCTATCTGGCTGTCCCTGCTGAAGGATGTTCTGTTGAGCAGGGTTATTGATGTGGAGGACGGGCTACAAGTGAGGTGATGGCCCGATTATTCATTCTGCTGGTATTGGAAGGTTTCATGGTGGCATCGAGTGGCGACGTCATTCATTTGTGGTTTCTGCCATACTTGAGGATGTTTTTGGACATCCCTTTCTATGATTGGGGGAGTCTGACCTTGGCGACCCTTTACTTTTCTCTGGATGCATTCAGCCGGTTCTACCGGCAGACCTTTACTGGGGCCACATACCTTCTTGAGGTATTCTTCAGTTTGTGCATTTCTTTTCATGCATTCAAATTTTCCTTTCATGCATTCGCATTTTTCTTTCATGCATTCGCATTTTCCTTATGCGTATCTTTTTTCTTTTGAATTCAGACGTGGTTCTATGAAGTGACCCCGTTGATTGCTTTGAAGGATGACACTATGGGGGACTTCTGTCGATTGTATCGATGGCGTAAGTCCAATCGATAGTAGAAAGGATTCTCTCCCTGAAGGCAGTGCGTCAGGTCTTGAATGACCTGACTAGTGGTAGGGTAAGACTCTTTCCATTTCAATCTTGGTTTTTTCTTCTTATGATCTTGTATTGATTTATGCTCGCTCAAAGATTTTCAGGTGACCTTTTACCCGTGGGGGAAAGCCATTCAGGATGCGAGGGAGATCGGGGTGAACACGCAGATGAGGCATTTGCTGGCGCATGAGTTCGTCCATTCCTGGTACCTTGGGGAGAGGGTGGTTCGTCAGATTGCCGAGGAGGAGGTGGTGGTGCCACCCGCGCAGCCTCTTACGTCTATGAGGCAGGAGCAACTAATGTCGGAGGATGAGAGGATTACGACGATGATCGGTGAATCCTACTTGCTATATACCGATACGGCTGCGCCGTATGACTATATGGATTTTGTGACAATCTGGTTGATGGCTCCCATCATATATGATGCACTGCCCTTCCCTTCGACGGGTTCAAGTCGGGCGGTGGGATCTTCCCACAACGGTGGTGGTCCGTCGGCATCTGCGGCGGCGAAAACCTTGGAGGTCCCTTTTGTACGGTTGCATACCCCTTTATACAACATTCGACGGGCTGATGGAGGGATGATGCCTATGTTGCACCGTCCTCATGCGATGGATTCGGAGGAGTTGGGTTTGACAAAGGAGGTCCTTCGACCTACGGTATACTTTTCTGTTCCTCTCTTTCTTTCTTTTATGTTTTGGTCATACTGCTTTTGATATTGATTTCACCTTTCCTTGCAGCAAGTCCGGGTGTCGACCACTTGGCTCAGGTGTAATACCCCGTAATTTTAATGACTTTTAAAATGGGTTATATTTTAAATTAATGGATTAATTGGATGTTATTATAAATTAATTCATTTGGGTTTTATCCGAATTGTGGATATTAAAATGGATGATTCTGAATATTACTTAAAGATATTTAGGTAATATATGAATGTGATGTCATTGATATGACAGTATGATATAAATTCGGTAATTTGAATTTTTAGTCAGACGCGGTATGGGACGTGTCGGGACTAATTTATTAAATTAAAAAGGAAATTTATTTTCTATTGACGTTATAGTCATTTCGACTGCTTCGTTGCGTCCGAAAGGTTCGAAATAGTCAGAAAAGTCTATTTAGATGTTAATTTTGAGTCTCGGGTGATTTGGAAATGAAAAGACAGCCCAAAAGGGCATTTTGGTTATTTTAACAAGGGGGATGAATAGTGATTTCGGGTTTTGTCTTATTATAAGTATTTAAAGATTAGTGTATGTAGGTTCATTTCATCTCTTCTACACAAAATTGAAAAGGCATCTTCTTAGAGAGAGTGGAAGGTTGCTTGGAAAGAAAAAGAAGTTTGCTTGGGAAGGAGGAGAACCAAAGGTCAAAGGTCACCACCATCATCACCACCTGTGTTATTCAACTCCAAAGGGTCAGATCTTCATTAGAGGCAAGTTTTTGATATTTGCAATTTAAGTTCGTATATTGTCCATGTTAGGATAGTTATAAAAAGAGATGATTTTCATGCTTGGAAGATGAAAGGATATAGTTGTTAATGGATTTTTGGAATCTAAAAATTTATAGGAATTAAACTCATGTTGTAGGTAGTTAGTAATCCAATAAATATTCATCAATCTGTGAAAGAAATTTTGAAAATAATTTAGTGTTCTTAAAGATAATATATTGATAATTTTCTGGAAAAAGAGGCAAAAACGAGTGGAATGAGAAGAGCCAATTTGGAAGGTTTAGATCTTCTTTTTGAGTGCATTTGGATGAGATTTAAGAAAAACTCAAAACACATACCTGACTCAATTTTTCGTGTAGAATCCAAATCTGAAGTCGGATTGATGATTTGAATAATTTTTGGATCTGATTTTTTCGAGTATTGAAAATATGAGAATTCATGATTTGTTTCTTTTTAATGTTGGTTCTTATCCCAAAAATTTTGTAGATCTTTGGTGATTATTAATTGGATATTATGGGACTTAGAAAAGATCAGTAGACCCCTGATAAGATTTGAATTAAAGTGATTAGGATTTAATTGATTAGAATGATGATAATTAAATTGAAAGATATTTCGATTGCTAGATTCATTTGTTGGATTCGAATTGGTATGCATGAGGATTAAAGATAGGTCCAGTAGGGCAGATTTAATATAAGGTGAGGGTAGCCTTAGGGTTACAATTTGAACATCAAGGACTGACTTTAAGCTCATTATTGATTTCGCAAAGGCTGAGTGTAGTACAAGATCATAGTGGTATGGCTCCTGGATAAAGATGGGAGTTTAGAACACATTTGGTTGAAAGGGGGTATGAGATTATCCCGATCGTGTATTTGAAGTTGACGGACCTCCTCGATCGACAAAGTTAAGTAGTAGTGTATTGGAGGGGTTCCTTATTTTGATTTCGCTTTGCGAGACGCTCCGCGCATGAACCTTAATGACGTCGGGAGTGGAGAGATGTTATAGGATGCGAGGATAATTAAATTATGAAGTAAAGATATGATATTTTAATACGTGGGATTTAAAGAGATATAATGCTACGTAAGGGAATAATCTAAGTTTAATGTGAGTACCTTGTTGTTAGTATACTATAGGTATGATAATACCTATTTAATTGATTGATGACTTATGTGTATGACATACCTAGCTTACTTGCTATCGGTGGGAGGTTTGCGCGTGAGGGCAGTCATATCCTGATGAATCCATGGGATCTTTGATTTGTCGCTCGAGAACATAGGTCTATGAAAGACTTATCGGGGAGTTGATAAGTCCGCTGACTATGGGTACGTAGGTATGCGCGTAACCCATGGGTATGAGAACTATATTCGCCTCAATGATTGTGTTGTTGTTAATGGTTCGAGGTATCCTCACCAAACCTTTTGTCCCCTTTTCGGCGACCAGCGATATTGGGACATGATAGCAGAGTAATGCATTGCACCGCAGCTGTGACTCGGGGTGCCGTATTATATATGAATATATATATATAATGGGTTAAATGAATGAATGGATATTTATTATGGTTAAATCTATCTACGGTGATAATTGTAGATAATGGTGAATAGAGAAAGATAATTGAATTAAGTTAATGAATATTTATTGAAAAGCTTAACTCATATTAATGAGAAATGATTCATGTTAATGAGAAACTAATCATATAAATGAGAAATGTAATTGAATAATAATGTGACGTATGATATGGGACATACGGGGATTATGATATGGGAATGGATTATAATATGGAGACTAGAAAAGAGGAACCACTAACTAGGAGGTTAATAGGAAACGTTAAGTGTGCACTCTAGTTGAGAGGTGAGAATGGCAAGTGAGAGTTGGGTCTAACATGTACATAATAAAAGATTTATTGCACTTGTTAAATACTTGCTATTTTAAAAATCATTTTCACAATCGGGCTCTGACCCGTTTCCTTGCATATTTTCTTTTCTATTGTATCTTCTATATCAGGTGTCCAGCAACAGGGACGCCAACCTTAGCGGATTATGACAGGCTATGAATTTATGGAGTTTTGCTTAGACGCCTATCTTCATTTGATTCTCAGTATTCTCTTAGTTGGGTCATGTCGCCCAAAGGATTCAGTTATCTTCTTCTATCGGGGTCAAATACTATGGTATCCGTGTCATTTTAATACATTTGACATTGTAGGGATTGCTGTAATGGATTAATATTATGTGGGAATATTTATTCCAAATGCTTTTAAATTCTTTTATGTTATCTATTTTGTTATCAGTGTTGTAGAATAAAATGTGTTGTGTTATTCTTAAACTAGAAATGAATTTTGTTGAATTAAAATTTGGAAAGTTTTTAACACCAGCTTAATTGAGTATTGGGTGAGTTGTAAATGTTTTCGCCAGTGATGCTAAGAATGAGCCAACTGTATATTCTGTTTTAATTTGGTATGGGACTGGCCACCCGGTATTTAATTAGGCGGGGTGTTACAGGTGGTATCAGAGAATCAGGTTCTAGTGTCCTTTAGGATCTTTACGGCTTACTGTGTTTTCAGCTTAGCGTTCTTTGATATAGAGCCCTATGTTTAGGATTGTTGATCTCTTTGGTAAGATTCCGTATATATCAGTGAATCTTATTTACGTCCGGGAGTGATCGAACAAAGAAGTATGGCAGATGAGGGCCATTGAATGGATAGCGGAGATCGTACTTAGGAAGTTATGAAGTATGTTCGAGTATGATGACCGTAGTCAAGGTCACCCCTATTATGGAAAATTGAGGAGAGACATCAGTCGAAGTTCTTGAAATGCGGGAATTGTGTGTGTTACCTAACGAAGGCAATATATTCAAAGGCTTGGGAATATAGTGGAGTGTGGTTAACTAGAACTGAAAATTTGGGATAAAATTTTTCTTGACTTATCGGAGCAAAGTTATAATAGTGGGATTCAACAACCACCACCCACGAATGAGGGTATGTTCTCTATCTAAGGAATTATAAGGCGTATATTGATTTTTGTAGCGATTAATATTATATGGGAAAATGGGTTGCTAAACTTTGACAATAGCACTGCTATTTACGTAGACTCACCGACGGGTGTAGGATACCTATATTTTCATGTCATCACGTGGGTTTGATTTTTATCACGAAATTACTTACTTTGGGCATGTCCGAGCATGATATGACTATCAGCATGCATTGACTTGTGGTATAGGAGAGCGTATGTACTACTACTATAGCAAGCATCTTGTATTTTATAAGAGAGTAGATGAGTAGACTTTATTCGAATTAATAAAACCTGTAGAGAGGTTATATACTATTGACTAAAGACCTGAGGAGTTTCGATGACCGACTAATTTAGGTAGTAGTGTATCGGGGGGTTCCTTGTTTGGATTTCACTTGCGAGACACCCCACGCATGAAACTAATAACCGTTGGGAGTCGAAATAAGATAGGTCTTTAGGATATGAGTTTATAACCTTTTCTATTATAATGAAAGTTGTACGATAGGGTGTATGGGCGCCCTGGATGATTGGATTGTAGAAGTTTTCAAAATTGTGAAATAGTAAGTAGTTGTGACTTCAGGATTTATTTGTTTAATAAGTGAGGATCATTTTTCCCAAACTTTATCACGAGGACGGTATAGGGAAGATTGAGTATAATTTAAATTTGATTCAGTTGGAACTATATGGTGAGACTTAGTGTAACATCGATGGGAATTTTCGTTAATATACTGTATGGGCGGTACTACTTAGATTTCTTGCGATGTGAGATTTATACTCGGAGTTGACCTTATAAGTATGGTTCATTTTTCTGAATTTCGGGACGAAATTCTGTTATAAGGGGGGAAGTATGTAATACCCCGTAATTTTAATGACTTTTAAAATGGGTTATATTTTAAATTAATGGATTAATTGGATCTTATTATAAATTAATTCATTTGGGTTTTATCCGAATTGTGGATATTAAAATGGATGATTCTGAATATTACTTAAAGATATTTAAGTAATATATGAATGTGATGTCATTGATATGACGGTATGATATAAATTCGGTAATTTGAATTTTTAGTCAGACGCGGTATGGGATGTGTCGGGACTAATTTATTAAATTAAAAAGGAAATTTATTTTCTATCGATCTTATAGTCATTTTGGCTGCGTCGTTGTGTCCGAAAGGTTTGAAATAGTCAGAAAAGTCTATTTGGATATTAATTTTGAGTCTCGGGTTATTTGGAAATGAAATGACAGCCCAAAAGGGCATTTTGATTATTTTTACAACGGGATGAATAGTGATTTCGGGTTTTGTCTTATTATAAGTATTTGGAGATTAGTGTATGTAGGTTCATTTCATCTCTTCTACTCAAAATTGAAAAGTCATCTTCTTAGAGAGAGTGGAAGGTTGCTTGGAAAGAAAAAGAAGTTTGCTTGGGAAGGAGGAGAACCAAAGGTCAAAGTTCACCACCACCATCACCACCTGTGTTATTCAACTCCAAAGCGTCAGATCTTCATTAGAGGTAAGTGTTTGATATTTGCAATTTAAGTTCGTATATTGTCCATGTTAGAATAGTTATAAAAAGAGATGATTTTCATGCTTGGAAGATGAAAGGATATAGTTGTTAATGGATTTTTGGAATCTAAAAATATATAGGAATTAAACTCAAGTTGTAGGTAGTTAGTAATCCAAGAAATATTCATCAATCTGTGGAAGAAATTATGAAAGTAATTTAGT
This sequence comes from Sambucus nigra, assembly GCA_949130495.1. Lineage (NCBI taxonomy): Eukaryota > Viridiplantae > Streptophyta > Magnoliopsida > Dipsacales > Adoxaceae > Sambucus > Sambucus nigra. The sequence goes on along the minus strand of OX422223.1, from coordinate 209,772,141 downwards.
CTTCTTGAAGATAATATATTGATAATTTTCTGGAAAAAGTACGAGTGGAATGAGAAGAGCCAATTTGGAAGGTTTAGATCTTCTTTTTGAGTGCATTTGGATGAGATTTAAGAAAAACTCAAAACACATACCTGACTCAATTTTTCGTGTAGAATCCAAATCTGAAGTCGGATTGATGATTTGAATAATTTTTTGATCTGATTTTTCTGAGTATTGAAAATATGAGAATTCATGATGTTGTTTCTTTTTAATGTTGGTTCTTATCCCAAAAATTTTGTAGATCTTTGGTGATTATTAATTGGATATTATGGGACTTAGAAAAGATCAGTAGACCCCTGATAAGATTTGAATTAAAGTGATTAGGATTTAATTGATTAGAATAATGATAATTAAATTGAAAGATATTTCGGTTGCTAGATTCATGTGTTGGATTCGAATTGGTATGCATGAGGATTAAGGATAGGTCCAGTAGGGCAGATTTAATATAAGGTGAGGGTAGCCTTAGGGTTACAATTTGAACATCAAGGACTGAGTTTAAGATCATTATTGATTTCGCAAAGGCTGAGTGTAGGACAAGAGCGTAGTGGTATGGCTCCTGGATAGAGATGGGAGTTTAGAACACATTTGGTTGAAAGGGGTTATGAGGTTATCCCGATCGCGTATTTGAAGTTGACGGACCTCCTCGATCGACAAAGTTAAGTAGTAGTGTATTGGAGGGGTTCCTTGTTTCGATTTCACTTTGCGAGACGCTCCGCGCATGAACCTTAACGACGTCGGGAGTGGAGAGATGTTATAGGATGCGAGGATAATTAAATTATGAAGTAAAGATATGACATTTTAATACGTGGTATTTAAAGAGATATAATGCTACGTAAGGGAATAATCTAAGTTTAATGTGAGTACCTTGTTGTTAGTATACTATACGTATGATAATACCTATTTAATTGATTGATGATTTATGTGTATGACATACCTAGCTTACTTGCTATCTGTGGGAGGTTTGCGCATGAGGGCAGTCATATCCTGATGAATCCATGGGATCTTTGATTTTTCGCTCGAGAACATAGGTCTGTGAAAGACTTATCGGGGAGTTGATAAGTCCGCTGACTATGGGTACGTAGGTTTGTGTGTGACCCATGGGTATGCGAAATATGTTCGCCTCCAATGATTGTGTTGTTGTTAATGGTTTGAGGTATCATCACCGAACCTTTTGTCCCCTTTTCGGTGACCAGCGATATTGGGACATGATAGCAGAGTAATGCATTGCACCGCAGCTATGACTCGGGGTGCCGTATTATATATGAATATATATATATAATGGATTAAATGAATGAATGGATATTTATTATGGTTAAATCTATCTACGGTGATAATTGTAGATAACGGTGAATAGAGAAAGATAATTGAATTAAGTTAATGAATGTTTATTGAAAAGATTAACTCATATTAATGAGAAATGATTCATGTTAATGAGAAACTAATCATATAAATGAGAAATGTAAATGAATAATAATGTGACGTATGGTATGGGACATACGTGGATTATGATATGGGAATGGAATTATAATATGGAGACTAGAAAAGAGTAACCATTAACTAGGAGGTTAATAGGAAACGTTAAGTGTGCACTCTAGTTGAGAGGTGAGAATGGCAAGTGAGAGTTGGGTCTAACGTATACATAATAAAAGATTTATTACACTTATTAAATACTTGCTGTTTTAAAAATCATTTTCACAATCGGGCTCTGACCTGTTTCCTTGCATATTTTCTTTTCTATTGTATCTTCTATATCAGGTGTCCAGCAACAGGGACGCCAACCTTAGCGGATTATGACAGGCTATGAATTTATAGAGTTTTGCTTAGACGTCTATCTTCATTTGATTCTCAGTATTCTCTTAGTTGGGTCATGTCGCCCAAAGGATTCAGTTATCTTCTTCTATCGGGGTCAAATACTATGGTATTCATGTCATTTTAATACATTTGACATTGTTGGGATTACTGTAATGGATTAATATTATGTGGGAAAGTTTATTCCAAATTCTTTTAAATTCTTTTATGTTATCTATTTGGTTATCAGTGTTGTAGAATAAAATGTGTTGTGTTATTCTTAAACTAGAAATGAATTTTGTTGAATTAAAATTTGGAAAGTTTTTAACACCAGCTTAATTGAGTATTGGGTGAGATGTAAATGCTTTCGACAGTGATACTAAGAATGAGCCAACTGTATATTCTGTTTTAATTTGGTATGGGACTGGCCACCCGGTATTTAATTAGGCGGGGTGTTACATCGGGGACATTAGAGACTGGGTATCTTCGACGACTACCCATATTTGGGATGCGATTCTCGTTCATTCTTGCTTGGTGTCGTCTGCCTCTTCTGGAGAGGACTCTGGTTCGGGTAGTGGGGGTGCGTCATCTCGCCATAGGGGGAAGAGAGTCTGCCGTAGGGGTGGAAGCTCTTGAGAGAGAGAGAGAGAGAAAGAGAGAATGTGGATTCGGGCTGAGTCCCGTTGTTTTTTCTTTTTCTTTCTATTTCCTGCAAAATGATGTAACACAGAAACTAGATATATGCAATGCAGTGGAGTTTTTTTATTATCTTTTATTTAATGATGAATGAATGCATGCACATGCGCTTTTTACTTTGCTGCTGAGACCGTAAAAAGGAATATTTTTGGGATTTTTGAAGGAAAGTTTTTATTTAAAAGGGAAATTATATAAGGAGGAAAAGGGATTTTGAAATTCTGTTGAGAATATCAATTTATTTTTATTGGGTTTTCTGATTTGACAAAAGAGGAAAAAACGAAAATTTCTAAAAATGGGGGGGGGGGGGGTGCCGATCGGCAAGCACCCTGACCTGCCTATTGACAGTTCATTCCTGTCCCATCAATTTAAATCTTTGAATGGTACCCTCTTCAGCCTTTGGTACTTTGTGGGGGTAGGATTCCCTCCGATTTCTGCAGGGATTATGCCCCTTGTGAGGATTTTCAAGTATAAAAAGGGGTAAGGGTGGAGTGTTTTCATCACACCTTTGCATTCTTACCTACTTGCCCACCATCTCTTAGCCTTGCAAGATGACTCTCCCTGTTAGCATTGAGTTTGTCAACTACCTCGAAGCCTTATAAGCTATGTGCTCTTATAATGTCGACTACGATGCTTTCAACGTGCGTCGAGTCTCCTCTTGGCGCAATCAGCCTATTGAGTGGAATATGCTGATAGCGACGGTACAATTCTGGTACCTCGAAGACCATGTATTACGCTTTGGGTTGGAAGAAGTTTGTCCTACCTACGAGGAGTTTTCTGCCATACTGGGTGTAAATCCCAGTGTTGCTTCATCTTTGCCCGAATTTTTCCGTTCTCCTAGGGATTTATTGGCCTGGCTTCTTCACATTTCACCTTCAGCGGCTAGATCATTGGTTGCTGGAAGAATGATCTCCCTCCCGGCGGTTCTGCGGTCCGTGAATTTGAGGGATGTAGGTGATGCTGGTTTTGCTGAAGCCATTGTTCTGGTCCTGGTTTTAAAATTACTGTTGGTGACTATGGAGGTGCAAGTGGACCCACAACTTGTTGCCATTACTTCATGAATGTCATACCTTCGCAAACCCGCGGTTGTGATATTAGCGGAGACTCTAAATGGCCTGGATGCCTGGAGAGTAGGTCGTTCTGACTTTTTGAGGGGTAGCCTTGTGATGTTGTTCATGTTGTTTTCTGAAAGATTCCGTTTGTCGACTCCTCCAGAATATCCCTTGTTGGTCGTACCCAACTTCGTTTCGCGCTACTTCATCCGTGTTGGTTTGCATGTTGAGAACTGGGAGCATTGGCTTGTGGAGCATGGGGCTTGTGGTTTGTATTGGTCAGTTCCTTGGTGGGGACAGTTACAGCCTGTTCTGGAGCTAGGAGAGTATTCATATGTGTGGCTGGTTGGTCTCAGGCAGACTTCTTTTTATTTCCCTTGGCGGATTTTGAGCCAATTCGGCTAGGCGCAGGTCGTGCCCCCTCGGACCTCAAATTTCTTTACGGTAGAAGATTTGACTGAGCGCCTGCGTCTGTTGCTTGGATCTCTGTGGGAAAATCGACATCTGTCAAACCATCCCTCTCAGTCTGTCGGGAAGGTTTGGTATGTCCCAAAAGATTATATGAAGTGATTGTGGAGGAAAGTAGTCAGTAAGATGTTGGCAGTAGAGACTGGACAAATATGGTTTATTTTATTGTAATACCCCGTACTTTTGGCTAAATTTATTTTTGGGATTAATTAATTAAATGCGTATTAATTAGAAATTAATCCGGGTTATAAATACTAATATGATGCGATTTGGTATTTGTTTATGTACATATAAGATTATATATGTATTTGGTATTATGAAATTTGTCGTGGGATTTATATACGGCAATTTGGAAATTTTGTTGAGACGCGTGGGACCGCCGCATCACGGTATAATATTTTGATATTAAAAGTGAATTTAAAATCTACAATCCGTATGGTCGTTTTGAGTGCGCCAACGCGTCCGGAAGGGTCGAGATAGTCAGAAAACACTAGCCGGGGGTATAGTTTGGGTCCCGGGATATTTTTAGGCCATATCGGTAACTTAAAGGGTATTTTAGTAATTTGGTATTTTTGGGTAATTAAAAGTGACGAAAATTGAGAGTTGTAATCTGATAAGGATTGACCCCAACCAACCCTTATTAACCCAACTAGCTACGGAGGTTTATCAAATTAGGTTTTCATAAGTTTCCCCAAAGCAAACCCTAGCCACCATAGCCTTTTGGAGAAGAAAGCTTGGAGAAGGAGAGAGAGAGAGGAATTCTGCAGAAATTCGACACCAAATCCACACCAAATTCAGAAATCAAACCAAGGCAAGTGACTTTATTTCATTTAAATTCGAAGAATGTCTTTTCCATGTTAGAAATTGAAGAATCTTGATTGTTCTTGAAAGATTAAAAGAAAACCCATGAAATTTGAAGTTATTATTGAATATTGGGATAGGTTTGCATGTAGAAACATTGTGGGGAGATTTAATTTCGGAGATTTCATATCATGGTGATGTATAAACGAATTAAAATCTGGGAATTTATGATGAGAAAAAGTTAGGGTTTATGTTCTTGAAGAAAATTGGGAATTAATGTAGAAATTGTGATTTAATGATGTTTAGAAGATATTAAACCCTTTAATGATGTTAGTATAGCCCCTTAACATGTTTGAGGATGATTAGAGGACTCAATATATTGTGGGAACGAATTTTAGAAGAGGTTTGAGGAGTAAAAATGGTGAAAAACGAATTGGGGAAAAATCTGGGCCGAAACTGGCCACTCGTTAGAAGCAGCCCCCAGGTCGTTCGAACGAGCTCGTTCGAACGAGCTTCTAACGAGTTGACCAGTCGTTATTAACGAGTAGGGATTTTCGTTCGATATCTCGTTCGAACGAGATATCGTTAGAAGAGTCAGTTCGTTCGAACGAACTGGGACCTCGTTCGAACAGCCTCGTTCGAACGAGACTTCTAACGACCTGACAGTCCAAACTCGTTCGAACGAGACTTCTAACGAGTTGACAGTTTGACCCTTTTTGGACTGTTTTGACTTTTGGAGTTCCGGGAACTGGTTCAAGGGTAGAGTTAGCATTCCTTTGATGATATAGTGATTGATTTGGGACTTTTGGGTTATTGAGATGAGTAAATCATATACTAGAGTTATATTCATTGAACCATTTGGGTTGAGACGTGAGTGTCTACTACGATGTGAGGATGAATCATGGCGCGTATAATTACAAACCGGAATAGTATGAATTATGATAAGTATAAGCTAGTACGAGTATGCAATATGTACTACGATTAAAATACGGTATTACTAAGATGTGTGTTTACTTAGTAGTAGTATATGGATTGTTTGTATGACATACCTACCATACTTGCTATCACGGGAGGTTGCGTTCGCTTAGGACCCTCTAATCCTTGTGTGCCTACGGGGGGGATATAGACTGGTACCTTGATGAACATAGGTCATAGAAAGACTTATTGTGATATTAATAAGTCCGCTGACCATGGGAGCGTAGGTATGTGCGTGACCCATGTGATGGTGACTGTGTTCGCCTCCATTATTTGTGATGTTGTTATCGGTAAACTATTCCTGAGAGATTCGGAATATGTAATCCTTATGTACGTGATGTACCGGGATGGATAGTAGAGTATGTGTGCACTACAGCTTAGATGGCGGGGTGCTTGTATTGTATATTTATGATGTGAATAATATACCTTTAAATAATGGGAATCCTCATGTTAATGTTGTAACTGTATTACGGTATTGTTTCGAGATATATAAGGAGTTACTGTTACTTATATATATGGCATATTTAGTAACTGAGTTTACGTTAAACCTCTATTTAATCACGAGCGTTGTCATGTTAAACGGAACCAAGTATTATGGGTAGAACCTTTGGTAGTCTAGCTAGTTACGTTGTCTCTTAGCTAGTGGAAAGGGTAGTTATAGATGGGTACTTACGTTAGGAGTGCACAGTTAGACGAGAGATGAGAATATCATGCGAGTGTACGTCCTAACATGTACTTTGCATTTAATGTTTTAAATGTTTTTAAAGCACTTGCAGGTTTTTAAAATATAACTCCACATTCGGGCTCTGACCCGTTTGCTTTTCAAATCTTTTTCCTTGTAAAACCATTTTAGGTGCCCAGCCACAAGGACACCAAGCATAGGTACTCATTCAGGTGACGAGCTGTAGCTGTTTGTGGAAGCTACAGGGATTTGTTCATAGACGCTTCTATTCTTTGGATTCCAGAGTCACTATCTATCAGTTGTAGGGCATGTTGCCCATTTCTATTTAGAGCATCTTTTACATTTCAGTTTTCAGACTATAGCATGTATTGTTTCAGTTTATTTATTTCAGTTATGGGATTGTTATGAGGGGTTTCCTCCAGACTTTATTTACTCTATTGTGATGGTTATTCGTTTTACTTCAGCATGGTGAATGGTGTTATTTAGTTATTCATTTCTTCTGTTGCATGTTAATCAGATTTAATAAAATTTGGCACTTACTTTTTAAATACTAGGTGGTTAGTAAAAATAAAACGTTTTCGACAGTGATGCTATTAACTGAGCCAACTTGGCATTTCGAATTAATTTTATAAAGGAGTAGCTACCCGGTGTTTAATTAGTCGGGGTGTCACAGGTGGTATCAGAGCATCAGGTTCTAGTGTCCTTTAGGATCTGTACGGCTATTATGTTTCCGCGACATTTCTTTGATATAGAGCCCTATATTTTAGGACTGTTGTACTCTTTTTGTGTATGCTTCGATCTTCAGCTATTTTAAGTTTATAAACCGTGAACTTATAAACTTTGTTCTTATTTCAGATGCCTCCACGACATGCACGACGAGTTCCCAGGGATGCTACGCCCGAACCCCAGCCCGCTCCAGTTCAGGGCATGTTGAACGCCGCTGAGGTTGCAGCTATAGTAGCTCAAGCGGTGAATGCCGCGATTGCCGTGATTTAGCAGGCACCACCACCGGCGCCGGTTGCCGCGCCAGTACAAGTTAATGCATTCCCGTCTGCTTGGGAGCGTGTACGTGACGCTTTTCAGAAAGCGCATCCGCCAGAGTTTGCTGGAAGCTCAGATGTGGTAGTCTCGAGCCAATGGAGGAAGGACATACAGAGGCATTTGAGGATGCATGAGTGCACTGACGTTCAGAAACAGGTGCTAACTAATTTCAAGCTAGTGGGATCTGCACTGCAGTGGTGGGAGTCCATTACCACCGCGGAGGAGAGGGATACCCTCACGATTCAGGAGTTCTGGGTGCGGTTCGACCGCAAGTACTTTCCGTCCGCAGTTCATACAGAGATGAGGAGGAAGCTGATGAGTTTGAAGCAGGAGGGCAAGACAGTGGCCGAGTATGAGGCCGAGTTCACTAACCTGTTGAATATCGTTCCAGACGAGATTCCAACAGAGAAGAAGAAGATAGAGAAGTTCACTGATGGGTTGAATTGGAGGATCCGTCAGCATCTGCTTGGGAACCTATCGTTGGCCACTTATTCTGATGTGGTTAACGCTGCATTATTACACTACCAGGACCATCGTTTTCATATGGCCGAGGGCAAGCGGTCAGGGGAGTCTAGCCATCAGGGCAGGACTGGAGGACATGGTGCCAGCGGGGCACAAACCGGTCAGGGGAAGAGACAGACTGAGCAGGGTACCCAGCAGGGGGACAATAAGAGGTTCCGATCAGGGAACTTCCGGCAGGGACAGGGAGGTTTCCGCCAGGGCCATCAGGGTCCAAACGGCCATCAGGGCCAACAGGGACAGAATGGGCAGCAGTTTCATCAGGGCCAGCAGGGGCAAGGGAGGAATGGTAACGGCCACCAGGGTCGGGGACAGCAGGGGCAGAGGGGAGGGAACTTCCCAGGGAAGTGCTTTACTTGTGGCAAGACTGGCCATAAGAAGCAGGATTGTCCTGATAGGGGCAGGGCCCCACAGCAGCAGTAGCAGGGTGCTCGCCAGGAGCCACAGAGACCTATGTTTCCCGCCTCTCTTCCTGCACCGCCACAGATGGCAGCTTTGCCACCCATTCCAGCAGTCCCAGCTCAGCAGGGGCAGCTACAGTATGGACGTGTCTACAACGTTCACCAGGCTGCAGTTCCACAGGCACCGCCCGCGATCGAGGGTACGTTTCCTATCCATGGCACTATGGGTCGGGTGTTATTTGATACGGGTGCTACACATTGTTTTATAGCTACACACTTCGCGAAAGCTTTAGGATTGTTAGCTACGGCAGAGAGCACAGTGACGTGTGTCGACTCACCATTAGGGAATGGGTCACTTATTTTCTTTATATGCCGGGGAGTGGGGGTAGAGGTTGGTGGTTTGGTATTGCCTGCGGACATGTCAGTGTTAGACATGCATATTCACGATGTGATCATCGGTATGGATTGGCTCGTATCATATAGGGCCATGATTGATTGCTTCAGCGGGAGCATTGTTTTTTCCATTCCGGGGCAGGAGATGTTTATAGTGGCGATGCCTCGCCCAGAGGGAGGATCGACCGCTCATCTGTACTACATAGAGGAGGATACCTCTAAGGAGGTTGTGATTCCTTTGGATTCGATCCCGGTTGTCAGAGAGTATTCAGATGTGTTTCAGGAGATACCAGGCTTACCACCCAGTCGAGAGATAGATTTCGTTATTGATTTGCTACCAGGTACGAGACCTATAGCACGTGCACCGTACCGTATGGCTCCAGCTGAGATGCGAGAGTTACGGGATCAGATAGAGCAGCTGTTAGGGCAGGGCTTTATTCGCAGGAGTACCTCACCTTGGGGCGCTCTAGTTTTGTTTGTGAAGAAGAGGGATGGTTCACTGAGATTGTGTGTGGACTACCGAGAGTTGAATAAGGTCACGATACGGAATAAGTATCCGTTGCCTCGAATCGATGACTTATTCGACCAGTTGAGAGGAGCTTCTTTCTTCTCGAAGATTGACTTGAGGTCAGGATACCATCAGTTGCGTATCAGGGAGGAGGATGTCTCGAAGACTGCGTTCTTGTCGAGATATGGTTCTTATGAGTTTCGGGTTATGCCTTTCGGCTTGACCAACGCCCCAGCAGTGTTTATGGACTTGATGAACAGGGTGTTCAGAGATTTCCTCGATCAGTTTGTCATTGTCTTCATTGATGACATTCTGGTCTACTCTCAGACAGAGGAGGACCACGCCGAGCATTTGAGGCAGGTTTTGCAGACACTTCGTCAGAACGAGCTGTATGCAAAATATGAGAAGTGCGGGTTTTGGCTGAAGGAAGTACAGTTCTTGGGTCACATTATTTCCGATCAGGGAATATCTATCGATCCGGGAAAAGTATCAGCGGTGAGGGAGTGGGGGCAGCCCACGACACCAATAGAGATTCGTAGTTTCTTGGGCTTAGCAGGATACTACAGGAGGTTTATTCGGGGTTTCTCGGAGATAGCAGGACCTTTGACACATCTTACTTGTAAGGGTGTGCCATATATCTAGAGTGATGCCTGTCAGTTGGCATTCGATGAGTTGAAGGACAAATTGACCTCAGCACCTGTGTTAGCATTGCCGAGACGGGGAGTTGAGTATTTGGTTTACACCGATGCGTCTTTGCAAGGACTGGGAGGTGTGTTGCAGCAGGAGAGACAGGCCATAGCTTATGCTTCCCGTAAGCTTAAGCCTCATGAGAAGAATTACCCCACGCATGATTTGGAGTTGGCGGCAGTGGTATTTGCCTTACGGATTTGGAGGCACTATCTTTTGGGGGAGAAGTTTCAGCTATTCATGGACCACAAGTCCCTACAGTATCTGTTCACGCAGAAGGAGTTGAACATGCGGCAGCGCAGGTGGCTTGAGTTTGTGAAGGACTACCAGTTCGACATCCAGTACCACCCGGGTAAGGCTAACGTGGTAGCAGACGCGTTGAGCCGCAGGCCAGTAGATGAGGTGGCAGGGGTGTGGAAGGCAAAGTGGAAGGAATTGGAACACCAGGATGCAGTGGCCCGATCTTTCATGTCTGTGATGACCGTTACACCGCAAATTGTTACGAAGGTAGTACGGGCACAGGCTAATGACTCGTTCTGTCAGGAGCAGATAGTTCGATTACTTGCAGAGGGAGCCGAGTCCTATACCGTTAGCTCAGACGGGGGATTGCGCTTCAATGGGAGGTTGGTAGTTCCGGAAGGGGAAGAATTGCAGCACGATGTGATGGCAGAGTCGCACGGCTCACGGTTCGCGGTACATCCCGGAGGGGACAAAATGTACCAAGACATGAGATGGCAGTATTGGTGGAGCGGTATGAAGAGAGATATCGCTGAGTTTGTCTCGAAATGCGCCACTTGTCAGCTCGTAAAAGTGGATCATCAGAGACCGGCAGGATTGCTACAGCCATTGGAGGTTCCGGTGTGGATGTGGGAGAGCATATCCATGGACTTTATCACGGGGTTGCCTACGTCGCAGAGGGGCCACGACTCCGTTTGGGTAATTGTGGACAGGTTGTCCAAGGTCGCTCACTTTTTACCCGTTAGGACTGATTACACTGCGGGTCAGTATGCCCAACTCTTCATTTCAGAGATTGTGAGACTTCACGGTGTGCCCCTGAATATCGTGTCTGACAGAGACAAGATATTTGTTTCGAGGTTTTGGAAAAGTTTCCAGGAGGCCATGGGCACGGAATTGCGGTTGAGTACGGCTTATCATCCGCAGACCGATGGGCAGACAGAGCGCACCAACCAGATGTTGGAGGACATGCTACGCATGTGCATTATTGACTTCGAGGGTGGATGGGAGCAATACCTTCCACTGGTGGAGTTTGCTTACAACAACTCCTACCAGTTCACGATTGGCATGGCTCCATTTGAGGCATTGTATGGTAGGCCTTGTCGTTCCCCAGCATGTTGGTTGGAGGTGGGGGATAACAAACTACTTGGGCCAGAAGTGATTCAGGACACTTCGGCAAGGATTAAGTTGATTCGAAGTCGCATTCGGGTAGCTCAAGACAGGCAGAAGAGTTATGCTGATGCGAAGAGATTTTTCAGAGAGTTCCAAGTGGGGGACCATGTTTTGCTCAGGGTTTCTCCTATGAAGGGGATTATGCGTTTCGGAAAGAAGGGGAAGTTGGCACCGAGGTATGTGGGGCCGTTTCCTATTATTGAGCTAATCGGACCGGTTGCGTATAGACTCGGGTTACCGGAGCATTTGCATCGGATTCACGACGTGTTCCATATTTCCTCGCTGAGGAAATACCTTAGAGATAATTTGGCTCATTCTCACATTGCTGTGGAGGACATCGACCTCCAGCCGGATAGCTCCTACGAGGAGGGGCCAATTGCTATTTTGGACCGAAGCGAGAGAAAACTGCGGTCAAAGATAGTCCCGTTAGTGCGTGTTCAGTGGCGACATCACAATGTCGAGGAGTCCACATGGGAGCGCGAGGATGAGATGCGCGAGCGTTATCCAGAGTTGTTTTTAGCAGGTACTTTCTAGTTTCGAATTTCGGGACGAAATTCAGTTATTAGGGGGGAAGTATGTAATACCCCGTACTTTTGGCTATATTTATTTTTGGGATTAATTAATTAAATGCGTATTAATTGGAAATTAATCCGGGTTATAAATACTAATATGATGCGATTTGGTATTTGTTTATGTACATATAAGATTATATATGTATTTGGTATTATGAAATTTGTCGTGGGATTTATATACGGCAATTTGGAAATTTTGTTGAGACGCGTGGGACCGCCGCGTCACGGTATAATATTTTGATATTAAAAGTGAATTTAAAATCTACAATCCGTATGGTCGTTTTAAGTGCGCCAACGCGTCCGGAAGGGTCGAGATAGTCAGAAAACACTAGCCGGGGGTATAGTTTGGGTCCCGGGGTATTTTTAGGCCATACCGGTAACTTAAAGGGTATTTTAGTAATTTGGTATTTTTGGGTAATTAAAAGTGACGAAAATTGAGAGTTGTAATCTGATAAGGACTGACCCCAACCAACCCTTATTAACCCAACTAGCTACGGAGGTTTATCAAATTAGGTTTTCATAAGTTTCCCCAAAGCAAACCCTAGCCACCATAGCCTTTTGGAGAAGAAAGCTTGGAGAAGGAGAGAGAGAGAGGAATTCTGCAGAAATTCGACACCAAATCCACACCAAATTCAGAAATCAAACCAAGGCAAGTGACTTTATTTCATTTAAATTCGAAGAATGTCTTTTCCATGTTAGAAATTGAAGAATCTTGATTGTTCTTGAAAGATTAAAAGAAAACCCATGAAATTTGAAGTTATTATTGAATATTGGGATAGGTTTGCATGTAGAAACATTGTGGGGAGATTTAATTTCGGAGATTTCATATCATGGTGATGTATAAACGAATTAAAATCTGGGAATTTATGATGAGAAAAAGTTAGGGTTTATGTTCTTGAAGAAAATTGGGAATTAATGTAGAAATTGTGATTTAATGATGTTTAGAAGATATTAAACCCTTTAATGATGTTAGTATAGCCCCTTAACATGTTTGAGGATGATTAGAGGACTCAATATATTGTGGGAACGAATTTTAGAAGAGGTTTGAGGAGTAAAAATGGTGAAAAACGAATTGGGGAAAAATCTGGGCCGAAACTGGCCACTCGTTAGAAGCAGCCCCCAGGTCGTTCGAACGAGCTCGTTCGAACGAGCTTCTAACGAGTTGACCAGTCGTTATTAACGAGTAGGGATTTTCGTTCGATATCTCGTTCGAACGAGATATCGTTAGAAGAGTCAGTTCGTTCGAACGAACTGGGACCTCGTTCGAACAGCCTCGTTCGAACGAGACTTCTAACGACCTGACAGTCCAAACTCGTTCGAAGCCTCGTTCGAACGAGACTTCTAACGAGTTGACAGTTTGACCCTTTTTGGACTGTTTTGACTTTTGGAGTTCCGGGAACTGGTTCAAGGGTAGAGTTAGCATTCCTTTGATGATATAGTGATTGATTTGGGACTTTTGGGTTATTGAGATGAGTAAATCATATACTAGAGTTATATTCATTGAACCATTTGGGTTGAGACGTGAGTGTCTACTACGATGTGAGGATGAATCATGGCGCGTATAATTACAAACCGGAATAGTATGAATTATGATAAGTATAAGCTAGTACGAGTATGCAATATGTACTACGATTAAAATACGGTATTACTAAGATGTGTGTTTACTTAGTAGTAGTATATGGATTGTTTGTATGACATACCTACCATACTTGCTATCACGGGAGGTTGCGTTCGCTTAGGACCCTCTAATCCTTGTGTACCTACGGGGGGGATATAGACTGGTACCTTGATGAACATAGGTCATAGAAAGACTTATTGTGATATTAATAAGTCTGCTGACCATGGGAGCGTAGGTATGTGCGTGACCCATGTGATGGTGACTGTGTTCGCCTCCATTATTTGTGATGTTGTTATCGGTAAACTATTCCTGAGAGATTCGGAATATGTAATCCTTATGTACGTGATGTACCGGGATGGATAGCAGAGTATGTGTGCACTACAACTTAGATGGCAGGGTGCTTGTATTGTATATTTATGATGTGAATAATATACCTTTAAATAATGGGAATCCTCATGTTAATGTTGTAACTGTATTACGGTATTGTTTCGAGATATATAAGGAGTTACTGTTACTTATATATATGGCATATTTAGTAACTGAGTTTACGTTAAACCTCTATTTAATCACGAGCATTGTCATGTTAAACGGAACCAAGTATTATGGGTAGAACCTTTGGTAGTCTAGCTAGTTACGTTGTCTCTTAGCTAGTGGAAAGGGTAGTTATAGATGGGTACTTACGTTAGGAGTGCACAGTTAGACGAGAGGTGAGAATATCATGCGAGTGTACGTCCTAACATGTACTTTGCATTTAATGTTTTAAATTTTTTTAAAGCACTTGCAGGTTTTTAAAATATAACTCCACATTCGGGCTCTGACCCGTTTGCTTTTCAAATCTTTTTCCTTGTAAAACCATTTTAGGTGCCCAGCCACAAGGACACCAAGCATAGGTACTCATTCAGGTGACGAGCTGTAGCTGTTTGTGGAAGCTACAGGGATTTGTTCATAGACGCTTCGATTCTTTGGATTCCAGAGTCACTATCTATCAGTTGTAGGGCATGTTGCCCATTTCTATTTAGAGCATCTTTTACATTTCAGTTTTCAGACTATAGCATGTATTGTTTCAGTTTATTTATTTCAGTTATGGGATTGTTATGAGGGGTTTCCTCCAGACTTTATTTACTCTATTGTGATGGTTATTCGTTTTACTTCAGCATGGTGAATGGTGTTATTTAGTTATTCATTTCTTCTGTTGCATGTTAATCAGATTTAATAAAATTTGGCACTTACTTTTTAAATACTAGGTGGTTAGTAAAAATAAAACGTTTTCGACAGTGATGCTATTAACTGAGCCAACTTGACATTTCGAATTAATTTTATAAAGGAGTAGCTACCCGGTGTTTAATTAGTCGGGGTGTCACATTTATCTAACACCATGGAAGGGGGTGTTGTGGTCTTTTCGAAGATGGTTAAGTCTCATCGATCCATGGAATTTTTACGGTACTCTATTCAGGCAGGGTAAACTTGAGGACCTCAGGATGTAGATGATAAGGGTGCAGGCTCCTCTGGTAGCTATGGGTAGGACTCTTGGAGAGTTTATTTGTATGATAGGTGTGGGAATTTTATTTGACTTTTTATGGTAGTAGGGGAAGGGAGTTATCCGTTCCTTTTCTTATGTAATCCGTACTGTAATTTCTTATTAATGAAATAACAAGTTTCTGATCACCTAGCTGTGCCTTTTGATGAGTTTTGTATTTTGAATTATCCATACTGATAGCTAAGGCATACATAATCTTTTTATTAAAGTATTTTTATAATGAACCTCCGTTCTCGGAGGTAAGAAAAGAATAGTATTTTGTGAAAAAGAAAGGGACGCACTCATGTGAGGAATATGAGCTGCCTACGTACCTCTGGGGTTTTTTGAAAAGTTTTTATCTATTTGCAAAATTGTTTTTTCTTTTTTTTTGCAGAGGATCAGGCCCACGTTGTTCTGAGTAGAGGGAAATGAAGAGTTTTTTTTTTAGAATAGAAGGGGGATGAGAAGAGTCATAACGCGCTGAGATTTTGGACTAGGGGTAGAATTTCTTGAGACGGTCCAGATTGACTCGACGAGCCATCTCTTCCCCATCTAGGTCAGCGAGCATGGCGGCACCGCCGGATAAGATTTTCTTCACAATGTAGGGGCCGCTGCAGTTGGTCTTGAATTTCCCTCTAGGGTCCCAGAGGGGTTCAATTATCTCCTTGAGGGATAAATCTCCCTCCCGAACATCGCGGTCCTTGACTTTTTTATTGAATGATCGCACTATTCGACGATGGCACCCCTTTATGTGGTAAAGAGCTTTTAATCTTCTTTCATCTAAGAGGGCTAGCTCATCAAGACGACTTTGGCACCCGTCTTCTTCACTAACCTTGCTTTCGAGCATGACGCGTAGCGAGGGTATTTCCAGCTCCACATGTAGGGCTGCTTCCATGCCGTAGACCAGGAAGTAAGGGGTAGCCCCAGTATAGGTTTGGATTGAGGTTCGCTCCAGAGGGCGTACGGGATCCGGTTGGCCCAATCCCTACAACTTTCGATCATCTGGCTGATGATGGCTTTGAGGTTCTTATTGGCGGCTTCAACTGCACCATTAGTCTAAGGTCGGTAGGGAAAAGATTTTTGTCTCCGAATCCCATACTCATTGACTACTTCTGTGACTTTTGCTTCGAAATGCAACCCGTTATATGATACCAGCTCGTGCGGGACCCCATATCGGCAGATGATATTTTTCTTGAGGAGTTTGGCCACTTTCTTGGCATTTAATACTACGTATGACTTAGCCTCAACCCATTTGGTGAAGTAATCGATGGAAACCAGGATGAACTCATGTCCGTTTGAAGCCTTTGGTGTAACCTTCCCTATGATGTCGACACCCCAGGTGGAGAATGGCCAGGGAGAGGTCATGTTGTATAATTCTCGTGGAGGCAAGTGTTGAAGGTTGAAGAATTGTTAGCATTTGAGGCACCTCCGGACATAGGCGGTGCAATCCTGGATCATAGTGGTCTAGTAGTAGCCTTTTCAGATGATCTTCTTGGCGAGCATGTGACCATTCATGTGGGGTCTGCATTCCCTGTTGTGGATTTTCTGAATTATTTTCTCAATCTCAGCTCCTGCGATGCAGTGTAGATGAATTCCATTAAAATTCCTCTTGAGTAGAGCTTTACGACAGATGATGTACTGGGCAGCCAGTCTTCGATGGGTTATTCGATCTTTCTTGTTGGAGCCCTCGGGATACCTACCATGTTTGAGGAGGCACCAGATATCATACTACCAACAATCGGCTAGTTCAGGATCTTCGATGGAGATAAGCTCAATATGGTAGCAATGGGTCGATTTGTCTTGCATTTGAACTAGAAAGGGGGTCATTGTTATTCCTTCGGACCTGTCGACCATGGAGGCCAAGGTGGTAATAGCATCGACTAGGTTATTCTTTGCTCGGGGTAGGTAATGGAAGGTGATATCTCGAAATCGGGAGGCTAACACTTCTAATTGGGAATGAAAGGGTTGGAGCTTTTCGTCCTTGACTTTCCACTTTCTCAGCACTTGACCGATGATGAGGGGAGAATCCCCGTAGACATCAAGGTATTGAATACCTTTCTTAAGAGCAACTTTGAGGCCCACTGTGCATGCCTCGTATTCCGTCATGTTGTTGGTGCAAGGGAAATCCAATTTAATGGAGATGGGAGTGTGGGAGTCATCTGGGGCGATCAAAAGTATCCCAATTCCATATCCCTTTTTGTTGGCAGTGCCGTCAAAGAACATTTTCCATCGAAGGCGATCTTGAGTGGCGTAGAGGATATTTTCATCTGGGAATTCGAAGATCTGGACATCTGCTTCGTCTATGGGATAATCGGTCAGGTAGTCAGAGATGGCTCTTCCTTTAATAGCTTTTTGTGTGACGTACACGATATCGAACTCGATTAGGAGCATCAACCATTGGGCCATTCGGCTGGATAAGCCGGGTTTCTCAAGCAGGTATTTGATGGGATCCATTCGGGATACAAGTTTGATGGGGAAGGCGAGCATGTAGTGTCGCAACTTTTGTGGGACCCAGACACGTGCAACAAATGCCTTTTCTAAAGCAGTGTAGTTGACCTCGTACCCGACCAATTTTCGAATGTATTAATAGATGGATCTTTCTTTGCAGGAGTCTTCAAGGTATTAGGCTAGCAAAGCCCCGGCTGCAGTGTTGGTTATGGTTAGGTATAGGAGTAAAGGGAGACCAGACTGTGGTGGCATAAGAACTGGAGGTTGGGTCATATATTGTTTGATTTGGTCAAAAGCTTCTTGGCAGGCCTCATTCCAAACCTTGGTTGAATCCTTTCGGAGGAGCTTGAAGATTGGTTCGCAGATAGAGGTTAGCTTGCTGATGAACCGACTGATACATTCAATTTCCCAAGAAAACCTCGGACTTCTTTCTCTGTTTGGGGTGGTGGCATCTCAAGTATGGCCTTCATCTTTGTAGGATCTGCTTATATCCCCTTTTTGCTGACTATGAATCCCAATAGTTTTCCCTTTATAACGTCGAAGACACACTTCTGTGGATTAAGTCGCATCTGATACCATCGCAGTCATTCGAAGAACCTCCGAAGAGCGGGAACATGACCTTCTCTAGTTTTGGACTTGATAATCATATCATCCACATAAACCTCGACCTCTTTGTGAATCAGATCGTGCAGGATGGTTGTGGCAGCCCTTTGGTAGGTAGCCCCAGCATTCTTGAGACCAAATGGCATGACGGTGTAGAAAAAGGTTCCCCATGTGGTGATGAATGCGGTTTTTTTTTTGTGTTTGGGGTGCATCTTGATTTGTTTATATCCAGCAAACCCGTCGACAAATTACTTGAGAGCATGACTGGTTGTGTTGTCCACGATCATGTCGATATTGGGTAGCGGATAATCATCCTTTAGAGAAGCTTTGTTTAAATCTCGGTAATCTACACACATTCGAACCTTCCCTCCTGATTTCGGCACAGGTACAATGTTAGCTAGCCATGTGGGATATTCGATCACCCGAATGAAACCCACGTTTAACTGTTTGACCACCTCTTCTTTGACCTTGAGCGACCATTCGGTGCGGAGTTTTCTCAACTTTTATTTAACCGACTTGTAATCTGGGAGAGTGTGGATCTCGTGTTGAGCTATTTTAGGATCGATGTTGGGCATATCATCATAGGACCATGCGAAGACATCTACGAACTCCTTTAGCAATTCTTCGAGTTGTGCGCGCTCATGCTCGTCAAGGGTGGCCCCTATCCTAATCTCGCGCAGTTGGCTACTAGAACCGAGATTAATAACCACAGTATCTTATTCATTAACTTGAACGCGGTTATGTTGTTTATTATTAACCTTATTTAGATCAGTTAAGAATTGTTCATTTGCAAAATCATCATCATCAAAAGTTTGATTAGAATTCAAGCAGTTAATGTAAGGCACAACAAGATACTCAAAATCTTCATTTATTTCATTGATAGGAAAAACAGCATTGAGAACCTCATCAAAAGAGGTCTCGATTACATTTGAGCAAGGATAGACAACAGAAGAAGAAATAGGGTAAACATTGGGTTTAAGGGAGATTTCAAGAGGTAGAACTGGCGCAGCATACCAGTTGAGGAGAGGAATATCAGCATCTTTAATCAGATGGGATGGGTCCATTGATGTAGTGCCTGAATGAACCATGCAGAGTGTCAGCCCAAGTATCTGTAAGTTGAAGGAATCTTTGGAATCGCTTTCCTCAGTCTCTACATCATCTTTGATGAGCGGTTATACCTGGTGTGGGAAACAATCGACCCATGGCTAGCTGTCTTGGAAAAAGATCTCCATTCCCGGCCTCATCTTCTTGTCTGTGTTGTCATACCATGGTTCTGAAAAATCGCAAAAGGGGAAGTCCTCACCTTCTTTGATGAATCGTCCATTTAAGGAGTCTCCTAAGATAATTCGGATGCAGTCTGATCTTCTCTCTTTGTCGAGACTGGTGGATCATTCTGAGCTCTTATTCTGATGGTTGATACCCCAAGACACAAGAAGGGAAAGCCTTCTTCTGTTAAATGGACTCAAGTATCCCTTGGTGCCTTTGCCCTAGCCCCAGTCCGAGCATGAAATGCATGTTTCTGAACATATGAATCACATTGACATTGCCATGAGGGTCATATTTTGGATAAACCCTTTCTTTGAAACCATCCCCTGCCGAGAGAAGAAGTGGCTCGACTCGAAATCTTGATAGGAGCATATCATTTGACCTGTGATGTATCTCGAGAATTGGACTGCTAGTGTTTGCCCACTCGATATTTTCGTCATCGCCCAAAATGGTGATGACTCTCCCGTCGGCGAAGAACTTCAATTTTTGATGGAGTGAGGAAGACACACCCTTGATATTGTGGAGCCTGGTCGTCCGAGCAACAGGTTGAAACAAGTTGGGATGTATATAACTTAGAATTCAACGATGGGGTTTATAGGGACAACCCCTATTGAAAGTTTTATGTAACCCAACACCTCACGATGGGTATTATCATAGGCCTGCACAGCGATAGAGGTTGGAACGAGGTCGCTTTCTTTCAGGCCTAAACACTTGAAGGCTCTCAATGGGCACATATTCAAGGCATATCCATTATTGACATGAGAGAGTGGCACGGACATTCCCATAACTTCGATGGAGATATTGAGTGCATGATTGTGATTCGGCCCAATTCTGGGGATTTCTTCTTCAGAAAATGATAGCATTCGGGTAGAGGTCAAGGATCCGACCAGATTTACCGCTTCTTCTGGTGTGGTAGAGGGGGGAACTATGGGTCTAGTGAGTAATTTGATTAAAGCATTTCTGTGTAGCTGGGAAGACATGAAATGTCCCCAGAGAGTGATGTTAGCTTGAGTTTTCTTTAGTTGATCGAGGATCTTGCTCTCCTTGATGGTCATCTCTGGCATAGGAAGGTTTTTAACGCCCTTCCCTTTGTCATTTGCTGGTAGTGAGCTTGGAACCTGGTAATGTCTCCCTAATCTGGTCATGTGATTTACTGAAGAAGGAAAGAACATGAATCCCGTCTCCTCGTTAATATCAGGTTATGCTGTCACCCTATTTATTTCTCTGAGGAGTTATTCAAATGAGATCATCCCACATATGTCGGCTATTGGGCCAACTCTTCCTGAAGCTTGTTCTTCACTCAAATCTTCGAATTCTTCCCCCCATCTGGTGGTAGCAACTTTGTCTTTCCATGTAAAGACGATGCATTCCACAACTTCAACAACTTCTTCATACAGGTCCTCCCATTCTGTGTGGATATGTGTGATTGAAGAGACCAAGTGCCCTTGTAGCTTCAAAGTGTCAAGTAACCCGATGATACTGCAGATGCTGTTGGTTTTCCCGAATAATTTTTCCATAGTTTGGACAACATCATCTAGGCTGACTTCATCGGTTGGTACCACCCATTTGTCTGAATCTCAGGCCAATTTCCATGCCTCCAAAAACAGCGTATTGAATCTCTGGAAATCGATGACCATTTGTGAGGGAAATTTCATCCCGAACTCTAGGAGTTGGTTTAACACCTTTGATAATTCCATACTTCCATTTTCAGAACGGGTACGGACAGCGATGCATGCTCTGGTAAGGAGTGACAGTGCCTGATCAGCGAGGCTAGTAGGGTATAGGAGGAAATATGGGAAAATTTGAAGAGGTTTAGGAGAGTATATGGGTGTGATTTGAGTTGAGGGATCGAAATCTGGGTTTTCTTCCAAGAAGACGGCATTGGTGTGATTTGGGAGTGGGCTGTGAGTAGTGTTTGGCTTAGGATTGGATGGTGGGGTGATGGTAACCCGGTCAATGAGATCTTGGATTATGTTTTGAAGGTGAAAGCATTGGTCGGTGTTATGGCCGGACGTGTGGTGAAAAGTGCAATGATCATCGGTCTTGAAGTTTCTTGGGAGTGGGTTTGGCAATGGACGTGGATACAAAGGTTTGATGAGGTTTCAGCTTAACAGGGCTTGGTATTCTTTAGAGAGGGGAGCATGGAGCTCAGTGTATTCCCTTTGGATAGGGGCAGGCCGGCTTTCTGGTGCCCATGATGTGGTTGGTTAAGAGATGTTGTTGATGGTCAAAACGGTAGCACTGGCAGGCTTGTCATACTTTCTAGGGGTGAATTGTATGGACACCTTCCTAGGTTCAACCTTTGTTTTAACGAGGATTTCCTCGATTTCCACTCCAGCCTCTCTGAGAGCTCGAAAGTGGGGATAGTATTATCCTCCCATCGTCGATCGGACATGGGGCAAGAAGTTTTTCTTCACTATGTTGACCTGTTCTTCCTCGGATGGCCGATTAGTCATGGTACCTGCTCGCTCCCTCCATCGAGTTATGAAGTTACTGACTGATTCTACTGGATTTTGTTTGAGCAGCTCTAAATCACAACGGGTGACCTCAAGCTCTTCATTGTATTTGTACTGCGACATGAATTCTTGGGCTACATCCTCCCAGCTACGGATTGTGGATTCCTCAAGAGATAAAAACCATCGGAGGGCAGTATCCTTCAAAGTTTGCTGAAACAATTGGGCCATCACTTCTTCAGAAGCCCCTAGTAGAGTCATGGAACGATGATAACTGTGAAGATGAAAAAATTGGGGGTCCACTCCCTCCGAACTTCTCGATATTTAACATCTTAAACTTCTCGGGTAACCTTGCTTTAGGATAAGGAGACATGTGGGTGTAGTTCATGTAATTCCCAGAGATCCTGACTTGGTCAAACTTCTTAGTGAGCATCTTGAGATCCTCTTTAACTTTATTCAACTCCTCCTCCTTTGGATCAGCGACCACAGGCAAGTTAGCCATAGGCTAGGCAATATTTGGCATTGGAAGCTGGGCAGGCGGCGGCCCATTATCAGGAGGGGCACGTGGAGCATGTTGATATTCTTTCAGAACCCAGATAAGCTCGGGTGGACCCATAGTATGAAGGAATAGGGCCTTGGGTTCTTGCGAAATAGGAACTTGGTTTCGTTTCATCTCTCGGACCTCAATTTGGAGGTTGTCAATCTTGGACGCGAGCTGAGCTAGGACTATCGTCAGATCCGGTTATATGACTGGTGCTTGATATGTATTCTCCATGGAAGATGGATGGATTCTGGACTCAGAAGAAGTAGTAGAGGAACGGATGAAACTCTGGGGTGATTTGACTGAAGACCGAAGCCACTAGGGAGCCAGGCCAAGGGCTTGCGATCGACCTGAGAAGGCGTAGGATGAGATTTATTTTTGAGAAAAAAGGAAGAACTATTTTTGGATTTTCGATAAAGAAGGGAGAAACGTTTTTGGATTTTTTTGATAAAGAAGGAATAAATGTTTTTGGATTTTTGATAAAGAATGGAAAAATGCTTTTGGATTTTTGATAAAGAAGGGAGAAATGTTTTTAGAGACGGAACTCAGCATGATTATTATGATTATTATGTTTTCACTTGTATTTAATTCTCCTAAATGCAATGCCGAATGGGACCCGAGCCTGGAAAAGTGGGGGTCTTAATATATGCAAATCTACGGTTTGGACTTGTAACCAGGCTCATGGACAGGGTCCCATTTAAAAAAATGCACGAAAATTGGGCGGCACATCTACTCGAAATTTCGGCAGAGTTTCAGGTTAAAACCGATAATCTAAAGTGCATGTCCTAGGTCTGACACCTATATACGAGTATGCAGTTGGTTGGGTGAATCGGCATGGGTTCCCCCCTTTGGCGTGACTTCCACGATATACGTCTTGCTCTTGCGGGCAATCGGTACGTGTGGACACGATATTTGATATACCTAAGTGTACGTGAATTGCCTCACCATATACCTCATGGGGGACGGTACGTATGAGAGAAAATTAGATATACTCGATGTACGTGAACGAATTCCCTACGATATACCTCCCGTCATGACTTCGGTCAAGCGGTAAGATACGGGGGAACCGTTTGATATACACCGAATGTACTTGGCCAATGGAAGGTGAGAGTCATATCGCTTAGGCTAACTGGGACATGTCAGAACAGCGCCCATCACGAAGTGACCCTCCAGTTACTGGGTAAAATTTGGTCAATATCAATGCTCTTTGGTGATGTCGTGTGAATCATGCATGATTCTCTTATTAGTATCTGATGATGAGAATGCCTTTTCTTGATTATGCCAAACAGGGAGCAAAGTATAAGTATCCCAAAAGGTACACCAAGTATGGATGGGTGATTCGTGCAACATGGGGATATACATGTGATCCTAGGTGCACGTGGTGTGAAGTGTACATGGAGAAATTTCTACAAGTGTGTGAACATAAGCATAAGCATGGGATACATATGAGAAAGGGGAACATGCAAATATGGGGGGAAACATAAGCAAAAATAGCATTCATGTAAATAGAGTCAAGCCCACAAACAAAAACACATATCCCCAGCAGAGTCGCCACTATGGCCATCCCCGATCCTCGCCGAACGGGAGGGTAGCGTGATGGAAAGGATCCTTCGAGTCTTGCGCATCCCTCTAGGGAGCGCTTCAGCCGGTGTCGTTTGAGATGTGGTGTAAAAATGTAGAGAGATTCAAAGTCGCTAGTCTATTTTACTCAAAACGGACAAAAGAAAAAGGGGAAGCCACCCCGAAGGATGGCATCCAAAGACATACTGGTGTGTGCAAAACCAAGATGATTCGAGAAGGGTTCGGAGGCTTAGTTACGAAATGGGAAGGTGTTAGGCACCCATTTCGCCCTTTAGATCTCTCATGAATATTTGCTATTTTACTTTTGTTCCCCCCGTGATATGTGTGCATGTGTATATATATAGAATGGAGGTAGGAATCCTCGACTTGTATCATCGAAATGATAAAGCGAGTCGTCCGTAAGAAGATATAAGAATAATATTAGAAAAATAAGATTTACGCGATTACCTCTACGTTGACCATTATAATGGAACGATAACGCATATGGAGCAATACGTTATTAAGGGCAAGTATATAGAATATAAGGAAAATGGATTTAGAGAAGATAGAAAATGAGAGAAAAAGTGAGAAAAAGGACTCAAGTCTCGGGTTTTACCCCGAGACGCCTACGTAGCCTATAAAGGCATTAAAGTCCACGTAGTTTGCATACAAAATGAGGGGTGGGGTTTATCCCATAAATCCAACTGGGGAATCTCTTATTTGTAAGTGTGTGTGTGTGTGTGTGTGTAGAAAAAAGTGTTTTAATAGCGAGAAAAGTGTGAGAATCCCTACTTGAAATTTATGAGCAAACCCTCTTTTTCTTTTTTTTTTGGGTTTTATGAAAATAAAATATGTACATTAATACTAAATAAAAAGTATATTAGGATGTGTGAGATGAGATAATAAAAGTGACAAATAAGAAGACAAGTTATTGGGAATTTAAGAGAATTTAAGAGAGAGTTTGAGAAAGTTGGACCTTCTTGAAGATCTTGAGCTTGATCTTGAATGTTGGAGAGAAGCCATTTTCACTTGGATGATGATGGAGAGTGGATAATTAACCAAGTTTGATGAAAAGGGTGATGAAAAGTGGAAGTAAAAAAGGGATTTGGAAGTTGAAATCACGCAGCCTTCGAGAGAGGTTTCTGGGATTCGTTTAGAGGGATTTTTATCAGATCTGGGCTCGCTTTGCAAATGAGATGAAGGCATATTTTTATAGGCCCAGGTGAGTGCCGATCGGCATAGACCTGTTCCTGCCTATCGGCAGGTGCCGATAAGCAAGGTTTGGTACCTGCCATTTGGCAGTGCGCTTTAAGCTTTTTCGGAAAATCGGGCGCAGAGGGAAAATCATTGGTCAGAATCATACATAAGGCATACCGTTAGAAAGATAATTCAGATACCTTTGAAAGTCCTTTGGATCGCTCCCGGGTTTGGGATTTGACTTCGGGTCAAATATGGCTCGGAAGCATTTATCGGTCCATTGGACGGGGAATCGTTCGAACGCAAATGGATCGTTCGTACGTGTGGTAAGTCCGAATTGTGCAATGGGTGGACCATTGGAAAGGTTAGGAGATGTACTTTGACATTTCAAAGAGTTTAACCCGGTTTGGAGAGTTGACTTTGGTCAACCGGGCCCGAGAAGTGTTCGGTGTCCTCCCAGAGTCAAACGGATCGTTCGTCCGCATGAAAAGTCAGAATCGCTCACGGGATGGACCGTTGGAAAGGGTATTCAGTGACCTTCAAAGATTCATTCAGACTCAATTAATCTGAAGAGTTTACATAGGTCAAACAGAGCTCGGGCGCGCCCGGTGGCCTCTAGGTCAAGTTTCAAACGCAAACGGATCGTTCGTCCGCATAGTATGTTGAAATCGCGAATGGGGTAGACCATTGGAAAGGGTATTCAGTGCCCTTAGAAGATTTATTTAGTCTCAGTCGAGACGAAAAGTTTGACTTTTGGGTTAAACTAAGCCGGGGAGTGCCCGGTGGCCTCCAGGTTAGTACTAGGGACATGACCTGGGTTTACAGTGATGAAGGGAGGTACTAGGGACCTAAGGAGACTTAGGGGGTAACAGTATGGGGTGTCTACAGATATCTCTTATTGTAACAACGATTCATCACTTATATAAAATCTATCTCTGAATTGTAAACGTAGTTCCCTATCATATGATAACTCTTGGGTTTCACTTTGAGTTCGTTGTTTCTGACAAATGGATCATGGAGTTTATTGTTCTAAGTTTTTTTTCTCAGATTCAAATAAGGAACGGTATTGGTGACTTTTAAAAAAGTATGGCGTTGGCTAAAGATCATATTGCTCCAGTGACATCCCAAGAAATATAGTTGTTAAGTTTATCAGTAAGGTTATGGCTTAAGGCGTTGGATACAATGTTTATTTTTTCTAGATGGTAGTCTAATTTGATTTTGTAATCTTCCAATATTACAGTTAACGTCTTTGTCTCAAATTCAATTCCTTTTGGGTAAAGACGTATTTAAAATTTTTGTGATATGAGATTACTTGGAATTCATCACCGTACAATATACGATTATGGTTTACTATATTTATGCATGATATATCATAAATATGAAAATCAAGAATTACTCTTAGACGAGTACTAGCTAGATATCTAAGATACTGGTAAGAGGGTGGATGTAAATAGATGGAATGGGGTCTAAACTGATGGTTACCTTAATTTGGATGGTTATGGTACACAACTGATAAATGTACTTGTAACAATACAAATTTTTGATGATGTAATGGTTTAGTTGATGGTTAATCCTAATCCTTCAGTGATTTAGAGCTCTAAAAAGGGTCGTAGGGGTACTGTATTTATATAATTATTCTGGGGTACCTTGTAGATATACTTCTAATGGATTTCTGAAATTAATAGGTGATTAAACTAAATATTTCATGAAGGATCTTACATGTGTTGGAAGTAAAGAATAACACAGAATAAGGAGCAGGAAAATGAAACATTTATTATAAGGTAACAAAATCCAGATTTTTTAAAGTAAGCTATCGAATGATGTCATGGGGTCTTTATAATTAAAGCATAAGGTTCGGGTAAATATTTATAAATCGGAGTACTGTTGGATGAAAATTTTTCGATGATTCATAGAATCTAAATAATGAAAGGGACAAGTAATCTGGGGACAAGGGTTTCAGATAATGCAAGGTATGTTATAAAGACCATGCTGATTAAAACACACCAACTACTATTTCAGATAAGAACTTAGGCAGTCTTAGTAATTTAAGCAAAAATTATTAACACGGGTTGCTTGTATTCACATGGGTTATTCATATTTCTCACACACTTGGGAAAATAAGGGAAGTTATTAGTTTTATCATTCACCTGCCAGGGGTGAAAAGCCATACTATTTATTAACAAGGTTATCTTGGTTTTAGGTTAGGATTTCTTTGGGAAAATGGTTTATAAGGGAAATATTTTTAGGGTATCAATGTCATATAGAAAGATTAGGTAAAGTTTCATCCGATCACAACTATTGTAGTTGTTAATGGATAAAAATCATGTTTCACTACGAAACCCGTAATGTTTCAGGTGATATTGAAATTTTCAGCAATAACTTGAATTATGGTGAACATGGGAAAGTAATTAACAGTAGTTATAAGGTATATGGTATTTGTTAAATAATTGGGATTCATAACAGGCTTGGGTAGGATTTAGGAAAATTATAGTTATGTGATAGGATCCAGTAAGTAATATCATTACTGTGGGTACCCAAAATTAAGATCATGGTCCTGGACGAGTAGCCCAATTCTGGCGGCCCAAAGTCCAGGCCCCCCATCTCTTATTTGATTATCCGGTCTCTTCCCACGTCCCCGTTAAGGGAGGTTATAGGGAGAGATGGAGGACATGGGGGAATTCAGCACCCCCACTTACCTAAATGTACATGTATATATTGAACCCTAGGTCCGGGGCAAAAGGACAAGTTGTATTCTCTGTAACTTCTCTCCGAAGTATATAGAAATAACACCGACTGCACCACCGTGGACGTAGGCACATCTTTGCTGAACCACGTACATCCTTTGTTGTGTGATTGTCAGTTTACATTCCTTGTTCTTCCTTGGTAATTGCCTCTCCTGTATTTACTTGTGTTGCATAATAATTGCCTTCACAATTGGCGCCGTCTGTGGGAAACGTTCATATTTCCTTGAGAAGATCCCACAAAGGAGTTTAAAATGTCTGGTCACAGTAGTAATGCCCCCCAGGCAGGGGATATTTAAGAACCACCTGCTCCTCACAGGATTAGGTCTGAAGTTCGACGTTCAGATCAAAGGGCTCGCTTAGAAAGGCCAGCCTCAGAAGAAAGCCAAGGACCAGTGAGGTCCACGCAGATATCCAGACCGATTGATGCATACGAGGAAAAGCTCCATGAGCAAAGGGAGTCTTCTCGCATGTAATACCCTGTATTTTTGACGATATTTATTTTTGGGATTAATTAATTAAATGAGAATTAATTGGGAATTAATCCGGATAAAATACTAGCGAGATGTGAGTTGGTATTTGACTATATTGAGTATATATGATGATATATGAATATTGAATTATGAAATTTGTCGTGAGATTGATACACGGCAATTTGGACATTTTATTGGGACGCGTGAGACAGTCGCGTCAGGATATAATTATTTTAATTATAAAAGTGAATTTAAATTCTATTAACCGTATGGTCGTTTTGAGTGCGCCAACGCGTCCGGAAGGGTCGAGATAGTCAGAAAACACTAGTCGGGGGTTTAGTTTGGGTCCCGGGGTATTTTTAGGCCATACCGGCAACATAAAGGGTATTTTGGTAATTTTGTATTTTTGGGAATTAAAAGTAACGAAAATTAGAAAATTATATCTGATTCGGGAAACCAACCACTGAACCCACTACCAACCATATTGACCCATAAGACTACGGGGAGTTTTAGAATTAGGTTTTCTAAGTTCCCAAAACAAACCCTAGTCACCATAGCCATTGGAGAAGAAAGCTTGGAGAGAGAGAGATAGAGGAGAAAAGCTTGGAGAGAGAGAGAGCTTCATCAAATCGTCATCAAAATCTGAGATTGAATCAAGGCAAGTGGTTTAAATTACGTTTTTATGCAGTAAATGCTTCTTCCATTCTTAGACTATCCAATAAATCAAATTGTTCTTGGGAGTTTAATAAAAACCCATTTTAATTGGACTTAGAACTTAAATTTTGAGAAGAAATTGCATGTAGAATCGTATAGAGATGAATACCCTAATGTTAATATATGTTGGATGTAACAAAAACGGATCTAATTTGAGTAAATTGATGACTATAAATTCTAGGGTTTATCTTCTTGAAAATTTGGGGAAAAGTGAAGAGACTTGATGATTTAATGATGTTTAGGATGAATTGATTCCTTAAAACACGTTAGTATGTGACCTTGATATGTTTAGGATTGATTAGAGACCTTAAAACATTGTTGGGACGAATTTTAGAGGAGTATTGAGGAGTAGAAATTGGTGAAAAACGAAAGTAGAAATTCTGGGCACGAAACTGGTCGTTCGTTAGAAGGCCTCCCCACGAGCTTCTAACGAGTTGACCAGTTGCTTCTAACGAGGGGAAATTTCGTTCGATACCTTCGTTCGAACGAGATGTCGTTAGAAGGCACAGTTCGTTCGAACGAACTGTCTCGTTCGAACAGCCTCGTTCGAACGAGACTTCTAACGAGCTGGCAGTTTAGGCCTTTTTGGCCTGTTTGGATTTTGGGAGTCCCGTAAACTTGTTCGATGATAGAGACAACATTCCTTTGATGATGTATTGGTATACTTGGGACATTTGGGATATAATGAGGAGTAAATTACATAATTGTGGAACGAATCAAATAGACATTTTGAGTCGAGATGTGAGTGCCTACTACGACGTGAGAATAAATTATGGCGTGTATGATTACGAACCGGGATTATATAAATTGTATAAATTATAAGTTGGTACGAGAATGCGATAAGTACTACAATTAAACTACGGCGATTACTAAGATGCGTGTTTACTTAGTATTGATATATGATTTGTGTGTATGACATACCTACCATACTTGCTATCACGGGAGGTTTGCGTTCACTTAGGGCCCTCTAATCCTTGTGTTGCCCTGATTTAGACTGGTTACCTCGATGAACATAGGTCAGAGAATGACTTATTGGGATGTTAATAAGTCTGCTGATCGTGGGAGCGCAGGTATGTGCGTGACCCATGTGATGTGACTGTGTTCGCCTCCACTGTTTGTGATTTGTGTTATCTGAACGATTCCTGAGAGATTCGAAATGTGTTATCTGAACGAGAGCTACGTATGGCTCCAGTTTTGTTTGTGAAGAAGAGGGACGGTTCACTGAGATTGTGTGTGGACTACCGAGAGTTGAATAAGGTTACGATACGGAATAAGTATCCGTCGCCTCGAATCGATGACTTATTCGACCAGTTGAGAGGAGCTTCTTTCTTCTCTAAGATTGATTTGAGATCGGGATACCATCAGTTGCGTATCAGGGAGGAGGATGTCTCGAAGACTGCGTTCTTGTCGAGATATGGTTCTTACGAGTTTCAGGTTATGCCTTTTGGTTTGACCAACGCTCTAACAGTGTTTATGGACTTGATGAACAGAGTGTTCAGAGATTTCCTAGATCAGTTTGTCATTGTCTTCATCGATGATATTCTGGTTTACTCCCAGACAGAGGAGGAGCAAGCCGAACATTTGAGGCAAGTTTTGCAGACACTACGTCAGAACGAGTTGTATGAAAAGTATGAGAAATGCGGGTTTTGTCTGAAGGAGGTCCAGTTTTTGGGACACATTATTTCCGACCGGGAATATCTGTTGATCCGGGGAAGGTATCCGCGGTGAGGGAGTGGGGACAGCCCACGACACCAACGGAGATTCATAGTTTCTTGGGTCTAGCAGGATACTACATGAGGTTTATTCGGGGTTTCTCGAAGATAGCAGGTCCTTTGACACATCTGACTTGAAAGGGTGTGCCATTCATCTGGAGTGATGCCTGTCAGTTGGCATTCGATGAATTGAAGGATAAATTAACCTCAGCACCTGTGTCAGCATTACCGAGACCGGGAGTTGAGTATTTGGTTTACACCGATGCGTCTTTGTAAGGACTTGGAGGTGTATTGCAACAGGAGAGACAAGCCATAGCTTATGCTTCCCGTAAGCTTAAGCCTCATGAGAAGAATTACCCACGCATGATTTGGAATTGGCGGCGGTGGTATTTGCCCTACGGATTTGGAGGCACTATCTTTTGGGGGAGAGGTTCCAATTGTTCACGGACCACAAGTCCCTACAGTACCTGTTCACGCAGAAGGAGTTGAACATGCGGCAAAGGAGGTGGCTTGAGTTTGTGAAGGACTACCAGTTCGATATCCAGTATCACCCGGGTAAGGCTAACGTGGTAGCAGACGCGTTGAGCCGTAGGCCAGCAGATGAGGTGGCAGGGGTGTGGAAGGCAAAGTGGGAGGATTTGGGACACCAGGATGCAGTGGCCCGATCTTTCATGTCTGTGATGACCGTTACACCGCAGATTGTCACAAAGGTAGTACGGGAACAGTCTAATGACTCGTTCTGTCAGGAGCAGATAGTTCGATTACTAGCAGAGGGAGCCGAGTCCTATACCATTAGCTCAGACGGGGGATTACGCTTCAATGGGAGATTGGTGGTTCCGGAAGGGTAAGAATTGCGACACGAGATGATGGCAGAGTCGCACGGCTCACGGTTAACGGTACATCCCGGAGGGGACAAAATGTACCAAGACATGAGACGACAGTATTGGTGGAGCGGTTTGAAGAGAGATATTGCTGAGTTTGTTTTGAAATGCGCCACTTGCCAGCTAGTAAAAGTGGATCACCAGAAACCGACAGGACTTCTACAGCCGTTGGAGGTCCCGGTGTGGATGTGGGAGAGCATATCCATGGATTTTATCACGGGGTTGCCTACGTCGCAGAGGGGTCACGACTCCGTTTGGGTAATTGTGGACAGATTGTCCAAAGTCGCTCACTTTTTACCTGTAAGGACTGACTACACTACGGGACAATATGCCCAGCTCTTCATTTCAGAGGTTGTGAGACTTCACGGTGTGCCCCTAAATATCGTGTTTGACAGAGATAAGATATTTGTTTAGCGGTTTTGGGAGAGTTTCCAGGAGTCCATGGGCACGGAATTGCGGTTGAGTACGGCTCATCATCCGCAGACCGATGGGCAGACAGAGCGCACAAATCAGATGTTGGAGGACATGCTACGCATGTGCATTATTGACTTTGGAGGTGGATGGGAGCAATACCTTCAACTGGTAGAGTTTGCTTATAATAACTCCTACCAGTTCACTATTGGCATGGCTCCGTTTGAGGCGTTGTACGGTAGGACTTATCATTCCCCAGCATGTTGGTTAGAGGTGGGGGACAACAAACTACTTGGGCCGGAAGTGATTTAGGATACTTCGGCAAAGATTGAGTTGATTCGGAGTCGCATTCGGGTAGCTCAAGACCGGCAGAAGAGTTATGCTGATGCGAAGAGATCTTTCAGGGAGTTCCAAGTGGGGGACCAGGTTTTGCTCAGAGTATCTCCTATGAAGGGGATTATGCGTTTCGGGAAGAAGGGGAAGTTGGCACCGAGGTATGTGGGGTCGTTTCCTATTATTGAGCGGATTGGACCAGTTGCGTATAGACTCGGGTTACCGGAGCATTTACACCGGATTCACGATGTGTTTCATATTTCCTCGCTAAGGAAATATCTCAGAGACGATTTGGCTCATTCTCACATCGGTTTGGAGGAAATTGATCTACAGCCTGATAGCTCCTACGAGGAGGGGCCGATTGCTATTTTGGACCGAAGTGAGAGGAAGCTGCGGTCAAAGATAGTTCCGTTAGTGCGTGTTCAGTGGCGACATCACAATGTCGAGGAGTCCACATGGGAACGCGAGGATGAGATGCGCGAACGTCATCCAGAATTGTTTTTATCAGGTACTTTCTAGTTCCGAATTTCGGGACGAAATTCTGTTATTAGGGGGGAAGTATGTAATACCCCGTATTTTTGACGATATTTATTTTTGGGATTAATTAATTAAATGAGAATTAATTGGGAATTAATCCGGATAAAATACTAGCGAGATGTGAGTTGGTATTTGACTATATTGAGTATATATGATGATATATGAATATTGAATTATGAAATTTGTCGTGAGATTGATATACGGCAATTTGGACATTTTATTGGGACGCGTGAGACAGTCGCGTCAGGATATAATTATTTTAATTATAAAAGTGAATTTAAATTCTATTAACCGTATGGTCGTTTTGAGTGCGCCAACGCGTCCGGAAGGGTCGAGATAGTCAGAAAACACTAGCCGGGGGTTTAGTTTGGGTCCTGGGGTATTTTTAGGCCATACCGACAACATAAAGGGTATTTTGGTAATTTTGTATTTTTGGGAATTAAAAGTGACGAAAATTAGTAAATTATATCTGATTCAGGAAACCAACCACTCAACCCACTACCAACCATATTGACCCATAAGACTACGGGGAGTTTTAGAATTAGGTTTTCTAAGTTCCCAAAACAAACCCTAGCCACCATAGCCATTAGAGAAGAAAGCTTGGAGAGAGAGAGAGAGAGGAGAAAAGCTTGGAGAGAGAGAGAGCTTCATCAAATCGTCATCAAAATCTGAGATTGAATCAAGGCCAGTGGTTTAAATTACGTTTTTATGAAGTAAATGCTTCTTCCATTCTTAGACTATCCAATAAATCAAATTGTTCTTGGGAGTTTAATAAAAACCCATTTTAATTGGACTTAGAACTTAAATTTTGAGAAGAAATTGCATGTAGAATCGTATAGAGATGATTACTCTGATGTTAATATATGTTGGATGTAACAAAAACGGATCTAATTTGAGTAAATTGATGATTATAAATTCTAGGGTTTATGTTCTTGAAAATTTGGGGAAAAGTGAAGAGACTTGATGATTTAATGATATTTAGGATGAATTGATTCCTTAAAACACGTTAGTATGTGACCTTGATATGTTTAGGATTGATTAGAGACCTTAAAACATTGTTGGGACGAATTTTAGAGGAGTATTGAGTAGTAGAAATTGGTGAAAAATGAAAGTAGAAATTCTGGGCACGAAACTGGTCGTTCGTTAAAAGGCCTCCCCACGAGCTTCTAACGAGTTGACCAGTTGCTTCTAATGAGGGGAAATTTTGTTCGATACCTTCATTCGAACGAGATGTCGTTAGAAGGCACAGTTCGTTACGAGCTGGCAGTTTAGGCCTTTTTGGCCTGTTTGGATTTTGGGAGTCCCGTAAACTTGTTCGATGATAGAGATAACATTCCTTTGATGATGTATTGGTATAATTGGGACATTTGGGATATAATGAGGAGTAAATTACATAATTGTGGAACGAATCAAATAGACATTTTGAGTCGAGACGTGAGTGCCTACTACGACGTGAGAATAAATTATGGCGTGTATGATTACGAACCGGGATTATATAAATTGTATAAATTATAAGTTGGTACGAGAATGCGATAAGTACTACAATTAAACTACGGTGATTACTAAGATGCGTGTTTAGTTAGTATTGATATATGATTTGTGTGTATGACATACCTACCATACTTGCTATCACGGGAGGTTTGCGTTCGCTTAGGGCCCTCTAATCCTTGTGTTGCCCGGATTTAGACTGGTTACCTCGATGAACATAGTTCAAAGAAGGACTTATTGGGATGTTAATAAGTCTGTTGATCGTGGGAGCGCAGGTATGTGCGTGACCCATGTGATGTGACTGTGTTCGCCTCCACTGTTTGTGATTTGTGTTATCTGAACGATTCCTGAGAGATTCGGAATGCGTGATCCTTATGTACGTGATGTACCGGGATGGATAGCAGAGTATGTGTGCACCGCAGCTTAGTCTCGGGGTGCTTATATTGTATATTTATGTTGTGGAAAATATACACTTTATTATAGGAACTTTCATATGGTATTATGTGTATAAATTTGGAAAATATAAGAGGGATAATCTATAATGAGTTGTGTTGCTTTTATGGGAAACTGAATTTACGTTAAGCCCCTATTTAAATGTGATCGTTATAATGTAAATGGGAACCGAGTAATAAGAGTAGAACCTATGACAGTCTAGCTAGATATGATGTCACTTAGCTAGGGATTAGTGTCATTTTAGATGGGTACTTACGTTAGGAGTGCACATTTAGTCGAGAGGTGAGAATTTCATGTGAGTGCACCTCCTAACATGTACTTTGCATTTAATGTTTTAATTGTTTTTAAATCACTTGCAGGTTTTTAAAATATCTCCACATTCGGGCTCTGACCCGTTTGCTTTCAAATCTATTTTTCTTGTAAAACCATTTTTAGGTGCCCATCCACAAGGACACCATGCATAGGATTCTCACTCAGATGACGAGTTGTAGCTGTTTGTGGAAGCTACATGGATTTGCTTTTAGATGCTTCTATCATTTGGATCCCATATTCAGTATTCCTCAGTTTTAGGGCATGTTGCCCAGTTCCATTAGAGATACTTTTCCATTTCAGTTTTTCAGACTTTGGCATGTATTGATTCAGTATTCAGTATTTCATTACTTATTTCAGTTGTGGGATTTGTTGTGAGGAGTTTTTCCTCCGGATTTATTTATATCATGTGATGGTTATTCTATTATTTCGTTATGGTGGATGGTGATATTATTCTTGCTTTAAATCTTTTACTGCATGTTAATCGGACTTTAATTAAAATTTGATAACTTACTTTTTAAATACTAGGTGGTTAGTAATAATAAAATGTTTTCGACAGTGATGCTATTAATTGAGCCAACTTGGCATTTTGATTTAATTTAATAAAGGAGTAGCTACCCGGTATTTAATTAGTCGGGGTCTCACAGATGGTATCACGAGGCTGAGAATGCTCGCCTGAAAAGAAGACTATAAGGACTGGAGAGAGAGCTTCATCATGATAATAGGAGACGTCCATACCGCACTCCTAGCCCTCAAGTGAGTAAGTCTCACAGTCGAGGAAGGAGCCCTAGGCGAGGATCTCAAAAGGTTGAGGAAGGCGAATCAGACGACGACCTTCGCGAGCAGCTGCGAAGAGCTCGCCATTACCAGAGCCCTACTCGCAGCAACGAGAACATACGAAATCTGGTCCGTAGGGAGATAGACCAACATTCTGCCCATCATGGTACCTGATCGACCCGAGAACTTGCTAGACGAGCTCTCAAAACCCAGATGAAATCACCTTTCATTAGAGAAATTGAAGAGGAAGAAGCCCCCAAGAAATTTGCCATTCCAAGGTTCAAAATTTATGACGGTAAAATTGATCCCATTGATCACGTCAGACAGTACCGACAGGCCATGACCCTATGGAACCACCGAGATGCGCTAATGTGCCGAATTTTCCCCTCGAGCTTGCATGACGTTGCACAGAAATGGTTCGAAAGGCTCCCCCACCAATCCATCAGAAGTTTCAAGTACCTGGCCGAACTCTTTACGGCCCGCTTCATTACTAGTAGCTCCCATCCCAAAAGGATGGATGCTTTACTGACAATGAAGAAAATGCCTCAAGAGACACTCCGAGACTACGCGAAGAGGTACTGGGAGTTATTAAACGAGGTCAAGGATTGCTCAGAATAAGTGGTAGTGGACTCTTTCAAAATTGGGCTACCCAGCTCTTCCCTTCTTTACCAGTCCCTGACAAAGAAGGAGGCTATGACTATTGACGACCTAATGACTCGCATCGATAAGTACGCTAAGGTGGAGGATGTCACTCGCCTCAGTACAGGAGAAAACGATCGAGCTAAACTCACTACCAAGGGCAGTGACAACGCTGATAATCAAAAGGAAGGAGGAAAGAACGGGGGAAAAATGGCTCTAAGAACGGAGGGAACAATGATGTGTCAAAAGCATTCCAGGCGGTCAACACCGTCTTCAAAGAACCAATTTACAAGATCCTCATAAAAATCAAAGACGAGTCATTCATCAAATGGCCCAGGAAGATGGGAGGAGATCCCTCGCTGAGATGTGATTTTCACAAAGGGGGAGGATATAAGACCGAGCATTGCAAAGCTCTTAAATCTCACCTCGAGGAGCTAGCCCAATCCGAGCATTTGAACCAGTTTCTAGAGAAAAAGGCAGAGAAGGTGGCTTCCAATAGAGAAGTAAGACATGACAACGTGCTCGAAGATGATGTCGGGCATGAGTTCACGGTAATTCACGGGGCATCTGATGCCAAGAAGATCCAAGGAAATTCATCTCGAATGGAGATGAAGAAACTTACAGCGGTAATACCGGCTTTTCAGATCGATCCAGCAAAGTCGTAGATAGGAAAGCGTCGACGAGCAGATGACGTCAACTATAACAAGCATATTGTTTTCACATATGAAGATCTGGTGGGAGTGAGAACCCCACATCACGATGCTCTGATCATTACCCTCAGAATAGCTAACTTTGATGTCGACAAGTTGATCGTCGACCAAGGAAGCTCGTCCGAAGTAATGTATCTCGACCTATTCAGAAAGTTGAAGTTAAGCATCGCCGACCTAAAGGAATATACTGTTCCTTTAGTTGGCTTCGCTGGAAAAATAACTATGCCCCTGGGAAAGATTCTACTACCGGTGCACGCTGGAAATGTCTCCAAGATGATCGAGTTTTTGGTAGTTGACATCGACTCGCCATACTAGGCCATCCTTGGTAGGGGATGGTTTCATGCAATGAAGGTAGTCTCCTCGACCTACCATCAGAAACTCAAGTATGTAACTGAGCGAGGAGTAATGGAGATCCATGGCGACCAAGCGATGGAAAGAAGGTGCTTCATAGCAGCCATCTGACCAAAGCCAGAGAAGAAGACCGATCAGCCCAGCGAGAAAGTTGAAGAAGGTCTGACACCTTCTAAATAGCAATTAAAGTACGAAAGACCTGGAGTAGAGGAGACCAGGATTCTCCCCTCTGAGCGGGTCGTCGAGGACCTGGTAGAAGTTACGGCTGGAGATGGCGACAGTAATAGAGTCTTCTTGATTTGAGCATCTCTCACTGGCCAGGAACAGAAGGAATTGACAACTCTGCTGAGATGCAACATAGATGTTTTCTCATGGGAACCATACGAGCTTCCTGGAATCGATCCTAGTATGGTCTGCCATCAGCTGCACGTCGATC
The DNA here is from genome assembly GCA_949130495.1 of Sambucus nigra. NCBI lineage: Eukaryota > Viridiplantae > Streptophyta > Magnoliopsida > Dipsacales > Adoxaceae > Sambucus > Sambucus nigra. The sequence continues at coordinate 209,733,948 of OX422223.1, read as the reverse complement.
CTGCCTTCAAACCAATCACGCAGAAGGCACGGCGAACTGCACCCGAGAAGGCTAAAGTGGTAGAAAAAGAAGTCAAAAAACTGCCGAATGCAGGGTCTATACGGGAAGTACAATTCCGCAAGTGATTATCGAATCCAGTAGTAGTTCTAAAAAATAACGTGAAGTGGAGAGTTTGCATCGACTTCACTGACCTCAATAAAGTGTGCCCTAAAGATAGTTTCCCCCTCCCAAAAATAGACCAACTAGTGGACGCCACTGCAGCTCATGAGCGAATGAGTTTTCTGGACGCATACTCAGGGTATCATCAGATCCCCTTATATGCCCCATACCAGGATAAGACAATGTTCATCACAACAGTTGGATTATACTACTACAAGGTCATGCCCTTTGGGCTCAAGAATGCAGGGGCAACATATCAGCGGCTAGTCACCAAGATGTTCAAGGACCAGATGGGAAACACCATGGAGGTCTACATCGATGACATGCTCGTTAAAAGTAAGAAAAAGGAAAATCACCTCTCAAACCTGTCAAACACCTTCGAAATCCTCAGGAAGTACCGAATGAAACTTAATGCAAGCAAGTGTTCTTTCGGTGTCCAGACAGGAAAATTCCTTGGGTACTTAGTCAGTAAGAGAGGCATAGAAGCTAACCCATACCAGATCGATGCAATTAACAGGGTACAACCTGCTCGAACAATTCAGGACGTACAGAAGCTCACTGGTATGATCGCTGCCTTAAATCGCTTTATCTCTAAATCCTCCGAGAACTGCAAGCCTTTCTTCCAGCTTTTAAAAGGGAATAAAACGGTAGAGTGGAGCCCAGATTGCTCACGAGCATTGGCTAAACTCAAAGCTTACTTAAGCTCTCCACCACTGCTCGTCATACCACGGCAAATAGATTCTTTGTTCCTATACCTCTCTGTTCCCAGCCACACTGTCAGCTCTGCGTTAATATGCGAGGTTGCAGGAATCTAGCACCCTGTTTATTATGCGAGCAAGACCCTACTCGACGCCGAGTAGAGGTACCTACCACTGGAAAAGCTCGCCTTCGCTCTAGTAGTGGCCTCGAGGAAGATGAAGTACTATTTCGAAGCCCACACTATCATCGTCCTTACATCGCACCCCCTTAAGGAAGTCTTGAGGAAAGCGGATTTGTCAGGCAAGCTGTCTAAATGGTCAGTCGAGCTTGGGCGATTTGACATCCAATTTCAACCAAGGACCGCGATGAAGGGACAGATCCTTGCTGATTTCATAGCCGAATTCACGGGCGAGGAACCTTCCAACCAACCTCAACCACCAACTCAAAAGGAGAACCAAGCGACAGAGGAAACCTAGAGACTGTTTGTTGATGGAGCCCCTAATTCAAAGGGGGAAGGAGTAGACATTGTCCTCGTTACCCCAGAGAATAAAATCCTTGAACAAGGAATCAGTCTTGGATTTACAGCCTCCAACAACGAAGCAGAATACGAAGCTTTAATAGCCGGCCTCCAGAAGGCACACACTTTGGGAGCAAAGCATTTACAGGTGTTCGGCGATTCCCAATTAGTCTCCAATCAGATAAGTGGAGATTACAATGCAAAAGATGAAAGAATGGCAGCTTACCTCGCCTTAGTGAAAAAACTAATGGCGAGCTTCGAACAGATCAAAGTCCAACAGTTTCCTAGAGGGCAAAACCGCCATGCTGAAGCCCTAGCAGCCCTGAGTTCTGCAATCGACTCTGACCTAAAAAGAACCATCCCCATCGATTTCCTTACTCATCCGAGCATCCACGATAGCAGGCTACCAGACGGGAAATAGGTACTCCAGGTGGGATCATCTCCCAGCTGGATGGACCCCTTAAAGGACTGTAATACCCCGCACATTTTTATCGATATTTATTTATGGGATTAATTAAATTAAATGTGAATTAATTGAGAATTAATCCGGATAAAATACTAACAATATGTGAGTTGGTATTTGATTATAATGTGTATACATATGATGTTATATGAATATTGAAACTATTGAAATTGTCGCGAGATTGAAATACGGCAATTTGGGAAATTTTGTTGGGACGCGCATGACAGTCGCATCAAGAATATAATTTTTAATTAAAAAGTCAATTTTAGTTTTATCAAATGTATGGTTATTTTGAGTGCGCCAACGTGTCCGTAAGGGTCGAAATAGTCAGAAAACACTAGCCGGGGGTTTAGTTTGGGTCCCGGGGCATTTTTATGCCAAACCGGCAACCCAAAAGGGTAGTTTGGTAATTTGGTAATTAAAACCCACGAAAATCAGACTTTAATTATAACTTATCATTAAACCCACTAACCCATTTTAAACCCCAATCTAAGTAGTGGGCTACGGGAGAAGTTAAGAAAATATTTTTAACTTGCCAAAAACCAACCCCCACCTCCATTGTCATCTTGTGAGAAGAACTTGTAGAGAGAGAGATAGGAGAATTCTGCAGAGAGAGAGAGAGGAATTCAACCATCTTCAACCAACAACAAATCTAAAGAACATAAGGCAAGTGATTTAGTTACAATTAACTCCATGAATGTGTTCTTCCATGTTTAGTGTAATTATCGAATTTTGTCTTGGAAGATTGATATAGACCCATGAATTTGACGATTAAAACTATGAACCATGTTAGGAATTGCATGTAGACATATTCTGGATGAATTATGAATTCAAAATATAACCCTTGATGATCTAAAAACGTATTTAAGAAGAGATTTATTATTGTTCTTGAAAGAAATAGAAAACTAGGGTTCTTGATGAAGTTTTGATCCAAATAAAGCCCTTGGTTGATGATTTATTGGTTTTAGAACGTTAACAATGTTGTAGGATGGTTGTATGATGATACTATAACGTTAGATTAGAGTTTCATGCATTATAATGGAGTTTTGGGACGATTTGAGGACTGCAAAACGAAGCAGTCCGTAGCCTACCTGGTGCGATCGATCGATCGACATTCATCAGTCGATCGATCGACCACCATCGATCGATCGAGGTTCAAGGTCGATCGATCGACCTTCCCAGAATGAGTAAAATTTTCCTTGTGAAATTTTAATGATGTTAACCCTTAGAAAATTATTATTGGAGACTTTATGAATATCCTTAGACTTAAGGAAGACCAGTAGGTACGGTTATAAAATTTGGACCTTAATTAGAATTCAATTTGAGGAATTATTCTAAAATCTAATGAAATTGATGAGTGAGCTAATATTAGGGTTAAAAGAGTAAATTTGAATAATTTGATGAAATGAGGTTTGGGGCAGAAGTAAGGACCTTAAGAATAATAATGTTATATGTGGGAATAATAGGAAACTTAATAATCCCTCTGATATAGGTTTTAAGTACAAGAATCTATGGCGTGAGATGTGTCGACAGTCTATATTATATATTATCGGAAGACTTAAAATGTATAAAATTGGAATAATGGTATAAGGATGTAGAAAATACCTTTATTAATATTGAGATATCTAAGATGTGTGTATGCTTAGTATATGTATATGATTTTATGTGTATGACATACCTACCATACTTGCTATCACGGGAGGTTTACGTTTGCTTAGGGCCATCTAATCTTTGTGTTGCCAGGATTTAGATTGGTACCTCGAGAACATAGGTCAGAGAAGGAATTATTGGGAAGTTAATAAGACTGCTGATCGTGGGAGCGTAGGTATGTGCGTGACCCATGTGATGTGACTGTGTTCGCCTCCATTGTTTGTGATTGTTGTTATCAGAGAACGATTCCTGTGAGATTCGGAATGCGTGATCCTTATGTACGTGATGTACCGGGATGGATAGCAGAGTATGTGTGAACCGTAGCTTAGTCTCGGGGTGCTTGTATTGTATATTTATGATGTGAATAATATACATTTAAATGAACAGACTTGTCATGTTTAATTATGAGAATTATTTATAGTAACTCCTTAAGAAGATAAATAAGGAAATAACCTCCTGTAAATGGTAATGCTAATAAGTGAGAATCCGAGTTTAAGTAAAGCTATCTATTTAAGTGATAACATTGGGAATTCATATTGTGAATCGAGTAGTTGGGTTAGAACTTATGACGGTTTAGTTAAATATAAATAACACATGAATGGGTACAGGAACGTTAGGAGTGCACAGTTAGACGAGAGGTGAGTATTTCATGTGAGAGCACATCCTAACATGTATTTTGAATTCATTGTTTTAAATGTTATTAAAGAACTTGCTATTTTTAAAATACTCTCCACTTTCGGGCTCTGACCCGTTTGCTTTCAAATCTATTTTTGTAAAAACCTTTTTAGGTGCCCAGCCACAAGGACACCATGCATAGGATCTCTATATAGGTGACGAGCTGTAGCTATAGCTGTTGTGGAAGTTACAGGGCTTTGCTAGTAGACGCCTCTTTTCTAGTCTTGACTACATATTCAGTTTCATCATTGTAGGGCATGTCGCCCATTTCTTTAGAGACATTTTATATTTCAGTTATTCAGACTTTGGTTTGTATTTAATTCAGGATGCAGACTTGTTTTATTTATTTCCATATTGGGATTGTGGTGAGGAGTATTTCCTCCAGACTTATTATTATTCGTTTGTTATTCTATGGCTTCTTTATGGTGAATGGTTATGTTATTCTTTCATAATTCTTTTATTGCATGTTAATCAGATTTAATTTAAAATTTGACAACTTACTTTTTAAATACTAGGTGGTTAGAAATCATTAAAATGTTTTCGACAGTGATGCTATTAACTGAACCAACTTGGCATTTTGTATTAATTTAATAAAGGAGTAGCTATCTTGTATTTAATTAGTCGGGGTGTCACAGGTGGTATCAGAGCATCAAGTTCTAGTGTCCTTTAGGATCTGTACGACTTATTATGTTTCCGCTGAGCTTTCTTTGATGTAGTGCCCTATATTTTAGGACTGTTGTATTCTTTTATGTATGCTTCGCTCTTCAGCTATTTTGGGTTTATAACTGCGAACTTATAGACCTTCCTCTTATTTCAGATGCCTCCACGATGTGCGCATCGAGTTCCTAGGGATGCACAGCTCGAGCCGCAGCCAGCACCAGTACAGGGCACCATGAATGCCGTTGAGGTTGCAGCCATTGTAGCCCAAGCGGTAAATTCCGCTCTCTCCGTTGTACAACAGGCACCACCTCAGGCGCCAGTAGAAGCGCCAGTTCAGGCACATGCATTCCCGTCTGCTTGGGAACGTGTTCGAGATGCTTTTCAGAAAGCACACCCTCTGGAGTTCGTAGGTAGCTCCGATGTTGTGGTATCCAGTCAGTGGAGGAAGGATATTCAGAGGCACTTGAGGATGTATGAGTGCACCGATGTTCAGAGACAGATACTAGCAACTTTCAAGCTAGTGGGATTTGCATTGCAGTGGTGGGAGTTTATTACCACCGTGGAGGAGAGAGATACTCTCACGATACAGGAGTTTTGGGTGTGGTTCGACAGAAAATATTTTCCATCAGCTGTTCACACGGAAATGAGGAGGAAGTTGATGAGCCTTAGATAGGAGGGTAAGACGGTGGCCGAGTATGAGGCCGAATTCACAAATTTGCTGAATATTGTCCCGGATGAGATACCGACAGAGGAGAAGAAGATCCAGAAGTTCATCAATGGATTGACATGGAGGATCCGTCAGCATTTGTTGGGAAACCTCTCGTTGTCCACTTATTATGACGTGGTTAACGCTGCACTTCTCCATTGCCAGGACCACCGCTTTCACTTGACAGAGGGGAAGCGATCAGGAGAGTCCAACCATCAGGGCAGGACAGGGGGAAATGGTACCAGCGGGGCACAATCAGCTCAGGTTCAGTATAGGCAGGGTGATCAGGGTTCCCAACAGGGGGATTCTAAGAGATTCCGATCAAGGGGTTTCAGGAATGGTCAGGGAGGATTCCGGAATGGCCAGTAGGGTCAGAACGGACATCAAGGCCAACAGGGTCAGAATGGTCAACAACAGTTTCACCAGGGCCAGCAAGGCCAGGGCAGAAATGGTAATGGTCACCAGGGCCGTGGTCACCAGGGACAGCGAGGGGGAAACTTCCAGGGGAAGTGTTTCATTTGTGGTAAGATTGGCCACAAACATCAGGATTGTCCTGATAGGGGTAGGGCTCCACAGCAGCAGCAGCAGGGTGCTCGACACGAGCCACAGAGGCCTATGTTTCCCGCCGCCCTCCCAGCACCACAGATGGCAGCATTACCGCCCATTCCAGCAGTCCCAGTTCAGCAGGGACAGCTTCAGTATGGGAGAGTGTATCAGCTCCAGCAGGTCGCAGCCCCACAAGATCCACCAGCCATTGAGGGTATGTTCTCTATTCAGGGGACTCTGGGGCGCATCTTATTTGACACGGGGGCTACACACTATTTTATTGCTATGAGATTTTCACACACTATTGGGTTATTAGACACCGCAGAGAGCACCGCTACTTGTGTAGACTCACCGTTGAGTAGGGATTCCATGATTTCGCTTATGTGTAGAGGTGTGGGTATAGAGATCGGTAGGTTTACTTTACCCGCTGATATGTTAGTGTTAGAGATGACCGAGTATGATGCCATTATTGGTATGGATTGACTAGTTGCGTACCGAGCCATGATTGACTGTTTTAGTGGGAGTATTATCTTTTCCATTCCCGGGCAGGAGATGTTTTTAGTGGCGATGCCTCGCCCTGAGGGAGGATCGTCCACTCATTTGTACTACATAGAGGAGGAGACCTCTAAGGAAGTTGTGATACCACTTGATTTGATACCCGTTGTTAGAGAGTTTGCCGATGTATTTCAAGATATACCTGGATTACCTCTGAGTAGAGAGATAGATTTTGTGATTGATTTGACGCCGGGCACTCGGCCTATTGCCCGCGCACCTTACCGTATGGCTCCAGCTGAGATGAGAGAGTTACGGGATCAGATTGAGTAGTTGTTGGGTCAGGGGTTTATCCGGAGGAGTACTTCGTCATGGGGTGTCCCTGTGTTATTTGTAAAGAAGAGGGACGGATCGTTGAGGTTGTGTGTGGATTACCGGGAGTTGAATAAGGTCACGATACGGAATAAGTATTCGTTGCCCCGAATCGATGACTTCTTCGACTAGTTGAAAGGAGCTTCTTTCTTCTCAAAGATTGATTTGCGATCGGGATACCATCAGTTGCATATCAGGGAGGAGGACGTCTCAAAGACTGCTTTCTTAACGAGATATGGTTCCTACGAGTTTTGGGTTATGCCTTTTGGTTTGACCAACGCTCCAACAGTGTTTATGGACTTGATGACTAGGGTGTTCAGAGAGTTCCTGCACCAGTTCATCATTGTTTTTATTGATGACATTCTGGTTTACTCCCAGATAGAGGAGGAGCACGCTGAGCATTTGAGGCAGGTTTTGCAGACGCTACGTCAGAACGAGTTGTATGCAAAGTATGAGAAGTGCGAGTTTTGGCTGAAGGAGGTTCAGTTTTTGGGACATATTATTTCCGATCGGGGGATATCTGTTGATCCGGGGAAGGTATCCGCGGTGAGGGAGTGGGGACAGCCCACGACACCGACTGAGATCCGTAGTTTTTTGGGCCTAGCAGGATACTACAAGAGGTTTATTCGGGGATTCTCAAAGATAGCGGGTCCTTCGACACATCTGACTCGTAAAGGTGTGCCCTTCATTTGGAGTGATGCCTGTCAGTTGGCATTCGATGAGTTGAAGGACAAGTTGACCTCAGCACCTGTGTTAGCATTGCCGAGACCGGGATTTGAGTATCTAGTTTACACCGATGCGTCCTTACAAGGACTTGGAGGTGTATTACAGCAGGAGAGTCAGGCCATAGCTTATGCTTCCCGTAAGCTTAAGCCTCACGAGAAGAATTACCCCACCCATGACTTGGAGTTAGCGGCAGTGGTATTTGCCCTTCGGATTTGGAGACATTACCTTTTGGGGGAGAAGTTTCAATTGTTCACAGACCACAAGTCCCTACAATACCTATTCACGCAGAAGGAGTTGAATATGCGGCAATGGAGGTGGCTTGAGTTTGTGAAGGACTATCAGTTTAATATCCAATATCACCCGGGGAAGGCTAACGTGGTAGCAGACGCATTGAGTCGTAGGCCAGTAGATGAAGTGGCAGGGGTGTGGAAGGCAAAGTGGAAAGAGTTGGGACACCAGGACGCAGTGGCCCGATCGTTCATGTCTGTGATGACTGTTACATCGCAGATTGTCACGAAGGTGGTAAAGGCACAGGCAAATGACTCGTTCTGTCAGGAGCAGATAGTTCGATTACTAGCAGAGGGAGCCGAGTCCTATACCATTAGCTCAGACGGGGGATTATGCTTCAAAGGGAGACTGGTAGTTCCTAAAGGGGAAGAATTGCGACACGAGGTGATGGCAGAGTCGCACGACTCACGGTTCACGGTACATCCCGGTGGGGACAAAATGTACCAAAACATGAGATGACAGTATTGGTGGAGCGGGATGAAGAGAGATATTGCCGTGTTTGTTTCTAAATGTGCCACTTGTCATCTGGTAAAAGTGTATCATCAGAGACCGGCAGGACTTCTACAGCCATTAGAGGTCCCGATGTGGATGTGGGAGAGCATCTCCATGGACTTTATCACGGGGTTGCCTACGTCACAGAGAGGTCACGACTCCATTTGGGTGATTGTGGACAGGTTGACCAAAGTCGCTCATTTTCTACCTGTAAGGACAGACTAAACTACGGGATAGTATGCCCATCTTTTTATTGAAGAAATAGTGAGACTTCACGGTGTGACCCTAAATATCGTGTCTGACCGAGACAAGATATTTGTTTCACGGTTTTGGGAGAGTTTTCAGGAGGCCATGGGCACGGAGTTGTGGTTGAGTACGGCTTATCATCCACAGACCGATGGGCAAACCGAGCGTACAAATCAGATGTTGGAGGACATGTTGCGTATGTGCATCATTGATTTTGGGGGTGGATGGGAGCAGTATCTTCCACTAGTGGAGTTTGCTTGCAACAACTCCTACCAGTTCACCATTGGCATGGTTCCATTTGAGGCATTGTAAGGTAGACCTTGTCGTTCCCCATCATGTTGGTTGGAGGTGGGGGACAACAAACTACTTGGGCCGGAAGTGATTCAGGATACTTCGGCGAGGATAGAATTGATACGGAGTCGCATTCGGGTAGCTCAGGATCGGCAGAAGAGCTATGCTGATGCGAAGAGGTTCTTCAGGGAGTTCCAAGTGGGGGACCAGGTTTTACTCAGAGAATCTCCTATGAAGGGGATTATGCAATTTGGGAAGAAGGGGAAGTTGGCACCGAGATACGTGGGACCATTTCCTATCATCGAGCGGAATGGGTCTGTTGCGTATAGACTTGGGTTACCGGAGCATTTACACAGGATACATGATGTGTTTCATATTTCCTCGCTAAGGAAATATCTTAGAGATTATTTGGCTCATTCTCACATTGCTTTGGAGGACATCGATCTCCAGCCCAATAGCTCGTACGAGGAGGGGCCGATTGCTATTTTGGACCGAAGTGAGCGGAAACTGCGGTCAAGGATAGTTCTGTTAGTGCGTGTTCAGTGGCGACATCATAATGTCGAGGAGTCCACATGGGAACGCGAGGATGAGATGCTCGAACGCTATCCAGAGTTATTTTTACCAGGAACTTTTTACTTCCGAATTTCGGGATGAAATTCTGTTATTAGGGGGGGAGTATGTAATACCCCGCACATTTTTATCGATATTTATTTATGGGATTAATTAAATTAAATGTGAATTAATTGAGAATTAATCCGGATAAAATACTAACAAGATGTGAGTTGGTATTTGATTATAATGTGTATACATATGATGTTATATGAATATTGAAACTATTGAAATTGTCGCGAGATTGAAATACGGCAATTTGGAAAATTTTGTTGGGACGCGCGTGACAGTCGCGTCAGGAATATAATTTTTAATTAAAAAGTGAATTTTAGTTTTATCAAACGTATGGTTATTTTGAGTGTGCCAACGTGTCCGTAAGGGTCGAAATAGTCAGAAAACACTAGCCGGGGGTTTAGTTTGGGTCCCGGGGCATTTTTAGGCCAAACCGGCAACCCAAAAGGGTAGTTTGGTAATTTCGAAAATTTGGTAATTAAAACCCACGAAAATCAGACTTTAATTATAACTTATCATTAAACCCACTAACCTATTTTCAACCCCAATCTAATTAGTGGGCTACGGGAGAAGTTAAGAAAATATTTTTAACTTGCCAAAAACCAACCCCCACCTCCATTGTCATCTTGTGAGAAGAACTTGTAGAGAGAGAGAGAGAGGAATTCAACCATCTTCAACCAACAACAAATCTAAAGAACATATGGCAAGTGATTTAGTTACAATTAACTCCATGAATGTGTTCTTCCATGTTTAGTGTAATTATCGAATTTTGTCTTGGAAGATTGATATAGACCCATGAATTTGAGGATTAAAACTATGAACCACGTTACGAATTGCATGTAGACATATTCTGGATGAATTATGAATTCAAAATATAACCCTTGATGATCTAAAAACGGATTTAAGAAGAGATTTATTATTGTTCTTGAAAGAAATAGAAAACTAGGGTTCTTGATGAAGTTTTGATCCAAATAAAGCCCTTGGTTGATGATTTATTGGTTTTAGAACGTTAACAATGTTGTAGGATGGTTGTATGATGATACTATAACGTTAGATTAGAGTTTCATGCATTATAATGGAGTTTTGGGACGATTTGAGGACTGCAAAATGAAGCAGTCCGTAGCCTACCTGGTGCGATCGATCGATCGACATTCAACAGTCGATCGATCGACCACCATCGATCGATCGAGGTTCAAGGTCTATGGATCGACCTTCCCAGAATGAGTAAAATTTTCCTTGTGAAATTTTAATGATGTTAACCCTTAGAAAATTATTATTGGAGACTTTATGAATATCCTTAGACTTAAGGAAGACCAGTAGGTATGGTTATAAAATTTGGACCTTAATTAGAATTCAATTTGAGGAATTATTCTAAAATCTAATGAAATTCGATGAGTGATCTAATATTAGGGTTAAAAGAGTAAATTTGAATAATTTGATGAAATGAGGTTTGGGGAAGAAGTAAGGACCTTAAGAATAATAATGTTATATGTGGGAATAATAGGAAACTTAATAATCCCTCTGAGATAGGTTTTAAGTACAAGAATCTATGACGTGAGATGTGTCGACAGTCTACATTATATATTATCGGAAGACTTAAAATGTATATAATTGGAATAATGGTATAAGGATGTAGAAAATACCTTTATTAATATTGAGATATCTAAGATGTGTGCATGCTTAGTATATGTATATGATTTTATGTGTATGACATACCTACCATACTTGCTATCACGGGAGGTTTACGTTCGCTTAGGGCCATCTAATCTTTGTGTTGCCCGGATTTAGATTGGTACCTCGAGAACATAGTTCAGAGAAGGACTTATTGGGAAGTTAATAAGACTACTGATCGTGGGAGTGTAGGTATGTGCGTGACCCATGTGATGTGACTGTGTTCGCCTCCATTGTTTGTGATTGTTGTTATCTGAAAACGATTCCTGAGAGATTCGAAATGCATGATCCTTATGTACGTGATGTACCGGGATGGATAGCAGAGTATGTGTCTACCGTAGCTTAGTCTCGGGGTGCTTGTATTGTATATTTATGATGTGAATAATATACGGTTAAATGAACAGACTTGTCATGTTTAATTATGAGAATTATTTATAGTAACTCCTTAAGAAGATAAATAAGGAAATAACCTCCTGTAAATGGTAATGCTAATAAGTGAGAATCCGAGTTTAAGTAAAGCTATCTATTTAAGTGATAACATTGGGAATTCATATTGTGAATCGAGTAGTTGGGTTAGAACTTATGACGGTTTAGTTAAATATAAATAACACATGAATGGGTACAGGGACGTTCGGAGTGCACAGTTAGACGAGAGGTGAGTATTTCATGTGAGAGCATGTCCTAACATGTATTTTGCATTCATTGTTTTAAATGTTATTAAATCACTTGCTGTTTTTAAAATACTCTCCACTTTCGGGCTCTGACCCATTTGCTTTCAAATCTATTTTTGTAAAAACCTTTTTAGGTGCCCATCCACAAGGACACCATGCATAGGATCTTTATTCAGGTGACGAGCTGTAGCTGTTGTGGAAGTTACAGGGATTTGATAGTAGACACCTCTTTTCTAGTCTTGACTCCATATTCAGTTTCATCATTGTAGGGCATGTCGCCCATTTCTTTAGAGACATTTTATATTTCAATTATTCAGACTTCTGTTTGTATTTAATTCAGGATGCAGACTTGTTTTATTTATTTCCATATTGGGATTGTGATTAAGAGTATTTCCTCCAGACTTATTATTATTCTTTTTTTATTCTATTGCTTCTTTATGGTGAATGGTTATGTTATTCTTTCATAATTCTTTTATTTCATGTTAATCAGATTTAATTTAAAATTTGACAACTTACTTTTTAAATATTAGGTGGTTAGAAATCATTAAAATGTTTTCGACAGTGATGCTATTAACTGAACCAACTTGGCATTTTGTATTAATTTAATAAAGGAGTAGCTACCCGGTATTTAATTAGTCGGGGTGTCACAAGGACTATTTGAAGGATGGCACACTCCCAGATAACCAAAAGACTTCCCACCAGATAAGAGTCAAAACTTCTCACTTTCACTTATCTCTAGAGGGCAACTTGTATAAGAGATCCTTCTCCGGACCCTACCTCCAATGATTTCACCCTGGGGATGTCGAGCAAGTGCTACATGAGCTTTACGAAGGAGTCTGCGGAAGCCATGTCGGAGGAAGGTCTCTGTCTTTTCGAGCAATGAAGGCAGGTTATTAGTGGCCATACATGCAAAGGGACTCTGCGATGTATGTCTGCAAGTGCCTTAAATGCCAACTTCACGCTCCTATGGTCCACCAGCCTGCTAGCGACCTAAAATCACTGTCCAGCCCATGGCCATTCGCCCAGTGGGGAATTGACATCGTGGGCCACTGCCTACCGCCACCGGTAATCGCAAATATCTGTTGGTTGCGACTGACTACTTCACCCAATGGATCGAGGCGGAACCCCTGGCGAACATTCGAGATGCCGATATGATAAGGTTCATATGGAGAAATATAATCACTCTCTTTGGCATCCCCAGAACCATCATCACCAACAATGGAACACAGTTCGAAAGCAGCACCTTTCAGAATTTCTGTAACGAACACGGTATCAGACACCACTTCAGTTTAGTGGCCTACCCTCAGAGCAATGGCCACGCTAAGGCTTCTAACAAATCTGTGATCGATGGATTAAAGAAGCGGTTAGAGCGAGCCAAAGGCGCATGGGTAAACGAATTACCACATATTCTATGAGCGTACTAAACCACTCCTCGGCGAGCAACAGGAGAAACCCCATTCTCGCTGACATATGGCATGGAAGCAGTCATCCCATTAGAAGCTGATTTGTCGACAATGAGGTCCAACCTCATCGACCAGGGCCATAATGATGCAACATTGCTCGCTGAGCTCGACTTAGCTGACGAGCGCTGAGAGCTATCCTTAGTAAAACTAGCGAGCTATCAACAACATCTCGCGAGGCATTACAACAAAAGGGTTAACCCAAGGACATTCCGCGTTGGGGACTACGTTCTAAGGAAAATCCTGGGCAGCATAGTAAAACCATCAGACTGCAAGATATGCCCAAACTGGGAAGGACCCTTTAATATAACAAGAGACGATCTGCAAGGAGCCTATCACTCGGAAATTATGGAAGGCAGAGAAATACCACGAGCATCGAACGCAACCAATCTCAAGAGATTCTATTTTTAGATCTTTCTTTTATTCTTTTTTCATGGAACTAGAAGTTCATTCCCTTGTCATTGATGAAAGTTATTTAAACGGTTGCATTCTAATAAATAACAACTAGATGAGCTTTATCACACATCTTTTCCAAATGACAGACACATCGATTACTACGCCATAGCAGGGGAGTATCCCTCCTCAGGTCATCGTTATGAAACACAAAGGACCTATTTGCATTGCCCCTGGCAATATATGAAGCCCTACAAGGGATCCTTAGGCAATATGGCCAAATTTTATACTGGTCATCAAACCTTCTTTGGTTGAATAAAATCCTGATCGGATAAAGCATCCAACACCAGGTGTGTCCTCGCCAATTGCCACACTTAGGCCTAAGGGAGTGTGATGACACGACCTAAAAGGTAAAGTTGTGCACAATGGTATCTCGATATTATACTGGACTGGGAGGACACTTGCGTAACAACACAAACTTAGAAGATCATAAAGCAACAAGAATATGAAAAATATAATACACTTGTTTAGTCGACAAATTCGCCTAAAACACAAACTTTATATTAATTCATCATATTTACAACGATGGTGATACATGTTTAGTCGGCGAGCTCGCCCAAAGCATTTACATTACAAAAAATACAAAATACAACAACTGACAAAATCTCAATGGGGGTGAGGCCTATGAGCGAGATAATTACCCACTCGAGCTCTTCGTCCATCATCAGGAGCAGGAGCTAACTATTCCTCAACCTCATTCGCATCCGACTCCAATAATTTCCGAGGGATGGCATCGATGGGGATCCATCGATCATACCTACGAAAGGGGTTAGGCATCAGGGTAGAGGGAGAAATCTCATGGAGATACCAGAGCAACAAGTTCCTCAGGACTTACATCTCCTTCAAGGAACTCAGCCACCCCCTTACAAAAGAAATCTCTTCGAACTCTGACAACCTTGTTGGAGCATCTGACCAGCCCTGGTCGTAACCGTCAGCCCATAATCACCGAGGACCTTTTTTAAATAGGTGCCTCAGTCAAGTAACATCCCTTTGAAGCCCAGCAGCGATCACATATGCTCGTCGAACGTCACCACGAAGCTCTTCCATCTCCCTCTCTCGAAGCTCTTCCATTTCCCTATCTCGGCTCCTGGTGCTCCTTCCAGCTCGCGTCGATGAAGAACCTCGCAGCATAGGGTGAATATCGCTCGAGCCAGCCCTAGCTTACGTTGATGAAGAGCCTCGCAACACTGAAGGGGCGGTGCTTGGCGCGTGTTCCCTAAGTCGCGAGACCTTTTACCTTAAAGCTTTATTTTCTTACTGAAGCATCTCACCAACCTGGTTGATCTCGGAAGCATCGAGAAGCTTTGCTCTCAACGCATTCACTTCTTCTTACACTGAAGCACCAACCTCTTCCATATCCTGGAGCCTGTCCTTCAACTTGGCCACAAGTTCAGATTGATGCTTATACTTCTAATTCCTAGACCTAAAGGATTTGCAAAGCTTAACGAAGGCCTGGCAAACCTCAGGACTCACATTAGGACCAAGGGTCCTGCCCAATTGAGATGTGTCAGGAATATATTCTTCTACATCAACCAACTACAAGACATAAGAAAGCATCGAAAATATAGACAGAATCAGTGCGCTAGGAAAAAGAAACCTTTTCATTAATAAGAGTTGAAATTACATCGAACAGCAAAAAGAAAGTTTACAGACAGAAAAAGCAAAAATACAAAGTAATCCTAGAAGATGACTAGTTAGCAACCTCAGGTTGCCCAGAGGTCGATGGATGTTTCCCTTTATCAGCATCAGCGGGAGCATCGCCCCCTACGGGGGTAACCTCTGTCGCCACAACAAGGGAAATGTCAGCAGGGGTCGACTGGGGGACAGAGTGGACTTCATCCACGGTCGGATTTGGACTTGGGTCATGCTCGTCGAACAGAGGGGAGTCGATATCAACACCGGCAGCCAATAGGGACTTATTCCAGCCATTCTTGAGGTTCAGACGGCTAATATAGCCTATCTGAACCTCAGCATCCTCGTATGCTGTAGCCCAGCCAGAATTGTATGAGTCCTCCTTGGCAGTGATAGCATCAGACTCTTTCTTCTTCAACTCCTCAGACAGCACTCTCTTCTCTTCCACGACAGTAAGTTTACTCGAGCAAACCAGGTCGTAGGCCTGTCGCAGCTCTTTCAAATCCTTGACTGCTGCGTCCTTCTCCCGGTTGGCTGTAGAAAGAGCCAGGTCGAATGATATACGAGCAGCGTCAATGGCTTTAAAACTAGCCTCAAGCTCTGTACCGTTCAGCTTTAAGGCAGCAGTCTTTTTCTCCAGCTCGCTATTTTTCCTCACCAACTCATTGCGTAAACGATATAGCACGACAAAGTCAGTCATAAACTGCAAAAAAAAAGAAGACATTAGAAGAAGGAAATGATGGAATTCATAAAAACATGGGAGAAAAGGAAAAAATCTTACCAAAGCTAGCCTCTGGCTAGCTTGAAGGGCCAATTGCTCAGACCCCAGCGCCCTTTGGCGATAAGCAGGGAGAACTGCCCTCTCGAGCAGTGCGGGGGCCAGCTGAGGGGAAATTGCGACTGAAGCTCCCTCAGGCAGGGCAGACACCGGGACCAAGGCTTGCCCAGCCTTCGTCCTAGCCTCCATCTTCCTCCTCTCTTCCTCTTTCTCCCTCTCTATCCTTCTCCACTCCTCTATCTTTTTCTTTTCCTCCACCTTCTTTCTCTCCCCCTCCTTTTCTCTCTCTCTCTCTCTCCCTTACTTGCTCTTGTTCCTTCCTCTTATTTTCCTGCTCCTGAGAGAAGATCGAGAACCAGTAGCCACAGCCCCAGAGCTAAACTTCTGCTTCTTCGACCTCTGTGCGAGAAGCATGTGTTCTTCATCATCATCATCCCAAATTAAGTTATTCCTTGGGGGAACGATTTCCTTTCTCGAACTGCTGGAGGTACTCGACGACTCTCGAGCTGTAGAAACCTCCCCAAGATCAGAAGAACTTCTACTACTGGAGCTCCCTCCACCCAAATTTCTTAGAGCACCTACGATATCATTTTCAGAGCTGCTCTCCTCCTCGTCCAACTGGATAGGATCCGCAGCAGTCTCTTCGGAGGTATCAAACTCTGGGATACTGTCCACAGGCCTTGCTATGAAACTGGAGCCAATGTTCTTATACTCAAGAAGAAAAGAAGCAGACCTGGGATGCTCACCGTCACCCAAAGGTTCCCTGATGTTCCAAGCCTTAACCAGTTCAGAGAGACGAACCTCGCTGAGAGAAGGCTCCAAGTTCTTTGACCTCGCTGTGGAAGGAAAATAAAGAAGAATCAAAAAAATCACAAATCAATAAAAATTAAAACAACATAGCAAAGTCTACCTATGTATTCTTCCCCATAAAAGGGAACAGAGAACCTCTCAGACCTCAACCCTTCAAATTAGGGAGAAAACTGCCAGTTTCTAACAAGGAAATCTTCTTGCCAATAGTCCTTATGGGAATCAAGTAGATTTACTACCAATACCCGGTCAGGGCTCCTAGCTTTGAGATAGAGGACACCAGAGCTAGTTCGAGAAAAGGAATAGCAAAAACAGACCTCGGCGAGCCATAACCTAGTACCATACAACTGATTTATTCTATGTTCGCCATTAACTATTTTCCACACATTGGGCAAGCATTCTGCAGGAACAATATTAAAATAGCCAAAGAAATGCAAGAACAAATCGTTGGGAGGGAAAGTGAGTCCCCCCTGGGAAAGCAACAAAACATGGATCTAGTGGCCGTCATCTATCTCTCTAACATTTCTAGGAGGGGAAGCGCATCACTCAATATCTACCGACTCAGGGATGTTATAAAAATTCCTAAATTCAGAGACCGACCTATTCCCAATCTTCGCCATTGGAAAACCCTAGAAAAACTACAAACTCAAAGAGAAAGTACAAAGAAAAGGCACAGGAAACTTACAAAATAGAAGATCAATTCGAACGATGAAGAAGCACGGGCCCAAACAACAAGGAAGTAATGAGAATGGAGATTGAGAGAAGAAGGTACAAAGTCATAGATCTCACAGAGAATGGAAGAGTGATGGAAAGATTGAAACGACGGTAGAAAAGTGACTATTCCAGAAAATCTTTAAATTTTGCTAATCGTAGTGCACAAAATACGAAGCGGATGCCGCCAAAATTAGATTCACAACCTTCGGAGAGTTGCACAATGTCCAAAACATCCATTATGACTAATCATTTAAATTTGTTGAGGCTAAAACATGGCCCAACAAACTTAGGGGCAATTGTGGGTACCCAAAATTAAGATCATGGGCCTGGACGAGTAGCCTAATTCTGGCGGCCCAAAGTCCAGGCCCCCCATCTCTTATTTGATTATCCGGTCTCTTCCCACGTCCCCATTAAGGGAGGTTATAGGGAGAGATGGAATACGTGGGGGAATACAACACCCCCACTTACCTAAATATACATGTATATATTGAACCCTAGGTTCGGGGCAAAAGGACAAGTTGTATTCTCTATAACTGCTCTCCGGAGTATATAGAAATAACACCGACTGCACCACCATGGACGTGGGCACATCTTTGCTGAACCACGTACATCCTTTGTTGTTGATTGTCATTTTACATTCTTTGTTCTTCCTTGGTAATTTCCTCTCCATTATTTACTTGTGTTGCATAATAATTGGCTTCACAATTACGTTTTAAAAAGTGGAACAATTAATCGTAACATTTTTAATGCTTTCAACTTTCTTCTAGAGAAACTCCCAATGTTAACTAACTCTTTTAATAGTTTCTGATCTAATCTTGGACAGGTAATATTCTTACATAAGTAATTTATTTTTGTAATCTAATGGGCATAATATGTTGTATACAAGAGTACAGTGCGAAAGAAAATAATAAAAGGTCAATAGAGAAGTGTGATAACTTTCAAAGATGAATGTTTTAGAATTCCAAATGAAGTAATTCATTTACAAGGGGAGTATCAATTGAATATTTTGGACAAAAGAATAATGTTGTACATATAGACTTGTGGTGCATAGTGTATACAATCCCTTCCTAAGATAATTATCTTGGTATGCCTCTAAATCCTCAATCATCTCTTTGACAATCCCAAAATTCTTAATATGATTATTTCGACCCCATAAAATCTGAATATCGAAATTAATCACATATCTTAAAATTGTTGTTCAAGGATTTATTCTCGTGATTCCTACATAAATATCTTCATCTTACTAACTACCACTTACACCTTTCTAAAACCTTCCCTAAGCAAAGTCCTGATATCTCATATATAATTTGGAGATCAATTTTTTTCTCAAGTATAAACCTCTTATCCCCACGATCCTCATGATCTGAACCATTCTCCAAATTATAGTGCTCAACCCATGTCTCACATAGGCTACTTAACCTAGTTGAGCTCTGATAACACATCACACATCCATGGATGCCTAAAATCAGAAACTAAACCCCCAAATAATACCCAGTTTCTTATAGTTATGTGTAGTTGAAACTATGGGTTGTAACACCGTAAATCACGTGAGTTAAAATTACTCCATTTTAGTTCATCATCCATACAAGTGATGATGGGTTTAGGAATTATCACCTCATCATTAGTCATAGTGGGTGATGTTCACCCTCTCTTACAAATGAGACATACATGCTCATCAACCTCTTTCAAAGTCGACCTCATTCGAGCTTTCCAATAAGCATAATTAGACCCATCTAAAATGGTTAGCCTATTACAAAAATTATTCATAAAACACAAATTTAAGGATCACTAAAAACCTTAGTGCAACTAGCTCTGATACCTGTTCTAGAAAGTAGGTGCATATGGATAGTCCGTATATTGGATTACAAATATAAAGTTTCAATTTTTTAACCAAATTTTATCTTGATTAATATATATTATGGTGTGTATGCAAATTAAATTTTAAATTAAATTGTATCCAATAACACAATCAAACCAAACAGAGAAGAAAAAGTAATGAAAAATCCCTTTTAGGCAAAACTAAGAATTCAACACTGTTGAGAGTTTGAAAAACACTAGATAACTTACAGACTACTTTGATCTCCACTAAGTATAACATGCAGGTCTTCAAATCTTTAATAGATGCGAAACAGTCCAGCACCATCCACAGGAAGTAGCTCTTCCTTCGGTATCCACCGATCAACCTTAGGATTATAAAATCCTTTCTTCTTCAGTAGTAGATCCTTGGCTCCACAAATTAGAAGTAGAGTAAAATATACAAGGGTTTGATGTAGTATTTGCAAACTACGGTTTGAAACTCAACAATCATTTTAGGTGATGAGTGATTTGGAAAAAAAACTTGCTTCAAAGAAACAAAAAGATGAACACTTTTAGAACATGTATGGGAATTTCATTTTCATCAAAAGTCTTAAGAAAAACTGTTCATAAAAGCCTTTTTTATAGAAAAACATGAATTTCGAGGCATTTGTCTCGTTCAAAGAAAATTAGAGTCTCATTCGAATGAAAACACTAGTCTCATTATAACGAGGTGAAGTCTCGTTCGATCGACCTTCTAACGAGCTTCCAACGAGAGTGTTTTTGCTAAACAGAGCTCCTTTCATCATATGTTCGTTAGAAGTAGGTTCTAAAGAATTAAGCATTTCGTTTCAACGAGATTTGATCTCTTTCCAATAAGATTTGATTTCGTTCAGACGAGAAAATCTCATTGGAATGAACTAAAATTTTAAAAAAAAGATTTTCAAAATCGTTTTATAAAAATTATCTCGAGTAAAAAACTTACATACCAAAATAATTTGACCGAGTAAAATCAAAATCACATATTCGTTTAAAGTGTTCATGATGATTGTAACGGCTTGAATCTCGGACACGATGCTCGTTCACTAACACGACTTCAAATGATTCGGGAGGTAAATGTGAATGTAATGTTTGATTTGTAATATAAGCTTGTAATGGGATGCACTAAAATAACTAACCTATGAGAAATTATAAAATCTTGCTCTTACAATTGTAAAAATAATAATTCACGATCTGTTATATAATTGTGTGAAAAAATAACTATTGTTTCTTTGTGATTAGTATTCTAAAAAATTAAAACTAAGTTAAAACTGAGTATGAAATAATGTATGACTATTTATGGGTGTTTGCAAACCCGAACTAAAACTGAAAGGCTAGTTTCGCTTTTTTTTGGGGGGGTTGGGTTCAAATTTATTTTCTGAGTAAATTTGCATTCAAATTATAAAAACTATGTGATGGTTTTCTTTCACTATGTTGTTGGAATAACAAAGAACGTTCATTATAGCTTGTTGAACATCATGACCCAATGTAATTGAATTAGTGTGTGTGTGTGTGTGTGTGTGAGAGAGAGAGAGAGTATGAATTAGTGAGTTAGAGAGAGGGTGAAAGATGGATTATTACAGTATACTTCACACTCCTCCAGCCAACTAGTAATATTGGAAGTCTCTTCTTATTTTTGTCTTAATTTTATCGCAAAATTGTTATTAACCCATCATTATAATCTATAATCAGTCTAATAAATGACAATTTTAAGGTCTAGAGAAATCACCTAGATGGAGAAATCTCAATCTTTTACTAGAACCCAAACAAAATGAATAAATTAGATGCAACCCACCTAATAAAAGGAAAAGTTTAAGACTTGTTTCAAAGCAAAGTTTTGAAAAAAATATTTGTTTTAGTGGGAAAATGAAGGTAATTGAAAATGAAAATGGTAGTAATAGTAATAAAAGTAATAAGAAAACACATGCACTTGTATAACACATACGCACGCGCGCACACACACACACACACATGTACTTACACATGTACTTACACATGTTTTCTCCTCAGAAAGATACATAACAATGTTAGGATTAAATAAAATAAGATAACCTTAAATTTGATCGGTTGAAAAAAATAACTAGTTAATGATTAATTAGACCCGTTAATTGCAGAACTCATATTCACACCCTTATATACTTTTCTCAGGAAAATTAGGCATGGTGATAACATTAGTAATAAGAGTACGAGAGGTGGAAATTGGACCGCACTTATACCTCTTTTATTTGTGTGAGCCATATATAGGGTACCCCTATTATCAAGTATGGCAATAAGAAGATTGAACAATTTAACTACCTTGCAAATTGTGGATTTCACCTCTCACAAGCATACATGTTCGATCGTATTATATTTTCCTTACCCGAAAGATGGGATAAGGTAGTAGAGAATATATTTAACATACATATTCCTGATTATGCCATGTCATTCCTTACGCTTCTAGAGAAGGAAAAAACATATTCACATAGTGTGGATAAAACTACGTAAAGAGAGCATTAACTAAGATTATGATGTATTGCGACATATGCTGGTTAAATTTAATCTTGCCAATAAGTTGAAGAAGAAAGGATTATGAGTTCAATTCATGGACATCTATACATCAATCATAGATAAATTCGAGCGGCAATGGACATTACATACTAGGTGATGATGTGACACCTCCCGGATTATCATCTCCTGCACCCCAATAAGGATTTTTATCACCACTGGGCGAATAATTCTTTTCTCGACCATTGGTTCACTCTACCACTCCGTCTATGAGTACGCAACAAATTCCTATCAATCTAACACCCCCATACCCGCTTTCGATACCTCCCGAGATAATGAGAAGAAGACCATTGGGTTCTCCCTTTCTGGGAATAATCCTACTGGAAATAAAAATGACATACAGATCTTTAGATTCTAGTGTTTGTCGCTTAGGAAAATGAATATGGGAATGGGGCAACATATAGCTGGAACTTTTTTTATCAAGCCATCAATGATGACACTTTTGAGCAACTTTGTAAAATTTTTTCATTCCCCGTCTACTTAAAGCAAAAGGTTCTTTACCGGGTCGCGAAATAATTGAGAAAATATCAAAGAAACTTTCGAAAGAGACATTTTCTGAATGGGGCACCGAGCTAAGACATTTTGGCTATGAAATCTCGCCAAATATTCAAATGTCGGTCGATTAATGGATTAGTTTTTGTAAAATGAGGTGATGGATAAAAAAATTGATCCATATGGAGGAAAATAAACAAAACAGATCTAAGAACGTCGATGTGCACATGTTGGGGTCTTAATCGTATGAAGACTTGAGGAGTGAATGGTTAGAAAGGATAAAGGGTGATCTATATGCAGACAAAAAACCCTAATCGGTGCAACTTGTACGTGCATGCCCAACAAGAAAAGATAATAAATTCCCACCAAACTTGGCTCCAACTCTGTATGACCAATTATTTATTTATTTATTTATATATAAACACGTTATATAAATAATGTCAAAATCATATGACTAAATTTAATTTCATGATAGAGGAATTGATCAAAGCAATTATCAATAAGTCTATTTCGAGCCTTTATGATGACATTGAAGATGATGCCTTGACCCGAACCTTTGGAACTGACAAAAGTGGGAGGACAAGAGGTGATGGATCACATATGTTAAAAACCAAATTAAAACACATTGCAACTCTAGTGGATGAGTTCTCCTTGGTGATGAATCGCATCTCGAGCCAAGAGTCAAGTCAATCCAAGACAGATGACGATATGCAGGAGATTAAGAGTAATCAAGAAGTTTTGGTAGGTAAAATCATGCGCCTCGTGTCCTTATTTACTCAAGGTTTTTTAGCCCTCATTACCTCCTAAAGGTTTCCCCTACCCTTCTTACCATGTTTTCCCGTATCCTCCATCTCAAGGTTTCCCATCCCAAATGTTAGCTCCTTCAGCATTCCCCTATTAAGTGCCTTCGCTTGATATAGTCCCTAGATCATCATCATCCATTCACGATGACTACGGAGAGTAGTACTATTTTAGAGACGTGACCAATAGTAGGATTATTAGCATTTGCAAACTCATTTCCTCGAATGTTAAAACTCTTTTTCATAGTCGCCCTTTACAAATAGGTGAGACTTGGATAATGTTAGATGACATATACAACATTTGTAGAGAAATTCATGTGCACAATTATAGCGGAGAAGGGAATGTGCTGGAATACTATCATAATTGTTTTATCACTCGGCCAGTTTATTTGTTCGTCAAGCCTAAGCCATGGATAATTTTTAATTTGAGAAAAAGTTGTAACATTTTGTTTATTTAAGTTATTTTAAGTTTTTGGGTCATTTGTTGACAATTTTAGTGTATGCAACATAAGTTTAAGTTTAAGTTGTTTAAATCATATGGAATAATTTGAATGAATTATGAATTGTGCATTCTTGTATGCAACATGACCTTCGTCTTAACCTATTAATATATTATTTAATGGATTTCCATAAGACAGATATTGGATGGAAGAGAGTAACTGAATATTTGATAATCATACAAAGGGCGTTCAAGAATTCATTAAATACACCTATAAAAATATTAAAAGTGATAAGATTCCATGTCTATGCACCCATTGTCTGAATGAAAAATATGACAAAAATTTCCACGGGACTTTTGATTTGAGACTATGACAAAAATTTGCATATATCAAAACATAGAATTAAAAACATGATGCTATAGGGCAAAAACTCAAAATAACACCCAAATAACCCCGTAACAGGTATGAACACCTTGCACGGGACCAATTTAACTTGTAGCAATTGATTGTAAAGTCAGAGAGTCCCCTCAATTGAGAATATGATGAAAATATACAAATATTTACACTAGGGCTTGAAAACATGCCGCTACCTGGTGAAAACCAAAAACAACCCCCAAATAGACCCATGAGAGGCATGAACACCTCGTACGAGACCAATGTAACTCGTAAAACTAACTGCATAGTCACATGACTACCAATTTGAGAATATGATAAAACTTTTCAAATACCTAGACTTAGACTTAAAAACATGTCGCTAGAGTGCGTAAATCCAAAATAACCTCCAAACGTCCTCATAAGAGGCACAAACATTTTGCACGGGATCAATGTAACTCGTAGAAACTGGATGCATAGTCATGGGACTCCTGGTTAGATAGTAAGATAAAAATTGAAAATATCTAGACTTTGGCTTAAAAACATATCGCTAGAGGTAGAAAACCAAAAATAACCCCATAAATATCCCTATAAGAGGCGCGAACACCTCGTACGGGACCAATATAACTCATAGGAACTGACCACGTAATTATGAAACTCCCGGTTTGATAATATGACAAAAATATGTAAATATCTACACTTGAGCATAAAAACATGTCGCTAGAGGGCAAAAAAACAAAATAGACCCCAAACATCCCGGTGAGAGGCAAAAACACCTTGCACAGAACCAATATAACTCGTGGGAACTAACCGCATAGTCATGGGACTTCGGATTTGAGAATATTATGAAATTTTTTGAATATATGGCCTTAGAATTAAAAAAGGCCGTGATAGGGAGAAATCCAAAACATCCCCAAAACGGCCCCATAATCGGTATGACTACCTCGTACGGGACTAATGTAATTGGTAGGAACAAACTGCTTAGTCATGGGATTCCCGGCTTGAGAATATGATAAAAATTTATAAATATTAGACTTAGGCTTAAAAACGTACCGCTAGAGGGTGAAAACTTAAAATAGCCCTAAACGACCCGGTTAGAGACACAAACACCTCCCATGACACCAATGTAACATGTTGGAAGTGATCGCACAGTCACGGGACTCTCGGTTTTAGAATATGACAAAAAAATTCAATAATTAGACACAGGCTTAGAAACATGCAGCTATAGGGAAAAAAATTAAAAACAACATCCAAACAGCCTCATAAGAGACACGAACACCTCGCACGGGACCAATGTTACGTGTACGAACTCACCTCATAGTCACGAGACTCCCAGTTTGAGGATATGATGAAAATTTGCAAATATCTAGACCTAGGCTTAAAAATATGCCTCTAGAGGGCAAAGGTAAAAAATAGCCCCCAAACAGCCCCGTAAAAGGCACGAACTCCTAGCATGAGACAAATATAACTCGTTGGAACTGACCCCATAGTCCCAAGACTCCTTCTTTGGGAATATGATGAAAATTTTCCAGTATTTAGAGTTAGGCTTAAAAATATTATGGTAGAGGGTGAAAACCTAAAACAACACAAAAATGGCCCCATAAAAGGCACGAACACCTCGAAGGGACCGATATAGCTCATAAGACCAAACCATTATGATGAAAATTTTAAAATATCAGAACCTGGACTTAAAAATATGTTGCTAGAGGGAAAAAATAAAAAAATCCCCTAAATGGACCCATAAGAGGCACAAACACCTCGTAAGGCACCAATGTAACTCGTAGAAACTGGTCATATAGTCCTGGGATTCCTGGTTTGAGGATATTATGAAAATTTTCAAATCAATAGACTTAGGCTTAAAAACATGTCGCTAGAGGGTGAAAACATAAAATAGCCCCCAAACAACTACTTTAGATGCACAAAAACCTCATACGGGACCAATGCAGCACGTAGGAATTGATCGCATAGTCATTAGACTCCTGACTTGATAATAGAATGAAAATATACAAATATACAAGCTCAAGCTTAAAAAGAAGCTGTTAGTGGGCAAAAATCCGAAACAATCCCAAAATGTAATTGACCAATGTAACTCGTAGGAACTAACCGCATAGTCAGGAGACTCCCGATTCGAAAATATGATGAAAATTTTCAAATATTTAGACTAGCCTTAAAATCATACCGCTAGAGGGAGAAAAACCCAAAATAACCCCCAAATGGTCGCGTAAGAGGTATAAACACCTCGTGTGGGACCAATATAACTCGTAGGAACTGATCGCGTAGTCATAGGACTCCTGATTTGAGAATATAATGAATGTTTTTAAATATATAGACTTAGGCATAAAAATATGCTGCTAGAGCGTGAAAACTCAAAATAGCCCCCAAACGGCCCTACTAGAGACATGAACACCTCCCACGGCATAATGTAACTCATAGGATTGACCGCATATTCACAGGACTCTCGATTTGAGAATATTATGAAAATTTATAAATATCTTGACTTAGGCATAAAAACACGCCTCTAGAGGAAGAAAACCCAAAACAACCCTCAAACGGCCTTGTAAGAGGCACGAACACCTCGCACTGGAACAATGTAACACATATGAACTAATTCCATAGTCGTGGGACTCCTGTTCTAAAAATATGATAAAAATATGCAACTATATATACGTGGGTTTACATGCCTATAGAGGGTGACAACCCAAGACAACACCCAAATAGCTCTGTAATATGCCCGAACTGCTCCCATGGGACCAATATAATGCATAGGAGATGAACGTGTAGTCACGGGAATCTCGAATATTATAATGAATTGCAATTATCTAAACTTAGGTTTAAAACTTTCCATTCGAAGTCATGGACCTAAAATAACCCCATATGATGTACGAAGACCTTACACAGGACCAATGTAACTTATAGAAACTGACCACCTATTCATGAGACTACCGATTTAAAAATATGATGAAAATATATATACTTAGGCTTAAACACATGTATCTAGAGGGAAAAAATCCAAAACTATCCCCCAATGGCCCCGAGAGAGGCACAAACACCTTGCACATGACCAATGTAACTCGTAGGAGAAAACTGCATAGTCTGGAGACTCTCGACTTTAGAATGTGATGGAAATTTGCAATATTTTTTACTTAGGTCTAAAAGCATGCCCCTAGAAGGAAAAAATCCAAAATAATCCCCAAACAACCCCTTAAAAGGCATGAAAACCTCATAGGGGACAAACGTAACTCGTAAAAACTGACCACGTAGTCACGGGACTCATAATTTGAGAATATGATGAAATAATGCAAATATGTTCGTAGAGGCATAAAAACATACACCTTGAGGGGAGAAGACTCAAAACAACCCACAAACGGATCCGTTAGAGGCACGAACACCATGCTCATGACCAATATAACTCGTAGGAACTTATCGCATAGTCAGGGGACTCTCGGGTTGAGAATATCATGAAATTTTACAAATATCTAGACTTGGGCTAAAAAACTAAGAGAAAATACTTTACCTTAGGCTTTTTGTTTGTTTTATTTGCACTTTGGCATATTTGGAGTATCCCGTTACAAAACGACACTCACCGACATGTTGAATTAAACTCCAACATATCCAAGATTGAAAACTTCCCCACATCTCAAAAAGGTATAAAGCTTTTAGGAGTTTAAAATTATTCGTAATTTTATTTGGGATGTTATTTTTTATATAGAAACCAAGGTTGGATTGTTTATTTTAAAAATAATTTTTTTAACCTTGTTCAAACGAGATCAGAATCTCATTTGAAATGATTTAGCCTTTCATTCGAAGGGTAATTTGATCTTACATCGAACGAACTTCCAACAAGGGCCTTATGTTTGAATTCATTTGAATGTCATTAGAAGCAGGTTCAAATGAGATTGGAGTCTTGTTCAAATGAACTATATTTTCATTCAAACGAAATGCATTTCTCGTTCGAACGACTTTAACTTTTGTTCAGATGAATTTTCGCCTCAAATTTCTTGTCAGGTATATAAATACCTATTTTGACGCCATTTCATAATACTTTTGACAAAACTTTTCTTGCATATCTATTGCAAATATTTTCAAGTTCTGTGATAAAAAACACTTTTGATTCTCAACTTTACATCCCCAAATAATTTTTGTGAATTTTTTTGAAGCCCAGAAAGTTTTGTATATTGTATACACAGTTGTGGAGAGAGATATCTACGATTGACTTTGGAACTCGAGGGATCACGGCTGAAGGAAGAATACTGAAGAAGGTTGATCGATGGATACCGAGGCTGAATTCCCGCTTGTGGATGACTCTAGACTAAGCCATTTTCTTTAGAGGTTTTGAAGACACTGCACGTTATACTCATGGGTGTACAAAGTAGTTTGTAAGTCAATAGTCTTATAAACTCTCTAAACTGCTGATTAAAAGGTTTTTTTCCCTAAAAAGGGATTTTTATCAATACTTTTATTCTTTGCATGCGTGGTTTAACTCATTATATTTAGAACACATATTTTCCTTCACACCTAATTAATGAAAGGTTAAAATTTGTTTAAAATTGGACTTTTGTTTTTGGTACTTAAATTGATAAAAACACAAAAATATAATTTTTTGTTTATGACCTTCCTTGACGAGTGTGTTCATCCGTGAAAATTTATCTCGTTTGAATTCGAAGTTTGCTGAAAGAATTAAAATTGTTGAAGAAGAACATATACGTTTTAAATCCTCCATGAAACCTTTGCAAACTGTTCGAACTCAAAGATATTTTTTTCGTGAGAAGCTTGTGGACATGGACCGTGATTTTAAAATTTTAGAACTGTCCAAGAAAAAGAGTGATGATAGAGTTTGATTTTTAGGAAAAGAATTAGAAGACCCTAAAATTTCTAGGGTTAGTATATGTGCCAATGAGGATAATGACAAATGAATTAATGATTTGAGAGACGCGAGAAGACTCTTATGGATAAGTTCTCTTGGATTGAGGGGAAGCGAGATTACCTTCTAGGAATGATTGAAAATTTAAAGAAGGAGTCCTTAAAACTTGAACTGTCAACTTATTTTCTTGAGTCTAAAATTGTGAAGTTAAAGATGATTTAAAAGAATCTAGTAGTTTTAGTAGTAATGGTACTGGCTCTTATGATACAAATGCTTCCGTTGTCTAAGTCAAGACCACGGTTTGTTTTATAGGGCCAATCGCATCCAAGGACATTAAAAAAAGGTCAACCTATAGGCAACATTCCTTGTGTTTACACATATTCACAATTTGGTAGGAAAGTTCACCTTAGGGCATTTTGTTATGATCTTGGAATAGGTCTTAGGAAGTTGAAATCTAGTGTCCCCTTGGTTACCGAAACCCAACGCGTTAAGAATACATTTATTTGGGTTAGGAAATCTATTTTAGAGGTGCTAAATGTTTAACGGCTTGATTCTCGCATGCTTGCACATAACTCTTCTCATGTTATATCTTATGGGTGATTGCTTGCATATTTTTTTTATCATACTTAGTTGTGCTTCACGAAATATGTTTGCTAGGATTATGCGATGTGTATCTTTTGTATTTATTTTTCTGTCATTGTGTCATATTGGAAAAATACAAAAAGATTTTATTTTGATGAAGTTTTTGAAAAATATAAATAGATTTTTGATTTTTATGTATTTTAGTTTTACACATTTGGAATGGCATATTGGTGTGTTTAATCCAATTCACTCCATAGTTCCATGTGTCTAGGACATTTGGTTATAATTGTAGATACTTGATTGTTCTTAACCATGTTTTCATGGAGTTGTTTTGAACTTGATTTTCTTTATGGACTCGATTTTGTGTATGCCTCCACACACATGGACGAGATATTCAAACCATAAACTCACACGTATATTTGAGCTTTGTGAGATGTTTTCCCATCAATTTTGTCATATACATGTTTTGTGACTATCCGGGCTTTATGCACGTAAGAACCGTTGCCCTTGAGAAATTTTGTTTAGTATTGAAAAAAATATAAGGGTGCATGGGAAAGGGCTACGAAAGGAGAGAATATCATTTGCAGGAAAGACACTATTGGCAAGAGACCAATAGAAAGATTAAAGGCAATAAATACAGAAAAAATGCCAAAAAGGGGTCAACTTAGTTTAATGTTGGATTAATTAAAAGAAATAACTTCAAAATAAAAGAAAAGAAAAGAGAAATGTGCTTTATGTTTCCATTAACTTTAAAAGAAAAGAAAAGAGAAATGTGCTTTATGTTTATCTTTTGAGGGTGTTTAGTTGAAAATCAAGGGGTTTGCACAATGAATTCTAGTTATGCTTATTTTTTCATGACGCTATTGATTTGTAGAATCGTCAATATTTTAGGCTTATGTGCATTATGATGGTTTGTTCATTGAAGTTCAATTTATCTTGTCACTTGAGGCAAAAGCTTAGTTTGATAAAGTTTTGCGATCAATTAGAACTTCTTGAACATATTTAAGTGTTTGGATTATAATTCATTTGTATTTAGTTCATGCCCATTCATTCCATCCCACATGTTTAGACACATCGATATTATGCTAGTTGATGATACTGAAAATGGTACCACCATGTCACAATGATAATGAGCTCAAACATGTATAACGATGGCAGCAAACAAGCAATATAATTGTAAGAGAATAAGATGAGGTGAAGAGGGATTGAGCACCAGAATTAAGTTGTTCATCCAAATTATGGCCTACGTCCACTGTGCAGTGTGTATAATCCACTAGAATAAGTCTCTAATGGCCCAAATATATAAACACTCAAGCTATATCTCTCTTACAGTGAGTTTGACAGAGTTTCTGTACGGTTTCTAAGCTTTCCCCTTTACAAGAGGTAGAAGACAAGTATTTGTAGTGCCTAAGGGGTGTAATGCACCCCCTAAGCATGCAGTAGGTGTGCGATGATGAAGGATTCCAATAAGATGATAACAATTGTCCATAGCTCATGTAACTAATGATGATGCAATATCCCCTCACGTGAGGGGATAATCTAGTTATAACATAATTGCCCACGTGGGACATGCCACCTTGGAACCTTTTACTGCTCGTATGATATGGTGTCATCTTCAGAGGTTTCGACCTAGCGGAGTTCGAGGTTATTGAAGCAGTGCTTAACTTCATGCTACAAATTGACGACTATGGTCTCGACCGAGGAGCCCAGGCCGAGGCAGACTAAACAGGATCTTTCCTGACGTCGGCTGGGCTAGTGGGCGAGAAATGACCGTGTTGATGAAATTCTTCTCTGAGGTCTCGGCCTATTAGATGTCAAGGTTATGAGTTACGAGGCCAACCCTGATCTGGATGAGCCTTGGAAATGACCTGTTAGTTCCTTGTGGAATCTCGACTACTGGAGATAGGGGATCTCATCCCTAGACAAAGTCATACTTGGTCCAATTAATTAACCACTAGCCTTCAGTCATCTATGTGAAGAGGTGGCTAAGGGGTACGATTCTTTCATGTCCTCTTATGAGACATTTTCGACGTTTCAATTAGATAAAACTTGGGGCATAAGAGAGTGACACATGTCATAGTTTTGGTTGAGTAGCGTCTGTCCCAAGATTTATTTGGTGTTTGAATGCTTTATAATTCACACTTCAAATGATGATGTACATTGGAAAATGTGCTTCATCATTTCCTTGATATTTAAATTCTAAACTTTCTCGCTCTCCTCGTTACGCCTAAAAGCTCCCACCCATTCCTCTTTCTCTAGCTTTCCTAATTTTTTGCAACTGTGTAGCCTCTTTCTCTTTCTCTTTCTTTCTTCGATAGCTAGCTCTTCAGGTAACCATTCTTACCTCCTTCTTCTACTTCATTTCATTAAAATCTTTTAGTTAGGTTGTGTCTATCTATTCCGATGAGTTTTGAACTTTTTGGTGAGGATTTGAGTGTGTTTGGCCTTATATAGGCCCTCCTTTCGGTGTTCTTAGGTGGCTGGGACTTGATCGGAGGGGACTTTAATATTTTTTTTACCTTTTAGGCCTTATATTCGACAACCTCCGGTCATATTCTCTGTCCATCTTCAAGGTTGTATTCTTGAAGTTCTTACTTGATATCGTTTTAACTTCCTGTTTGATATTTGGTCAACTGAAGTCAAAGTTGTGAGTTGTTCGTTCCTTTGCTAATTTTCATCCAAGTTAACTCTCGTCCTTTGATTTTAAGACGGATGTATAGCTTAGCTGAGGAGTTTCCCATCCTTAGAGAGAAGTGCTTTGAACAAATTAGGATGGTACAGTCTGAGGAAGCCGAGAATCATAAGACTAAGGCTTTTCTCCTTCGTCCAATTTATCCACCTGCCCTAACTGTCATATACCCCCAAGTAACTAAACCTTGTGATCCAATGTCTGAGTCATCCTCATCAACTGATGTCCCTTTGTCTACCTCTTAACCGACCGAGATTATTGATTCGTATGAGGAAGCCATGGCCTGTGGTCCATCCCAAGCTAAAAGGTCTGATATGGATGAGGCTTCTTCTCGTGTCTCGTCTTCCAAAAGAGCCAAGACATTGGATCAATCTAACTTTGTTCATATACTTTAACCTAATATGGAAATTCCTCCTCCTTTATATGCAATTCATCTCTCGACTATAATTGGAGATGATATTGCAAAGAGGTTCCCTAGTGGTGACCAAAATAATCTTCCTGTTGAGGTTTCGAAAAGCAATAGTGAGGAGAGTGAGGTTGATACATCTGTTGTTGAGGAATACAATAGTGTTGTATCAAAAGTCGACCTCTTGGTCTGTAGGAATCTATACGACATAAATTCTTATATTTCTATATGAAAGCCTCTTAAGGAGGAGAGAGCCTTTTATAGCCGAGAGGGTGAAGTCTGTGTTTACGAGGAGATGTTTAAGCTCGACTTTCTCTTGCCCATTCACCCTACAATCTGAGCAATTTTAGCTCATCTAAAACTTGCCCCTTCTCAACTTTCATCAAATTCCTGGAGAGTTATCCTTGGCTCTATTGTCCTTTGGAAGATAGTCCATCAAACTGACCCTCCATTTTGCATATTTTTTGCCTATTACACACCTTCATCCCCCAAGACTCAACCTGGTTACTATCACCTCGTAGCTAGGAAGTTCAAGAAGAATATTTTATTGCTCACCCAAACTTTCAACCACAATAGAAAACCCTATTACTTCTTTGTCTTTGGGACTTGGGAGTTTGGTCCAAATCAAGCCTGTGGGACCTCTGAGCCCAAGACCCCTCTGAAGTGCGGCAAAGTCTCTGTGTCGAACAACTCATTTCAGGATTGAACCATGAGGCCTTTGATAAGGTCAAAACGCTTCGTACACAATGTGATAAAGGTCATATCATAAAGTTTGATCATCTAATGACTCTATACTATTTAGCTCAGAGAGGTCTAGGGGCTAGTCCTCTTGTCGAGCTATGTAAGTAATAAACTTCACTAACTATTGTCTCCTACTACATAATTGCCAATAATTAAAATCTGAGGTTTATCTTTTACAGGTCATCCCGAAGGTATATTAAATGAGCTTTTGAATATGGTGGCCCCCAACTTGTGCAAACATACCAGCAAGCATAGCTAAGGAACTTAACCCCTTGCTGCTCAGATAAAAAAATCAACTGTTGGCAGCCCCAGTCGAGCTGACAATGCTGGGAAGAAAAGAAAAAGCGGAGTTGATGACACCACAACCACTCATCCCCCAAAGAAAAATCGTCCTACTCAAGCCATTCTGATCTCGTTCGATGATGCACTGGCTGTTTGGTGGTCGTAACTGAAAATTACTGAAGAGAGAATCATCAGCCATGGAAAATCGGCCATAGATAGTATCGTCTCGTTTATCTTTGAGGCCGAAAAATGTTTCCTCCAGTCAATGGACATCTCTATGTTGACTGAATTTTCCATTCATAGGGTTTTTCAAGTACTTTTCAAAAAAATTCTAGATGTACTCTCTTCCTTAATTATATCTCGTATTGAATTATCTTCCCATTATTTTACAGGGCGCAGTCTTTCTTCATCGTATGGGAAATTTGATTAGTAAGAAGCTTCCCTTAATTAAAAAAAGGAGGGACGCTATCACTATGGTGAACAATCTAAGAAATGAGCTGCAGAATGCAAAGACGGCCTTGTAAGAGGCGTCGGGATTATGTGTGTGAAATATATTTTATATAATGTCATCCCAGTTTTCTGGTAGGGAAAATAGATTATTAATTCTTTGAAGCTTTGCCACAACGTCTTCAATTTTCTTCAATACGTCATAGACCAAGTGGGATTGTGACAAAATAAAAATCTCCCTATGACATATTACAAACACAGTTTTGTTCATAGAATTAAGTCAAAATAATACATGGACTCAATTGGAAATTTATGTCCTTAAAAATCTCCCCCTTTGACTATTCTGGGACAAAAGTAGACCAGTGAAATGCCTAAGCCGAGCAGTCAATCCGTATGACGCCTAAATCCCATACCATAAACTCAAAATTAAAAATACAGGACACGGACTAGTATATGTAGCACCGAAAATCATGAACTGTCTGAATGTGATCTCGAATCGCTGAAGCATACCTACACACATGAAACAGACGAACAAATACCAAGTTAAGTATGGAGGAACAAATGAAACCAATATATATATCCAAATTTTACCAAACAACAATAGATACATATATGAATAACCAATATGGATAAACTCTGAAAAGTCATTTGTTAAATAATTTGAGCAACAAACTGATACCAATGTGTACTACCAATTTGAGATACCAATTTGTAAACATATGTAAACCAAAACATGCTCAAATCTCCCCCTGCATCATACATCTCTCCCCCTTTTATCTCAAATAGACAATCTGGTGAAATGATAAACCAATCCAAGTATTTAGTATGAGAATAGAAACCAATTTGAATCAATGCGAAATTGCTAGATAATCATGAAACAACCAGCTAAATATGATCAAGTAATGACAAATCAGTAGCAAGTAAACCGATGAATCACACAAAGAATATAGCAATCTAATCAGGTGTGATAAACGGACTATATGAAAAAAATCCAATTTAGAACTAATAAATCCTGCATATAAACAAATTAGTGCAGAAACACTTCAAGAAGTACCAAAAATATACTAATTTAAACCATTAGACTTCAAACCAATCAAAAGCAACAATTCAGCCTGTCATTGGAACGAGCCAGGGATGTCGCTCAAACGAGTTGAGGACGTCGCTCGAACGAAGTACAGAGGTCGTTCACGCGACATAGGGATGTCGTTTCAATGACTTCTCGCAACCTGCCAATTTTTCACATTTTCCCTAAAATATTATTATTTTTGGCCAGTGAAAAATTTTCCAACAAAAAATCAGTGGAAGGTCCTCACAGCAGCAAAACAGTGCTAAAACAGTAGGCTTTTAACACAAAACGCAAGAACTCATAAAAACTAACAACGTGAGTTACATGCAAACATAGTACCGATGTGCTCAAACATGGATATGAAATGAATAGGCGCGAAACTACAACAAATAAGTCACAATTCCAACACATCGAAACGATCAAGAAGCTGTAATTGATAGCGATAAATCATCAAACTTTATCATAGCCATATGACAATAAAAGTGTGAGCTTAATGAACTAAACATACTACATTCATACAAATCCATAATTTTGACGATTCTACAAACAATAGCTTCAAATTGCAATGTTTCAACATTAGGATTAGATGTGCAAACCCGTTTAAATTTTTAATTCATCCAAACTCCCTCAATAATATCATATTTTCTTTGTAAT
Organism: Sambucus nigra; assembly: GCA_949130495.1. Classification (NCBI taxonomy): domain Eukaryota; kingdom Viridiplantae; phylum Streptophyta; class Magnoliopsida; order Dipsacales; family Adoxaceae; genus Sambucus; species Sambucus nigra. Next base: position 209,697,950 of record OX422223.1, on the reverse strand, counting down.
GAACTAAACTAATTTGCCCTTTTCTTAGCATATTGAATTTTCTTTTGGTCTCTTTTAAACGGTGGTTTTCACGACTAGTTAATTTTGAACTCTCGTAGACCTTTTCCCGTGCATCACTCGTCATTTTTCAATTCAAATCCTCACGATAAACGGTTCTTACATGCACCCTTCTCCTTAAGTCTACTTACACATAGATGACAAGATTAAGATAAGAGCGCCTCACCAAATTCAAATATGCAAGAGAAGTCAAACATTCATATAAACTCGTGCATGTGTGCAATGTTGGCATATATACAAAGTCGAATCAAAATGCATATTAACTTCAAAACTACCCCATATAAACAATGGTTAAGATCATTCTAAGCATCGATAATAATGACCAAATGTCCTAGCCACGTGGATAATGAAATGATGGGGGTAGTCCAAGAACACCAATATGCCACATCAAATATGTAAACTTAAAAACAAAAACCAAACAAGAAAACGAAACTATTTTCGGTTTTTCAAACATTTTCTTAAAAATAAGCTCTTTTTGTATTTTTCAACTAAACTCAAACTAATGAAAAATATAATATAAAGAGATAAACATGTCATAACACTAGAAAATAATAGATCATGGTGCAAGGGCTAGCGAATGACAAAATATGCAAGCTACCACCCATAAGAAATAGCAAGAGATGAATCGTGTGCATGCATGTGAGAATCAACCAACGAAGAATTTAGCATCTCCAAAATGGATTTCCTAACCCAAACAGGTGTATACCTAACAAAATGGGTTTGTGGAACCAATGGGACACTACGTTTAATCTTCCTAATGTCGTTTCTAAGATCAAAACAAAAACTCCTAAGTTGACCTTTCCTTCCACAATGCGAGCATGTGAAGACATGACGAGGAACAGGACCTTTAGGTTGACCTTTTCTAATACCCTCGGATGTGGTTGACGCTCTAAAACAAACTATGATTTTTCCTTTTACATTCGAAGCACTAGAATAAGATAAGCCACTACCATCACTGCTCGAGTCATTTAAATCATTTTTTAACTTCAAAACTTTCGACTCAAGGAAACGATTAGAGTCCTCAAATTTTTGGGACTCCTTCTTTAAATTTTTAATTGGCCCTAGAAGGTTATCTCGCTCCACCTCAATATGAGAAAACTTATCCCTAAGAGCCTTTTCTCGTGCTAAAAAATCATTAATTGAATTATTTTCCTCAACGGAACAAACTCTAGAATTTCTCAAATCCTCTAACTTTTTTTCTAAAACGAGGACTCTATCATCACTCTCCTTTTTGCCAAATTTTAATATATTAAAATCTTTAAACAAGGAACTAAAGTGCTCACTAAAAATATCTCTTTGAATTTTAAGGGTTTGCAAATATTCAATCCTATTTTTGAAATCGGAATTTTCTTTCTCTAAAACTTCAATACGTTTTGCAAGCTTTAAATTCAAACGATGTAAATCGTCAAAGCTTAGAGAATCCATCGATAGAAAACAAACACACGGGATCACAAAACAAATAAATTATGTTTTCTAGCTCTAATACCAATTTGAAATTCACTTTTGCATGTGTTTCAAATCAAACCAATTTATTCCAAAAATTATCCAACTTTTAATGTGCACCAAATCAAGTTTTGAAAACCCAGTTCTTACTTTAAATAAATTTTATCTTGATTAATCCTAAACATGAATCTAGTGATTAAAGCAAGTAAAATAAAGTAAATAATACTTATAACATCGGATGTCAAGGAAAAACCCAAAATGGGAAAACAACCTCGGATGGCCCAAGCCAGACAATCACTATGAACTATGGTTTTACAAAGACAGATTAGCCTTACTCAATGACTCGATTCCCATCGGTCTTGACGCTCCTTCGTATCTTATATCGTTCTTCAATAGTGCCCAAGCACAAATTTCGTCTTCCACGATACCTGTCCACAACACACGCGTCCACGTATATGTCGATGTCCACCGATTGACTATGATTCGTCTACGATGTCGAACAAGAAGTCCTTATCTTTTCTTCACCACAAAACCCTGATGTTCATGTGTAGAACAAAACTTCTTGGTGCAACAAGATCACTTAAACATATAAGAATGATAACTCAGATCTTTGCAAACATTAAGGATGTGTTTATGCTTTTTAAACCTTAGAAAATATGTGCAAACAACATACTGGATGGTAAACTGTTTTTCCAAATGCACACCTACGAAACTCTGATGAAAACACACTTTAAATAACAATTAGACGTTGCCACAAAAAACTTGTCGTTCGAATGACAAGGCCACGTCATCCGCATGACATACCTATTTCATTTGAATGAGATTAGTTGTGGTTTGAACGAGCTCGCGCGTCAGTTTGACTTTTTGACTTTTAGTTCAAAATGTCTCTTCCAAAAGAGATCCAAAATAGTCAAACTCTATTTCGAGTTTATCCGAATAAAATGTAGTGTTAACCATTAAAACACTTTTAAAAACATTTTAAAATATTTTTCTTTATCAAAATACATCCTTATCTTTTATAAAAACAATTCCGAGCACCATTAATTATACGGATGCATACATGAGTGGACTTGGAATGCAATTAACTTTGAAGACGATTAAACTTTTACCAATTAAACTTTCGCATGATTAATTATTTGAAGCTTTGCCGCAATGTCTTCAATTTTCTTCAATACGTAATAGACCAAATGGGATCGTGACAAAATAAAAATCTCCCTATGACATATTACAAATATAGTTTTGTTCACGGAATTAAGTTAAAATAATACAGGGACCCAATTGGAAATTAATGTCCTTACAAATCTCCCACTTTGACTATTCCGGAACAAAACTAAACCAGTGAAATGCCTAAGTCGGGACATTAAGCCGTATGACGCCTAAATCCCACACCATAAACCCAAAATCAAAAATACAGGACACGGACTAGTAAATATAGCACCGACAAGCATGAACTATCTGAATGTGATCTCGAATCGCTGAGGCATACCTCCACACATGAAATAGACAAACAAATACCAAGTGAAGTATGGAGGAACAAATGAAATCAATATATATATATCCAAATATTACCAAACAAAAATAGATACCAATATAAATAACCAATGTGGATAAACTCTAAGAAGTCATTTGTTAAACAATTTGTGCAACAAACTGATACCAATGTGTACTACCAACATGATATATCAATTTGTAAACATATGTAAACAAAAGCATGCTCAAATCTCCCCCTAAATCATTCATATCTCCCCCCTTTTTGTCTCGAATAGACAATCCGGTGAAAAGATAAACCAATCTAAGTATTTAGCATGAGAATAGAAACCAATTAGAATCAATGTGAAATCGCTAGATAATCAAGAAACAACGAGCTAATATGATCAAGTAACGACAAATCAGTATCTAGTAAACCAATGAATCACACAAAGAATATAGCAATCTAATCAGGTGCGATAAATGGACTATATGCAAAAATCCAATTTAGAACTAATGAATCCTACATATAAACCAATCAATTCAGAAACACTTCAAGTAGTACCAAAAATATACCAATTTAAACCAGTGGACTGCAAACCAATCAGAAGCAACAATTCAGCCTGTCATTGGAACCATCCAGGGACGTCACTCAAACGAGTTGAGGACGTCGCATGAACGAAGTACGGAGGTCATTCGCGCGACATAGGGATAACGTTTCAACGACTTCTCGCGAGCTGCCAAATTTTCACATTTTCCTAGAAATATTATATATTTTTTCCCAGTGAAAAATTTTCCAGAAAAAAATCAGTGGAAGAGCCTGACCACAGCAAAAAGTGATAAACCAGTAGGTTTTTAACACAAAATGCAAGAACTCATAAAAACTAACAATGTGAGTTACATGCAAACATAGTACCGATGTGCTCAAACATGGATATGAAATGAATGGGTGTGAAACTACAACAAATAAGTCATAATTGCAACACATCAAAACGATCAAGAAGCTCTAATTAATAGCGATAAATCATCAAACTTTATCATAGCCTTATGACAATAAAAGTGTGAGCTTAATGAACTAAACATACTACATGCACACAAGTCCATAATTTTGACGATTCTACAAACAATAGCGTCAAATTGCAATGTTTCAACATTAGGATTAGATGTGTAAACCCGTTAAATTTTTAATCCAACCAAGCTCCATCAATAATATCATATTTTCTTTGTAATGAACGAAACTAATTTGGCCCTTTTCTTAGCATATTGCATTTTCTTTTGGGCTCTTTTAAACTGTGGCAGTCACGACGAGTTAATTTTGAACTCTCGCAGCCCTTTTTCCGTGCATCACTCATCATTTTTCAATTCAAATCCTCATGATAAACGTTTCTTACATGCACACTTCTCCTTAAGTTTACTTACGCATAAATGACAAGATTGAGATAAGAACGCCTCACCAAATTCAAATATGCAAGAGAAGTCAAACATTCATATAAACTCCTGCATGTGTGCAATGTTGGCATATATACAAAGTCGAATCAAAATGCATAACAACTTCGAAACTACCCCATATAAAAATGGTTATGGTCATTCTAAGCATCGATAATAATGACCAAATGTCCTAGCCACATGGATAATGAAATGATGGGGGGGGGGGGTCCAAGCACACCAATATGCCACATCAAACGTGTAAACTTAAAAACAAAAACCAAACAAGAAAACAAAACGATTTTCGGTTTTTCAAACGTTTTCTTAAAAATAAGCTCTTTTTGTATTTTTCAACTAAACTCAAACTAATGAAAAATATAATATAAAGAGATAAACATGTCATAACACTAGAAAATAATAGATCATGGTGCAAGGGCTAGCGAATGACAAAATATGCAAGCTACCACCCATAAGAAATAGCAAGAGATGAATCGTGTGCATGCATGTGAGAATCAACCAACGAAGAATTTAGCATCTCCAAAATGGATTTCCTAACCCAAACAGGTGTATACCTAACAAAATGGGTTTGTGGAACCAATGGGACACTACGTTTAATCTTCCTAATGTCGTTTCTAAGATCAAAACAAAAACTCCTAAGTTGACCTTTCCTTCCACAATGCGAGCATGTGAAGACATGACGAGGAACAGGACCTTTAGGTTGACCTTTTCTAATACCCTCGGATGTGGTTGACGCTCTAAAACAAACTATGATTTTTCCTTTTACATTCGAAGCACTAGAATAAGATAAGCCACTACCATCACTGCTCGAGTCATTTAAATCATTTTTTAACTTCAAAACTTTCGACTCAAGGAAACGATTAGAGTCCTCAAATTTCTGGGACTCCTTCTTTAAATTTTTAATTGGCCCTAGAAGGTTATCTCGCTCCACCTCAATATGAGAAAACTTATCCCTAAGAGCCTTTTCTCGTGCTAAAAAATCATTAATCGAATTATTTTCCTCAACGAAACAAACTCTAGAATTTCTCAAGTCCTCTAACTTTTTTTCTAAAACGAGGACTCTATCATCACTCTCCTTTTTGCCCAATTTTAATATATTAAAATCTTTAAACAAGGAACTAAAGTGCTCACTAAAAATATCTCTTTGAATTTTAAGGGTTTGCAAATATTCAATCCTATTTTTGAAATCGGAATTTTCTTTCTCTAAAACTTCAATACGTTTTGCAAGCTTTAAATTCAAACGATGTAAATCGTCAAAGCTTAGATAATACATCGAGGGAAAATAAACACAGGAGAGATAAACAAACACATGGGATCACAAAACAAGTAAATTATGTTTTCTAGCTCTGATACAAATTTGAAAATTCCCTTTCACGTGTGTTTCAAATCAAACCAATTTATTCCAAAAATTATCCAACTTTTAATGTGCACCAAACCTAGTTGTGAAAACCCAATTCTTACTTTAAACTAACTATATCTTGATTAATCCTAAACATGCATCTAGTGATTAAATCAAGTAAAGTAAAGTAAAGAATACTCACAACGCCGAATGTACGAGGAAAAAACCCAAAACGGGAAAATAACCTCGGACGGCCCAAGCCAGACAATCATTATGAATAATGGTTTTACAAAGACAGATTAGCCTTACTCAATGACTTGATCCCCATGGGTCTTGACGCTCCTTCTGATCTTCTACCATTCTTCAATAGTGCCCACGCAGAAATTTCATCTTCCACGATACCTGTCCACAACACACCCGTCCACGTATGTTTCGGTGTCCACCGATTGGCTTTGATTCGTCTACGATGTCGAATAAGAAGTCCTTCTATTTTCTTCACCTCAAAACCCTGACGTTCATGGGTAGAACAAACCTTATTGGTTCAACAAGATCACTTAAACATATAAGAATGATAACTCGGATATATGCAAACTTTAAGGATTTGTTTATGCTTTTTAAACCTTGGAAAATATGTGCAAACAATGTTCTGGATGGTAAACTATTTTTCCAGATGCACAGCTACGAAACTATGATGAAGGCACGCTTTAAATAACAATTAAGCATTACCTCGAAAAATGTGTCGTTCGAACAACAAGGCCACGTTGTTCACGTAATATACCTATCTCGTTTGAATGAGATTAGTTGTCGTTTGAACGAGCTGGTGTGTCGGTTTGACTTTTTGACTTTTAGTTAAAACATCTCTTCCAAAAGAGATCCAAAATAGTCAAACTCTATTTCGAACTTATCAGAATAAAACGTAGTTTAAACCATTAAAACACTTTTAAAAACATTTTAAAATAGTTTTCTTTATAAAATTACATCCTTGTCTTTTATAAAAACAATTCCGAGCACCATTAATTATACGCATTCATACCTTAGTGATTTCGAAATGCAATTAACTTTGAAGACGATTAAACTTGCACCAATTAAACTTTGGCATGATTAATTCTTTGAATATTTTCCGAAATGTCTTCAATTTTCTTCAATATGTTATAGACCCATTGGGATCGTGACAAAATAAAAATCTCCCTATGACATATTACCAACACAGTTTTGTTCACCGAATTAAGTCAAAACAATACACGGACTCAATTGGAAATTTATGTCCTTACAATTCCCTCTTCCATAACTTTGAGGAAACCTCTGAAGGCCGAGAGGGCCTTCGACGGCCGAGAGGGAGAGCTATGTGTCTATGAGAAGATGTTCAAACTTGGCTTCTGTCTTCCAATTCATGCCATTATTTGAGACATTTTCTCGTACATTAACTTAGATCCTTCACAACTATCCCCAAATTCTTGGAGGGTCTTAATTGGGGCTATCATCCTTTGGAAGGTAGTTCATCATACCCACCTTCCAGTTAGGGTTTTCTTAGCGTGCTATATTCCCTCGTTCGCTAAAAATCATCCTAGTTATTACCACTTCATAGACAGGAAGTTCGATAAGAAAATGCTCTTAGTAACCTAGACTTATATTCACAATTGGAAGCCTCGATACTTATTTGACTCAGGGGATTGGGAGTTTGTCCCTAATGAGGCTTGTGGAACATTTTTTCCAAGAACTCCTCTAAGATGGGCCAAGGTCTCTATCTCGGCCAAAATCGACCCTGGACTGAGCCAATACAACTATAAGAGTGTTGAGGACCTTCGTAGTTAGGGCAAAGATGGTAATCTCATCAAGTACGAGCATTTGATGACCCCCTACTATTTAACTCAGACAAGTCTGGGGGTGGCCCATTGGCTGAGCTTCGTAAGTGCTCAAAATAATTTTTCACACCAATTTATATCTCATACCTTCCATGTATCTGATCTGCCAACTCCGATGTTTATCCTTTTGTAGAGAAACTAGAAGGTGTTTCAGACGATCTCTGGAATATGTCTGCACCAAGAATCATGAAGCTCATGGAGAAGCGTGGTGGAAAGAGTGCACCTCCTCCTGCCTAAACAAAGAAGGGGAAGGCTCCTACAGACCCTTCCCATACGAGGCCTAGTAAATCTCCAATTATTAAGCATAGTATCCCCATTTCTACGGACGAGGATTTATCCACTCACCTATTTGCCCTGAAGATCGACGATAATGTCATCGACCACGGTACCAAGGCCTCTGATGCTCTCGACTGAATGATGGTCGAGGACGATGAACATTTTTTTACAGTCAATGGATGTCCCTTTGTTGCTTGAGTTTGCTTTCCACCTAGTGGTTCAAGTATTTACTTTCAATTTTTCTCAAGTGTTACCTCTACTCTTAGAAATTCATTATTACTAATGTGTTTGATTCTTTCTTGCAGGGTGCCCTTTCTCTCCATCGTCTGGCCAGCTATACGCTGAAGAGGCTGCCCTTCATAGAGAAAGGTCGGGATGCTGAGAAGGTCGAGGTCGGCTTTAAGAAAGAGATTGTTGACCTAAAGAAAGGTCTGAAGGAGAAAGACAACGAGATCTCTCAAATGAAAACTGATCATACCCAGGCTCTGAAGGACAAAGACGAGAGCCTTTAATCCAATATTGATGTTGTTGTTAAGGCTTCTCTGGAAAACGCTTTAGAGATGATCATTCAGGAATACTAAGCCTTAAATGAATTCGTAAGCTTTAGCCTTGAGTATCTAGAAAGAGGCATTAAAGTAACCGGCCAATGGGATACCATCGAACAAGCCGACTCTGGAAGTTTATCGGTCGAGGACTTTATTGGTCTCAGATTTGCTAATCCTAAGCTTGCTCGAGCCTTGAAGGAGGATAAAGAGGGTGGTACAGCTGAGACCAGCCATCTGGAGGTTACTGATACCGATAATAGCGCTCATGCTAGCGAGGTCAAAGTTAGAAATCCAAACCCTGAGCAAACTGACCCTATTGCTGGTGGCTCAACCTGAGCTGACCATTAAGTTAAACTTTGGACTCCTCCTTTTCCAGTCTAGCTCTTTTTCTTTTGTGAAGCCGTTTACCTCTTCTTTTCAACTGATGTAATCTTTCTAGTTCAAATTAATGAAATTCCACCTTCTTCACTAGGGTTGTTTTCCTTTTCTTGTCACTTTGTATCCTGTGACTACGATGTTTCACTTATTCACCATACCATAAAAATTAAATGATAGGAATAAAAACAAGTAACATCAGACACTTATAATTCACCGATTCAATAGTTTTTGATGATGTCTGAGTTCACCAATTTCATGATGTTTCACCTCACAATTCATCATAATTCACCATACCATAAAAATTGAATGACTGGAATAAAAACAAGTAACAATAGACACTTATAATTCACTGATTCAATAGTTTTATATAATGTACGAGGTTACCAATTTCATGATGTTTCACCTCATAATTCATCACAATTCACCAAATAAAATATGTTAAAAGTCTGAGGTCACCAAGTTAATGATGTTTCACCTCATATGTCACCATATAAATGATGTTAAAGGTCTGAGGTCATCAAGTTTATGATGTTTCACCCCATAATTCACCAAGTAAATGATGTTTAAAGGTCTAAGGTCACCAAGTTAATGATGTTTCACCTTATATATCACCAAATAAATGATGTTAAAGGTATGAGGTCACTATGTTAATGATGTTTCACCTCATATGTCACTATATAAATGATGTTAAAGGTCTGAGGTCACCAAGTTAATGATGTTTCACCTCATATATCACCAAATAAATTATATTAAAGGTCTGAAGTCACCAAGTTAATGATGTTTCACCTCATATGTCACCATATAAATGATGTTAAAGGTCTGAGGTCACCAAGTTAATGATGTTTCACCTCATATGCCACCATATAAATGATGTTTAAGGGTTTGAGGTCACCATGTTAATGATGTTTCACGCCATATGATGATACGAGAAATCGTCCACTTGTCATTCTCATATCAACAAGTCAAGAGTAAAGTGTATAATAGATAGACCAAGCGAGTAAATAGAGAGAAAATAAGATATAGAGTTGTTCTGCCTCTAAAATAGGCCTACGTCCACTATGTTGCTCCGTTCTCATTATACGTGTTGTATTGTATAATATAATCATGCCTAAATAGGCGTATAAGTATGAGAATAAAGGAGAGTACATGGAAATATTGAGGATTCCGGTGTACCGGAGAGGTGGAAGCGATGTAGATGAGTAACCCAAAGTTGTATGTTGAGGTTGTGTCGAGAGAATCTGTATTATAGAACCTTCCCCTGGCGTGGGGAATCCGTCCAATCTCTCATCCCCCTATATTTCGAGGTGTGATCCTCTATTTATAGGAGATATCCCCACGTGCTCTGAACACATGACGTATATATAGTCTGGAGTTGCTATAATAGAGAGGGATTCATCTTGTAAGGCAAGAAATGTGAGTGATGCATCCTATAATAGGCTAGAGACAAAGGTGCCGCACCTTATATTGGATGGTTCCACGACGTGTTGAGGGGGGCCACGCCCTGTGATGAGGAGTGTCGCGACCATTATTCGGTAGGGCTGCACCCCGAATTCCGCAGGGGGTCGCACCTATGTTGAGATGGGCCGCGGCATGCAACACAGAATACCATCCGCGGTAGGGGGCTATATTTGTACTATCAATAAGCACCCAAGTCGTAGTGCTAAGAGAATTCAACAAGGGTTGCGGCTTAGCTTAGTCTTCTTAGGTGCCGTGGTACTTCCAAGGCGATGATTCATCTTTCGCGCTCTCTTATATAAATTGTTCAGGCCGTGGACTTTATTACGTTTTCCAAATCCTTGAGAGCATATCGAAAGTTGAACTCTGCACGTTTGTCCTCTTGCTTTTTCCGACGTCCTTCCAAGGCTAAGTGTGGTGGTTCCAAGGCGATTTGAGGCTGATCATCGCCATCCTATTCATTTCTAGGTAATTTTTCAACCAACATCCTTTTTAATGGCTTTAGCAGTTCGTCATTCTTCTTTAATAGTCGAACACATGAATTTTTGCATTGCTTAATAGGAATCTAGGGTTTTATTTGAGTAATCTTCTAATTTCCAAGAATCGAATACATAGGCAGGATAAATAGTTGTGTGACACCCCGCCCAATTAAATATAGGGTGATCAGTCCTCTACCAATTTAAAACATATTATTCAGTTGGTTCATTCTCAGCATCACTGTCGAAAAACTTTTTAACATATTAATCACCTAATATAAAATTAAGCTAGGTGTCAAAACATTTACAATTTTAATAAAACCAAGTAAATCCATTTCTTTCCATCATAAAATATAAACCATTCACCACACATAGTAATGTAAATAATTACTGAACATGAATCAAGTACTGCAATAAATATGACTGAGTAAAACTCTAAGTTCAAAACTCCAAACCATACAATAGACTGAATACAATATCTCTGATGAAATAACTAGAAGTGGGCGACATATTCCCTAAACAAGAAGTATAAATGAAATTATATAGAAGGGATAGATGCGTCTACTGCAAGGACCTACAGCTTCCACACCAGCTGCAGCACGTCCAGCAATCCAAATCTCTAAATCTGATACTCTTGTGGCTGAGCACCTGATATAATACATATATAGCAAAAGAGAGAAGAGATACAAGAAACGGGTCAGAGCCCGATGTGTAAAAATGATTTAGCAAGTATTTAAAACTGGTTTTTAAAACAAGTCTTATACGCATGTTAGTTATCGAACTCTCACATGAGTTTCTCACCTCTCGTCTATTGTGCACGCCTAACGTACATCTAATCTCCCCCTAGTTATACCTCCCAGTCTAACTAGTCAGAAACCATACTAATACTAACTATGCTCACTAGTAGTATTCCCGTATTGCCCATACAATACGTTATTCAGATAGTTTATCTCACATACTAAATTTCAGTATTCACCGTTTGAATGGTTAATCTTTTATTCACTAAGATCATTTTACTTCTCATTTTCATTTTATCTACTACTCTCACAAAGTAGAAAGTTACCCAAGAACACTCATAAATATATATAGTCTCATCATCCCTATATATATACACTAATCCTGCACTCTTAGGTTAAGACTGCTTAGTGCAATGTAATAATTATTATTATTACCAAGTCTACTAATTTCACACAGTAGTAATATTAACAAGTCCATATATATATATATATATATATATATATATATATATATATATATATATATATATATATATATATATATATATATATATATATATATATATATATATATAGTACCATCATCCCTATACATATATATACTAATCCTGCACCCCCAGCTAAGCCCCATTAGCGCATATCTCCAGAAAATCATGCATCCCCGGGTTAGCACCCATTAATGCACCTATCAATAATAATTCAGCACCCCCGGGTTATCACCCATTAGTGCGCCTAACAATAGAATATTGTATCCCCGGGTTAGCACCCATTAATGCACCTATCAATATTAATCCAGCACCCCGGGGTTATCACCCATTAGTGCACCTAACAATAATATCCTTGTACCCTCGGGTTATCACCCATTAGTACACTTAACACTAGAGTTTCTGCACCCCCGAGTTATCACTCATTAGTGCCCTTAACTATAAGGTTCTTGTACCCCCGGGTTATCACCCATTAGTGCTCTTACAATAATATCACATAATAGGCATACACACACCCTATTATAAATTATAGGTATTTCTCCAACCTACATATATATTCTTCATACGCATTTTAACCTCATTACTACGTATAGTATAAATAATTAGATTACTATCTCTCTCGTAATCTCCATGGTACATTCTCTCTATACCGAAATAATTAAAGTATTAATTCCCACATACTTTTCCCAAAATTCCTTCTTATTTGAATTTATTATTTGGTAGTTTCTCTCACTCCAATAAACAAATAAACTCCAAACTGCACTTTAAGAAAATTCCTAGAAATTCACCCTGTGGTTTGAACCAGAATGATATGTGGTATGAACTAGAAGACATGTCGTTCGAACCAGAAGACATGGCGTTCGAACCAGAAGACATGGCGTTCGAACGACTTCCAATGTCGATCGAACGACTTCCAATGTCGATCGAACCACTTCGCGCGAGATCGCGCGAGATTGCACTGTTTGTCTTCTTCGCCAAACTTCAGTGTTTTTTCACCATTTTTGAACCTAAAAACCTCTAAGATTCAATTCCCAACAACTCATCATCAATACCCATCAACCCCTAACAGGTTATAGATCATTTATATCATCCTAGGATCCTTAATTCGCCATTAATCATCATAATTACATAAATCCCCAAATTAATTCACATGAACCCTAGTTTTCCAAATTCCAATTCAAGAACTTAATCAACCCAGATTCATTCATCAATATATAATCCAATCCCATGATTAATCCTCTACATACATGAATGAATTACAACCATTAATTAAACCAATCCTTAATCATAATTTAAATCTCCAATTTTCACCCAATTAACATATAAATCATGATTAATTCCACCTAGACTAACATGAGCATGATTATTGCTAAAAGAAAGAAAGTAATAAACACTTTCCTCGAATATAACGGTCTGATCCGTTGGTGATGTTGGTACATACGCGTTCCTCTCTTCGCGATCTACGCGTTGGTGGTCACGGTTGTGCAAGGTGATGCCAAATGAGCCTTCTCTCTTGGAAATTGGTTCTCCCTCACACCCTCTATGGCCGTTCTAACTTCCTGTCATTTCTTAACCCTAATGGGCTTTCCTTAGCTGATATAATTAATCCCAATTTTCGTCCATTAGTTTAGCCCAAAAATCCAAATTACAAAACTACCCCTACGGGGTGCCGGTTAGGCCTAAAATCGCCTCGGGACCCAAACTAAACATTCGGGTATACTATTTTGACTATATCGGCCCTCCCGGAGTCAATGGCGCACTCGAAATGACCATACGAGTTAATATAAATAATTTTTCTTTTTATTCCACTCAATTAGTCCCGACACGACTCACACGCATGACAGACTTAAATTATCGAACTGCCGTATTTCTCACTTCCGACAATTTATCAAATATCATAATTCCATATTACATATCACACAGTAATATTCAATAATTATCAATAATAAATATTAACCCTTGGCACGCTAGTTAATAATTATTTAAATCTGGATTAATAACAAATTAATTTCTCACATTTTAATTTAATTAATCCAATAACAATAATTAATCGCATATTTATTCCCATAATAATAATTAATCACATAATTATTTAAATCATCAAAAATACGGGGTGTTACAAGTTGTAGTAATTATTTCCATATTACACTTTGAATCAATCTTCATACGCTGAAATGAACCCCTAATCTTCCATTGCTTGGATAATCCTGCGTGTATTTGTATTGAATCCCATTGAATCATATTGTTGTTCTTGAATAAAACTCTTCATATTCTGGGTCTTCAATCTTTAAACAAATTAATGTTAGATTCTTTACTGTTTGAGTGAGAGTTCGCGGCATGATAGAGTATTACTTAGTAATCAAGGGTTGCCTTTAATCTTCGAATATTCCTTGATTTGAGCCCTATCCGCGGCTTATAGTGAACGTGACTGCAGCCCCTTAGGCCCTTAGATTTAGACCCCGTGGTGCTTTAGCCCATAGCTGTCGTTGAGTGAGTGGCCATGGCACTGTAAAATAAACCCAATCCATGTGTCGCGGTAGTGTTTATCTTTTGGGGCTCAAACACCCCACCTACCCATTTGGCCTCAATATTTCATGTTCATCTTGATATTCCATTGATAGTATATTTGTACTATCAAACCTATTGTGGCCTCTAAGAGGCCTATATTCTGTACTGGCTGCGGCACATAACTGCGAATTATGCTTTTCAGGTACTGCTGCAGCCATATGAGCTTTGACCCGGACGAGTTTTTGAGAGGCTTTTGGGCAAAGCATTTTGGAGCTTCTCCTCCTAAACTACCTTCCATGCCTCCTCTGAAATTAATAAGGCCTTACCAACTGAAGAATTTCCCAAACTACGTAGTATTAGACTCAAATTTTGCAGACTCTGCTTCTAGGAAGGTTTCTGAGACCACGCAGATAGAAGTGGAAGCCAACTCTAGTAACCGACCAATGGAAAGATGATGCCGCGGCAAGGGGTGCTGCCGATATTAGAGACAAACTAGCTGGCCCATCTGGGAAGGCTGAGAGACCCCTAGCTACGCTTGATCTCCGTAGAATCATGACCCAAGACTAGTTTGACCAGGTAGCTGAGGCCTTTAAGTTTCCAAAAAACTTGATGTGCTTAGCACCTGCCGTGAGCCAATGGCCATGCACGGCACTTTTCGACGATGGGGTCTGCTTTCCATTGCATTCCTCTATTTATGGGTTACGGAGGCCTATTCCTATTCCCATTAGACGTATTTTTCAAAGCATGAAACTAGCACCATCCCAGTTAGATCCCAATGGATGGAGGGCCATCCTTGTCGCGGTCTTGCTTTGGGAGAATCAATTTAAAAAGGACATTACTTCCGCAAAGTTTTTTCACTTCTACCACCCGAAGGAAAACTCTGTTAAGTTCGCTGGGTACTACTGCTTCGCTGGATGTGGTAGGGATGAGACACTTTACTCTGGAAGGCCGATCAGTGTAAAGAACTAGAAGTGGAAGTATTTCTACATCTCCAAAGAAGGATGGGAGATTCACCCTCAGGAGAACGAGAAGGAGAAGTCATTTCGAATGCTGCAGCAATGGGGTTGTCCTTCCAAACTAGGTAATCTGATTATAGTCGTATCCCCTCTGTGTACTCACTTATTAATCTCTACTAACCTTTGAATTATTTTTTTGCAGTTCTTGACAACTTTCAACTGAGCGAGAGGCAAGAGAAAAGAGATGCCAAGGTCGCGGCCACTCCAGTTGAAGAGAAGAAGTTCAGCGTCCTTGTAACATCTGTAACTGTATTTGAAGAAAGGTTCTTTCCCAGCAAGTCTATTCCATAAAGTATGGTCACGGGAGGTAATAACCTGATCATCAATATTTATCCGTGGCAACTTATGTAGAAACTTTAATTATTCATTGTTGTTTTTCCTCTTTTAGGTGAGGAAGTTGAGAGGGAACTGTTGGCTTCCCCGCTAGCTAAAATGGATGAGGATGCAACCGTTCTCAATAACACTGCAAGGCATAGGAAAAGGAAGAGGCCCAAGATAATGGCACCAGTCGCGGCCCCTTTTGGAGATCAAAATCACCCTACTGTGACCCAAAATCATGCCGCGGATAAAACCAACTTTGCTGCCACCAAGTTGAATTCGATAACGATATTAGAGCCAATCTGGCCGCGGCAGGTTTGATATCCATGTCGGATGCCCCTATCCATTCAACTTCTCCGTCGTCATCAGTTGTTGTTGATGTTAATGCCAACTTGGCCCCTCCTCAGTGTCACGCTAGAGCTGGTACTGACGGTCGACCACGACCACAGCTAAGACATCCTGACCCTGAGTCCTCATGGGATACTACCGCGAAGGTTATACGAAGGATGAAAAGGGCCCTTGACGCCTCAAACCTTGACAAGTTAGTGGAAGAAGATCATGACTATCTGGAGGACTGCGGCCTCCATAGTCTTTTGAGGGTAAGTGCAAGTGCTCTCTCAGTTTTAATGTTACATTCTATACTTTGTTCCTAACTTTTTAATTTCAGGCAGTGGATGTCATGATAGCCCAGAAGAGGAAGTTTGAGGCCCTCTATAAACTGAAATAGGTCACGGGTAGGGTGCATGCTGCTGACTTGAAGGCTGAACAGAAATCCTCTTTTGAAGATGGGAAGCAGTCTGCTGTCGCAGCTCTTCAGGCAACCTAGATTAATTTGGAAGCTACAAACAAGGCCAAAGAGGAAGCAAAGGAAAACTTTAAATAGGCCACGAAATCCCTCAAGGTCTCCCAGTATCAGACCGCGAAAGCTATACAGGCCGCAGAATCTTCGAGTAATAAGCTCAGGCTTTTTCAAAAGAAATATGAGGAGTTACAGGCCAAGTCTTCCCAAGATGTCGTAGCCCATGCCATGAAAATTAAGAAAATGGAGGGGGATCATGCCTAAGACCTTCAACTTGCCATTAATAGTACTTTGGAGTCTTTTATCTCATTAATAACAGGGCCTACCTCCGAGGCTACCAAGAACATAGGCATAGGGTCATAAAGAACTTTCCTGACTCTAAGGGGGCCATTCTTGCCTGGGGACTTGGTGATGCTGAGCATCAAGAGTGCACAGCTGAGCTCAAGGTCGTAGCTGAATAGAAAGTGAGGTTGAGAGCGGAGGCTGAGGCAACAGCAGCTGATGAGGAAACTGAGACCGCCGCGGATGGCGATGAGGGAGATGAGCGTAATGATGCAGCCTCCTGAACTATTTATAATTTTTTAACTATCATTGATACAGGGCTGCATCCCTTCTATCATTTTGCCTTTTGTAGTGGCTACAGCCTATTTGTGTGTAATCTTAACTGATATTATCAAGGTTGCGGCCCCTTTTTCTGCATTGATTATTTTTGCCTCATTTTCTTATAGCTTTTTATTCTTCTACTTTACTTGCTTTAATGCTTTAATGCTTTAATGAATGATTTTTTTATTGAATGAACTTGTGGAACTAGTAGATTAAGTTCGCGTCACCATAGCATACAGTTTCTTCACATAGGTTACAGTCTCTTCTTGAATATCTGCGGCACCATAGCATATGGTTTCTTCACATAATCTGTTAATGACCGCGTGCACATAAATAATTTTATGGCACCATCAAACATATAGGTCATAAGCTGCAGCTATAATGCGTATGGCTTATGTACACGGTCCGCGGTGCTTTCCCCATTTTCCTTCACTAATGACAAATGGCTTCCACTTGAACAGGGCCACGACAATTTGATAATTCTTCCTTTCGCGTCTTCTGAAAGAATTTACTTAATGTCCACATCCGTATTAACAGGGATGTGTCACTTTTGAATTTTTGAATTCCCTCTGTAGTAGCTTTAATTGGATATAAAGCCAAGTCATTACCACATGAACCCTTAATCGCTTTAACGGTTGCAGCTATACTGACAAGGCTACTGCAGTCTTTTAGCCCTTTCATCTAAACATGGGCCTTTGTAGATATACGGGATACTTTCAAGCCTCCCCAGATTGGGTTATGTTATTAAGCCACCCACAGCTAGCATACAGGATACTCTCAAGTCTCCTCAGGCTGGGTTATGTTATTAAGCCACCCACAGCTAACATACAGGATACTTTCAAGCCTCCCCGGGCTGGGTTATGTTATTAAGCCACCCAGAACTAACATACAGGATAATTTCAAGCCTCCCCAGGCTGGGTAATGCTATTAAACCACCCACAGCTAATATATAGGATACTTTCAAGCCTCCTTAGGTTGGGTTATGTTATTAAGCCACCCACAGCTAACATATATAATACTTTCAAGCCTCCCAGGCTGGGTTATGTTATTAAGACACCAACAGCTATGGATATATATAAAGTCATCCTGAATAGACATTACAAGTCTCCCGACTTAATGACACATCCTGAGAGCAGAGAGCAGGCATTGTAACCTCTGTGGCTAATAAAAGCTCCTTGAATCCTCGAATGCTTTCATGAATATGATCATCATATGATAAGATATAGTTGCACATCGTGAGGGGAATTTATGAGCTAATTAAGAATGTAATTCCTCCGTGGGTGCATCCCGAAATAATAATAATAGTCTTTCAAGATAATCTGTTATTCCAGATCTAACATATTGTCCCCATTCGAGGTCTATTTAAGACGAAAATGGTCTTCATAAGATAACATTTCATGGAAATGAGAATCAAAATACGGCACTATAAAAGTGAACTTGATTTCATATAACTATTCATATATATATATATATATATATATGACTTGTAAAGATAATACAAAGTTTCGTTTAAAATAGCATAAGAGTTGTCACAATGAAGTGGAAACAGATGGAATATGAGGCGTAAGCCTGGCAAATGGGCATGCGGTATGTGAGACTATACTTCATCCTCTAAACATCTTTGAGGAACCTCCGCAGCATCCCTTGCCCAATCAGCCTTTCAATTTCATCCTTTAGTGCATAGTACTACTCAGTGTCGTGGCCATGGTCCAAATAGAACCTGCACCAAGTAGCTTTTCTCTTCTTGTGGGGTGGAGCTCTCAGCTTTTCTGGCCACCTCAACATATTTTCCTCTCTGATGAATTCAAAGATCTCTTCAATTGGGAAGGCCAACAGAGTGTAGGCCTCAGATTTCTTCTCTGCCTTCTCCATTCTCCTTTTTTGGCACCTGTTGACTGCTTCTGCGGCCGGGTCCTCTTATAGTGCCGCGGTAGCAAAGGATGATGAAGCAATGTTCCTGGGTGCCGTGACCACATTGGGTGAGTTCGCGGCCTCTAGCATGAGGACCCTCTGAGTCAAATAGTTAACCCGGGTCTGGAGTGAGGCATGACTATCTTGAAGGTGGTTGAGGTGATTGTACAACTACATAATCTCATCTTTGATTTCTGTGCTCTCGCTGGATTCTCCAACCATTTTTACTTTTGTTAGTCTTTACAAAGTATATTTAATCTAAGACAAAACTAATAAGAGTGATTAATCTCAGGAATATGGGAGTAACCAAGTAGGAAATGGGGATGCAGCGTTTGCACTGTTATATGGTATTGCTGCTGAGGCCGCGACCAGTATGGCACATAAGTGTACTACCTTGGCCTTTGCATGATATTCATCGAGGTTGGGCTGGAGACCATCTGAGTCCACTCCTTGATGTTTTGAAGCTTCTGTAATAAAACTGCCCCAGTAGAGGTCGCGGCATGTAAGGTAGTTATACTACCACACTCCATCCCTACCTTGGCAGTGAAGGGACAATCCCAAAATTGAAACCCAGAAACTGAGTTTTTTCTCCCGAAACCCGTGGAGAGCATACTTACTAGGGTCTATCCATTGAGAGAATAACCTCTCGGTGTACAAAATAGCACAATTCTAATGATAAACCCTAGATCACAGGAAAAGAACAACATAAAAGGAGTAAATATAACTCTTCCCTAATCATTCACCTTTTCAGGGCTAGATCCCATCATGCTTTTCAGCATTATCTAGATGGAATGATATCACAGGGGTGTGTCTAACAGATCTAGGGTCGTGAGATGAAGACCCAAAAGCAGATCTCAATATACAAAATACTCATTCAAGGGTGTAAATGTAAAACTGAGTTCAATAACAAAAATTTACTCATAGGATGATGATCCAGAGGATCTCCATGAATAGAATAAGGTGTTTAAGAACTCGAAATATTGAGAGACAAGATTGAAATATCTCGTTTCCCACAGACGGTGCCAAAGTGATGATACAAGAAATGGTCCACTTGTCGTTCTCATATCAACAAGTCAAGAGTAAAGTGTATAATAGATAGACAAAGCGAGTAAATAGAGAGAAAACAAGATATAGAGTGGTTCGGCCCCTAAAATAGGCCTATGTCCACTATGGTTCTCCATTCTCATTATACGCATTGTATTGTACACCAAGTTAATGATGTTAAAGGTCTGAGTCACCAAGTTAATGACGTGTCACCTCATACGTCGCCATATAAATGATGTTAAAGGTCTGAGGTCACTAAGTTAATGATGTTTCACCTCATATGTCACCAAATAAATGATGTTAAAGGTCTGAGGTCACCAAGTTAATGATGTTTCACCTCATATGCCACCATATAAATGATGTTTAAGGGTCCGAGGTCACCAAGTTAATGATGTTTCACCCCATATGATGATATGAGAAATCGTTCACTTGTTGTTCTCATATCAACAAGTCAAGAGTAAAGTGTATAATAGATAGACAAAGCGAGTAAATAGAGAGAAAACAAGATATAGAGTTATTCGGCCTCTAAAATAGGCCTACATCCACTATGTTGCTCCGTTCTCATTATACGCGTTGTATTGTACAATATAATTATGCCTAAAGAGGGGTACAAGTATGAGAATAAAGTTGAGTACATGGCAGTATTGAGGATTTCGATTTGCCGAAGAGGTGGCAACGATGTAAGCGAGTAACCCTAAGTTGTATGTTGAGGTTGTGAAGAGAGAATCTGTATTGTAGAACCTGCCCCTGGCATGTGGAATCAGTCCAATCTCTCATCCCCCTATATTTCGAGGTGTGGCCCTCTATTTATAGGAGATATCCCCACGTGCTCTGAGCACGTGACGTATATAAAGTCTGGAGTTTCTATAATAGAGAGGGATGCGTCCTGTAAGGTAAGCAATGTGAGTGATGCATCCTATAACAGGCTAGAGATAAAGGTGCCGCACCCTGTATTAGGTGGTTTCACGACGTGTTGTGGGGGGATGCACCCAGAGGTGAGGAGGGTCGCGCCCCTTATTCAGTAGGGTTGCACCTCGAGTTTAGTAGGGGGTCGCGCCTATGTTGAGATGGATCGCGGCATGCAACGCAGAATACCATTCGCGACAAGGTGCTATATTTGTACTATTACCATAATTCACCAAGTAAATGATGTTTAAACATACACTGCTACAAAAGTGTTAATAGAACATTGATGTTTCTCATTCATACTCTCTTCATAAATTGATACATGAATTATAATAAAGTAAAATAACTACAACATCATAAGTAATATTTCTTCAAATGGTCAGCATTCCAAGGGTTGGAGAAAGGTTCTTCTTCAAGATTCTCTAATCGATAGGTACCTGGTACAACTTCATCAATTAACCTATAAGGACCATTCCAGTTGGGATGGAGCTTATTGGGTTTCTTCCACATCTTCTTCAGGACCAAGTCTCCCACAACTACCGACTTTGACTTTACCCTTTGATTGCAGAACCTCATAGTTCTTTGCATATATGTTGTCTTTCTTATCTCGGAGTCTTCTCTTCGTTCCTCAATTAAATCAAGATTAAGTCTTCTCTCTTACCTATTCCTCTAAGGGTTGTACGTTTGAATTCTATGAGTAGGAATCCATATCTCTATTAGGATGAAAGGCTCTGAGCCGTGGGCTAACATAAATAGAGTTTCCCATGCGGGTGTTCTCACTGTCGTCATGTAATCCCAAAGCACAACATATACCTCTTCTATCCATATTTCTCTGGTCTCTTCCAACTTCTTTTTTATCCCATTAAGGATTGTTCGATTTGTGACCTCAGTCTGACCATTTGCCTGGGGTCGGCCAGGGCAAGAGAAGAATTTCTTGATCCCCACTCTTTCACAGTACTTTTCTAAGGAAACATTCTTGAATTGGGTTACATTGTCTGAGATGAGGGTGTTTGGAAGGCCATACCTGCATATTATGTTCTTCCAAATGAACTGGAAACTCTTATATTCAGTGATTGTGATCATTGGCTCGGCTTCAACCCATTTGGAAAAATAATCAATTGCCATAATTAAGTACCAATAGTTGTTTATAGCCTTTGGCAAGGGTCCTACCAAATCAATGCCCCACACTGCAAATGGCTAAGGGAGCTGATAGAGGTCAGAGGTTGGTGAGGCTGATGAGGAATGGTGGAGAACCTCTGACACTTATCACATCTCTTTACATATGCAGTTGCATCTTTGGCCAGGTGGTCGACCAGTAGTACCCCTGAGTGATTATCCTATTAGCCAATGACCTTCCTCCAATGTGGCTTGAACAAGAGCCCGCATGCACATCTTGTAAGATGTATGGAACCTATGAAGGAACACATATGGGAAGATGGAGTAGGAACCCCTTTTTGTACAAGACACCTCCCATATTAGAGAATTTAGCAGCTTTGAACCTTAGCTTTCTCCTCTCTAACTTTGACTCTGATAATTCTTCATCTCTGATATATCTGATGAGAGGGTCCATCCATGAGGCCCCCATATTTATATTTATATAAGGTCTAGCAACCTCTTCCTCTTTGATGGTCGTCTTGAGCAAAATCTTGACTGGTACTATACTCCTTATATCGGTTCTTGTTATTGAGGTCAACCACGCGAGTGCATCAGCTCGGTTGTTGTCCATCTAAGATATCCTCTTAATCTTTACCTCCTTGAATCTTTCTAGCATCGATCTTACCCTCTTCAGATATCTTGCCATCCTTTCATCTTTGGCTTCATACACCCCCAGGATTCGGTTCACAACTAATCTTAAGTCCCTGTCGACAAGGAGTTAGCCGACACTAGGGCTTTTGCCAAAGAAAGAACTACTATCAATGAATCATACTCTGACTTGTTGATGGAGGCTTTGAAGCTGAATCTCAGCACATACTTAATATATGTACCATTCGGTGTTGACACTATCATCCCTGCTCCACTTTCATTATCACAGGATGACCTATCAACGAAGAGGCTCTAAATGGTTTTATTTGAAGAAAATTTTCCCTCTGTCATAATCTCCTATTTGAAAAGGTATCTATCTTCTTCATTCTTAACTTCCTTTTTCCTGGCTGTACTTGTCTCGACCTCATCCGAAGATCATTCGACGTTCCTCTCCACTGGCTCATCTTTAGCCTCAAAACTATTCTCAACCTCGTCCTCATCCCAAGTAAACTCGGCCACAAAATTTTCGAGTTCTTGTCCTTTGATGGCAACCTTGGGTTGGTAAACAATATCATACTATCCGAACTCAATGGCCCAGGTCATTAGACTTCCTGACTTCTCAGGCTTATAGAGGACTTGTCTGAGTGGGGAATCAGTGAGGATGACCATTGAATAAGCTTGGAAGTATGGCTTCATTTTCTTAGAAGCGTGTATCAAAGCATAGGTTAACGTTTTCATCCTAGGGTACTTCTTCTCAGACCCTTGGAGGGCCTTGCTATTGAAATACAGTGGTCTCTACACTCCATCCTCTTCTTTTACTATTGTAGTTCTAATGGATGACTCTGAGACAACTAATATACATAAATCCTCACCCTGAATTGGCCGTGACAGGAGTAAAGGGGATCTGAGGTAGGACTTGATCTCTTTGAAAGTTTTGTCACATTCCTCATTCCATTCGAAGGCTTTTCTAAGAACTTTGAAAAATGAAAGACATTTATCTGTAGCTCTAGAGACGAACTTGTTAAGTGTAGCCACACGTCCGGTCAGCCTCTGAATCTATTTGATGGTTCTGGGTGTCTTTATTTTCAGCAAAGCCTTGGTCTTCTCAAGGTTAGCCTCTAAGGCGGGATAAATGAGAAGAAGAAAGAGAATGAGGAAAGAGAAAGGGTTTTTAAACCTTCTCAAATGATGGGGCATAACTTCCAATGCACTTATCATTTCCCTGGAAAACCCAAAAGGCATTATCAGAACAGTCATACCTTGGGGTGGACGCTAGTCACATCAAAGAGTGACATGTGTCCAAGGAATCACTCCAAACCCAAGACACCAAAAATTCCCTTCATTAACCTAACTCATATACCCATCGGCCACCTACTCACATAGGAGACTAAGGGCTAAGGGGTGATTGATATGCCCAAAGTGTACCCTCATACTCTGAGTTAGCAACTTCAGCTGATCTCATAGCTAAGTCATCAGGAAGCTCACAACATCCATCAGAAAGGTTGTCCTCTATAAGGTCGGCTCTTCATTATCCAACCTCAGCTGAGCAGAAGCCGAGGTCAGCGGCATCTTATGGGCTCAAGCTATTGCCATCATCGCACTATGCTACAGTTGACACTACAACTATGCCTAGTGCCTCACCTAGGTTGGTCAATCAGGTCAAGGTCATACTTATGATTGGAAGGCTTTGGCAACCCTCATACTTACTAACATTGTACTCGGGTAGGCCTAGGTTCAACAGATAACCTCACAGGTTCGAGCATACGCAAGCACATGGAAGATTTGGAACATGTGAATAAGGCAGTTATAACTAAATCGTTCCCCTCACGTGAGGGAATATTTTGTCATCGTTCCTTACATGTGTAATAACCAGGTGTCCACATGTGATTGGTGTATTCAGCACACACATGTTCATGGCATGCTTGGGGGGTACACTACACCCCCCAAGCACTATACATGTCCTTCCCTACCTTGTAAAAGGATTCGAAATTGTAACCCCATCCAAAACTCTATTTGTCCACACAGTAGAGAGAGAAAGCATATGTGCATTGTATCCATGGAAATTAGTGCCCATATTTAGTGGATCACGCACTCACAGTGGACGTAGTCCAAATTGGCTGAACCACTTATATACAAGTGTTTCTCTTCTTCTCCTCACTTCCTTCTACTAAATACTTACACTTGTGTTGTCATTATTGCTACTAGCTTGAGCTTATCAACACCTCATCTAATTGTGCTGTTTATAGCATCATCAATAGGTATTTACACAACCTAATTATTCGCATAGTAAGTATTCACACAACCTAAGTATTCACATGGTAAGTATTTACACAACCTAAGTATTAATATGTTAGGTATTCACACAACCTAAGTATTCCCACTTGTATGTAGTATATTTCTCTCATATACTCATCGTACTATTTACTTCCCGATTTCTCTCACTATCGTAATAAATTTGAGTATTCACCCAACTCTAAGGGCCCTAGTTACCCCTTTATAACTTTCAGTAGTTAAGCCACCCTACTGGTTTAATTCATCAATTTAATTCCTAAACTCCCCCTAATTTATTATCTTTCTCTCGGATAATTTATGGCACAAAATCAACCCAATTTCGTTCTTATCTTAATCCTCTCGATAAGACTAAATTATGAACCAAATGCAGGCCTACCGTAATATATTAGTCTCTCAATATTACTCTACCAAAGTCCTCAAAAATATCATAACAACTATTTAGGAAGTTAAGGCAAAAGGGGGAATTTTTTATTTTCTAGGATTCGGACCGGTTCCCTTCTATCCCGATCGGTTTTTCCAGGACCGATTCCCTTCATTGCACTTCATCTTCTTCGTTTCGCAGGTGCAATTTTCACCATTAATACACCTTTAACTTCCATGTTTCTGCAAGAAATTTCAAACCAATTGTCCCAAACCCTTACCACGTGTATTATTATTGTTTTTAATATATTTTCTTGCAACAAAACATTTCGAATAACATTCAAGAATGGATTCAATCATATAGTCCTCAAAACCCCTAGGTTTTATGTTCTTTCATCATCATACATCAAAACCCCAGATTTAATTTGTGAATAATAATACAAATCTATAGTTTATTATCCTCTACGTATATCAAATCTTTCTGCATGCAATTCCTACCCAAACATGCATTTAAATCAATCTTTTCTTCCAAGATTCATAAGAATTATCAATAAAAAACGTAGACACATGGGAATTATAATTTCATATTAAATGCAATAAACAACTTGCCTCTAGGTTTGTAGGATCTGAATTTGTGGTTTTGTTGATGGATCGATGTTCTATCTTCGAATTCGTATTCCTTAGATAATTAGGATGCAAGATTTAGGTCCAATTCTTCAAGAATACCTCCCAAGCCTTGAAAATTGGTTTCTCCTTTTTCTCTAATGGTTTCCTTTGGGTTTAACTGTTTCTGACCCTAGACTCAAGTCTTAAACATTAGATATAACACTTGGAATTTCGTTGGTCCCTTAACCTTTATTTTGCCAAATGACCTAAACGCCCTCAATAGGTGCCGACTTGATCTAAAATTGATCCGGGACCTACATAATACCCTCGTGTACACTTTTTTAACTATTTCGACCTATTTAGGATCATCCGTGACCTCTAAATTGTCAGTGGAGTCACTAGAAATATATTTTCGTTCTCAACCTCAAATTAGTCTACACATGACTCCCAGTTGAGATAAAATAAAATACACACATATCACTCACTATGTCGTATTAAAATACTTAGTAATTATTTACTATTCACACTTAGTAAATTTCATACTATAATATTAATCAGTATCTATCTCTCGATTAATATTTAATAATCACATTTCTCATTTAATCACATTAAATTACTTCACTCACGTAATTTAAATACCGCATAATTTTTCCAATTAATTCTTTGAATTAATTAAATTATAAATACACAGAAATAGGGGGTATTACACACTTCCCCCTACAAGGAATTTTGTCCCCGAAATTATGACATACTTGCAGTAAATAAGTCTATCTACTGCTCTCGCATTTTATCCACCCGCTCCCATGTTGAGTCATCAATATTGTGGTTTTCCCACTGAACTCGCACTAGTGGCACCACCTTGGATCGCAGCTTATTCTCACTACGATCCCGAACAGCCATAGATCTCTCCTCACATGAGACGTCTGGCTATAAATCAATTTTCTTAAGTGGAACGTGCTACAAGCTCTAATGCTCCTCCAATATTTCTTCAGTGATACCACGTGAAACATGACGGGTATAAAATCATCAGCTAATGTGCATCGCACTCTCTCATTAGTTACATGGTCACATAGTGCACTTGTCTAACCAAAAGTAATAAGGACACAATCACCAAATATGCTTAATTAGAGTAATATTCGGGGTTTGCCCCTTATTATTCTCTGTGATTGATTTTAACCCCAGTAATTTTCATTTCTTGGGGTTCGGCCCCCTAAAATGACTTTTAGTGAAGGAAAAAGAACCACAAAATTTTTACCAAGTATTTTATTGTGATAGTCTTTTCATTGTTAAAAGTAATTTTGGGGATCAAACCTCAAGAATTGCAAATGTTGAGTGACAAAATCAATACAAAAAAATTAACGAGGGACAATATTTAGGTTGAGTTAATATTTTATTCCATCTATTTCACACTTCATGACTCGAACTCTATTCGGTGACCTACTATATCTGCTCACATTGGTCAAGTTGTCTCGTTTTCAACCAATTATTTAAACCATCATTTGAGTTCATGAAATTTATGTGCCATTTTCAGTTTCTTGGTCACCAATAAACAAACAATTACTTTAGTTACTTTGGAAATCATAGTGATTGATTAATGTTATTGCTTATTTTTCATTCTATAACCTATTTGGTGTCTCTACTTAGTTCATAGACAAATTAAACTTATCAAAGCAAAAAATACTGATGTGTTATATCCCTTTCCACAATGTATTCCCAATTGCAATAGGTATTAATTAACAAGTTAAAAGCAAAGTAAGAAATTTTTTTCTCGTGGATCTTACACTGGATGGACCTCTTAACAATTGATTATCTGAAAGATGTGGAATTGTACTAAACTTGGCAAATAGTCCAAGTGGAATATAAAATGCGACTCATTTACAACACATATCATCTCGTCGGCGCTCACGCCCAAAATATCTCTCCTCGCCTACTTAAGGTATATCCTAGCTATATATAAACTCTAACTACACTGGACATAATTACAACATACGAACCTAAGGTCCATGTCTAACAAGTAAGCAACACGATCTAACCATAAGACTACAATATAGTAACATAATTCTAACTACGCGCTTCGAGTAATAACCAAACGTAGTGCTTATTTACGACCTTGTAAACTGATAAGTAATCACATCATTATAAGAATAGTAGCACAATACAAATCCTCATATAAAATTTGGAGTTCTACTATACTTGGCAATCCAGTCCAAGTAACAACCTGTGCCAAACTTAGTTTCATAAATCATTTAATGTTACTCAATGCTTATGGACAACAAATTAATTTCACGAGCATAGATATATACAGACTTATATACAACATAAACACAAAGGCACGTAACTGTTAAAAAGTAACATTTTACTCATAATGTTCTAATATTGAATTATTATGTAGGAACAAAAACAATATTACTCCTCTCTTTTATAAGACTAGCAGTTGTAATTGTTTGCATACTGGAACTTGTTTCCATTGAGTAATTCTAAATTTCATACTGGAACAAAAACAATAAAATGCATAGTTCTGGACAAGTGTTGCATATTCCCCCTTGTGCCGCTAAAAAAATGCAAAAACTCCCTAAAAGGGGGTTTTCGCAACAAAATGCAACATAAACACACAATGGCCCTTCAACTTATAAAAACGTTCCTTGTTTATATTTCTAGTATGTTAACGGCAGATGGGATTTATTTTCCTTAATGGACATATTTACATGGATATGCACTTGTGATAAAATTCATATGTTCTAAACAGTTTTGAATGCAATAAGATGTTCAGTGAGGCTTGACCACATTTAAGTGCTAATTGTTTCTAAATGTAATCACAACAGTTTGTTGTAAATTTGTAACTATTGGCTTGTTAAAGATCCACATTATTGATACAGTCGCATGCTCTAGAGATGATAAGGGAGGAGGACCTCACTTGCAAATCCTTTTTTACCACCAAACCAACATGGTGGTCTGATAGTGGCACCAAGCATTTGTTGTGTGGAGCGATGAATGGAAAAACTTCAAACTGAATAGATAGAGATGTTTAAAAGGCTTCTTCTAGAGAGAAAATAAAGAGGCAACTTATTAGGGGAGAGATATGAGAGCATCGAGATGATTCATTGTGGTGGTGGTTGAACCCAAAAACAATGTCAACGATGAAATTTCATTGCATGAGCGGTGTGTATACACACACACAAGGAGAGAGAGAGAGAGAGAGAGAGAGAGAGAGAGAGAGAGAGAGAGAGAGAGAGAGGCCAATTTCTAGGATGGCATGAGATTCCCTAAATGTTCTGGTGCAAAAGGGGAGTGTAAATTTCACACCTGTGGGAACACATTAGGGACACTTGCAAGGCTTGTGTGAAAATTTGGAGGATAAATATCAAAGTTGCGCTACATAATTTGGGACTGCTTAAACCCTACATATATAATTACAAATCCACAATAATTCTTTAACACATTGAAATCACCTACATTGTTATAACAATTATTAATCCATCACCCCCCCCCCCCCCCATACCAAATTCAAACACGAAGAAAATTCCCACAGACAATGTCCAAAAATATATTCCCTGATATCAAATCTCATATGCATCAAATAATATACAAGATCTTAATTGATGTCCAAAGATTCAAAATAATGCAATCCATATTGACAAAAAAATATCATCCTATAAAAAAACAACGTTATTTGGTCAACAAATTCAACTTTGAAAATCAAATCATCCGTAGTGACCCAAAAACCCAAAAACATTAAAATTAAATAGCAAATACAATTACTCTAATAACTTTGGGGTCGGTCCATGCAAGCTATATGACTGCCATTGTGCAAATGGAGATGATACTCATGCTTGCAGTTGGTCACCTGAAAATAAAGAAAGAACATTTCAAACTGATATACCAAATACAAAATATATTCATCATCATGAGTCAAACAATGCCAATGGAGAAGAGATATAAAATATGGGAGAAGACCATATGCAATTAAATCCAAGAGATTCAAAGAATCATGGAATATTGTCAAGAGTACAAATTTTAAATATTTAAACACAAATTAACAATCAAGTAAATACACATCTACTAATTGATTAGATATTGCCTTTCTTGACAAACATAAATATTTAACCATTAATAAATTAACAATTAGAGATCATAGCCTTTCTTGACAAAATTTAAATATTTTTTTAAAATAAGGGAAGGCACCCAAAAATTATATTATCCATAAAAGATGGAGAAACAGTCTCTCCACACAATCGCGCATTAAAAGATAAAGGCGCATTTGAAAAACCCATCAAAACTAAGCTACAACTCCAATATAAAAATAAGTAAAATTCTTGGTACTAAGTCCAATCAAAAGAGAACTAAGTGACCATAAAATTAGGCCAAGTAGATGTATAAGGCCCAAACAGAATTCAACAATAACAAAAAAAACACAAAAACAGTGTGAACCCTCAAAAGAAAAATAGGACAGTCTATTGGAATGTTCCACGAGCAGAAACTAAAAGTTGCAACAGCCGACCTCAACTAGAAAAAATGACAAAACTGACAAGATAAGTCTATGTACATGAGATTCCAAATTCATCTATAATATCTACATTTTCTCTTGATTTACATTTATACGGCCGAGCCAAGAACACCATCCTTATATTCGAACGAATTTGCCCAGTGATATGATCTGAATTCATCATAATATTATCAAAAAAATATGATTACAACCACATCAAATTCTACAACATATAAAGTAAGGAACAATCTTTCACAGCATAGCCCATAAACCTTTACCTCTTGTTCTAAGAAACCAATACATCATAATTGAACAAAAGCAACTAGGATCAAACTGAAGACCGAAATTACCCTAAAAATAATGCCAAAGATGTCACCATGGCAAAACAAAACGTTATCTCAAAATACATATATAACCAACATCAACACCATAATACTTTTAATTTCAATGTGGCCACATCAATGGGATTGAACCTAAGAAGATTACCAACATTTGTGATCCTAAAACATGTTATTAAGCACGAAAAACACTTCCAGGCCTTGGAGATAGAGAGACGACAGAAAGATTTAGGGAAGGCACACCTAGCTTAGATATCGCAAGTATTTATATATGAATACATGAACCGCTCAAGATAATAGTCTCAGAAAGTTCACGCAGTTAATCATTGAGCATTAATCTAACAACTATTTAGGGATGCTCTCAGTTATAATGTTTTTTTAAAGATTCAGGGGATGCATTCGTAATGACTTGGAGGGTGCAAGTTCATCTTCAGATTGGACAGTCCCATGAAGATAGAACCCCACTTCAAGATAACCAATTTAATTTTTTTCCATACACTTTCTTTTTACAATGGTCAATGCATTTTATTTTCAAATCAGTCCATATTTTGATGGATATACCTACATTTTGTTATGAACCTAATGATCTATCATATATAGATTCACCCACTTTCTTTGCCTAATGAAAGTCATTGAATTCTAAAAAAATCATTCAAACACAATAAACAACACACCATGCAAGTGGGAAATAGGAAAGAAAAAGGATTATACTTCAACAGACATGCAGGACAATCGGTGAATTTCTCAGAGCTTCAATTTGTTTTGACCTGTGAAAACTGTATATACAGAGAAAGAACCAAAACTCCAAGAAGATTCATCAGTTTCAAACTCCAATACATAATTGTAGAAAGAGAAAGATGGACAATACTTACAACTACATACCGTAACAAAGAGAATTTATGGAAGATCATTACATTTACTCTTGAAGTACACAAGATCGACGGATAATTTTCCCATTTATTCAAATTCTATAATTCACCAGTTGATACCCAATAATAAAGAAAACTTTAAACAACTATAGAATTCAAAGTTTTCAAAACTTCTGAAAATAAATAACTCGACAGAGCAAGAACCATTATTTTAAGAGGACATTTTGATATGCAGGAACTTAAAGAGGATACCATCAAAACTCATAGAAGTTTCTTTTAATGAGAAAACAAGCATTAGTGGTTCATGCAAAACTGAAGTAGACCTTCTACAGCTACGGTTTCATGTCATTACAAATTCATATAAACCAGATTGAAGTGGGTAATCCTCAATTCTGACATCAATTTTTATATCAGTATTATACGAGCAAATTGAGTTTAAGCTTAAAAACTAAAAATGTTAAATTTTTATGTTCTGTAAATTGTTGGCTCTTTATTTAGATGATGAATTAATATGTGCATTTAAGGAATGACCAAAAACTGATAGAAGCATGCATTGAAATATTATAAGTACCACATTCTATATATGGTAGTAATAAAGGAACATATGAGATAAAAATATTTCCATCATATCACCATTGTCATAGTAGATAAAATATTGTCCTGCTATGCTTACACAGAAAAAATGCAAAACACCACAGTGAAAATTTAGCTATAAAAATGCCCAATGTGATAATATATCAAATCGTGACTTTCTATGACTTAATGATCGCATCTTCTACAATGCGAGGGACTTGGATATGATAATTCCATTTCCAAGACAAGTTCATATAGCAATAGATCATTAATAGACAAAAAGAAAAAGGAAGACAACAAAAAAATGGGTGAGAAAAAAATAAACTAATGGTTTTTACACGATCATGGCTTAATGGACATAATGGTTTATAATCATTAATGGAATGGTAATAGCATTTGTTTATATGTTCTTTTCAACACATCTTTGAGATAAATGTCAATATTAAATTGTAATCCTTGGAGGCAAAAGGACCAAAATTGAAGGTTTTTGGTCAGTTAGCTAAACAAAAACCAACAAGTATTTCTAAATCTCTCAGAAAAAAATAGAAAATTTAACTCATTTGCACATTAATTCTTCTGATGGAAGACCGACTCTGGCAACTATACCACTGAAATGGACAAGATAGATACCATTGGCTTGTCTGACTTAATACAATTTATCATTCATTGATGAATAATAGCGGCGTTAATAAAGGGGTGTACTATTATCTCTAAGAATATGGTTGAACTATTCTCTCTAGTAGTATAACTTACTAACATAATGAAAATTGAAGGTGATTACATTCGATATTTTAACTATATCTGGTCAGAGACTGGAGAAATCTTTGTTTCTTGGTGATGGTTACCTTCAAGGATCTAACGAACACATCCCCTAAAATTTTAATCTCTATATCAGGCCTAATCTAGTCCTTTCTTAGTCTCTAATCTCTATCCACAAACTCATTAAGTGTTTATGTCAAGTAGTTCACCCTAAAATGTACATACCTGGTTGTGCTGATTTTGATTAAGATTTGAAGCAAATGCATGACTCGAACTCTTGGCGATATGGGTTCACGTCATAACATTTTCTACATGCAGACACTGTGGCCATCAAATTTAGACTTCAAGTGATTGAGGGGCTCTTAAAGATAAGGATAATTCTAAGAATATTTTTACAGCTGGAAAGAATAATGTTGTAAAGCCACAAACACTTGTGACACCCCGCCTAATTAAATACCGGGCGATCACTCCTTTATTAAATTAAATCAAGGTTAACAGTTGGTTCATTCTCAGCATCACTGTCGGTAAAAATAAATTTTCCAATTTAACACCCTAAATAATTAAGCTAAGTGTCAAAAACATTTTTCATACAAACTTCCAAATTTTAATTAAAGAAAAAGATTTATTTAATTAAAACAACATTTCTACGATTAAGAATCACACCACGATAAGCCAAATAATACAATACATTCGTCAATCGAATGCCAACATATGAAAACTAAAATCACAAGTCCATACTGAATAAATCCCAAAGAAACAATACTGGAATGACTGAAATATAAATGTCCTGATAACAAATAAATAATGGAAAGGGCGACATGTGCCCAATAAATGAGAGTACTAGAAGTGGAGTCAATAAAAGAAGCCGTCTACTCAAGTGACCTGCAACTCCCACCTAAGCTGCAGCACGTTCCTCTCAAGGGATCCTAACCAAGACGCCCCTGTGGCTGGGCACCTGAAAATATACATATATATATACAAGAGAGAGAGAGAGAGAGAAAAAAAGAAACGGGTCAGAGCCCGAAAGTGTGTTTGATTTTAAAATACGTTTAGCAAGTATTTAAAATGATACAGGACAATGCAATAACATATTAGCACGTCACTCTCTTGAGAAAATACTCACCTCTCTTCTAATGTGCACACCTATCGCACTAACCTTCCCCACGGTTTCTTATCATTTAACGCACTAGTCTTTCTAAAAGATTTAACTTAACTTAGATTACTCGCAAGATTTATAATTCACGACTCCATTTTAAAAAGGATGTTCCAAACAGTAATCAAAGTCCTCCATTTTAACTTTATAAAATCCATAAAGTTTTACAGTGACATCTTATACTTTTTCAAAACAAGTATTTAATAATTTAGTTCAGAATTATTCCTCACTTACTACGTTACAGCAATAGTTTAAATTCCTCTATCCAGATATATATATATACGGTACTCGTATAATTTATATATATATATATTCTAACTGCACCAACATATAAACTATGGTGTAGGCATACTCTGCTTTCTCAAAACAAGTATTTACAATTTTTAGTCATCAACCATGTCCTACATATCAAATCACGGTAGGCAGTTCCAAATTTCAGAATTTCATATATATATTAACTACTCGTATAATATATATTATAATAGCACCCCAACTAAACTATGGTGCGGGCATACTTTGCTATCCAAAGCCCCATATCACTCATATTAAGGGGAATACATTCGGAATCACTCTCGAAATGTATTAATAATACATACACAAACAATATTGAGGCGAAGAATAGATTCCAAGTCTCTAAGAGGATGGCACATACCGGCGTCTCTTAGGACCGTCTGAACTATCACGTCGATAGCCTGTACCAAGGACATCTATCTTCTAGGGTACAAGTCAATATCCCCCATAAAGGTCCCATCGAGATAAGACTTGTCCCAGCGCGGAAACCTCAGGGATAGTAAGTAGCGTGGGTATGATTTTCACATGCATATAATATATGTACACACAATCATATAAATATACCACTATATCCTATTAACATAGGTTCTTCACATTACCCATAATTATACCATTTATCCTAAATTTCACATTTATAGAAATACGTATAAGGTTTTGTTCCTAACCTTAACTCGAAGGGTTTTCTCACTTATTACCTAACACTCGTGGGCTATATCCTCACAAATCTAAATTTCAGTAAGTGTCTTTATTAGGTTCCAACGTAACTCTCTTACGCACCTCACCCTTTTAAATTCATAAAACTACCAACCTAAAGTAAATATCCCATAAATAGCATTCTCGTTGAAGATTAAAGGTCCCAACAATTATTCATATACCCTACTGGTCATCAATGTCTCCCAATATAATTTTATCAAGAATGCCCAAGAATTATTTCACGATGAACTTAATTTAACTAATTAAACAAGGGGAATAGAAGTCTGTCAGGAGGGGTCAATCGATCGAAGCTTGGGGGTCGATCGATCGAACCTTCGATCGATCGATGCTCTATGTTCGATCGATCGATCAAGCAGGTCTGGGTAAAAATTCTGCAGAATTGCAGTTACGGGATTCATCAAAATTCTTCATCAATAACCATATTTCCCAACACTAATCGACCCAAAAAGTCTACTACTAACATACCAACATAATTCCAGATGTTTTTAACGTTCAGCATGCGTGTATACATCATTAATCATGGTTAAACAATCCAAATTCTCATCTAAACATCAAGAACCCTAAAGTTTTTATAACTATTATACAATTCAGTTTTTCTCCAGAATTTCTTCCTCATATAACATCAAAATTCGTGGGTAATACATCTATAACATCAAGAGTTTCCAGCATAAGGTTTTAATCTTCTCTACATGCAATTTCCTATCAAAATTTGGGGTTTTCTTACGCGGATTACATTCCTAATTAATCCTAAACTAATATGAACATTGCACTAACGAAATACACAAGTTAAACACTTGCTTGGGATTTTAAGAAGTCTGACTTCCTGTGGATTATGGTGTGGTTGCGTTCTCCTCCTCGCGATCTACGCGTTGGTGGTGACGGCGGTGCAAACGGAGGTGTTTTGGCCTTGAATCACCTAGAAAGTTCTCTCCTCTCTTCTCCAATGGCCGTCCTAGGGTTCTGTATGTTCTAACCCTAAATGGATAACCTAACCAGCTGATAAAGGCTGCTAAAATTCGTGGGTTTAATTACCCTATTTTGGAAAAAGACCAAAATGCCCTCCCGGGTCACTAATTAGGCCTAAAAACACCCCGAGACCCGACCAAACCCCCGGGTACACTTTTCTGACTATCTCAACCCTTTTGGACGCGTCGTCGCAATCAAAACAACCATACGGACAACTTATAAAATATTCACTTTTTATTTAACACAATTAGTCCCGACGTGACACGGGCACGTCCCGACTTAAATTTCCGAAATAGTCATTTAATTCACTTATGACATTCAATATAACCAATATAATATATTACAATGCTCATTTGTAATATTCAACAAGTTTCCCATAATTACTAACTCTAGTAACGTTAATAATTATAACATAATTAATTTCTGGATTTTTATTAAATAACAGTCACATTAAATTTAATAAATCCCCAAATTAAATATAGCATAAAAATACGGGGTATTACAACACTTTTCCCTGAAGTAGAGAGTATATCTCAAATTAATGGAGAAGGCAATTTTCATTCAGTTCCTGGATTGGACCCATTTGTCAAAAAGGCAAAGTTTTAGGAAACAATACAAACGGATGGTTGTGATGATCCATCCCAATAAGAACAAGACTCTGTTATGTGGGATGATGAGAGCATTTAAGCTTGGTTCCTAAGCATGGAGTCTGAAGTTTGACATTGTTAAGAAGAGTTCTTATTATATAAGGACAAATAATATTTGATACTTTATGGATCATTTGTGGGAAGCATGTGAATGAGGGATTTCCTTGTAAAAACTATCGTGGTGTTTTCATAGCCCTCGAAGAAGGATAAACCCTGGTGAATGGTTCATCCCATATATTTCATGGTCATATACACCCAAAAAGGGGTACATAAGTCATAGATTTAATGGGACTATAAGAATTGATTTTTCACAACTTGGTTTGGTGAAAATTAAAAGTTGGATAATTTTTGGTGAAAATTGGTTTGATTTGAAACACACACATAAGGGACACCCACCCCTACGTTTCCACACATAGGGAGTACTCACGGGTGTTCTTGCACTGATTGGACTGCGCGTCCTGGTGGGTTTTTTACTGTTAACCATTGCAGATTTATTGTGTATGTAAGTTGCGATTTACCTCTTCATAGTGAAATAAAATGTTTTTGCTCTTCGGGGATTTTTTTCCCCCTGAAAATTGGCGTTCCCTATATTTAATTTTATGATTATTTACTTTGCATATTTAATTGAATCAACATAGATGAATGTTTAGGGATGGATTAAATTGATTAATGAGATTTGGGAAAATTGTCACATAATTAAAATTGGATTTATTTGAGAAATCGCTTTATTCCGATGTAGCACTCTCAAATTGGTATTAGTTCTTTTTAAAGAGAGTGCATACCTTTCTCATCTTTAGCATTACTATGCATACAAACTAGGTTTTAAGTTTTTAACCCCGTTTGAATCATATGGTGTATGAGCAAAAGTGTTTTTTGTTCTCACCTTTGATTAATTGCCCATATAGAGTGTAGAAGTTTAAAACATCTCCTTTGAACTTTATTTTCTACTTTGATGATTTATAAATGAAAAATCCCTCTCCCCCAGCCAAAAAAAAAGTTAATTATTGATCCCTTAATTAACTAAGTCCCTATTTGGTTGTGCAAATTGTTTAATTATGTAAATGGGTTCGTTGTGAATTATTTAATTGCAAATGAGTGAATTTGAAATGAATTTAAATCCTATTTTACGTGATATTTTGATAATCTAAAATCGATATTAAGATTCAATCGGAAAATAAAAATAAAAATGAATGGAAATTGTGTGTGTGTGTGTGTGTGTGTGTGTGTGTGTGTGTGTGCGTGTGTGTGTGTGTGTGTGTGTGTGTGTGTGTGTGTGTGAGAGAGAGAGAGAGAGAGAGATAAAAAGAACTTATAAAATGTGGATGAGCATATGGGAAATGATTCTATTTCAAATGAACGCATTTCACGTTTTTGGTGAAATGCTCAAATTTTAGATTTTACACATGAACTAAAATTGATCAATTAATGAATCATTTCACTAATGAATCAATATAATTGATGGGTCAAATGTAAATGAATCAATTTACAATTGGACCAATTTATAATTTGGGGACAACCAAACGGAACCTAAATATTTGTCTTTACACCCATGTGTATCACACCTTTTGAGTGGATAATTATTTCAAAACTCAGGGGAAAAAACAAAGGGCAAGTTTCCAACACACAAAAGCATGCTACATGTCATGTAGATGAGAAAATATTGAATACCTTCATTTTAAGGATGACACGGTATCACAAGACAATGGAAACTCTATGTATTATTGAAAAGGCAAGAAACGATTAGTGTAAGAGAGAAAGATAATCAATTTTCATAAAACATGCGTATTCAATTACTTTTCAAGGAAAAATGCTATGCGTACTATTGATTTACACCACGATTAAGGTTGTGCACCAAGAACATTAAAGTGATGTATTCTTAGTGTATGTATAATACTTTAATGCATTTGGTGCATAAAATTTCGTGTAAATCCCTGTTAAGCATAAAGTTGCCCTTTTTCAAGAGATGGGCATTTTGAATGCCATGACAACCTACATTATTAATTATTATGGTGAGACCACAAACCCTCAATTACAACTCATCACATTGTTTATCCACAATCAGATATCAACCAAAAAATTGGTTAGTGACAAAAAATTTATATACATTCATTCGTCCTAGAACTGGTCAGCTTAGTTAAAAACTCAAGTTTTTAAAACTTTATCGTGTGGTCCCTAATAAACTATCTTTCTGGAGTAAAATATGAGTGAAAGATGAAAAAATATGAGTAAAATATGAGTGAAAGATATGAGCAAAATATGAGTGAGATGAAAAACATCAGTGCAAATTGTAAAATATCTTATGCAATATATCTTTGAGGACTATAAAATATGTGAATGCCACACAAAAGTGCAAAAAAAAAGAAAAAAAAAACTTGGATTCCTCACTATTACGTCTTCACATCAGATATTGGCCCTAACAACTCCATCTAATTATGAATTTATTTTTATATATTCATCTCCCCATATTTGGATCCTAGACCAAACTTCATAAGACCTCCAAAGGGATAGATGCATGGAAGCAAAAACACTCTAGATAACATGCCACTATTTTGTGTTCATAAATATTGAGCATCCATGATCATGGTTAATAGGGACAACCATGATTTGGCAGTGACTGTGGTTAAAAATTATAAATTAGTATAACAAACTCTAAGTGATACATATACAAACATATAAATTTTGTCAGATTACAAACTTTTAACATGAAATCATAATGAGCACGATGAAAATTCAATCCAAAGAAAAAAATGGATGTTCTTTTGAGCTTTATTATGTGATCAATTCAACACGGAAAAAAACATTCCAGGAACTGTACATTCAATAGTCTCTCTCCAAACTCTAAATCTTGTAAACACCAATCTACAACAAACAATGGGGCATAAATTACAAAGAGAAGAGTGTACCACTGAAAGGTAGAGGTTGGCAATTAAAATTTATTTAGCTATTTATAATCAAATTACAAAGAAACTAGCAGTAGTTTTCAACAATCTGGTCAAATGTGCTTAGTGTTTGACTAACAATGCTTTAAAATATGTATAGTAAATAAGCAAATAGACACATAAATCAAATAACAAATATTGCGTTGGTTTGTTGAATGTATGCTCCATTGAATGAGAAGTAAAATTTAGAAGCTTAAATTCAAAATGACTCCTACTCGGCATATCCATGTTCTTTAACCATTCACAGCAAAATGATCGAGTAAAGAAATTCATATATTGCTTAATCTTTATATTCAATCAAAAAAAAAAGAGGAAAAAAAGCTTGAAATATTTAACTTAGTTAAACAGTATATCCAACTAATTAGGATTTTCTCCAAAATCACTTAGTATAGCTTGTACACTTATACTGAAAAAACGTGTACATATTTGTACTTTTATACGAATGAATGATTTAACAATTAACACCAAATATTTGGAAATACTTCTGATTCGAACCAAATGGTGCGCCAAAAAATAGTAACAACTAAACTAAACTATGAGGTACATACTGATGCAAATCAAGTACAAATTACCTCATTAATAAGCATGGTTAATCAAAATGTATCATGAACAGAGCTCTAAGAAGCAACCTCCACTAAGCATTGATGAAACATAGGATTACAAGCTATGAATCTTATCTAATAGACCAATTCATTTATATCCTTCTATCAACTCTACACATTTGTGTATCCATAAATTTACGAACTCGGCCATACTAAGAAGAATTCGTAAGCAAATATTTCGTACTTTACATTAATGGTGAGACACAAACTTCCTACAAACACCAATCAAATGGTGAGGTGCCCATTATTAAGATAATTAAAAATAATCAAATACTTGACTAGTTGTTGACCTTAACATGACTGTAATGCCTTATTGGTAAGATAAATAAAGAGGGAATAGTGCAATGTAAGCAAACAATGAGGCGTGATTGTTCCTTTAACCCTCAAATAATGACGGTTAACATATTGGAGTTCGCTCACTCTATACTAAATTCTATGCATCCCTATATCCACTCCTTGCAAAGCCAATCTGCATATATATAACAAGCATATCGTCAGACTTAAGAAAAGGCAAAAAAATAATCAAATTTAAAATTACAGAATGCCACTCAGTACATCATAGATCCTAACAAAATCACAACTTTGATAGTTGAACAAATGAAACAATGCTACATTAC
Source organism: Sambucus nigra (assembly GCA_949130495.1). Classification (NCBI taxonomy): domain Eukaryota; kingdom Viridiplantae; phylum Streptophyta; class Magnoliopsida; order Dipsacales; family Adoxaceae; genus Sambucus; species Sambucus nigra. Next base: position 209,656,930 of record OX422223.1, on the reverse strand, counting down.
CATTGAAATGAGGAACTACTATTTATCCAATCACCAATAAACTAACCACTAACAACCATTTGACCAAAAATTTTACAAGTAAATTTAACAGAGTTTATAAGATTAGCCAATTACGTGATCACAAAAAAAAAATTACGTGATAACCAAAGATCAAAAAAATATTTTGCAAATGGTACAAATATATAATCAATACTCCACCTTGAAAACAAACATCACTACAAAATCAACTTAACATGTAAAGATTATTCACAATGAGAACAATTAGAAGAACATAAAGAGTAGTAGGGGAGAACTTTTAGCCCAATGCAAAAAGAACTATAATTATATAAAACTGGGCGGCCATTTAGCATTTACAAAATAAGAATATAAACACATGTATACATGATAAATATTAAAATTTAGACATTTTATAGTAGGTGAAGAACAAAGGTGGAAAGAAAACATAAAAACTCATGATTCCTTAGTAGCTTATAGCAATCCAAGATATTTAGAAGTCCTAAAATTGGGAAGGGTTGGGTTAAGCCCGGGCGTATTTTTAGCGGGTTGAAATGGGTCCTGTAGTTGGTTTACTGAAGGTTGGAGACCATCCCCCTGCCAACCCACACTCCCTAAACAGTTAAACCCCTTACCTTCTCCTCTTCTCTATCTCTATCTTTGTTCTTCTCACTCTCCCTCCCTGTGTTCGAATATTATCTGTAACATATATACACTAATGTATATACTTATGTAACATATATATCTGTAACAAATCTATTTCAAATTGATTAAGTTCGCAAAAAGGCGAAACAGAGACTGAAATCGGGTTAGTAGTTTAGCCCGAGTCCGTAAGCGAGATAACATGTTGTGTAACCTGCCCATATCCAACCCTCAAGTGTACGTAACCTACCCAAATCTGCCCGGAACCACCCAATTGTCCGGCCTACCACAAAGATAGCATAAATCATCTAAACGTTAATTGAGGCAAAATCTCGCAAATCAATTTAAGATATTCAGATATCCCATAAACATAAAATTACAATATTCAAGTTTCAACAATAAATCAAGTAAATACATGCGTGAAACCCCGTAAGAAAACTGAATTTGGGGCAAGAAATCTATATATACTCACAAGTTGTATAGTGTATAAGAAACTTATCTCTATTACTCATTCTTTTCTTTGTTTTCTATTAGATTCTACAAAATTTACACCAGAAAATAATTAGTAATTTATTATAGAAACTAAATTGGAATTTGAATAAAATGTACAATACATGTACCTTATATCTGCAGATCTACAATGCCAGATGTGTGCGTAACACCTCTATTTGTTGTACCAAATAAAATCCTTAAAATATAACTAAAAAGTAGAAAATCAATCAAGCGCAGTAGCGAGACAAAATAGTTATTGGTCAAATATCCAAAATTATAAGACGTATAAAAAAACTAATCACAAACATCTGAAATCTGTAACAGCAGTCACAGAACCTACAAAGTATTATTTTGAAATTTGAAAGAGACTGGTGAGAGAGAGTTTTTCGAGAAAGTCTTTCTCTGTCTTGGTGAAATACTTGTAAGATTCAGATATCGTGTGAGAGTATGAGTGATATTAAAACTGATCTCGACGGTATAAGAACTCAATTTTGGCAAAATCTTAACCGATGCATTTATTTTGTTATAAATAATGAAACACCTTTCTTCTATATTAATTTATAGATTCATTCCTTTTCATCAAACTACAAATTGTTAATCTTGTAAACATGAATTACTTTTAATTAAAAATTAAAAGTACTTGTTCACTCTTTTTTTTAATCTAAGGAATTTAATTTACAGAATAAACATATCCAAATTTACAATAATCTTAACTTATAAGAGTGGAAAAGTGATGGAGAATGTTAAAGGTGTAGGAATACCTATACAGATCTCCTGCGGCGGCAGTGGTTTCCCTTGGTGAACTATTATTGTCCATGTGAACTAACAAGAGATGGGCGTGCTCTTCTTACACCCACCAGTACCCTGAATGAAACCAAAGTCAATAAGGACCCTAAAACTATTCAATCAATACTAACATCACAATGTGACATCCCAAAATGAGAAAATGACACATGACACATCAAATTTCACAACCACTCAAGGAATTCAAAGAATATTCATCCAACTTGAAAATCCTTGGATTAAAGAAAATATTTCATGTATGCAATTTTTTGCATACTGCCTATATTTAAGATCTTTATCTATACACCTGATTTCTTTTGAATTTATATTTTCTTGATTTTTAGAAACACCAATCATTAGCATATGGAAAGGGAAGGAGTGGAGATGGAGGATTCTTAATAAAGTGTATGAAAGATTGACTAATATTTCAGTAACACTGTTTAAGACGCCATAGATATATTACAAATAGTGATTTTATCTTCATCAAAACAACTAGCTGATGGTTGTTATCAAACATGTTGAGATTGGGGATTTATCCCCTGGTGACTTTTCAGGCCTTGATTTCAGTGACCCTCATCTCCAAACTTCCTTAGTCGATGTTGAGAACCCTGTCGACCCTGTGGAGACCAGCCCCTTGAAGTCACGGAGACCAATGAAAACACGACTGATTTGGCCCTCAATGATGATGGGGCCGACACCACAAATGTTGGTGTTGATGGGGTAACTCAGGTAGGTGGTGATAGGTCGGGCCCGACTGGTGACGATGGTAGTCTGCAACTTTCATCTCTCGTACTTTTTTTATTTTTTCTTTTTTGTAATGACAGTCGGCCTTTCCTGGCCTTGCACTATTGTAATCTCCTTTTTGTTAATTAAAGAAATTTTTGTTTCTGTCAATGTTATGCTTGCTTCGACCTTTTTATTAATAACATTTTGTTCTGTCAATGTTACGCTTGTCTCTACTTTCACCAACTTAATGATTTCTAAAGAATATGAATCATCATTTGGATCCACCAAATTATGGTGTTTAATCATAAGTCCCCTCTCGTCATTTTGAGAGTGTATGTAGAGTGTCGTCTCGTCCATGCACTGACATCTCGATCGAGAGAGCATAACCATCAAATTAATGATGTTTAGCAAATTAACCACAACTAAATGATTTTTAAATTTGGGTCCACCAACTTATGGTGTTTAATCGTAAGTCACATCGATGTCATTATCACTCCATGGACGAGGTCAACCCCGTTTAGACTGTCGTATTGTCGAGGGAAACTTAAGGCTATATCACCACGAATGATTTTTTATAGATTAAGATGAGTTGATATAAGAAACAAAAAATATTTAAACAAATATACAAAGTAAGAGAGAACGCCTGAGATTTTTATTGAATTTCATTCGTATTTCATTCATGATTTAAACCACATATACATATATTACGACCGAAGGAGAAGAAATAAGCAAAACTGAAATCTTACTGGTAATACTTTTTGATGTGGTCGGCATTCCATGGGTTGGAGAATGGCTCTCCTTCCAGATTTTTCAATCGATATGTCCTAGTACAACCTCTTCAACCATTCTATATGGTCCATGCCAATTCGGATGAATCTTGTTAGGCTCCTGCCATGTCTTTTTCAACACCAAGTCTCCTACCTTCATTGGGCGTGCCTTTACTCTCTAATTATAGAACTTCATTGTCATTTGCTAGTAAACAACTTACCTAACCTCATTATCTTCTCTCCTTTCTTTTACAAGGTCCAAATTAAGTCTTCATTCAACAATGCTTTCTTTCGAGTTATAGGTATGAAACTTGTGGGTAGGGAGACCTACCTCTGTTGGCACTACTGCCTCTGAACCATAAGCCAACATAAATGCAGTTTCCCCAGTAGGAGTCCTCTTCATCGTCCTGTAAGCCCAGAGGACAACATATACTTCTTTAACCCACCTGCCTTTAGCATTTTCCAATCTCTTCTTGATTCCATCAAGCACCGTCCTCTTTGTTACTTATGTCTGCCCATTGACCTGGGGTTATCCAGGAGTGGAGAATAACTGCTTGATGCCGACTCGTTCATAATATTTCTCCAGGGAAACATTCTTGAATTTTGTTCCATTATCATATATCAGAGTATTGGGTAGGCCGCACCTACAGATGATATTTTTTTAGATAAACTGGAAGGTTTTTGTCTCTCTGATTATTATCAACGGCTCTACCTTTACCCCCTTTGAAAAATAATCGATCACCACAATCAAGTAACGATAGTTGTTCACAGCTCTTGGTAGTGGTCCAACCGGGTCAGTCCCCCAAATCGCTAAAGGATAAGGAGATGTAATGGAGGTAAGAAGTTTATGAGGTTGATGAGGTAGATGGGGTATGGTGGAAAAACTTTATTATTTGTCGCATTTCTTGCGTATGCAACTGCATCTTTGGCCAACGTCGGCCACCAATAACCCTGGGTTATGGACCTTTTAGCTAGCGACATTCGGCTAATGTGACTAGAATATGACCCTTTATGCAGATTCTTTAAAATATACTCTACCTCATATGGATAGATGCATTTGAGAAGAGGAAGCATAATCCCTTTCTCTAATTTCTAATTTGAGAAGAGGACGCATTTGAGAAGAGGGAGAACTTGGAAAATTTATACCTCAATTTCTTTTTCTCGACATTAGACTCAGGAAGCTCCCCATCTCTAATGTAACGAATGATAGGATCCATCCAGGAAGCTCCCGTACTCATATTGAAATAAAATTTCACTATACTCTCTTCTCCCTCGATCGTTGGCCGATAGAGAATCTCTACTGGGACTATTCTTTTAATTGTAGTTCTGTTGGCTGAAGCTGACCTTGCCAAAGCATCAACTCAGTCATTGTCCAGCCGAGGTATCCTCTTAAATTTTACTTCAGTGAAATGATTCAACGATCTTATAACACTTCCCAGCTAATTTTCCATTCTATCACCCTTAGCCTCGTATGCCCCCAAAATTTAATTAACAACCAACCAGGAATCACTATGAATAAGGAGTTAGCTAACATTCAGTGCCTGGGCAAAGGAGAGACCTGCTAGAAAGGCCTCGTACTCAGATTCATTATTGGAAGATTTTAAGTTGAACCTTAACGCATACTAAATATTGGTCCCATCTAGGGCTGAAATTATCAATTCGGCCCCGCTTCCATTCTCACATAAAGATCCATCAATAAAGAGGCTCCACACAGTACCATTTGGCAAACAATTACCCTCCTCTAAGGTTCTATTCTTAAAAATATATAGTTCATCTTCATTCTTAGACATTTTTTTTGCTGATCTCGTCTTGGCCTTGGTCTAGGGAGAAAACACTTCCCTTTCTTACTCACAATCCGTGGCATCAACATCTTCTATGTCGGCCTCACCCCAAGTGAACTCGGCTACAAAGTCAGCTAGGGCTTGCCCTTTAATGGCCGTTCTCAGATAATTAGATAATGTCGAGCTCCCCTGATTCAATTGCCTAAGTCATCAATATTCCTGATTTCCTAGGCTTGTGAACGACCTGTCTAAGTAGTGAGTCTGTGAGGACCACCATGGTATGTTCTTAGAAATAGGTCTTCATCTTTCTTGGGGCATGTATCAGTGCATATGCTAACTTTCCATTTTGGGGTACCTATGTTTAGCCTCTAGGAGTGCCTTACTATTAAAATACACTAGTTATTGAACTCTATCCTCTTCTCTTACAATTACGGCACTAATGGACGACTCTGTTCTGCTATATACAAATACAGTTTCTCCCCTTGAACTAGTCTAGACAATAGGAGTGGAGATCCGAGATATGACTTTAAATCCTTAAAGGCTCCATCACACTCATCGTTCCATATAAAATATTCTCTCAATACTTTATAGAAAGGAAGGAATTTATCAATAGCTCTAGACATAAACCTGTTTAATGCCTCCACTCTTCCAGTCCTTCTTTTCACATCCTTTATTGTTGTAGGAGCCTTCATCTCCAAGAAGACCTTGATCTTCTTGGGATTAGATTCGATCCCCCTCTAATTCATAATGAATCCCAAAAACTTGAATACTCCCACACTTAAGACACATTTGGAGGGGTTGAGTTTCATCCGATACTTGTCCATTATGCCAAAAGTGGTTTCAAGGTTGGCCACATATGTGTCAGCCTTGAGGCTCTTCGTCAACATGTTGTCGATGTACACTTCCATTATCTTCCCGATCTAATCCCCAAACAATTTGTTGAGTATCCTCTTATAGGTTGCCCCGGCATTCTTCAAACTAAAGGGCATGACCTTATAGATGTAGGTCCCTTTGTCGGTTATAAAGATTATTTTCTCTTTATCTGCCAGATCCATGAATATTTGGTTACATCTTGAGTAGGCATCCATAAAGCTGATTAATTCATGCCCAGCTATAGCGTCTACCATCTGATCAATACTCGATAATGGGAAACTATATTTTAGGAATGCTTTGTTCAAATCCGTGAAGTCAACACACATCCTCCACTTGCCATTGGCTTTGGGAGTGATGACAGTATTGGTCAACCACTCTGGGTATATGACATCTCTGATGAAGTCTACCTTCTCTAACATTTTCACCTTTTATCGAATGACATCAGACTTCTCTTGCAAGTAGACTCTTCTTCTCTATCTAATTGGCCTTGCTTCGTTGGGCACATTGAGCTTATGACAAAGAACTTTTGGGTCAATGCCAGGCATATCATCGTGTCTCTAAGAAAATATGTCATGTCTCTTCCTTAATAGTTTAATTAGCTCTTCCTTAACCTCCTTCTTTAGGGCTTTGCCAACTTGGATGGTTTTTTTAGCTTATCCTCATTGAGGGCGATGGATTCTACTTCCTCGATGGCATCATCCTTTTATATCTTCTTCTTATCTCTAAAATCCAAAGTATCGATATTATAGGTCATAGTGACCCTTTTGTATGTCTCCCTTTCGTCGGCTAAGTTAAAGTAGCATTTACGTGCCTCAACATGATACCCCTAAACTTCGCCTACCCCATATGGGGTCAATAATTTAATCATCTAGTGGATAGTTATGGGCATGACCTCAAACTCCTTGAGGGATACTCTTCCAAGAATGATGTTATAAGCTGAGTAGACATTTTTATCCATTATGAAGAAGCTGAGTTTCTTTATAAGGCATTTTGGATAAGTGTTCTACACTTTCACCTCCATCTCATATATTCCCACCGACTGTACTTTCTCACCACAGAAGTCGATGAGTGGTTGGTGGTGCAGAATGAATCTCTTCTTACTCATACCTAAACCTTTGTTTCAATCCCAGAACATGACACCGAATGAGCTGCCTCCGTCAAAAACAATCCTTGGGACCTCATAGCCATGAATGAGAGTGGTGATGACCATGGGGTCATCATATGGGGCTAAAATTCCTTTAGAATCTAACCTCAAGAATCTGACTACCAACGTATCCATATCAACCTCGGTTCTCTTACCCTTCATAGGTTCTAATGTAACTTAGTTCACGGTTTTTGACTTTAGAGGGAGAGCTTTGACCTCTGCTACATGTTCTTTCTTATCGAAGACCTCTTTTCCTCCTCCAGAGACTCCCTCGCAGATCATCTTGGCCTCATGATAGATCACATTGAGCCGACCCTTTGGATCAGCAAACTTAGGGGGAGGTTAGGGTAGTCTTTATCACAGTCATCTGACTCATCATTGCCTCATCTTGCTGGACATTAGGCTTACATTTGCCAGCTTTCTTCTTCCTCTGGGTGTTATCTAGGACACCCCTTGAGGCACCCCTGTCCACATATTTGCTCAACTTTTAAACCTTCAGCATCTTCTCTATTTCATCCTTCAGAGTGAAATATTTAGCAATCAGGTTCCCATGGTCCTGGCGGAATTATCATCACAAACTTTTGTTCCTCTTATGAGGAGGAGTTTTCAAATTTTTGGGCCACCTCAGGGACCGATCATTCTTAGTCTCATTTAAGATATGCTCGCAGCTGACCGTGAGGGGAATGTAGTCGGCAAACTTATCGTCCATTGGCCTTTTCTTTCCATCCTTACTTTTTTTATGGAACTTTCCCCCACTGATCGTCCCTTTTTCATCTTCATACTTTGCTGCCATTACTTCTTCGACGTTCATGGCCTTGTCGAACATTTCCAATAGTTGGTCCATGGACTTCGGTGGGTCCTCAATAAGCTTCCACAATAATTTCCCCTTCTGTAGACCTCCTATTAGTGTTGTCATTGCACTGCTTTCTTAATAGTCCTCCACTTCTCACTTTTCCTTGTTAAACTTCGAAATATATTCCCTCAGACTCTCATTCTTTCCTTATTTAATGTACAACGGGAGAGTCATCTTCTTTTAGGGCATCACCCCGAAGTAGAAGTTATATATGAATCTCTCTGCGAGTTTCTTAAAGTTCTCAATCGAACTCTTTGGGAGTGAGGTGAATCATACATGAGTTGCTCCAATCAAAGTGCCTAAAAAGGCACGACACCTCATCTCATCTGAGACTACATAAATGTCTGCATTTGACTAGTACATATCATCATGGTGAAACGGATTAGTGCTCCCATAATACATGTGAATGATCATTGGTGGCTTAAATTTGGTCGAGGTTGGAAAATTGACAATCCTAGCCACGAAGGGAGAGCCTTCTGAATAGCCCCTTTGTAAGGGATCTCGACTTTTAAGGATGTCTCCAATCTTGTCTTCCAACCTCTGGATTTAATGGTTCCAGGGTCTCTCGGCTACCACTATAACATCATCCTGGACGAAATTATCTCTCTCCACCTCGATCAGTCGAACCAAAGGTTCCCCTTACCACAGACCTGTGTCAGCTGTTCACTTCTCCCAGCCCCTCGTCTTGATCATATTAGGGATGGCACCCTTCCCCTTCTCTTCTGGAGCCGGTAATGCTCCTTGAACTGGACAGTCAATCTCTAACGTCACCCACTGGGTCGAGCCTTTCAAAGATCGACCTTCTGCTTAACTGGTCAAAATATTATCCCCTTGGTTGATCGTCATGATAAGGCCTCATATTGTGTCCCCGACTAGCTTGGATGGGGCATACAGTGTTTCTTGATATTTCATATGGCTCCCAGCATTCAACCTGAGCATCCTTAGCCTCATAGTCATTATACCTATCCTTCGAGTAGTGTTGACCTTGCCTCAATAGGCATAAGTGCCTAGGGTCATCAATGTCTCTCCGTTGTTAAAGAGGTGGCAACTCCTTGTTGTGGTGCCTAGGGTGGTCACCTGGCATCTGGATGCTACTTTATGGCTATCAGAGTAATCATCCCCGGTGTTATCCCTGTGGGTCTCACCATACAGTTTAAGTGAAGGCGACTAGTGTTCATATATTGCTTGTTTACTGGCCACCAATGACTTCAACACCGCCGCCACCTCCACCATCTTGGGCTGAGGAAGAGTGTGACTGGAGCTAGGACGGTTAGCTGATGGTGGAAATTTTGATGCCATATTTCACACTTGAGAAATGAGAAGTAATGCACTCCCTAAGCATGCAATAACTGTGGGATGATGAAGTCTTACAATAAGATGATGACAGTTGTCCACAGTATATGTAGCTAATGATGATGCAATATCCCCTCATGTGAGGGGATAATCCGGTTATAAGACAATTTCCCACGTGGGATACGCCACCTTGGAACCTTCTACTGCTTGTAGAATATGGTGTCGTCTGTAGAGGTCTCGTCCTGGCTAAGTATAAGGTTGTTATTGTAGTGCATGACTTCATGCTGGAAATTAACGAGTATGGTCATCGAGGAGCCCAGACCGAGGCAAAATAAGTAGGCCCTACCCTAATGTCAGTTAGGCCAATGGACGAGAAATGACCATGTTGATGAAATGCTTCTCTGAGGTGTCGGCCTATTGGATTCCAAGGTTATGAGTTACGAGGTCTACCCTGATTTGGAGTGACCTTGGAAACGACCTGTGAGTTCCTAGTGGAAGCTCATCTACTGGAGATAGGGCTCTCATCCTCAAATGAGGTCATACTTGGTCCTATCACTAGTGTGTAAAGCTTGTACGTTTTGTGTATAGTTTGTGGACGTTTATACTTATATATGTATGCCACATTTTCTTTGGTTTATTTTGCATATATTATATATGATATCTTGTTTTGTTACTTTGCGATTAACACTCAGTCCATGATTGTCACATACCTGTTCATAGTTTGGATTATTGGTTCTTGAGTTGTCGTGTTATGTTTGTAACATTTTTTGTTTATGTTTGAAAATTTTCAAAAAAATATTTTGTGATGCCTTTGAGATTATCATTACACGTGATGATGTCTTTACATACCTATGTGATGCCTTTACATATATATGTGATGACGTCTTACTTATTCTATGTGATGCTTTGAAATTCATGATTATATTTCTACTCCTTTGTCGATCTCGGATAAAAAGGGAGAGAACAAATTAATGGGGAGTTTGATTTTCGAATTTATGAGTTTTTATTTTCTATTTCAAACTCTAGGTGCCACAATATATATATGAAAATTAAGACACATCGGATGAAGACAAAGTTGAACACGTGGAAATTGAGACTGAATAATGTTTGTAGTTTGGTTTTCGAATAGTTTTTTATCGGAATAGCCAAAGGGTGAGATTTTTAAGCGCATACATTATATATTTGGCTTTTTATTTGCATTTTGAAAAATTGGTGTATCCCATTACAAACCAACACGCGCCGACATGTTGAACCGAACTACAACATATCTAAGATTGAAGACTTGCCAATATCTAAAAAAGATATAAAGCTTTTAAGAGTTTAAAATTATTTCTAATATTATCCGGGATGTTATTTTTTATATAAAAATTGAGGTTGGATTTTTTATTTAAAAAATAAATTTTTTAACCTCGTTTAAATGAGATCATAATCTCGTTCGAATGAATTTAGCTTTTCGTTTACAAGGTCTTTAATCTTACATCAAAACAACTTTCAACAAAGGCCTTCTGTTTGAATTTATTTGAAGCTAGTTAGAAATTGGTTCAAACGAGATTGGATCCTCAATCAAACAAACTATGTTTTCATTCAAACGAAATGCCTTTCTCATTTGAACGGCTTCTATTTTCGTTCGGACGAATTCACCGCCTCGAATTTCATGTCAGTTTTATAAAACCCTGTTTTGACTCCCTTTTTTTAAGACTTTGACAAAAAGTTTCCAGCATATCTGTTGCAAAAAAGTTTCAAGTTTTGTGTTACAATATCACTTTTTATACACAACTTTACATCCCTAAATACTTTCTGTGAATCGTTTTAAAACCCTAGAAAGTTTTGTATCTTGTATACATAGTTGTGGAGAGAGATCTCTGCATCAGACTTTTAACTTGAGGGATTATGGCTGAAGGAAGAAGGTAGAAGAATGCAGATCGGTGGATATTAAAAGTGGATTGCCGCCTGTGGACGACTCTGGAGTGAGCCGTTTTCTTTAGAGGTTTTGAAGACACTGCTCGTTATATTTGTTGGTGTATCATGTAGTTTGTAAGCCGTTTGTCTTGTCAAACTCTCAAAAGTGCTGATTAAAAGGGTTTACCATGAAAAGGGATTTTTTCTCAGTATTTTTGTTATTTGCATGATTAGTTTAAATCATTATATTTAGAACACATATTTTCCTTTACACCAAATTTAATCAAATATTTTTTTTTTAAATTAGATTTTTATGTTTGGGACTTAAATTGATAAAAATATAAAAATAGAATATTTTGTTTGTGACCATCCTTGACGATCGTGTTCATTTATGCTAAAAAACTGGTATCGGAGCATTCCACCTTTTATAAATAAACATGTTGCTAGAGAGAAAACCTAAAACATCCCCCAAACGACCCCTTAAGAGGCATGAACACCTCATACGCGGCTAATGTAACTCGTAAGAACTAACTGCTTAGTCACGAGACTCCTAATTTGAGAATATGATGTAAGATTGTAAATGTGTAGACCTTGGCTTAAAAGCATGCCATTAGAGGACAAAAACTCAAAAAAGCACCTAAACCTCACCGTAAGAGGCACGAACGCATCGCATGGGACCAATGTAACTCATAGGAACTAACCGCGCAGTAACGGAGAATAAAATAAAAAATTTAAAATATCTACACTTTGGTTTAAAAGCATGCTTCTAGAGGGACAAAACCCAAAACATACCCCAAACGGCTCCGGAAGAGGCATGAACACGTTGTATGAGATCAATGTAACTAGTAGGAATTGACCGCGGAGTCACGGGAATCTTGGGTTGAGAATATGATGAATGTTTTTTTAAATATCTAGACTTAAGATAGAAAAAACATGTTGTTAGAAGGCAAAAATACGAAACAACCCCCGAACGACCTTGGTAGAGCCACAAACACCAAGCACGAGACCATCGTAACTCGTAAGAACTGACCACGTAGTCACGGGACTTCTAGTTTGAGAATATGATGTAAATATGAAATATGAAAACTTAGGCTTAAAAAATGCCGTTAGATGGCGAAAACTCAAAACAATCCCCAAACGGCATTTTTGAACTAAATGCATAGTCAATACTTTGGTCTCGTGCAAGGTATTCGTGCCTCAAACGGCATAGTCAAAAATGCCTCAAACGAAAACTCAAAAATGTCGTTTGAGGCACAAATACCTTGCACGGGTCAAATAAAACACGTAGGAACTGAATGCATAGTCACGGGACAACCAGTTTAACAATAGGATAAAAATATACAAATATCTAGAATTAGGCTTAAAAATAAGCCGCTAGTGGAAGAAAATCCAAAATAGCCCCCAAAAGGCACCGTAAGTGGCACGAGCACCTCACGCGGGACCAAAGTAACTAGTAGGAACTAACTGTATAGTCAAAGGACTCCCGATTTGACAATATAATGAAACTTTGTAAATATCTTGGCTTAGGATTAAAAATGTACCTCTAGTGGGTAAAACGACAAAATAGCCCCCAAACGGCTTTATTAGAGGCACGAACACCTCACACGAGACCAAAGTAGTTCGTTAAAACTGATCGCGTAATCATGGGATTCCCGATTTAAGAATATGATGAAAAAATTTAAATAACTAGACTTAGGTTTAAAAAAAAGCTGCTAGAGGGCCAAAATAAAAAAAATAGACCTAAACAGTCCTATAAAAGGCATGAACCAGTTATACGGGACCAATGTAACTCGTAAGAACTGTCCACATAGTGACGGGACTCCCGGTTTGAGAAGATGATGAAAATTTTCAAATACGTAGACTTAGGCTTAAAAACATGCCGCAAGTCGAAGAAACCCCAAAACAACCTCCGAGCATCCCCTTAGAGGCACGAACACCTCGCACGGGCCAAATGTAATTTGTAGGAACTTTTCACATAGTCACAGGACATTTGGTTTGAGACTATGATGAAAACATCAAATATCTAAACTTAGCCTTAAAATATGCCGCTAGAGGGAGAAAACCCAAAATGTCCCTCAAATGGAATTGAAAAATGTACGAACACCTCGCACAACCAATGTAATTAGTAGGAACTGATCGCATGGTCACGGGACTCCCTGTTTGAGAATATGATGATTTTTTTAAACATCTACACTTAGGCTTAAAAATTAACAACAAAAGGGCAAAAACTCACAATAGCCCCCAAACGGCCCTACTAGTGACACAGACACCTTCCACTGGACCAATGTAACTCATATGAACTGACCAGATAGTAACAAGACTCACGGTTTGAGAATATTATGAAAATTTGTAAATATTTAGACTTAGTCTTAAAAGCATGTCACTAATGGGAGAAAATCCAAAATAGTACTCTAACCGTCGCATAGAGGCATGAGCACCTTGGGGGGACTAATATAACTCATAGGAACTGACCACATCATCACGAGATTCCTAGTTTGAGAATATTATCAAAATATGCAAATATATACACTTGTGCTTAAAAACATGACATTAAAGGGTAAAAAACCTATCCAACCGCAAACAACTCCATAATAGGCACGCAAAGCTCGCACAAGACCAATATAATGCATAGGAACTAACCGCGAAGTCCCGAAACTCCAAAATATGATGAAACTTTGCAAATATCTAGATTTAGACTTAAAAACTTGTAGCTATAGGACAAAAACTCAAAATAACCCCCAAACGATCCCGTGAGAGGGGCGAACACCTTGCACGGGACCAATCCAATTAGTAAGAACTTACCACATAGTCATGAGACTCCCAATTTAATAATATGATGAAAATTTGCAAATATCTACACTTAGGCTTAAAAACATGTTGATAGAGGGAAAAAAAAACCAAAACAGTCCGGAAACAGCCCCATGAGAGGCGCAAACACCTCGCACGTGACCGATGTAACTAGTAGAAACTGACCATATACTTAGGGGACTCTCATTTTGAAAATATAACAAAAATTTGCAAATATCTAGAATTAGGCTTTCAAACATGCCGCTAGAGGGAAAAAACCCAAATTAGCCCACAAACAGTCCCTTAAGAGGAATGAACACCTCATACGGGACTAATGCAACTTGTAAGAAGTGATTGCATAGTCACGGGACTCCCGATTTGATAATTTAATGAAAGATTACAAATAGGTAGGCCTAAGCTTAAAAATATGCTGCTAGAGGGAAAAAACTAAAAATAACCCCCAAATAGTCCCGAAAGAGGCACAAACAATTGGCACGAGACAAATGTAACTCATTGGAACCCACCGCATAGTCACAGGACTCCCAGTTTGAGAATTTGATAAAAAAATTAAAAATATCTAGACATATGCTTGATAGCATGCCGCTAGATAATGAACATCAATAATTTCCCAAGACGACCCTCATAAGAGGCACAAACACCATGCACGGGATAAATATAACTTGTCGGAACTGACTGCACAATCACGGGATTCCCAGTTTGAGAATATTAAAAAAATAATTATCTAGACTTATGCTTAAAACATGCTGCTAGAAGGAGAAAACCCAAAATAACCTCCAAATGGCCCCTAAAGAGACACAAACACCTCACACGTGACCAATAACTCGTTGGAACTAATTGTGTAGTCACGGAACTCCCCAATTGAGAATATTATGAAAATCTACAAATATCTAGACTTAGGCTTAAAAATAAGCCGCTAGAGGGCGAAAACCCAAAATAGCCCCCAAACGGCCCGTTAGAGGCATGAACACCTTGCGCGGGACCAATAAAGCATATAGGAACTGACCGCATAGTCATGAGACTCCGGGTTTAAGAAGAAGATTAAAATTTGTAAATATTTAAATATAGGCTTGAAAATGTGCTGCTAGAGGGCGAAAACCCCCAAATACCCCCAAACAGCCCTGAAAGAGCCACAAACATCTCATACATGACCTTTCGACGTCATAGGAATTGACCATGTAGCAAGGGACTCTTGGTTAGAGAATATGATGAAAATATGGAAATATCTTGACTTGGGCTTAAATACATGCCGCTAGAGTGCGATAACCCAAAATAACCTCTAAATGTCTCTATTAGCGGAACAAACACCTCGTACGTGACCAATGCAACTCATGAGAACTGACAGTGTAGTCACAAGACTCTCGAATATGTTTAAAAGTTCCAAGTATCAAGACTTAAGCTTAAAAAGCATGCTGCTAGAGGGCGAAAACACAAAATTGACCCAAAACGGCCCTAGAAAAGGTATGAACACCTCACACAGGACAATCGTAACTTGTAGGAATTGATCGTGTAGTCATAGGACTCTCAATTTTAGAATATGATGAAAATTTGAAAATATCTAGCATTAGGCTTAAAAACATGCTCACAAAGGGAAAAAATTCAAAACAGTCCCCAAATAGCCCCGCACGTGACCACTGAAACTCGTAGGCACTGATCGCATAGTCACGGAACACTCATTTTTAGAATATGGTGAAATTTTTTGAATATCTAGACTTAGGATTAAGAACACGCGGCTAGAGGTTGAAAAAATAACTCCCAAACTACCCCGTAAGAGGAAAACACCTCATAGGAGACTAATGTAACTCTTAAGAACTGACAGCGCAGTAACAGGACTCTCGGTTTGAGAATATGACAAAAGATTACAAATACGTCGACCTATTCTTAAAAACATGTTGTTAGAGGGAGAAAACTTAAAATAATCCCCAAACTGCCCCGTGCGAAGCACAAACACCTCACATGGGGCCCATGTAAATCTTATGGACTTATCGCGTAGTCATGGGACTCATGGTTTGAGAATATGATGACAATTTGTAAATATCTATACTTAGGCTTAAAAGTATGTCACTAGAGGGTGAAATCTTAAACCTAACCCCCAAACAGTCCCTGAAGAGGCACGAACACCTCGCACGAGACTAGTGTGACTCGTAGGAATTAACCACGTACTCACAGGAATCCCCGTTTGAGAATGTGATCAATATTTACAAATATCTAGACACGGGCATAAAAACATGCCACTAGAGGGCAAACACCCAAAATAGCCCCTAATAGGCCCCTGTTAGAGGCACAAACACCTCCCACGGGAGCAATGTAGCTCGTAGGAACTAATCATGCACTCTAAGTTGGAGAATACGATGAAAATTTGTAAATATCTAGACACAGACTTAAAAATATATCGCTAAAGGGAAAACCCCAAAAATAACCCCATAAGAGGCAAGAACGCCTCACACGAGATCAATGTAACTCGTAGGAACTAACCACGTAATCACTGGACTCTCAGTTTGGAAATACGACAAAAATTTGATAATATCTAGACAAAACTGTAAAAATTTACCGCAAGAGAGTGCAAAATCCAAAACAGCCCTCACGGCCCTGTAAGAGGCACAAACCCTTCGCATGGGATCACTATAACTCGTAGGAACTAATTGTACTATCATGGGACTCCCAGTTTTGGAATATGGAAAAAAACAAAACATCCTTCAAATGGCTATGTAAGAGGCATGAACACCTTGCACGGGACCAATGTAACTCATAAGAACTAACTACATAGTCACATGACTCTTAGTTTAAGAATATAATGAAAATATCAAAATATCTACACATGGGATTAAAAACACGCTGCTAGAGGGAGAAAACCAAGACAATCCCCAAATAGCACCATAATAGGCACGAAAAGCTTTCACGAGGCCAATATAATGCATAGGAACTAACCGCAAAATCACGGGACTACAAAATCTATTAAAACTTTGCAAATATTTAGACTTAGGCTTATAACTTGCTGCTAGAGGATAAAAACCTAAAATAACCCCTAAACAACCCCATAAGAGGCACAAACACCTTGCGGGAGACCAATGTATCTCTTAGGAACGGACCACGTAGCACGAGACTCTTGATTTAAGAATATGATTAAAATTTGCAAATATCTATAGTTAGGCTTAAAAATATGCCACTAGAGGGTGATTACCCAAAACAGTCTAGAAACGGCCCTATGAGAGGCAAGAATACGTCGCTCGAGACCAATATAACTCTTAGGTACTGACCATGTAGTCATGAAACTCCCAGCTTGAGAATATGAAAAGAATTTGCAAATATCTATACATAGGCTTAAAAATAGGACGCTAGAGAGCAAAATCCCAAAACCTTCCTAAGCGGCCCCATAAGGGCCATGACCATCTCGCACTGTTCAAATGTTACTCGTAGGAACTTATTGCATCATCACGGGACTCCCTGCTTGAGAATATGGCAATAAAAAATCATATATCTAGATTTCATCTTAAAATCATCCCGCGAGAAGGAAAAATCAAAAACAGCCCCCAGTCGGCCCCAGATGAGGCATACACACCTAAAACATGACGAATTCCTACGAAGTGATCTCGTAACCATGGGACTCCATGATTGAGAATATGAAATTTTTTGCTAATGTCTAGACTTAAGATTAAAAACATGCTGCTACTGGGCAAAAACCTAACACAACCCCCAAATTTCCCTGTAAGAGGCTCGAACAGCTCGCATAGAACCAATGTAACATGTAAGAATCGATCGCATAGTCACGGGACACCAGACTTGGAATATGATGAAAATTTATAGATATGTAGACTTAGGCATTAAAATATGCTGCTAGAGGGCGAAAACCTAAACAAGCCCCAAAGGGCACCGTTAGAGGAATGAACACCTCGTATGGGACTAATCTAACTAATA
This sequence comes from Sambucus nigra, assembly GCA_949130495.1. Taxonomy (NCBI): domain Eukaryota; kingdom Viridiplantae; phylum Streptophyta; class Magnoliopsida; order Dipsacales; family Adoxaceae; genus Sambucus; species Sambucus nigra. The sequence continues at coordinate 209,638,963 of OX422223.1, read as the reverse complement.
GGAATAGACCGCATAGTCCCGGAACTCCTAATTTAAGAATATGATAAAAATATGCAAAGATATAGACTTGGGTTTAAAAATATGCCATAAGAGGTCAAAAACCCAAAATAACCCCCCAAACGTCCCCGTTAGAGGTACGAACACCTCGCACGGTGCCAATGTAACTCGAAAGAACTAATTGCGTAGTCACAAGACTCCTGGTTTGAGAAGATGATATAAATATCTAAACTTGTGTTTAACAACATGTCGCAAGAGGGCAAAAACCCAAAGCAACCAGTAAACGACCTCGTAAAAGGAATGAATACCTCACACGGTACCAATGTAATGCGTGAAAACTGACTGCATAGTCATGGGACTCCCGATTTGAGAATATAATGAAAATATTCAAATATCAAGACTTGGACTTAAAAACATACCGCTAAAGTGCAAAAACCCAAAATAACCTCCCGAACGGCACCATAATAGGCGTGAACACCTCTCACGGGACCAATATAATGCATAGGAACTGACCGCATAGTCATGGGACTCTCGAATATAAGGAAAATTTTCAAATATCTAGATTTTGCCTTAGAATTATGCTGCTAAAGGGTAAAAACTCAAAATTGCCCCCCCACGGACTCGTAAGATGCACGAACACCTCACATGGTACCAATATAACTCATTGGAAATGACCGAGTAGCAACGGGATCCTGATTTGAGAATATGATGGCAATTTGTAAATATTTAGATTTAAGCTTAAAAACTAGTCTCTAGAGGTTGAAACCCCAAAATAGTCTCCAAATGGCCCCACAAGAGGCTCGAACACTTCGGCGTGACCAATGAAACTCGTAGAATTACCAGTGTAGTCATGGGACTCTCGATTTGATAAAACGAAGAAAATTTGCAAATATTTAGAGTTAGGATTAAAAACATGCTGCTAGAGGGTGAAAACCCAAAACACCCCGAAAATGGTCTTTTAAGAGGCATGAACACCTTAAATAGGAGTAATGTAACTTATAAGAACTAACAGTGTAGTCACGGGACTCTTGATTTCACAATATGATGAAAGCTTACAAATATATAGACCTAGGCTTAAATACATGCTGCTAAAGGGCGAAAACCCAAAATAGTCCCCAAACGGCCCAATAAGAGGAACGAACACCTCGCACGGGGCTAATGTAAGTCGTAGTAACTCACCGCATAGTTATGGGACTCTAGATTTGAGAATATGTTGAAAATTTAAAAATATATAGACTTAAGCTTAAAAGCATGCAGTTAGAGGAAGAAAATACAAAGTACACCCGAAACGGACCTAGAAGACACACGAACACCTCGTATTAGACCAATATAACTCGTAGGAACTCATCGTATAGTCATAGGACTCCTTGTTTCAGAATATGATAAAAATATCTAGAAATAGGGTTAAAAACATGCCGCTAAAGGGAAAAAATCCAAAAAAGTCCCCAAACGGCCCTACTAGAGGCACGAACACCTTGCTCCTGACTAATGTAACTTGTAGACACTAATTGCATAGTTAAGGGAGTCTCAATTTGAGAATATGATGAATTATTTTTAAATATCTAGACTTAGGTATAAAAACATGCCACTAGAGCGTGAAAAACTAAAACGACCACCAAACGGTCCCTTAAGTGGCATGAACACCTCTGGCGGGACTAATGTAACTTATAAGAACTGACCGAATAGTAATGGAACTCTAGGTTTTAGAATATTATGAAAGATTACAAATATGGAGACCTATACTTCAAAACATGCTGATAGAGGGTGAAAAACCAAAATAGTCCCTAAACAGCCCCGTGAGAGGCATAAACCCTCACATTGGACCAATGTAAATCGTAGGAACTTACCGTATAGCCATTGGACTTTTGGTTTGAGAATATGAAGAAAATTTTCAAATATCTAAACTTAGGCTTAAAATCATGCTGCTAGAGAGCAAAATCTGAAAATAGACCTCAAACGGCCCTTGAAGTGCCCGAACACCTCGCACGAGACCAATGTAACTCGTAGCAACCGATCGTGTAGTCAAATGACTATCTATTTGAGAATATGGTCAATATTTACAAATATTGAAACTTATGCTTAAAACATGCCACTAGAGGGGAAAAACCCAAAATATCTCCCAAACGACCCTGTAAGTGGCACGAACACCTCCCACGGGAGCAATGTAACTCGTAGGAATTAATCGCGAAGTAATGGGAATCCTGATTTGAGAATATGATCAAAATCTACAAATATCTAGACGTATTCTTAAAAACAGACCAGTAGAGAGCGAAAATAAAAAACAACCCCCAAATGACCCCATTAGAGACACAAACACCTCGCACGGGATGAATGTAAATAATAAGAACTGACCACATAGTCATGGGACTCCCGAAATGATAATATGATGAAAAATTGCAAATATTTATACTTAGGCTTAAAAACATGCCGCTAGAAGGTGAAAACCCCAAACAACCCTCAAAATACCCCGTAAGAAGCATGGACACCTCGCACGAACCAATATAACTTGTAGGAACTAACCGCATATTCACGGGACTCTTGGATTGATAATATGATGAAAATTTAAAAATATCAAGAATTAGGCTTAAAATCATGCCGTTGAAGGGCAAAACCCCCCAAAAAAATGGGCCCATAAGAGGCACGAACACCTCATACTAGACCAATGTAACTCATAAGAACTGACCACATAGTCATGGAACTCATGGGTTGAGAATATGATAAAAATACAAAAATATCTATACATGGGTTCAAAAACATTCCGCTAGAGGGTGAAAATTCAAAACAACCCGTAAGAGGCACGAACACCTCACACAAGACCAATGTAACTCGTAGGAAATAACCGCATAGTCACGGGACTTGAAATTATAATGAATATATGCAAGTATACACACGTGGGCTTAAAATCATATCGCTAAACTGCAAAAATACAAAACAGCCCCTAAACAACCTTGTAATAGGCACGAATACCTTGCACAGGCCCAATAAAATGCATAGGAATAAACCGCGTAGTGAGGGGACTTCTGAATTTGATGAGAATTTGTAAATATCTTGACTTAGGCTTAAAAACCTGTCTCTAGAGTGCCAAAATTCAAAACAGTCTCTAAACGGCCCCGTAAGTGACAGGAACACCTCGCGCAGGACCAATGTAACTCGTAGGAACTGACCACATAATCACAGGACTCCCAATTTAAGAATATGAGAAAAATTTGAAAATATCAATACTTAGGCTTAAAAACATGATGCTAGGGGGTGAAAATCAAGAATAGTTCCCAAATGGCCTCGTAAGAGGAATGAATACCTCGCACGTGACCAATGTAACTCGTAGGAGCAGACCACATAGTCACAGGACTCTAGATTTGATAATATGATGAAAATTTGAACATATCTGGACATAGACTTAAAAACATGCAGCTAGATGGCGATAACTCAAGACATCCCCTCAAGAGGCACGACCACTATATACGGAACTTGTAACTCATAAGAATGTACCACGTAGTCATGGGACTCTCACTTTAAGAATAAGGTAAAAGTTTGCAAACATGTAGGCCTACCTCTAGAGGGTGAATACCCAAAACAACCTCCAAATGGACCCGTAAGAAGCATGAACACCTATCACGGGTCTAATGTAACTCGTAGGAAGTGACTGCATAATCATGGGACTCTCGGTTTGAGAATATGATCAAAATTTGCAAATAAGTACACTTAGACTTAAAAACACGCTACTAGAGGGAAAAAACCCAAACGACCCTTTTAGATGCACGAATAGCTCCCACGGGAGTAATGTAACTAGTAGACCTGATCGCGTAGTCATGGGACTCCCGATCTAAAAGTATGACGAAAAATTAAAAATATATAGCCGTAGTCTTAAAAACATGATGCTAGAGGGTGAAAGATAAAAATAGCCCCAAAACATCCTCGTACGAGGCATGGACATGTCGCACGAGACCAATGTAACTCCTAGGAACTGATCGCGTAGTCATGGGACTCTCAGTTTGATAATATAACGAAAATTTGCAAATATCAAGTCATCAACTTAAAAACATGCCGCTAGAGAGAAAACCCAAAACTACCTCAGAAGGCCTCGTAAGATGCACAAACACCTCACACAGGACTAATATAAGTGGTAGGAATTGACTGCATAGACACAGACTCTCGGTTTGATAATATATAAAAAAAAAATTAACACATCTAGACTTAGCCTTAAAAATATGCTACTAGAAGGAAAAAATTCGAAATAACCCCCAAACGGCCCCAGAAGAGGCACTAACACCTCGGATGGGACCAAATCAACTCTAGAAACTAACCTATCATGAGACTCTCGATTTGAGGATATGACAAAAACTTGTAAATGTCTAGATTTAGGCTTAAAAACATGTCGCTGGAGGGAAAACACCCAAAAAACCCAACGGCCCCGTAAGAGGCATAAACACCTCATACGGGACCAATGTAGCTCATAGGAATTTCCCTCGTAGTCTCATGACTCCCAATTTGAGAATATGATAAAAGTATGCATATATCTAGACTTGGGATTAAAAACATTCCGTTCGAGGGATAAAACATAAAACAACCCCCAAACGGCCCCGTGGGAGGCACGAACACCACGTATGTGATCAATATAACTTTTTGGAATTGACCGCATAATCACGAGACTCTCAATTTGAAAATATAATGAAACTGTGCAAATATCTAGACTTGGGCTTAGAAACATGCCGCTGGAGTGTGAAAACCCTAAACAGGTACCCAATTGGCCTCGAAGTAGGCATGAACACCTCGCACAAGACCCATATAACTCATAGGAACTGACCGCATAGTCACTGGACTCTCTAATATGACAAATATTACAAATATTAAGACTTAGGCTTCAAAACATGCCGCTAGAGGGCGAAAATCTAAAATAGCCCCTGAACAGCCTCGCATGGGACCAATGTAACACGTAGGAACTGATCAACTACTTACGGGACTCCAAGTTAATAAATATGATAAAAATTTGCAAATATCTAAACTTTGGATTAAAAATATGCCGCTAGAGGGCAAAAACCCAAAGTAGTCCCTAAATGGCCCCGCTAGAGGCACGGACACCTTACAAATGGCTAATGCACCTCGTAGGCACTGATCGCGTAGACACGGGACTTTCAATTTGAGAATAAGATAAAAAAAATTCAAATATCTAAACTCTGATTGAAAAATATGTAGCTAAAGGGATAAAACCCAAAACAACCCCCAAACGGCCCTTTAAGAGTCATAAAGACCTCATACGGGACTAATTTATCTCATAAGAATTGGTCGCATAGTCATGGGACTCCCCATTTGAGAATATAATAAAATATTACAAATATGTAGACCTAGGCATAAAAATATATCGCTAGAGGGTGAAAACATAAAATATCCCCCAAATACCCCCATTGGAGGCACGAACCCCTTGCCTGAGACCAATGGAACTCGTAGGAACTAACAGCATAATCATAAAACTCTCGGTTTGAGAATATGATAAAATTTTGAAATTATCCAGACTTAGGCTTAAAAGCATGTCGCTGGAAGGAAAAAACTCAAAACAAACCCCAAACGGCCCCAAAAGAGTCAGGAACACCTCGCACGAGATGAATGTAACTCGTAGGAACTGACAGCGTAGTCACAGGACTCTAGGTTTGACAATATAGTGAAAATTTGCAAATATCCAGACTTAGGTTTAAAAACATGCCTTTGGAGGGAAAAACCTAAAATATCCTCCAAACATCCCTGTTAGAAGCATGAACACATCCCAGAGAGTAATGTAACTCGTAGGAACTGACTGCATAGTCACAGGACTCCCAATTTAAGAATATGATGAAAATTTTCAAACATCTTGACTTGGGCTTAAAAACATTCAGCTAGGGGGGAAATAAAAAATAACCCCCAAACGGACCCTTGAGAGGCACAAACACCTCGCACTAGGACAATGTAACTAGTAAGAACTGATCGCGTAGTGATGGGACTCCCACTTTGAGAATATGATAAAAATTTACAAATTTCTAAAAATAGTATTAAAAACATGTTGCTAGAAACCAAAAACCCAAAATATCCCCAAACAGCCTCGTAAGAGGCACGAACACCTCGCTCGGGGCTAATGCAACTCGTAGGAATGGACCGCATTGTCATGGGACTCTAGATTTGAAAATATAGAAAAAATTTGCAAATATTAAGCCTTAGGCTTAAAAACATGCATGTATACACCCCATCCTAGTACCCCCCCCCCCCCCCCAAGCACCTCCTTAAGTCCTTAACACTATTCCTCCCTCTGTAAACCTTATGTTATACTCCGAGTATTGGTATGAAGGTCATCGGGGGATTTTGAGCCACATTTGACTCTGGTGAACCCTTTAACCTGATCAAAGATCAATAAAACCTTGAAGGGATATGAATCCCCTTTCTAACAATCTGTGTCGTGCGCGAATTGGCCTCACGGTTCGCATGAAAATTCGTTTCTACTCCGAGTACTGATCTAGAGGCCACTGAGAACTTTCGAACCTCGTTTGACTCCATTCAACTCTCCAACCTGAGCAAAGAACAATTGAATCTTTCAAAGATCTGAATCCCCTTTCCAATCGTCCGTATCGTGCGTAAATGGGCCTAACGGTTCGCACGACACACATGTTTTACTTTGAAAGGACACCAGAAACTTTAAGGCACCATTTGACCTTTTTTAAGTCACAAAACTGAGTGAAGCTCAATGAAACATTGAAGGGATCTTAATCCACTTTCCATCAATTTATGCCATGTTCAAATCGGCCTCATCTTTCGCATGAACGATCCATTTTTCTTTGAAAACTCCCTCTTTAAAGATCATTCTTTGATCAACTCTCAAACTCGGGAGTGATTCTTGAAGGGCTCTAAATTTCCTTTCTAATGGTCCTAGCTTTGTGTAATTCAAACTTACAGTTTGCATTTTATGCCTTTTTTAAAAAAAAATTATGTTTGGCTTGCCTATAGTCACCCCAGACCCCCTGCCTATCGATAGGGTGTACTTTCTGTACCCAGCATGATAGGCAGGCTAGGGTCCATGCTGATCGGCACCCCCAACTGTAAAGTGTGTTATATAAAGATCCCATGACCTCACTCCTAGAGGAGGTCCCTTTCAGCAGTCAGCAAACATTCTCTCAAAATCAGAGCGTCGTCAACACAAAAAAAGAGCTTATTTTCATATATTCTCCCACCTCAGTTTCCACTAGATTTGGTCACTTACCTCATCCTACTACACCAACCTTATACCACTACAAATATCAGCCTACATATCTCCCAAATTCAGTAATAAAAGCCTTTTATGAGGTCCACCTACTTCTATCCATTTTCTACTTTACTCTAATAGTGTTATTATTCACTTTATTCTCATTTTGTGATATCTTTTAGTCTTGTTTCATTATCTCACCTAAAGTACTATCCACTTTTATTATTAGTATTTCAAATAATTTATTTTCATAAAAACCGAAAAGAGACAAAAAAAAGGTTTACCTGTAAATTCCAAAAGTAACTTCCCTATTTTCTCACACTTTCACACTTGAACACATTTTTCTCAAAGTCACTCAAAGAGGAGTATTAAATTTGGGTTTATGAGTTAAACCCCACCCCAACGATATATTTAAACTACGTTGACTTTGATTCCCCTTGGGCTACGTAAGTGTCCCGGGTCAATCTTGGGATTCAAGTTCTCCCTTTCAATTTTTATACCTTTTTATATCTATTTTTATGAGTCTTGAATTCTTATACATTTGTGTCTCATCCGATATGCATATTCGTTTTTCCATAGTGACTCGTGATTCGGTCACTACTCACATCATATGTTTATGATTATTTTTGGGTACACTACGGATGATTTCTCTTCGTCTTTTCCATGACGTGAATTGGATGATTCCCTTCTCCCGTTATTTATATTACACACAAACCACGCTTTGGAGAAAAGTGAGAAAATCAACATAGCCCATGAGTGACCGAAAGGGTAGCATGGGTGCCTAACACCTTTCCATTCCATAACTTAGTCCCATGACCTTTGAATCACTTAGTTTTGTATGCATTAGTATGGCCATGATGACCTTATCATGAGAAGGCTACAATTTTTTACCTATTTTGAGAAAAATAGGTTGACGACTCCGTTCCTTCGTGACATCCCCTTTTGAGCATGATTAATTTTATATCTGAGGCATCTCGCGAACATGCTTGTGCGAGTGCCGAAAAGAGAACCCCCATATCCTCGAATCACCCACACGAGCATAGTGGGGACAAGAGGTAGACTCCTCTAAAGGGGGACATTTACCTCATTGTCTTAATTTTGGGGTCGTCCCGCGTTAAAGGAATCCGACCCAATGGCCGCAGCGGCGATTCCGCTGGGGATTTTGTAGAGGACTAGACTTTATTTTCACAGGGGTGTTATTTCTCTACTCTCCTGCTTATGTACATGCGTACATATGCCTCCACTTGTATGTTCTCTTTACTCTTATGCTTACATCTTGTATATATAACTCATTCTTATCATGATATTTTTTTCTACCATGCTCCTTTCACATGTATATATCACCTGTATGTCACATGTTTCACTTTTTACTCAATTGTACAAGTTCAACATGTTTTACCCTATGCTCACATGTATATATTCTCTATGCTCACTTCATACACTCACACTTATATATAGTTTCACCTTTACTTAATTTCTTCACACACCACTTGTAGATTGTCCATGCTTATCCTAACAAACACCCTCACTTTTCTCACTTTTATATATCTCCATGCTCACTTACACATATCACACACCACTTGTACTTTATCCATGCTAAATTTCACTAGCACACACTTTCACTTATATATACTCACATACTCTTCCACTCACCGTACTCTCATGTAACTCTCTCACCTTACACATCTCACTCACTAGTATGTTCACATGATTCACACTCTATCACCATGCTTATAGTCTAAATGCTCCTTGCTAGGTTTACTTTCCATGGTTATCCCACTTATCTCATGTTATTTTGTATATTCTCCCTTTTAGTCCTTTTACTTAGAATACAAAAAGGAAAATTACCATAAGATACTAATCAAGACTCGTGCATTTTTTCACACTACATCACCTGAGCATGGCAATATTGACCAAAATTTTGTCCCGTACTAAGGGGTCACTTCATGATGGGTATCGAACCTACGAGACACGGTTAACCTAAATGATATGATTCTCACTTTCCATTAGCCTCATACCTTCGAGGTATATCGAATAGTTACCCTCGCATTGTACTATTTGAACAAACTCATGACGAGAGGTATATATCTAGGAACTCATTCACGTACGTGTAGTATATTGAATTCACAGTCACACCTACCATCCCCATGAGGTATATCGTGAGGCAAATTATATAGACTTAGGTATATAAAATGGATTTTCCGCATGTACCGATAAATTATTTCCCTTAGAGGCAAGAGGTATATCGTGAAAGTCATGTCAATGTGGAACCCTTCCACTAACCCACTAAATGCATAAACCTCATATTCGTGTCTTCCTTAGGACACTCATATCTAGATTTTCGATTATTACGTGGAACTATGTTAAATTTCTGGGTCGCCATACCACTCAAATTTCCATGCAATTTCGCCCATTTTTGAAGCAGAAACATGTACGTGAACCTGGAAACAACTCAAACCATGTCTTACATCTTATACGCTATATTTTACCGAAGTCGGGTCCTATCCAAAAAATTTCTTGCATTTAGATAAACATAATACAAGTGCAACCCAATAATAATAACCATGCTGCGGATTTCCCTTTTCCTTTCTTTTTAAAAATGAAAAAATACCAAAAACATATCTTCCCTTTTTCAAAAAGAAAATACCAAAAATACTCCCCTTTTTCTCCACAAATAAACCAAAATCATTTTTCCCTCTCAGGTTGATCGCATATCCAGATTTTGGACTAGCTCCCTATTGGCTTAGATCTTCCATTAAAACACCTTGAAGCTGCTTCCACTGAGTTTGAGATCTACTTTTGCAAGTTATTCATAGAGAACGCAGACCATGCTCAACCAGATTTGGTGGTGGCCATTTTAGCTCAACTCGGTGCCAAGATTGACAATCTTCAGGTTGATGTCCAAGAGATGCAACGAAATCTGAACCAAACTCCCGAGTGTAATAACCCGCGTAATTTTTGGCTATTTTAATTAATTTCAGGAAAATGGAGAAAAATAAAGTTATAGATAAAATTATTTTTATTGCTCAAATATGTTGGTTATTATTTTTAAAGGAGAGAATTTCAAATGGTTTCGAAATCGGAATTAAAACAGAATTTTAAAATGATTTTTAAATATTTTTAACTCTTGGAGTTATTTTGAGTTCTAACTCTTCATTTCTTTGCCTTATTTAAAGGAGTCTTTTGGATTCCAACTCTTAATTTCTTTGCATTATAAAAGGAAGTCGTGGGCAAACCTTTTAACATATTTTTGGTCCAACTTTTGGCAGCAAATATATTTTATATTCCTCTTCTTTTTATATACACATTGGCCCTTGAGATTTATGAGTTCCAACCTTAGATTAGAGGTGTTCTTAGGGCTATTTTGTTGGAGGTTCTTGGAGGAGACTTTGTATATCTTTTGAGTTGATCTTGAGGATGTGATCATCGATTTCTCATCATGATTTGAGTTATGGGATTTTACACAATATGCTCCTTAAATCTCGCGAGTGTCATTCTCTTTGAATTCTTGTTTAATTGAACTCATATTTGAATTGATAAATTCATTGAAACCTGGAAAATAATTGTTGAAATTATTTTGATTCATGTGGTATCATTATATTGTTCATGAGCACATTGTCATGAGATTTTAATATGGCACGGATGTTGAGTACCCTCCAAAATACCTATTCCCGGGCTATGGTTTGATAAAGCATATGCGAAGGGGGTGAGGCCTAGTGACCCATTGATGTGTTGTTGAGAAATTATATTGATAAAGGCTTTGAGATTTGCATTTTGATTTGGATATTCGTACTTGTGTTGTCACATTTTATTCATCGCTAACATATATTTGTTCAGCATCTTTCCTGTCATATTGTGTACTTCCCCATATTTTCTTTTAGTGGCAGGTTAGCGTGGATTTTGGGGCGCTATGGAGATTGATTTTAGCGAGGATTGTTTGGGAAAGATTTGTATTATTTTTATGTATAGAGCATTGGAGATTTGTATTTTATTTTCGAGTTAGTTGTTGTATGTAATTCGAGATATTTGGTATTTAATTTGAAGAATTGAGAGTAGTGGATTTATATTATTGCGGGTTTATTTAGATGCTCTATACCTTGTCACTTGTGGATTTGGATTTATTTTATCGCATTAGCGCTCCATTCGCTCTCCCCGGGTGTTACAAATGGTATCAGAGCTTAGGTATACGGCAACCCTCGAGGCTTGGGTTTGGGTTTTGGGTTCATTGCGTTGTTAGCAATTTTTGGAGATAGAAAATTTTAGGTGATATTCGTGATAGGCATCTAGATTAGATGTGAGGAATTTATTTTTGAAGACGTGATTTATTTTTGGAGATTGTTAGCCTGATTTTTAAGAGTTAGGCATTCGGCAAATTTCGAGGGCAAAATTCCATTGTTAGTGGGGAAGTGTAACAACCCGTGTAATTTTTGGCTATTTTAATTAATTTCTAGAAAATGGAGAAAAATAAAGTTTTAGATAAAATTATTTTTATTGCTCAAATATGTTGGTTATTATTTTTAAAGGCGATAATTTCAAATGGTTTCGAAATCGGAGTTAAAACAGAATTTTAAAATGATTTTTAAATATTTTTAACTCTTGGAGTTGTTTTGACTTCCAACTCTTCATTTCTTTGCCTTATTTAAACGAGTCTTTTGGATTCCAACTCTTCATTTCTTTGCATTATAAAAGAAAGTCATGGGCAAACCTTTTAACATACTTTTGGCCCAACTTTTGGCAGAAAATATATTTTTTATTCCTCTTCTTTTTATATACACATTGGCCCTTGAGATTTGTGAGTTCCAACCTTAGATTAGAGGTGTTCTTGGGGCTATTTTGTTGGAGGTTCTTGGAGGAGACTTTGTGGATCTTTTGAGTTGATCTTGAGGATGTGATCATCGGTTTCTCTTCATGGTTTGAGGTATGGGATTTTACACAATATGCTCCTTAAATCTCGCGAGTGTCATTCTCTTTGAATTCTTGTTTAATTGAACTCATATTTGAATTGATAAATTCATTGAAACCTGGAAAATAATTGTTGAAATTATTTTGATTCATGTGGTATCATTATATTGTTCATGAGCACGTTGTCATGAGATTTTAATATGGCACGGATGTTGAGTACCCGCCAAAATACCTATTCCCGGGCTATGGTTTGATAAAGCATATGCGAATGGGGTGAGGCCTAGTGACCCATTGATGTGTTGTTGAGAAATTATATTGATAAAGGCTTTGAGATTTGCATTTTGATTTGGATATTCGTACTTGTGTTGTCACATTTTATTCATCGCTAACATATATTTGTTCAGCATCTTTCCTGTCATATTGTGTACTTCCCCATATTTTCTTTTAGTGGCAGGTTAGCGTGGATTTTGGGGCGCTATGGAGATTGATTTTAGCGAGGATTGTTTGGGAAAGATTTGTATTATTTTTATGTATAGAGCATTGGAGATTTGTATTTTATTTTCGAGTTAGTTGTTGTATGTAATTCGAGATATTTGGTATTTAATTTGAAGAATTGAGATTAGTGGATTTATATTATTGCGGGTTTATTTAGATGCTCTATGCCTTGTCACTTGTGGATTTGGATTTATTTTATCGCATTAGCGCTCCGTTCGCTCTCCCCGGGCGGGCGGGGTGTTACACCGAGGCCTATGAACCTAAAATTATCTTTCCTTATTCCATGGGTACACATGTTCTTGAATCACCTTGGGTCCCAGAAGAGTATCAACAAGCCCTGCGTGCCCCACATACAAACGGGTTGCTACCCGCTCAAATATTGATTCCAAACCTTGCCTAGCGAGGGGCTAATTTTCTAATTCCTATAGATCCCAAGGAATAATAATTAAACAAGGTCAAGGAAGACCTTAAGCTAATGTCAAATAAATTCTACCGAGTCAAGATCTCAAGGAATAACATGGATTACACCCACATGTCTCCCTATCCTAAATGTAGACCACTAGAGAAGTTCAAGATTCCAGACATTCAGAAATTTGGAGGTTGCAAACCCTCGATTGTTCATCTACGCGGCTATTAATGAGCCATGGACCTACTTGGGGCTTTAGAGGAGTTAATGGCCAATATGTTTCAGTAGACCCTGAAACAAAGTGTCCACGAGTGGTTCTTATCTCTCGAGGAATCCAGAATCTGCAGATGGGAGGATATAGAAAGGAAATTCATGTCTCAATACAAATACAATAAGGAATTGGAAGTTACACACACAAACCTAGAGCTACTTAAGTAGAACCGTGAGGATTCGGTAAGTAGCTTCATTAGAATAAGCAGAGAAAAAGTTGCCACCACGACCAACAGGCCATCAAAAGAAGAGCAAGCGATATTCAGCATCTCCGAGTTTCTCACCGCCTTGAAACTCTAGGGGCATTTAGTCCCTTCACTCCTTTACTTTCCCACTGAGTGGAAAAACTTGTATGAAGAGGATTTAAAGGTTTTTAATTGAATTAACCATTATCGGATGGAGGATATTTTTTCTTAAGGATGGGGTGATGATTTTGAAAGCTCAATTGGTGAATCGAAGGGCGAGGACTCCCCCTTCTGCGGATTCTCTGAACCATTGTATGACCCTGCTGATAAGAAAATTAAAGCCAAGGGTGGGGATCGTCTTATAAGATGACAACACATGGGATGACGAATGGAAGCATGAGATGGAACCTATGATTGACAAGACCATAAAAAGTACTTAAAACCTCGAGGACAGTGACCCCAAGGAGTCATTCAACCTATAAACACTAGGATTGAGTCTCTATATGATTTTCCAGGAGGCTGTGCCATCGGACCCATATACGAAGATCAACACTGCTGAAGCACCTCTCCTTAACTGGCACACCATTCCAGTCTAGCCTGCTTAAGCTAATCTAAACCCTGCTATCCACCCTCTTCAAGAAATCCCTCAACTTGTTACTATTTTTCCTATTTCTGATTACATTGTAAATGAGGCCTTTCTTTATGAGGTTCTAAATGTTGTATTTCCTGAGAATAAAATAAATGAGGATTTTGAGTATCTTGTTGTGCCTTACATTGATTGCATTGATTCTAATCAAAATTTTGATGATAACGATTTAGTAAATGAAGAATTCTTTACTGATCTCAATAAGGAAAATAATAAACAACATAATCGCATTCAAACCAATAATTATGAGACTGTTGTTATTAATCACAATTCTAGTAGCCATCTGCGCGAGATTAGGATAGGGTCTACCCTCAATGAGCATGAGCATGCATAATTCTAAGAGTTTTTGAATGAGTTCGTGTAGGTACTCACATGGTCCTAAGATGACATGTTATATTAACCCAGAGATAGCTCATCTCAAGATTACCACATTCCCAGAGAGCAAACCCGTCAAGCAAAAACTGAGGAAGCTCCGAACAAAATGGTCCCTTGAGGTCAAAGAATAAGTAGTCAAATAGTTGAATGTCGGTTTCATTCACGCAGTCGAATACCCTGCATGTCTTACAAATATCATCCTCATTTCAAAATCAGGAGGAAAAGTCTTCCTGTGCATCGACTATCGGGATCTAAACAAGGCATTTTCGAATGATGATTACCATATTCCCAATAACGTCATGATTGTAGAAAACAGGACCATCAATGCCCTCAAGTCATTTGTGGACGAATTTGTCAGCTACAACCAGATTGAAATGTACCATGACCACCAAGAGAAAAACCACTTTCATCAACCCATGGGGAACCTTTTACTACACAGTCATATCGTTCAAAATCAAGAATGTTGGGGATACATACCAAAAGGGCCTCCACAACCCTTTTGTATGACCTCATCCACAAAAAAGTTAAGGTTTATGTTGATGACATGATCATCAAGTCAAGACTCGGGAAGGTAACATCCTACCCTGGGGGAAATCTTTGAGTGACTATGACAACACCAGATGCGGATTAATCCATAGAAATGTGTCTTCGTCATCACTAAAGTAAAACTCCTTGGGTTCATGGTCAGTGAGAAAGGTATTAAAGCAAATCCTGCGAAACTAAAAGCCATTGTCGACTTGCCACCTCTCCGGATAAAGAGAGAACTACGTGGATTCCTCCGTAAGATACAATACATCTGTCAGTTCATTAACCAACTGACCTCTATCTGCGAACCCATTTTGAAAACTCTTTAAAAATATTCTACCAAAGTTTGGAACAAGGCGTGCCAAGAAGCCTTTAACCAGATCAAACGATACCTTACCCGACCTCCGGTGCTCATGCCTCCGCAGCCAGGATTTCACCTCTACATGAACTTGACTGTCACCGATACTATAACTGGGGCCATACTATCCCAATACATTGAGGAATATTATAAGTTTAGTCGAAGGCTAGCTGGGTACGAATTTAACTACACTACCTTATAGTAGGAATGCGTTGTCCTGGTCTTGGCCACATAGAAACTACGACACTACATGATTGTATTCCCCATCAGACTAGTATCCCGAATAGATCCCATAAAATACCTATTGGATAAACTCGCTTTATCAATCCAAATGGTCCACCGAATAGTGATTCTAGTCGAGTTCAACATTATGTATGTCACACAGCAAGCCATAAAGAGGAGGGACATCTTTGATTATCTTGTCGACCATCCCATGGAAGGAACCAAATTTTGGGTCTCAGAATGTTTGAACAAAGACATCCTCTGCATCTCTTGAGAGGATCTCATGTGGTAGATGTTCTTCGACAGATCCATCAACAAGAAAGGTAATGGCATTGGGATACTCATGATCGCTCCCGATGACTTTCACACCCCCATTGCCATCAAGATCGACTTTCCTTGCACCAACAACATGAAAAAATATGAATCATGCACCGTAATACTCAAGATATCTTTAGAGAAAGGAATCAAAAACATAGATGTCTATGAGGACTCTACCCTTATTGTCCGATAAATCCTCTGTAAATGGAGAGCCAAAGGCGAGAAGCTCCTACTTTTTCACACCCACCTAAAAAATCTTGCCTCCCAATTCAAATATATCACCTTTGATTACCTTACTCTCTCTAAGAATAGCCTAGACGACGCACTAGAGATGTTGGGATCCATGGACAACATGCCTAAGGGAATAATAATGGCCCCCTTCTTGATTTCGAAACAATATGCACCCATCCACTTTCACCACATTAAGCTCACCATCGAAGAGGATCTGGACATGTGAGGATTATGGTACTATGACATTTGGAACCATCTCAAACATGGTAGGTATTCCTAAGATGAGGATAAGAAAGATTATGCGACCCTACATAAATTGGTTACCCATTACATCATCTAGACAAAACATTTTTCAAAAGGAACCTCAGTAGAACCCATTTACACTGCATAGCAATAGTTGGAATAGAAGAAATGATGCAGGAAATCAACAGCAGGGAATCCGAACCTCATATGAACGGTCAAATGCTTGCTAACAAAATCATTCATCGAATGTACTATTGGGTCACCATGGTCCAAGACTGCACTGCATATGTTGGTAGGTGCCTTAAATGCCAATAGTTTTCCAACCTACAACACATGCCTCCCTGAGACTTGTTCAACATGACCTCTCCCTATCCCTTCTCTACCGTGTCTATAGACATCGTAGGGAAGGTCACTCTTGAAGATTCAAACGGGCATAAATTCACCCCGGTCGCCATTGACAACTTCACGAAATGATTCGAAGCTAAGTCATGAGCAATGTTTAACATGAATAAAGCAGTCAAGTTCATAAAAAGGAATATTATTTTCCTCTATGGATTTCCCCATGAGTTTGTTTCATATAACGGACTCCACTTCGAGGCTAGGATCACATAATTAGTCAATGAGTATGAATTTCAGAGACACAAGACTTCTCCCTACCGACCCCAAACCAATGGCTATGTAAAAGGTGCCAATAAGAGCCTCAAAACTATCATCATCAAGATGATTGAAAGTTTCACAAACTGGGCCGACCAGATCCTATATTCCCTCTGGGGCTATCATACCTCTATCAGGACACCCACTGGGGCCAACCCTTATTCTATGGTATACGACATGGAAGTGGTTCTCCTCGTCAAATAAAAAGTTCCTTCTCTACATACCATGCTCAAAAGAAAGGTCAGTGAGGAAGACAATCATCAAAGCCACTTTAACAAACTCTTGCTCCTAGATGAAAAGAGATTAAAGGCTCTGTAATCGCGTGCTCATTTAACAAGAAATTCAAGGAACGCTGTGTCCAATTAGGAGATATTACTCTCAAAGAAATTATAAAACCCATTTGGGATCTGAGAGAAAAGTGCAAGCCTAATTAGAGTGGCCACTACATTGTGAAGAAAATCCGATCAGGAGGCATCGTTATGCTCACAGACCTCGACAGAGAAATAATGGCATGCCCAATCAACGTGGAACGTCTCAAAAAGTTATACCCTTAATCTAAACTCTCATAACGCTATGACTATTCTCATCCTACTTCTATTCTAAAAAAATCTCTTTATTTCCCCTACTCACAACTATGTGGGACCTGATCCTCTCAAAACACTCCCCTTTAATGAAACTCACAAATTTTTAAAACCATAAAGGTATGTAAGTAGACCAAACACACATGGGCACGGTCCTTTATTTCTCATAAAATGCTATTCTTTTCTTTACCCGAGAATTACGGTCTCTCTCATCATTTAAACGAACAAAAGGATAATGTAGGCCTTGGTGATTGGTATAGACAATTCAAATCATAATTCATCAAAAAACACAATAAAATATGTCAAAATGACTTTCCTTTTATTATCAGGAATATGGCTATTACATGAAGTATCAATGACGGGAGTTAATCAAACCACTCTCCTCCTAACCTTCATACAACCTATAATTCCCCATCATTAAACTATCTTCACAAAAAATCCAAAAACATAGCAAACATCAATATAAAATCCAAAGCACCTAACCAGACCCAAACATCCCAAAAACACAAAATAACTTCTCAAAACCTTGTCCTCAGCTACCATATGGTCTCGACTCATCATCATTATCTCCCTCTAGAGACCCCTAGGTATCCCACTTCGAATTTTTACTCCAGGCGCGCTCCATGCGATGGTAGGCCTTAATAAGCTTTGATAAAATCACAACACCTTCTTCCAAGGTGTTAAACATGACAAGCCGTCTTTGTCCAGTCTCCTCCACTAAAATATTTTCAACCACCCGTTTCCATGACCACTTTAAATAATCCCCGGATACAAACCTAGACTCTCCCACAGATTATGACGGAGAGGTAGACGATCGAAGGTGCTATGATAAGGGCCCTAGTATCATCCTCAAGAAATTGGTCAAGTCCTCTACCGAAAAGAAATTAGTTATGTGAGGTGGCACAATCTACTCCCATCCCACTTGGCACAGAAGCCACTAGAGAAAGTAGAAATAAGTTTAGTGAAGGCCAACCAATCACACATAGTATTACCCTAACTGTAAAATGGGTTGCAAGTCCCCCCGCCATGGTACAAACAAGAAAAGGAATCGGGCCCCATGCTCCACAAGCTAGTAAACCCATTTCACCATCGACCAGCCAAAGCTGAAGAAGGGCCTAGTAAATAAATTGGGAACACCTGAGAGAAGGTTCTCGAGTGGGGTTGTCAAGCGCAGTTTCTCAGAAAGCCACGTGAATTGAATGACAAGGCTCCCTCATAGAAAGCCTGTTCGACCTTACTTCCGAGCATTCAAGCCATTCAAAGTCTCAACTAACACCACTACTGCAGGATTACAGTGGTAGGAAAACCACACCGCTATTGTGGCCACCCGAGGATTAGCCATCAGGTCGTCAATCACCAATAAAATTCGGGCAGTCAAACCCAGGGCTATAGCTCCTACAAAGCCATTATCAAAAAATCGTTCCCATACACCGAATTTATGAATTTCAAGTGGAAAATATCTCCTCCATAAACCAATGGCTGAGCAAATGAGGGGGAGATATGAAGTAACTCCTCCAAAGACACCTAGGGATAACGGGATAAATCTAGCATAGCTCTTGATACACTAGGGCTGGCACATGGCATCGTAGACAACTCCTCATATGTGGGACATACCTCATCTAAGTCGGACCGAAAAACATGGTCTTCATAGTACCCGAACCATACCGCTACTTCCAGAAGGTTCCAGTCTATGGGATGGCTACGCCATAAAGAGACCTAGCACAAACTAAAGACTTCATAGTAGACGTTATAGAGGCACATTACCTCTACAACTTTTAGGTTAGGGAAAAAGGCTTCAGACACCATAATAGCCACATGAACAAAGAAGAAAGCTACAAAGAATAGAAAGTGGAATGTGGTGATGAAAACATTTCCAAATGCCCCTTTTTATACTTAAAAATTCCACAAGAAAACAAGTCATTTAAAGCACCATTTGTTTCCTTGCTCCCAAAGTACCGAAAGTATGCAGAAAGTGCAATCAAAGCTAAGGGGATGATTTAGAATAAACACTTATGCTAATAGGTAGGCTAAGGGGTATGCCAATCGGCAACCCCCCCCCCCCCCCCCCCCCCCCGCCCCCCCATAGAAAATTCCTTATTTCCCTTTTTACACATCGATTTCCAAACATTTGCTTTGAAAAAATCAGCCTCCAAGTTAATCCTTTTTTAAAAATCCTTATTATATTCTTTGTATATAATTCCTTAAATAAACCTTTTTCCTTTTTCTTCGAGTACCTTTTTAATTTTATCTCTATCTTTGCAAAACAATTAATAAAAAGAACTCAATAGCAAATTAATGAGCATATAGAATAAGGCATTAAACCAAAAATAAAATGCATTTCTTATATATATCTTTATGGGATCATTACATTTCCTTGCAGGTATAGAAAAGAAAAGAAAGAAAAAACAAAAAAAATACATCAGAACACAGCCCAAACCCCTCAAATCCTCTCAAACCCACCCTTTAACCCCTGCGGCGGACACGCTTGCCCCTACGTAGAGCAGTAGGCCCTCCACTCCCAGAGCCAGAACTCTCGTTAGACGTGATTAACG
Organism: Sambucus nigra; assembly: GCA_949130495.1. Taxonomy (NCBI): domain Eukaryota; kingdom Viridiplantae; phylum Streptophyta; class Magnoliopsida; order Dipsacales; family Adoxaceae; genus Sambucus; species Sambucus nigra. Next base: position 209,618,802 of record OX422223.1, on the reverse strand, counting down.
GGACTAAGAAGGCATTGTCTAACTACCTCATATAGCCTAAAATCGATGCCATCAAATCCTTGATATCCCTCATCTATGTGGTTGACACCTGGATAGTCTTCCAGAAAAGGGAACAAAAGTACCAAAATTGAGCAAGTTAGTTATAGCTTACTGTGGAAGGGAAGGGGAAATGGAAAAAAAATAAAGGATTATAGCTTACTATGGAGAGAATCCTTAGAAAGACTCACCAACCCTTCCACTGTCACATGAGGACGGTGAGGCACCGAAACCATGCCCCCGCTACTCTTTCGAATGTGATAGAAGAGAGTGGAGATATGAAAAAATAGAACTTCCCCCCGCTGCCTCAGTCGAGGTCGTGCCTCCTACTGAACTATAGGCTAACGTCATCGGTACACTGGTACCTCCCCCTGATCCAATCACAGGTGGAGGCATATTATCCACATCATATATGCATAACGACATCAACCAGCTGGTAGTAAAGTCCAAATAGTCATAGCCCACCATCATATCCATGTAATATGTATAGGACTAGCCCTCCATCACCACCGCCCTTACCTCATCTGTCATTTCCCTCACCCACCTCATGTACTCAGGGGCGCCAATGGTGGGACATCCACTTCTACCTCCATAATATAGCACACCACTCTTTCCCCGAGGTATTAGACATACCTAAACCTATGCACTAACAACCACCTCATCTGAGCATGCACGCTCGTAGCCCCTGCAACCCTCAAAGGTAAACTCCAAGGGTAGAAGGTCATATATTTCCCCAATAGAGATTCATTAATCCACCCAAAGGCAAAAGATTCTAAAAACTCATAAAGATACAAGGATCGGAATCCTAGCCTAATTGCTCACCAGGGAGTTCAGCGTCACCTACATATCCTTCAGAGAGAGGGATTGGTTTGAACACCTATTTGACTTCCTCCACCTGTACATCATACAAAAGTCCCCCAGCTCACTATATTTTAAAGACACCAACCCCCGTTTTTCCCAATCGCCCCATAAAACAAAGTCTGTAAAAGGCAACCCCAAGAATCAGAAGGGAAAGCAAAAAGACAATAAGAAAATAAAGAGGAAATTAAACTTAAAGATTACCTCCAAAAGATACGTTAGCCCCTTATAAACGTTTGTCAGAAGCATTGACTAAAGGCATCCAGAGAAGTATAAAAGGCCACCAATGTAAAGCTCCCCTAGTGATACAAATGGATGTTCAAGATAATTTTCAAAAATGGAAAAAAAAAAAATGAACGACGTCATCGCTCATCGCCATCAAAAATCCCCTCATGAAAAATCAGAATAAATAAGTAGGATACCTTTCTCATCTACCACCCATTTGTCTCATCAATATGCATAGACAGCAGAGTCTCCTTTAGTACAGGTATGTGGATAGAATCTCCCGACATAAGTCTTCCAATATCTCCTAAGGCAGCCCACACCACCACCTTCATATCTCACAGAGTCCGACCACCACAATCTGTTGACCATCACAATCCATCCCCGTTAATTACTGGACATCCAAGGGAGTAATCGTCATCTCCTCAATCCCCAGGTGAAATTTGTGGGTTGTATCCCACCATCTCTTGCCCAACGCTCATAACACCTACGTGGAGTAAGGCATGTTATCAAATGCACCCACTAACGTACTAAACTCGATAAATGCCACCATCCACCGTACCGCCCCAGGAAGGTTATCCCAAATTTCCTTCATGATAGTCATCCCCCGAGATCGGATACTCGAAGAATCTATGTCAACCTGTGAAAAAAATTAGATAACCCTTCATTATCCCAAAACTAAGAAGTAAATGAAAGGTGGAAAACCAAATGACAAATACTCATCTAGCCATTAGGGATCTGCACCCTTGTCGAACGATGATGTGCAGGCTTGTACAACAAAATCCTCTTGTCAGTCACTGACTCAAAGGAGTCATACACATTCTCATTACCCAAAGTTAGCGACACCACAACCCGTCATTCCAAGCCTGCCTAATCTTCAACAGATACATATTCATTATTGTTATTGCCAGAAGTACCTGACATTTGAAATCTTGCAAAGAAATTGACTCGAAAATGACTTTTAGAGAGATAAAGCAAGAGATTCAATCACTTGAAAGTGTGAAAAAATGGAGAGGGCCACCTCCTTTTTATAATAGGCTAAGGGGCATGTCGGTCGACAGTCCCCTAGCACTGCCAATCAGGAGTGACCTTTTCCCTTTCCCAAGAAGCCCAAGAATCCATGCCCCATGCCGATAAGCACCTCCCCAAACTTGCATATCAATGGTCTCCTCAAAATTTCATCTAAAAAATGCCAAAAAAATCCATATATTTCCCGAAAACATCACAAAAATTCCCAAAAAATCCTCGCTAAGTTAAGAACGTCATTTCTACCAAGGAAAACCCATTTTTACAATGCTAAAATAGTTAGAAATCCTCATTAATACCCTGTAAGATCATCATCACTCAATCTCATCGTATATATACTCCTCAACATAACTAAGAATCTAAGGTGTGCCTTCACTAAAATACTCTACGCTTCCCCAGCGGAGCCATAAGTCAACACATTCCCCATAAACTGCATCTTTAGGTCCTCAAAATTGACCTCGACCCACTAAATTGGTCATCCCACTCTTTAGGTTCGCAGAATCAACCTTTTCCCCCTAAATTAGTCATCTCACTGCCTAACTATGCATAATTGACCTCGGCCAACAGAATTATTCATCTCACTCTTTAGGTCCGCAGAATTGACCTTGATGCGCTGAATTGGTCATCCCACTCTTTAGGTCCACATAATTGACCTCGATCCTATATATCATTCACTTCAATCCAACCCAGTAAATTAGTTATCCCACTCTTTAGGTCTACATAATCGACCTCGACCCGCTGAATTGGTCATCTCACTCTTTTGGTTCGTAGAATCGATCTCAACCCACAAAATTGGTCATCCCACTCTTTAGGTCCACAAAATTGACTTTGACCCGCTAAATTGGTCATCACATTCTTTAGCTTCGCAGAATTGACGTCAACCCATTGAATTCGTCATCTCACTCTTTAGGTCCGCATAATTTACCTCAACCTATAGAATTGGTCATTCCATTCTTTAGGTCCTCAAAAATGTTCATCTCAATCCTTAGGTCCATAGAATCGACCTCATCCCTCTGAATTGGTCACCTCACTCTTTAGGTTCGTAGAATTTACCTTGACCCTCTTAATTAGTCATCTCACTCTTTAGGTTTGCAGAATCGACCTTGAATCGATGAATTGATCATCTCAATCCTTATGTCCTTGGAATCGACCTTAACCCTCTTAATTGTTAATCTCACTCTTTAGGTCCGCATAATCGATGTCGACCCTATAAATCAGTCACCTTCACCCCCTAGGTTCGCAAAATCAACCTCAATACTCTTCTCAAACACTAACGAAATTTGTATCTTTCGTTGACTTTCACTTGTTCCAAGCTCTCCTATCAAATGGCTCTATAGATAGACCATTATAGTACCCCCTCCCCCCCAAGCACCTCCTAAAGTTCCTAACATTCCTTCCCCCTCCATAAACCCTAAGTCATACTCTGAGTACTGATCTGGGCGTCACATGGTGCTTTCGGGCTCTATTTGAATCTGATTGAATCTCCAACCTGAGATAAGTTCAATGAAACCTTTAAGGACTTTGAATTCCCTTTCCAATGGTCCATTCCCTGTGCGAATTGGCCTCACAGTTTATGAATGTTTGTTTATACTTCGAGTACCAATCTACAGGCCACTAGGCGCTTCAAAGCCCCATTTGACTCCGATCAACTCTCCAACCTGAGTGAAGCTCAATAAAATCTTAAAAGGCTCTGAATTAACTTTACAATGTTATATGCCATTGGTGAATCGGCCACACGGTTCGCATTAACCACCCCTTTTACTAAAACAACGTGTAGAAACCATTGGGCACTTTCGAGCCCCGTTTGACTTCGGTCAACTCTCAAACTTGGGAGTTGCTTGTGGATTATTGAAGGGCTTTGAATTCCTTTTCCAACATTCCTAGATGTGTGATATTCGAACTTACGACCATTTTGGACTACCTTTAGGCACCCTAAACCTCCTGCCTATCGGCAGGGTGTACTTTTCTTGCCCAGTAAGGCATGAGCTATGCCTATCGGCAGGCTTGGTCCCATGAGGATAGACACCCCCAACCTTAAAGTGCACTATATAAAGAGCCCATGACCTCACTCCTAGTGGAGGTCCCTTTCAAAAGTCAACAAACATTCTTTTGAATCAGAATGTCATCATTACTAAGAAAAATCTTATTTTCTTACATTCTCCCACCTCACTTTCCTACTAAATTTGGTCACTTACCTCATCCTACTATACCACCCCTATACCACTAAAAAAAATCAGCCTACATCTCTCCCAAATTCAGCAACAAAAGCCTTCTAGGAGGTCCACCTACCCTTATCTCTTTTCTAGTTTACTCAATTAGTGTTATTATTCACTTTATTCTCATTTCGTGATATCTTTTAGTCTTGTTTCATTATTTCACCTCAAGTAATATCCACTTTTATTATTAGTATTTCACACGATTTATTTTCATAAAAAATAAAAAGAAAAAAGAGGGTTTACTTGTAAATTCCAAAAGTAAGAGTTCCCCATTTTCTCACACTTTCACACTTGAATACATTTTTTTTAAAGTCACTCAAAGAGGAGTCTTGAATTTGGGTTTATGAGTTGAACCCCACCCCTATGATATATTTGAACTACGTGGGCTTTGAGGCCCCTTAGGCTACATAAGCGTCCCCGTCCAATCTTGGGACTCGTGTCGTCCCTTTCAATTTTTATACCTTTTATATTCTATTATATCTATTTTTTGAGTCTTGAATTACTACACATTTGTGTCCCATCCAATATGCATATTTGCTTTTCCATAGCGACTCGTGATTCGGCAAATACTCGCATCATATGTTTATGATTATTTTTGGGTACACTCCTGCGGATGATTCCACTCCGTCTTTCCCATGACGTGAGTCGGATGATTCCCTTCTCTTGTTATTTATATAACACACATGTATGCACACATCACACTTTGGAGAAAAAGGGGACCCCCATATTCTGGAACCACCCGCATGCGCATGGCCACAATGCCACTAGAAGGCAAAAACCTAAAATAGCTCCAGAACATCCTCGGAAAAGGCATAAACACCTCATTCAGAACTAATGTAACTCCTAGGAACTGACCGCATAGTCATTGAACTCCCAGTTTGAGAATATGACGAAATTTGCAAATATTTATACTTGCGCTTAAAACATGCCGCTAGAGGGCGAAAACCCAAAACACCCCCTAAACAGCCCCGTAAGAGGCACAAACACCTCGTACGGGACCAATGTAACTCATAGAAATTGATCGCCTATTCACGAGGCTCCCAAATATGATAAAAATTTGCAAATATCTAAATTTATCCTTAAAAAATGTGATTAAGGGTGAAAAGTAGCACGTGTCAAAACGTCGATCTCTGTTTTTTGTTCACCGCCTCAATTCAAAAACCAAAACTATTGACTACACTCTTTTTAAGTGAGTATAGCGAAAAGTCCGGGTATCAAAAATCCACAGAGGCGAGTTGTTAGAATTTATAAGGTTTAATATTCCTAAAATAAAAGTGTAAAATATATTTGGTAAGAAAAATAAAAGATAACAAAAGGAAAAGGTTATACTAGGTGGGTGTATTTAAACTAAATTAACAAAGCGAATAAAAACTATAGGATGCGACTAATAACCCTCAAATTGAGTTAACGCGTATAAATGGTTACATGGGACTGCGAATTATTAGGATTGCATCTCATTTCGTCAATTAATTAAATTAAGAGTTGTCACACCCCTAAATTCTCACAAAAGACTAATAAGATTTTGGCGTCAACAAATACCCCAGAAATTACGCACGCAAGGTCGTAAGCACAGAGCATACATGATATGCCCCGTCAAATCTCCTAGGCATAATAACTAGGACAACACACCCAAAATAGACCCATAAACTCAATCACCAAAGCAAAGCAACACGTCAACCTGAGGTGAGTTCAATTCGACACAACCTAGACTAATCTACCTAGAAATCATGATAAAAACGTGGTAAATAAACGCGGTAAATCAACACTAGAAAGCATGTAAATAAACGCAATATATCTAAACTAGAAAGCGAGTAAAAACACGATAAATAAATAAACAAAAACTTGGATTAAAGGAGAGGATAGAGGAATAGTGTTCTTACACAACCTCAACGTATCGATCCCTATACGAACAAACCCTCGGAGGGAGAAAATGGCACACTCTCAAACCCTAACCAAAACCTAGCTCCCAAAATATGGAAAATTATCTATTATTACAAGATAATGAAATTATAAACCAAAACTTTCTTATATAGTAAGTTGGACAAGAAATAGAAAAGAAAAGGAAAAAGAAAAGAAAATGGAAAATATCTCGAAAAACAGGGGATCGATCGATCGACCCCTATGGTCGATCGATCGATGGTTCAAAATCATGCCCACTGTCTCAAACGATATATGAAACAAAAAGGGATCGATCGATCGACCCTTTTGGTCGATCGATCGATCAAGCAGGTCTCAGCCTTCTCCCCCTATTTTGGTTTCATAATAGTTCCCTTCCGCTTAAATTGTCGTAAGTTCTTCGTTAGGGATCAAAACCGCACACCATTCTTGGCCACCCGAAGCTTGCAAGGAGGAATACAACTTCCGTGAAGTTGTAAATCTAGGTGCCCAAACTGTGAAAAGACTAAAATGATACTGAATGTGCGATTGCGTACGAAAATTAGTTGGAATGCGTCCAAACTTCACACTTAGCATCCAAATACCTATAAAAGCTTAATTAACCCCTGCAAATCATGTTAACATAGAAATCCGAGGTTGTCTGCTTAACGAGCATAAATATAGGGAATAAGATACTCGAGGGGGCTAAAATGCATAGGTTCGAGGGATGAAATACGCATTATTTGCGTATTATCACACACCCTAACTAACACGTTGCTAGTCCCTAGCAATGAAATAGGATGCAAAAAGAACTACAAGCAAATCAAAAGCAGGGTACAAGTACAAAATATGGTATAAAAGAATAAGGCAACTTTCGCGGGCGATTCGATTTCATTTAGCGTATGCAATAAGCCATTAAACCCCTAGGTTACCTTAGTGGACGAGTGTCGTCTTGTGAGGGTTTTCAGGGATGATCCCCACAAACATCATATGGTTTCTTCAAAATATGCCCAAACCAACATGCCACAATCCCAACAATATCGAAAAGGATTTTATACGCATTATCAGCACAATGAATGAATTCAAACAAAAGGCCGTATTATTAACATTATAGAATGAACTTCGTTGAATTGAAACCTTAAAGGTGTGGGAGGGGAGCGAGCACATGCAAAGCGTGATTTGGCAAAAACTTAAATAAATTGGATACTAAATTAAAGCAAGCATATATTCAATCCCCACGGGGATTACACTCATCAAGTGAATTCACTCGAAATAGGGAGGTAACACACGGAACATGCGGGCATAAAGAGTAAATGTAAATGAAAACTAGGACGTGCATATGTCATAAATGAACAACGATATATAGAAAATGAAAAATTATAATCTCAATGAAAGATCTCGCACATATAAAAGAGACGAAATGCATTTTCACAGATTATCAAAACTATTATGAATTTTAAATTGAATTCACCCTAAGATCACATAGGACTTGTATACGGTTGTAATGTAGGCTAGTCTAGGGTACAAAACGAAGGATATGTATGTACAGATTATAAGTGTTCGGGGATAAAAACTCGAGATAATGGGAAAATGCGGGCAATATCAAAAATTGGACAAAAAACTTCCAAACGATCATTAGATATAACAATTGGAGAGTAATAAAAGCTTATTGAACTATATACAACATTTACAACTTTCTCTTTCTTTTCTTGAAAATCCCCTTTTTACGTGTGTTTCAAATCAAACCAATTTTTATTACCAAAAATTATCCAACTTTTAATTGTGCACCAAACCAAGTTGTGAAAACTCAATTCTTACTTTAAACCAATTTTATCTTGATTAATCCTAAACATTCATCTAGTGATTAAAGAAAGTAAAGTAAAGAATAGGCACAATGCCGGATGTACGAGAAAAAGACCTAAAACGGGAAAACAACATCGGACGGCCCAAGCCAGACAATCACTATGAACAATGGTTTTACAAAGACAGATTAACCTTACTCAATGACTCGATCCCCACGGGTCTTGACTCTCCTTCTGATCTTCTACCTTTCTTCAATAGTGCCCACGCAGAAATTATGTCTTCCACGATACATGTCCACAACACTCGACTCCACGAATGTCTCGGTGTCCATCGATTGGCTTTGATTCGTCTACGGTGTCGAACAAGCAGTCCTTCTCTTTTCTTCACTGCAAAACCCTTGATGTTCAATGGTAGATCAAAACTTCTTGGAAACGCTTGATCACTTAAACATATAAGAATGATAACTCGGGTCTTTGCAAACTCTAAGGATGTGTTTATGCTTTGTAAACCTTAGAAAATATGTGCAAACAACATACTGGAACGTATACTGTTTTTTCCAGATGCACACTTACGAAACTCTGGTAGAAATACGCTTCAAATAAGATTTAAACGATGCCTCAAAAACCGTGTCGTTCGAACGACAATGCCACGTCATTCGCGCGACATACCTATCTCGTTTGAATGAGATTGGTTGTCTTTTGAGCGAGCTAACGTGTCAGTTTGACTTTCTATGACTTTTTATTCAAAACGCCTCTTTTAAAAGTGATCCAAATTAGTCAAACTATATTTCGAGTATATCAGAATAAAACGTAGTGTAAACACTTAAAACACTTTTAAAAACATTTTAAAATATTTTTCTTTATAAAAAGACATCCTTATCTTTTATAAAAACAATTTCGAGCACCAATAATTATACGCATTCATACCTGAGTGATCTCTGAATGAAATTAACTTGAAGACAAGTAAACTTGCACCAATTAAACTTCGGCATGATTATTTCTTTTAAGCTTTGCCACAAAGTCTTCAATTTTCTTCAATACGTCATAGACCAAGTGGGATCGTGACTAAATAAAAATCTCGCTATGACATATTAAAAATAAGTTTTGTTCAGGGAATTAAGACAAAATAATACAGGGAGTCAATTGGAAATTTATTTGCTTACATTTCTTTTCATCTTTTCTCATCTTTTCTTTTGCTTTTTGCTTTCTCTTTTTCTTTTTTTTCACATCTCTCTTTTCTTTACTTTTCTCACTCTCACATGCCTAAATTGCAACCACAAAACAACAACATCATTCAATTCCAAGCAACATTCCAAACAAAGGTAAGGAAAGTAATATGTATGGCTTAAAACTCCAATTAGGAGTTGGTTATGGGATTTTGGGTTATGAATCAAAAGGCTAATATTTAGGCTCAAAGGGGTTGACTCGGGAAACATATAAGGTGAGGTCAAGGCAAATATGAGTGATATAACAAAGATGGCCTATGATCATTTCTTAAAGTTTAAGAAATTCTCGAGTCAAAACAATATATGAAAATCATGCTCAAGTAACACATTTCAAATATGAACTCAATTAATGAATAATCAAATGAAAGAATAGAGAGATTATCGACGAATTTAACGTTTTCAAAGAGGAAAGAATAGTGTATACACTCACAAACGACGAAAGGTCCAAAGCTTACTTGGTGTAAGTATATACAATGCAACAAAAGATTACCGAGTTATAAAAATCTTAAACCAAATCAATAAAGCAATAAAAGCGCATGTGCTCATGGGATTAAAGTTTAATTCATGAAGTTATTCATAATATCAATGATAGAGGACTAAAGTCAAATAACTTCTAAAATCGAGAACATGCATCATTGACTTGTCAATTGGACGGGAAATTATTAAATTTATCATCGAAAATAAAGGCAAAATTCCCAATAAAGGAGAAAAAAGAAAGAATTTTTTTTTGAAATTTTTGAATTTTTATAACAAAAGCATACTAAGTAACTAACATGTGATCAAAAACATGTACTAAATAAAGAAATGGATAGAATATCCCACACCCCCTCACTTAAAACCTGACATTGTCCTCAATGTGAATTAAGAACCAAGTTAAAGAGAGGAAAAGAGCGATATTATCCAAAATTGGAGTGATCCCCATAAGAATAAGTCCAAAGAATCTACAAAACAAGTTAGTACCGAGCATAGCAAACATAAATAACAAAACGTTAACTAATTACACTAGACTAAATTAAAAAGGAAAGATAAGATAAAAAGAAAGAAAGAATAAAAAGCTAACTATATACAACCTACTATTTAGGCTTCACACTAACTGTACACTAGAAGTCTATATAGCTGAGGGTCCACCATGAAAATGATTTAACTTTTGAGGGTGACAGGTGTACCCTCACACTCAAGCATGCCTTCTGAAAATATGAATTTCGTTCGAACAATGGAAGGCATGTGTAAGGCGTAAGAAAGGAACCATTTCCAATTAAAAGTTTTGGAGGGATGATGGGGAATTTTGATTGAACAGGTGACAAAAACATGGGAGGACCGAGAAAATTCGAATATCCTCCCAAGGATTTTGAAATTGGAATGGGAGGTGGTGCGCATAAGGGCAAAAATGCGTTCATGGAAAGCAACTCGAGCAACTACTCCTCATCGGTGAAAAGGTTTAACACATTAAAGTTTAAAACCGATTCATCGGGTACTTGTGACGGTGTGATAATGGAGAATGAAAATGGGGAGGAAAGAAATTCAAACTCAAGAGATGAGTCATCATCGCTTGAAGATTGAGTTTCAAAGGAAATAAGATCATTTTCAATTAAATGTTATTCTTTGGGGGACAAAGAATAAATCATTTCATTGCAAATGGATATTATGTCCATTTCATTCTCACTTTCATGCTCTATTATGCAATGGGCAAAGTCAGCAATGGTTTGTTCCAAAATAGGCACAAAAACCTCATTTGGTTCAAAACATTCCTCGACTTCAAAAGTCTCGGAAGAAAAATCGTCATTGGATTCAAATAATAAATCCAATTCATGTTTCCACAAATGTTTTTCTTCCCCATAACGGTCTTCATACCTCTCATTCTCAAGCATGAGCAAACCCTCATCGAAAGCCATAGGCCGAGGTGCGGATTCTTGGAAATGAGAAGTTTGAAAATTATTATCGGAACTATACTCAAACTCATTATTATAAGAATTTTAAAAACTATTGCAATTCGTTTCAAAATTCCTATTATAAGGAATTGGAGGCCCAAAATCATTATCATCATCATCAAAATTCCATTAACCCAAGTTTTGACTTTCGTTATACTCGCCCAAAGTCATATTTGAATTTATAATTTTTTGGGACTCTAAGTATTGATCGAAAGTCGAAGGATTACGGGCATTTTGAGAATTATAACAATGATTATTGAAAGAATTAGAATAAGACATGCTTACCCCAAAAATGCCTCGAAGTGGCGAATTCCACAAAGTAGATGCGCACGGGAAATTCAAGCGTTTCTTGGCTCTCAAATGTAGAAGTCCTACAAAAATATTAGGCAAAAAATACAAATAGAAAGAAAATACTACGAAATACTAAATCAAATAAATTCTAAAACAAACTCCTCCCCAGCAACGGCGCCATTTTGATTAACGGTGAAAAGTAGCGCGTCTCCAAATGTGTTGATCATTGTTTTCTATTCACGGCCTTAATACAAAAACCTAAACTTATGACTACCTCAACAGGTGAGTATAGCGGCCAAGTCCAGGTATCGAAAATCCACAGAGACGAGATGTTAGAATTTACTTAGTTTAATATTCCTATATAAAAGTGTAAAAGGTCATTACAACAAAAAGGAAAAGATTCATAAAGGGAAAATATTAATCTAGGCAAGGGAAAATAAAGTTAAACTAATAAAGCGAGTAAAAACTATAGGTTGCGTCGCATATCCCTCACCCGAGTTAATTAGTAAAAAATGGTTACATGGGTCGACGAGTTATTACGAGTACGTCTCGTTTCGACAGTTAATTGAATCAAGGGTTGTCACACCCCTAAATTCGTATAAAAGCCTAATAAGATTTTGGCGTCAAGAAATACCCCAAAAATTATGCACGCAAGGTCGTAAGCACGGAGCATACATGATATACCCGGTCAAATCTCCTAGGCGTAATAACTAGGACAACGCACTCAAAATAGACGCGTAAACTCCATCACCAAAGAAAAGCAACATGTCAACCCGAAATGAGTTCAATCCGACACAACCTAGACTAATTTAGCTAGAAACCATAGTAAAACGCGATAAAAGAAAGCGGTAAATAAACGCGATAAAACTACACTAGAAAGCATGGAAAGAAAGCATGTAAATCTAATTAACAAAGTATGTAAATTAACTAGAAAGCAAGAATTAAAGAAATACAAACTATATTACTTGAAGAGGAAGATGAATAGTGCACACTTACAACCCAAATGGGTGTCAAACCAAGAGAGGAAGAAGAATGAGCTCTCCACCTCCAAACCCTAACCTAAAACTATCTAAAACTAATTATCTACTCAATCTCTGATTATTACAACAAAAAACCTTTATATAGTAAGTTGGAATTAAATTGGAAAAGAAAAGGAAAAAGAAATGAAACGGGAATATATCTGCAGAAAACAGGGGATCGATCGATCGATCCGATATGAGCCCACTGCTTCCCACGATGAATGAAAATTGAAGGGTCGATCGATCGATCCTTATGATTAAACAGGTATGCATCAATCTTCCTCCTATTTTGGTTCACTTGGTTTTCTCTTCCGCTAAAATCGCCGTAACTTCTTCATTTTCGCGTCCACGTGAAGCTTGCGAGGAGGGCTACAACTTTCATGTAGATGTTGGGCCAGGTGCCAAAACTGTGAATTGACTAAAATGCCCTTGAACGTGCTATTGCGTAGGAAAATTAGCGGAAATGCGTCCAAACTTCACACTTATCATTCAAATACCTATAAAAGCTCAATTAACCCCTAGAAAGCATGTTAACATAGAAATCCGAGGTTGTCTGATTAACGAGAATAAATATAGGGAATAAGATACCCGAGGGGGCTAAAATGCGTAGGTTCGAGGGATGAAATACACAATATTTGCATATAATCGACATGCCACTAGAGGGTGAAACTCAAAATAACCCCAAAATGGCCCCGTAAGAGGCACAAACACCTAGCACCTGACCATCGTAACTCGTAGAAATTGACCGTGTAAATAGAGGAATCATGTTTTAAGAATAAGATGAGAATTTGCAAATATATAGACTTAGGATTAAAAGGATGCCGCAAGAGGGAGAAAACCCAAAATAATCCCTTAATGGCCTTGTAAGAGGCACAAACACCTCGTATGGAACCAATGTAACTCATAGGAACAGACTGCATAGTTAAGGAACTCCTGGTTTAAGAATATGACAAAAATTTACAAATATGTAGACGTATGCTTAAAAACATGTTGCTTAAGGGTAAAAATCCAAAATGACCCCCCAAACGGCCTTGTTAGAGGCACGAACACCTCGCACGGGACCAATCAAACTCGTAGATACTGATTGCATAGTCATGGAACTCTTGGTTTGAGAATATGATGAAAATTTGTAAATATCTAGACTTGGGCTCAAAAACATGTCGCTAGAGGAAGAAAACCCAAAATCGATCCCAAAGGGTCCCATAAGAGGCATGAACACCTCCCGCGAGACCAATGTAACTCATAGGAACTGACCGCTTAGTTGTGGGAGTCTCGATTTGATAATATGATGAAAATTTACAAATATCTAGAATTAGGCTTAAAAACATGCCACTAGAGGGTGAAAACCCAAAATAACCCTCAAAAGGCCCCAAGACATGAACAACCTCGCATGGGACCAATGTCACTCGAGGAACTAGCCACAGAGTCACGAGACTACCAATTTGAGAATATGATGAAATTATGCAAATATCTAGACTTAGACTTAAAAGATGCTACCAGAGGGCAAAAACCAAAAAAATACCCAAACAGCCCCATAAGAGACACGAACACCTCGTATGAGACCAATGTAACTCATAAGAACTGATCACGTAGTCACAGGACTCTCAGTTTAGGAATATGACAAAAATTTATAAATATATAGACCTAGGCTAAAAAACATGACGTTAGACAGCGAAAACCCAAAACAGTCCCCAAATATCCCCATAAGAGGCACAAATACCTCAAACGGACCAACGTAACTCGTACGAACAAATAACATAGTCACGGGACTCTCGGTCAGAGAATATGATAAAAATTTGAAAATATCTAGACTTACGATTAAAAACTTGCAACTGGAGGGTGAAAAGCTAAAGGGGTCCCTAAAAGGCCTTGTTAGATTTACGAACACCTCACACGGGACCAATATAACTCGTACAAACTAAACGCATAGTCACATAAATCCCAATTTGATAACATAATTAAATTTTGCAAATATTTACACTTAGTCTTAAAAACATGCCACTAGGGAGCAAAAACCTAAAATAACTACCAAACAGTACTACTAGAGACGTGAACAGCTCCCACGATACCAATGTAACTCGTAGGAACTGACAGAGTAGTCACGGGACTCCGAGTTTGAAAATATGATAAAAATTTACAAATATCTAGACTTGGGCTTAAAAACATGCTGCTAGAGGGCAAAAATCCAAAACAATCGCCAAATGGCCCCATCAGAGGCACGAACACCTTGCACGTGACCAATGTAACTCGTAGGCACTGACTATGCATTCATAGGACTCTCGGTTTAAGAACATGATGAAAATTTTCAAATATCTCAACATAGGCTTAAAAAAATGCAACTAGATAGAAAAAAACCCAAAATAACCACCAAAACAGCCCTTTGAGAGGCCTGGACGCCTCAAAAGGGACTAAGGTAACTCGTAAGAACAACCACGTAGTAACGGGACTCCCGGTTTGCAAATATGATGGAAGGTTACAAATGAGTTGACTTACGCTTAAATATTTTCCGCTAAAGGGAGAAAACCCAAAACAACACCGAAACAGCCCCATTAGAGGCACAAAAGCACCTTGTATGGGACCAATGTAACTTGTAGAATCTTACTACAAAGTTAAAGGACTCTCGGTTTGAGAATATGATTAAAATTTGCAAATATCAAGACATGGTCTTAAAAGCATTCCGCTAAAGGGCAAAAAAAAAAAATAGTCCCCAAACAAGCCTTAAAAAGGCATGAACACCTCCCTCGCGACCAATATAACTCATATGAACCGATTGCATAGTCAAAGGAATCCCGATTTGATAATATGATGAGTTTTTACAAATTTTTAGACTTATGCTTAAAAACATGCCGCTAGGGGGAAAAAAAAGCCCCCAAATGGCCCTATTAGAGGCACGAACACCTCCATGGAAGAAATGTTACTCGTAGGATTTGACTGCTATTCACATGACTCTTAATTTGAGAATATAACAAAAATTTGCAAATATCTAGACATAGGCTTAAAAACATGCTGCTAAAGGGCAAAAACTAAAAACAACCCCAAAAGAGGCATGGACACCTCGCATGGGACCAATGTAACTCATAGGAACTGGTCGCGTAGTCATGGGACTCCCGTCCTGAGAATTTGATGAAAAATTATAAATATCAAGACTTGGTCTTAATAACATGCCACTAGAGGGAGAAAACCCAAAATAGACCCCAAGCGATCCCATTAGAGGCACGAACACCTCGTACGAGACAAATGTAACTCGTAAGAACTGATCAAATAGTCACAGGATTCCCAATTCGAGAATATGATAAAAATTTGCAAATATTTAGACTTAAGCTCGAAAACATGCCTCTAGAGGGAGAAAACCCAAAACAATCCCA
This sequence comes from Sambucus nigra, assembly GCA_949130495.1. Lineage (NCBI taxonomy): Eukaryota > Viridiplantae > Streptophyta > Magnoliopsida > Dipsacales > Adoxaceae > Sambucus > Sambucus nigra. Next base: position 209,602,938 of record OX422223.1, on the reverse strand, counting down.
AACAAAATTATAAGAGGCACGAACACCTCGTACAAGACTAATGTAACTCGTAGGAACTGACCGCGTAGTCACGAAACTCCCGATTTGGGAATATGATGAAAATTTGTAAAAAAGTAGACATAGGCTTAAAAACATGTCCCTGGGTAGAGAAAGCCAAAACAGACCCCAAATAGCCTCGTAAAAGGTATGAACACCTCACACAGAACCAATATAACTCGTAGGAACTGACCGCACAATCACTGGACTCCGAATTTAAGAATATGATAAAAATTTGTAAAGATCTAGACATAGGCTTAAAAACATGCCGCTAGAGGGGAGAAACTCAAAATAGCCCCCAAATGGCCTGGTTAGAGACACAAAACCCTCCCACGAGACCAATGTAGCTCATAATAACTGACCGAGTATTCAAGGGACACCCTATTTGAGAATATGACAAAAATTTCCAAATATCTAGACTTTGGCATAAAAACATGCCTTAGGATGGCGAAAATCCAACACACCCACCAAACGACCCCTTATGAGGTATGAATATCACATACGGGACTAATATAATTCGTAATAACTAAACGTGTAATCACGGGACTCTTGATTTGAGTATATGATGAAATATTGCAAATATTTAGACTTAGCCTTAAAGATATGTCGCTAGAGTGCAAAAACCCAAAATAGCCCCTAAATAATACTGTAAGAGGCACGAATACCTCGCACGAGACCAATGTAACTCGTGAAAATTGACTGCATGGTCGTGGAACTCTCAGTTTGAGACTATGATGAAAATTTGAAAATATATAGAATTAGGCTTAAAAGTATGCCACTAGAGGGCTAAATCCCAAAACAAACCCCAAACGACCCCAAAAGAGGCACGAACACCTCGCACGAGATCAATATGACTCGTAGGAATTTACAGTAGAGTCACAGACTCTCGGTTTAAGAATATGCTAAAAATTTGCAAATATCTAGACTTAGGCTTAAAAACATGTCGCTAGAGGGAAAAAAAATAGCCCCCCAAACGTCCTTGTTAGAGACACGAACACCTCCCACATGAGCAATGTAACTCGTAGGAGTAGCCACAGGACTCCCAGTTTGAGAACATAATAAAAATTTGCCTATATCTAGACTTAGGCTTAAAAATATGCTTCTAGAGTGAAAAAACTAAAAACATACCCATAAGAAGCACGAACACTTCGCACGTAACCAATGTAACTCATAGGAACTGACTGCATAGTCACGAGACTCCCAATTTGAGAATATAATGAAAATTTGCAAATATGTAGATTTGGTCTTAAAAACATGCCACTATAGAGTTAAAACCTAAATTAGACCCCAAACGGCCTCGTAAAATGTACGAACACGACAAATATAACACGTAGGAAGTGACTACGTAATCACGGGACTCCTGGTTTGAGAATATAATGAAAATTTTCAAATGTATAGACTTAGGTTTAAGAACATGTTTCTAGAAGGGAAAACTCAAAATAGACCACAAACGGACCTATTGGAGACACAAACACCTCCCACAAGGAAAATGGAACTCATAGGAACTGATCAAGTAGTCACAGGACTCCTAATTTGAGAATATGACAAAAATTTACAAAAATCTAGACTTGGGCATAAAAACATGCCTCTAGAGGGTGAAAATCCAAAGCAAGACCAAAAAGCCATGTAAGAGGCACGAACACCTCACACGGGACTAATGTAACTCGTAGGAACTGTCTGCGTAGTCACGGAACTCCTAGTTTGAGAATTTGATAAAAATTAGGAAATATCTTGACTTAGGATTAAAAATATGTCGTTAGAGGGAAAAATCCTAAAACATTCTCGTTAAATGCACGAACCCCTCACACGGGAATGAATAATGTAACTCATGGAAACAAACTGTGTAATCACAGGACTCTCTATTTGAGAATATGACAAAAATCTGCAAATATCTAAACTTGGGCTTAAAAACATGCCGCTAGAGGATGAGAACCCCAAATAATCCCCAAACGTCTACGTGAGAGGCATGAACACCTCGCACGGGACCATTGTAACTCGTGGGAAGCAGCAGTATAGTTACGAGACTCTCAGTTTGAGAATATGAAGAAAAATTTGAAATTTCTAGACCTTGTCTTAAAAACATGCCGCTAGAGGACGAAATCCCAAAACAACCCCCAAAGGGCCACGTAAGAGGTATAAACACCTCATACGGAACCAAGTAACTCATAGAAACTGATCGCAGCCACGGGACTCCTGATTTTAGAATATGATGAAAATTTCTAAATATGTTTACCTAGGCTTAAAAAATGCCGCTAGAGGGCAAAAGCATAAAATAGTTCCCCAAACGGCCCCGTAAAAGGCACGAAAACCTCTCTCGAGACCAATGTAACTCATAGGACCTGTCCGCGTAGTCAAGGAACTCCCGATTTTAGAATATGATGAAAATATGCACTTATCTAGACTTGGGTTTCGAAACATATTGCTAAAGGGTAAAGACCCCCAACAACCTTGAAATAGCCTTGTAAAAGGTATAAGCACCTCGTACGAGACCAGTGTAACTCATATGAACTAACCATGTAGTCACGGGACTCCCGATTTGAGAATATACAAAATTTTGTAAATAAGTAAATATGGCTTAAAAACATGTCGCTAGAGGGAAAAATCTAAAACAGCCCCCAAACGACCCCATAAGTGGCACGAACACCTCACATGAAACCAATGTAACTCGTAGGAACTGAGCGCGTAATCACGGGACTCTCAATTTGAGACTGTGGCAAAATTTTGCAAATATATATATATATATATATATATACTTAGGCTGAAAAACATGCCGCTAGAGTGCAAAAATTCAAAACAACCTCGAAACGGCCCCGTAAGTGGTATAAGCATCTCATACGGGACTAATGTAACTTGTAGGAACTGACCACATAGTCATGGGACTCCCTATTTAGAAATTAACAAAAAAATAATAATATGTTGACCTAGGTTTAAAAAATGTTGCTAGACAGTGAAGCCCAAAATAGTCCCCAAATGACTCTGTAAGAGGCACAACCACCTCATGGGGGACCAATGTAACTCATATGAACTAACTGCATAGTCACGGGACCCCCATATTTATAATATGATGAAAATATCCAAATATCTATACTTGGGCTTCAAAACATGCCTTTAGAGGGCGAAAACCCAAAATAACCCCCATAAGAGGCACGAACACCTCGCACGGGACCAATGTAACTCATAATAACTAACCGCGAAGTCGCAGGACTCCTGATTTGAGAATATGACAAAAATTTACAAATATCTAAACTTAGGCTTAAAAACATGCCGTCAGAGGCCGATAACCTAATATAGAACCCAAACGGCCCCGAAAGAGGCATAGACTCCTCTCACGGGTCCAATGTAACTCATAGGTATTGATCGCATAGTCACTCAACTACCGATTTGAGAATATGATGAAAATTTGTAAACATGTACACTTATACTTAAAAACATATCACTATAAGGTGAAAACCCAAAATAACCCCTTGTAACTTGTAGAAAGTAACTGAGTAGTCAAGGGACTCTCGTAACTCATAGTCTATTGGCACTTGACAATCCTATTTGTATCTTATAATGATATTGGTGCTTTAATTTTATATATAAATTTTTAGTTTGATTTATGAATGTTTAATTTGAATTATGAATATTTTGTATGATTTATGAATTAACTAGGATGGCACGGGGCTTTACTTTGAATTATCCACTCCACAGTTACAATATTGCTTAATTGTGTTGAATAGAGGTTTTATTGGGGCTGCTTCCTTAAAATAATTTTTTTATTAAATAGATATGGTCACGGCCCAAATCCATGACCCCAAATTTTTTATAAATAAATGGTCCCAGTCTAAAATTGTGATCACATGGTCACGAATTTGTCCCTTGACCCAATTTGAGCATCGTCCCACACATGATCACGGCCTAGGTCCATTACCATAGAGCTAATATTGTCCCACGAGAGAGACTGTGAGCCTCATTTAGGGTTACAAATAAAGCCAGTGACACAGTGAAAAGGGTCAGGGCCTAGATCAGTGACCCATGTCCCTAGTTAGTGCCTAAGTCCGTGACCATCTTCGATATATGGTCTAGTGTTGTGTGTGTGTGTGTTCGAGTGTGTTTAGTTATGTGCGAGTGTATGTATATGTATATTTGTATACGTGTGTGTACATGTATGAATGTGTGTATATATTAATATAAGTGTATGTGTGAGTGTATATATATGTGAGATCGTGTATGTGTGGGTGATTATGTGTTTTAATAGAAGATATAGAAACAAGTAGAATGTGTTGAGAGAGTCTTACTAATGATTTTTTTACTGCTGAGTATTTTTCGTGTATGGTAATTGATATGCACTCTAAGTAAATATTTACTTAGAGTGAAAATATATACTTTGAACTCAAAAAGTGAACTCCAAGTAGATATTTATAAATAAGGGAAGGAGATAAAGAACAATATGGAGAATAAGAACAATGCCAAGAATGTAGTTAGTGTTAGTTTGTCATGGTAGTAAATATACTTTAGCTTAAATTTCTTATTTTAATAAACTTGTACACTCGCAGTAAATATTTATTATGTGAGCTCGATGTGTATAAGTTTTTTCGGTGTATATATGTGTGTGTTCTGGTGAGAGAGACACATACTAGTGAGTGTTTGTGTTCTGTTGAGTTTGGTATTATGTTATGCATATAAAAGCAATTTGAGTAAATATTTACTTATAATGTAATTATTTAATCCACTCTGAGTGATTATATATTGTAGAACCCCTACCCAGATTTATTGGTTACCCGTAGTCAACCCGGTACAACCCGACCATTAGGTGTGAAGTGCAATAAAACAACCTATATAATGTTGTTAGTCCAGTTTTATTATAATTAACGTTTTACTTGTTTAGCATGCAATTCCAATTTCAAGTTCAAATTACGTGATAGACTTATAGGAAGCATCCCCGGAGTCCAAGCATATAGAGCTACTGACGTAAAATTAAACAGAACACTTGCCTATATAACACTCTCAAAATACGGACCCGCACCCATCCCGCCATAACAAAAATGAGGGTGTGAGCCAATACCCAACATATGATCTGGCCAGTGTTTTTGGTCTTTCACCCCAGGGCTTGGGAACCACTTTAGTTTTTTCGGTGTCATCTGAGTTCCTTTTTAATGTGTTTTAAAATTATTAAATGTCCACATTATTCCACTTTTCCTTTTACCCGACCGAAGCCAAAATCCGAAATTTCACCCCAATTGGTGTTACACTTTAAAAATCATCATTTCATGCCCTTTAAACTTTAACTTTGATTTTATTCCAAAAATCATGTTCATTAGATCTATCATTTGTAACACCCTTTCCAACATTTTATTTTATACAAATATTCCACCTTACGTACAATTATCATTTTACCCATTTGTTTCCAAACTCACCCTTTACTCCATTTTCACAAGTGTTAATTTTTCAAAACAGCATTAAGTTATCCACACTAACTTCATAAGTATTTTTAACACCTTAACACCTTTTTAACCCTTTGGAGTACTATTCTTCTCAATTGAAAACATCTTTATTTCAACACTTTTATTTCCAAGAATCATTAAACATATAAGACTACTTTATAAGAAAAACACCATTTCTGTTATTAAGACATGTCATCTTACAACCTTATACTTATCACCTATAATCCCTTTTTCACACACTTTGAAGACTAGAATTTCTACTTTTCTTATTTCATGTTTAAACCCAACAAAATCTTCTTTAAATTTGTTTATATGTCCATTATCAAAATACAACAAGTTTATATTCATGAGAACATGAATTGTAATACTAAAATCATATCAGATTACTTAAACATACACTTTATTTTAGAAATTCTCAATACTTGCAAATTTATTCCTTTCAAGATATAAATACATTTTTAATTTCTTCAAACTAAACAAATGTCCATTTTCATGAAATCTCCCTTTTTTGCAAGAGACTTTGGAACTCTATTTCACAAACATTATAGCAAGATCAACATCCTTTTTCAAACATTCTATTTCATAAAATGTTTAACATCAAATTTTCAAGAAAATACATCATTTTCATAAAATACCAATTTTTATACTTCAAAACTTTGAAATATTTACTCATCCTTTATTTCCAACAAAATAACATCCTTCGAAATATTTACTCATCATTTATTCCACAAAAATATCTAATATTAATCAACTAGAAACCAATATTTATTCATGTGCATTCTACTCATGTAATCTAACAACAAGACTACTAGTAATGCAAATAGAGTCTCAAACACTAAGAATATAATTTTCTACCTCAAAGACTTCAAATGGTGGTAGAGAAGTTGGTGTAAGAGGAATAACCCCCGCCTCCAAAGATGGCCTCAAGGGATTACCAAATGCATCCTCTATGTGTGCTCCATTTAAGCTTCTAAGCAAAGGCATAACAATACTCTCTTCAAACTCCATGAAAGCTTTCATCTCCTTCTTCAAGAACCCCCAACAAAACTCCACAAATTCATAGCTCCACTCAACAATGGTGAAAATGGGTGTTGTAGGCTTGAATATGGTGGAATACTATAAGAATACAGTGGTCTTGGTTGTGAAATGTTCGTGGATGGTGGAGAGAAGACAACAATGGTGGAAGACTACTTCACCTCTCTCTCCCTCTTCTCTCTTATTCTCTCTTCAAAATGCCTCAAATGAGCCAAACAAACCCTTATAAAAAGCCTCCAAAACCTAAATTTTCGATTTGCCAAATCTGGGCTCACCAGAGCTCGATAGCTGATCAAATCAAGGGTCCAGAATGTGAAAGTGCACAAGGGCAATCTGATACACCAAATTTCAAAATGCGTCGTTCGAATGACGTTGAGACTCATTCGAACGATAAGTGCATCTCGTTCGATCCATGGCTTCTAATGACCTTCAAACGACCCTTAAAAGTTACACAATGGGGTCTCGTTCGATCCCCTTCTTATAACGATACCTATATCGCGTTCAAGCGATCCTACTCTCATTTGAACCTCATTTCTTATTCTTTTCTCCAAATTCTAGTTTTACCCATAGTAATCAACAATTATCATCAAACCCCACTTCAGCACAATTTGTACATAATTTAAATGAAACATTAGGGCGGGATATTACACATACACTCAAAAGTAGATATTCACCAAGAAGAAGAAAGTGAAGAAAAGAAGAACAACAGGAAAAATTTCCAAATTTTACACTCGAAGTAAATATTTACAATAGGTCTTCTTATTCTTCTTCTTCTCCTTATTATTATTATTATTATTATTATTATTATTATTATTATTATTATTATTATTATTATTATTATTATTATTATATTATTATTATTATTTTTCTAAACTTTTAGTAAATATGACTCTGGTGGAGATAGTGGGAGCGGTGGTGAACAGGTTTTGGTGGTTGTAATAACAACAATAGTTATTGTACCACATTGGTGGTAATGGATCTAGTAGTCATAGTGGTGGAGTATCTGGTGGTGGTGTCAGAGTAAGGCGACAGCGATGGCAATGACAGGTGGTGGTAGTGGCGATGTAGCTGCTGCTACTGCAATAGGTGGTGGTGGTGGTGGTGGTGGCAACAACGTTGATAGATAATTTAGGGTTTAGTATTTTTTAAATAGTAAGGGTATTTTTGTCATGTGTATTTTTTAATTAACGTTAATAGGACTTATTTAATAGTTTATACATTAATAGAACTGATGTGATGAAAACTCGTTTAAATGGAACTAATATGAATAATGATATGTACCCCAAACATCCCCCAAACTGCATTAACTGTTTATATATTGAGGTGAAACTTACACAAGCACTTAATATATTTTGGAGGATGTGGTAGTTGATGTTTCGGGATGCGTATCAATACTCAACTAACAACGCTCTGTTTGGGGATGATCCAACTCAAGCGTGGGAGACACACACTCATTGGGAGGAGTAAATGAATACTCACAAGGGAGTGTGGTTTCTAAAGATGGAGTTGTCAACTTCTCCATAAGAGTAGCATCGGTAAATGGGGTGTGTGGGTAAGACGAGGCACCAAGATCGGAGATAGAGGAGTCACTAGAAATATCAGGCTCAAAAGAATCCATGCATGGATGAACAGGATCCACATCCAGATAGTTAGGAATAATCACAGATTCTATCTCGGGAAAATGGTGAACATTCGTAGCCGGAGTTAACCTACGATAAATTGGTTCCTCGGGAACACAAGGGTGAAGCTCGATAGGGGTAGACTTTAGCATTATTTTGGATTCAACGGGAGTGGGAACCTCAAGGTGAGTGGGAACCGCAAAGTGGGGTTCATATGGACATGGTGGGATTGGATCAAGCTCACTATCAAAAGGTAAGTCAACACAATTGTCGACTTGGGACCCGGACCATGGAATGGTCTCAACTTAGAGATTCTCGGGGTGGTAGGGTTGGTCACACTCAAAATTCATGTCACAAGTGGACACATCATCATCACACTCGGTTGCAATGATGGGTGGGGCCATGGGAATATCCGACTCTCTCACACACTCCAATTCATTTAACCTTTGTTCAAGCCTTTGGAGAGCTTGAGTTTGAATTGCTTGCTCTTGCTCAAGTATGAACTTTTGCAAGAGGGTTTCGAGAGCGGATGTGGATGAAGGTGTTTATGGAATGATGGGTGGTGGTGGTCGGTGAGGTGGACACAACACGCTACTATCATGAGTGTATGGAGAATAATCAAAGGAAGTGTGTGGGATGGGGCCAAGTACATCATACACGAAAGGACCGCTTTCGTGATGGACAAATGGTCGATACTCATTGGGTGCGTAATGAGGTAACTGATCGTGTACAGGTGTACAAGGTTTCCATGACAACTGTTGGAAAGTGTGAGGATCCACAACATCGGGTTGGGATTTGTATTGCGTGGAAGGGTGATCAGGCCTCCACAAATAGCTCGGGTACTCACACAACTCAGGATTGGGTGTATCGGGATAATAGGCCGAGGTGGGTTCCGGAACAATGTCATATGGATACACATGTTTCATGGTGGGTTTGTATGGATATGAAGAGTATGGGCACTCATGGAACATGTGATCGGCATAATAACAGTGGGTGCACAACAAAGGAGGAGGCACGTCGACACGTGACACCAAGGGTGATGGAATAAGTGGTGCGTGCATAAATGGGTCAAGAGTACCAACGGTACTCATGAGAGAGGTGAAACGATTAAGAATTTCATAAAGAGACGGCGCGGGATCACTCTCACACGTATCACGTGTCAATGGGAAATGACCAAAGTAGTCCTGTGAAGGACGTTCGTCGACCATGTGGAGAGAAATATTTTTTTGATTCTTAATTTTTTTTTGAAAAGGAAAGAAAATATTTTTGGATTTTTCTAAAAGGAAAGAAATAAAATGTTTTTGGATTTTTTTTTTTTTGGGGGAAGAAAAGGTGGGAAAAAATATGGACTCTAAGAATTGACGAACTAACTAAAATTGACTACCGAAAAATGGAATTGGACACACACACAAGTCAAGAAAAATTTCTAACTAGCACATAGTCAATTTTTATCTTTAAATTTAGTGAAAGGGTAGTCAAATTTTAATTAAGTCCGCGGGCGATAAAAAATCACGAAAATATTCTTAGTGATCGGCTTTGCAAAATAATTTCTCCTAGTGGGCTACCTAGTTGATTGATTTTAAATTTAGTGATGGCCAGGGTAGCACACAATTGGTAAGCGAGTGAGTCGGGTGATGAAATCCCTTCTCATGAGTGACCGGGTGTAGGTCTTAGTAATTTAATTCATCACACCATTCAAAAATAAATGCGATAATAAAATCACATAAGAGCACACAAAGCACACACAATAATGGACTCGCTAACAGGAGAGGCGCGAGGGTGTAAGAAATGTACCTCCCACGGTTTTTACGCCGTGGGGTGCCAAAAATTTTGAGTCGACCGGGGGAGATTATGCCTATCTCAGTCGTCCCCGAGAGTCCTACCGACCCAAGGTAGAGAGGCATATAAATCCTCGACTTTGGACGCCCTCTCTCTACCTTGTCCGGTTTCCCTATCACGCTTGTCTTCGATTATTACAAATTTAAATGGAAAATAAATGGTGTTATATATGCACCGCAATACAAGCAAGGTAATAAAATCCTAAATACAAACCTTCTAAAAAAAAAAAAAATGGCACTAAAATTGAAAAATGCAATACAAGTGAATCTCAAAATCCAAAAAAATATAACAACTCAAGTGTAGAGATAAGTAAGGGTATCAATCCACTTTCCAGGTTGTAAGCTAGAGACAAATTCAATTAAAATCTAAAAAAGGCTTAATAAAGGCTTGTTGCACATGCTAAGTGCAATTGCAAGTGCCCGCGCAAGGGGTACACTTTTGATTACTTATCTTTCTCTTTCTCTCTATCTTATTGCTCGAGTACTAGCAACGCTTTGTTTGGGGGTGGTGTGATAAGCACCTAAAACTGTAAAATTTATACCCCAAATAGATGTACTTTAGTTGCTAATTCTCAACAATATGGGTCTTATGTGCTTAATTGTTCAATATGCAGGCTTAATTGCAGTTGCGGCTACAAAAGCAATATTTCCAAGCAATTTGCAGTTAAAATGGAGTTAAATACCCAATCCCCTGACCCTAACCTAGCCCATCCTAGACTTAGCCTTCCCCGACCCGTGTGTGTGTTGACTTTGTACTTTTTTATTAATTTTTTAGATTTTTAGTTTGAATTATTTTATTGTTAGGATTTATTTTAGATTTATTTAGAATTTTTAGGTTTTAATTTCTATTTTTATATTTTATTTTTATTAGTATAATTTTATTTTATTTTGATTTTTATTAGTTTTTAGTTTTAGTTTTTATTTTATTTTATAAGGTTTGAAATTTTTAGGATTATATTTATTTATTATTTGATTAGATTTTACATTTCCTTTTTAGGAGTTTATTTTTAATTTTATTATACATTATTTTTTAGATCTTTTATTTTTATATTTTTATTAGGTTTTTAATTTTATTTCTTTTATTTTAATTTTACTTTATAGATTAGAAGTTTTATTTTTAGTTTTTACTAATTTTTAGAATTTTAGTTATTTTTATTTTCAATATTTTAATAGGGTCACAAACCACACACTACCAAACCCATCCTAACCTACACCTCACCACATCCCATCATCTCTATATCCCCATCATCAACCTCACTCCCCCATCTCTTTCTCTCTCCTCTCTCCTCTATTATCACCCACCAAAACTTCCAATTCCATACTTCACCCATAAAATCCAGTCATATACCCAAAATCCATCACTACCCTTTAACCTGCAACGCATAACCCAAGACCCATATACAAAACTCCCAACCCGCCGGTGTTCCAACTGCTCGCCGTACCTCCAACCTCCTCACCTCTCTCCGGTCCGTGAACCCCCCGACAGCAACCCGCCTCCAACGCCTGAAGCCACTCCGGCGACCTCCAATCGAACCCGACCTCGTTTCAACCCCGAACTCCGGCGACCTCTAACCCCAACCCCGGTGCGCCAAGCCGGCGTCGACCACTTGCTCGCCGGCGGCCTGATCCGCTCCCCAAACCACATCCATACACAACCCGAAAACCCGATTCAGCCCATACCCCAAACCCAGACCAACCTGCGAACCCACTGCCCCATCGCAAAGCCACGGACCGGCCATCTCCGGCCTATCCGAACACCCATAACCCGAACCTTGGCTACCTGCCCCATTCTCCAACCCGAAACCTTCAAACCCATTTCCCACCTTATACCTCCCTTAAACCATGAAGCAAAATCGTGAGCTGCTAAATGTTCAACACCAAATAAACCAAAAAAAAAGACCAAATCAACCAATTAACCCACTTAAAACCAACTTAAACCCTTTTTCCCATTCTACCCTCTTTTACCCAATACCCAAAAATACCCCCATAACAATATCAGATTTTTTATTCCCTCACCCCTCATTCACATGACCTCACACCATATCCACATGCACCTCTTAGCCATTTACCCAAAATACCCCTTACCCCCATGTGTGTCATGCATCTACTATAAAAGAAGACTCAAGACCCCATTTTAATGAAGCTTTTAGATAGAAATTTGTAGAGAGGGAAAATACCATTTTAGTGTAGTAATAGATTAGAATTTTTATTTTATTATTTTTAGATAGTGAGGAGAAAATAAATTGTTGTGAGGATTAAATTGAGTGAGATTATTAATGTAATTGTGTTTGAATCATTCAAATTAAGAGATGTAAATTTCAACTCATGGATTAAAGATCAAGTAAGCATCAAGAGATTGGGGTTTGATTGTTCTTTTCTCTTCTCATTTATTTTATGCCTTTGATTATTAATTTGTCATATTTCATATCATGTTAGGCTAAATCCCCTTTCAAGGGTTGGGGTAAAACCCTTATTTGATGTTATTTTATTTTAATTAGTTTAATTACTTGAAAAGTCCCTTTGAATGTTAATTTTGATCCCTCACCCTTAAATTTACCCCTCGAGAGAGGATAAATGATTTTCGAGAGAAAATCAAAATTCTAGTGATAATACTCATTTTAGATTCGAACTAGAGATAGGGGTTTCTTAAGTGGAGTATTATAACTTGAATTTCAACTCTACATTTGTTTTCTAAGATTTACATAAATTTTAATTGATCGATCCTAGCGGGTGATTAATTAAAAGGAGTTTAGATCTATTTTTCTAGAGTTGTGGTGTGTTAAATTTAATTTTCTTAAATATTATTATTATAATTACACTTGCAACGAGAGTTAGTTTGTAATTTTGATATTAATTTGGGAGAATTCAAATAATTAAATTAATTAATTAGAATCGCTAAAATTTGTGGTGTAATCACACTCCTTGATTGTTCTCACAATTATTTACCTCACTTTATCTCTTATTTTAGTTTTAGACTTTATTTTTAGTTTTAGTCATTTTCTAGTTAGTTATTATCATATTACATTTAGTTTAGATTAGTTTAAATCATCACCTCACCCAATTGTTATAATATTTGAAAAAGCTAAAAAAATATATAAACGTGAAAAAGAACAAAAAGAAAATAAAAAGTGAATTACAATTGAATTTGTCTCTAGCTTACCCCCTTGGAAGTGGATTGATACTCTTACTTACCTCTACGCTTGAGTTTATTATATTTTGTAGGTATTTGAGGTTTTGATTAGGACTTTTCAAGCAACGACAAACATACACGCAAAAGTTCTTTCTATCAAATGGCACCGTTGCCATTCTTGGGATTGTGAAGCTTGGAGCGGATTTCATATTGTAGTTCATTTTTTTTTTTTTTGCACTTTATTATTTTTTGTACCATTTTTATATTTTTACAAGGCTTGTATTTAGGATTTTATTACCTTGCTTGTATTGCGGTGCATAAAGACACCATTTCATTTTCATTTAAAATTTGTAATAATTGAAGAAAGCGTGATTGGAAAACTGGACAAGGTAGAGAGAGGGCGTCCAAAGTCGAGGATTTAGAAGCCTCTCTACCTTGGGTCGGTAGGACTCCCGGGGCCGACTGAGATAGGCGTAATCTCCCCCCGGTTGACTCAAATTTTTCGGCACCCCACGACCTAAGAATCGTGGGAGGTACATTTCTACACACTCGCGCCTCTCCTGTTAGCGAGTCAATTTTGTGTGCTCTTGTGTGATTTTATTCTTGCATTTATTTTTGAATGGTGTGATGAATTAAATTGCTAAGACCTACACTCGGTCACTCAAGAGAATGGATTTCATCACCCGACTCACTCGCTTACCATTTGTGTGCTACCCTAGCCATCATTAAAATTTAAAATCCATTAACTAGGTAGCCCAATAGGAGAAAATTTTGTAAAGGCGATCACAAAGATTTTCGTGATTTTCATCGTCCGCGAACTTAAGTAAAATTTGACTACCCTTTCACTAAATTTAAAGATAAAAATTAGCTATGTGCTAGTTAGGATTTATCCTTGCCTTGTGTGTGTGTCCAATTCTATTTTTTGGTAGTCGATTTTAGTTGGTTCGACCAAAATTCAAGTGTCCATTTTCGCCACCTTTTCTTCCAAAAACTCCAAAAATATTTTATTTCTTTCATTTTAGAAAAATTCAAAAAAATATTTTCTTTCTTTATTTTTTTAGAAAACTCCAAAAATATTTTCTTCCATTATTTTTAGAAAATCCAAAAATATTTTCTTTCCTTTTGAAAAAATTTCAAAATTCAAATATATATATATATATATATATATATATTCTCTCCTCATGGCCGAAGAACGTCCTTTACGGGACTACTTGGGTCATTTTTTATTGACACGCGACACGTGTGAGAGTGATCCGGAGCCGTCTCTTTATGAGATACTTAGTGGTTTCACTTCTCTCACGAGTTCCGTTGATACTCTTGACCCGTCCATGCACGCAACTCATATTCCATCACCCTCGGTGTCAAGTGTCGACGTGTCTCCTACTTTGTTATGCACCCACTGTTATTATGCCGATCACATGTCCCATGAGTGCCCTTACATCACATATCCATCTGAACCCACCTTGGAACATGTGTATCCATATGACACTGTTTCGGAACCTACCTCGGCCAATTATTCTGATATACCTAATCCCGAGTTGTGTGAGTACCCGAGTTATTCATGGAGGCCTGATCACCCTTCCATGCAATACAAATCCCAACCCGATGTTGTGGATCCTCACACGTTCCAACAGTCGTCATGGAAACCTTGTGCACTTGTTCACGATCAGTTCCCTCACTACTCACCCCATGAGTATCAACCATTTGTCCATCACGAAAGCAATCCTTTCGTGTATCATGAACTTGGCCCCACTCCACACACTTCATTTGAGTATTCTCCATATAGTCCCAATTATAGCGAGTTGTGTCCACCTCAACCACCACCACCACCCATCATTCCACCAACACCTTCATCCACATCCGCTCTTGAAACCCTCTTGCAAAATTTCATACTTGAGCAAGAGCAAGCCATTAAAACTCAAGGGCTTGAACAAAGGTTAAATGAATTAGTGTGTGCGAGAGAGTCGGACATGCATCCACCCATCTTTGCAACCGAGTGTGACGATGATGTGTCCCCTTGTGACACGGATTTTGAGAGTGACCAATCATATCCTCCTAAGAATCTTGAAATCGAGACCATTCCATGGTCCGGGTCCCAAGTCAACAATTGTGTTGACTTACCTTTCGATAGTGAGCCTGATCAAATCCCACCATGTCCAAATGAACCCCACCTTGAGGTTCACACTCCCGTCATATCCAAAAATATGCCCGAGTCTACACCTATCAAGTTTCACCCTTGTGTTCCCGAGGAACCACTTCATTCTAGGTTAGCTCCGGCTATGAGTGTTCACCATTTTCCCGAGATAGAATCTGTGATCGTTCCTAACTATCCGGATATGGCTCATGTCCCACCATGCATGGTTCCCTTTGAGCCTCATATTTCTAGTGATTCCTCCATCTCTGAGATTGATGCCTTGTCTTACCCACCCACCACATTCCCCGACGATGTTCTTGTGGAGAAGCTGACCACTCCATCTTTAGATACCACACTTCCTCCCACGAGTTCCCTTGTTGATCACTCCACGCTTCATGAGGAGTGTGTGTCTCCCACTCTTGAGTTGGATCATCTTACTCCACCATTTATCCCACCTGACCCACCCATTATCCCTTCTACCCCACCACCCGGTTTGGATCTTGACTTTACACATTTCATGTTTCCATCTACATTTTTAGATCCTCACCTAAAACCATCCTCCACCTTCCACGAGAGTTATGGTGATACTCTCTACTTCCGTGACATCGAGTTTGTTCCTCCATGCCCGCCACTATCTTGTGGTGTTGATTTTTCTTCTCAACAGCTCCCTGGCGTGTCACGACGCGACCACTATTATCGCCCATTTATAGAATGGTCGTGTAATTTATATGATCCCCAACCCATCACTATTGCCAAACCCTTTTGCCTTCCTCACTAGTTAGAGAACCACACTTATAGGGCCCTATTTGCCCTCACCTTTATGCTCAACAAGGCTCGTGACCGATACCTTTCCACCCTCACCTTTACCCTACTACCCACCCACCCATGGTCCACCGATGCTTTGCATCGTGTGATGCACATTGCCATACAGGTGCATTGATCACTTTATAGCCTGTTTCCAGCAAGACTGGCGCTTCAGTTTTGTTTGGGGGTGATTATCATCACCAAATTTTTCTGCCACCCTGCGCCTTTCATAGATCTTATCTTTAGGCTGAGAATGGTTCGGTATGGCTGAAGACAATAAACTTAGCGCTACCGGGAGGCAGCCTGCGTTTCTTGTATTAGTCTCATCCTATTTGGGGGTGGTGTTTCACGTCACCCAATGCTTTATCATGTTATGGACTTGTACACATTTTTTTACTTCTTATTCAGGTTTATTATTAGCGATATCTGTACATTTCATTAGCGGTTCATTCTGGTAATCTCTTTCCTACCTTATGCTCTCAATTTTAAAAATCATTTTACTTAACTTCGAGGACGATGTTCCTTTTTGTTTGGGGGTGGAGAATTTTATCAAAATCGTACCTCTTTTGAAAAAAATTGAGTTTTAAACCTGATTTTTAAAATTTCGTGCAGTTTCTTTCATCTCATTTATTGATGTGAATTTTCAATCATCCATCTTTTTAAGTCTAGGAATCAAGCTAGAGAATATTTTTTTAAATAGCTTATGTAATACATAACAAGGTATGTTGCACCATGAATTTCTAGACTCAACAAAATTTGCGCACTTATCATGTCACTACGGTTTAGAGTTGAGGAGTACTACAATTCTAAAGAGAACCTTAAGGATCACTAGTGGAGACTTTAGCTTGTGAGATTCGTGCCTTTCACCCTTTCAGAGTGTTTTACGCAATCTCCGAGTCACAAGTTGATTCGACTTCCTTTGGGTCCGCACTTTAATAGTTGTATGATCTCATTATTCTTCATTTTTTCCTTGATCACTGAGAATGATATTTTTTTTCGAGTTGTAAGAAACGCGTGTCTTGAAATTTGTTCCGATCACCAATTTTCCATCCATACACCTACCATTTATCATTCACTTCACCCATATTCCCATCATCATCCATATACATTCCCCACTCCATTCATATATCATCCATCATCATTTTTGATAAAAGAGTGTTGATTAAAAATGCTATATGTCTTCATTGTTGGTTTGAACAGAGAGAGAGAAACAAAAAGAAAAAAAATAGCAAAAATAGAAAATATAAAAAAAAAAAGAAAAGAAGAAGAAGAAGAAGAAGAAGAAGAAGAAGAACCGAAAAATAGCAAAAAAAAAAGAGAGAGAAAAGAAGAGAGAAAAGAAAAGAAAGAGAGTTTGTAGTTAGTAATAAAGACATTTGTGCCTAAAGTGTATACACTCTTTTATCGCATCCATCTTTCATCCATTTCATATCGCATATTCATCACTCATCCATCACCATTCTATCCTATTTCACTATCACCATCCATATTATCCCTCACATCATCATATCCTTCCCATTTCATTTCCCCCTCACCCATTATCATCCATATTTTCCCATAGGTGTTCGGGCAAATGAAAGTCGACGTGGTGAATAACTCGATGTTCTCACTATAGTGAATAATATTCTTTCATGAGATCACTTTTCTTTCTAATTGTTCGTTCTTTCTTATGTGTGTGTGAGACGTTTGAACTTGCTTACATTTACTCACCTCCTCACACACAAGAGCGATACACTAACCCATATCTCGATAGTTCATTTGAGAGAGTTATATCCTGTGAGATTTGAAGTTGAAGTGTTGATTCCGACAAGGCAATCTAGGAATTACTCTTGTGATACTCGACCCGTTTTGACTGATTCACACTACACACGTTGAGTTCTAGGAAGGATGTGCCTTGAGTATTTACTTAGCTTAATCTTTTTACACATTCTAGCTGTATTTCTTTAATTATTTTCTCATGTGATGAATTGTGCGATCATTTTACGTCTAATAAGGGATTGACTGCCTTTCAATAAATTTTTGCAAATAAGAATTTTGTGGGTATATTCTCTGCAAACCCTCACGAGACACAACTCGTCATGTAGGGAAGCCTATAGGTTTAAAGGCTTGTTTCATATGCTAAGTGCAATCGCAAGTGCCCGCGAAAGTGGTACACTTACGCTCTGTTTGGGGGTGGTGTGATAAGAACCCAAAACTGTACAATTGATACCCCAAATATATGTACTTTAGTTGTTAATTTCTCGATAATATGGGTCTTATGCGCTTAATTGTTCAATATACAGGCTTAATTGGAGTTGCGGTATCAAAAGTTATATTTCCAAGCAATTTGCAGTTAAAATGGAGTTAAATACATAATCCCCTGACCCTAACCTAGTCCATCCTAGCCTTAGCCTTCCCTGACCCGTGTGTGTGTTGACTTTGTACTTTTTTATTAATTTTTTAGATTTTTAGTTTGAATTATTTTATTTTTAGGATTTATTTTAGATTTATTTAGAATTTTTAGGTTTTAATTTCTTTTTTTATTAGTATAATTTTATTTTATTTTGATTTTTATTAGTTTTTAGTTTTAGTTTTTATTTTATTTTATTTTATATTATTAGGATTCAAATTTTTAGGATTATATTTATTTATTGTTTGATTAGATTTTACATTTTCTTTTTAGGAGTTTATTTTTAGTTTTATTATATATTTTATTTAGATCTTTTATTTTTATATTTTTATTAGGTTTTTAGTTTTATTTCTTTTATTTCTTTTATTTTAGTTTTACTTTATAGATTAGAAGTTTTATTTTTAGTTTTTACTAATTTTTAGAATTTTAGTTATTTTTATTTTCATTATTTTAATAGGGTCACAAACCACACACTACCAAACCCATCCTAACCTACACCTCACCACATCCTATCATCTCTCTATCCCCATCTTCAACCTCACTCCCCCATCTCTTTCTCTCTCCTCTCTCCTCCATTATCACCCACCAAAACTTCCAATTCCATACACCCTTAGATCTTCTTCACCCATAAAATCAAGTCATATACCCAAAATCCATCACTACCCTTTAACCTGCAACGCATAACCCAAGACCCATATACAAAACTCCCAACCCGCTGGCGTTCCAACTGCTCGCCGAACCTCCAACCTCCTCACCTCTCTCCGGTCCGTGAACCCCCCGACAGCAACCCGCCTCCAACGCCTGAAGCCACTGCGGCGACCTCCAATCGAACCCGACCTCGTTTCAACCCTGAACTCCGGCGACCTCTAACCCCAACTCCGGCGCGCCAGGCCGGCGTCTACCACTTGCTCGCCGGCGGCCTGATCTGCTCCCCAAACCACATCCATACACAACCCGGATACCCGATTCAGCTCATACCCCAAACCCAGACCAACCTGCGACCCCACTACCCCGTTGCAAAGCCGTGGACCTGCCATCTCTGGCTTATCCGAACACCCATAACCGAACCTTGGCTACCTGCCCCATTCTTCAACCCGAAACCTTCAAACCCATTTCCCACCTTATACCTCCCTTAAACCATGAAGCAAAATCGTGAGCTGCTAAATGTTCAACACCAAATAAACCAAAAAAACAGACCAAGTCAACTAATTAACCCACTTAAAACCAACTTAAACCCTTTTTCCCATTCTACCCACTTTTACCCAATACCCAAAAATACCCCCATAACAATATCAGATTTTTTATTCCCTCACCCCTCATTCACATGACCTCACACCATATCCACATGCACCTCTTAGTCATTTACCCAAAATACCCATTAGCCCCATATGTGCTATGCATCTACTATAAAAGATGACTCGAGACCCCATTTTAATGAAGCTTTTAGATAGGAATTTGTAGAGAGGGAAAATACCATTTTAGTGTAGTTTTAGATTAGAATTTTTATTTTATTATTTTTAGATAGTGAGGAGAAAATAAATTGTTGTGAGGATTAAATTGAGCGAGATTCTTGATGTAATTATGTTTGAATCATTCAAATTAAGGGATGTGAATTTCAACTCATGGATTGAAGATCAATTAAGCATCAAGAGATTGGGGTTTGATTGTTAGGGATGGGACTAAACCCTATTAATAATAATCACTCTTGATGGAAACTCAACTTGAAACTTGATATATTCAAGTCTCAAGTTCAATGATTAAAGTACATCATACGACGTGATGGTAAGCACTATAAAATTTAACATCCCAAGGATAAGTGCTTAGAACATGTAATAAATAATGAAAGAGGATGAGTTTAACCTTAATAGATTTATGGTGTTTTAAGTTACATGGACACCTATGATAATCTACTGATATGAGTGTGGGAGTGGTGCCGCTTCCTATGAGAACTGGGCTTGACTCTAAAGCACTCATGGATTGAAGATCAATTAAGCATCAAGAGATTGGGGTTTGATTGTTATTTTCTCTTCTCATTTATTTTATGCCTTTGATTAATAATTTGTCATATTTCATATCATGTTAGGCTAAATCCCTTTTCAAGGGGTGGGGTAAAACCCTTATTTGATGTTATTTTATTTTAATTAGTTTAATTACTTGAAAAGTCCCTTTGAATGTTAATTTTGATCTCTCACCCTTAAATTTACGCGTCGAGAGAGGATAAATGATTTTCGAGAGAAAATCGAAATTCTAGTGATAATACCCATTTTAGATTCAAACTAGAGATAGGGGTTTCTTAAGTGGAGTATTATAACTTGAATTTCAACTCTAAATTTGTTTTCTAAGATTTACATAAATTTTAATTGATCGATCCTAGCGGGTGATTAATTAAAAGGAGTGTAGATCTATTTTTCTAGAGTTGTGGGGTGTTAAACTTAATTTTTTTAAATATTACTATTATAATTACAATTGCAACGAGAGTTGGTTTGTAATTTTGATATTAATTTGGGAGAATTCAAATAATTAAATTAATTAGTTAGAATAGCTAAAATTTGTGGTGTAATCTCACTCCTTGATTGTTCTCATAATTATTTACCTCACTTTATCTCTTATTTTAGTTTTAGACTTTATTTTTCATTTTAGTCATTTTCTAGTTAGTTATTATCATATTACATTTAGTTTAGTTTAGTTTTGTTTAAATCATCACCTTACCCAATTGTTTTATTATTTGTGTTGATACCAAATTTAATCTGCTGACTTGGATCAATCATATGAAGACACGTGGCAATCTACATGGCAACAACAAGCACTTCCGAGATGATCGCACGCTCCGAGGAACTATGTTACTCCGAGGAACTCATACGCTCCGAGGAGCAGACCTCTCTGAGGAACTCATACGCTCCAAGGAACTGACCTCTCCGAGGAACTCTTAAATACCAAGAAGCTTAGGCGGTCCGAGCTGCATCTCGAACAAAGCATTAATAGATGGATAACCAACAGTTCAACTGGTTCATTAAATGCTTATCATTTAGACGCACACACTTAAAGGGCATTAAATGTATTACCCTTTCATATGTATATCATTTAATGTATCACCCTTTCAGATGACAGCCTCAAGGCTATAAATACGTTGTACAATCCTCATTGTAAGGGGACCTGAATCCGGAATCCTGACCCCCAGACCGAAATTTCTTGAGATAACTTGTAATCGAGAATTTTCATACAAACAGTAATAAAACGACAGTGGACGTAGGTGAGAGAGCAGCAGCAGCGGAAATATTGCGGCTTCTCAAATAAAAACCAATTTTAATTAATCCCAAATTTTAGTTAAACCCTAAGACATGCATCTAGATGATTTATCAAATAAAATATAGCATGCAGGATAAAAACAAACAATTTCAGGAAAAATCCCCCAAAGGGGCAAAACCTTTTATTTTCACTATAATTTGTAAGAAAACGGCTTACAATCGGATTACAATGAAAATACAGTTACTAAGAATTACCCTCAGGTATCGGATTCGGTAGTCGGCGGCTGGAAATATCCCTTTCCAGGAGGGAAGCAATGAATCCACACGCAGCGAACCCACATGAACCTCAGTCCAATCAATAAAGGAAGAACCGCATCACTCCTCAATGACACGCAGCCATGAAACTTTGTAGAGACTCCCTCAGCAAAGACACGCAGCCCTCGGTTGCAAAGATCTCTCCACAAAGGTTTGAACAAACACAAGGTTGTGTTCTTGGGTTACCAAAAAGATTCACAAAGGATTGGCAATTGTGTGAATCAAAACATGAGTCTTGGGACTCTAAAAATATGAAGACTAGAGGTATTTGGACTCTCAAAAACGTCTTCTAAAGTCTTGCAAAACAGCTCCCCCGAAGTTGGTATTTATAGGAAAAACAGATGAAGAGTTCCGCTTTTTTAAAACTCTAAAAATCTTATCAGCGCACAGGTACACCGAACCCGTTCTGGGGTACACCGAACCGGTTTGTTGGTACCATTCTGGTATGGGATTAAAAAACAGCATTCTTCAAGGAATTTTCTCCAACTTCAAAAGGTCATAACTTCTTCACCGTAGCTCGAATTGAGGTGTCGTTTCTTCCAATATCTTCGTTGCGGCGAGCTCTTCAACTTTCCAGTTGACCAGACCTCCGAACTATGGATGTGAAATTACGAAAATTCCCTTGAACTTCCCTATCAAGCCTTGTTTCACTGTTTTGACTTCCCTTGCGTTCCACTTGCATTCTGTGCCTAAAATCAAGGAACGTGAAATCGTTGAGGCAGATGTGGGACACATTAATGGAGATGTTGAATGCTTGATTCCAGAAATTCGGATAGAGGCCGTCATGTGAGATCGTGAGGTGACGTGCCAAATGTATCGGCGTACGACATACACAAATGTAACATGTTGGACATGAGAAAAATGTCCGTACAAATCTCCCCCTATGTCTATGCCGGTACATACATAAAAAATCCGAATTATCAAATATGAAATTGCCTATACAAATCTACCCTCCCATGAACCCAAAACTGGAAAAGGTACAAATGAATAGTCTTCATCATTTGTTCTTCAAATCTTCAGGAATCTCAAATCTTTTCTCATCAGGGTGTGCAATTCAGTGATCATCAATGTAGTACCTACACACATGAGCAAAAGCAAATACCAAGTGACGTATCGAGTTTGAAATGAGATAAACATGGATACCAATTTATGATGAACGCATAAGTCAAATCTCAAAAACTCCCCCAGAATAAGATAATTCTTTCTCCCCCTTTTTATGATGTCCCCAAATAGACAAAAAAGAAGAATGAATCAAACAAGAAAAATCGGGGTGTCACGGTATACAAGTCGAGGCACCAATCAATATGGTAAACGTGCTCTAGCAAGGAGATGCTCAAACAAATATTCACAAACTATTTTTGAATTTTTCAAATTTTTCATACAAAAATAAGATACCAATATGAACAAATATGAAACAAAAATCACACCATGGATTTAGACTCAAACAACCAAGTCATGGAAATGGAATGAATGGGTTTGAACACATTCGATAGGTGAATCAACTCAATCAATTATATGTGCACGATGCATACGTGTACTCCTAACGCATGAACATCAAAGGTATCCTTAAGTGTAAACGTTTGTTGAATTTAGATGACATCGTTTTATGCAAATCAACAAATCAAAGTCAAATGATTTTCACACCAATAACGTCCAAAACTATATAGCGCATTTTTAAAAATTTCAAGGACGTGCAAACCCGTTTTAATTCTCCAATCAAACTCCCTCATATATATATTCTTTTAGAGGTAATCTAAATTCTCAAACATTGGAGAATTGGTGCAAAAACCTAAATGGCCCCTTTTTGGCATGAATATCTTTTTATTGCCTTTCAATTTTTTCGGGCTCTTTTAACCTCTTTGAACCTCGGATAATAAAATTCCTCAATTTTTTAGGTCCTTTTTAACGGTGGCTTTTGCGCAAAGGATAGATTATTACCTTTCGCAGCCCCTCCCCGTTATAAAATAAAGCACACAATCTCACAAAACGGTTTTTATATGCACAGTTTCCTTATCAAAAATTTATCGCGCTTGGTTCGTTTTAAGGACAGGATTGAAGTGAAAACACCCAACCAACATGTGATAAGACAAGCACAATAATCAAACAAATCCGTGCATGTGTGCAATAAAGGAAATACGAGTCAAACATGTAGGAAGTAACACTTAATTACATCTTAATGACTCCAAACATTATAAAGCACATGGATGAATTGACCTATTGTCTCAAAACACTATCAAATAGTCACATGAAAAAAATGGAATGATGTTGTGACTCGGTTATCCTAAGTCTCCATCCATAAACGGTGCAATACAAAAATCTTTTTGGATTTTCTCAAAATAAAATCTTTTTGTATTTTTCAAAATTCTTCAAAAAATATATACAAAAGGTACAAGTCATCACACTAGTAAAAATATATCATGAAACCACAACTAGTGTATGACAAACATGCAATCACAATCAACCAAAAGATTTCACATGGGGTGAATTACGTGCAAGCAAACGGGAATCGTGGACAAATAAACCATAAGCCTCTAAATCCGATTTTCTAACCCAAATTGATGTGTAACAAAGTGTGGGGGTTTTGGGAATCGAATTTATTCTTTCATTAACCTTCCTATGTCCATTTAAAAGCTTGTAACAAAATCGACTAAGATGACCTTGCCTACCGCAATGTGTGCAAGTGTAAATCGGGCGGTGTGTGTTACCTAAAGGTGGCCCTCTCCTCAAATTTATCGGTTGCTCTTTTCGAATTTGCCTAGATGGGTCTCTCCTAATGATCCTAGAAGGTTCTCTCACAATGTTCTTAAGGGGTGCTTTACTAACAACTTTAGGTGCCTCTTTCTTAACAAACCTAGGAGGCTCTCTCACACGTGTGGGAATGGGTGCAACATATTTTTCAAGACCAATCCCACCCCTATCCGTTTTGATCTCAACTGTGCCTAAAATCTTATCAAGTTTTTCAGACTTAGACTCCAAATCAAATTTCACTTTACTTGAATCTTTCAATTTCACCTCAAGTTCACTTATCCTAGATTCAAGTACTCGTTTAGAATCCTCAAACTCTAAAAGATCCTTTTTCATAGTCGCCATCAACCCTCTAAGACTATCTCTCTCACCCTCGACGTACTCAAGTTTCTCTTTCAAAATTTTCACATGAGCCCTAAGTTCTTCAACTAAAAAATCATTATTTTTTATGGCACACTCAATTTCAAATTTTCTTTCTTTGTTTTCAAAGTTTTGGCATAAAGTTCATTGTAAGCAGTTTGCAAGTCATGCTCATCTACACTTTCCTCCTCACTTTCATTCACACTCCCATCACTTTCACTATCATCACTAATCACACGGATGGGAAACTCTCGCCTAGAAGCATAAAAAACTTCTTCTTTCGAATCACAATCACTAAGGGTAGAAACATGAGAAATCGATTTATTCAATTTCTTCTTTAAATTTGTGGTACACTCATGTAACGTGTGACCAACACCCTCACAACATGGACACCTCTCAGATTCGTTTTCAACAGAAGATTTAAAACAAGAGTTTGTGTGAATTTTCCAAATTTTTTCAAAAATTTGACATCGAAGATCATCAAAACCATCAAAATCCATTTTTGTGCAAAATCAGAATCAAATACGAATAACTTAGTGCAACAGGCTCTGATACCAATTTGACGACGTGAGAAGTCAAATTGTATCAAAAAAAATAAATCCTCGAAAAATCAGCATCACGCGATAAATTAGCGTAACCCGCTCTGATACCAATTTGAGAGAGCAGCAGCAGCGAAAATATTGCGACTTCTCAAATAAAAACCAATTTTAATTAATCCCAAATTTTAGTTAAACCCTAAGACATGCATCTAGATGATTTATCAAATAAAATATAGCATGCAGGATAAAAACAAACAATTTCAGGAAAAATTTCCCAAAGGGGCAAAACCTTTTATTTTCACTATAATTTGTAAGAAAACGGCTTACAATCGAATTACAATGAAAATACAGTGACTAAGAATTACCCTCAGGTATCGGATTCTGTAGTCGGCGGCTGGAAATATCCCTTTCCAGGAGGGCAGCAATGAATCCACACGCAGCGAACCCACATGAACCTCAGTCCAATCAACAAAGGAAGAACCGCAGCACTCCTCAATGACACGCAGCCATGAAACTTTGTAGAGACTCCCTCAGCAAAGACACGCAGCCCTCGGTTGCAAAGATCTCTCCACAAAGGTTTGAACAAACACAAGGTTGTGTTCTTGGGTTACCAAAAAGATTCACAAAGGATTGGCAATTGTGTGAATCAAAACATGAGTCTTGGGACTCAAAAAATATGAAGACTAGAGGTATTTGGACTCTCAAAAACGTCTTCCAAAGTCTTGCAAAACAGCTCCCCCGAAGTTGGTATTTATAGGAAAAACAGATGAAGAGTTCCGCTTTTTTAAAACTCTAAAAATCTTATCAGCGTACAGGTACACCGAACCCGTTCTGGGGTACACCAAACCGGTTTGGTGGTACCATTCTGGTATGGGATTAAAAAACAGCATTCTTCAAGGAATTTTCTCCAACTTCAAAAGGTCATAACTTCTTCACCGTAGCTCGAATTGAGGTGTCGTTTCTTCCAGTATCTTCGTTGCGGCGAGCTCTTTAACTTTCCAGTTGACCAGACCTCCGAACTATGGATGTAAAATTACGAAAATGCCCTTAAACTTCCCTATCAAGCCTTGTTTCACTGTTTTGACTTCCCTTGCGTTCCACTTGCATTCTGTGCCTAAAATCAAGGAACGTGAAATCGTTGAGGCAGATGTGGGACACATTAATGGAGATGTTGAATGCTTGATTCCAGAAATTCGGATAGAGGCCGTCATGTGAGATCGTGAGGTGACGTGCCAAATGTATCGGCGTACGACATACACAAATGTAACATGTTGGACATGAGAAAAATGTCCTTACAGTAGGCCATTCTTATAAGGCTGAACCACTTTAAAATCTTTTGTCTCATTTATTTATCTGTGATTGAATTATTAGAGTGATCTAATTTTTTACATCAACAGATTGGCGTCGTCTGTGGGAAACGACTGGTAAAATCGTTTTCTCATAAAAAACAATCCATTATCAATGGCTGAAATTCCTGAATCCAGCAATCGAAATGTCGAAACCCCTCCAAATCCATCTGCTCCACCAATTGTTCCAGATCTGACTAAAATAATGGCGAATCTGGCTCAGGGCCAGACCGTCATGCAAGAAACAATGCGACAACTTATCCAAACCCTCCATGGCGGTGCATCAGCCCATTCCGGACCACGAAGCATTCAAAGAAATACCCGTGTGCCTTCTTCGCGTACTAGGCATACTAACTCACATCGCAATGAGGAATCTGATGATTTCTCTTATCAACTTGGGTGAACTTCATCTGTGCGAGCCACAGATACTGAACAACATGTCACCCTCTCCTCAGAAAGGGCCAGCGCATTGGAAAGATTAAGTAGGGCCTCTCCTTTCGATCGATTAGGCCCTAGGAGGAACAAAAGTCCACTTAATGCAGCATCGAGGAGCTTTCGACGACCATCAGATTTAAGGGAAGGATCTGCCCAGTCGCGACCAGCTGCTCGTCAAGATGGATCCTATGAAAGACCAGTTGCTCGTCGAGATAAATCCCAGGAAGCCACTTCAACACGATCATTTGCTTGAACCAATAGGCCCGAGGAAGGAAATGATGCATGGAAAGGATCTATTCAGAGGCTGGAGGATAGATTAGGGGAATTGGCTAAGGCCAAGAACCCTCTACAACGAACCTTTGTTCGAGGAACACCTTTTGTCCAAGACATTGTTGATTTTCCAACACCTTCAAAGTTCAAAGCACCTGTTGTGACTCCCAAGTATGATGGGAAGACTGACCCTGTCCTTCATATAGAACAATATCAAGCTGCTGCCGACATCTATGTTGTCCCAGACGAGATGAGATGCAGGGAATTCTCGGGAACTCTTACCGGATCTGCTCAGATATGGTATAATAATCTTCCTCGAGGTAAGATTTTAACTTTTCTTCAATTGGTCGAGTTATTCATTGGGAATTTCTGCTTTGGAGCAAAGCCAGTTAAATGAGTAGCACATTTGTTAAGTGTTAGACAAAAGGCTGGTGAGAGTATTAGAGATTATATAACTCGTTTTAATAATGAGAAACTCGAAGTCATTGATTACGAGGAGAAGACAGCTATTAATGCTTTGATGAGTGGACTACTGCCGAACAAGTTGTACTACACTTTGGCCAAAGATCCACCTCGAACCATGTCGGACCTGATGGGAAAAGCGTCCAAGATTATGAATGCCGAGGAGGCTATGTCTGCGAAGAAGAATATGGACGCCAAAGAAACCAAGGTGGAAGGTAATAAAGCTAAGAAGAAAGAGCATAAGAACAATGGTGGTGACAAACATTCCAAAAACAGGTCATCATGGGAAGTCTTGAGGAAATTTGATAATTACACACCTTTGAAGGCAAATATCAACCACGTCCTGGAAGAAATTAAGAACAGCGAGGAGTTAAATTGGCCAAAGAAAATGAAATCAGACCCTGACACGGGGAATAGGGAGAAATATTGCGAGTTCCACAAGGATCATGGCCATATGACTAAAAATTGCATAGCTCTTCAGAATGAGATTGAAACACTCATCCGACGAGGAAAGCTATCGAAGTATGTTGATCGGGGAGGCGAAAGAAGAAACACCGACCGAACTAGAGAGAGATCTAGATCTCCTCGTCGAGTAGAGGAGAACAAGAAGAGAAACCATGAAGTTGATCCAGAGGATGACCTCGATCTTCCCAAGAAACCAAGGCAGCCAGAACGAGAGGTATTTTCAATATGCTTTGGGTCATTTGATTGTAATGTTATTACAGGTGGAGATGCAGGAGGAGGAGACGTTACTGCAGAAAGAAAAGCTTACCTCGATGAGGCTCAAGCTTGCTCGTACATTCAGCGAATAAATTTAGCTGAGGAAGATCGCCCGAGAAAGGTGAACAAGGAGAAGTTGGTCATCGGGTTCTCAAAGAACGACCTTGCAGGTGTTTTATATCCTCATGATGACCCGTTGGTGATCAAAATGAGGATGAAGGAGGTTATGATTTCAAGAGTACTGGTCGACAATGGTAGCTCGGCAGATATCATGTTCTACTCGTGTTTCGATAGTTTAAACCTAAAGCTATCTCAACTGGAGCCTTACCACAGACTCCTCATCGATTTTGTTGGCGAGAAGGTATTTCCACTTGGAATGATCAAGTTGGATATATTCATTGGTACGTGGCCTGCTTGTCGGACAGAAAGAATACGTTTCTTCGTGATGGATAAGAATGTCCAATCATCGTACAATATCATCATGGGAAGAGTAAGATTGAAGAAATTCGAGGTTGTGCCATCTACAGTGCATCAGTGCCTAAAATTTCCAACAAACTTTGGAGCAGGAGTTGTGAAAGGTGATCAGAAAGTAGCTCGGGAATGCTATTATTCATCCGCCGAGCAAGAAGAACTGGAAGAATCAAAGAAAAAGACTACGACCTATCAAGTGGAGGAAGGTGCAGAAATTGAAACATTGGATCCTCGAGATGAGTCGCAACTCGTAAAGGATCAAGTGGTGGAAGCTACTGAAAACATCATTCTGGACGACGAGCACCCTGAGCGAACTACTCAAATAGGTTCATCGTTGGAAGCCTCATTAAAACAAGAATTAATAACTTTCCTTAGAAGCAGAAGACAAAATTTTGCGTGGAGTCACGAAGATATGCCTGGGATAGACCCAAACTTATTATGTCACGAGCTCAATGTGAATAAGGAAATCAAGCCTGTGAAGCAGAGAAGAAGAGTATTCAGTCCCGAGAAGAATCAAGATATACAGGAGGAAGTCGAGAAGCTCCAGAAAGCTTGTTTCATTGAAGATGTTAAATATCCATATTGGTTAGCTAATGTGGTGATGGTAAAGAAGAAAAACAACAAGTGAAGGATGTGTGTGGACTTCACCGACCTCAACAAAGCATGCCCAAAGGATCACTTTCCATTGCCCCGAATTGATCAACTGGTAGATGCTACCTCGGGACACGAGTTGCTGAGCTTCATGGATGCTTATTCTGGCTACAATCAAATTAAAATGAAACCTGAGGATAGGGAAAGTACTTCTTTTATTACCCCTAGGGGAACTTATTGTTATAATGTTATGCCTTTTGGTTTGAAAAATGCAGGTGCGACGTATCAGAGGCTGATGAACAAGGTCTTTGATGAACAAATCAGTGACAACATGGAAGTCTATGTTGACGATATGCTGACTAAAAGCAAGAAAGCAGCCGATCATCTAGTTGACTTAAGCCAGACTTTTGATCAACTAGATAAATATCAAATGAAGCTGAACCCGACGAAGTGCATCTTTGGAGTACGAGAAGGCATGTTTCTCGGGTACATTGTCAATCAACAAGGCATTGAAGCAAATCCTGAAAAGATCAAAGCTCTATTAGGGCTGCAATCTCCAACAACGAAGAAGGACGTACATAGTCTCACAGGACGAGTAGCGGCACTCAACAAATTTGTGTCACGAGCAACTGATAGATGTCTCCCATTCTTCAAGACACTCAGAAAGACTTTTGAGTGGAATGATGAATGGGAGAAGGCTTTTCAAGACTTGAAGAAATACTTGGGAGCACCTCCACTGTTGTCCAGGCCGGTGATGGGAGAAAAATTGTATTTATACCTTGCAGTATCCAAGAATGCAGTTAGCTTGGTGTTGATTAGAGTGGAGAATGGAGTACAAAAGCCAATTTACTACACAAGTAAGGCCTTCCGAGGAGCAGAGATCAGATATCCAAGGCTGGAGAAATTGGCACTGGCGCTGATTAAGGCGAGTAAGAGAATGAGGCCATACTTCCAGGTTCATACTATAGTAGTATACACCGATATGCCATTGAGACAAGCCCTTCATAAGCCAGAGAAATCAGGGAGATTGATGCACTGGGCAATAGAGCTCAGAGAATATGATATAATTTATGAACCCAGATCATCACTAAAAGGGCAGGCTGTAGCAGATTTCATAGCGGAGTTCACCTATCCTGAAACCCTCGAGGAGCAAAAGTTGCTCGCTGATCAACCTGTGGATGTTAGAGGATTAACAAACACAAGCCCAGACCAATTCCGATTGGTAAAAGGGCGTGTGGATGTTACAGGATGTGATGCAGAGATAGTTGGGAGGATTCCGGACGAGGAACAGGAGTTGCTCGCTGATCAACCTGTGGATGTTACAGGATCGACAAACACTAGCTCAGACCAACTCTGGTTGGTAAAAGGGCAAGTGGATGTTACAAAATCATTAAATTCGTGCCCACAACTCCGGTTGGTAAAAGGGCAAGAAGAAATGATCGACGAGGAGCGAGAAAAATCTGGAGAGGATGAAAAGAAGCAGCAAATATTTCACCGAGGAACTCTGACTGATTCGACATTTGAAGACGAGTTACCTATATGGAGGCTATATGTAGATGGCTCATCTTGCAATACAGGATGTGGCGCGGGGATAGTTTTGAGCACTCCGGACGAGGTCGACATGGAATACGCTTTGCGTTTCCAATTCAAAGCTTCCAACAATGAGGTTGAATATGAGGCCATGATTGTAGGGCTTAATTTGGCAAAAGTTATGGAGGCGCAGCAAGTTATGATCTTCAGTGACTCTCAACTGATTGTAAACCAAATGATGGGAGTATATGCAGTTAGAGGAGAATTAATGATCAGATATCATGCAAAGGCAAAGGAGCTGGTGTCAGAATTTTCCGCTATTCAGCTGGTCAGAATACCAAGAATGGAGAATGCGAGAGCAGACGCCCTAGCTCGACTAGCGTCAGCTACTCGCACCGAGTTACGACGAATAATCCCAATTGAAGTGTTGGCTGGTCAGAGTATAGATGAAGATCTGACGACGAACTTTATCACCCTTGATTTAGGTCCATCTTGGATGGATCCCATCAGAGCGTATATCGAGGAGGGAGAATTTCCAATTGACAAGCTTGCAGCCAAGAAATTGAAGTTTAAAGCTGCTCGGTATGTACTAACTAATGGTGTTTTATATAGACGAGGAATAATGGCAGATTTGCAGAGATGTGTACATCCCTCCGAGGTGAAAGAATTAATTGAAGAGATCCACTAAGGGTCTTGTGGAGCACATGTAGCAGGTCGGACGCTTTTGCAAAGGGTGATGACGCAGGGATACTATTGGCCGACGATGAGGGCTGATTGTATAGCTTATGCCAAGAAATGTGACAAGTGCCAGTGTTTCACCTCCATCCGAAGAACTCCACAAGCATTGTTGACACCCATAACTTCCCCTTGGCCATTTGTCACGTAGGGAATTAATTTGGTTGGACCACTGCCA
The DNA here is from genome assembly GCA_949130495.1 of Sambucus nigra. Classification (NCBI taxonomy): domain Eukaryota; kingdom Viridiplantae; phylum Streptophyta; class Magnoliopsida; order Dipsacales; family Adoxaceae; genus Sambucus; species Sambucus nigra. Next base: position 209,570,588 of record OX422223.1, on the reverse strand, counting down.
ACGACCCGAGGAAGGTTCAAGTACCTCGTCGTCGCAGTGGATTATTTTACTAAGTGTGTAGAAGTTGAGCCACTCATTGATATGACGTACGAGAAGGTTTACCAATTTGTTTGGAAGAATATCATTTGCCGATATGGTCTCCCTCATGCCTTCATCACAAACCATGGAACACAATTTGATAACGAGGAGTTTGCCGCCTATTGTCATCAGTCAAATATTTTGAAGGTTCATTCAGCACCAGGCCATCCTCAAAGCAATGGACAAACTGAAGTGACAAACAGAACACTGTTGAACGGTTTGAAGAAACGATTGGACGATGCAAAAGTAAACTGGATCAACGAGCTACAATCAATACTTTGGGCTTACTGAACTACTCCCCGAGTAGCAACTGGAGAATCACCATACATGCTGGCTTTGGAAGTGAAGTTATCATACCTGCCGAGTTGGGCCTCCCAACACACAGGGTACTGAATTTCAATTCCCCTGTCACCGACTTAATGAGAAGACTGGATTTAGACATGCTCGAAGAAGTCAGAGAAGAAGCAGCCATTAGAAATGCTGCTTACCAGCAGCGAACAGCTTTGTTCTACAACAAGAGGGTGAAGAAGTGCGACCTGAAAGAAGGAGACTATGTGCTGAAGAAAGTAATTCAAAAGCATAACAAACTGGAGGCAAACTGGCATGGACCATACCAAGTTACAGAAGTTGTTAGACCAGGAACTTATCGAATAGCCACTTTAGAAGGCGGGGAGTTTAAGAATGCATGGAACGCAGAGCATCTGCACAAGTATTATCAGTGATGTATATGTAACGCAGTTCCATCAGTATGAATAAAATAAAAATATTCTGCTAGTCTCTCTGTTTATTGAAAATTTTTCGAGAAATACTAGTGCTACGCACTACTCGGCACAGCTCGGCAGACTACTCAAGAAAATATTCCAAACTGTACCAACGTAGTTGGTCGACGAGGAGAAAATATTCCAAACTGTACCAACTTAGTTGGTCGACGAGGAGAAAATATTCCAAACTGTACCAACGTAGTTGGTCGACGAGGAGAAAATATTCCAAACTGTACCAACGTAGTTGGTCGACGAGGAGAAAATATTCCAAACTGTACCAACTTAGTTGGTCGACGAGGAGAAAATATTCCAAACTGTACCAAGTATGGTTGGTCGGGGATAAAAACCCACTAACTACAGTTGGTCAACGAGGAGAATTTATTAACCCTGGTTGGTCAGACACATTTTATGAAAAAGACAAAAATTTACCAAGTATGGTTAGTCGGGGATAAACTCTCACTAACTATAATTGGTCGACGAGCACAATTTAGCAACCTTGGTTGGTTGAAAAAATTTTAAACATTTTTATACTCATTACTTTATTATTAAGTGATCGAGCAACATTACTGATACTTGTAACTTTTTTACTAAGTTAGTCGATGAACAAAACTATTATTATCTTTTTAACAGATATGCATAAATGTAAAGTGTTTGATATTTACAAGACAATAGCAATTAAGATTTGCAAGCAAGAACGAAAATCTTTCATTAAACAAATTACAAGTTACATTGATAATAAAATACATTGATATGTATACTAACTGTTACATTAAAAATTCCTATTCTATTGGTCTTTTCCCCTCAGCTTTAGATACAGGTTCCTCGCCAGCAGGCGCATCATTTAAAGATTGAGGAGAATTGATGAAGTTCAAATCCTTCAGCATCCTGACGTTCATCACAGAAGGTCGATCTAGAATATGCTCGGGACGAGATACCTCAATTTGAGAATGTAAATTATAGTCACCGAGGTATTTTGAAATTAAGCTTCGTGGAATGACCCGAGCAGGGATCCACTCCATCTCCAGCTTGTACGGTGGCACAGGCAGGTCAAGCAACCCAGGATCATGGTAGTCCCATAAATAGTGTCCTTGTTCGAGCTTCAGCACACCTAAGGCATTCAGTCAGCCTTGTTTGTAGCCCTCATTGTTGGCATTCTGGATACGATCGTCCAGATGGAATAGTGCTTCGTTGTATCCAGCCATCCAGAACTCCCTGGGCTGTTTGTGAAATTGATATGTTAACCTCTCTAGCTGCTCGTGGAGACTCCTGATGAAAATCTCCTTATTCTCCAAAACGGACTTCTGCGCAGAGAGCTGTTTTTCCAAGTCCCTAATCTTCTTTGACATGTCAGACAAAGCTTGGTTCTTCGCCATTAGTTGGAAGGTCTGGTTCTCTAAGGCAGATGCTGTCCTCTGTTCCTCGACAAGAACCCGAGCTGCTCTTGCTCGTCCTCGAGGAGCTCTTCCTCGTCCCCGAGGAGACGTGGAAGGGCCCGACCTCCTCAAGGTATCCAATTCTTCCCTCACCTTGGCATTCTCCACTTCTAGGAATGAAAATCCCTCGTCAGTCACTGGGATTAGGGCTGTTGAAGAAGAGGATGCAGACTTTAACTGTGATAGCTCTTTCTGCAAGTTGTTGTTTTCCTTTTTCAGCAGCTCGGCAATCTGTCTGCATTCCTCGACCTCGCCCCTCAGGGTTCTCTCCCTTACATCATAATCAGCAAAAAGCTTCTCGTAGCCCTTGTCAGCAACGATCAGCTTATACTTCTTCTCGTAACTCTCATGCAACAAGGCAGTTGATTCCTTGTATTGATTCTGAAGGTCTTCGAGGCTGCACTAGAGATCCTCGATCATTTCATAATAAGCCACATTATTGGCTACTGCTCGATCAAGCAAACACTTCAGGTACTGATATGCTTCCACTGCCTGTTCTGAAGCATCCTGACCAAGGATGTCGGCAACTTGTGCAGCACTCAAGTCTTTGTGACCAGCCTTAAAGTACTCATTGCACTGTTGCAGCAACTTTGTATCATGGGCAGATAGCAGATCCATCCTGGCCAGAAACTAACAGAGAAAGAAAAGCAATCATCAATAAGAAGAATAAGCAGATTATGAATAGAAGATGAACAACAATATGCAAGAAAATTTAAGTTTTATTAGATCATAAAATTCAGAATTACAAGTGCTGGATTACATTTGACAAAGAAAGAAAATATAAAAGTAAGCCCGAACAACACTACACCTTTTCCTTATCTCCCAAAACCTTCTCGGGAGGTTGGGAAGAGGAAGCAGGTTGCTCGGAGGGAACTGTAGGCTGTTCGGAGAGCACCAGTTGTTGCTCGGATGAAGAAACGATTTGCTCGACAGCAGACTGGACGGCTGGGGGTGATCACCCATCACCACTGAAGACTCCTCAGAGGTAGCTTCGTCCTCTTCTAATTCTTCTGGAGTAGGAGGAGGACCAGGTAGATGCCTCTGGAAGAGCTCGGAGGACTCGTCGACCTTCATTTCTTGAAGGGAAGCGACCCATTCATACCTAAAGTACTTTAGACTGCCATAGTCTACTTGAGAAACCATGGCAGCACACCCCTAGTTCCACCCCTTGTCCCAGCCAGAGCTGAAGGACTTTTTCACAGCAGCTTTCCTCTTCAGCTTCTCCGAGGAAAGCGTCTCGGACAGAAGGTTCTCAGCATTCTTCAGTTTGATCTCAACCTCCTCCTTCTGCCGACCTACTCCCTGGAGCTGGTCCAACCTCTCCTCAGCAACTTTGAGTTTATTTTCCAGCTCTCCAGCGGCTTTGAGCTTTTCCTCAAGCTCTTTATTTGCCTTCTCCAAGGCATTCTTTTTCTTCTCCAACTCCTTGGAGGCATCAGCAACTCGATCTTTTTCTTGCTCGGAGGAGGAAAGTTTTTTCTCCCAGATAGCCTTATCAGTGGCATACTTCTGGCGGGAGTCTTCCAAAGATTTGATAGCCTCTTCCATAGCTCCCTCCACACTGGACGAGGAGCATGAGGCTTTAATGGCTTCATCCTTTTTCAGGATTATGTTAAAGCAGCTCGTCAACTGAAAACAGAAAAAGAAAGCAAGTTAGAAACAAAAATGACAAAGGAAAATATGAAAAGTTCAAAGTAAAGAAACTTACTGAAGCAAGATGACGAGCAGCCAAAGAAGTAACCATGTCCCGAGTAAGATTATCTTCATTACCCTGGACCTCGGGAATGGTCCGGGACTTCACCGAGCTCATGGCAGAGCTCGGAGGGACAAAATTGGGAACTACAGTCCCAGCAGCTGAGGGCTGAGTAGTGGTGTCAGTTAAATTGACCGAGGAGCTTTTCTTCAGCCTCCTCGGGGGAACAATTACAGATTCAACCAAGGATGAATCCTTGGTCGGTGATATCACAATCACCTTTCCAGGAGCAGCAAAGCTGCTCGGAGCCACTACGGGCTTATCAGCAACCTTCTCGGAGACTTTAGCAGGAGCAGCTGGAGGAGCTGCATCAGTCTTCTTTGTCCCCTCCTTTGGGACATCAATCTTAATCCTTTTTACCTCCCCAGAACCGGAGCCGATTTTCTCAAACAGAGCAGGAGTTCTTCTCTTCTTCATCCTTTCGCTCAAAGGAATATGAGATTCAGGCGAAGAACTTGCAGAGGCTAGAACTGGCTCTGTTTCAATGATCACTGGACGAGCAGTGAAGGAGGTTGTGTAGCTCTTATACTGGAGCAGATACGAAGCCGACCTGATGTGCTCGTCGGCAACCCTTTGATGCAAACCCCAGATAAGTCCCAAATGCCTTATATTGACATCTGTTTCTTTTGGGCACTTTCTCTTGCTATCAACTGCAAATAAACAAACATTGTTATCAGTGACACATTTTATCAAACACAAAACAAACATGATTTCTAAATAAATAAAATAAAATAAAAATAACCTATCCCATTGCCATAAGGAGGGCATCTGGGACCCTGGTAAACCTCATCTCCAGTTAATGGAGGGTGTTGCCAATTTTTTACGACAACTCCATGTTCAAAATAATCCCTATTGGCATCAGGGAGATTGACTACTAAGGCTCTATTTATAAACCTAGTTTTTAAATAGTAAATGTTATCATTAACTGCCCATCTATAGCAGTACATGATTTCTGGAATTCCTATACGAGTTCCATGCACTTGATTTAATTTATGCACCCCATTAACTATTCTCCATGTGTTGGGGGCTATTCGTGCAGGAACAACATCAAAGTACTGACAGAATTCCAAACACAAAGGATTTGGTGGAAAAGAAAATCCACACTCAGCAAAAAAGAGACTGGGGAACCAATGTCCCTCAGCCAAATTGAAATAATTAGAAGGCTCAGAAAGCTCTTCCAAGACAACCCAAGAGGGAATGGAAAAATCAGATCAAAATTTGTCAAGAGATTCAACAGGGTAAACCATGGTGATTAAAAGAAATGAAGAAGAAAGAAGAAGATCTTACAGGAAAAGAGTAGAGCTGATGACAACAGACGATGGAAGAGATGAATACACAAGAGAGTAGAAGACAATGAAAAACTCGAAGATGAAAATTTGAAAAGGTAGAAGACGAATGAAGTGTCTGTGAAGTTTAAATACCTTACCTTGGGAACTGGCGAAGTAATGATTACAAAAAAGATGATTACGTTACCGGCGGCCAAAAAGATTAAATGTGGCGCGGGAACCAAAGCGGGCAACAGTGGCCAAAAAGACAATAAGTAACGCGGGAATCGAAGCACGCAGAAAAGTTCAAAAAAGCATGATTCTACGAATTTGGAAGGAGAAAATAAATACAAGGGAAACGCTCCTAAAAATTAGAAAGACTATTTAAAGCTACTGTATTCCGAGAAAGAATGTTCCATACTCCTCAAATTTCGAACTATGAAACATTGGGGGCTTCTGTTGATAGCAAATTTATTCTGCTGACTTGGATCAATCAAATGAAGACACGTGGCAATCTACATGGTAACAACAAGCACTTCCGAGATGATCGCACGCTCCGAGGAACTATGTTACTCCGAGGAACTCATACGCTCCGAGGAGCAGACCTCTCCGAGGAACTCATACGCTCCGAGGAACTGACCTCTCCGAGGAACTCTTAAATACCAGGAAGCTTAGGCGGTCCGAGCTGCATCTCGAACAAAGCATTAATAGTTGGATAACCAACAGTTCAACTGGTTCATTAAATGCTTATCATTTAGACGCACACGCTTAAAGGGCATTAAATGTATTACCCTTTCATATGTATATCATTTAATGTATCACCCTTTCAGATGACAGCCTCAAGGCTATAAATACGTTGTACAATCCTCATTGTAAGGGGACCTGAATCCGGAATCCTGACCCCCAGACCGGAATTTCTTGAGATAACTTGTAATCGAGAATTCCCATACAAACAGCAATAAAACGACAGTGGACGTAGGCCATTCTTATAAGGCTGAACCACTTTAAAATCTTTTGTCTCATTTATTTATCTGTGATTGAATTATTAGAGTGATCTAATTTTTTACATCAACAATTTGAAAAGCTAAAAAAATATAGAAAAGTGAAAAAGAACAAAAAGAAAATAAAAAGTGAATTACAATTGAATTTGTCTCTAGCTTACCCCCTTGAAAGTGGATTGATACCCTTACTTACCTCTACACTTGAGTTTATTATATTTTGTAGGTATTTGAGGTTTTGATTAGAATGACTTTTCAAGCAACGACAAACATACACGCAAAAGTTCTTTCTATCACTCAACTAACTAGATTTTAGGTCCACGCGATGCACAAACACCATGTAAATCTTGTAATAAAGTAACAACTACATACTTAAAATCATAGCGAACATGAGGGTGTTCATACAAATTAGTTCAAGTTTGGTTCAAAAATAATTTTTTAGTCTTTGTAACATTAATTAAAAAAATCAACACATATTGAGATGATATAAATTATTAAAAATTTACATTCATTGAGACCTGAACTTTAAAAAAAAATGATGATTGACTACCCAGATGTTACCCAAACCAAGTCATCAATTCCAATTGTATTATGTAACAGCTTGTGTTTTTTGCTCGTTTTACTCACTCAAATACAAAAGGCCTTACAGAAGCATGTCTCTATTTTTGTAACATGACATACTTACATAACCATATATAATAAAAGAAAGGGAAAAACTAACCATTACCATATAGATCATAAAATGTTTAATTTAAAAAGTTAATTCTTTTAGCTTACATCTAAAAACCTATAACTCATATACATGTTTCCAAGGCAACCTTTAAAAAAATATTTTTTAACTTTTTCAATAAATAATCCACACATTGACCAACTGTATCAGTAGTAGTACATTGAGCATGTAAAGTAAGAAACAATGAATCTCCAACCAAAACAAATATGAACTGGAAAAAAAAATGAAATCTACAAACTCTAAGCACAATCTGGCATCATTATCATAAAAAAAAATAGATGGACTAAAGCCCTCCAACAGTGGCAATAACAGCAAAGAAATGAAATTAAGTATGAAAGTTAGGCATTCCTAACATATCCATGAAAATAAGACCTCTAACTAAGTTTGGAAAGGTATCCATAATTGAAGAGCATATATCCAAAGTGCAAGTAGAACCAAATTTAGCAAACTAAAAAGCAACCATGTTACCTATAGGATCAATGCAAGAGAATTTAATATTGTGTAGAGAGATCCAATTTTGAAGAGCTAGGGTTTTATGGTGGGACCAAAATGAAAAGAGTTTGAGTTGAGAAGGGAACCAAGAAGTAGGAAGACAAGATTCCACGGTGATGTTATGAAGGAAAACAGAAATATCGGATAGATAAAAAAACCATAAGGCATATATAGGAAGAAACTCAGAAGGAAGAAGGGAATGGCCTGCACAACCAGAAATGAATTTACCTTCATGATCTCTAACAATACATCCCACTCCTTGAAAATGACTTTTAGAGAACCAAGCAATGTTAATTTTGAGAGACAAAGGAATAGGGAGGATCCATCTAATAGCTTTTGGAAAGAATTTATAATTGACACATTATCATAAACAATTTGAGGAAGTACATCTATTACAAATCACAAAACATGGAAACATAATTAACTTTAGAGAGTGAAATGAGAAATTTCATCCTAATCAACAAAAACATAACATGCTTTAAAATCCCAAACATGATTTCGATAAATAAAAATTACAACTTCTATTAATTTTTTAGTTAGTGCCGAGATAAGGCACATGTTAAATCGTCGTAAAAAGGATAAATTGCGATTCTAATCAAACGATTACGAACCCTCTTTTGGGTCTTTTGTGTTTGCGTTAATCTCTTGTGTGGAAATCATAAAAAATATAAAAATTTTGATTTACCCAACTCTTACACTCGATACCATACTAAACACTTGTTCAATTTTTATTACCCCAAGCAATTATCTTCAAAGCCTCTACATTGGGGGTTTTAAATGACCCACAAACCCTGGAAACAAAGGCACCACTCTTAACAGATTTGAAATTGTATAAAACAGTTGATTGGCATTAATAAATACATGTGTATATTGGGGGGGGGGGGGGGGGGGGGGGGGGGGGGAGAGAGAGAGACTTTATGCAAAAACCACTGTTCTAAAAAAACTTACCTAGGCTCCGCCTAGGCACGCCTAGGTTTAAGGCTTGGGAGAAACGCCCCGCCTTAAGTTTTTTACGCCTTATTCTTGGTAAACCTTTAAGGCGCACTTTTTTCTAAAAACAACAATGCTTTAGTGAAACGATATCGCCTTTTAAAGATTTTTTTTAACTAATCGGACCATTATCTCATCCAAAATAATCAAATAGTATTTTTATTTGCATATATTCAGACATATTTTTATGATATGTACAATTTTAGTATTTTAGTAACCTTGTTATAGTTAAAAAATCTTAAACTATATTAAGAAGGCTTAAAAGTCTTTTCACATCTTTTTACCCCTAAGGCTCACATACGCTTCTTAGACTTAAGGCTTGGCCTCCACGCCTCGATCACACCCCGTATTTTTTAGAACCTTGGCAAAAACTGCTTTTATTGGGAGTTTCCACCCGGAAGAGAACACGTCAGAGAGATACATGAAAAAAACATCAAGATTCTGCATATTTGGATACACAGTGTATCTAAATATGAGAGACCCATTAGGCGATTTGTAGTTGTGAGTGAGGTGATGATCGTTTGAGTGGTCGATGAGCATGATTAATGATTACTTATGTATTTAATTAAAAAAAAAAGTAGAGATGGTAACAAAACATTGAAAGCACATAATCATATGTGGACTTTGGAGAGACAATTAGAAAGTGCAAAGGGTAAAATATTTTGGCATTTGAGAGTCGTCATTTTAATGGAGAGAAAAAGAGTGTATGGCAAGGGGTTGGTCATTTTAGAGAGAGAGAGAGAGAGAGTCATTGTTTTAATTGTTGGAGAGAGAGGAAGGTTGTCAATGAAAGATGGATGGAAGGATTTTTTGGCCTGAGATGAATTGCCTAAAGGAGAAAGCTGCGTAAAGGAAAGAATGAAAGGGCTTTTGGTGGAAGGAGTAGCTCTTGATTGGAGGGCTAATTTAAAGCCATGTGACAAAGCTAAAACAGGAGACACCATTTTTAAAAATTATATTAGATATATAAGGAGTAATGTTACACGTATCTAAGTTTTTTTACCAAGTTTGTGTCCCAAGTACATTAAATTATTGTATACATTTGGAGTACAACATTTTAATGCACTTGAGATATACACTAGGTAAAAAAACTTGGTACATATAGACTTCAACATGAATAAGTGCCACTAAACTTACATACGGTGAACTAAATAATTTAATGGGAATATGTTCGTACTTATTATATTGAGGGTTTACGTTCCGACGCATTAAATTTTCATTCCCACATTTCTTTTCCCAAAAATACCGTCAAGCAAAATAAAATAAAAAACTATTCTTAATTTCCCATTTCATACCCAATCCCAATCCACCCAACCCTTCAGTAGCGCCATTGTCAAGCTCCAAGATAAATTAAAGCAAAGATACTCTAATGAAGGAGTGTAATAATTCCAAAGCACTTTATATTGGCCAAAAATTAAGGAATAAAGTGCAAGATACAAAATTATATATTATAGCACGGGTACAACAAGATTACACAATCACATAATACTAAACTACACACATCATGTTTAATTGAAGCAAGGTATGTCTTCATATATGCACTGAATAAACTAGTATTACATAAACTAAAATACATGGGAAGGCCACACGTACTTACTTGAACTTCCTTGGCAGCTAAAAATGCCTGAAAATACCAAATCCAAAATTAAGCAGCAGAGGCTTCAAAAACATTTTTCTACCCAAAAATTCAGCGGGAGCAATTTAAGGAGCTTTCAGTTAATATAGACGGATATATGGCATAATCATCATCGTTATGTCCTTCTAGGAAACTCATGTCATTACTTCCAGGAAAATCCAAAAGCAGCTGTAATGCAGTATCGGATGAATCTTCCAAATCATTCGAGCTCGAGGAATCCGATCCCCCTATAAAATATTCAAATCGGTCCTCTTTTTGGTTCAGCCGTGTGGCCGAGGGAACTGCTACAGGAGGGCCCATTTCCGTTGTGGTGCCCGAAAATGATGTTTGAGAAACAGGGCTGTGACAGGCGGTTTTGTCAACCTTGTTGAGTTTTCGAAATGATTCTCCCACCTCGGAGTTCCAAATACGGAGGAAATAGTCTGTATCGGTGGTTCGCGTGTTGGGTGGGATTGAGAGTAGCGACTCTCTAGATAGACGGGCTTCGGCTTCAAGCCTTGCACTCTCCCATTGTGCCATGTGGCGGGTGGAGAGGGACGCAGGTGGTCGGTTTAGCGGGCCATTGGTGGGGGTGGAGGAAGGTTCGTGGGTTTTCGGGTCGATGCCCATGCAGAGGAGGCGCTTCTTCAAGTGGGTGTTCCACAAGTTCTTGATCTCATTGTCTGTCCTTCCTGGTAGTTGAGAGGCAATGGCAGCCCACCTGAATTTAGTGAAATTAGTGCTTGTATTGTGTACTTTTGACCTCAAAAAATGTCATAAATACTTGTTTGTTTGTAACTCTTTATTATAATCTTTTATGACATGTTTTTATTATTTATGAAACTATTTGGTGCTGAACCTATATATATTATGATGCAAAATTGTAATCCTTCTTTTTCCAATTACAATGCAGAAAAGCGAAAAAACTTGAACTTGTTACTAATACAACCCCTAAACTAAGACATGAATCATTGAATACAACCACTTACTTGTAGCCAATAACTTTTTTAGCAAGACGGGAGGGGTTTGAAAGTTATAAATATAAATAGGAGTCTTTTTGAAATATCAATAGTTCCATGTATGTTATTATTGCTGTGACAGTTTAGGGGATTTCTCACTATTATCCCCCTTTTTAGATAATGGCATGAAATGTGAATAAAAAAAATAGGAACCACCTCATCAACTGGCGTAATAGTGACCGTTTGGCCATAAAATCCTACATTTGCTTGTGGTGGCCGCAATCATTCCGACACTATAAATGTTCTCGTTGGTAAATATTTAGTTGGATAGCATCAACAAACATCATTATAAACAATATACTAATATATAAAGTACCTATGATTTTAAACTATAATCGATGGCAAACATCCTCGGGGAAGTAATTTTTATAGGCCTAAGTTGATTAATGAAATATGGCATTCAATACATGTAAGGAATAATGTAAAAGGTGGGGCCTATATGATGCTTTACCATCTGTCTTATACGCATGAACACTCCTTCAGAATTTGTACCTCCCCCCCACCCCCCCCCCCCCCCCACCCCCCACAAATAATAAACCATTTTGTTGTCTCCAACTATACACCGACTCTAATTTTTTTAATTTTTGCAGTTGAGGTTAGATTATATATTGGATGAATTTTTGGCACTTTATTAATGTTGAGTAAACAAAAAATCAATTATATAGTTGTAACACAGTCAAAATAATGTCAAATGTATAGTTGACGTTCAATTGCAAAATGAAAAAACGAATATAGTCGTTGTATTTTTTTGGGATACCTAGATTTTTCAATCTGAGACAGTTGCATGTTATAGCAAATAAAATTCAGAGTGATCTGAAACTCAGTTTTGTAATGAATGGGAGTTAATAGAAGAAATCATTCAATATAAGATAGATTTAAAACATCTAATACCTGTTGCCAAGAATGCCATGCAACTGGATGACAAGCTTCTCTTCTTCGGGATTGAAGGGACCACGTTTAATATCTGGCCGAAGATAGTTTGTCCACCGAAGTCGACAACTCTTCCCACAGCGAAGAAGACCTGAGGAAATAATCCCATTATTGATACTATTTTCTTTAGGTTAGTTACACATAAATCCATAAATTATTATGCTGGATGCAATTGAGTTATTCAAATATTAAATTTGTAAAAAAAACTCGATAAACTATCTCGAAAAGTTGTAAATAAGTACCTATGCTGTCCTAAAGGTTGTGGGTGAAGTTTTTAGTGAGAATTTTTTAGTTTTTTTCATATCTAAGCGATGTCTTTGATAGTTCAAGGTTAATTGTGATTAAGGTAATAATTGAGGGGGCTATTTGTTAGCAAATATACCCTAATCACAATTATGGGAAGCTGAAAAACATCAAAAATTAAAGCAAACACACAGAGAAGAGAAACTATTTTATGCGGTTCACTACTCAATGTGAGAAGTTACATTCACAGCAGCTAGAGAGGCAACACTTCACTATGTTTGAAAAGATTATGTGGCCAGTCCTAATATTGTTTACATTCTGGAAATACTAAGGCGACCTAATACATGTATGAAATACTTAAATATTCCAAAAAATTAGTTCCATCCTCCGTGCAGGGGTGTTTGTTAAAGTAAATCAGGCTTCACACAACATTATTTACATTATTCTAGTTTTTTTCTCTATTCTTCTTTTTGAAAAGAAAATTTTTCCCTTTTCAAGTCGAATATCATTCTTTGATATTCAACAATGTCCTTGGAATATCAAATGACAAGAATTCTAGCATATAATGATGCCGGAGAAGGTAGACTTACAATATAATTAACTGATAAAGGAAGAAGCTTTCAGTGCAATGAAAATGTGAGGTAATGCAAGTTATAGATGATGTCAAATTTTAGTTTTTTCTGGTTATAATTGTTGCTCAAAATATCTAATGAGTTCTAGTGGAAATATTATATCTATTAATTTTGTATACGAATTGCAAGCAGCAAGTAAACAACTCACATCACATGCACATATAACTAAAATTTTCTCAACTTATTTGCCCTCTTCATTTCTTTCTATTGAAACATTATCCACAAGTCTTAGGTGATATCCAACTTTTCAGGTTGGTCTCAAAGTTTTTAGGTCAAATATTATTACAAAACACTCAATAATTTTGTACACCAAGTATCTATAATTCAGTGTTGTTATCAGTATGGGATACATGTCATGTGTATGTGGCAAAGCTACTTCCTAAAACATTTGGCAATATTGATAGTATAAGCCGAAGCAGAGATTATTGTTCTCATTGGCCATATGCATATTGAGAGAGATGCAAAGATTTAACACCTCAGAAAAGTTTATGACATAGTCAGTTTATGTTGCTTAGAGAGCCTAATTACCTATCTTCAATCAATTATTTTGGGTGAGTTAGGATATTAAGCACAATTGGTTGGGTTGTTCTATAAGACCTTTCCCTACCAGCTTTTATTTTTGGGTGTTTTTGTTTGGGTTGTAAGCCTTGGATCTGGACTCACTCATCCTCCTATTTTTCTTTATTTTTATATGTTTGAGTTTTAGCCAAAACTGTCTTCGAACAATGAATAGAAGGAAATCAAGCCCAAAACATCCAATGCACAATTCTGAAGTTGATTGTTATAGCGTCCTCATTCCCCCCATCATTTAAGTAAACTAAACCGCTTGCTTCATGTAAAATCCTCTTAGAGCATCCACATTGGTGGATGGTTGTGAAAGGTAACTTTACAAATTTCTTCTACACCGGTGATGTATGAGGAAATTTGTGAAATGTTCTTACGAACAAATGTTATTAGTAGGAAATATAAAAAATATTACTTACGAATAACATTTGTTCGTATATATTGTTAGGACTAAAATAGTTTGTAAGAAGCTAAATATATAATAAAAATTGATTATTTATAGTTGATACGAACTTCATTTGCTCGTAGTAATTGATACGAACGAATAAATAAAGTTCGTTGGAATTGCTACGAAGTAATGAAGTTCCATTCTCCAAATTTGGAGAATGATTACAAACTCACTAACAGAATTTACTCCCTCTTTTTCACCACTGGAGACTGTCCCATTTATAAACATACAAATTTTATCGGATTCTACCTCCACCACTGTAGATGCTCTTAGGAAAATGATTAGGGCATCTATCAAACTGGTCGTAATAGTGCCTATTTTGGTTCTTAAATTCATAATTTTACGAGGGTAGAGACTAGAGAGCTTATCAAGACCTTCAACAATTTGGACTCAACTTACCCAAAAGGTAGAGTGGTTTTTTGAGTGAGATGGTAAAATTAAGACAACAATGGTAAGATAGATGGGTTTCATTAAGACTGAGAATAAAACTCTTGGGATTTCTTAACCAACCCCAATGATTGGATTCCACGAAAAAATGAAATAACTAAAACAGAAAAACATCTTACATGTCACTTTCTTTTTTTCCCACTATTCCAACTGCTCAAAAAATGAAAATTTTGTCAATTTTTTCCTAATTTTATAACCAAATCCACCCTGTATTGTATCATGCTATGCTATTTGATGTCTTGCTAATTTAATTTCTAACTTTTATATAATGTTACGTGGAGCCACAACGATCCATAAAATCTATTGTACCCAAAAGTCCTTTTAGAAATATAAAATTTGTGTCAAACCAATTTTTGAACAAGTCCCCCAACCTTGTACAAAAAGATATTTGTAAATATATGGTTTTGGTCACACGAAAGCACCATTAAAGTGAAGATACACCTCAAAATTAATAAAATAATACACATGCATGAATCAATAAACTAAGGAGGGACACAAAAAGATGAAGATCCCAAGAAACAAACGGACAAAACTAATCCACGAACTCTGCCTCTGTCTACTTGTTTTGCGTAAATACACTTTGACAAAACATAAAAAAAAATGAAATGGGTTCTGAAAAAGAAAGAACCTGCGAGCTTAGGAAGAGAACGCCAGCTTCCATGGCCGTTCTTGTTTATATATTGAATGAGGATTTCATCTTCTTCAGGTGTCCATGGCCCTTTCTTCAGTCCTTTCTTATCACAACACGGTGTTCTCCCCATATATATGTCTCTCTCTCTCTCTCTTTCTAACACTCACAAATGAAGAGTTGGTGTATCTTAAACAAAACTGAGAGATCATTAGAATTGAAGCATTAAATATGAGATATTTGGAGTGAGAAATGAAAAGACAAAGACCTGTCGAAAGAATTATGTAACAGTAAGAGAGAGACGATGATCAGCTAGTTTCAAGCCGGCTCTGCATTTAATACATGATATGATGTCTATACCCATAGACGCGGCCGACGAAATTTAAATCATTCATTCAATTCAACAAGAAACTTCAATTTAATGATCATATGGTACACACACACACATATATATATATATATAATATATATATATATATATATAGAGAGAGAGAGAGAGAGAGAATAGTGCTAGTTCTACCGATAGCTCCCTCCCAACACCAGACCGAACGCACATGTCGTGGGGCATTCAAAGCAAACTAGTATTGTTGGATATATATAGGGCGATTTAGAATCCATCTACAAGTTTTATAAATATACTAGGATTGAGATTTATCAATTTTTTTTTTTTTTTTTTTTGTCTCAAACAATAAATTCTAAGACTCAAGTAAGATTTAATTTTGAAATAAAAATAAAAGTAATATTAATACATAGTGATGCATTGACTTTAGGCCATAATAAGGCTTTAAGACAACAATTTTTATATAGATATATAGATATAGATACATGATTCTTTATATCATTAATAATATTTATATAGATACATAGAATAGATACATAAATATAGAGTGTGATTATAGATACATAGAATATATGCATAGATATAGAGGATGATTAACTGAAACATTTATTACTGTCACATGTCACCCTCACACGATTTGGATCTACAGTTTTTATTATATACTATAGATTCACTTAAAGATGTCATTAAATTAATCCACCAAAATAAAATAATGCATCCACTTTGTGGATGTCCCACTTTAGTGGATTAAGTTATTAGGGTTTTTAAAAAAATTGTAAAATATTTTCTTAACAATTTTTTATAATATTAACAACAGTTCTTAAAACATTACAAAATAACTTTTAAATATTCATAACAGATTTTTTAATTATTTAAAACAGTTTTTAAATTATTTTTTAAAACATTAAAACTGTTTTTATATTATATTCAAAACAGTTTTTGAAAATGTTAAAAATAATTTTTACAATATTATTATATTACGGTTTTTAAAAAAATTTATAAAATATTTTCTTAACAATTTTTTATAATATTAAAAACAGTTTTTAAAACATTACAAAACAGTTTTTTTAACTATTAAAATAGTTTTTAAAATTATTTTATAAAACTTTAAAACAGTTTTTATAATATATTCAAAATAGTTTTTAAAAATGTTAAAAACCGTCTTCACAATATTTTTATATTTCGATTTTAAGAAAAAATTGTAAAATATTTTCTTAACAATTTTTGATAATATTAAAAACGATTTTTAAAACATTACAAAATAATTTTTAAATATTCCAAACATTTTTTTTAATTATTTAAAATAGTTTTTAAATTATTTTTTTAAATATTAAAAGTATTTAAGAAGTTAGCAAATTTGTTGGCAAATATTATTCACTCAAATAGGCAGGGGCGGAGGCAGGTATGGGCTGGGGGGGGCCCAGCCCGCCCAGTTTAAAAAAAAAAAAAAAACAGGGGATAAATTTCTATATTTGCAGTTCAGCCCACCTTATGTTTTAGTTTAAAATATTAGGGGACAAATCTAAATATGAGAAGTTGTAAAACACACATGTTGAAACTCAAAACAACACCACCGCCTCTTTTCAGATTTCAACCTAAAAATTAAAAACCCAATACCCTCTTCTTCTCTTCTCATCTCTCCCTTTTCTCTCAACAAACTTCAAAGAAGATATCAACTCAAACTCAGGCTGCTGCTGCTAGCCTGCTGCCCCTGTCCGCCGACCACCACTGCTGCTGCCCCTGCCACCGTCGCCCCTGCCACCACCGCCGACCACCGCTGCTGCCGCCCCTGTCTCCGCTCCGCCCCTTCTGTCTCCGCTCCGCCCCTTTTATTTAGGGTATGTATATCCCTCTTTCTTCTTCTAAATAAAATCTCTACTCTAAATCTCTACTCTAATAAATCTATTGTTTTATAAATCTATTTTTTTTATTGTGTATGAAATTTCATTTGTCTTTCTTAATTCA
The DNA here is from genome assembly GCA_949130495.1 of Sambucus nigra. Taxonomy (NCBI): domain Eukaryota; kingdom Viridiplantae; phylum Streptophyta; class Magnoliopsida; order Dipsacales; family Adoxaceae; genus Sambucus; species Sambucus nigra. The sequence goes on along the minus strand of OX422223.1, from coordinate 209,553,257 downwards.
AATGATAACAATAAATGTGCACTAGTTTAATTCAAATGATAACAATAAACATTTAATATAATTTTTTAATAAAGGAGGTTTGAATAAAAACCCTAAATAAAAATAATTAGGGTTCTTTGATGATTAATTATTTTTTGATTAGTAACTAATTTATATTTTTTTGACATTACTTTAGGTTCTAATGTAAAAAAAAACATTGTTATCATTTTTCAAACCAAAAAATGATTCAGATGCTCCTATATTGACGGATGATACTCGTTCAAGCTCCCCCGAGCCACCTCAAAAAATTCAAAGGGTTGAACCTATTGAAGAAGACAACACTTTCACTCGAGATCCTGGATTGCGTCTACAAATTTGCCATCAACCCGTTGATGACCGGGATGAGATTCGAAAGAAATATCTAAAAATGGGACCTTATCAACCCATACTTCAAGTTCAAGAATATCCACCCACCCAAGAGGGAAAACAAATTCGTCGCTTTCAAAGTAGTTGGTTTCAAAGACACCCTTGGCTTGAGTACTCTATTGCAAAAAATAGAGCATATTGTTTTTATTGTTTCTTGTTTGAAAGTAATCCATCTACTCGGTCAACATTTACCGTTGAAGGGTTCCAAAGTTGGAAAAGGGTTGGTGGCCCCAAATGTTGTTTTTTGAAACACATGGGTTGTATCCCTTCAGTCCATCTGAGTGCTGTCCAAGCAGCTGCAGATTTAATTAATCCCTGTCAGCATATTCGGAGGGTTTTGAATTCGCAATCCAAAGAAGTTGTTGAAAGGAATCGGTTGCGTCTTAAGACATCAATTGAATGTGCACGTTGGCTTGCATTTCAAGCATGTGCATTTAGAGCTCATGATGAAACTCCCGACGCACTAAATGCTGGAAATTTTATTGAATTGATAAAACACACGGCGAATCATGATGAGAAAGTTGCCGAGGTTGTCTTAAAAAAAGCTCCAGGAAATGCGAAGTATACCTCTCCAACGATTCAAAAAGAAATCTTGAATATTCTTGGTGATAATGTGAGAAATAAGATCCGTAAAGAAATTGGTGATGGGAGTTATTGTATATTGGTTGATGAAGCACAAGATGTCTCAATTAAAGAACAAATGGCTATTGTCATAAGATTTGTTGATGAGGGAGGGGAGGTGCGTGAACGATTTTTTGGTATTGTGAGCGTAGAAGACACCACCGCTTTGACACTCAAAAAAGAAATTGTTGGGGTACTTTCTTGTTATGATCTTCATGTTGATAAAATGCGGGGTCAAGGGTATGATGGAGCTAGTAATATGCGAGGAGCTTGGAATGGATTGCAAGCACTCTTTCTTAAGGAGTGTCCATGTGCTTATTACGTGCATTGTTTCGCCCACCAATTACAACTTGCATTAGTTTCGGCATCGAGAGATGTGCAAGATATATGGTTGTTCTTCTCAAAGTTGAATGTTGTTGTGAATATTGTCGGTGCTTCTCCAAAACGTCAAAGTGAATTACAATCGAGACAAGTTGCTGAAATTGCAAGTAAGGTGGCACTTGGTGAACTTCAAACGGGAAGAGGTGTTAATCAAATGAAGACATTACATCGTGCGGGAGCCACTCGCTGGAGCTCTCACTTGAGTTCTGTTCGCAGTTTGATTGATTTGTTTGGCCCATCTTGTGAAATTGTTGAAAATCTTTGGTTAAATGGTACTAATCATCCTATACGCTCTGAGGCTAAAGGTGCTTATGATGCTATGACCTCATTTGATTTTGTATTTATTTTACATTTATTGAATGAGATCATGGGGATCACTAATATACTTTGTCAAGCACTTCAGCAAAAGTCTCAAGACATTGTGAATGCTATGCAACTTGTTTCAACAACAAAAAAGCTTCTTCAAAAGTTAAGGGGAACTGGTTGGAATTCCTTCCTTGATAAAGTGCAGTCGTTTTGTGAAAGATATGACATTGAGATCCCAAATATGGACGCTTCTTATAAAGTGGGCACTCGGCGTTCTTGTCAACAACGCGATAATATAACAATTTATCATCATTACCAAGTCGATACTTTCAATGCTGCAATCGACTTTCAAATAATGGAGTTAAATTGTAGATTTTCCGAGGGGGCAATGGAAATTCTAACTCTTAGCTCTGCTTTGGATCCTCGTGATGCTTATAAGTCATTTAACATTGATGATATATGTAAGCTTGCAGAAATTTTTTATCCTCATGATTTTTCCAAAGATGATGTATCCACATTGAGGCGTCAGTTGCAACACTACGAGCTTGATATTCCAAATCATCCTAGTTTTCAAAATTTGTCCAGAATCTCTGAGTTGTGTAGAACATTAGCTGAAACAAGGAAAAGGGATATCTATTCATTGGTCGATAGATTGATTCGTCTTGTATTGACTCTTCCCGTATCCACAGCATCAACAGAACGTGCCTTTTCAGCTATGAAACTTGTAAAAACAACTCTCCGTAACAAGATGGGTGATGATTACCTTGAAGATTGCATGATACTCACAATAGAAAGAGAGCTTGCTGAAGACATTGATTTGGATTTACTAATTGATGATTTTGATTCACGAAAGGATCGTAGGGTTCAACTTCATTAGCTCATATGATATATTTTTTGTGTCACATGTGACTAAATATAGCGAAAAGCGCTCTTTTCCCTATTTTGAATTTAGAATTTTGGTATACTATTGTTTAAAAGTTTTAATGTTTGCATTTTTTTCGTTTAATTAATATTTAAGTTACTTCTTAGCCCGTCCTGATCTAAAATCCTGGCTCCGCCACTGCAAATAGGTAAGCAAAATTTGCCTAGGCATGATGCATAGGAGGTGTTGTACATTGGCAAAATAACTTGTAGGCAAACTTTTGTACCAAACACACCAAATTATAGGCATATACCCCATTTGCCAACTTATTTGTCATGGCAAATAAGCCCAACTAAACGGACCCTTAACAGTGCCCCTAGAAATTATCGCCTAAATTGTAGGCACACTCTCTCTTTTCTGGCTGGTCCGCATTCTTAAAATGTGGACTAGTCCGCACAAGAGCAATACTATATATATATATATATATGAATTATATAAATGGTTTAGAATAAATAATTTAAGTGATAAGTTTGTGAAATTTTGTACTTGAAGTATTGGGTTCAATCTATAAGAGGCATATTAAATATTAATAGTTTTGTATTGGACTGGGGATTTTGGGACTTTGGACTTCTATTGAGCTAGATTTTTTTATCCTTTTTACTATTCGTTTAACTAATTTTTAAACTCGTTTTAATATTTTGGCTCAGTCTTTTAGTCTAACTCCACTGCCCGTTAGTGGAGATCAAAGTGGGTTAGTGAGTTAAAAACGTTTCTGAGATTATTCCTATAAATATGAACTTTCTTCTTCGCAAAATATATATCTGAAAACCTTATCTCTCTCAATCTGCAATTACAGAAAAATTAATTCTCAGTTATACTTTTCTTATTTAATTATTTTTTGATGTGGGGGTATCTTGAGAGTTCAAGATTCTTCATAGTTGTTGGTGACGGAATCTGATCGTTGAATCATGGGAGGTGCTTGTTCAAGAGGATGACCGCATCAGTGGACTCTGTGTTAAACACAAACCTCAATCAATAAGTTCTTCCAATCTTGTCTAATTCATATTTGGGTTTTTTCATATATTCTGCAATTACTTTTTCCAACAAGTATTGCTTGATAGCCATCCCAATTTCAGCACCTCACAGAGAGTTTCATTATAGTCACAACATTTTTAGCTTGATATGAATTCTTAATTAAATTAATTAAGAATACTTAATAAAATAACAAATTATAAGTCATTTTTTTTACCTAATTAACATGCGAAAAATGTGCAATAACATAATTTTTTTTCCACCTAACTTGGCACGAAATCATGAAATTCTATTTTTTTTTTTAAATTCATTCGCATGATCGATCCGCATGAGAGCCTCTTTGTATATATAGAGAGAGATGGCGGAATTTATATATACCACATATGCATGTCAAATATGCGGACCATTTATTTAAAATATTAAAAAATGTATTTTTGTGTTTTTTTAAGATATTTAAACATTTTAGGAAACTCTTAAAAAGATCACCTCAAAATTATTATTTTTTACTATTTTAAAAAATTAAACTGGACTCCAAATCCTAATTGACTCTAATTAAAAACACCAATGCCAGCATAAATTCACATGAGACAAGAAAATATTTTTATGGAGACAACCTTAATTCATTTAAATTTCAAGATGGGGTTAACTTTTTTATATTACAAACTTGGGGTTCATTTTGACAAATTAACTGATTGATTATTTGTGAAATATTTTATCATCCCTTACTTAATTTCTAAGTTTGGATATGTCTCATAGAACTTGTTCGAAATGAAAAAAAAAAATCAGCTTACACCAAGGTACCAATAACTAGTACATTTTTTGATGATTTATCATGTAAACTTTTTCTTTGAGGCCGGAGTAAGAAAAAAAATTCAAGTCTGCATCAGGAAAAAAAATCTAGTGTGTATAAATAAAGTCATTATTGCTACCCTAAAGTCACTATAAGACTAAAATTCGAAAAAAAAAAAATATTGGGCTAAAAAGACTGTATCATATTACTACAGATAAATTCTTAATAAAAATAATAAACTTAAGTTAAAATTTTGTGGAGATAATCTTAATTAAATGTAAAGTTTATTTAACTTTAAATTAAATCATAAGTTCAATTTATATCAATCTAAAATCAATTTTAAAAAATTGAGAAAATATTCATAAATAAAATTATGAGTTGGCACTTTCTTTTTAAAATTATTAGAATGGAGAGATATAAGGCAATATGTGAGCATGTATAATTGTAAGGCTTTTCTTTTGAATGAGATTAACGATCCGAATGATTTTCGGTACTTGATCGGTTAATGTGATTCAATAGGTATATCATTATCCATACATATAGGGTCTTGGTAACATATGAGCTAAGGGCACCACTACACCAAATCTGCCCATTTGTCAAGGTCATTGACCTTGACAAATTCACCTTGTCAAGGTCAATGACCGTGACATTTCGAGGCGAGACAACTTTTTTTGTCACGGTCGTGTCACGGTCGTGTCACGGTCATTGACCTTGACATAAAACTCGCGTTTTGTGTCACGGTCGTGTTAAGGTCAATGACCGTGACACGTTTGTCACGGTTTATAACCGTGACAAAGCCGTGACCCTTTTTAAAAAAAATTATCACGGTCATTGACCGTGACAAGTCCTTGACAAATCTTGTCACGGACTTGTCACGGACTTGTCACGGTCAATGACCGTGACAATTCTGGGCAGAATTTAAAAAAAATCTGCTGGGCAGTATGGCCACTGCCCAGCAGTATATTTGTACCTGTTATAGCAACGTTGTACCTGTTCCAAACATCATATATCCAACACAAACTAAAGATAATGCAAATATATATTCATGACAGTATAATCCAAATCTTCAAAGTAAAAATAATATACATGACGATATAATCCAAATATAATTAAAATGGACAAACTTAAAAATAATGTTACTACATGTCTTAGATAAAACTGAGGAGGTGAGTAGGCCACACGACATACGAATTGACGCACCCACTAATATACGTCGTGCCGCATTGTTCGCGCAACCACAATAGGGAGTTCTCCTTCCCGGGTATGACATGCGTGACGAGCACCCTGGACTCCATCTCTTGAAGCACACGTCCATGGACTAGTCCACCCTCGACGATGTTCGGGTCCCTCAATCCCCGCCCTATCCGCTGGCCATCAAATATGTCCAATATGAACACGCTCGGCCAAACAATTGTCGATAATGGTCTGTTGGAGGGCGTCAAATAGGGAAGTGGATCGTCGAAGTACGAACGTGTCGGTGATGAAGCAGCGAGGTCCACATCCTCGTCATCCTGCGCCTCGTCCTCCCGCACCTCCTCGTCCTCCCGCACCTCCTCCTCCACCGCCTTCTCCTTCCCTTTCCCTTTCCCTTTCTCTTTACGGTCTCCACCCAACGTACGCTTCATGAATGCGTACATATCTTGGACCGTCGCCTCCAAACGGGACAGCTTCGCGTCGTGTGAATCCACCGTTCTAGCCAACCCGGTGTCGCTCGTCTCCAATCCGATGATCCTAGATTTGGCCACCCGCGAGCTCACTCCCCTTGTCCTCCCCTTGCGATCAGAGCCAAGCACTTGGCTGAGTGCGTCTGTGGACAAAGATGCCTTGTCGGCATCAGACTGCGACTCATGCACTTCCTTAAGCTTTGCCTGAAACGACAAAAAGCACATGATTAGTAAAATAAGTAAACTAAAAAATTATAACGTAATTAACAATAATTAAACTGTCGGATTACTTACAATCGTGGCCGCGACGCTCGGGGACACCTCCTTGTCCTTCCCCTTCTTCGTCCGAAGATCCACATAAGTATCGAGCCTATGTGGCTTACCCCCTGGCCCACTCCCTACCCCCTGAAATAAAATAAAGTAAAGTAAAATTAGTATCGGCCCCGCAAAGTAAAATAATATCCAATAATATATTTCTGTAGTTATAGATAAATTAAATATTACCTTCATCCTATGCTCCACCTCAGCGTAAGAGGTCCGGCCGGAGTAGTGCACGTCCGTCTTTTTAGCCCGATTTTCCCTCCCCGATTGGCGAGATGCCAATTGTCGATCCTCGATCTCATTGTCAATGAACTTTTGCCATTGTGCCAATGAGATCGGCTCCTTGGGCGGGACGGATCCGCGCCATTGTAAAATGGTCTCTCGTGTTTTTCCAAAGTACCGTGTCCGCATATTTTTTTTCCACGTCTTGTGTTGCTCCCTCAACTGCTCGAAGATGGAATCGCGTAGCTTTGGATCCAAGTTGAATTGTTCCTGTCCAACAAATACAATGTTAGTTGCGAATAAATATAAATATAAATATAAATATAAATTGAAATTGAAATTGAAATATTCATATAAATATTACCTGTAGTGCCGCCCAAACAGCTAACTTGAGCTCATACGGCACCTCCTTCCAACTCATAAACCCCGGGCCGATGACCGTCTTTAGCAGCTCGAGGGATCTCGCTAAAAGCTCCGACTTGTTTTCGACGGTAATCCCAAATTTTCCATATTTGGGGAGCCTAGGGGCGGAGGATCCCTCGTCGCCTCCGCTACCACCGAACCCAGACGACGACATCATCATAAACAGCATCATCATCTTCGCCCTAACATCTGAAGGAGACATTTTTGTACAGATAGAAAAAATGTTATTAGTACAGATAAAAAAATGTTTCGTCTATATTATAACGTATGTGTAAGTTCCGTCAATACCACCCCCGCCACACGCACACACACACACCACCCCTACCCACCCCCGCCACACGCACACACACACACACACACACACATATTTTGAATGAAAATATCAATTATTTATAAAATTGATGTCTCATAATAGTGAATAAGGGTTAATCCTAGCCATTGATTAAGTGTATTATTAGTAAGTACAAAAATTAAATATGGACTCTTAATCTAGGATATAAGGAGTATTTGTTAGTGAAATAATAATTTAGTGATAAAAACACACTCGAACACTACCAAGTTTTGACGACACGGGTCTCTAGAAAGAAAAACAAGCATTTCCAAATTACACGTCGAAATAATACAAGTGCATGCTTTGCAATCAAACATTTTATTTATGATTTTAGTCCCTATTTTTTAATAAAACCGCTTGCGCGGACCCATATTCATAAAACGTTAACCAATCATAACATGCCACGTGTCCCTTTAATTTGAAAATAGGGACAAAAAATGGAAACAAAATGTTTGTTGTCCTATATCCATAATCAATATTATTTTAAGTCCTAAAATTACATAATCTATTATCTTTATAAGGATAAAATTATCTTAAAATGATTGGTAGGGAATGTCTATGAGGTGGATGATAATTTATTTGATATTTTATTTTATTTCTTTTGGTTAGGTTATTAAGACTTTATTTGAATTGATATCTTAGTAATTATTATTTAATATTTATTTTGAGCAATTATCTTATAGTAGGATTATTATCCTAGAAACAATTCTATCAATTCAAATAAATAGATATCAATTCAAATAAATAGATGTCATGTCGGGTTCGTGTTAAGTATTAGTCAACCCTAACCCGACCCATTTAACTAATCGTGTCAGATGAGCAAACACTAACCCGACCTATTTATTATCGTGTCGTGTTCGGGTTGACCCGCATAACCCATTAAGTAAAATATAAAATAATTTTTTTCTTCTCTCTTAACCAATCATAGCACTCATACGCCTACAATAACTTAATTTAATTAATTTCAAATTCTTGCAACACATAAATAATTTATCATCCGAGTTCGTGTCGAGTTCGTGTCGGGTATCGTGTCGTGTCAAAAATTGCCACCCCACCCCACCCCTGCCCCCCTCCACCACCACACACCACACACACACACACACACACACACCCCACCCCACCCCACCCCCTCCCCCACCACACACCACCACACACACACACACACCCCACCCCTAACCACCCCCTGCCCCACCCCTCCACCACCCCCTCCCCCACCACACACCACCACACACACACACACACCCCACCCCTAACCACCCCCTGCCCCACCCTTCCACCACCCCCTCCCCCACCACACACCACCACACACACACACACACACCCCACCCCACCCCACCCCACCCCCTCCCCCACCACACACCACCACACACACACACACACACCCCACCCCACCCTCCACCACCCCCTCCCCCACCCTGCCCCACCCCCTGCCCCCCTCCACCGTCCCCACCCCTCCCCCACCCTGCCCCACCCCCTGCCCCCCTCCACGCACACACATACACACATATATATATACACATACACACAAATATATATATAAATGAAAGAGAGAGAGAGAGAGAGAGAGAAAATGGACCTGAAAGTAGAGAGAGAGAGAGAGAACAGCGTCGAGAGAGAGAGAGAGAGAAATGGAGGGAACGGCGCGGGAGGGAAAAAAGAAGGGGGGTAGGGTTTTTGCTGAGAATATTGTCACGGTCGTGTCAAGGTCTTTGACCGTGACAAGAATTTAAATAATTGTCACGGTCAATGACCGTGACAAGGCCGTGACAAATTGAATTGTCACGGGCTTGTCACGGTCATTGACCGTGATAATTTGTTGTCACGGTCGTGTCAAGGTCAATGACCGTGACATAAAACGCGTGTTTTTTTGTCACGGTCAATGACCTTGACAAGGCTGGCCGGCTGAAAGGTGACAATTTGCCCATTTTGGTGTAGTGCACGCTTGGAATATAAAAATACTAGGAACATAGTTTTGACATACATTAATAAGACACAAATACAGATGTAAACCTTTCTTATTTGTTATTTTGATGCTCAAAACATGTGCCCAAAGGGCAAATGTTAACATTGTCCATATTAACGAAGTGAAAAACGTGAAAGTAAAATAACTATCCTTGATTCCATAAAGCACACACTTAAAAGAGAAGTAAAATTGAAGTTTGTATTTGAAGATGAGATGATTTGAAACACTTACAAGCTTGCTCTTATATAATGAACTACAAAAGACACAATTATTAAAATTCTAACATATTTACTAAAGGGAAAATACACTTTAGGTATCCTAGGGGAAATAAAATCTAATAACTTATTAGTATAATGACATAAAACGAAATCCTAAATAAAAGAGAAATAAACTTTGGACAGTTTTTGGGAAAGAATGAACAAAAAGAATAAAAGTGATATGGAATCCAAAGTGTATCCAAGGGAGGATCCTAGGGGCTGATGGATACTATATGTGTGAATAGTATACATGGGACTATTCATGTATACAATTACTATTCACATATATATTAATTTTACCTTTTCAGTCTCCCCAACTTGCGGCGATCTTGTGTAACCATATAGTCTTGTGCTTGTTGTTCTACATCAGGCTCCCCTGCCCGAAAAGAACTCATCCCACAGTTACTCAAATCTATGGGATAATACTTATGTATGTCCACCATATTGAAGGTAGAAGAAATGGACATGTCAACAGGTAAATCAATCATGTAGGCAATGTCATTGATTATATACATAATTTGATAAGGCCCATATTTTTTAGAGTTTAATTTACTATATGTTCCCACTGGAAAGATATATTTCCTTAAATACACCATAATAAGGTCGCCTTCTTCAAAGATTTTCTTCTTTCGCTTCTTGTCAATAGCAGTCTAGTACTTAGCATAAGCCTCCTCTAGGTTATTCTTATGTTATGCCCCAACCCGAATTTGTGGGTTACCCATGAGTCAACCCGACCCGAACTGAGTCATTAGGTGTGAAGTGCAATGAAATAACATAAATAATGTTGCTAGTCCAGTTTTATTTTAATTAACATTTCACTTGTTAGCATGTGATTCTAGTTTCAAGATAAACTACGTGAGGGACTCATGGGGAGCACCAAGAAGTCCAAGTAAAAAGAGCTGCTAACGTAAACATAAATAAAATATACTTACCTATAAAATTCCCTCAAATTCCAGAACCACTCCCAACCTGTCGTAACAAAGTGTGGATGTGAGCCGATACCAAGTGGGATTTATAAGAGCAATATAGAAATGAACGGTAAAAAGGAACATTCACACGCTACAGCCACATGCATGCGAAAATATGTATATATCAACATATGTATACCTTTGGAAAATATACATGTCAATGTATTTTCGAAAACCTTAGTGGCCCAGATTAATAGACTTTAATCGTATTAAAGGTTTGCATTATTCATATTTATCAATTTCCACTTCATTTAACATACCCAGTTCAACACTCGAAACTATTACACTTTATTTTATACGATTTCATTCCCTTACCGGAATTTAACCCCTTTTCATTTGATCGTACTTTAGTATTTTCATTGAAAATAACCATTTTAACACACACTTTCATCATGTTAGAAAATACTTATTTACTTTTTGAAAATCCCTTTACAATACATTCTTGTGCTAAATGTGGGTTTAACTATTTAGGTTGCATAACCACCCATTTATCCACTTCCTTTAACCCTTTTTCATTTCTTTATGGACATTAATAGATTTACGCATTTACTTGTCCATTTCACCTTATCGGAACATTTATTACATTCATTCAAGTTAGGTTGTTTTAACACATTTACCACACAACCCATTTCTTGATATGTTTCATGTTTCCTTTAAGATTCTCGAAATCTTCCTATACCGCATACTTACACGGGCTCTACACCGACAGCTATGCCCACCATATGCTCTGGCTAGTGGTTTAGGACTTTTCACCCAAGGGCTTCAGGCACTTCTTGCTTTATTCGGGTGTCATCAAAGTATCCTTTTATGTGTTTTGATATTTTACAAATGTCCACATTATACCATACCTTTTTATCCGGTCAAAGCCAAAATCCGGGATTTTACCGCCCCAACTTATGTTACACTTGAAAATTCACCATTTTGTGTGTCCTTTATACTTTAATCTTGATTTTTATTCCAAAAAAATCATATTCATTTAGGACTACTTTCTATAACACCATTTCTAACATTTTTATTTCATAAAAATGTTCCACTTTAAGTAAAATTATCATTTTACCTATTTGTTTCCAAAATCACTTTTTACTCCATTTCTCAAGTGTTAATTTCACTCAACACTATTACGTTATGCACACCAACTTCTTAAGTGTTTTAACCTTTTAACACTTTTTTACACTTGGAGTAATCTATTTACTTGATTGGAAACACTTTTACACCTTTAATTTCATAACTGTTAATATTTCACAATATTAGTAGGTTGCACTCACTAACCATTCAATGTTCACCCATTAACACTTAATTAGTACTTTTTACCGACATTTATATTTCTTTACACCCTTTAGTCTCAATTTCACACACTTTGAAGACTAAATCTCTAACTCTTCTCATTTCTTTTTTAAACCCAACCAAACCTTCTCCAAACTTCTTCATACATTCTATGTCAAAATACTACAAGTTTATATGTATGAGAGGATGGATTTTAAACCCAAAAAATTCTACTACATGGTTTAAACATATTCTTCACCAATTATTTACCAAATAATTATTTTATGTCCAAATGTTTTATTCCATAAAATATTCAACACCAATATTTATAGAAATGCCCATTTCTCCCAAAATATATTATCTTTCTTCATTCCCAAACCTTAAAATATTTACTTATTCTTCATTTTCCACAAAAGATCATTTTTCAATAAAATAACATTTATTTGCCAACATTTTATTCCATAAAATATTTTTCATCAAAATTACTAGAAATACACCATTTTCATAAAACAATAACTTTCATTATTTCATAACCTTGAAATAAATATCCATTCATTATTTTAACAAAATGACCTTTTTCTCAATATTTTATTCCATAAAAATGTTTATTTTCAGATTTAATAGAAAATACACAACAATAATATTTTCTAGCATTTTTTATCCATAAAAATGTCGATTCTCAAATTTACTAGAAAATACACGAAAACTAATATTTTCGTTATCATTTTCTACCATAAAATTTCTATTTCAGATTTATTAGGAAATACACCAAATAATATTTTCTAGCACTTTTATTCCATAAAAACGCCTTATTTCGGATAACTAGGAACACATTATTTTTCTTATATTCCTACTCTTAATCTTACACAACAATAATACTATAATATTTTTCAAATGGAGTCCCAAATGCAATAAGGGTAGTTTACCCACCTAAATGGTCCCAAGTGATGGTGGTAAAGAAGATGGGTCACTCTCCCACCTCCAAAGGTAGCCCTGAAGGGAATCACAAAAGCCCACCAAATAGCCTCCATGAAAGCTCCAAGAAATTCCACCAAAGGACCTCTACAAAACCTCCAATATCACATACACCTTCTTCTGATAATACCTCCTCAAAAAACCAATAAAACCCCTCATCAACTCTATGTACGCTTCGTAGTTACACCTGAATTGTGGGGAAGTAGAGTATTTAGTGGTGAGGGTATAATCTCTACACTTAACATAAAATAGAGGGAGATTGTCTAAAAAAAGGGGGATCAAATTTTCGTCGAGAGTCTGGTACCCTTCTCTCTGACTTATACACAAATAAAATCTCACCTAACCTTCATCAGGTTGATCCCACGGTCCCTATTTCGACATCACAAATGATTAAATGAGTGTGGCTAAGACAATGTATAGAACATAACTCGAAGTGGAAGGGCTGAGATTTCTGCGTCGTTCAAGCGAGATCCTCCTCTCGCTCAAACCACATCCACGGTCGTTTGAGCGACTAACTAGAAATTTCCAAAATTTTCTTATATTTTTTCTATCTTCTCAATCAGCACATTGACCCCCAACAGTTCTGAAATCTAATGAGGCATATATATATATATACATATTATTCAATTAATTTATCGGGGTGGGGGTATTACAAACTTCCCTCCTTAGGGAATTTTGTCCACGAAATTCTCGTTCCATTATTCTCCAAACTCATGGGGTCCACAAACTTCCATCCTAAGTCCTAGAAGTCCTCCAAGACAAAATCATCTATGTCCTCAACGCTACTATCAACAAATATCTAGCATGCCTCATGCCCTAATGATTACCATTTTGTTAACTAGGATGTTACGTACTCAACCTCGGCTTTCCATTCGCCTTATGCTCAAGTCCTAACCTGTTCCTAGCACTACCTATGCTAATAACTAAGGCATACAGGAGCCTGTATGAGCAAACCATTCCTATCGATCAAAGTTCACCCCAGAAAAATCATGACACAACCAACCGTCATATCTACCATGTCATTCTCTCACTCCAAGGAGGACTAATTTCACTAAACCATTATTGCACGCTCGGATTACACCTTCCATTGCACACTCTAATGAACCTAAAACTACCTTAGGTGTCTCATCCTTGAGTATTCACTTGTGTCTAACTTCAATCCACTCATTTTGGCAAAGCAAAATCATATGCCAAGTTTTTCCTCGATTCACAACACCATACTGCATCCTTAATCCATTATTCCACTCATCACAACCTTAGCCACTGACTGCCGAACCGGTCAGTCCCAAGCCCACTAGTCTATGGGAGATTGATACTACAAACAAACTGAATGGCTGAAAGTATAGCCACCCGTATGCAAAATTTTATGTAATGACAAGATTACCTCAGATGAGCGCACCCAGTTACTGAGATGCATTGGCCAAACCCAGCCCACCGCACTCTCCCGAGCTTAAACGCGTTGTGCCAAGACATGGCACCAATCCGAGTCACCACGTAGGTGAGAACACTAAATTCTGATTACCAAAACTATTAGGAGCACACTTGAGTTAGAGTAGCAACCGTCCTGGAGAATTTCACCGCTAAGCACCCGATTTTGACTTATGGAAGCGAATTTATATCGTATACTTCAAGGCATACTACTCATTCACATAGCTTTCACTGATTACTTCTTCTGGCCACACACCCTGGTCTAGTTCACTAGTCGTGACAAATAGAACTTCGACTATTGATTCTCATAACATGAATGAGATCACAACTAACAAATCAGTAGTCCTTGAGGAATTCAATGCTCGACTTCCCCCTTGGGAGCAAGGCCCTACCTTTCACACTCTTGGGGGAAACGAATCATTTTGATTAGCGAATACCTCGTGCCTCGTCTATATTGACCTTATCTAAAAACTAGTGACGACGTCACCAACCTATTACACGTAGGTTATCATCTGCTTTAACATATCGTGATCAAATCCCAAATTCTACTGACATTACGGGGTTTAAGTGAAGCGCTCACCTAACTATGTCCTTTTGACCACGAGAGACTTCCACCGATTCACCTTCGATTTTTTTTCACCCAGGCAGTATTCACGTGATGACCATGCCCACCATCATTGGCACCCTAAGAGTAACTAATATCACACTAGGCCACACCTTCTATCCCGTTCCGGCTTGGAAAAATACGCCAATAACTAATCAGTGCATTGCTAAGGCTATTCTAGCATATACTATCGACACCCCGACATAACAATCGTGTTTTGATGCTACCCCACCTTAGTCGCCACTTATAAGCGTCCATATAGCATCATCACTCTAACCTCGAATACATTTTCTACTGTGTCTTCAAACCAAATATCATCACACCCGTATTAGTCATTCCATCACATCTGAGCATCAATCATTTCGAGAATACCACTATCATCCTGCCTTAGGGGTTACACCACCCATCGGTGCCGATAGGAAGCCCATACGCGGCACGTACACTATGGGTTGTTAATCTGGATCATCACCTAACCTCAATACTATCATTACTAGAATGCTATTGCCTCTTACTATCTGACTTAATTGGTTTCCTAAGAATACCAAACACATTTCATGTGAAAGCTCCAAATTTGAAGAGATTTCATCGTCTACGTCTTAATCATCTTAGGTGCACTCTTCAAACCTTTCGATACCCACATTGATATTACTTGGTGCTCACAAGGACACTAGTCTACAAGCTTCTAACCATAGTGCACATAAATCCTCGAACACCTCAAGACATCATAAAATTTGATATTTATCCCTAATGATTCCACACACAATTTTTTCTTACTAGCCACACACCAATATTTCCTCACACCTAGCCCTTACCTCGAAGGCTAAAACGAGTTTCGATGCCTAGATACGTATCTTACATTCTCCCAAACGGCTGTGACTATAAGTCACGTATAAACTATAATTTTGGCTACCACTAATTATGGCAGAAATCGCATGCAGTCTATAAACCTCAAGATCTGCCTCACCCAAATTCATCAATGACTACTCAACTATGGCAATAAAATTGCCTTGCTATGTGAATATTACACTACGTGACTGTCCACAAGTTAACACAACTCTGCTGATCTTGGTAGGATATGGACGTCGGGTATTGCATATGAACACTAAGGCCCTCACCACGGACACCACACGAGATCCTATTCCTCACCGCCACACTACAATAATCAACTATAAATTTATACCATCTAGGGTCTTGGTAGGATAAGGGAAGTTGGGTATCTCCTAAGAGGAGGTCCACTCTAATAACACCGCAAGAAGTCCTATTCTAGAACATCACAACTTAATTACTTAACACCAAGTCACCACGGTTATCTAGGTTCACTCCTAGGTCACCTCAATCATCAGGACTATCTAAATCCATATTACAATCAAGGTACATAAATTGAGATGCACTAAACCCAAGTTTCCCCAATGAATGGACTTAGTACTTCCTCACTTGTAACTAACACCTGTAATTACATTCACCGACCAACAATCCACTAAGGTGTTCACCCATAAGGATAGTATTCTATCAACTAAGACTGAATTATCCTCTAACGTTGTACTACATCAATTTATAAACTCATTGACCTTATCATCAATCACGGTATTACCTCAAGGATCGAATTGCCTAATTATCACATCGATCTTGACCTCTTATATGTGTCACACCCAAGAATACATAAAATTAAAAACACGATTTCCCATTACTTAATTATGAGACTCTAACCATCAATCTCTACCATTGATTGTACACAATTCAGTGCCACTTCCCCCATGGGCGTCATTTCAATCCATCAACATCTCACATGATTCTAAGCCATTAAATTATTGATGAAAGCACCTCGCACTAACAATTACCGTGTCACCACTATAGGTTTGCATGGACGCCCATAAATTACTACAATTTTAATCAACAATGTGGAAGCGATTAATAACCATCAATCTAATCGTGTGCCACTAGGCAATAATCTAACTTGTCATGCTAACCTCTTAGACTTTACCGTCGAGGACATAAATTAAACCGTCATCAAACTAGCACGACCTTCCCGAACCACACCGACATCGAAAGATCCAATACCGACATCACAACGTCACACCCGAAAGAACCCTTGAACCTAGAGCTCTGATACCATTTGTAATGCCCGAGCTCGAATTTGTGGGTTACCCATGAGTCAACCTGGCCCGAATTGAGTTATTAGGTGTGAAGTGCAATAAAATAACCTAGATAATGTTGCTCATCCAGTTTTATTTTAATTAATATTTCACTTGTTAGCATGCGATTCCAATTTCAAGATAAACTACGTGAGGGGCCCTTGGGGATCACCCCGACGTCCAAGTAAACAAAGTTGCTAACGTAAATATAAATAAATATACTTACCTGTAAAACGCCCACAAAATACGAAACCGCTCCCAACTTACCGTAACAAAGTGGGTATGTGAGCCGATGCCTAGTGGGATTTATATGAGGAATATAGAAAAAAAAGGCAAAAAGGAATACTCACGCACAACAACCACATGAATGCAAAAATATGTATATATCTATATACATATACCTTTCGAAAATACACATGCCCATGCATTAACCGTTTTATTTTTGAAAACCTTATTTGCCCAGATTAATAGACCTTAATCTTATTAAAGATTTTTATTATTCATATTTAGCAATTTCCATTTCATTTAACACACCCATTTCAACACTCAAAACCATTACACTTTATTTATCCGATTCCATTCCCTTACCAGAATTTAACCCCCTTTTTCATTTGATCGTACTTTAGTATTTTCATTGAAAATCACCATTTCGACACACACTTTCATCGTGTTAGAAAATACTTATTTACTTTTCAAAAATCCATTTAAAACATATTCTTGTGTTAAATATGGGTTTAACTAGTTAGGTTGCATAACTACCCATTTATCCACTTCCTTTAACCCTTTTTCATTCCTTTATGGACATTAATAGATTTACGCATTTACTTGTCCATTTCACCGTACCATAACATTCATTACATTTATTCAATTTAGGTTGTTTTAACACATTTATCACACAACCCATTTCTTGATATGTTATGTATTTCCTTTAACATTCTCGGAATCTTCATATACCGCATACTTACACGGGCTGTACACTGATGGTTATGCGCACTATATGCTCTGGCCACTGGTTTAGGGTCTTTCACCCAAGGGCTCTTGGGCCCTTCTTGCTTTATCTTGGTGTCATCCGAGTACCTTTTTATGTGTGTTTAACATTTTACAAATGTCTACATTATACCCTTCCTTTTTACCCAACCCAAGCCAAAACCCGAGACTTTACTGCCCTAACTTGTGTTACACTTGAAAATTCACCTTTTTGGTTCTCCTTTGTACTTTAACCTTGGTTTTTATTCAAAAAAAATCATATTCGTTTAGGACCACTTTCATAAAAATGTTCCACCTTAAGTGAATTTAAAATTTTACCCATTTGTTTCCAAAATCACTTTTTACTCTATTTTACAAGTGTTAATTCACCAAAAAATACTATTAAGTTATGCACACCAACTTGTTAAGAGTTTTAACCTTTTTACACTTGGAGTAATCTCTTTACTTGATTGGAAACACTTACACCTTTAATTTTATAATTGTTAATATTTAACAACATTAGTGTGTTGCACTCACTAATTATTCCATGTTCACCCGTTAACAATCAATTAGTACTTTTTTCCAACATTCGTATTGCTTTACACCCTTTAGTCCCAATTTCACACACTTTGAAGACTAAATCTGTAACTATTCTCATTTCTTGTTTAAACCCAACCAACCTTCTTTAAACTAGTTTATACATTCTATATCAAAATACCACAAGTTTATATGCATTAGAGGATGGATTTAAAAACCCCAAAATCCTACTACATGGTCTAAACATATTTTTTCAGCAATTATTTACTAAATAATTATTTTATGTCAAAATATTTTATTCCATAAAATATTCAACACCAATATTTATAAAAATCCCCATTTCTGCCAAAATATATTATCTTTGAATATTCCAAAATCTTGAAATAATTACTTATTCTTCATTTTCCACAAAAGATAATTTTTCAACAAAATAACAATTATTTTCCAACATTTTATTCCATAAAATGTTTTTCATCAAAATTACCAGAAATACACCATTTTTATAAAATAATAACTTTCGTTATTTCATAACCTTGAAATAATTATCCATTCATTATTTTAACAAAATGACATTTTTCTCAACATTTTATTCGACAAAAATATTTATTTTCAGATTTAATAAAAAACACACAATAATAATATTTTCTAGCGTTTTTATTCCATTAAAATGTCTATTCTCAGATTTACTAGAAAATACACAAAAACTAATATTTTCTAACATTTTCATCCCACAAAATGTCTATATCAGATTTATTAGGAAATACACAAAATAATATTTTCTAGCATTTTTATTCCATAAAAATGCCTAATTTCAAATTACTAAGAACACATCATATTTCTTATATTCCTACTCTTAATCTTACGCAAAAATACTACTACAACATTAGTCCCAAATTCAATAAGAGTAGGTTATCCACTTAAATGGTCCTAAGTGGTGGTGGTGAAGAAGATGGGTGACTCCCTCACCTCCAAAGGTGGCCCTAAAGGGAGTCACAAAAGCTCACTAAATAGCCTTCATGAAAGCTCCAAGAAATCCCACCAAAGATCCTCTACAAAACCTCTAATATCACATACACCTTCTTCTGATAATACATCCTCAAATACCCAATAAAAAAACCCAACAACTTTATGTATACTTCATAGTTACACCTCAACAGTGGGGAGGCTGAGTATTTAGTGGCGAGGGCATAATCTCTACACTTAATAGAAAATAGTGGGAGAATGTCTAAGAAAAGGGGGATCAAATTTTCGTCAAGAGTCTGATACCCAGGTCTCTCACTTACATACCATGATGCCGTTGTCATCACTCTCAGAGTTTTGCAACTCAGATGTGGACAAGTTATTGGTAGATCAATGGATCTCCTCAGAATTTATGTACCTTAAAATATCCAATCTGTTGAACTTGTCGATAGAAGACTTACATAAATCCACCATTACTTGTGATGGATATAGAATCCTCATATAATGATATCCTCGGAAGAGGGTGATTACATCCCATGATGGATGTATTATACACCTACTATTAGAAAATAAAGTGCATCACTAACAAAGTGGTTATGAAGATATGCGAGAACCATTCCTTAGCTAGAAAGTATTTCATAGCTTCCATTCGACCTAAGCAGAATAAGAAGAAGGAAAAAGTAATAGAGTCAGATGAGGACTCCATGCCATACAAATAGTAGCAAAAATATGGGCAACCTGATATTAAGGAAACCAGGGTTACCCCTGTCGATCGAGTTATGGAACCCCTACAAGAGGTGGCATTTGATGATAATCATCCTGAAAAGAAGTTCCTGGTCGGCAGTTCACTCACAGAAGAGGAAAAAAAATAGTTGGTTGCTTCTCTTAAAGGAAACCAAGATGTATTTGCATGGAGGCCATATGACATGCAAGGATTAGACCCAGAAGTGATGTGTCATAAGCTCCATATGGACCCGCTGCATCTACCAGTAGCTTAGAAGGTGCAGTGAACTGCACCCTAGAAGGATAAATCTGTTAAAGAGGAAGTAGGGAAAGTTCTAGAGTCCATAAAATAAGGTCAATTCCCCAAAGTGATTGTTAAATCCCATAGTCATAAGGAAGAGCAACGAGAAGTGGAGAGTCTGGATAGACTTCATGGATTTAAACCATGTGATGATACGAGAAATCCTCCACTAATCGTTCTCGTACCATCAAATCAAGTGTAAATTATAATAAAAATTTATAGAATTAGTAAAAAGAGAGAGAAGATAAGATATAGAGTGGTTCAACCTCAAAAATAGGCCTACGTCCACTGTGTTGCTCCATTCTCATTAAATGCCTTGCATTGTACAATATAATCAAGATTAAAGATGCGTACAAGTATGAGAATAAAGGAGAGTGCATGGCCGTAGCAGTTTTGGGAGTGCCGGAGATACGACTACGATGTACGTGAGTAACCCCCAAGCCATATGTTGAGGTTATGTAGAGAGAATTTGGTAAGGCTTCGCCAGGTATTATCGAATCTTCCACTATCTCGAGGTGTGGACCTTTATTTATAGGAGGTACGTGAGTTATGTCACATGCCCTGAGCACGTGACATATATCAAGTCTAGAGCAATTGTGAATGAGGAGGACACGACTTGCAAGGCAGGCATATTGAGTGTCACACCCTATAGTATAAGGTTGCGACCTGTATCTAAGTCCAAGTAGTATATGTCGCACCCTATGTTGAGTAGGGCCGCGGCCTATAAGCTTGTGTATGCCTGAGTAATATCCACGATAGGTGGTGCAATATCTGTACTATCACCATATATGCTTGAATAATTGATTTTTGTTGTCAAAGATAGATCATTTGGTTGATGCCATGGCTAACCATGAGAGTATGTACTTCCTCAATGCCTAATCTAGGTACCACCAAATCTTATTATTCACTCTCGATCAGGAAAACACCTCATTTATCACCACTTTGGGGCTATATTGCTACCCGGTGATGTCATTGGGGTTTAAGAACGATGGGGCAACCTACCCGAGATTTGCGATAAAAATGTTCAAGGAGTAGTTGGTAGATACAATGGAGGTATATATCGATGACATGATTGTAAAGAGATGGAGGAAAGAGGATCACCTTGTAGACTTGGCAAAAACTTTTGAAGTGCTTCATTATTACAGGATGAAGCTAAACGTGACGAAGTGATCCTTTGGGGTATAATTGGGAAAGTTCCTTATATACTTAGTCAGTCAAAGAGGCGCCAAGGAAAACTTCGATCAAATTGAAGCCATCAGGAAGGTGTAACCCCCAAGACTGTGCATGAGATACAAAAATTAATTAGCATGCTAGTCACCCTCAACCGCTTCATATACAGGTCCTCGAAGAAGTGTCGACCTTTCTTTCAAACATTTCATAAAGAAAGAAAGTTAGTATGTAATTGAGGAATGCATCAGGTCACTTAAAGAAATAAAGAACTATATGAGCAAACCAATACTGTTGCCCATTCTAGACGATATAGGCCCCTTGTACTTGTATCTCGCGGTGTTTAGTGGCGCTATTAACCTAGCCTTATTTTGCAAGAAGAATAAAGATCAGGATCTGATTTATTATGCGAGAAAAATGTTTCTCGACGCTGAAAAGAGATATTTGTCCTTGGAAAAGTTCGAACACACATTGTTAATGACCTCTAGGAAGTTGAAGCATTATTTCAAAGCACGTACCATCAACATTCTAACCTCTTCCTTAATTAGATCAATATTCTAGAAGACCGACCTATCTAGACTAACGTTTAAGTGATTGGTAAAACTTGGGAGGTTTGATATCCATTTTCATCCCAGAACGACGATTAAAGGGAGAGTCATAGAACACTTCATCTACGAATTTTTTAATTATCAATAACCACACGAGACTGGAAACGAAAACATGGACTTTGACCCATAGACCATAAAATAAGGAGACAAATGGATGTTAAATGTTTATGGAGCCTCAAATTCAAGGGTGCAGGAGTAAGGATAGTACTATCATCCCCGGAGAAAATAGTTCTCGAATAGGTAATTTATTTTGGATTTGAAGCCTCCAACAATGAAGTTGAGTACGGATCCATGCTCGGCGGACTGAAAAAAGAACTCTCCTTAGGTGCCCATCACCTTGATGTCTTCTGTTACTCAAGGATGGTATCAAATCAGATATTGGGAGACTACAACGGCAGGGGTGAGTGTATGGACGCATACCATAAGTAATACCGACAGTTGCTCTCCCAATTTGTGCATGTACAAGTGAAACACTTCCCAAGAGGGAATAACAGTTATGATAATGCATCAACCACACTTACTTTAGTCGTTAAGTGGGAAATGAAATGGATGATTGAAGTGGTGTACCTCGACCAACCTATTATAAACATATGAAAAGTTTTCGAGCAAGTTATGGTTTTCGATAGGACCCCGAGATGGATAGATCCGATCATGCGTTACCTAAAGTAAGATGCCCTACTAGTTGATAGGAAAGAATCTCATAAGATACGGGTGAACTCTGATTATTTCCCTTTGGGGAAGATAAGAAACTTTATCGACGTGCTTTCTTGGGGCCTTACCTCCTATATGTTCACCCGATTGACATCAAACAGATCCTCTACAAGCTTCAAGAGCGGATATATGGGATCCACATAGGGGGAGGATTATTGGCACATAGGGTAATGAAAAAAGGATATTACTAGCCATACATGCAAAAAGAACACAGTTTCCTATATTTGAAAATGCAAGAAATGTCAACTCTTTTCACTATTGGTGCAACAACCAGCCAGTGACCTCAAGTCCCTCATAAGTCCTTAGCTATTTCACATCGTCGGCTCATTGCCCCTCGTGTTTGGCAGTAGGAAGTACTTGTTGGTCGACACTGACTACTTCTTTAAATGGGTTGAAGGGGAACCCTTGACGAATATCCGAGATATCAATATGACCAAGTTCATTTAACGGAATATCATAACACGATTTAGCATCCCTAAAATTATCATCATAGATAATGGGACTCAGTTCAAGAGAAGTTTCTTCTAAGATTTTGCGATGAGCACAGTATCAAGCATTATTATAATTTAGTGGCCTACCCCCACGGCAACGGGTAGGCAGAATCTTCAAACAAGATGATCCTTAACTGAATCAAAAAGCAGTTGGAAAAAGAAAAGGTCACTTAGGTAAACTAACTCCCCCCATGTTCACTAAGCATTCTGAACAATAATAAGGCGATCAACGGGCAAAATTATATTTGATCTAACTTATGCAATGGAGGCACGATGAAAAAATAAGATTGTCTCTTGTAAAACTCGCCTCCTACCAGGAGCATTTAGCCAAATAGTACAACGGTAGAGTCAAATAAAGATAATTCAAGGTCGGGGACTACTTGTTGAGAATAATTATGAGTAGTGCCAAAAGGCTCTTTGACGGGAAACTGGTGCCCAACTGGGGAGGTCCATTTAAAGTCATCCGTAAAGACATATTAGGAGCCTATCACTTGGAAATAATTTAGGGAAGAGAGGCTACCCAAGATTAGAACTCACCCAATTTGAAGAAATTTTACTTTTAGTTTTTTTAGTTTATGACATATTTTTCCATTTATTTCAATTTTAATGTTTCTTTACGGAGTTATTTTTTACTTTTCACACTAATACTTTATTCCAAGTGGCCGAAAAATGAGTACTTAATAAATAAGACCAATTAGAGAAATGAATTCTCTTTAACGTGTTATGTATCTTTGTGATAAATGTCTTCTCTAAAAATGTCTTCTTTTAAGCCTAACTAGTTAACCCAGCCAAAATCAACTGTGGATATAGGTCGACCAATACAAAGAGTTTTGGCGAATAACAAATATAAACAACAGATTAACACCGATGAAAGGCCTACTGGTAAACCTTAGGCATCCATGACTAACTAGGTCATAAAATCCTCTTTGGGTAATGACCACACAAATAGATGCATTTTTACTTTTCGGGTTCTAGGCCTAAGTTTAGATGTGACCACATTGCCTAAAAGGTAAGGATAGAAGGCCGTACATCACGGTGGAAAGAATAAATGTAAAAATTTCCATTAACACTTCTAAGTTATTACAGCCAAATTGAAAGAAATAAACGATTTACAATAAAATGGTGAATATGGCTAGATCAATTACACGATCGGAATAATTTATTATTGAACTCCTAACTCTGGTAGGTGGAACATCCAATGCATAAGGAGTAACGGTCTTAGTTACATCTCTGATCCTTAACAACCCACATGAACTCACCCTGTCGATGAAGTGTTAAGGTCAGTAGAGTTCATCGTCTCCATTAAGTCCGAAATTGCCAAGGTATTTCTTGATAAGGCCGATTGGAATGGAAACCATTAGGATCCACGACATGTTAAGCTTTTAAGGAGGATTTTAATGATCCAATCATCCTTGGTCATACTAATACCACAACTCAAAATACTGTTTGATCTTCGCTACAACAAGGGCATTAAGCCAACCATGCTTGTAACTAACATATTGAGCATTGCTTAGGGGAAAATCCATTTTGAGAAGAGCCTCATTGTAGCCATCCAAACCTGGCGAGGTTATTTGTTGAACTGGAATGTGAGACAATCAACTTTCTTGGCTAGACTTTTGATTGTTGATAATTTGTCAAGCAAAGTCTTTTTGTTCCTCTATATCTCTTCTATTAGGAAATTTTCCTTCTACCCTTGAGAGGAAGATTGTCCCTTAACCTTTTTTGTCTTCCCTAGCTCGTCCCTTAACTAGGCATTCTCTTCTTCTAAAAAGGAAGTGCCAGCCCCAACTTGTTCGATCGAACTGAACTTTTCAAAGCTCTCAAGCTCATCCCTCAAGTAATTGTTCTCTCTCCCAAGGATAGTGGCGACCTCTCTAGTTCCAACAAGAATGTCATGTAAAATAAATCCCTTCCTTGAATGAGTAGATTCTATGGTGGACAACCTTTCATTAAAATCGATATCACTGTCAAATCGATAAGCTTTGTTTTGAAGTTGGCTTTGAGATTAAACAACGACTCTATATGGCTATATTTGGCAGTAAAAATCATGTTATTAAAAGTAGCGTTGTCCTTAATTGCATGATGAAACAGGCGATGAAGACTCAAATATGCCTCTTTCACTTGAGCTAATACATCAGGATCTAGGTTCTCGTCAAGATCGTTGATGATACGAGAAATTCTCCACTAGTCGTTCTCGTATCAGAAAATCAAGTATAAAGTGAATAACAAGCAAATAGAGTAAGAAAAGAGAGATAAAACACAAGATATAGAGTGGTTCAGCCTCTAAAATAGGCCTACATCCACTGTATTGCTCCATTTTTATTATATGCGTTGCATAATACAATATGATTGAGCCTAAAGAGGCGTAAAAATATAAGAATAAAGGAGAATACATGGTAGAATTGAGGATTTTGGTGTACCAAAGTGGTGGTTGCGATGTCGATGAGTGGCCCTTAAGTTGTATATTGAGGTTGTGTAGAGAGAATTTGGTAAGGCTTCACCAGGTATTATAGAATTTGAACCCACCCCCAGTCTCGGGGTGTGGACCTCTATTTATAGGAGGATCATGTACTGTGTTATAACTGTAATGGATTCGAGTCGCGGCCTCTTTAGTGAACAGAATAAGGCTGTACCATGTAATATGTAAACTTGGGGGCCACACCCTATGCTATAGAAGGTTGCGGCCTATTAATGTGTCTAGAGATATAGGTTCCCCCTAATGTGTATGAGGGACTGTAGGTGTAACACCCTGTGGTGATTGGGCCCGCGGCCTATAAGCTTGTGTATATGAGTGACTGCCGCGGTAGGGTGATGTATTTTCCATATTAATAAGCCCCCAAGTCATAGTGAAAAGAGATTGCAATTGGGACTATGGCTGAGTAGTCAAGTCCTCTCAAGGTGCCGCGGTACTTCCAAGGCGATGCTCCGTCTTCCCGCGCCCTCTTATATAAATTGTTCTGGCTGTGGACTTCATTGCATTTCCCAAATCTTTGAGAGCATATAGATAGCCAACCTCTGTTCGTTCGTCCTCTTGCTTTTTCTGATGACCTTCAAAAGTTGCGTGTGGTCGTTTTGAGGTGGTTTGAGGCTGAGCTCCGTCGATGTCTTCATTTCCAAGTAATGTTTTCAATTACAAACCTCTTTAATAGCCTTTTCAGTTCACAATTTACTAATTCATCAACTGAATTTCTGCATTTATGTCTTTATGAATCTCCCGACCTTGAATTACATCTGCTATAGTCATCACAAATTTCACTTAGTCGAATGTATTTTGTTGAATTGTAATCATGTTTGTTGCTTAGATTTGAATATACTTATTTCTCCTAATTTCCCAATTAATCGAACCCATTTGAGTTCATGTAGCTATTTGGATTTGAATCAATCTTCAATGTTAGGCCAATTCATGAGTTTTGTTGATTTGGGTTAGACTTTAGGGTTTCTGAATTAGGTAACCCATTTTGTTCTTAACGTTCTTGAGAGTGACTCTTCGTATTCTAGGGTTTTTGATCTTTGAATTTACCCAGACTAAATACTAACTTGTTTGAGTGAGTGGTCGCGGCATAGTAAAATCCCTTTAGTAATTTAGGGCTTTCTTGAATCAATGCACCCTTCAAATATTGATATCTACAGCATAGAATGTTGCTGCGACAGGTATTAAACATGATGTTGCGGCACGCAGCTTAGGCTGCCGCATGTAGAGATTTTAGCTGTGGCCTGTAGTAACTCAGGATCGGTTCTCAGATAGATTCTGCGACATTTATCCCCTTGCATTATCCATAGTTTAATGACTACGACATATAAGAAGATAACATGCATCCTTACCCATAAAACAATATGCCGCGGTGACAATTAGCTTCTAGAGCTTTAGAACCCAACATTTGGAATACTTAGCCCATTTGGCCTAATATTTCTTATTCATCCTCGACTTGAGATATCATTACACCTGTTGCGACCTATAAAAGACCTTAGGACCATATTGGTTGTGGAGCCTAACTGCAGACTCTTTGCTTTTTAGGTACTGCTATAGCCATATAAACTTTAACCCCGATGAATTTTTGAGAGGCTTTTGGAACAAATATTTTGGAGCCTCTCCTACCGAACTTCCTTCAGTCCGTCCTTTGAGAAAATAGGGTCGTTCCAGTTGAGAGATTTCCCTAACTGTGTAGTGTTGGATTCAGACTCAGATTTCGCGGACATGGAATAAGAGGCCAATTCTAGCAACCATCTGATGGACATAGATGAGAATACTGCGGCAGGGGGTGCATCTAATGTTAGGGACGAACCTGCTGCCACATCTGGGAGGGTTATGAGACCTCTTGCTGCACTTAGTATCCGCAGTGCTATGACCCAAGAATGGGTTGATCAGGTAGCTGAGGCATTTAAATTTCCAGAGAACTTGATGTGCTCAGCACCTGCCGCAGAGCAAAGGCCATGCACGGCACTTGCTAGTGATGGCATCTACTTCCCCTTGCACGCCTTTATTTACGGGCCGTGACTTCCTGTCCTTGTTCCCATTAGAAGAATTTTCCAAATAATAAGGTTAGCCCCAACCCAATTAGATCCCAATGGCTAGAGGGCCATTCTTGCAGCTGTTATACTATGGGAGAATCAATTCAAGAGAGACATTAGTCCCAGGGAGTTTTTCCACTTCTACCGACCAAAGGAAAACTCTGTAAAGTTTGCAGGGTACTACTACTTCTCAGTCCACGACAGGGATGATACCCTTTACTCTGGGAGGCCTACCAGTGTAAAGAACTGGAAGGTCAAATACTTCTACATATCTGGAGAAGGGTGGGAGATCCACTCTGAAGAGAGTTAGATGGAGATATCATTTAAGACGCCGCGGTAATGGGGGTATCCCTCCAAACTAGGTACTTATTCAATTATAGCCCTGTCCTAACTTTATAGTTGCATATTATTCTCCACTTTGCTTCTGTACTAACCTTTGCATTTTTTTGTCGTTCTTGACAGTTTGCAATTGAGTAAGTGGAAATAAAAGAGAGTTGGCAAGGCCGCGGAAGTTCCTACTGAGGAGAAGAAGTTCAGTACACTTGTAACCTCTGCCTCCATCTTTGAAGCAGGCTACTTCCCCAACAAATCTATTCCCAAAGAGATCGGTGTCGAAGGTAATGCTATTATTTAATTTTTTAATTCCGCGACAGTTGTCTTTGAATTTGGATATTGATTTTGCTTTATTTTTTCTCAGGTGAGGATATTGATAGGTCTCGTTAGCATCTCAGCTAGTTGAGATGGATGAGGACAGGGTGGTCCTCAATAACACTGCTAGGCATAGGAAGAGAAAAAGGACCAAGTCCAAGGCTCCTGTCGCGGTTGCCCCTGGTGGCCAAGCTGATCCAATCGTGCTCTAAAATATTATTGCGGATAAAACAAATGATGCCACGCCCTCACATCAAGTTAAGGATTTGGCCCCTAATGAGAGGCCTGAGGGAACTTTTGATGATGATATCGGGTCTAACCTTACCGCATCAGGTCTGATGTCACCACTATGTGATTAAGGTGTCCGCATCACTTCTCTTGTATATGAGAGAATTCTCCTCCCCCTCCATCCATTATGGCTGTAAACGCAAATTTGCCTCCTCCGCAAAGCAGACGTCCGCGACCATAACTGCACAGACCAGATTCCCAGACTTCTTGGGATAATATTGCCTGTGCCATCCATATGATAAGGAAAGCAATGGATGGAGCCGACTTAGATCGGTTAGAAGTTGAGGACCATGAGGGCGTGGAGTCTTGTGCTCTCCACAATCTTCTGAGGGTAAGTAATTATAGCTTTCCAACATTCATTGCTATTTTGAGTTTTATCTTCTAACTCTCAATACACTTACAGGCTGCGAAAGCTGTGGCGACCCAAAAAATGCAGTATGAGGGTCTCTACAGACTTAAAGAGGCTGCGACAGGTGTTCACACAATGGATTTGGAGAAGGCTATAATTGAATCCTTTGAATCTGGGAAGAAATCTTCTGTCGCGACACTCCAGGCGGCTCATATGGACCTTGAAGTGGCTATCAAATCCAAGGACGAAATTAAGGATAATTTCAAGCAAGCTGCGAAGGCTCTCAAGGCTTCCCAAGCTCAGACTGTGGAAGCTTCCCAGGCCGTGGATCTTTCAAATGGAAATTTAAGACTTCTTGAGAAGCAACACGAGGAATTAATGATTAAAGCCGCCAAGGATGTCGAGGCTCATGCCGCGGCGATGAAGAAGATTGAGGAAGATCATACTGCGACTATTAAGAAGATAGAGGATGACCACTCTGTAGCCCTTGTCAGGGAAGATGAGCAACACGACGAAGCCCTTCAATTATCCATTGACAACATCGTAGCATTCTACAAAGGTTCCCTGGACTTCTTTCTTATCAACAACACAGCTTATATCCGCGGCTACCAAGAGCTGAGGTATAGGGTGGCAAAGAACTTCCTTGATGTCGCGGCTATAATTAAATCTTGGAGTGTGGTGGATGCCGAGCATGATGCCTGTGTAGCTGAAATGAAGGCTGAAACTGAGGAGAGGGCCAGGCTAAGGGTTGAAGCAGAGGTCGCAACATCAGATCATGAGACCGAGGAAACTACGGATAAAGAAGATAAAAATAAAGATGATGATGTTACTTATTAGTCTTTCTTTAATTCTCAATTATTGGGGTTGCGCCCCTCTCAATTTAACTTTTGATATTCAAGGTTGCAGCTTTTGTCTATATAACTTAAATAATTGAATTTTTGCCCAAGATTTGTAATTTTTGATCTTTAACATATGGGGCTACTGCCCTTTTAAACTTCTCCGATTTTACTATCAAGGTTGCGGCCACTTTTGGAAATCAATGGTTTATGTATTTCATTTGTCATCTTTGTACTTCCAATGCCTCAAAACTTAAATTATTGTCTGCTTGATTGAATAAACTTGTAGGAGTAATAGATTAAGGCCGCGACACCATAGTATAAATGGTTTCTTCACATAGATTGCGTCCAGATTTCTTCACATTGGACTTTACACTTGTATTCTTGTATATTATTACAATCTTGCATGTTTAATGGTGGCTGCAGTCTCTTCTTTTAATCTAATTTATGGGGAATGGATCCGTGGTACTTCTTGAATAGGGTTACGACACCTTTGAATGTTTGAATTCCCTTTGCGATAGCTTTATAACTGGATCCTAATTTAAATGTCCCTTTTCTTGAACAGGGCTGTGGTAGGTTAATAATCCTGCCAGCCTTTATCTGCCACATCTTCTGAATGAATTCACTTAATGACTGCAGCCATACTGATAAGGCCGTGGCACCTTTTTAGTCCTTTAGAAAATTAAGTCCATCCTTCTGTAGCTTTGGCGTGCTTCGTGATCACAGCAACATAGCCTCCTTTAATCTCTTTGATTGCCTTTCATGGCTTTCCTTTAGTCTCTTCAATTACCTTTCATGGCTTTCTTTTAGTCGCTTTAATTTCCTTTCATGGCTTTCCTTTAGTCGCTTCGATTATGTTATTATCAGCCCCCCGGGCTAGGTATTATGAAGCTTACCCAAGCTTATGTGGATATATATAAAGCCTTCCCAAGATATAATAGGATTATTCACAAATAATTAAGGCTCTGGCCCCTTTAAATATAGGATTATTCGTAGATAATTAAGTCTCCGGCCCCTATGGTTTATTTTCATCCTTTCCCAGCGAGGTATTATGAATCTTCCCCAAGCTAATATGAGATCACTAAGTTAATGATGTTTAGTCTCATATCCACCAAGTTAATGATGTTTGCCGAGGGAGTAACCTCCCCGTGCTAATGACACATCCTGAAAGCTAAGAACGGGTATTGTAAGCCCTCGTGGCTAATAACACATCCCGAAAGCTTAAACAACATGCTTGAGGCCCCCGTGGCCAATAATACTTTTTAAGAACTGCTTCTGAGATTGTAGCTATTATATGATAGGATATGGTCTTTATGAGTGATTGTTATAGACCAATTCAGATAGTCGCTCTCAATAGTTGCTTTCATTATTTTCAATTATCTTTTGAATTCATATAATCAGGCGTCATTGTGGGCGTTGTGAGCCCGTTTGAATATAATCATTCCCGATGTAACATATTGTCTCGATTGAGATCTGTTGAAGACAAAACGGTCTTTTATAAGATAACATTTCATGGAAATGAGAATAAAAATATGTCACTATAAGAGTGAACTTGATTTCATATATCTATTCATATATATATGACTTTGTAAGGATAATACACAGTTTAATTTAAAACAGTGTAAGAATAGTTTCACTGTAAAATAAGAACAAATGAAATCTAAAACATAAGCATGAAAAATGGGCATATGGCCTGTCAGACTAGGCTGGTCCCCTAAGCATATCTAAGGAACCTCTGCAGCATCCCTTGCCCAATTAGCCTTTTAACTTCATCCTTCAGTGCATAGCATTGCTCAGTGTCATGACAGTGGTCCAGATGGAATTTGCACAACTTGCCTTTGTTCCTCTTGTGGGGTGGAACTTTAAGCTTCTCTGGCCATTTCATCAGCTTGTCCTCTTTAATGGACTCGAAGATGTATTCAATTGGTAAGTCCAATGGGGTGTAGGCCTCAGATATCCTTTCTTCCTTCTCTATTCTCCTTTTTTGGCTCCTGCTGGCGTCTTCCGCGGATGGAACTTCTGGGGCTGCGGCAATAATGATCCTGGCTTTCGCACCCACATTGGCTGAGGCTGCGGCCTCAAGCATGAGGACCCTTTGAGTCAAATAGTTGACTTGGGTCTGGAGTAAGGCATGATTATTGTAGAGATGGTTGAGGTGATTGTACAGCTGCACAATCTCATCTTTGATTTCTGCGCTCTGGCTGGATTCTCCTTCCATTTTCTTCTCCGTTAGTCTTTATAATATATATAATCTGAGACAAAACTAGCTGAAATGAGTAATCACTAAATATTGGATTAACCAAGTAGGAAGCTAGGATGCAGCGTTTGCACTGCTGCATAACATTATTACTGAGGTCGCGACCAGTAAGGCACATAGGTGTACTACCGTGGCCTTTGTATGATATTCACTAAGGTTAAGCTGGAGACCACCTTAATCCGTTCCTTGATGTTTTGAAGCTTATATAATGCAACCGCACTAGTAGAGGCCGCGTCCAGAAAGGCATTTTGAACTGCCAGGTCGCACCCCCTTCTAAGCAGCTAAGGGAATAATCCCAAGATTGAAACCCAGGAACTGAGTTTTTCTCCCAACACACATAGAGAGCGATCCTACTAAGGTATATTACTGAGAGAATACTCTCACGGTGTACAAAATGGCACAATTCCAATGATAAACCCTAGATCATAGGTCAATAATAGCGAAAAGGGAATAAATACAATCCTTCCCTAATCATTCATCTTTTCGGGGCTAAAGCCCATCAAGCTTTTCAGCATTATCTAGATGAAACGATATCACTGAAGTATGTAAAATAGATCTAGGGTCATAAAATGGAGACCCTATAATAGATCTGAACATAAGAAATATCCAGTTAAGGGTGCAAACATAGAATAGAGCTCAATAACCAAAATTTACTTATGAGATGATGACCCACAAGGATCCCCATGAATATAATTAGGTGTTTAAGAACTCACAATATAGAGAAACAAGATTGAAATATCTCGATTTTCACAGACAGCGCCAAA
This sequence comes from Sambucus nigra, assembly GCA_949130495.1. NCBI lineage: Eukaryota > Viridiplantae > Streptophyta > Magnoliopsida > Dipsacales > Adoxaceae > Sambucus > Sambucus nigra. The sequence goes on along the minus strand of OX422223.1, from coordinate 209,520,194 downwards.
TTGATGATACGAGAAATCGTCTACTAGTTGTTCTCTTATCAGCAACTCAAGTATAAAGTGCCTAACAAGTAAATAGAGAAAGTAAAGAGAGATAAAATACAAGATATAGAGTGGTTCAGCCTCTAAAATAGGCCTATGTCCACTGTGTTGCTCCATTCTCATTATATGCGTTGCATAGTATAATATGATTGAGCCTAAAGAGGCCTACAAATATGAGAATAAAGGAGAATACATGGTAGAATTGAGGATTTCGGTGTGCCGGAGAGGTTGTTGTGATGCCGGCGAGTGGCCCCCAAGTTGTATGTTGAGGTTGTGTAGAGAGAATTTGGCAAGACTTCGCCAGGTATTGTAGTTACTGAACCCACCCCCAGTCTCGGGTTGTGGACCTCTCTTTATAGGAGGATCATGTACTATGTTGTAACTATAATGGATTCGGTCCGCGACCTGTTTAGTGAACAGAATAGGGCCGCACCCTATAATATGTAAACTTGGGGGCCGCACCCTATGCTATAATAGGCTGCGGCCTGTTAGTATGGCTAGAGATATAGGTGCCTCACAATGTGTATGAGGGACTGTAGGTGCCCACTACCTATAAGCTTATGTATGTGAGTGACTGCCGTGGTAGGGTGCTGTAATTTCCATATCAATCGTCATCATCATTATCTTCATCATGACTAGCAATACATATTCTCCTACATCTTTTCTGATAGTCGCTCTAAATAGCAACCATGATGCAAGCTTTACATTAAACTACATGAACAATTGGTCGGATATATGAGTTTGTTAGATAAAACATAAGATTTTCGAAAATCATACGAGATAATAATGCTCGAATCAAACCATTAATTCCCTTAAAAGGTATTACAATTGGGGCGTGCCTCTACATCAATGGAAAACAAATAAGAAAATATAATACTCCCCAATATAAAACCCTAAGAAGACAATTTGTTGACCTTCTCCTTCTTGGTCACATGTTCAGCAGTTGTGTGGTTTAGATCAATAGCATGTTCATCAGTTGATTGAGTTTGATTAGTAGCATTCTCCTATGCAAGAACCTCGTCGTCCTCATCCTCAACTTCATCCTCAAATTGAGGGTGGAACCTAGAAGATTTTTTTAACTTGAATAAAGTTGCATCCCAACCATTCTTACAAAATACATTTTTAAGGTAGGCAATTTTTTTTTTGCATTTATCAAGGCCTTATCCTAGCCATCAGTGAAGGCGTCTTCCTTGGCCTTCACCTCATATCCAAAGTTTCCCTAGCTTTGGCCTTAACCTCAGTTGCCTGGGTTTTAGCTAAGTCGACCTTAACCTTCGCATTTTCGGCATCTTTTTTGGCTTGCTCAACGATGGCCATAAGAGCACCAGAGTCATCAATATTCTTCTAAAGAGTGACCTTCTTGGGCTCTAAGATCTTGACCTTATCCTCAAGCTTATTTTTCTCAGTCTCCTGATTCTCATTAATACAACGAGCAACCAAAAGAAATTTGTGTAACTCTTCAAATGCAACCTACGTGTCAAAGGAGGATTCCTTCTTCTGATCATTCGTTTTGAATAATTGATCGTAATCAAACAAGAATTTCAAATCAAAAGGAAAAATAAACACAAGAAAAGTATAAAAGACGGGTATAAAGAAATAATATGGAAGCGATCAACTTACAAGGGATAGGTTGCAGTTGGAACGCTCCAACATCATTGAATAGGGAAAGGTGGAGGCAGTTGCCCTATTTATAGGGTAAACCCCATACCTAACAAGGTTCCTGGATAGATCGAGACAAGTAACGATAGATTGGGCAGCACCCTTGACCTCATCAGTAGCTTTTTTCCCCATAATCTCCTGTAGAGGAAGATGATCCTTATTTTGCCTCTTGAAAAAAGGCTTGTGGTCCTTGGAAGGAGAGCCGTCAAGGTTCATTAGTTTGGTGGAACCCTCAACATCACTTATCTTGCTTGTTGCTCGAGCAAGTTCTTTCTCTTTACCCAATGTACGAGCAGGGTGAGGAGATCTAGTACCAACATTCGCGACACTAACATTGGCTCCAATCAAATTGGTGACTTTCCTCTTTGTTATAATACTGGGAGAAATGATGGAAGGAAACTAAGAAATGTAAATTGGTTCAAAGGATGACGATATACTTTCCTCGGCTAAATAGTTCCTAAGTCTTTAGGGGATGTGCTCTTCTTGGATGATTGGGCCTTCTTTGAGTCAGGGGAAGTGGAGGCCTCTGGGTCATCCAAGGCGATTGGGATGATCGACCTTCCCTTTATAGGCCTTAAAACAAATGAAGTGGTAAGGATCTTGTAACCGAGTAAGAATTTTGATGACCTTGGATGCTTAACAACTCCAACTCTCTATTAGATGAACCAAATCGCCCAAAGATCAACCAAAATGACATCGTTGTCACGTGAAATTATCTTCTTGCTCTTCGCTACAAAAAGAGAAAAAAGTAGAGCATTAGCATCAATCAAGGGAGAATCACAAATCTAATAAAAAAGGATTTATAACATATTCCTTGCCTTTCCTGATGACATCTTTCCCCTTCATATGATACCACCTTTGTAAGGGAAGAATGTTGCCAAATTTTCAGAATCAGATCGTGATCCAAATAATACGTATTGGAATTAGGAATGATGACAAACGGGGCTCAGTTATGCTCTCTCGTCTTCATATAATTAATTTTCTTAGCAGTTGTCACCTATTGCTAACAATACATGATCTCAATTATGCGGAGATGATATAGATCATTAATTCAATTGACCTCATTAATAATCTTTCATGTGTTTCGGGAAACTTGGGTTGGGACCACATAAAAGTATTGACAAAACTCCAAAAATAACCGATTTGGGGGGAAAGTGGCCTCGCGCTCAGAAGATTGAAGGCAACCAATGTCCTTCAAGAAGGGCACAAAGGTCACACGGACCATGAACTAATTCTACTAGTGCCCATTGGTGGATTCGATGTTTAAGTCTAAATTCTTCCAACGTGTTCTCATCAATAACATACATCATATCTAATGATCATAAGTATAATGAGATAACTAAATAGAGAAAGTGGAGAAGAATGAAATGAATATAGAGTTTCGAAGAAATTCTTATAGAAGGAATGATAAGATCTCCTTTGAAAGAATACAGATTACAAGTTTTTCAAACGAATTGGAAAATAAGCAAAAGTGTGAGAACCGCCACCTTACAGTTGGAAGTGCCCTCATGATTCCCCAGAAAAAATGATGATTATACGCTAATATGATGATTAATGAGACAGTGGTTCACTACCAAAAAGAAAAAAGGAGTAACATTTACCAGCCTACCGCTGGAAGCGTCTAAGGATTAAAAAAAGGCTTTAAATTTAGGGATATTTATAAGACTTCCCTTCGATCAAACCATTCAATACTCCAGCAAGCCAACTTGTCAAAGTCATCAGCCGACTGAGGAACAACAAAGCCCAACGACCTCAGGGTAAATTATGGGGACCAAAGATACGAAAGAGCCTGACTTGCACATGTTCAGCACGGGCCCATAGGTTTCTTCCATATCAAGTCGATTAAGTATCCATGTAATATAGGACTCCCACATACATATCCCTTGGGATAGTTTAAACTAATAAGCGATAGGTTTGAACTTTTAGGCATACCTATTAATATAACTAATGATTCTCTTAAAGTCCTCTATAAATGTAAACCCTCTCCTCTTGGGGATAAACATGTGAAATTGTAATGTCAAGCAGTACTACAACTCTGTCGACCTATTCTCTAAGTTAATAAAAGAGAAACTCCAAACTCCGTGGGAATAGGCATGTTGTCGAACCACATATATTCATACATTGTGTGATTTTTTATACTCCCTCTTGAGTGTTTTTTCTTATTTAACTTGTGTGCATTGAAAACAAGCATGGTTAGAAATTACCACCTATAACTATTAAGGGTTTTTTCCCTCAAAATTTACACTTTTTTAAGTCAACTTAGTACTTTATTACTATGTTTATTCCTCAAAATTTACATTTTGTAAGTCAAGTTGGTAGCTTACTAATAAGTTTTTTTTTTATTTTTACACTTTGTAGGTCAACTTAGTAGCTTAATACTAATGCTTTTCTCAAAATTTACACTTGTTTGGTGACTTTACACAAATATTTCTATGGTTTTAGATGACTCTCATGTTTCTTTTGCCTTTGTAGCCCGTCATAGGAATAAGTCCCCTCATAGCATCTCAACTGGCCGTGCTTGCTGTTGATGTTGATCTAGTTATTGAATCTCATTCTCACTCATCCTCCCATGATGATTAGGGTTCTATTGCCATCATACAAAGGGAGGAAAGTGAGTCTGGTTTTAAGTCTATTATGCCTATTGTTTCTCTATCTCAATTCTACCAACAAATGCTTGAGGGTAGCACTTTTATTCTAAGCTCATTCAGGTATGTGCTTGATCGAATACCGATTTCTCATCTAGAGAATTTTGTCAATGATTTCATGATATCTCATCATTTAACGCTGACCTATATTTTTCACATGGTAGTTATCGTTGTTTGTGATATTGAAAAAATTCTGCCTCTTCCCTAGAGATATCTATGTTTAATCAATTTATCAATAATCTTAAAGCACTGAAGAAGGATGGTTTTGATTTTTCATGGCTCATCAACAAATTAAGGGATCTGAAGGATCCTCACTAAGCAGCCTGTCATTATAGAAAGAAAATTAAGATAGCTCACCCCTCAGATTGAGAAGTGTGATCACATAGTAGTTGTAGTAGAAAAAGCCATGATCGATGCCAAAAGGGAGTGTTGTCGCACACCGCAAAATCCGACAGACGGGGTGGCCAGCCACTGCCGCCGAACTATGCTGAGCGTGAACTAAATGAATACCATTCTTAGCATGAGACAGATATGAGACATAAATAATAAGTCCATAAGATAAATGATTGAATCAATCTCAAATGATCATAAACCACTAAGCGATAAAAGATCCATCACATGTTAACTTTGAATAAATCCAATCTCCAAAAATGATTAAATAAAACCTGCATAATAAAGCTCTGAATAATCCAACATAAATCCTCTAAACAACTTTGGAACCGAATGGCCTCATAAAACTCCAATGAAGTCTCATAATTAAATATGACTGGAAAAGAAAGTCTAACTAAACTATGCCATAAAATAAATAACTCCAGCTGCACCTCCAAATGATAACTCCTATAAACTTATGCAGCTTCTCCAATTCTAATCCTGAAAAAGATTAGTCAACGCATGGGTCAGAGCCAAAGCCCCGAGTAAGAATACACACTACTTCCCTCAAATAGGATCCTTGAATCTAGAAAGTAGCATTATACGCAATAAATATCACAATAGAATATTTTAAAATTAAACGGGATAATTAAACGCGATAAATATAAATTACTAACTACCCATAGGAATCCCCATTTAAAAGTCACACCAATATGATTTTAAAATTCCCAAGTCCCACGGTGTTAATTTATTAAATTAACCAATTTTTTTTATTATTGTTCTCACTTTTTATTAAAGTGTCACACTTCCCCTTGTCAATCGCCCTCTGAACCGTTTAAACTGTCAACCCCGACACATAACAAGGTTCCACACACGACACGGCATAAATCGCCCTCTGACCCGTTTAAACTGTCGGCCCCGACACATTATGTCGTCACAAATTTTAATACCCGTTTTTATCTTAGGCATTAATTCCCAATTTCTTAATTTATAATCACCCCACCCATTTAATCGATGTGAGATCCTCAAAATACACCTTAGTCCCATAACTAAGGGTCCTCAAGTTATCAATAAGTCCTACCCTATGTATATGATGAATTTCTAACTTAAATTTTGACCTAGTCTCAAGCCTAGACTAGCGTAACGACGATAAAGTACCAAAAATCAGCCCACCCCCAAGATGATAAAAATGCGATAATATACCCTCACTAGTCCCATACCTAGAAGGCGTAAATCATTAAAAGGCCTACCCACTAGTCCCATACCTAGAAGGCATCTTAAAGTATAGGGAGAGAAAAATTTACCCAACAACCCGTCGTCACAAAGGCAATATAATAATACCAAAAAGTCACACAAACAAGCATCATTAATCAACATATAAAACTACGTATGATAGTCCAATTCAATTTAATCATAATTTAATTATCACCTCGTCATAACCTCCAATAAATCTTATTTAATTATTTAAATTAAATATACCGCTATTTCATCTTTTAAAACATCAAACTTCTAATTTCATTTTTTCAACAAAAATTACATAGGTTATACGCCCCCAAATCCATTTATTTTAAAACTAGGTTTTTCTACATGCAACCTACACCAATAAAATCCAAAATCACTCATGAATCCTACACACCCAAAGGGTTATGAATATTCTTCAGATTAAAGGATTTTATAAAAGCAACCCCATAGTTAGTGTCTACTTTCTCTAATTAAGTCATTAATTATTTTTAAGAAAACATGTAATTAAGTGTTTAGGCGACACTTAAAACGCATAATACTAAAGGAAAAGAATAGAGTATTCATGCCTGTAAAAATTTATTGAAATCTGATTAGAAATCTGGATTCCTCTCGAAAAATTAGCAAAGAAGTGTTCTTGAATCAATCTTGAATAAGCCCCAATTAAGCCTCCCAAAACTTGTGACAAAAAACTTGATTATGAAGAAGGTTGATGATTATGAGTGAGAGGAAAAACATTTGGAAGTGTTCTCTGGTGAAAAACTGGAGAAAAATTGATTATGAGAAGTCCCCTTACGGATTAACAAGGTTATATAGTAATTAGGAGTCTAAATTCTACACAAACTCTAATTAAAAAACAACTTCAACGCATGTTTTCTGAAGGCATCGATCGATCGATGCCCAGGCGTCGATCGATCAATCGCCCAAAAAAACTGACAGTTTTGCTTAAAAATATATGGGACAAATATTTAAAAATTCATATAAAATTCGTTTTAAGTCTGATTTCAATTTCGCTTGAAGTTTTATTCTTCTAAAATCATAACAAACATATTTAGCCAATAAAAATTATTAAATTCAAAAATTTATTTTTCTCAAATATTCCAATTAATTAATTAAAATAATTAATAAAAACATGGGGTGTTACAAGTGTGAACTCGTGTTTAAATGGAACTCACAGGTTGAAGTAAATATTTCTGCTATATCTGAGCATCAACGAAAGGTTGCTCAAGAAATAGCTGTTATAGTTGGAAAGAGCTTCTTCACTTCTTTCAGCTTTGAATTTTTTATCGGAATAAACTCATTATTCTATATCTCTGGGCAGTAGTCTCATTTTAAATTTTAATTATTTTAAACTAAAATACAAAGATATTATTTATTCTTGATTATCATATATACACTTCATTCCTTGCTTCAATACATATATTAAGAACTAATGTGGTTCTTCGCTTTTCTTCATGTACTAGTTAGTAAAAGAAAATTACAAGTTCCATCCTCAAACATAGTAAATTTTTAGCCACTTGTTTTTAACTTTAAAAGGCCTATCATCTTTATTTTTTTAGATTAGACAATAACCTGAGTCATGATATTCTTTAACAACACAAAGTCCTTCTTAATTTACTGAAAACTTTTATAAAGGAATTTCTATAATGTTATTAACAGAAGCTTTCAAGACTAAATTTGGTTCCACGAACTTCCTTGGTATCACTATGTTCTCATAATCTTTGGAGAGTTGATTAATATGGACTTGAAAATGCTTCCTCACGTTGTCTATGTATTCATACAGTAGTTTTAATTAAATATGCCTACTTTGTGGAAGAATATTGCTTCGTAAGACATATCTGGTAGATGATACTTCTAATTCCACTAGAAGCATTGCTTCAGCTCTATAAACCAAAGAGAAAGGTGTAAAACCTATTGGTTTCCTACTGGTTATTCGATAGGACCAAAGTACCATATGCAGCTTATGGTCCCATGCACCAGGGAAATCTTCCATCATTTTGGTTAAAATACTAACTAAAGTTTTGTTTGTGGCTTCTCCTTGAACATTACCTTTAGGATAAGACATTATTTAGGTGTGGTGGATGATTGGATATTTATTAGTTAGCATTGTCACTTCTTCATTGATAAATGGAATTCTACTATCTCAAATAATAACCATGGGAATGCCAATATTACAAATAATATATTCTCTAATTAATTGTGCCACCAATCATGTTCTTCCTCTTTTCAAAGGTACCGCTTCTCTCCACTTTGTAAAGAACTAAATTTCTATGAGAATCCATATTTTTTACCCTAAATGGGGTTTTAATTTCTCGCACAAGATCATATTCCAATATGGTGTTTCCAATGAATGTAGATTAACTAATGGAGCATGGATGAGATTAACATGAATCTAGCACACTTTGTATTTTCAAACAAACTCAAGTGAATCTTCATCCAATATTGGCCAATAATATCCAAGTGTAATAAGTTAGTCATATAATTTGGCTCCTCGAATGTGAGCTGGATTGTGACCTTTTTTGAGAACCTCTTCTCCTTCCCCTGTGGTAATGCATTATAAAGGCCTATTAAAGTATCCTTGCCGACAAAGCTTCTCCTCCAGTAAGTTGAACCTTGGGATCTCTTTTTAAGTGCCATAGCATCTTCCTTCTTTACGTGAATAACTCTATCTTTTATAAAATCAATGTAAGGTTATCCCAAATCCGTTTGAGCTTTTAAGAAGTTGTAGTCAGCTAGTTGGAAATAAATTTGACATTTATCATAAACTCTTTGTTTGGTTGTTGCATCTTGCATCATCGAAGGCCAAAAATACCCCTCTGTTTGATTTTTTCTATATAAATAAATATCAGTGCTCTCACAATGCTTCTTATGAGTTTTTTTTAACTGTCTTTGAGCTTCCCCAGGGCTTAGGCATATGGCTAACCATCCATTAGGATTTTTATAATACAAACTCTCTTAAAGATGGAAGAATTATGCTAGCTCGGTAAGATTCATAAAACTATCTCTTATTTCCAACTACTTTCTTATTGACTCTAAGGCATCATCTATGGGAAATAGCTAGAGCAGAGAAGATGGAATTATCCTGTGATGGATCACCATAGTCGTTGATTCTCCTTATATAGTTATCTTTCGTGTAATTATTGCATAGCATCAGCATGTTGGTTCATTGTTCTTGTATGTCTCTCTATTTTAACTTCATGAAACTAGTCAATAAACCTTTGCATCATTGTTCGATAAGGAGCTAGGTTGTAATGCTTCAATGTGCATTTACCATTCGCTTTTTTAATCACCAAGTTAAAGTCTCCTTTGATTCGGAGTGAACGAATACCACTTAAAAGGAGTCAAGTAATCCTAGAATCAAAGGTTCATACTCCGCCTCATTGTTTGAACAAGGTAAGTCCAATTTAAAGGATTGATAAATCTCCTTATTTCCTCTAGATAAAATTACTCCAACTCCTCAGTTTCCTTGATATGATGATACCTAAAACTCCATGGACCATTACTCCAAGTCATCCTCGCAAGTGTTAAATTTTAAATCATAACCAAGTATATTTTCATGAGGTGGATCAAACAAACTTGAAGGAAAGATATCAAATAAATTGGCATAATTTTGGCTCTTGATTGCGCGAGAAACAATGCACTTCAAGTTATAATAAAAAGGAATAAGGAACCACAATGTCATTCTCCAAAGCAAGATTGTTCATGCCAGTAAAAACTTAATTGGATCACATTTTCTCACTATATGGATAGTGAAAGATAATATAAAATGCCTAAGTTTTTAGCCAAAAAGATGCCTTTCTATACTAGTATATCTTGCTTCAGGACCATGGATGATTCTACTCAAGTAGTATACATGTCTTTTTTATTCCTCAATATCCTGTGTTAACAGTGCATTTATGTATCTCATAGTGGAGGATATATAAAGTAGAAAATAAACTCCTTCCTTAGGTGGAATCATCATTTTAAGAGCTATGAATAATCTCTTTATCTTGTCAAAAGCTTCCAGGTGCGGTTACTCCCATTTGAACTTTGTAATCTTTTGCAAGAGCTCCATCAATAGGTGAATTGTCTCCGATAGACCTCAAACAAATCTCCTCAAGTAAGAAATATTTTTTAGGAAACTTTTTAGATCTTTATATCTCTTTGGTAAAGGCATATCAAGAATTCTTTTTTGTTTGATTAGGTCCCTATGCACTCCTTAGCAATCAACCACAAAACCTAAGAATTTTTCACTTGTTACACAAAAGGCACATTTGAATGGGTTCATCTTTGCTTGTACTATCTACATCTGTTGAAAACCCTTCTTAGATCAACTAAGTATGAATCATCCTACTTTGATTTAATAACAAGATCATCCACATAAAATTCCAAAATGACATGGAAAGTTCGTGAAAAATAGCCGTCATTGTCCTCTAGTTTGTTCCCCCCATATTTTTCAAACCAAACGACATTACATTGTATATAAAATTAGCCAAAGGAGTTCTGGAAGATGTCTTCTCTGCATAATCTGGATCAATTTTGATATGGTTATAACTAACATAACCATCTCTAAAACTATATATGTCATAACTAATAGTTTAATCAATCAAGTTGTCAATCGAAGGTAGAGGAAACTCATCTTTGGGTCAAGTTATATTAAGATCTTTAAAATCAACAAAAATACGAATTTGTACTTTATCATTCTTCCCCATAGGCATGATGCTGGAAAGCCAAATTCAATGATGGATTAGCTTGATAGATCCAACTGCCAGCAATCATTACACCCCAGCTTTAATTTTGAGATCTAACTCACGCTTGTATGTTTTAGCTGACTGCTTGATCAATATTGCTAAACGAAAAATGTTCAATTTATGGCAACTCACTTATTGATCTATCATTGTCATATAAGTGTATTTCCACGAAAAAAATGTCTTTAAACTCTCGAATGAGATTAATTAGCTTCAACTTCTTCGCATCCTCTAGGTTTTTTGAAATGAAGATTGGCCTTAATTCATCGCTATGCTCAACTAAATCAATCTTCTCTAGCTCTTGAACTTGAGGTTTAAGATGGTCTTGAGTACATTTAGGCTCATCCTAAATATCGTCCACAAACTCTTAAATGTTTGATTTATCAATTACAATACATTGTTCTTGATTAACAAAAGATTTTATATTCTCGATCAGCTTCTTCAGAATTTTTAACTGCTCCTCACACCTTTAAAGGTGATATATCACCCTTCCATCAGTAAGCACCACTTTTTCGCATTGTTGTGCTGAGGTTGAGGGTGCCTTACTTTTCTTAAAGTTTCCTAATCGCTCTATCGCTGGTATATTAGCTCTACTTAACGCATTCTGCTACTTCACCTCTTATTCCATCGGGTCAATACTTGGCTTCATTCTATCTATAAGTTGTTGAGAAATAAAATGAGTTTTAGGAACAATCTGCCTCCCTTACTTAACTTGGAAAGCTTATTTAAACTCTTCCTCTTTATTTCTCACAGGTTTCAATTTATCCTTGACAAAAGGCACTCACACACCTTCGATACACCTTGTGAGGATACATGCTTCCTCATTTAACTCAGTATAAAAAGTAGCATCCACCAAATGTGCTTCCTCCTTTGCAAAAGGATTTTAAGTTTCTCGGATCACAATCTCTATTCCTTTAACATTGGCCTTTTGACACTGATGGTATGTTGAAGGACTCAGACCATGGTTGTGCATTTAAACCCTCCCAATTAACAAATGGTATAATGTAAATGACAAAATCATGGGGAATTTAATGTGTGAAGTGAGATTCCCTATTGTTATTACAATATTCACATAACCAATGGACTTGAAAGTTTAGTTATCATAACCTGATATTGAAAGAGGTATCGAGACCAACTTTTTTTTGAGACATTGGTGGGATAAAATGAACTAATAGGCATGATGTTTACCGAAGTACCTCCGTCCAAAAAAGATCTAGCGAAACTTATTCCATTGATGTCAGTTATCACATATAAATGCCTATTGTGAGAGAACCCGATTGATCTATCTGAGTCTTAGAAAGTGATCTCAGATATAAACTTTCATATCAATTTATCTATAGGTCATCTTCACATTAAAGACGGAACGTCATTTTTCTTCGCTATGTCAAAGATGGCTAATAACTGTGGGAAAATAGGCGTTCGTGTTACTATTTATTTTATAGCTTATAAATGTTTGGCCACCTAGACTAGTAACATAGTGACACCTATTAACATTATCATAAGGATTTCCACATAGATTAAACCTGATCGACACAGGTACCCATTGGTTGGCCCTCCTCCTGACCACATCTAAGAAACTGAACCATAAACCATATGAGTAGTCATGCATGGTATATTCAATAGCCACCTTGCACATGCACATGAAAAGACACCCAAGTGCATATTATTATGTAAAGGTGTAAATCCTTGAATCTATAAATTCATTCCACCTCTTGACTTTCTACTTACTATAAATACACTACTTCCCCCAACTGAGGGGGAAAGCTTCTATAACCTTATTGCACCTTGTAATTGTAACCCAGAGGTTAAAATGAACCCTGACCAGCCTGATCCGTGGATGTAGGATCATTTCCTGAGATGAACCACGTAAAAATTCTCTATTGTCCCTATAGTTTACTTATCTATGATTATAAGTTCGGTAACTACGATATAAAATCAATATCCAAATTTAGACATCAACAATGCCTACCGTTGTCTTTGGCTCCTATGACTATACAAAAACCTAAACTATTTTTGTACTCTTTATAGGAGTATAGTGGCTACTATGGGTATCGAATCCAGAGGAAATGTTGATAGACGCTAATTGATTTCTTACTTCATAATATAAGTGCAAAAGATAATGGTTTTAACAAAAGATTAATATAGGCATGTATTAAAACTAGGATTAACAAAATGAGTAAAAACTATAGATTGATAATAATATCCCTCGCCTCGGGTTAATTAGTATAAATAGTTACATGGAAAGACAAGTTTATTAAGATTAAATCTCATTTCATCAATTAATCAAATCTAAAGTTGTCAGCCCCTAAATTGTCATGAAAGCCTACTATGATTTTGGCATCAACAAATATCCCTGGAATTACACACGCAAGGTCATAAATATGATACATACATGATATACACTATTATATCTCCTAGGTGCAACATCAAGAACAATGCAACTCATTTAACGTAGTATATTCCATTACCAAAGCAAAGCAACCCATTAATTCAAGGCGAGTTCAATCATTCTCAACCTAAAATAAATTAGCTAAAAAGCATACGAAATGGAATGAAAATAAAGGAAAGCAAGAAATTAAGCATAAAACTAATCATCAAAGAAAGAATATAGGTTAACAAAGCAAAAAACAGATAAATACAACTTACATAAATGGAGAAGATTATGAATAGTGCCCTTACACACAAACCCTTCGAGAGATAATGGAGGAAAGCTCCCAATACTAACCAAAACCTAACCTAAACTAATACAAAATGAAAGATATCTCTCTAAAAATATCCTTATATATATATATATATATATATAAGGGATAAAAATAGCCGACTTGCCCAATATCTGGTATGACTTGGTCGATCAGTACTTTGATCGGTCGATCGGTGGAGCTGAATAATTCCCACTAGTATCGAGCTAAGGCAAATTCTGAAGGGTCGATCGATTGATGGAGATTGACCAGTCGATCGAGACTCTATTTTCTAGTCACTTTGTTCTTTGAAAGGGAGAAAAGCTGCATTATGGATTTGGCTCTAACTTGATCATCCGAACTCGAAACGAGGAGTCGTTTGCAGCTACACAAATCTAACTCAATGAACTAGCTCTTATAGAGTTACTTTGTCTGTACCAAGAATTTTGAATTTATAAAAATGACCTTGAAGTTACGTCAAACGACGAAACATTTTCGAAATGCAACCAAATGCTCCATTTAGCGTTCAATTACTTACAAAAGCTCACATAAACCTTGCACAATATATATATATATATATATATATATATATATATATATATGTGTGTGTGTGTGTGTGTGTGTGTGTGTGTGTGTGTGTGTGTGCGTGCGTGTGTGTGTGTGTGTGTGTGTGTATCAAAAACAAGGTTAAATAATAATTGAAAATAAAAGTAGGAAATAATTGAAAACAAGTTGTAGAACGCATAAGACTAATGGGCACTAATCTACAATATTCGTGACGCACCAATGGCCTGAGTAATTTCCAACCTGCTTTACAGTGCAATCTCAACCCGATAAAATAACCGTAAAAACTTTGGTGACTTTGATACAGCTTAGTACTTTAAACCTTGATCCACCTTATATTCTTTTACCTGATAATCTTATTTGATATCTCTGTCACTTGGTTCATCGTAGGAAAGAAGCAAGTTATCCATTCCTTGCAAATAGTTGTCATATATATCTTGGAAACCATATTCTTATCTTATTCGACCTTCTTCTTCATCATCAAACGCAACAACCATGTATGCTCTATGGGTTGACAATGGATTGTTATTAACATTGCATTGTGGAATCTGCAAAGTCCCTGCTAACATATGCTTGTTGATGATCTTCCTCTAAGTAAAACATGAAATTGTGGGATGAACCATGCACTAATGGATCTGGTAGTAATTTGGGCTAGCTTGAATGTCTGTCCCAAGAGCATAAGATGGAGAGTTTTTAGGAGGGAAAACTAATCCGTCGCCCAATATATTATTGTAGTAACTTATTATCTCTTTAACACTAAAAGGCAATGTAGTTGGATCCTCTTGATCAAACTTCCTTTTATTTTTCTTCTTATTCCCTATTTTTCTTACTTCTTCGCTTCCTTTAGCATAACTAACTCATGAAAATTGGACTCTTCTAACTGCTTCACTAGCAGGTAGTTTCCATGCAATGTTAGTCATGACATGGAGAGATCAAATGACTAGTGCAATATTTTGAGTTTCTCCTGTGAAGGATTTAAATGTGCATTATCTAGTCTCATTTATCAAATTACAAGTGAAATCTAGTAGCAATCCTTTGACACAAACTTAAAGGAGCTTTCTCTCCATTGCAGATTCATGTATGTCTAGATATCTCTCTAAACCTCTTGATAAAAGTCATCAGCTCTTTAGTCGGCCTTCGTTTTTCTCATGCAAGTGGAACCATGGTGAACTCATCGTCTGTCAGAAAGAATTTCTAAAGAAATTACACATGAATATCTTCCCAAGTAGCTACACTCCTTAGCGCTAAGTTAGAATGCAATGTGTAGGCTTTGTTAATGATGGATTTTAAAAAAAACTTAAACTTATCTTTTTGTTATTGCAGTGAGCACCAAGATGCTCAAAAAGTCATTTAAAAATGTTTCTTTGGATTGATCTTTCTTTAATTAAACTTATAAATGATTAGGGGTTAGGTTAAGGTTCATCATTGTACTCCTCTGAGTAATTAGTATAACAATCATCATAAATGGAAGTCGTCTCACTAAATGTTTATGAGGATGACTAACATCTTCATTATTTCCCTCTCGATCTCCTCAATGGTTAATGAATCCAAAATAGCTTCTTCCATTATCTTGTCATGTGGTGGAGTGATCACGGGTAAAGGATTAATGACAAATAGTGATTTAACGATTAACATTATAGAAGGATTGATAAAAAAAAATAGTAACCTAACTGGTAGGTGTAATGGGAGTTCTTATTTAAGGAGTGATAGGTTGAGCAAATAGTGTAACGGAGGAACTAGGATTTTTCATGGATCCAAACATTTCCAATCCTTGTTGACATTTGAGGAACTCCATGAATTTTACCATAAGATTCGTTATTTGATTAGGCCCCAAAATAAACCTCGTGGAATCTTGCCCCATATGAACATTCTCCGTGACAGTAGTGATTTGAGGAACTTCAGTAGCATATGTAATAATATCCTTCTCTTACTCTTGATAAGTATCATCAAATTCTAGAGTATGATTTATATTTTCATTCTCCACCTATAAGAGGATACCTCCCCAGTAGAGTCATCAAATATAAGCGGGTAGTTCTCTCTAGGTAATGAGAAGAAGTGGTGATTTCTCTTCTCGCTTGGATGTTTATCATAAAACTGAGGCATAACCCCTATTAATGGTGATAGGAAAATATACTTTACAAGAATAATAAGTAAAATTAATAGTGAAGGAAAATATGCTCAAAGAAGAAAATTAACTCCAAGAACACAACAAATAATGTGGCTTAACCAACTTAGTCTACGTCCGCATGAGCTCAAGTTTTATTTCACTTAGATAATGAAAATTAATTTTCATAAATACTCAATCTCAATAATAAAACTTTTTCTATCAAAGTGTATGAAGTGTTTAAACTTCCTTAAGATGTTTAGAACCTCTTTAAATCCTTTTCTTTCTTATCTCCCTGTTGATCTAAAAAATTAGATCACTCTAATAATTCAATCACAGATAAATAAATGAGACAAAGAATTTTAAAGTGGTTCAGCCTTATAAGAATGGCCTACGTCCACTGTTTTGGTATTGCTGTTTGTATGGGAATTCCCGATTACAAATTATCTCAAGAACTTCCGGTCTGGGGGTCGCTTTACAATGAGGATTGTACAATGTATTTATAGCCCTGAGGATGTTATGTAAAAGGGTAATACATTAAATGATATACATATGAAAGGGTAATACATTTAATGCCCTCTTTGCGTGTGCGTCCAAATGATAAGCATTTAATGAGCAGTTAAACTGTTGGTATCCTGCTTCGAGGTGCAGCTCGGACCGCCTGAGCTTCTCGGTACTCAAGAGTTCCTCGGAGAGGCATTGTTCCTCGGAGCTTATGAGTTCCTCGGGGAACTAGTCTTCCTCGTTGTAGTCTTGTTCCTCGGAGCGCGTGGGTTCCTCGGAAGTGTTTGTTGTTTCCATGTAGATAGCCACGTGTCTTCATATGGTTGGTCCATCTCAACAGATTAAATTTGGTATCAACAGAATCCCCCAATGTTTCATAGTTCGAAATTTGAGGAGTATGGAACATTCTTTCTCGGAATATGGTAGCTTTAAATAGTCTTCCTGATTTTTAGGAGCGTTTCACTTGTATTTATTTCTCCTTCCCAATTCGTAGAATCATGCTTTTTTGGACTTTTCTGCGTGCTTCGATTCCCGTGTCACTTTTCGTCTTCTTAGCCGCTGTTGTCCGCTTTGATTCCCGCGCCACTTTCATCTTTTTAGCCGCTGTTGTTCGCTTTGATTCCCACGCTACTTTTCATATTTTTAGCCGCCGGTAACGTAGTCATCCTTTTTTGTAATCATTACTTCACCATTTTCCAAGGCAAGGTATTTAAACTTCACAGACGCTCCCATCGTCTTCTACCTTTCTAATTTTTATCTTCTAGTTTCACGTCATTTCTTCCTACTCTCTTGTGCGTTCATCTTTTCCATCGTTCGTTGTCAGCAAATCCATTCTTTTCCTGTAAGATCTTCTTCCTTCTTCTTCATTTCTTTATTCACCATGGTTTACTCTGTTGAGTCTTTTGAAAAGTTTCGCTCTGATTTTTCCATTCCCTCTTGGGTTGTCTTGGAAGAGCTTTCTGAGCCTTCTGATTATTTCAATTTAGCTGAGGGACATTGGTTCCCCAGCCTTTTTATTGCTGAGTGTGGATTTTATTTTCCACCAAATCCCTTGTGTCTGGAATTCTGTCATTATTTTGACGTCGTTCCTGCGAGAATAGCCCACAACACATGGAGAATAGTTAATGGGGTGCATAAATTAAATCAAGTCCATGGAACTCGCATAGGAATTCCAGAAATCATGTATTGCTATAGATTGGCAGTTAATGATAATATATTTTATTTAAAAACTAGGTTTTTAAATAGAGCCTTAGTAGTCAATCTCCCTGATGCCAATAGGGATTATTTTGAACATGGGGTTGTCATAAAAAATTGGCAACACCCTCCATTAGCTGGAGATGAGGTTTACCAAGGTCCCAGATGCCCTCCTTATGGCAACGGGATAGGTTATTTTTATTTTATTTTATTTATTTTGAAATCATGTTTCTTTTGTATTTGATAAAATGTGCCACTAATAACAATGTTTATTTATTTGCAGTTGATAACAAAAGAAAGTGCCCAAAGGAAGCAGATGTTAATGTAAGACATCTGAAACTTATCTGGAGTCTGCATCAGAGTGTTGCTGATGAGCACGTTAGGTCGGCTTCGTATCTGCTTCAGTACAAGAGCTACACCACTTCTTTCACTGCTCGTCCAGTGATAAGTCAGTCAGAGCCAGTACCATCTTCCACCAGCTCATCGCCTGAATCCTATATTCCTTTAAGTGAAAGGATGAAGAAGAGGAGACCTCCTACCCTGTTTGAGAAAACTGCCTCCGGTTTTGGGGAGGTAAAAAGGAGTAGAATTGATGTCCCAAGGGAGGGGACAAAGAAGACTGATGCAGCTCCTCCAGCTGCTCCTGTTAAAGTTGCCGAGAAGCCCGCAGTGGCTCCGAGCAGGTCTGCTGCTCCTGGAGAGGTGATTGTGATATCACCGACCAAGGGTTCTTCCTTGGTTGAATCGGTACCTGTTCCCCCGAGGAGGCTGAAGAAGAGCTCCTCGGTCAATTTGGTTGATACCATTACTCAGCCCCCAGTTACTGGAACTGGGGCTCCAACTTTTGTTCCCCCGAGCTCTGCAATGAGCTCGGTAAAGTCCTCGATCATTCCCGAGGTACAAGGTACTGAAGAGAACCTTACTCGGGACATGGTCACCTCACTAGTTGCTTGTCACCTTGCTTCTGTAAGTCTTCTTACTTTCAATTTTTCATATTTCTTTTGTCATTTCTGTTTCTAACTTGCTTTCTTTTTCTGTTCACAGTTGATGAGCTGCTTTAACATAATCCTGAAGAAGGATGAAGTGATTAAGGCTTCTTGCTCCTCGTCCAATGTGGAGGGAGCTCTGGAAGAAGCTACCAAGTCTCTGGCAGATTCTCGCCAGAAATATGCTGATAACAAAGTTGTCTGGGAGAAGAAGCTTGCCTCCTCCGAGCAAGAAAAAGCTCGGGATGTTGATGCCTCCAAGGAGTTGGAGAAGAGAATAAATGCCTCAGAGAAGGCAAATAAGGAGCTTGAAGAGAAGCTCAAAACTGCAGGAGAGTTTGAAGATAAACTCAAGGCTGCCGAGGAGGAGTTGGCTCAACTTCGGGAAGTAGGTCGGCAGAAGGAGGAAACTGAGCAAAAAATGAAAGATGCTGATGACTTGCTGTCCGAAAAGCTTGCCTTGGAGAAGACCAAGAGGAAGATGGTTGTGAAGAGGTCTTTCAGCTCTGGCTGGGACAAGGGGTGGAATAAGGGGTTGGCCGCCATGGTGTCGCAAGTGGACTATGGCGGTCTTAAATATTTTAGGGATGGATGGGTTGTCTCCCTTCAGGAGATGAAGGTCGACGAGTCTTCCGAGTTCTTCCAGAGACATATCCCTGGTCCCCCTCCAACTCTAGAAGAGTTAGAAGAGGACGAAGCTACCTCTGAAGAATCTTCGATGGTGATGGGAGATCATGCCCTAGCCATCCAGCCTGTTGCTGAGGAAAATCAACAAATCATTTCTTCCTCCGAGAAACTGCCTATTCTCCCCGAGCAACTATCTCTTCCCTCCGAGCAACCTACCTCTTCATCCCAGCCTCCCGAGAAGGTTTTGGGAGATAAGGAAAAGGTTTAGTGTTATTCGGGTTTCTCTTTATTTTGTTTCTCTTTATCAAATGTAACCCAGAAGATGTAATTTTGAATTATGATCTAATAAAACTTGAACTTTTGTGCATACTGTTGTCTATCTTTCATTCATACTCTTCTTATTCTTCTTATTGATGATTGCTCTTCTTTCTCTGCTAGTTTCTGGCTAGGATGGAACTGCTCTCTTCCCATGATACAAAGTTGCTATGACAATGTAATGAGTACTTTAAGGCTGGTCACACAGACCTGAGTGCTGCACAAGTTATCGACATACTTGGTCATGATGCTTCAGAACAGGCAGTGGAAGCGTATCAATATCTGAAGTGTCTTCTTGATAGGGTTTTAGCTAATAACGTTGCCTATTACGAAATGATCGAGGATCTTCAAAGCACCCTCGAGGACCTTCAGCTCCAATACAAAGAATCCACTGCTTTGTTGCATGAGGGGTACGAGAAGAAGTACCAGCAGATCATTGCCGACAAGGGCTACGAGAAACTCTTTGCTGGGTACGATGTAAGGGAGAGAACCTTTAGAGGTGAAGTCGAAGAATGCAGACAGATTGCTGAGTTACTGGAAAAGGAAAATAACAACCTGCAGAAGGAGCTATCACAATTGAAGTCTGCAGCTTCCACTTCTAGTGCCTTGATCCCAATGACCGATGAGGGATTTTCGTTCTTAGAGGTTGAGAACGCCAAGTTGAGGGAAGAGTTGGAGACTTTGAGGAGCTCTGGCACCTCTTCATCTTCTTGTGGTCGAGCAAGAGCTCCTCGGGGACGAGCAAGAGCGGCTCGGATTCTTGTCGAGGAACAGAGGACTCAGTCTGCCTTAGAGAACCAGGCTTTTCAACTAATGGCGAAGAACTAGGCGTTGTCTGATATGTCAAAAAATATTAGGGACCTGGAAAAACAGCTCTCTGCGCAGAAGTCAATCTTGGAGAATAAGGAACTTTTCATCAAGAATCTTCACGAGCAGCTAGAAAGGCTAACATATCAATTCCACAAACAGCCCAGGGAGTTCTGGATGGCTGGATACAACGAAGCACTATTCCACTTGGACGATCGTATCCAGAATGCCAACAATGAGGGCTACAAGCAAGGCTGGCTGAATGCCTTAGGTGTGCTGAAGCTCGAACAAGGTCATTATCTATGGGACTACCATGATCCCGGGTTGCTCGACTTGCCTGTGCCACCATACAATTTGGACATGGATTGGATCCCTGATCGGGACATTCCTCGAAGCTTAATTTCAAAGTATCTCGGTGACTACAATTTATATTCTCAAATCGAGGTATCTCGTCCCGAGCATCTCTTAGATTGACCATCCGTGATGAATGTCAGGATGTTGAAGGATCTTAACTTCATTAATTCTCCTCTGTCTTTAAATGATCCGCCTGCTGGCAAGGAACCTGTGTCAAAAGCAGAGGGGAAGACCCCAGTAGAATAGGAATTTTTGATGTAATAGTTAGTATACATGTCAATGTAACTGTAATTTCATTATCAATGTAATTTATTTTGAATTCAATGAAAGGCTTTCATTTTTGTTTGCAAATCTTGATTGCTATTGTCTTGTATTTATCAAACACTTTATATTTATGCATATCTGTAAAAAAATAATAATATTGTGTTGTTTGTCGACCAACTCAGTAACAATTAAAAAGTTACAAGTATCAATAATGTTGCTCGATCACTTAATAATAAAGTAACGAGTATAAAAATGTTGTTTAAAATGTTTCCAACCAACCAAGGTTGTTAGATTCTTCATGTCGACCAACTATAGTTAGTGGGTTTTTTATCCCCGACCAGCTATAGTTAGTCTTTTTGAAATAATTTTACCCATAAAATGTTTCCGACCAACCAAGATCGGTAAATTTTCCTTGTCGACTAACTACATATAGTGGGTTTTTATCTCCGACCAGCCATAGTTAGTAGAATTTTATCTTAAATCTTTTCGACTAACCAAGGTCGATAAATTTTCTTTGTCGACCAACTGCAGCTTGTGGATTTTTATCCCCGACCAGCCATAGTTAGCAACTTTTGTCGACCAACCAAGGTCGGTAAATTTTTTTTGTCGACCAACTTTCGCTGCTGGTAAGCAGCATTTCTAATGGCTGCTTCTTCTCTAACTTCCTCGAGCATGTCTAAATCCATTCTTCTCATTAAGTCGCTGACAGGGGAATTGAAATTCAGTACCCTGTGTGTTGGAAGGCCCGACTCGGCAGGTATGACAGCTTCACTGCCAAACGCCAACATGTATGGTGATTTTCCAGTTGCTACTCGGGGGTAGTTCGGTAAGCCCAAAGTACTGATTGTAACTCGATGATCTAGTTTGCTTTTGCATTATCCAATCTTTTCTTCAAGCCATTTATCAGCGTTCTGTTTGTCACTTCAGTTTGTCCATTGCTTTGAGGATGGTCTGGTGCTGAGTGGACCTTCAAAATATTTGATTGATGACAATAGGCGGTAAACTCCTCGTTATCAAATTGTGTTCCATGGTCTGTGATGAAGGCATGAGGTAGACCGTATCGACAAATGATGTTCTTCCAAACAAATTAGTACACCTTCTCGTACGTCATGTCAATGAGTGGCTCAGCTTCTACCCATTTAGTAAAATAATCCATTGCGACGACGAGGTACTTGAACCTTCCTCGGGTCGTTGGCAGTGGCCCAACCAAGTCAATTCCCCACATGGCAAATGGCCTAGGGGAAGTTATGGGTGTCAACAATGCTTGTGGAGTTCTTCGGATGGATGAAAAACGCTGGCACTTGTCACACTTCTTGGCGTAGGCTATACAATCAGCCCTTATCGTCGGCCAGTAGTATCCTTGCGTCATTACCCTTTGTAAAAGCGTTCGACCTGCTACATGTTCTCCGCAAGACCCTTCGTGGATCTCTTCAATTAATTCTTTCACCTTGGAGGGGTGTACACATCTCTACAAACCTGCCATAATCCCTCATCTATATAAAACACCATTAGTTAATACATACCGAGCAGCTTTAAACTTCAATTTTTTAGCAGCGAGCTTGTGAATTGGCAATTCTCCCTCCTCGATATACGCCCTGATGGAATCCATCCAAGAAGGTCCTAAATCAAGGGTGATAAAGTTCATCCTCAAATCTTCATCTATGCTCCGACCAGCTAACACTTCAATTGGGATTGTTCATCGTAGCTCGGTGCGAGTAGCTGATGCTAGTCGAGCTAGGGCGTCTGCTCTAGCATTCTCCATTCTTGGTATTCTGACCTGCTGAATAGCGGTAAATTTTGACACCATCTCCTTTGCCTTTGCATGATATCTGATCATTAATTCTCCTTTAACTGCATATACTCCCATCATTTGGTTTATGATCAATTGGGAATCACTGAAAACAATGACCTGTTGCGCCTCCATAATTTTTGCTAAACCAAGTCCTGCAATCATGGCCTCATACTCAGCCTCATTGTTGGAAGCTTTGAATTGGAAACTCAAGGCGTATTCCATATCGACCTCATCCGGAGTGCTCAAAACTATCCCTGCACCGCATCCTGCAGTGCAAGATGAGCCATCTACATATAGTCTCCATATAGGTAACTCGTCTTCGAATTTCTGATCAGTTAGAGTTCCTCGGTGAAATATTTGTTGCTTCCTTTCCTCCTCGGATTTTTCTTGCTCTTCGTCGATCATTTCTTCTTGCCCTTTTACCAACCGGAGTTGATCTGAGCCCAAAGTCAATGATCTTGTAACATCCACTTGCCCTTTTACCAACCGGAGTTGGTCTGAGCTAGTGTTTATTGATCCTGTAACATCCACAGGTTGATCAGTGAGCAACTCTTGTTTCTCGTCCGGAGTCCTCACAACTATCTCTGTGTCACATCCTGTAGCATCCACAGGTTGATCAGCGAGAAACTTTTGTTCCTCGGAGATATCAGGATAAGTGAACTCCGCTATAAAATCTGCTACAGCCTGCCCTTTAAGCGATGATCTGGGTTCATAGACTATATCATATTCACCGAGCTCTATTGCCCAGTACATCAATCTTCCTGATTTTTCTGGCTTATGCAGGGCTTGCCTCAATGGCATATCAGTATATACTACTATAGTATGAGCCTGGAAGTATGGCCTCATTCTCCTACTAGCCTCAATAAGCGCCAGTGCCAATTTTTCTAGCCTTGGATATCTGATCTCTGATCCTCGGAAGGCCTTACTTGTGTAGTAAATTGGCTTTTGTACTCCATTCTCAACTCTGATCAACGCCGAGCTAACTGCATTCTCGGACACTGCAAGGTACAAGTACAATTTTTCTCCCATCACTGGCCTGGACAACAGTGGAGGTGCTCCCAAGTATCTCTTCAAATCTTAATAAGCCTTCTCACATTCATCATTCCACTCAAAAGTCTTTCTGAGTGTCTTGAAGAATGGGAGACATCTATCAGTTGCTCGTGACACAAATCTATTGAGTGCCGCTACTCGTTCTGTGAGACTCTGTACTTCCCTCTTCGTTGTTGGAGATCGCAAACCTAATAGAGCTTTGATCTTTTCAGGATTTGCTTCAATGCCTCGTTGATTGACAATGTACCCGAGAAACATGCCATCTCGTACTCCAAAGATGCACTTCGTCGGGTTCAGCTTCATTTGATATTTATCTAGTTGATCAAAAGTCTGACTTAAGTCAACTAGATGAACGGCAGCTTTCTTGCTTTTCATCAACATATCGTCAACATAGACTTCCATATTGTCACTGATTTGTTCAGCAAAGACCTTGTTCATCAGCCTCTGATATGTCGCACCTGCATTTTTCAAACCAAAAGGCATAACATTATAACAATAAATTCCCTTAGTGGTAATGAAAGAAGTACTCTCCCTGTCTTCAGGTTTCATTTTAATTTGATTGTAGCCATAATAAGCATCCATGAAGCTCAGCAACTCGTGTCCCAAGGTAGCATCCACCAGTTGATCAATTCGGGGCAGTGGAAAATGATCCTTTGGGCATGCTTTGTTGAGGTCGGTGAAGTCTACACACATCCTCCACTTGTTATTTTTCTTCTTTACCATTATCACATTAGCTAACCAATCTGGATATTTAACATCTTCAATGAAACTAGCTTTCTGGAGCTTCTCGACTTCCTCCTGTATGGCTTGATTCTTCTCGGGATTGAATACTCTTCTTCTCTGCTTCACAGGCTTGATCTCCTTATTCACATTGAGCTCGTGACATAAGAAGTTTGGGTCTATCCCAGGCATATCTTCATGACTCGACGCAAAAGTTTGTCTTCTGCTTCTAAGGAAAGTTATCAATTCCTGTTTTAACGAGGCTTCCAACGATGAACCTATTTGAGTAATTCGCTCAGGGTGCACGATGTCTAGAATGATGTTTTCAGTAGCTTCCACCACTTGACCCTTCACGAGTTGCGACTCATCTCGAGGATCCAATGTTTCAATTTCTGCACCTTCATCCACTTGATAGGTAGTAGTCTTTTTCTTTGATTCTTCCAGTTCTTCTTTCTCGGCGGATGAATAATAACATTCCCGAGCTACTTTCTGATCACCTTTCACAACTCCTACTCCAAAGTTTGTTAGAAATTTTAGGCACTGATGCACTGTAGATGGCACAGCTTCGAACTTCTTCAATCCTACTCTTCCCATGATGATTTTGTATGATGATTGGACATTCTTGTCCATCACGAAGAAACGTATTCTTTCTGTCCGACAAGCAGGCCACGTACCAATGAATATATCCAACTTGATCGTCCCAAGTGGAAATACTTTCTCGCCAGCAAAACCAATGAGGGGTTTGTGGTAAGGCTCCAGTTGAGATAGCTTTAGATTTAAACTATTAAAGCACGAGTAGAACATGATGTCTACCGAGCTACCATTGTCGACCAGTACTCTTGAAATCATGACTTCCTTCATTCTCATTTTGATCACCAGCGGGTCATCATGAGGATATAAAACACCTGCAAGGTCATTTTTTGAAAAACCGATAACCAATTTCTCCTTGTTCACCTTTCTCGGACGATCTTCCTTAGCTAGATTTGTTCGCTGAATGTACGAGCAAGTTTGAGCCTCACCGAGGTAAGATTTTCTTTCTGCAGTAAGGTCTCCTCCTCCTGCATCTCCTCCTGTAATAACATTACAATCAAATGACCCAAAGCGTATTGAAAATACCTCTCGTTCTGGCTGCCTTGGTTTCTTGGGAAGATCGGGATCATCCTCCGGATCAACTTCATGGTTTCTCTTCTTGTTCTCCTCTGCTCGACGAGGAGATCTAGAACTCTCTCTAGTTCGGTCGTTGTTTCTTCTTTCGCCTCCCCGATCAACATACTTTGCTACCTTTCCTCGTCGGATGAGTGTTTCAATCTCATTCTGAAGAGCAATGCAATTTTTAGTCATATGGCCATGATCCTTGTGGAACTCGCAATATTTTCCCCTATTCCTCGTGTCAGGGTTTGCCTTCATTTTCTTTGGCCAGTTTAACTCCTTGATGTTCTTAATTTCTTCCAGGCCGTGGTTGATATTTACCTTCAAAGGTGTGTAATTATCAAATTTCCTCAAGACCTCCCATGACGACCTATTTTTGGATTGTTTGTCACCACCACTGTTCTTATGTTCTTTCTTCTTAACTTTATCACCTTCCACCTTGGTTTCTTTGGCGTCCATATCCTTCTTCGCAGACATGGCCTCCTCGGCATTCATATTCTTGGACGCTTTTCCCATCAGCTCCGACATGGTTCGAGGTGGATCTTTGGCCAAAGTGTAGTACAACTTGTTTGGCAATAGTCCACTCATCAAAGCGGTAATCGTTGTTTTCTCCTCATAATCAACGACTTCGAGTTTCTCGTTATTAAAATGAGTTATATAATCTCTGGTACTCTCACCAGCTTTTTGTCTAACACTTAAAAAATGAGCTACTCGTTTCATTGGCTTTGCTCCAAAGCAGAATTTCCCAATAAATAGCTTGGCCAGTTGAAGAAAAGTCAAAATCTTACCCCGAGGAAGACTATTATACCATATTTGAGCAGATCCGATAAGTGTTCCCGAGAATGCTCTGCATCTCATCTTATCTGGGACAACATAGATGTCTGTTGCAGCTTGGTATTGTTCTATATGAAGGACAGGGTCAGTCTTTCCATCATACTTGGGAGTCACAATAGGTGCTTTGAACTTTGATGGTGTTGGAAAATCAACAATATCCTAGACAAAAGGTGTTCCTCGAGCAAAGGTTCGTTGTAGAGGATTCTTGGCTTTAGCCATTTCCCCTAATTTATCCTCCAGCCTCTGAATAGATCCTTTCCATGCATCATTCCCTTCCTCGGGCTTATTGGTTCGAGCAACTGATCGCGTTGAAGTGGATTCTTGGGATTTATCTTGACGAGCAGCTGGTCGGTCATAGGATCTATCTTGACGAGCAGCTGGTCGCGACTGGGCAGATCCTTCCCTTAAATCTGATAGTCGTCGAAAGCTCCTCGACGCTGCATTAAGAGGACTTTTGTTCCTCCTGGGGCCTAATCGGTAGAAAGGAGAAACCCTACTTAATTTTTCCAATGCGCTGGTCCTTTCTGGGAAGAGGGTGACACGTTATTCAGTATCAGTGGCCCTCACTAACAAAGTTCGCCCAGGTTGATAAGAGAAATCATCAGATTCCTCATTGCGATGTGAGTTAGTACGCCTAGTATGCGAAGAAGGCGCATGGGTATTTCTTTGAATGCTTCGTGGTTCGGAATGGGCTGATGCACCGCCATAGAGGGTTTGGATGAGTTGTCACATTGTTTCTTACATGACGGTTTGGTCCTGAGCCAGATTTGCCATTATTCCAGTCAGATCTGGAATAATTGGTGGAGCAGATGGATTTGGAGGGATTCCAGCATTTCGATTGCTGGATTCAGGAATATTCGCCATTGGTAATGGATTGTTTTTGATGAAAAACGATATTAGCAGTCGTTTCCCACAGACGACGCCAATTTGTTGATGTAAAAAATTAGATCACTCTAATAATTCAATCACAGATAAATAAATGAGACAAATAATTTTAAAGTGGTTCAGCCTTATAAGAATGCCCTACGTCCACTGTTTTGGTATTGCTGTTTGTATGGGAATTCTCGATTACAAATTATCTCAAGAATTTCCGGTCTGGGGGTCGCTTTACAATGAGGATTGTACAATGTATTTATAGCCCTGAGGCTGTTATGTGAAAGGGTAATACATTAAATGATATACATATGAAAGGGTAATACATTTAATGTCCTCTTTGTGTGTGCGTCCAAATGATAAGCATTTAATGAGCAGTTAAACTGTTGGTATCCTGCTTCGAGGTGCAGCTCGGACCGCCTGAGTTGCTCGGACAGCCTAAGCTTCTCGGTACTCAAGAGTTTCTCGGAGAGGCATCGTTCCTCGAAGCTTGTGAGTTCCTCGGGGAACTACTCTTCCTCATTGTAGTCTTATTCCTCGGAGCGCGTGGGTTCCTCGGAAGTGGTTGTTATTGCCATGTAGA